>OX459038.1:9675412-11014812 GCA_949775005.1 Orthosia gothica | reverse complement strand
CGTTCATCTGTCTCTTGACCTATTTCACGAATGAGTGCCGAAGCTTGTCAAACCCTAACGAAGTGACCTTAATCAAGTTGTGACAATAGTTATGAAGTTTTAGCATGAGAGCAGCGATCATTGACCCTTGAACATTTATTGTTATTCATAGTTTTTTAAAACCCTTAATCGTAATACTTTTAATTTTTTACTCATGAAAATCGATATTCAGTTTATTTTTCAGGTTAAAAGAGAAATTGGAAACGGGCAATGACCGCTGTTGTCATCCTAAAAGAAAACAACTATACTTAGTCCACTTCTTTCGTACGATATAAAGTTTGTGATACACTTGTGTTACGCATAAACTGAAACTATGTACTTATTATTTTATGATTATAGTGTACTCTGAGCTTAGATTGGTCTTCTATTTGGAACACTAATCAGTTTCAGAGGTTTATTATCTTCTTACTAGCATGAGTGAAGCTACTGTCAAAAGTTAGCGATCATAAATTTATTTGAACACACTTGTATACAAAGAGACCTCACACCATAGTCATCTACAAAAAAGGAGTAATTGCATTTAGTTTAGATAGGCACATTATTTTTGCAGGTAATTTATTTTCCTTTAATTCTTCATCAATTCATAATAATATATTATTTTTTTGATAATTTTTATGGCTTTGGATCAACAAGATGCATATAGCGTGAAAATTTTAAGACTGTAGCTCCAACCGTTTGGCTCTAAAACGCGTGTGTCATACGACGGACAGACGGACATACCGACGGACATGTGAGTGACATCAATAGGGTTCCGTTTAGACCCTTCGGGTACAGAACCCTGAAAACAAGTAAGTTTACAAAGAGTATTTTATCCAATATTTTTATTTGATTAAAACGTGTGATTATGGTACCTGTAAATGTTTTTGGTATTGTAGGTACTCTTAATGGTGTTGTAAAAATACCTGCACAAAGATTTATTTTTATTTATCGCTTAAAATCGTATGTTTCGAGGCAATAATAACAGCTACAAAGATCGATTTTCAAGATCAATCAACGTTTGCCGAGGAGGTCGATTAACGGATGGGTAACCATCCACTACTCTGCCTTGGAAATAACGTTATGCTGTTGGCCCCAACTGTCATTTGTAGATATTTGACAGCCACTACATTAGTCAGAAGCTATTAAAAATATCACCAGTCTTGCCAAGAAGTATCGTGTGATAACATAATAATCCGAAAATGCAGATTGAGGCCCAAAATCATGAATTTATGTTTATCCATAAAACATAGGCAAATCTACGTGCTCCCAACCCATGATTCTATCTCTAATTTCAAATCACACACCGAAATCAAATATTCCAATACTACAGCAAAAAGTCGACGGCCTTAAAATGGCTTGCCCATAGCCCTTCTCTAGATTAAGTAGGACGATCCGATTTAAGACGGGCCCGTTGTGATCCGAGATCCGTTGGCCTGATAGAGCACGTCCGATGTGCGTCTTTTTGTACTGGATTTGGACCAATGCCACGGTGTTTATCTAACCCTGTGGTACCAAAACTTTTTTGACCAACCTCTCATTGTTTTTTTTTTATTAGAAGGAAGTGGAAGTCTAGAAGAAAATTATACTATGTTGATCTAAAAATAACTTAAATCATAATTATATTATTTGCAAGGACTCTAAAAAAATAAATAATGTGTTGCTCTAAAAGTCATAATTAATTCAATATTTGTACCTGTTCCTTTTACTAAAAGTAACGGTAATTAATGTCATAGAAAACAAATTACTTTTGAAAAAATACTTTATATCAGTTTGCATCAATGTTATTTTTGAGTTGAAAAGTTTGAAATTTGACTGTTCCTAAATTACCTCAGGCTGAATAAAATTTTCGTTTTCCCTCAAATATCCGAGTGTGAGGGTCGGTTTCTAAGTTGCCGACACCATGTACAGATTTAAAATTAATGTAATATTTTGTTAATAAATAGGACAAGTGACAGACAGCCATAACGGGGCCTTTCGCGGACCATATTTTAATACTTGTGGTGGATCACAGGTTGGGAACCAATGATCTAACCAGTTATAGGTGCTGGTTCAGCCAATTTTTGAGTAATTGCTTTTTTGATGATTGTACGGATTATCTGAACGTGAGATTAGAGTTAGGATTTAGGTTTAGTGTCTGACTGGCAACTAAACTTATCCTCGTCGGTTAATGGTCTGGTCCTGACACAGCAAAAATATGGTTTAGGTACAAAATAGTCACAACTTTCGGCGCTAACATCACGGTTTCACTGAGTGCGTATTAATGATAATGGAAGGACAACAGACAGATTTAACATGAGACAATAATGTAACAACGCAACTTTGTAGGATTTTTGCCATGGATGTATATTTAAAAGTAGTGTGCATTGTCGCGTCTTGTCTTATTTACAATCACAAATCTAACATCTTTTGTAAAATGTTATTTGTTCATTAGCCAGATGTTCCAAGTTGCCATTTGAGCACTTATTTGATACTTATTTTTTTGTATAGGATATTAGATTAAAAGGTCTCAGTTACACTAAGTGCTAGTGTAGTTTTGGTACTAACACATTATGTTACGTTACTTAAGGTCGATTACTGATTTCGGTATTTGGCGTTAAGAAGGTGTCAAAGCCCTACTTAAGTGCCCAATTTTGACAGGTTTCCAGGCTAAACAAGTTTGAGAAATAATCAACTTCAAATATTTAATTCAGAAACCCTGGGTGTGACCTAAAACTGCGATTAATGTGGTGTTCAAAACAATAACGTATTTATTCAGTAGGTACAGAGCACTAGCTATCGGCTATCGAACCCACGATTTGTTTCGCAGAAGCCATAATTATACAAATTGGCAAGAAGAAATTAGCAGGAACCCATACATAGTTAGGAAGTCCCAAACTACTTAGAAGTTACCATCAATATAATATTGTCTACATAATATTGTTATAGTGTTTAACAAAAGGGATATATTTATAGTTTGGCAAGTATATACTAACTGAAGCTTTTATATCGGGTGCGTTACACTTAATCCGGTTATCTGAAGTCCATTAACCGGCACTTATATAACAAACAAATGGGCTTTGTTTGGATTACGGTTAAATCTAATTTTGACCTATGAACATGGTTACATACATTTTTATTTATACGAGTATGTAGCTATTAATTGTTGGGGAATACTACTAAGGGTTAAAAATTTATTGCATATTTTACTTTCGACGGCCTTGGATCGCCATCTACATTAATTCAGCTTTCAATGTAAACTAAACTTGATTGCAGACTTTTAAAATAAGAATAGATCTATGGCCCATCAGCCCATAACCAACTATGTTTGAATTTAGAATGTGTGATAATTATCTTTAAATAAAGAACTATATGTCATCCAGTCCATATTAAAAATTCTATTGCAATACTTATTGCAAATGGTCACTTAAAAATCAACTTAATAAACATATCACTAAAATCGATAGTAATTACCTCGAATTATAAATTCAAGTTTTAATAAAACTTGTGTAAAAAATGTTTTTTTTTTCACCCAAGAAAAGTAAATATTCCCAGAAAGTTTATTCAATGTCATCATCATCATATCAGCCGAAAGACGTCCACTGCTGGACATAGCCCTCCCCCAAGCGTCGCCACATTGACCGGTCCCGTGCATCTCGCAACCAGCGGATCCCCGCAACCTTCACCAGGTCATCGGTCCACCTGGTGGAAGGCCTTCCAACGCAACGACTTCCGGTTCGCGGTCGCCATTCCAGAACCTTTCTGCCCCATCGGCCATCCGTTCTGCGAGCAATGTGCCCTGCCCACTGCCACTTAAGTTTGGCAATTCTTCGGGCTATGTCGGTAACCCTGGTTCTCTTGCGGATCTCTACGTTTCTGATTCGATCACGCAAGGAAACGCCGAGCATAGCCCTCTCCATTGCCCTTTGAGTGACTGTAAGCTTTCTGATAAGGCCCATTGTAAGCGACCACGTCTCAGAGCCATATGTCATCACTGGCAACACACACTGGTCATAGACTTTCGTCTTGAGACACTGCGGTAAGTTGGACGAGAAGACACCGCGCAACTTCCCAAACGCTGCCCAGCCGAGTCGGATTCGACGGTTGACCTCTTTCTCGAAGTTGGCCCTACCCAATTGGATCGTTTGTCCCAGGTACACATAGTCGCCCACAACTTTGAGTGTAGAGTCTCCAATCTTGATAGGAGTGGGTGTAACATGGGCATTCAACATCAACTTAGTTTTGTCCATGTTCATCCTAAGACCCACTCTTTCGGAAGCTCTACTGAGATCATCGAGCATTGTACTGAGGTCCTCCATGGTCTCAGCCATAACCACTATATCGTCGGCAAACCGAAGGTGAGTGATGTACTCGCCATTGACGTTGATGCCTAGCCCTCTCCAGTCCAGAACCTTGAAGACATCCTCCAGTGCAGCGGTAAAGAGCTTCGGAGATATTACGTCTCCCTGTCTCACACCTCGCTGCAGAAGGACGGGTTCCGAGGTCTGATCCTGGAGTCGAACTGACATTGTGGCGTTTTTGTATAAACACTTCAACACTTCGATGTACCGGTAGTCAATTTGGCACCGTTGGAGAGACTGCAGTACAGCCCAAGTCTCGATCGAATCGAAGGCTTTCTCGTAGTCCACAAACGCTAAACAGAGAGGCAGGTTGTACTCTTCGGTCTTCTGTATAACCTGCCGCAGCGTATGTATGTGGTCTACGGTGCTGAAGCCTTTACGGAATCCGGCTTGTTCGGGAGGCTGGAAATCGTCAAACCTGCGTGCGAGGCGATTCGTGATGACTCTTGAAAACAGCTTGTAGACATGGCTAAGGAGTGTGATGGGCCTATAGTTCTTCAGTAGGGCATTGTCACCCTTCTTGAAGAAGAGTACCACCACACCCCTGCACCATGCCTGTGGCGTTTTCCCCTCGAGTATGACGGAATCAAAAAGCTTCTGAAGGGCCTTAAGTACTGGTTTTCCACCCGCCTTCAGGAGTTCGGCCGTAATTCCGTCATCGCCCGGTGCCTTGTTGTTCTTAAGTTGTTTCAGAGCCATCCTTATCTCATACAGGCTGACGTCCGGAATGTCTTCGGTATAGTGTCGGGTCAATCTAGCTCTTGGGTCATTCGCTAGATTCGCGACGGGTTTACTTTTTGACGTGTACAACTGTCCATAGAATCTCTCGATCTCCCTCAGAAGCTCCGGTTTGGCGGCCACGATCCTGCCATCATCGGTCTTCAGTTTCGTGAGCTGGCTCTGCCCAATAGACAGATCTCTTGCAAAGACCTTGGAGCCTTTGTTCCGCTCAATCGCGTCTTTCATACTTTCAGTATTAAAGCGGCGGGGGTCGCTTTTCAAGGACTTTGAGATCCGTCTATTTAGCTGCCGGTATTTCAACGAATCGTCTGAAGACTGCAGGATCATCTCACGCCTCTCCTTCATGAGCTTGAGAGTATGATCAGAGAGCTTTTTGTTTCTATCTGTACGGCGGGTCTTGAAAAACTTAGACCCGACCGTATGGACAGCTTCCACGAACCCATCGCTGTATTCAATGTAGTTACGTTTTATGATGTTCTAGCTCTGCATGATTTGATATAAAAGGTACCTTAAAATCTTTTTTAGGTACCTTGTTTTGTTTTCATCCCAGCAACATAACAAGATTACCTAAAATACTACAATTACAATGATATCATAACAATCTGGCTCGGTTTGGAGAAGGGGTATAAAAACAGGTATATCCAAATAAATAAAAACAGGTGAGCGTGCAATACCGTGTAATACTGGCAATAACGCGTTTGTAAATAAATGTTACGGGTTATTTGCATATCACCCGTCTTTTATGAAAATTGATGTTGCTCCTTTTTGCGTATGGCGCGAGAAAATTCAAGTTAATCTGTCAGTTTTCAGTGTTCTTATTGGATGGTAGAACAATCTTTTATTATAGTTTAATTGTAACTTACATCTTCTAACTTATTTATTAAGTCATATAAACCTTCAAGTTGACAGACATTGCCTTTTGGCAATCACACGCAATGAAATTTGGCACAGAGATAGATTGTAGTCTGGAATAGCACATAGACTACTTTTCATCCGGTTATTAGTTCCCTTGGGATAAGAAATCACTTTACACGCGGACGAAGCCGAAGGCAGAAGCTAGTATTAAAAACGCGAAAGTTTTGATGGATGGATATATGTTTGTTACTCAGTCACACCAGAACGGCTAAACGGATCTGGATGAAATTAGGCAAATAGGTGGATTAAAGTCTGGAATAGGACACATGTTACTTTTATCCCGAAAAATTTTAGATTTCCATGGGACTATTTCCAACTTTCACGCGGATGAAATCGCTGGCAGAAGCTAGTATTAAATAAATAATAAAGTCCATAGCTGATGGTAGCTGCCTGTCATAAAAAAACCAACAAAGAAAACAGATCGTTTCGAATCAATTATTCAGATGATTTTCACACCAATCTAATCCATGAAACTTTCAGGAGCCGCTACTTCGATACCGTGACAATAATAAAGCTGAATAATCAAGATTAATAACTTTTGTTCGGGAGGCTGACTTGAAGGAGTTAGAGAGAGATTGATAAGTTTTATTAGAAATTTTCAGCAGTTCAGCAATATTATTATTTTGTGTTTGGCGTCAGAGATGCTATTTGTGAAACAAAAAAGGTTTCAAAACACAGGAAAGGTTCAAAAATTCAGGAACAAACCATAAGTAGATTAGATGAAGCTCATGTCTCAATCCGTTCTTAGACATGGTTGTCTCTGTATGATCCCTTGCTAGCCCATACATTACTTTTAGATGAGAGATGAATGGAATAAAAGAACGCAAATATTAAAACACTACTGTATTTTCCCAAAGGCATTAAAAGATAAAATGAGCAAAATGGACTGATGGTGTGGAAAATGAAGTGAGTGACGCGGCCCTTGTTGGCTGTAACGAGGACGCCTGGCTGACTTGATAGCCCAACGTGAACTTACTAATTATTATGAATTGAAATGAATGTGTGGCGTAAACTGCAGAATTATAGAATGTGCGGTTGCACCGTACAGTCTCCTTCCTAAAGTTGGCCAGTAAGGATGTTTCTTACTCTATCACGTAAAAACTACTGAACAGGTTTAGATGAAACGTTACAAACTTTAACTTGCCTTTTTATATAGATTTATACATTAGAATAACATAATAGGTGTTCTTAAATGTATAAAGATATTGGGGTTAGTACAAATTCAACGCGGCCGAAGCTCCAGGCGGGAGCTATTCTTTCATATGATCGTTCACAATATTATTGAAATTTAATTTGTTATTTCAACAGTGAAATGCTCTAACAAAATATTCGCTATTAGATACCCACTACACATGGAGATTGCTGAAGCACAAAATTCACTTGACTTATTTAGTGCTGATGATTCAAAGTGAACATTGGAACGTGAACTAATAATGTTTGTTCTACTCTCATTTATGTATGAAAACGTTAGACTCCTTTGGAAACGCCATTAACGCGGTCTCTTCGCCATCCAAATATTACTATAAATTTTCGTAAACGTTTGTAGATCTGTAAAGTATCTATTCCTTTATTATAGATGATCAAACGAACTTCTTGAAGTGAAGTTCGATCATTATTATATGAGTCGCTTCATTCGAAGATATAATTTTTACTAAGTTAACCCTTTAACCTACAGGCAACATCGCACGATTTCAGAGAGTAATTCGAAAAGTTTTTTTTTTTCTACCTTCAATACGTTTCTTCCGTTCTGTCAGTGTGGCATTGTTCATTCTTTTTAGAAATTCGTTATGAACAAAACTTTCAGGGTTAAAATTAGTGATATTTAAGTAATGTGATTCAATAATGGAAGAGGAGGGTTCTTATATCTTCGAATGAAGCGACTCATATAATAATGATCGAACTTCACTTCAAGAAGTTCGTTTGATCATCTATTATATATTCGTCGCTTCATTCTTCAGATATAATTTTTACTAAGTAGATTTTCAGAGAAACAAGTTTTGTTCGGGTAATGCCTTTTTTTCATTAATGAAAATGAAACGTATCATAGCTGTACTTAATTCTTAATTATTGTAACAATCACCAACAATTGCTTAATATAATCAGTTAATAGGAAATACAACAGCGTTTGCGAAATCAACATCGCTTAGTACTGGTCAGTCATAAAATCGGGCAAAGGCTAAAGACGTGCTGGTTTACCCAGCTGTCTTTCTAATCGTATCGATACCGAGTCCGGAGACGCGAGCCGCCGACGTGGCAGCATGTCGCGTGCTGTGTGCACTGAATGTACTCACGTCCACGCCGCTTTCTGACAGTACATGTTTAATCCATCGACTGATGGATTGAGCCGTGGCGGCTTTGTGTGGTTTTTTATAAGTTAATAAGAGATTGCCTACATTCGTTGTCCTCATATTTTTCGTTAAAAAAATATAATCTTTGAGGACTGAAGCAGAACATATATTAATATTGTCTCGAAAGAATGGTAGAAACAATACCGGCTGATCTCGTCCGGGAGCGGACGTCTTAATTATATCTGTTATGGCTATCTTAACTCCGCTTGAAGTAATTGATATATTATGTAATTTAATTAAAGATAATGTTTGTACCCTATGGGCTGTACATAATGCTAATAAAATAACTAACTTTTTGGTGATTCTTTCGATACTTAATTCTAAGTTAGGGTACCAATTGGACACATGATTCAGCACCAACTGTGGGTCCCAAGTAGAAGTATACTTAGGCTTATTGGGTTTAAGTTTGTAAGCTCCTTTCAATAATCGTTTTATACAATTATCGGAACCTACGTTAAGGTTTAAAATCAACGACAACGCGGACCGGTGGCTATTAAGGGAGCCATAAGAACAACCTTTATTAAATTGCTCCGTTAAAAAGGAAAGAACTGATGCTTTTGAACCACTAAAAACCTCAATGTTATACAAAAAACAATATTGCCACCAAAGTTTAAGTGTAACGTTATACTGTTTGATAGTATTGTCGGCTAGCGAAGCCATCATTAGATTTAATGAGTCGAGCGGGGTCCCGCGGCGGATGAAAGCCGTCCGCAGAGCCTCGCGACACCAAGGGTAAGCTTGGTGTGCAATGGATGGTGCTCCCTGAAATGAGATTGAAGAAGAAATTTACTGGGGTTCAGATAAAGTATATCGGAGTCAAGTAAACTTTGTAAAAGTGGGTACCATGGCTGCGAAGGCCAATAGGGAAATACTATAATTCCCATCGCGTCATCTTCAATAATCTTGCGCAAACATTTTAAAATTAAGGAAAAAGGCGGAAAAGCGTAAAAGTATGTGGATTGCCAGTTCAGAGTGAAAGCGTATACGGCGTAAGCATCTGGTTCTTGTTTCCAAGAAACAAACAAGTCACATTTGGCATTGTCGCGAGAAGCAAAGAGGTCAATATCAGGGCAACCAAAGTGTCTTTTAATAATTTTATAAGCATAATCAGATAACTCCCACTCTGTATCGAGGTTAATCTTTCTAGATTCTTCGTCAGCATAATTATCTTTCGTGTTTACGTAAGATGCGAACAACCAAATATTACGCTTCTCGCACCATTGCCAAATGTGTCTTGTCAGATCGTTTACATGCGGGAACTGAATTCCGCCTAGGCGATTTATGTAACTTATTGCTTTAGTATTGTCTACCCTCAACAATATCGCACAATTATAGTCATTACTGGCAAAAAAATTTAATCCTAGAAATACGGCCAGAAGTTCCAGGTAATTTATATGGTGTTTCGTTTCTATGGCTTTCCATTTGCCATGGGCTTTTGCGCAGCTACAGACAGCACCCCAACCTGTTCTAGAAGCGTCTGAATATATTTCTTTTTTATAAAATTGATTTCTAATAGAACACATGGCTGTAAAAATATGATTACGCCACCAATTAAGGTCTTCTAGAACTGTTTCGGGGATATTAATCTTGTGTTCATAATTATTATTATGCTGTTGTAATGCCAGGAATTTTTGACGTTCTTACAATTTTGTATTCACAAACCCATATCGAACTGCTGGACAAGCTGCGACCAGAACACCTATTAATTGCGCAAACTCTCGAATTGTACATTTTGGTAACCTCGAGAATTTTTTAACTAACTGATTAACGCTATTACGTTTGTCATTAGGTAACGATAAGGTCATATTCTGTGTATTATACACGAATCCCAGAAATTTACATATTTTAGCTGGTTTTAATGAACTCTTATCATAATTAACCACGAAACCTAAACATTCTAGAAGTTTTAGGGTTTCACGTACATTAATAGCACATTCCTCGTAATTATTACCTATACATAATATATCGTCTAAGTATATAACTGATTTGTGTCCCTTTTTTCTAAGGTAGGCTATCATCTCCTTCAAGATTTTTGTGAACACTCTTGATGCCTTGGTATGTACATATATTAATAGAATTAGGGGCCTGAAAATTAAATCGTAAGTATTTTCGATCGGCTTCGGATATAGGAACTAATAAGTAAGCCTCTTTGAGGTCAATTGTTGCTAAGAAGCCGTCTTGGGGGATTAATTTCGCTGCCGTTCTATAATCCTCCATTTTAAAATGTGTATGTGTAATAAATTTGTTTAAGGGTTTTACATTTAGAATAAACCGCTTGCCTCCATTAGGTTTAGGTGTCAAAAATATTTTTGATATATACTGGTCATGAGTTGGAATACTGCGTGTTATAGCCCCTAGTTCTAATATTTTTTTAATTGCTACGTGCATGTCTTGACCCTCATCGGAAGTAAAGTAACAAACTGGTACTATAGTACACTAGAGTACACATCTATGCTTTATTTATTGCTGCGGTACCGTTTCCCAGCTGTTGTTGAAAACCAACTAGTTTTTTGTCACGTCCCCTGACTATGTCTGATACGGCGGCTGAGATCTCCGCATTTAACTTCGGACCTTGCAACAATTTGCAATTGGCGGGTATAAGATGCTCTTTCGTAAGTCTATATTTATCCTCCTTGGCTAACCCTTTCTTCAATAGGGTTGTCCACAAACTGGCTAAGCTCTCATGGACGTCTTCCCCAAAGTCTGGTGTACAAGACGTACAAGACCCCAACGCAGACAAAAGCTCCGGATCCAAAACTTCTGGGGTTGTCTCAGCTGGCGAGGTACCCGGATCCTCTACGAGGTCTGGTATATCCTGCAGGGCAGGGGTTGCCACCAGTCGGCCTTCTTCACATGAAAGAGTTGGCGGACCATCTTGCGGTTCACCGGGCTCGACGTCGTTCGTATCTACAAAAAAAATAGGCAATTTAGCGAACGAATAAGGAGGTAGGTACGTAACGCATTTTACGTTAGTATTGTCTCGCGGACAATAGGTAATTCGTGGTTAATGTGCATACCTATTAAAGATTACACATATTTTCTGCTTGGTTGTCATGAGAACATGACTCATAATTAGCTCGCAGCTAATTATGCTATCGCAATTGACTCGCAGTCAATCCTGATTTTCACTAATTTAATTGATGTAAACACTTGTGACACTTAGTAATAATATTCAACTAACCTGCAATGTTTTCTTCCTCAGATGAATCAAATATTCGACGCCGATACTTCTCCTTGTCCTTTTCTTTGTCTTCTTATTTTCTAATATTGTGCTTGTATCTTTCCAATTTCTCCTGTACACTACGTTTCGGCATTTTTTATATTTTTGTGCGCTCGTTGCCTCGCACGAAAAAGGAATGAACAACGTCACACTGACAGAACGGAAGAACCGTATTGAAGGTAGAAAAAAAAAATCTTTTCGAATTACTCTCTGAAATCGTGCGATGTTGCCTGTAGGTTAAAGGGACTACTTAGTAAAAATTATATCTGAAGAATGAAGCTACGAATATATAATTATAAAAAAATGTGTTTTCAGAATACAAGTTTGTGGTTGACTATTTTGAGTGAATGTTATTTAATGATGAAGTTTAGTTTTCGCAAGTCGTTCATAATGAGGAATACAACGACTCCTTAAGAGGCTTTGAATCAACCACACTTTTTATGACTAGGGAGAAAAGGAGAGAAAAGTTGAAGAGTTTATTACAGTAAAATAAGATTGACTTTAATGGACCGAATGATTGATGTTAATTTTTTTTATGGAAACTTCTTGAGAATTTAAATTTAGTTTTATAACATTTTCACCAATTCACAGAATCATCCTCCAATTTGCATTAGAAATATAATATTCAGAAGTTGGTTATTGTTTCCAAAAGTCTTCGGAAAGGTCATAGGGCCATCTTAGTATGAAAACCATACCCTTGGCGTATTTATATTTTTTTAAATATATATGGCTCTGGTTTACTATGGCATTAATAACATTATTGTGAGTCACGGGAATGTCAAAAACAATATAAAATTATCGTATACAGGGTGAGTTTTTCAAGTGAACCAAATTCGAAACTATAAAGAAAAGCTATAAACACTGAATGGAGTCTCTGGGCAGTTATAATAAAAATTAAATCTACATTATGGATCAAAATCAATATCAAAATCAATATTTTTATTTCATATAGGCCTACATGGGCACTTATAAAACGTCGACAAAAGGTGCACGGTTCGGGTTGGTCGTTTCCTATGGAGAAGAACCGGCAAGAAACTCCATGGTTACTCTTTTAAAAAAATGGTTTGGTTTTACAATATTTCCTTGTTACAGCATTAGTACTTAGATAAGTGGGGACAACGTAGGCCCGACAATAAGTCGTAAGAAAAACAAAAAAAAAAGATTACATATTCTTTAAACAAAAGAAAATAAAACGAGTTAAAAAGTTAACAAGCATCTAGAAGGCCTACAATGTTCACAAAACAAAACAAAACAATCGGTAAAGGAATCTATACAAAAGTAAAATAAAAGAAAAAAAAAAGACTAAATCTAACATGTGGCACAAATATTGTTATCAGTGCTGTAACTATTCTTAGCAAAGGATTTTTTGAAACCTCAATATTCTTAGCTAGAACTCGAACCCATTGATTTTGAAAAAATAAAAACGCTCATTATTACACGATTCAATAGTGTCAGTATAAAATTCTAGAAATTAATGATGTACGGAAAACATAAGGAAATAACTAATTTTTAACAAAATGTACAACGAAAAATAAAATCCACTGAAACCGTTTTTTTAACGATTCTGTACATTTTGCTCCATAGATTTTGTATCAAATAAAATATGCAATGAAAGATCACATTATTCTATTTAGTTTTAAACTATTTTGGTTCTCTTCGCAAAGTGGGTGAAGATCATGCCCAATGACCTTTTATACTTGGGCTTTTACATAAGGGCCTACGCACACAGGGACGGAATGGCAGAGAATTCAGTTAGTGTGCGCTGACCGGTGGCAAAATCCTCTGCTATTCCGTCCCAGTGTGCGTGGCTTACGCTTAAGAGATCCAGGCCGCGAAACCAAATATCACTTGGATCATCCCATCTTATGCTTATTGCGCTTGCGACCACTAAAGTAACGAGACAGCCTAATACGGCGATGCATAAGAGGTGAAATGTGGGTATAACTACCGTAAAACGGGGTGACCTATTCACCCCGTTTATGCAGGGAATGAAGGGAATTTTCACGTTATTTAAATTTTTTTGCAGAATTTTAGTAGGTAGTCCAATATATTAAAACATTATTTAAAAAAAAACGACGCTTTGTTTGAAATCATAAATTGTTATCAAAGTAAAAGCCTAATCAAAGTTTTGTTCCCATTCACACCTGCATGCCTATTTACCCCGATTTACCCGGTACTTGAGGAAGACATCCGTCTAACCCTTCAGGCGTGAGGTCATGTTATCTAAGAAAATGTTTATATTGGAAATAAATACCTCTTAAAGGTTACGGGGATATGGTTCCCTACAAAAACCCTCTTTATAGCCTTCTGACCGCTAGTAGTTATTGACAGACACTAGAAAAGATATAGATGAGCCATTATGAGCATTTTACTGCAATTTTTTGCCTAACGGCAATTTTAAGGCTCCAGCGATCTATTTCTTATCATCCCTAGAATAATTTGTCGATAAAGTTCATGAATATTATGCATAGAGCCTCGGCGAGGTCCGATGTTGATCGGTAGGTAAACATGTAATTTTATATGGACGTTCTATATGAATAGTTTATCATCCTTATATCGAGTTGGATGGGCTATCAAATAAAATTTTATTTCGATTAAGAGATCTTTTGATGAGACGGGTAGGTCGTGAAAAGACTAGAGATAAGAATATTTTGTGTCCTTCGGCCTCATTCGGGGTCATATAAACATAATTTGAGTCTAGCATCTTCCGTTTCCGTGTCACATCTATATATCCAAGCAACACTATGGTGACGTAATTCCGCTTTCGTTCACCAGGTGGCTGCAGCGCGCCAACTCGTCCATTGGCGTCCTGTTTTTCGGACGGTTCACATCTTTTAAAAAGTTAACGTTGTTAACGTTCGATATTTTATAAAATTAGTAAATATTTACAGTGTTAGTTTTATAAGATAAGTAGTTTATTTATTAGATTTTGTTACGATGGCGGACAGTGTACATGCGCTTAATCGTAAGGATTCCGATTCGTCATCGGACTCGACAAGTTCCTCAAGTTCTTCTGAGTCGCAACCGTCGGATTTGGAGACTGTACAGGTCGAAAGATCCCGTAAGAGGAAGAAAGCGACTAAGAAGAAGAAGAGTAAGCGTCGTCGAGGACAAAGCAAGGTAATCAGAAAACTTGCAAAACAGGTCAGTGATTTGAAAGATTTATACTACTACCCTCAAAATATGTATTATGAAAACGAAAATTATGAGGGTGGTAATTCGATGTGTGGTGATAATTATTCTGTATTGGCACAAGAACAACCTGTTCCAGACAGACTGTCTGAACCCGTATTAGATCCTGCACCGTCTCAAACATTTGATTTTGATTTGGCAACGCAATTAAAGGAGCCAGCTGTTATTGCTACTCCATCTAATCAGTTGGAGTTGTTAAATTCGATTCAATATTTTAGTAATGATAATTGGAATAATGTCAGATATGTGGAATCACAAAAGATATATAATGCTCGTCCAGGATATGTTGACCTTGAAGTAAACGATGAAGTTAAGTCATTAGAAAAAGTTAGCCATCTACCCTCAGCGGATAGATTTCTTGGTGCTGTAACTAGAGGGCTTGTAATGCAAAGCGAGGCCATGCAGCAAGGTTTTCGGCAGATAGTGGACTGGGCCAAGGATACTTGCTGCATGGACCCAGACCAATTGACTTTAAAATTAAAAGAAGTTTTTTCCGGTGATTACCAAAAGATTTCACGTGATTGTATACAGTTAGTTTGTGGCCGTAGGGCCGATATAGTAGAACAAAGACGTGAAGTGTTCATTAAGCAATTAAGAGATCAATCATTTAAACCTTGTTTGAAGAAGATACCGCCGTCAAGTGAATTTTTGTTTGATAAAGTACCTTTTACCGATTTTGTAAAAAATAACGGCGGTGTCAACAAAATTTTTTATATGAATAAATTAAATATTTCTGGGCAAGAAAAGAAGACCACTAGACCCCAGGCGGCGTACCCTGGGCCTAGTGGATATAGATCGTCCAGTCGCCCTTCGGCACTGACGATGAATTATAGGTTTCCTCCTACACAGAGTGTTGAAGCCTTTTATAATTATCCAGCAATTAACCCTTTTAATAATAATTTAAAAATTTTTCGTCCTCAACCAAGAGGACAGCAAGCTGGACAACGTTTCTTCCAGCCCTCTCGTTTTCGAAGAGACGAACCGCAGAACAATATACCACGAGGCAGGGGCTCGGGTAAATTTAATAGAAAGTTCTGACTCGGATCGGGCTTTCTGGGGGGGTTGCTTACAAAATCATGTTACGGAATGGAAGAGATTGAGAGCTCCAGAACCATTAATAAAAATAGTGAAGGGTTATCGAATTCCATTCCAAAAGAAACCGCCTCTGGTCTCGCCAAGGCTGGTAAAACGGTGCAATCTCACACAACCATCTCCGCAGATGGACACAGTAATTCGAAATTTGGTGAAACAGAAAATTTTAGAATATGCCCCCATAACTCCAAGTTTTGTCTCAAATTTCTTTCTGATCCTCAAAAGCGACGGAACCTACCGTCCTATTTTCAATTTAAAGAGTTTGAACAATTATCTAAAGATAAGCAAGTTTCGTTTGATTTCGGTAAATCGGGTTCCAGATTTTATTCAGGAAAGGGACTGGATGGCCAAAATAGACCTCCGGCAAGCTTACAACCACGTAAGTGTTGCACCCGCTCACCGTTGTTTTCTCCGTCTACTATATCGAAACCGATTACTGCAAATGACTTGTTTGCCATTTGGCCTGGCGACAGCGCCCAAAGTGTTTGCATCGCTGACCAACTGGACTGCCGAGATTTTCAGGAACCTTGGCATTCGAGTTGTGGTTTTTCTCGACGATTACCTTCTAGTAGCACAGGACAGAACAACACTTATAAAACACGTCGAAATTGTTCTTCAAACTCTCTGTCAGTTGGGTTGGCAGGTAAACAGGGTGAAGTCAATTCTTATCCCTCAGAAAATAATAGAATATCTGGGGTTGATGTGGAATCCCTGGTCGAATCAAAAATTTTTACCGCAAAACAAAATTCGCAGCATAAAAATCGTTCTGTCAAAGTTGCTGAGACGGCGGAAGGCGTCTCTTCGAGAAATACAGAGTATTATAGGCGTTCTGAATTTCGCTCGTCTGGTAGTTCCGATGGGTCGTTTGAATTTTCGCCACCTACTGTCTTATTGCAACATAGTCCTGAAAATGCCATGCCAGTCGACCTACCCTTTACCTGCAGAGGTGCTGGCAGAACTGAGGTGGTGGAAGGTTCACTGTGTGGAGAAGTCCAGGCTTCATCCTCCACAGGTAAAAAGCTTTTTGACCACAGATGCAGCAGATTCAGGTTGGGGGGCGGAGTTGAATGGCCTTCACGTATCGGGCAAATGGACAGAAGGAGAAGAACAGCTTCATTCGAATCACAAAGAGATGTTAACCATTCTAAAATGTTTGTTAGAATTCGCGCCGTCTCTGAGTCATACATCTCTTCTTTTGCAGTGCGACAACAAAGCGGTAGTAGCTTACTTAAGGAAGGAGGGGGGAAACAAGTCGCAGATCCTAATGATGTTTATATATCAAATTTTTCGCATTCTTCAGAAGTACGACATTCATGTAATTCCCCATCACATTCCAGGCAGATACAACAACGTCGCAGACGGTCTGTCACGTCACTCGAGGTTACAGGAATGGCATCTGCTTCCCGAGTTCACCAGCGTTGTCTTTGCAAAGTGGGGTGTGCCCCAAATAGATCTGTTTGCTTCCAGCACGGCTCATGTAGTCCCGCGTTATGTGACTCTAGATCAACGAGATCAGCGAGCATGGAGGCACAACGCATTCGCATTCAAATGGGATTTTCGTCTCGCTTGGGTCTTTCCTCCTCCAAGTTTGATGCCCCGTGTCTTGATGCATCTAAATCAGGCTCGAGGTGTATTCCTGATAGTCGCACCAAAGTGGTCTCGAGCATTCTGGAGAGCAGATTTGAAGAACAGAGCGATCGCGCCACCATTCACGATTCACAGGTTATCGGAAGTCCTAGTAGACATGAGGACCAGGCAGCCACCACCGCGAGTGCAGGAACTGCACCTAGAAGTATGGAAATGTGGGGGTGGTCTGAATCCCTAGGTGAGTGGTCTGAAGAACAAAGGTGTCTGCTCAAAGAAGGTTGGAGGTCGTCTACTTTGAATACATACAGACCAGCATGGCAGAGATGGTTGAATTGGTGTGCTAAGTTAAATGTAAATTTTTCAAATCCTTCCGGCAGTGATTTGGCACGATATTTGGCGGATTTACACTTAAAAGAAAAACTGTCTTATCGTACTATTTTACTTCATAAATCTGTTGTGTCTACTTTGTGCAATGCAAAAAGTGAGGCCCGATTAAGTTCGAACATTTTGGTTAAACAGATGGTTAAGGCAATTGCATTGCAACAGCCTAAAAAGTGTCCACCCCCTGTTTGGGACCCTCAGTCTTTGGTAGGTTGGTTGGGCTGTAGACCTCTTCAAAATCAAAGTCTATTTGAAATTTCAAGAGTTTGTGCAGTGCTACTGTTGTTATGTTCAGGGCGTAGGATACACGATTTAACATTACTGAGTGTTTCGTCAGACAGGTGTATCGTAAGTGAGAATAGCATAATGTTTTGGCCGCATTTTGGTTCGAAAACTGATTCTGAAACTCATGTACAGTCTGGGTGGAAGTTGTTAGGTAATCCCGAAAGTGCGGCTCTTGATCCTGTGCATTGGCTTAAAAAACTTATAGAAATTGGAAAACCGCGTCGTTTAACTTGTTCTAGTGATAGATTATTTGTTTCTGCATGTGGAAAACCTAAGCCAGCAACTAGAACTATTTTGGCTGGTTGGGTTAAGTCTGTTTTGAAAGAAGCAGGAATCGAGGCTACTCCAGGTAGTTTCCGTTCTGCGGTAGCTTCACGAAGTTGGTTAGATAACGAGCCTCTCGATGAGATAATGGCACGAGCTAATTGGAAATCCGGTAACACTTTTAGGAAACATTATAGGAAGGAGGTGATTACAGCACAGGGAAGTTCTTTGATTCATCTTTTTCAGCCAATTAACTAAAATGTCAATTAAATAAATGAGTTTTATAAATGCAAGAATCGATTATGCTACAGCAAGATGATTTGGATAATCAGGAGTAATGAGTTATGGATGGACAAGGAGAACATGATTATGGTAAGATCATATAAGTATAATAGAACGATGCGAGATAAGTGGTACGTATTAAAATGTTACTGTTTATTTTGTAATAAAGTGGTAAGTAAATATGTAATAATAATAATTTTTGTATTGAAATATAAATCTTAAAAAATTATATTGGTGCTTATTTTTGTACTTATATTGTGTGCAACACATTGGCGTCCCGTTCACCAGGCGATAACAAACAAAGCCTCAAATTATGTTTATATGACCCCGAATGAGGCCGAAGGACACAATAGCAGCGTTTTACCTTCAAATAAAACGCTTGTTGTGTCCGGAGACTCATTCGGGGTCATAATTTTAAAGACTGCCTGGTGTTATTGGCTCTTTAAGTTCTAGGATTTTGAGGCCACAATGAACGAGTTGGCGCGCTGCAGCCACCTGGTGAACGAAAGCGGAATTACGTCACCATAGTGTTGCTTGGATATATAGATGTGACACGGAAACGGAAGATGCTAGACTCAAATTATGTTTATATGACCCCGAATGAGTCTCCGGACACAACAAGCGTTTTATTTGAAGGTAAAACGCTGCTATTATGTATTCATCGTACATAAGTGTGGTATCCTATAATAAACGACAGAGCAATACGTGCCTGCGTCTACCTACTTATTAATTATTAAGCTGTCACCCACATCGGTGACAGGACGTATCCATGTGGAGCTCTGTGCTTACTGATAATTTGAGTGTATTATTATAAACCCCAACCCCTAATTAGTGAACACCACATTGACGACGAGTAAAAGCGCAGTGAGTAAAGTGATTATATCAAATAATGTCCCACTTACGGAAATTGGTCAGCAACAAAAGTATTATTTTATTGCATGTGTTTTGGAAAAAATAAAAGATAATGAGGGTAGTAAGTAATGGAAATGTGAAATTTAGCAGAATGTTATTTTTATAATTATTTGCCTATTCATGAGCGATCCCCATCGGCGATAAGCTGAGGGATGTGCTACATAAATCATTGAAATCATTACTTGACTTGTGTAAATAAACAAAACCGTGTACCGAAATGTGGTTATGAAATTCAAATAAAAACTACATTTCGACAGCAATAAAAAACTCAAACCCGGTTTAATCCGGTTGACCAAATCCGTTTGCTAATAAAGCGATGGAGCGTTTCCAACGTATATAGTTATAAAACGATCCATCGCACAAAACAATAATCAATTATTCAAGTTCAACAGTTATTCAAGCAAAGCAAAACTATCTATTTTCTAAACTGTCTAATTTTCAAAACGATATATTTCTCAAACATCAATCGTTACTTATGAAACGAAACCAAAGCTGTGTCACAACGCTATAAATCCCCGCAAACTATAACACACCCACTTGAATTTGCCAACGTAGCTGGTTGAAGAGAATAAGCCAGATAGAGCGTTTTGATGCGTGCGAGTAAGAGAGCTATATTCTTTAGGGTGGATGATAAGCTGAATTTGACAATGCGATAATGAAGCTTATTCCTAAGTAACTTAGGACGATATTATTATTATGTAAAACTTCGTTTTGAACCTTGACTTTGTCGCATACGTTGCGATTGTAACCTGCGACACAATTGTTTCGAATTTCGATTTACTATCTCGATATGTACTAGCAATCACATAAATGCAATGTTAATAGCAGGACGTGGAATCCAGCCAGTCCTAAGCTTGGTAATGTACTGAGGGAAGTTCATCGAATACTATAAAAATCGTTTGGTAAACGTGTTTAAGTTAAACCGTAGGGTAACACATTAAACATTTAGAAATAGATAGTTGCCAAAATAGATAGTTTTGTCAACGGTTGACCAATGATCAACGGTGTCGTTACGTTGTTTAAAAAAACGATAACGACACATCAATTGTCAATCATATCGAAAGATATTATTGGATCTAAAGTGAAAGGTCGAAATAAATGATGTCAATCATATCGAAAGATATTATTGGATCTAAAGTGAAAGGTCGAAATAAATGATGTCAATCATATCGAAAGATATTATTGGATCTAAAGTGAAAGGTCGAAATAAATGATGTCAATCATATCGAAAGATATTATTGGATCTAAAGTGAAAGGCCAAAATAAATGTTGTCAATCATATCGAAAGATATTATTGGATCTAAAACAAAATATTTGAACGGTGAACCGTTAATTGATGCCAATTAATCGAAACGAATTATTGGGTCAAAACAAGATGTTTCAGCGATGAATCGTAAATTCATTCATTCAGTTATTTTATTAAATGATAAAAATGAAAAAGTTCCACTTCGATAAATTCGAAGCAATGTGATGCCAAATTAGGTATAAACTTGTTGTTAAAATTAAAAAAGTATCATGAAATTTGTTAAGGCTAAATAAGAATCAAATTGAATGCAGCTAATGCAACATGCACTGTCAATTTAAATGTAAGTAGCAAAAGCAAACACTAGAGTCAGCATAACGTTGTCAGAGCCAAAATGCAACAAGTACTTGCCTTATTAAAATTGATACATGAACAAGAGGTATAACCTCTTTTGTCGATATGGCAATACAATCACAAACGTGATTACTAACTGTTTCTGCCGTATTTATGCCAATGTAGAGATGAGCACTTTGGCACTTAAAACGTAATGCAGTAAACTGCTCCTGAGTTACAAAGATAATGCTCAGTTACCAATTCTTAGTACAATGAATGAGAACAGAATAAAAGGAGTTTTCTAATGTTATTTCCAAAAACACTACAAAACAAAGGCCAATAAAAGAAAAAGTCCCAACTTTTGTCAAAAGACAAGTTACAAAAAGCTAAAAAAAAAAAAAAAAAAAAGAAGCTAAAAATGTCCACTTTAGAGACTCAACCTCTTGTCAAATGACAAGATAATAAAAGCTTAAATGAGAAGCTTAAAAGGTCCACTTTTCTAGACTATATTTTTCAAGTCGATGACGATGCAACAATTGATTACAAATTTGCATGTGCAAAGCTTATTGAATGAACAGTTAAGACAGTAAAACTGGCTCTAAATGATTAGTGGTAAAAACTAATAATTTGGGTAAAAGCTGCCATTGACCCTAATGTACCTACTACAAAAGGTTTTGGTCTGAATGCCACTGAAAATAAACAAATGTTCAATTTCGCAAAATTAAATCTAGAGATCTCTATTTTCAAAACAATTTGACAACCTCATAGTTAAGTCCCAATTCCTGGAATCAAAGGTAAAAACACAATACGAGCTAAAGACATGGAACCCGTAAATAAAACCATAATCTAGGGTTTCCCCAAGTTTTAAAGCCTGATAATGATATTCTTATAATTTGGACATGCATATAGCCTTAGATAATATATAATACTAAGGTAGTGTTGCTAAGAAAACCACACATGATTATCACTCCTAAATTCCAGACTGCAATATTTTTCTATAAAGTAAAAATCAAAAATGCTTTTGTTCATGCATATTATATGCATATATTGCTTGGCGAAGGAGTGCTAAAACTTATAAACAACAAATGTAATAAAAACGATGACAGAAAAAAGGGAATTGTCAAACGCACGCGCCTGCTACTGCGATTGATCGAATCCAAAATTTGCATCACTTGACTGACGTTTAATTGTGATGCGTTTATAATAATTTAACCGGTTGGTGAAATCGACGGTTAAACACAAACGCTCAAGTACTTGGAAAGCATAAAAGTAATCCAGTTTTCTGGATCAATTTTGTTGGCAAGTGGATCCTTAATTTCACAACTATAAAATCGATCTATAGTTTTGAAACTAAAATATTGTGTCTCTATATTGCCTACCCTTGGCTACAATGACACAAAAGTTTGTATTGCACCCAAGTAGTCGCTGACACCAGTTCTGTTACTTTAGTGACTGTACTGGTTCAGTTCGACAAACAAAAACAATTAATTTCACTCATGTGGAAACTAAAGATAGACAGTGTACTGTCAGAGAAAAAAAAATATAACGAGACGATATTAGTCTTTGTACAAAAAAGAAAAAAAAAGAGAAACGAACTCTTAAACTGGTTCTTTGGCCAAATAAAAACAAAGACCTAGTTTAATCATGAGTCCAGAGTATTTAAATATGAAATATGTTTATATCCATAAGGACTGCTAATGTAAAATCTAAATATTTTATACAAGGTCGAAATTGTGAAACTTCTAGATAAAACACAATAATAGTGTTATGAAATATATTTCAAAAGCCGTAAATCGTAAAATTATAACATCTAACAACGGCAGATAATTTATGTCATTAATTAGATATTCAAATAACATCCAACAACGGCAGATAATACTGTTATTAGTTATTCAATACATGCTGTATCAAACGAGGCATAATGTCTTTCACTAATGGCCTCAGAAAAACAGGCATTTTTGTACGAGTCAGTCACCAGTCAATACGAAAAGCAGACTGATAATTAGTGAATGAAGACCACCTCAGACATTACCCTACGACTCAACGTAGTTCTCTTAAAATCTATATGATTTGATCATAAGACATAATTCACATTCATAAAAAAAAAAAAAAAAAAAACCTGTAGGCCACATAGGCCGGAAGGTTATCGATCAAGAAGTGATGATTCGTAAGACTTTAAATAAAACACTGTATTGATTAAAACATATTATATAATATGTTAGTATTTAATACAAATACTAAATGCTGAGTATTTCTATAATCAAAAGTGGTTATTAGACCTACTTAAAACTTAATTATTGTCTACATGCAAAATAATGTGTGAGTACTTTTAATACTTTACGTAGTATAGTGTGTAGTGCTATTCTGGGTGCATTGTCCTTACATATGTGAATTTATTAATGTATGTACTCATGTACCTAAATATTGTAAAAATCATTCTTTTTAAAAGAGTAAGTATGGAGTTTCTTGTGCATTCTTCTCCATAACAAGCTACTTTCCGAATGCACGGTAGAATAATTTTTTTTAAAAGAGTAAGTATGGAGTTTCTTGTGCATTCTTCTCCATAACAAGCTACTTGCCGAATGCACGGTAGAATCAACTTTTATTCCATGTAAATTTAAATTGTGACATTCAAAAGTGCCGCTTGGTGGCCCAGTTGAAATAAATATCTTTTGTCTTGTCTCAATAAATATCTTTAATGTAATTACACTTGCAAAATAATTATTATTATAAAAAGGAAGAGATGTGGTATCCTATAATAAACGACAGAGCAATACGTGCCTGCGTCTACCTACTTATTAATTATTAAGTTGTCACCCACATCGGTGACAGGACGTATCCATGTGGAGCTCTGTGCTTACTGATAATTTGAGTGTATTATTATAAACCCCAACCCCTAATTAGTGAACACCACAATAAGTATATTCGTTTTTCCTACAGAAGCCAGTTTTGACAAATTATGGTTGGTAAACGGATGAGTTCTAGGTATTACAGGCTAGTTTAGTCTAAGATATTTGAATTTACTTGCTCCTTAAATATTAAATTCAAGGAGTAAAGTTGGTAGGGCTGCCAAAACAAATAAAGTAATTGAAGGCCCCACTATACATGCATATCAAAACTTAATGGTTAAAAAGGTTTTACTGCATAATTTTAGAGATGTGTATACTTTAACCTCTCAAAAGTTGGCTGTACACCAGACGTCCTAGACAAGTGACATTCTATCATCGAAAGCGTGGCGATAAGCATTGTAAAAAAAAAACTGGCTTAGTGCGAGTCGGACTCGCGCACGAAGGGTTCCGTACAATTATCGCAAAAAAACCGGCAAAAAAAACACGTTTGTTGTATGGTAGCCCTACTTAAATATTTATTTTATTCTGTTTTTAGTATTTTTTGTTATAGCGGCAACAGAAATACATCATCTGTGAAAATTTCAACTGTCTAGCTATCACGGTTCATGAGATACAGCCTGGTGATAGACAGACAGACAGACAGACGGACCGCGGAGTCTTAGTCCCGTTTTTACCCTTTGGGTACGGAACCCTAAAAAGGCAAAATAGTATGAAATTGCCTAGCGATATCCAAAAATCACGTGATCGATCCCTCACATTTTGACATTTCGACTATCACCTTCGCTTAAAGCTAATTCCACTTGTCTAAAACCTTTAGTGTACCTGCATAAGGTATTCTTCTTTCTACTGTTTCTAATGAACTAAGTTCAGTAGTGTACGGTGTTCACCTTAAACCTTAGTTTGTTAATGTTATGAGTACCGCGCCGCGACCCAGGTTAGGGATTGATTAAGTAAAACGATGTTTACTATTACACGGATTTATTGGCACTGAAGTAATTAGTTTATAAATGAACGCGATGCACCGCATCGTGAGTGCAAGCGTCAGCATTATTACTTAACAATACAAAATGTACGGGTTTGCTCGTACATACTCCCTACAGGAGAAATTAACAAGTTACAAAATAAATGTTAACAGATCAAAGATCAACATATTTAAAAACAATGTTTCTAGAAAATGTAAAAAATAATAAATGTTATACAAAATTAATGTCGAGACAATATAAAGCAAAAATAATTAACGATTAAGTGATAAAGTCAATTATTGTCACTAGCCGCATCATTTAACTCAACGAACGCAAATAGGTGACGTAGCTTTATTCACTCGCGCACTATTGAGATTAGAAAGACTGCTCTGATTGTTGTCATTTAACTCACTAACACTGTGGTAAAACACTCGGTCACCTATAATCACACACGGATTGTCGTTGTTGCGAGGAGGAGGCGCAGGCGCACCCTGGGCCTGCGCTGGTGTCAGCGCCGGCGTGGTCGGCACTCTCCAGGCGCGCACGCGACGCCACGCGTACACCAGTCCCGCTACTCCCGTGATGCCGACGAGGATGTATATCAGCGTGTAGTGGTGTATATCATGGACAGACATGCTTTCAGCTATAGCAGCATTTTCTTTCATGATCTTAATTTTCTGGCCAAGCTCTGTTAAATCTATTTGATTCTGGTCAGTTTCAGAATCATTCAAGGTTATCATATGCGGGATCGTGATGTTGATAATATGATTTATCGGCGGTATCAGTGGTGTATAAACATCAGGTTTAATGTTCAGTTCGCTAGACTGTTGTCTGTGGGCAATTAAAGTAAATGCTTGCGTTTTAATAATACACCCATTGTCTATAGCGACAAGACCCGCACCGGTCAGCTGATGACTGGCAACTTGATCCTCGCACATTATCCGTAAAGAGCATTGATCGCAACAAAAATAGATGTAGTTGTTAATTGTGTTACTTTCATACCAGCTGTTTTTGCAAGGAGAGATCTTTGTCTCGC
The DNA here is from genome assembly GCA_949775005.1 of Orthosia gothica. Classification (NCBI taxonomy): domain Eukaryota; kingdom Metazoa; phylum Arthropoda; class Insecta; order Lepidoptera; family Noctuidae; genus Orthosia; species Orthosia gothica. The sequence continues at coordinate 10,988,815 of OX459038.1, read as the reverse complement.
ACTCAAGCTCTTCGGTCTGACAGAAATCTTTATCTCCATTTAGATGATAAATAGGTCTCTGAATATGACACAGATATGCATCTGATATCAGACATGATGTTAATGTTTTCTCTGTCATAGTTAAGTAGGTATCCTTCTTTAAGTTTATAGCCACATAATCTGATATTGGTTGGATGTTAACCATGTCTGTTCCTTTGACTTGAGGAATGGAAAATATTTTGAATATCTCAAAGGAGTCTCTACTGATAAGAGGAAGCCTAATTTCAAAGATAAGGTATTCTTCCAGCATTCTGGCCTTTACTTTAAGAAGCTTATATATTTTCCTTAAGTCCATCTGCACATTGTCTACAGGCAATGTCACGTCCTTAGGGAGCTGACTAGCGATGGTACTCAGCTGATCTTGCAATTGAACGGGAGTTAAAAGATGTGGATTGAACTGACCGTGATAGATGTCAGTGATAGTGTCCAGCAAGGTGCTTTGTAATGACTTCAAGTTATGTAGCATGTTGCTCCCGATAATAGCTCCGACAGTCAGCTCATTTACGATAGACATGTTTCGTGTTTCGGATTGAAGTTGGTTTAGCGCTTTTTCAATGGAAAATATATGTTGGGAAACCATTTTATGTTGTTTGTTCATGGTTTGCTCTGTTCGTTTGAGGAGATTATATTCAACCTCTATAATCGATGTTTGGTTTTTCCAGTAGGAGGCAATATGACGTTGGTTGTCGCGTAATAACGTTATGTCCTTGCGATACTGATCGGCGAATCTCGTATCTAATACCCCGAAGAGGCTATTCGCGAGATATCCGACACCGTCGATAAGACCGCGCCGCTGTCTAGCGCGCTGCACGTTTGAGTGCTGACCGAGCAACATCTGGTTGTAGTACTCAAGTTCACCGAAGCCTTGAATTAACTGTAATAATATGATATCACAGTTCATAATGTTACGTATTGTTTTGCATGATTGTTCTAGGGACTTCGTGTATTTGTTGAGAGCTGTTATGCCCTCCCAATAAGGTTGCATATCGTAGTAGATAATGAGCTTCCACTCATCCCGTATAATCTGCATGTTAGTTAATTTATCGAAATAAAGGCCTTGGTTAGGTCTAAATTTTGTTGTTTGGAAATCGCAGTGTCCTCCTGTTACGATTGTCATAAAAAATAATAAAGATATAAATAATGTTGTTACGCTAACTCTCTTCGATTTCCTTTGAGGTTGTGTTTTTTCGCTGTTTGGTTTCAGCTCTTCCTGGACGTTTTCAGACGAGTCTGATTGATTTTGTTTTACAGGTAACTTTGATATTTTGGTAATTGGTCTTTTAAGAATTCCGTTCTTCGTTTTTAAGCTGACAACGCGAACGAATCCATCTGCTCCGGGATGTAGATCGACGATCCTACCCATAGACCATTTTCCTTGTGGTAAGTTGTCATCGTGCAAGAGGACTACGTCGTTTAGGTTTATGTTTTCACGAGACTGTTGCCACTTGCTTCTTGTTGTTAGTTGTGTTAGATACTCAGATCGCCATCTTTTCCAGATGTCAGCGAAAATTTTCTGAGTTAACTGCCACCTAGTCCTCAAGTCTCTTTCTGTTTCAACTAGGGTAAGTGCTGAACCGCCAGTCAAAAAGTGAGATGGAGTTAAGTAGTCTAAGTCCTCCGGATCTTCAGTGAGGGGACATAGAGGCCTAGAATTGAGGCATGCTTCGATTTGCGTGAGGACTGTTGACAACTCTTCGTAAGTTAACTTTTGCTCTCCGACAACTCTTCTAAAGTGATGTTTGAAACTTTTGACTGCGGACTCCCAAAGACCGCCTGCGGAAGGCCAGATTGGTGCATTAAAATGCCAGTTGATTTCCATGTCTGTTAGTTCAGCCAAAAATTCGTTGTTAAATATGTGTTGCATTTCTTGGTATTCTTGTTGAATTTGCTTGTTAGCTCCGACAAAGTTTCGTCCATTGTCACTATAAATGTGACTCGGCGTACCTCTACGTGCTGCCATTCTTCGTAAAGCTGCAATGAACGATGAGGTGCTGAGATCGGAGACTAGCTCTAGATGTACTGCTTTTGTAGACATGCAGACGAAAACAGACACATATCCTTTAGTGGTTTTTATGCCACGGCCTTTGTTGGCTTTAAGGAGTAGGTGCCCGGTAAAATCTATTCCAGTGTGGTCAAACGGACGAGATGGATTGCTTCTCGCTGCAGGTAAGTCACCCATAATTTGGTTATGTTTGTTAGGACTTAGCTTTTTACATTTAACGCATAAGCGTATTTGCCTTTTCGTTGCTTCATTTCCGCCTATAATCCAATACTTTTGTCGGATAAATCCCGATGTCAAGCGGGCTCCGCCATGGAAAGTAAGCTTGTGTGCATGTTCTATTAGAAGCTCTGTTAAACGTCCTCGCTGTGGAATAATTAAAGGATGTTGCATGTCTGCATGAATATGAGCATGTCTTAGCCTTCCCCCGACACGGAGAAGCCCAATGTTATCCAGAAATGGATTTAGATTTAGTATTCTGCTTTTGTTGCTAAGCTTTCCTGTCTCTTTTAAGCTTTTGATTTCTTCTACAAATTCCTGCTGCTGTACTTGCTTTATGATCTTCATTTTTGCTTCTCTTATCTCTTCTAACGTAAGATAGGAAGTTTCCTTATTGCTTTGCTTGTTTGTTAAAAATCTATACACCCAAGCTAAAATGTGTACAACTTTGGTAAAAGAACTGTGACTTTTTAATAAGCTCATGATTATACTTTCGTCATCTGTTTGTTTCGTGACAGTGTTTGCTTGCTTCTGTAATTTTGTTTCCAATGTTGTTGTATAGATTATTTCTTCAATTCTTTCATCAGCTTTAAATGTTTGTAGCCAAGATGGTCCCTGCCACCATAAAGGATGTTGAATCAATTGCGACATCGATAAGCCTCTACTTGCGCAGTCTGCAGGATTTTCGGCAGATTTGACATACCGCCAGCAGGTAGAAGGCATAATTTCAGTTATAAATCGTGTTCTGTTGGCAACAAAGGTTTGCCAACGTCCTGGATCTCCTTGCAGCCACCCCAGTACTGCTGTGGAGTCAATCCAGCCATAAATAACAATGTTGTAGTCAGTTAAAGATGCCTTGACCTTAGCCATGAGTTTTGCTAATAAATGAGCGCCGCAAAGCTCCAATCGTGGCAACGATATGTTTTTGTTAGCCGGGATAATTTTTGATTTTCCGGCCACCAAGATGATGCTTGTTTGTTCGTTATAAACTTTACAGTAAATAACGCATGCGTATGCTTTTGTTGACGAGTCACAGAAACCATGTAACTCGACTCTTCGTTCGGGTTTTGTGCCTAACCATCTTGGTATTTGAGCTTGACTTATTTGATCGATATCCGCCTTAAGTTTATTCCATTCTTCAAAAATTTCCTCAGATATCTGCTCATCCCACTGAATTTGTGAAGTCCAAATTCGTTGAAATAAAATTTTGAGTTTTGTTGTGGTAGGTGTAAGCCACCCCAAAGGGTCAAAGAACTTGGAGATATCGGATAGCACGGATCTTTTTGTAGCCTTGTTGACTGTTGAATCAATTTTTGGCTCAAATGTAAAGTTATCCTTGATAGGATTCCAGCGAAGTCCTAATGTTTTAGTAGACTCCGGCTGTCGAAAGCTTTTGCTTTGTTGTTGGCATGGGACTTCATCGTGCAGTAAATGCGGATCATTAGAAGCCCATTTTCTTAAATTGAATCCCCCGCGTTTCAGGAGTTCAATTAAATCTTGTTGAAGTTGGCGTGCTGCTGATACGCTGTGAGTACCATGGAGAAGGTCATCCATGTAGAACGACTCTTCGAGGACTTTAGATGCTTCTTGATATACGGAGCGTTCATCGTTCGCCAGCTGTTTTAACGTCATCATTGCGAGGAAAGGAGCCGCTTTAGTCCCATACGTGACCGTGGTCAGCTGATATTCTTGTAGTTTATCTCGGGGACTATCTCTCCAAACTATTTTTTGCAGGTACTGATCTTCCTTATGGACCAAAATTTGGCGGAACATCTTTTCGATGTCCGCGGTGAAGGCGAATTGATACTGCCTCCATTTAAGTATTAATGACTGAAGGTCCCGTTGCAGATTTGGGCCCCTTTGCATCAGATCATTTAAACTTTGGCCACTTGATGTTTTTGATGAGGCGTTAAAAACGACTCGAAGTGACGTTGTTGTAGAGTCGTCACGTAGCACACAATGATGCGGCAGGAAACATTCGAGTTTCGAGTTACAAAAGGCTGGTTTCATATGTCCTAACGCTAGGTACTCGTGTATGAATGTTTTATACTCTTTTGCGATGTTTTCTTTTTTAATTAATTTACGTTCCAAATTACCAAATTGTGCTATGGCCTTTGATTTCGAGTTACCCAATTGTTCTTCAAAATTTGTTTTCAGAGGGAGTCTCACTACATATCTTCCATCTAGCAATCGGTTTGTTGTTGAGCTGTAAAATTGCATACACTCTTGATCATCTGATGAAAGCGAAATAGACTCTGCAATTTCCTCCGTTTCCCAAAATTTTTGCAACTGGTCAATATCAAACTGTACGACATTGCATTGCAGTATGTTTACGTTGCCGCACAGAATCCACCCAAGCCGAGTCTGTTGAGCAATGGGTGTTGTTTGTTCAACTCTGCAGATACCCTCCATAATGATGTTTGAATATATGTCAGCGCCAAATAAAATATCTATCGGACGACTGACGTAAAAGTCCGGATCTGCAAGTTCTATGTTTTCTAAATAAGACCACGTGGGCTTAGCAAAGGTATAAGTTGGCAGATTTTTTGTTAAAGTTTTCATGATGAAAACATCTGTGTTAAAAGAGTAAGATTCTTTTCTTGATGAGCAGTTAATGTTTATAACTCCCTTACAGGCATTATCCCTGTCTCCTATACCGGTTATTACGCCCTTGCATCTTTGACGGGACAGTCCCAATTGTTGTGCCGCATTTTCGGTAATGAGCGAAGTTTGGGAACCCTGATCAATCAGAGCTCGCATGTTAAGATAAGATCCATCACGTTTTTGGACCTTAATCACGGCTGTGGACAATAATGTTTCCGGTAAATCACGTTGTTGAGCCATGTGAGTGCTAAGTTGCTGAGTTTGCTCAGGCAAAGTACGTGCATTTCCAGCTTTTGGTATTGCTTGGTTAGGCAATGCATTTGCGGATTGCGCAAACGCATCGTGAAGTATCGTGTTATGACTTCCGTCGCACTCATGGCACCGTTTTGTTGAAATGCATGCCTTGCCTTTATGACTAAAAAGACAATTTTCGCATAGCTTGTTGTCAACGACAAATTGTTTTTTGTCGATTGGGGACAATCCAATATATTGTTCACAATGGAATAATCCATGACCATTTTCGCATAATGGGCAAGTTCGTGTTTTGTGAAATTTTCCGTTCGATTTCGACACGTTTTTGTTGCTCGAATAGGTTTGTTTCGAATAACGGTTGATATTTTTGTTGTTAAAATTGTTATCTTTAGCTAATTTTGCGTTGGAATTTGGAGATTTCTGATCTTGTTTACGCCGGGATGACTCCATACTCGTGAACTTGGCTTCCAGGAAGTCCAAAAAGCCAGATAAAATGGGCAGTTCCCGAGGTTGCTTAAGAGATGCGATGTATTCGGAATGCGTGTTAGCATCTAATTTATTCGACATCAAATAGCAAATTATGGGGTCCCATGTGCTTACGTCTGCTCCCATGTTCTTTATAGCGTTGACACATTCGATAGTTGTATCGTGGATGCGTTTCACATGAAAGACTGAAGGTTGTTGCATGACCGGAATGTTGGTTAGAGTATTCATATGTGTGGTGAATATAAGCAGTTTGTTGTTATACCTGTGATTAAGGATTTCCCAACACGTTGAATAGTTTTCAGAGCTGATCTGAAGATGGTGTATTAAACCTTCGGCTTCCCCTTTCAGTTTAGCTTTAAGGTACTGCATCTTTTGAGCTTGAGAGAGCGACGGATTGTTGTGGATAGCCTCCGTGAATAAGTCTTTAAAGGATACCCAGTGTTGATAATGGCCATTAAACGTAGGCACTTCCATCTTTGGTGTAGAATGTTCTCGGTGTGATACAGACCACAATTTACTGTTCAGAGACTTCTTCATGTTGTTGTACGTCATTTCATACGAGGTAAACTTGTCCTCATACGAATCATCTTGCCCGTCGAGTTCACCTTCCAACTCCCAGTGAAGCGTGTCAATGGCCGACCACCTCGCTTCCAATGTTTTCAACGTATCTTGAAACTCCCATTTCTCAGTTATGGCATCGATGTTGATGTTCGCCACAGTTCGATAGAAAGCCTTACAATTGATAGTTTGCTTCTTCAGTAATTCGTCCAACTTGCTGTTGGTGCCCTGAGACTTGAATTTGGGCGTTTCAAGAAAGGTCGTAGCCTCGCTGTCATCGGGATTCCTGTTCTTAAGGGTGTCGTCCACGCCGGCCCTGAACGTGCCGGCTAATGGTGTTGCGGGTTTTAAAATAGACGGAGTTCCTACACTTTTGATATATTCACGCGTTGAAAGATAGATACCCTGAGTTTGTTGATAGTGATTCAATGCAAAATACTCTATTGATTTGTTGCAAAATGGGTTTAACTGATCGTGATTAGATTGAAACTCCTGCCAGTAGGAGTCTAAAGTTTCCAATCTGAGTTTGATGTAGTCAGGAGTTTTGCGTTCCTGACCATCTTTCTTAAAGTTTGATAAAAGTTGGTTCATGGCCACCATGATTCGTTTCTGGTTGGCCAGAAGATCCTCCATTGTTTGGCTCATTTTGTTAGATCAAGCAATAAAAAGGAAAGATCTTACTTTGATTCTGCTGTATGGTGGGTATGTTGATTGCGCTCAAGGCTGCTGTTTACTCCCTGAACTGCAACTCCACAGCTGCTGCTGATATGGAACCACTCACACGAATTGACTCAATGTCCACTGATTGTTCGCGTTAATGATCCCGCTCGTTGGCTCGAAGGACCATAAAGATGTACGGTGTTCACCTTAAACCTTAGTTTGTTAATGTTATGAGTACCGCGCCGCGACCCAGGTTAGGGATTGATTAAGTAAAACGATGTTTACTATTACACGGATTTATTGGCACTGAAGTAATTAGTTTATAAATGAACGCGATGCACCGCATCGTGAGTGCAAGCGTCAGCATTATTACTTAACAATACAAAATGTACGGGTTTGCTCGTACAAGTAGTATCTAAATCCAATTAAGCAGACTACAGTTACAGTTATTTTACTAGCATTCTACTTAATCTTTTACAAAAGCATTCTTTCACAAAAGTATGCGAATTTTACGAGACCGCTGTCCCCAGTTAAACACCTAAAGAGAAATACGTAAGTCGGACAAAGGCGAGAAAGGAAGAATGTAATATGTCCACTTAAACTTGCACGGGACAACCCTAGCCAAAAAATATTACATACCCGAGCCGCGTGGTTGATAAGATAAAACTGGCTGTAACTAATATATGAGAATTCTTCCCTTTTTATATTATTCACATAAATAGTACATGCCAATTTTCAAGCTCATATAGTGTACGATGTATCTCCCACAAATGTTTTATATTAGCATAAATTGACTTTTCGTAATACCGAGTGAGGGTGTATTACATTTCTGTAAATATTTACCATACGAGGTTCTTACAACGGCCAGATGTAGCTGACACTTATCATAATACGAATACTTCACATCGAGGGGTCTATGTAATTTTGTGTGGTTTGTTCTTGTATGCTCAATATTTTTTCAAACTTGACGACAGAAGGTGTAGGGTTTTGATTATTGCACATACGATAGTTACCATTCTCTTTTCGACTATTTCTTTCCTAAGAGTATTTCTTCTGTTACTTTATCATATTAATCTTTCTGTATGAGTGGATTGTGGACACTCAAATAAAATTGAGCATGTGATGTGAATACACAATATGATAGCCATGATTTTGATTGGATTTGTCACATATATTATCTACAAATGAATGTAAACCTATGTTTTTTTTACATTCGTAAAACAACCATAGAGCCACCATAGAGTATAATTACGCTATCTAAGTATCCATAGTCAAACGGAAGCAGACAACTTGTTATCAAAGCGAGAACAGGCAGGTTAGATGTCAAACGACAACTTAGGACAAGTTACGGAAACCGCAACAAAATATGGAAGCTGAAAGCTATATTTTGTGGCGGACGTGGTTATTTGATGAAATAACACACTTCAATGTCTTTACGTGTGGTTTTATATCCTTGAGTGGTACCTTTGAGTTGGGCTTGCAGAAGTTTTAGTAGGAGACGTCAATTTCTGAACAAGTATGCTTTAAAACTCATTCCATGTAGAGGTCATTCATCATTAGACATAATCGTTAGACGAGACCAGGATCTCGTTTCGTCAGGAGCCCGCTCATGTCCAGGGTCAAAAGCGGGCTTATCATGCACAAACAAATCTTAACCTTACTTCAATTATAATAAAGACGGATAACTGTTTGTCTATTAATCTTAGGAAATTCTGATCCGATTACGAAAATTCTGCCACTGATGAATGCTACGAGTACCGTCAAACGGGGCGAATAGGAATGCAGGGGTGAATAGAGGTATAGAAAGCTGTCACTTCCTTCTGCGAAGCAGTAATGCTCGCGAATGAGGAGGCAGAACGTGTGAGGGAGACGCAACGGAGACGCCGTTACGCCCCAAGCCACCGCAGAAGACGCCCTGGGCGTCGGGAGTCACAAGACGACTCCTGGCCACCGTAGGCGCGGGCTTGCAGACAGCGAGTAATGGATAGCTCGCCGTCCGATGAGGCCCAGGCCCGAGTCGACATCGCGAAGTGTTTCACACGAACCTCAAAGAGATGTCAGCAAAAACTGACGAAATCCGCTAGCGCCGATGTCTGTCTGAGTCTCGGATAAATTTGGAAAAGAGTTACAGCGGCCCAGGCTCAAGCAACTGAAGGAACTCGGTTAGATTTTAGTCAGTAAAAGACTGATACGCCCTGCCGCTTCACCCAGAGCGGGAGCAGTCATTGGATGATTTACCACACAAAAAGAAAGGGGTGAATAGAAACAAAACTTTTAAGGGAATTTTCACGTCATTTAAAATTGATTGCAGCATTTTAGTAGGTATTTCAATAACTATATTAAATTATTATAAAAAAAAACGATGCTTGGTTTAAACCCAAAAAAGTGGCCTCACAGTAAAATCCGAATCAAAGTTCGTTTCCATTCACCCCCGTATTCCTATTCACCCCATGTAATGGTACTTTATTGTTGAGTACCATAGGCTTTTATCCCGGAATAAACGATACTACTCTTTTGAACGGGAGCGAAGCCCTGAGAAGAAGCTAAATTGCTAAGAGCATGTGTGAATTGTCAGTAAGCAAAGTTAGTGATAGAGCTAAGTAGCCTCGTCCTCGTAACTCTGCTAGTAAGCAGAGTTAGCAACGAAGCTAATTAGCTCTTAGCTCTAGCGCTTAACAAGTATGCTAATCTTTGCACCACAGCATGCGTTTTGTCGACTCTCGTTTAGCTTGCTGCTCGTCCTGCTGTCTGGTTACTCTTTTACCCACGTGAGTTGAGAGAGTATGTTATTTGTGGTTTTCGAAACTAGAAAGTCATTTATAACTATAGTAGTGTCAATCTAGGAAGTCGGCTTTTATTTACTTATAATACTTAATAAAAAAAATAACTTGATGCTTACGAATAATACTCGTTGTCATTACATAGTAATTAAATAGGATTCTCAATTTGATTTTCAATTTCTCACGTACAAAGTTTTTGCGACATGTAAAATAAGAAACTTCATCGGAATTCTTAGATTGTCACGATCATAACTAGCTTTTTTCATAATTTTCTAAAAGTGAAAGAATTTACGGAATCGGATTGATACCTTTACGAATTACCTTTTACAAACATATTAACAATTTTACCTCTTTTAATATTAGTTTTGATGTAAACAGAGATTAAAAGTCGCATGTAGGTTTGTCACCTGCCCACTTCGCATTGCCGTTGACAAACTCTAAACTCTTTGTTGATGGCTGATTAAAGACCTTACACATACCAAAAACCTCTAGCATCTGCATAAATTCACCCAGCACATTACAACCTGCTGCAAGCTAACACCACCTCAATCTATATTCGTGAACATCGGCAAGTGCTTATATTGTGTGCTGCAAACTAATGTGGTGTGGACAGAATAATAGGCTACTGCGATTTAGGGTTAACGAGATATACATAGTGCCGCCTCTAAGCTAAAATGCAAGTATCTGAAACCTGGCCGATTTTAGTTTTTGATGCTATCGTAATCAGCGAAAAATTCTATCATCGATTTGTCTAAACAGTATTTTTCTTGTAGTATTTTTCTACTATCAGTAGATTATAATAAAAAAAATAAAAACGCCGTTACGTTCCCCAAATTACTATGTTTACAAATCTATTTTTGATAAGATTAAGTCCTTGATATAAACTTAACCACAAACAAAATTTTTTACTAACAATATACCTATTCGAAAGTTCGCAATTAAATCTATTTTTTGGCACCGAAAACTCTCGCACATTGTTAAGTCGATATTATGTAAAATTATGTCACAGTTTTTTGTTTTATAGTTTTGTCAGATAGTAGTTTTATAGGTTTAGGACGGCAGCATAGAGGTCCACAGAGTATCGAGACGCTTCGGTTGCCATCACTACGGACGGCATAGTGAAAACTTGCCATACAAACCAAGCGTGTCAGTGAGCGTCACTGTTTACTCATAGAAATTGACGGCCCGTGACATTTCTGACTAAAGCTATGACAGCTGAAACTTGTAATATTAGGACCAATGAGTCATATATGACTCAAGTGATTTTTTAACAATGTGGACAGTTAACCTGTTCAAATAGTATGTATGTGAGATACTTTAAAGGGTACTGTCCCTTGCGTCAATATCGGTGCGTTCGAATGGTGTCACATACATTCCAATAGTGCATAGTACTTTCGCTTTGTTGTCGCCAGAGCCGCTTTGCTCGGAAGTCTATTTTCAGCAATGGTGTGTCTAGGCGTTGCCGGCGTGCCCTTCCCTGCTCTGTGATGGAGTGTATCTATGTAGGGTTGTCAAATATAGAGGCTATGTTTGTATTGAGCAGTTACGTAGCAGGAGTCCTAAGGATGAGGCATTGGCCCGATGGAAATATGTCATAAATTCTAATAATATAGTTTTAAATTTACATTCAAACTAATAATAGCCATAAATTAATGTAAATTCTGTGTTCTGTTTGATTCCCTTGTCAGGGAAAGTGATATTGGATTTTTCCATCAGGTTTTTTTCAGTAGCAGCCGGGAATCTGGGTTTTTTCTCCGTTGATAGTACATCATAGTACAGGCCTACCACTGACCGATGACCTGGTTAAGGTTGCGGGAATCCGCTGAATATGAGACGCACGGGATCGGTCAACGTGGCGACGCCTGGGGGAGGTCCATGTCCAGCAGTGGACGTCTTTCGGCTGAAATGATGATTATGATAGTACATCTCTGCCTAAGCATTCAAGGAATAAATATCTGATGTTGTGTAAGTATATCATTCAGCAATAAAAAAACTGTACTTTAATCGAAAAAAATAATACGGTGAGAAAATTATTTCATTCTAAGCCTCAAATAAGTAGCTAGGTGAACCAAAACCAAAATGTAATTTATCATAAGTTTGTTTAGGGTAGTTTTCAGCACTTCAAATAAATATAATATTTGTGAGGGATACATGTTCACAGTTATAGAGAATATATATTTTTTCAGGTTGTTTACATTCAAATTGATTGAAGTTGTTGGTAATCTTTTGTTTTCATGTTTAGGGTTTAGAGTTAGATATTTTCCTTTTTTATTTATGTAATTATCGTTTCCAAAAAAAATATTGAACCTAAATTCTGAAGCTAACATTCGTGTTATTTCGTCATATTCATAGTCTCAACTAATCAAATGTTTGTCATGTAATTCGCGTATGAACATGTTATCTATAGCAAGCATGAAGTTTCCCCCGCGAAAACATTCCATATTCAAATCCAATCAGCATGCACAAAGAGTTCATAAACTAAACCACCCTACGCAAATCGCACACACCTCACACACATAACTACCAACATCTGCCCGAAACTCCACTGTTTCAAATCAGGTCAGGTGTCAAACATAACTCATGAAAAACATGACCGTCTCTCCAACTTCGGCGTTGTAAAAAGTTGATGAAACCGTGCAAGACCTCGCCATCAGTCATAACCGTGTGGCTGGGACTTACGGACGTACCATTTATCAAAGGCTCAAAATCTACATGAGTAGGCCTGAATTTGGACTTTTGGTTTGCAAACTGTTTCGGTGGTTGAAGTCAATATTCTAACTTGAATATTAGTTGTGTTAACCTGATTGATGTTTATAAGTTTTATAAGTAACATTTTGCGTTTATAAGTGAACTCAGTTATGCCCAAATAAACACAGTCAGCCTTATTTATAAAAAAATCTAACCATAATGATTAGCTTCAATACTGATAAGCAGATTCTCAATTCAAAATTCACTTAATAAATTGAATACAGAGATTCTTAATTAGTGTTTCAAGTAATTATATGGTCAAAAAGTTATATAAATAAAGCCCAATGGAACTTGCTCAAACTAAGTATAGTCTAGTTTGGGGGCCGAGTCAACCACGTCCGTAGGTATGTACCCCTTTTTTGATTCCCTACACGTGGTCCCCGGGTGGTGCAAATCAGGTGACACTAACTGGTGGTAGGCTTCGGCCGAAGGCTTGTGACCACCCACCGGGCAAAGACGTACCGCCAAGTGGCCTAGCCGTGTTCCGGTACGATGCTCGGTGTAGCCAACTAGAGGAGTTGGGTCGAGATAGCTGTTCCACTGCAGGCTGACCAGTCTGACGCGCGCTGTTAAGGATGTATCGGGAGACTAGTCGCGGAGGGTAGCGGGATCCGAGGCACGGTGCACCGCTGGCCGACCGCAGGTAGTTTGGGGCCCAAGTAGTGTGCCAGCCACACACGAAAGGCTGCCCCGCCAACTGTCGAAAAATCCCGGAATGCACCATCGTGCTGGTTGGCGACCAGACGGGAGGGCCCGATGGACATTCCGGAGGGGCTCGGGCGTCCCCGCAGTCTCCAGACTAGTGCCCCAATGATTCTGTCCTTTCAGTGCGTGTCTGTAGGTTAGCAGCGTGAAACCTCGTCTCACTTCCTACTCCTCTACTCCATTCGCTCTTTTTTATGATGAAAAGGAAAAGGAATACTGGAGATAAACAGCGGCTGCACCCCGTCCCCCACAAAGTGCACCTCACTAATATTCGAGGTCTGCACTTGTACGAGCTACGCTGTACATTGACCCTAACTAATACGTCCTACTTACAGTGAAACGTTGCAGTTTGTTTAGCTCAACATTAATTGTACATTATTACATTATAATATGTTATTTTTAGTAGCAATAAAACCTTTATATCAATCGGTTGTTTACTCATTCATCATAACAGTTCAACATAACATTTTCACTGTTGGGAGTTACGCCCCAACATATGGTCCTTCGAGCAATTTAGTGTTGTGTAATTTACATCTTTTACGGTCGCGAATCGGTTGGACTGGTCTCTCAGAAGCGAGTCGCCCCAGTAACCAATTGAGAAGGCGCATACCGCAGAGGAGAAGGTTGCACAATACGAAGAACCAAGAGTGTGGAGCAACAGTCAACGCTCGAAACAGAAGAGTTCATTTGAAGTCAACAAGAAAAACAACAAAACATCATGTCGGCAGCTGAGTTCTACCAGAAGCAGAACGAACTCTACGACGGCATAAAGAAGATCGGTATAAATATCAAGAAGGATGGTTGGGACAGAATGAACGCGGACTACTTCAAACGCCGTAAGGCAATGCTGGAAAACTTGTGGTCAGAATTTCAGTTCAATCACGACCGCCGGCCCACGGAACAAAGTGTAAGTCATCCGTACTTTAGTAATGACTGCTATAACATAACTCTGCAGTGCTACAATGAAGTAAAGGAGCTTATTCTGCAACAACACCAACAACTTACGACTCTCACTCGTTCTCCGAGGGAGCAGTCGGTGCAACCAAAAACATTGGGAAGTGCCAACCAACAAACAGGGGAAGGTACTTCGGAACAAACAAAACAGGAACAAGAAGCCCAGGAGAGTGAGGCAGAACAAGCTGGCAATCAAGACGAACAAAACAGAGAACCATCTCCTCCTCCTCCTCGGCAAGATCAACAAAACACCGCGAAAAAGGACACGGGATCCAATAGCAAGCTGGACGATATGATGCGCAAACAGACCGCTAACTTCAAAGCCTTCATGAGAGCAGTCGCGAACATACACGTGGAGTTCCTGTCTGAAAAATGGGAGTTTCAAGACGCTCTGCAAACACTGCAAACACGCTGGTCAGCTATTGACAACCTTCACTGGGAGATAGAGTATGAAACCAACGGAGAGAAGAATGCAGTGTATGAAGAACGCTACACCAGGTATGAAAACCAGTTCCAGGAACTAAAAAAGGCTTTGAATACCAAAATGTGGTCCGGCACTCATCGGGAGAAAACAACACCGAAATTAGAGATACCAGTCTTCAATGGTAACTACAACCAGTGGATCCCATTTAAAGACCTTTTTACGGAAGCAATACACAACAACAATTCCCTCTCATCTGCTCAGAAGATGCAGTTTCTGAAGAGTAAGGTGCAAGGAGAAGCGGAACGCTTGATTCAACATCTACAGATAAGTTCGGATAACTACCTGGTGTGTTGGGATATCCTCAATCACCGATATAATAATGAAAAACTTATATTCACATCGCACATCAACATGCTGTTCAATTTACCAAACATGCAACAACAGACAGTGGCCCAAATAAAGAAAATCCATGACGTCAGCATAGAATGCCTACATGCGATAAAGAATTTAGGAGTGAATATCGACACCTGGGATCCGATAATTGTACATACCAGGCCCCTCAGAAAGTATTGCGAAAAAAAGTTTTTATATATGGGAGACTGGCCAGTTATAATGTTTTTCGAAAATATGATTATTTATAAGTAAAAATAAGTAAGTTCCAATTTCAAAATTTCCCTCCACATTTTTTGCGAGTTAATTCAAAGTATTGTGTCTCACTGAAATATGGATCTGCGCCGGGAACATTTTAGAGCTATGATTTTATACGATTTCAAGTGTCGCCTGAAACCGGATGAATCGTACGATAGACTTCAAATGGCATTCATGGATGAAGGCCCTTCCAAGGCAACCGTGTATCGTTGGTATAACGAATTCAAGCGCGGTCGACCAACTTTGGGGGATGACGAAAGAAGCGGTCGCCCTTTGACGGCTGTTACCGAAGAAAACGTGCTAGCAGTGAAAAATTTAATCCAAGACAATAGGCGAATTACATATCAGGAGATTCAACACATATTGAAGATTGGATCGGGAAGCGTTCACGAGATTCTACACAGCCATCTTCGCGTGAGGAGGATAGTATCACGCTGGGTGCCGCACAACCTCACCGATGCTCAGAAGCAGGCCCGGGTGGAATGGTGCCGTGATATGCTTAACAAATTTGAAGCAGGCTCGTCTCGGCGTGTTTACGACATCGTTACAGGTGATGAGTCCTGGATTTATCAATACGACCCAGAAACCAAGCGCCAGTCGACTGTTTGGGTGTTTCAAAATGAGCCAACGCCTACCAAAGTGAAGCGATCTAGAAGCGGGGGTAAGATTTTGATCGCTAGCTTTTTTAATTTGACTGGCCACTTGGTATCAATTCCCTTACGGGATCAAAGAAGCATTAATGCCGAATGGTATACTACCAAATGTTTGCCAGAAGTTTTCTCTGTTATAAGCAACAAGCGACCAAACACAGGGCTCCGCGGGCTACTGCTCCACCACGACAATGCACCTGCGCACACCGCACTCAAAACGAGGGACTTCCTGGACAGCACGCCAGTCAAACTCCTGGGTCACCCTCCTTACAGCCCTGATCTAGCACCGTGTGACTTCTTTTTATTCCCAAAAATAAAAAATCAGCTCAAAGGGATACAATTTTCGTCGCCGGAAGATGCGCTGGCTGCGTTCGAGCAGGCTGTAAACGAGGTGTCTGCGGCGGACTGGAAAAAGTGTTTTGAAAACTGGTTTAGGCGCATTAATCTTTGTATAGAGGCTGGTGGAAAGTACTTTGAAAAGATTTAATAAAAATATATGTACGTATAGAACAATTTTTTTTAGTTTCGCAAAACTTTCTGAGTGTCCCACGTATATTATCGCAAAAATTGGACGCTGACACACACTCAGAGTACAACGACTCGCTGAAGAACTGCCGAAAGCTGCCAATACTGAAAGATCTGCTAGATTTCCTAGAAGGGAAGTTTACATCATTGGAAGCATCGCGCCGCAAACAAGAAAACAATCAAAAACCAAATACCTCATCGAGTCAACATCAAAATACTTTGTACTCTAAAAAACAATACAGCAGTAATCAAGCAACTAGCAACAAGAAAATTACGAAATCGTTCCATGCGTCAACATTCCGATGCCCCCTTTGCGATGACGAACATGGCATGTACAATTGTGCAAGGTTTTTAGAAATGCCGAATCACTTAAAACTTAGCACAGTAAATAAAATGAACATTTGTGTAAATTGTCTGTTCAGCCATAACGGAAAGAAATGTACGTCAGCTTACCGATGTCGCAAGTGCTCGGGTCAACATAATACATTGCTACACGATGCATGTATTACGAACAAAACGGAAAAACAAACAAATTCTTCCCATGTATCAAAGGATGATGATACTTCGGAGATACTACTAGCGACAGCTGTAGTAAACATAGAAACAGCCGATGGGACCCTAATCAAGTTGCGAGCCCTCATCGATCAAGGTTCTCAGATATCTTTGATCACCGAACATGCTGCTCAACTTCTAGGAGTTAAGCGCGAGAGATGCAAAGGAGTCATCTTTGGAGTTGGACAGAAGGAAAACCACTGCAAAGGAATGACAACAATTACTTGCAGTTCTGTCTACAACGACTTCAAGTTCCAAACGACTGTCATCATTATGAATAACTTGATTAAGAACCTGCCGAATAAGACCTTTGCAAAACCATCTTGGTCCCACATACAGAACATCCATTTAGCAGATCCGGAGTTCCATAACAGCCGTCAGGTGGATTTACTATTTGGAGCAGACATTTATTCGCAAATCATGCTAGGAGGCATAATAAAGGGCGATGACACCACTCAACCTATCGCACAACAAACCTACCTAGGTTGGCTTCTATGCGGAAATGTCAAAACCTTCCACTGCAATGTGGTCATAAACAATCTTGAAGATATCAAACAGTTCTGGGAAACCGAAGACATCACCGATCAATCCAATTTATCGGTGGAAAATGAAACAATGCAAATAATTTCCTCTATTTTTGCTGTCAACAATGCAAAATACGTATTATTTGTGGGCATCAAGTTTCAACGCAGCTGCTACACAAGGCCGGAGTCATAACACTCAATGACGATTGCATAATTAGTAGTGAAACTTTTGCTGTTTATCCCCAAAGGCAACAAATGAACAAAATTCAAGCCCAAGTCGACGCAGGTCCAGCAGAAATTCCTTCAATCAACAATATCATAAACTTACCTGTACCGGTTCTGAATCATCTTCACGAGAATGAGACGGTAACAGAGCAGAGAGTATTACTGCAAGAGCTTGGCAAACAAGTAGAACAAATGAAAGCCGCAACATCAGAAGACATCATGTCAGATCATGCAACACACCATGATATCCACCAATACGTTGTCATCTACCTATTGGCTGCCGCCGCAACATTTGCGGGTGTAATATACGCTTACAACCGCCTACGCAAACATTGGGCAAGTCAAAAGAAACCAGAAGCTCCATCTATTCCCAATCCGATGCCCCGAAGAAGGTCGACAGCGAGCATCGTGGACAACGCCTTATTTGACGTCACAGAAAACATCAACGCAGCGCACTTATCGAGTGCACGTACACTCAATAAAGCAACGTCGCCTATTGCGCGTTGTAAGTTACCGTAATAAATTATGAAATTGTTTGTATTTACATTTTTACGTTTTATAATCTAACTTGATTTTGAACAATTTCGATGTACATTTAAGTTAACTTTGTGAGTGGGCAATATGTACGAGCTACGCTGTACATTGACCCTAACTAATACGTCCTACTTACAGTGAAACGTTGCAGTTTGTTTAGCTCAACATTAATTGTACATTATTACATTATAATATGTTATTTTTAGTAGAATTGCTTGGACCTTCTGCTGACAACAGATCCGGACAGATACTCTGTGTCGATAGCTTCACCTTTGGGTAGTTCCGACCACTGTCTGGTGAAGTGTGTGTCCGTCTATTCTCCGCCCGATCCCAGCCCAAGAGGCACCCGGCGAGTTTGGCGGTACAAGTCGGCAGATTGGGATGGTATGCGATCATTCTTCGCATGCTATCCTTGGCAGCCTATTTGCTTTTTTTCGACTGATCCATCGTCATGCGCAGACGCCGTGACCGATGTGTTGCGTCAGGGAATGGAGTACTACATTCCGTTCTCTGACGTAACAATGTCCAGCGTTGACCGGCCATGGTTTGGCGCCGAATGTAGGCGCGCTGACGCGCTTAAACATAAGGCGTACCTGGCTTGGGTCGGAGCTCGATCGCGCATGGCGAGTGACGTGGCTCGGAAGAAGAAGGCCTTCAACAGGGCTGCCAAGTCCTGCAAGCTGGTGTTGCGAAGGGCTCGGTTCGATCACATTGGCCGAATAGGGGCCAAACTTGCTTCTTACCCAGCAGGAAGTAAAGCGTTTTGGTCCCTGGCTAAGTCGGTCGAGTCGAACTTTTGCCGTCCCTCACTACCACCACTGCTGAAACCCGATGGGTCGCTGGCACACTCCGCTGAGGAGAAGGCAAATTTATTTGCCTCTCTTTTTGCGGAATCTTCACGTCTGAATCCTGGTGACGCGCAGCCCCCTTCTTCTCCTGATGGATGCGAGACGAGTATGTCGGACATTCGTATCCACCAAAAGGACGTCCGTAGGGTGCTGAGCCACCTCGACGTGAACAAGGCTAGCGGCCCTGATGGCATTCCAGCAATTGTTCTTAGAACCTGTGCGCCTGAACTGTCTCCGATCTTGACACGTCTATTCCGCCTTTCGTATGAGGCTGGAAAAGTGCCGAATGCTTGGAAGCAAGCTAACGTACAGCCCGTGCCCAAGAAGGGCAGTCGAGCTGACCCGGCCAACTACAGACCCATATCTGTAACCTCCATACTCTGTAAGAGTATGGAACGTGTACTTAATGTAAAGCTCCTGGCATACCTAGAAGCTAACGATATCCTTAGTGACCGCCAATACGGCTTCCGCCGAAATTGGTCTACTGGGGATCTTCTAGCGTATGCCATTCACATATGGAGTGAGGCCATCGAGAGACACGGGGAAGCGCTTGCCGTCTCCCTCAACATCTCGAAGGCTTTCGATAGGGTCTGGCACGAAAGCCTCATTGGTAAGCTTCCTTCATTCGGTTTGCCCGGTGGTCTGTGTGATTGGATTGCAGACTTCCTGAGAGATCGGTCCATTCGAGTGGTTATCGATGGCTGCTCTTCGGACCAATTGGATATTAATGCCGGGGTCCCTCAGGGGTCAGTACTCTCAGCAACATTGTTCTTGTTGCACATTAATGATCTGCTAAAACCCGGCACCTTTGGGTATGCTGACGACAGCACTGTTGCTGAGAGATACTTGTCCAACGCACGGGCTACCGGGCCGCAGATCCGGTCTCTGCGGGAGGCCATGGTGGAGCGCTTGAACCTGTCCTTGCAGGCAGTCTCCGAATGGGGCGATGCCAATCTGGTCAGGTTTAATGCTGCTAAAACCCAGGCGTGTCTTTTTTCCGCTAAAAAGAGCCAATTTCAACCGGCTCCAACTTTCCGAGATGTGACCGTGCCAATAACTGACCATCTTGAGCTTCTTGGCGTTACGTTGACATCGACTCTCAATTTTGGCCCATACATTGAGGCAAAGGCTCAGCTGGCTGCCAAAAAGCTGGGATCCTTGCAAAGGTTAGAAGGTACTTCACGCCAGAACAGCTGCTCAGCTTGTATCAAGCGCAAGTTCGATCATGCATGGAGTACTGTTCTCATCTCTGGGACGGATCCGCCAAATACCAGCTTGATGCACTAGAGTTGATCGAAAAGCGGGCCAAAAGGCTCATCGGCGATGAGGCACTGGTTAAGTCAAAGCTCCAGAGCCTTGAACATCGTCGCCGAGTTGCCAGCTTGTCGGTCTTTTATCGGTTGCATTTCGGGGAGTGTGCGATAGAATTGCATGATCTTATTCCACCAAGCCCGTTTCATCATCGGACTACAAGACGTACGGCGATGCGCCATCGCTACATGGTAGACATACCACCCATTAGCACTAAACGTTTTGGAAATACTTTCATTATGCGTACAGCTAAGGAGTGGAATTCCCTGCCGGAGTCTGTGTTTCCTGATAGCTACAATCTAGGAGTCTTTAAGTCAAGAGTGAATAGGTTACTTCTAGGCAAGCGTGCTTCACCGTCGACCACATCATCGCTTACCATCAGGTGAGATAGTGGTCAAGCGCGAGCCTATAATTTATAAAAAAAAAAAGTCTTAAAAAAAACAATAATGAATTCTAGTTAAAAATAACTTCATCCTTTAATTTGCTACGACGGTGCTACGCCGTAGCTCGGTTATTGCTACGGCGTAGCACTACATTGTGTTTAGCCCCAAATCGCATTGAGATCACTAAACTTTGTTAGTATTGGCTACAAACACCGCATAGTTTTAGCTATGTTAAGTGTCTCTTATCATCTTTCTATAAATATATATTTATATTTATTTGAAAGTTCAGACAATATACAGTCAATATCTTGTTACTAACAAATCCTTATAAAACTAATGAATAAAGTGTATAAAGTCACTCCTATATGTTACATAGGTGTAAGCAGACGAAGTAAGTACACCGACTTTCATTATCATCTTCATCAGCCTTTTAACGTTCCCACTGCTGGTACCAAGGCCTCCTCTCTGTGAGAGAGGGAATGGGCCATAATCCACCACACGGGCCCAGTGCGGGTTGGTGGATGTCACATGTCTTCGATTTTTTGGTTCTAGGACGATATTTTCCTTCACCATTCTAGAGCAGTGGTGATGAAATAATTTACACAAAGAAATGCGCCTGCATGGGATTCGAACCTACAACCTGCGACACGTAAGTCGGGGCCGTTACCACTGGGCCAACACTGCTCTTCACCCACCACCATCCTAATATTATAAATTAAATGCGAAAGGAACTCTGTCTGACTAAACCAAATTAGATGAAATTTGGTATATATATAATTTAAGATCCCGGCCAGAACATAGGATAGTTTAAATCTCGAAAATCATCCTTAAGGGGATGGAAAGGGGGAGGGAAGTTTGTATGGGGAACCAATAAGTTTTCAAGTTAGGCAGCCCACACATCTACAATAGTGTTTCGCCATATAACAAAATAGCTCTTAGAAGTACTAATGCTACGCAGATAAAGTCGCGGGCAAAAGCTAGTTACACAATATATTAGAAGGAGAGCTTAGCTAGTAATAAAGTTAGTACTTTTTCTTCTCAACTTAATTATGTTTATAAGACAATGCGCTTGTAAAATAAAACAATTAAGAACCTTGCCTAATGAGGAAGTGGTGCTTAAAATAAACGAAAACCTCGTCCGCAACACGGAAGGAAATAATAACTTCGCGTTGATACGTTAATGTACCATTTATTTAGTCTCAACAAGATACGAGTATTTATGGCAAATTTACGGAGTAATAAAGTGAGGATATCGGGGCTTATACTTATAACAGCTGCACGGGTCTATCTTCAAGGTTAAGCAACACATGGACGACCATACATTACACACCGAGACTCCTCCGTGCCTCGCAAAACACGTTAAACCGTTGGTCCTGGCTGTCGGTGTTTGACAGTCTCTACGGGTAGTCAGAGCCCAGGAAAGATAACACCAATCTTAGCAAGGTAGGCCCAAAATTTTTTCAAAAATTGAAAATTAGGTTTTATCCAGTTACTCGTTTGTGGAGGTCAGATAGGCAGTCGTTCCATGTACAATACTGTTATTCAGCTACTCCTGATTTGACTGGAAGCCAACACCAACATACTCAAGAAAAGACGTATTGTGTGATACAATTTCTATTTCAGTTTATTTTATTAAATAAAAAAATCTTGCATAACGGCATTCTTGGGCAACGGATTCTTTAAAGCAAGGAAGAAGCTCGCATTGGAATATTGTCTTAGATGATAAGCGATGATTTGTTCGACGATGGCATACTAAGCCAATAGTAACCTATTTATTTACTACTAGCTTTCCACCCGCGGCTTTGCCTGCGTAGACTACACGATTTTGGCTGTTTAGTTTGATCAGTTCTGGTGGAATATTGCAAATTATTATCCAAACATAGCTTTCCACCTGCGTTTTTGTTCGCGTAGACCACAATTTTTTTTCAACTTTTTTTTTTTTTAATGAATTATTCGTATTAAAATTAGATAGATAACTTATTAGTCAGTAAAACACACCTTTTACCAAAATAAAAGAAAACAAAAGACTAGGCACCTAAGCGTAATACATCTCTTGTCCTTCACGTAATACAACATCTTCTAAGTAATTTTTTGACACGAAGTAACAACACTAGAGTATTAATGTTACCTTTACAGTAAACAAACCATACATTTCACTAAGTTACCTTGATGATAACTAATAATGTCACCTGATGTCGCTGAGAAATAGATGTTTTTGTGTTGACACAGGTGTTAGAAATTGAGCTTTTAAGCTGAAAGATTACCCGTTTAGGCAAATTCGAAATAAAACAACACTGTTTTTTTACTTAGACCTTGAAGAAACGAACTGTTTCAGTAAAGAACTGAGTAATTTGAATTTATGGATTCCTAGAACAGTATTTCTTTAAAAGTAAGGCTTTTTCGTTATGGCGCGACGTAATTTAAATTTCGGCGATAAGTGATATCATTTGCATAGCTATTATCAAAGAAAAAATTAAGTGCAAATCGGTCGACTTGCATCACATTGCGTCCATGTGAACGTAATTACAATTTAGCATAGTGAAAGATCGCTTATCGGTGTGATACTCGTATTAATCGAAACGCGTCGCGTCGCTTCGATCAGGAAGTTGCCAAGACTAAAAAAAATAATAAGTATAGAGAGTACTCTAATGTCTCTTACTACGAGCTAATGTGCGCGAGTAATCGCATATTCGTTCTCAAAACTACGAGTGTTAGGACATATTTCAGAAGTGAGTTTTTGGCGTAAAGAACGTGTAAAACCCCTACTGTCTCCCTAGTGTCAAATTTTGACAGATTTTTAAGTACAGTTTGTAAATACTCAACTTCAAATGCTTAATTCAGAAATCGGGGGTTAGTGTCTCTGATACGCGTTCTTCTGTTCATCAAAATACGTAATATGTTGTTCGTAAAGTCTATCCGAAAGTTTCTTGGTAGATATCACTGTCATCAAGACTGCCAAAAATATACAAAATATTATAATCGAAGTCTAATTCCAGTTAAATATTGTTTAAAAAATATTTTTAACCAGTGAATAAAAAAAAAACACCTAGATCTCTCTTTCTTCATAGTAAAAAGTTAATTTCTTAACAGTAATATCCATCAGCGTAAATAAGTAAAGTTACGAAACAACACGTAAAGTAAAGTACCTTCTCATATAAGTGCATATTTTCTGCCTCTTTTTATGAAATATGCTCCACGCTCGCTTTACGTGTATAGATGCATAAATAACAACGAAAGTGCCTGCAGTTGACCTTAAGTGAGCACGAGCGCATATATGCAGCCTTTACACTGGTTATTTTATTTTGTTAGCATTTTTAAAAGCGGTGAAATAGAGGTAAAGTTGTATCTTCAAGAAGAGTTGTCGTTCAGCAGTGGAGGGTTAGAAGTAACTGTCGGTAGTAGTATACATAAAGCAGTTGAGAGGAATTGTTGAGCGGACAGTTGAAATAGCTTGTATAGAATTGAAGCAGTTTATAGTATTAAGTGTATACAGACCCCCTTCAGGATTGTATGACTGCTTTGAAAAGGTAATGGATGAAGTGTTACACAAGATTTGTAACTCAAATAAATCCAAAATCACTTGTGGTGATTTTAATGTTAATTTATTAGAAAACTCAGGTTCTTGTAGTAAAATAATAAGTCTGTTTCAGTCCTACAATCTTGTAAACCTATTTTTGGAGCCCACAAGAATAACCCCTACTAGTGCCACATGCTTAGATAATATTTATACTAATGTTATACCTGTCCACAAAGAAATTATAAATTTACTAGATTCTGATCATTGTGGGCAGAGGATTACTATACAAAACCTAAACAACAAAGTGGCTAAAAAAGATATCACTGTTAACCCCAAAACTGTAAGTCGTTTGGCAGCTTTTAAGGCTAAACTCATTAATAAATTACCAATTTTGTCAATTCATGCTGATCCTAATCACCTATATGATGATTTTTTAGTATATACTGCAAACAATTTAATTCGACCTTTATTCCCAAGAATATCTCCGTTAATAGTAACGCATCATTCGGTGATTGGGCGACCATTGGTATTCATAAAAGTAGAACACGGCTTTATGAGCTGTACAGTGAAAGGCCTTATGTAAACACTGCTGAATTTAATTTATATGTTAGAAATTATTCAAAATTATTTAAAAAAGTTTGTAGTTTGGCCAAGTCGCATTATTTGAGTTCGAAGATTAAAAACAGTAGTAATGTTATTAAAACGACTTGGAATATTATTAATAGTGAAACGGGAAGATCTGGTAACCGAAATACTGACTACAGCCTGTCTATTAATGACAACATCATAAAATCAGACTCACAAGTCGCAGTGGCCTTTGAAAATTTCTTTTCGGATATTTCCATTTCAACTACTAAATCCCTAAACTCATCACCTTCTGTTGCTGAGTCTTTGCTAAAAGAAAATGTTAATGTCTGCGATACGGAATTTCTTTTTGAACATACTACTTGTAGAGACATAATTAAAACCTTTCACACTTTAAATGTTAAAAAGACTGCAGATCTGTGGGGTCATTCTGTAGAAGTTGCTAAGTCTATTATTGATGTTGTCGCCCCTAGTTTAGCTATTATCTTTAATAATTGTATCGACTGTGGGGAGTTTCCTGACCTAATGAAGAATAGTAAAATAATACCTTTGTTTAAATCAGGTAGTACATCAGACCCAACAAATTATAGACCTATTTCAGTACTACCTACTTTTAGTAAGATATTTGAGAAATTAATTTTAGAGCAATTGCAAAGATTTTTTAATAAGCATAAATTATTACATAGCAAACAGTTCGGTTTTACAAGGGGTCGTTCAACTACTGTTGAGTTGAGCTTTTAGGACATATTTATAATGCATGGGAAGATAAGTGCGATGCTCTGGGAATCTTTTGTGATTTGTTCAAGGCATTTGATTGTGTTCTTCATGAAACGCTAATCAGGAAACTCCGCCACTACGGGATCCGGAACAGCGCTCTGTATCTTCTTACTTCTTACTTGAGTAATAGGATTCAGATTGTTGACGTTAATGGAAAAAGATCACCCGGATCTATAGTAAAAATGGGAGTCCCGCAGGGCTCGATTCTTGGTCCTTTCTTGTTTCTTATTTATATTAATGACTTGCCTTACCTCATAAAGGATAACCATGACATAGTGTTGTTTGCAGATGATACTTCACTTTTGTTTAAACTTAAACGGCAGCAGCTGGTTACTGACGAAGTAAATAGCGCGATCTCAAAAGTAGTTCATTGGTTCAATGTTAACAATTTACTCCTTAATGAAAAAAAAACCAAATGCATTAAGTTTACCCTACCTCACGTTAGGCAGGTGAAAACTGATGTGTTGATAAAGGGCGAAGAATTGAATCCTGAGAATAGCATAGTATTTTTAGGCTTAACTTTGGATGCTAAGCTTCAGTGGGGCCCACATATAGATAAATTGTCAAAGAAGCTAAGCTCCGCAGCATATGCTGTTAGAGAGAAATTCGTAATTTAACTGACATAGAGACAGCCCGTTTAGTATACTTTAGCTATTTTCATAGTGTAATGTCGTACGGTATTCTGTTGTGGGGAAATGCCGCCGACATCCAGAATATCTTTGTTTTGCAGAAAAGAGCTGTTCGATCAATATATAAATTAAGCCCGAGGCACTCTCTCAGAGAGAAATTTAAGGAGATTAATGTAATGACTGTGCCCTCTCAGTATATTTATGAAAATCTTTTATATGCTCATAAAAATATAAAATTGTTTAAAAAATACAGTGATATCCATAACATAAATACTAGGAACAAACACAAATTTGTAGTACCTACAACAAGGCTCAAGAAGATAGGTGGCTCGTTTAGATGTCAATTTGTACGCTTTTATAATAAGCTTCCAAGCCACGTACAAGATCTAAGTCTTAATAAATTCAAATCATTCGTTAAACGTAAGTTGTGTCAGAAAGCGTTTTATACTATTAAAGATTACGTTGAGGACAAAAAGGCTTGGGATTGAGCTGCTCCAATTAATTTTGTATTTTTTATATTTTTTTTGCACCGTGAATTTTGTTTTTAATTTTGTTTTTTTTTTTTGTTTTCTTGCAATGACAAGAATATTTACTTTTTAAAGTATTATATTTTTTTTTTATTATTGTGAATGTGAAGACTATGTGGATTTTTGTTTTTTATTATAACTTAGTTAGTTTTTACTCATGGTCTGGCAGTTTGAGTAGTTTATGCGGCCTACCCGAATGTCCTTTCTTTGGTATTGTTCGTCGAATCGTTGAGCTCCGTAAATTCTGAGTTGAGCTGCTCGGTTATTGACAAATGCGTGCACTGACTGGACAGGTCCACTCAATCTGGCTGGTTCTTTCCTCAAAAGACCATTTCAGACATATGTCTACATGGTCTTCACATGATTTAACCAAGTTTTTGTCAAGACTTTAAAAGAGACTGTGACCTCTGAGTTTGTTTCGGCCTTTCTTCTCAGAGTAGTCAGATAGGAAACGCCGACCTCATCTAGTTTTAAAAAATATGATCGACATGTAAAAGTGTTTGTACAAACCAACTTACAGAAATAAAATCATTTATCATTTATCAGTAGTAGTAATGTTTGTGCCGTATTTTTTGAGAGTAAAGTTGAAGGTGTATGTAGAAGTAGTTTTAGTAGGCTAAGGCCTCAAAAAGCAGTAGTGGCACAGTGATAACTGCCCCAACTTACGTGTCGTAGGTCGTACGTTCGAAGCAGCCTGGGGCTGGCGCTTTACTTTATGTTAATTATTTTATCACCAGTGCTCTTAAAACGGTGAAAGAAAACATCATCAAACCAGCATGTCCTAGAACCAAAAATTCGAAGATTTGTGACATTCACCAACCCGCTCTGGGCCCGCGTGGTGGATTAAGTCCCATTACCTGCCTCACAGAGAGGATGCCTGTGTCCCGATAGTGGGAACATTATAAGGCTGATGATGAAGGTCTCATTGGTTCGTTGTGTCATCGCAGCGACAACGCTGAGTCGTTTAACATATATTTTTAGGGACAATATGCCACATTATGCGTTGCGTCGTCACACGTGACGTTTAAACGGATCGACAGACCAGAGACGAAGCGGGAGGAGGTTGATGCGTTGATCTGTCGAAGCTCTGGTGTGACGACGGACAGTGTCTGCGACGGCGAACGTCGCTCTCTTGCGTTGCGACGTCATGCGTCATCGCAACGGAGATATGGTGTACAATGCGTTGATCCATTGCAAAGACGCAACGAAACAAACCAACGAGGCCTTTATTTTTTTTTGTTTGAAACACAACATAGCATAACATGACGCGTGTATTCACTGAAAGGTTTTGCAGAAGTTGACCTAGTAAGTACTTTTACATTTCTCCCACTTACGTTAAATACCCATGCAACAGGGAGAGTGTTTTTGGTACAATCCTGATCGAGAAAGTTATTGATCAATTCCAGATGGCAACAACACTTTTCCCGACACCAGAAAGGAATCCCACGTCAAGCTCATAGGTAGAGCTTGCGAACATGGGATAAAATATTTTCTTGAAAATTTAATTTATATAGGCCAATAAATAAAGACGCTTGATTCTGCTTAAAAAAAAAACAATCATAAAAACTAATAACTTGTATGTGTATAGTGAATTATAAAAACAGGGTGCTTCATTTATAAAAAAACAATTATTTACTTTATCTCTAAAAATAATGTTAATTTCAATCAAATAACTTCTTACAATAGTCTTCTAGTCGTTTTAATTGAACTCAATTACAATGTTATCAATACTGAATAGATTTAATTATTAGTTAAGAGTTCTTCTTAATTTAATAAGGGTGGTATTTAATACTTTAACTGTAATTCCCCTTTTTTCAATCAAAATATTCGAAATTACTACCAAAAATACTGAATTGCACACTAAATTTGCTCATCAAATAAATGAATTATACTATACTGCTAGATCTTTAAAGCTTAACTGTTTTACTGAATAACTATCTGTTAACTAAAAGTAAATCTAATAATTCTTCGAGTGCAACAAAATATTTAAGTTTTAAGGGAGGGGGGGAAACGAAACAAAGTCGACGGAGCCCCGCTGCGCAGGGCTCCTATTTCTGTCTGCAGGGTCTAAAGTAACCTAACATGAAGGAGATGACGGGAGCTGAGTTCGCTCGCTTTGCTCGCTCACTTCAGCTCCCGTCATCTCCTTCGAACCTAACCTATCCGTGTCGGGGTGCCCTAAGCTCCCGAGCTCGCTTCGCTCGCTCTTGGACTAATTCACATTTATTTTATATTTAATTGAATAATTTGTGTGCAAATCAGTATTTTTGTTTTACGGTGAGTAATATTGTTTTGCAGTAGGTTATTAGTGGAGATATTTTGTTTGCTTAAATTTCTAAATAGAGGTGCAGTTAAAAATTCCCCATTTAATAATACTTTTGTGCCCAATACTTTCGAAATTTCTTGATATTTGAATCAATTTAATTCTTCAATTAAGTTTTAAATAAGTTATTTCAGTACACTTGAACACAAATTACGAACACTCATTCTGTAAATAATCTTGATTAAAATTAAATTAAATTATAAATAAGATACTTTATTGCCTTGTATCAGTTTCAGCGATTCGCTTGAAATTGATGAATATTTTGATTTAGAAAGAAATAAGTAGACAGTTAATATAACATAAACCTTTTTAAATAGTTATGTATTTCTCTTTAGTTAACTACAGCTTAATTAAAATGTTAACTTCTTGCATGGAACGCTCTTAGAACGCCTACATTGTTAAAATATTATGCCATCACTATAATCATCTAAACGCGTAACATTTTGTAGATTGCTTGACTTTCATTACTTTACAGTACCTTCAAACATTTCTACACCTATATCACGCTATCACTACAAATATTTTCGGAAATTGCTTGCCTTTTATTAACTTAAAGTACAAATATTTTATTCATTTAATAAAAGTAAGTATCTACCTACCTATTATACATCATCCTCCTCAAAATAAAAACATGCAATTTATATTCAAACAACAAAAATGCCGTAACGTCGCAAAATGACGGAGGCGCATGTTGCCGTCAAACTGATAATTACGTCAATCTGTAACTTGACATCCGACGTCGTTGCTGCAATGTTTGGGACACAGAGCTGGGAGACGTTCCAGCGGGCACTGTTTAAGAAAGAAGAATAGGGATACTTTAACTCCAGGACTAGAGTACACATATTGAAGTGACGTTACCCGGTCTTAATATCTTTCTTTTATCTAAAAACTGATTCTTTTTAGAGATAGTAGAAAATCTGACGCAAAAATAACATGTGCTTCTCCTATTTCAGACTAGCATGACACTTCAAATGCACCTCGAAGTAATTTTTTTCGAAGTTTTTTGCTGCAAGTTTCATTTACAATAACGACAACACTTCCCATACAGAAGGTCAAAGCAAGAAGGCCAAAGGTCTTACTTTGTGGGGTCCTGATGTTTGTAATTGCCGCATCTAATGGATTCCCGCGGTCCTCACTAGATCGTCCGCTCCACCTCGTTGGAGACCTACCATTGCTGGCAAGCAATTCCAGAACCTATTGGCCCCATCGGCAATCGAAGTGAGCAGCACAGACGGTTGAAGGAGGTCCATGTTCATTAGTGAATATCCTTCCTCTGGAATGACGAGATGATCGATAGAATAACCTGTAATAGTTAGAAACTGCTGCTTTTTCTGAAAAACTGCACCAATAATATCTGTGTATTTCCTTCTAGGCCATCTCCTCCCAGTGTTTCCACACACGTCTGCCTTGTAAATACCTTTTGTTAGTCTCCGCCTATCATTCATTCTCAACAATATCCTTTATTGTACACCAAAATGATGACGCTTCCAAAACTTGTACTCGCCGCAATTTACGTGGACACAACTATCATCATCATCATCATCATTTCAGCCGAAAGACGTCTACTGCTGGACTTAGGCTTCCCCCAGGCGTCGCCACATTGACCAATCACGTGCGTCTCGCATAAAGCGAATTCCCGCACAACTATCAATTATTTATAATAGCCTCTCTAGTCGCAGAGGGCTTCCTTGTTCTGTGCGTCGTGCAGTCAACTGTGGAAGAGATAAACATACATGTATGTATGATGTATATTTATAAATGTTATATGATGCGCAGAATTGGGACAAATGTCGTGGCAAAATTTGGAGCAGGAATGTGGACGAAGTGGGTTGATGGAAAAAGAGGAAGGCACACCGGCTCCCAGCTCCAACCACTACATCGCCCTCTTCTAGGCCTTTCTTTGCAACCTAGACCAATGAGGGTACTTGGACACATCAACATCATATCGTTTCAGCTGAAAGACGTCCACTGCTAAACATAGGCCTACCCCAAGCAAGTGTCACCACATTTTCCGGTACCGTATGTCTTGCATCCAGCGGCTTCCGGCAACCTTCACCAGGCCATCGGTCCCCCTAGTGAGAGGCCTTCCAACGCAACTTGGACAGTTAAATTTAACACATAACTACTTACGTACAAGTAAATATTTTATAAATTATTTACTGAGATGGCCGTAACCAAAGCAGTAATTTCCTTTTCTACATATTGCAGTAAATATACGAATTTGTCGCCGTCAAATGTGATTTCAGCTCCACTACTACGCGTATTTACCCGTGTTTGCCCGAATTATGGTGACTTGAGGCTTCGGTCTCTGAGTATATACCGACTGCTATGCTGCAGGAAATTGAAATCCTCGAGGGCTATGCGCAGTGGGAGTCGTGATAGTGGTCTTCTAAACAAACATAAATATGCTGCAAAGAGCTTACGGTACAGCATGACTTATTAATAAAAATTATATAACAACATGGCAATTATTTATACCGTACGAATACCTACCCAATCAATGGTTAAACTGCTGTCATTACTTTTGTCGGCTATTGTGTAAGGCCAAAAATTTTAACAGAAAAATTGTAATTGCATGTGATGGACGTCAGTCCAGACGGGATAAGGATTAAACGAAGTGACTATATCTTATCAGGTAAAAAGTCTTACGCTCGGCTCCCATTTTAACCCCCGACGGGAAAAGAGGGGTGTTATAAGTCTGACGTGTGTACCTGTACATTTGTGTATTTGTATATATGTCTGTGGCATCTTAGCTCCTAAACGGATGAACCGATTTTGATTTCGTTTGTTTTTGTTTGTAATCTTACTTTATCGAGAGTGTTATTAGCTACGTTTAATTAAAATCGTTTAAACTGTTCAAAAGTTATGAGCGTTTTAATGTTTGAACCGGGTAAGATATCGTGTCATAACTCATATTTACGTGTTCAACCGATTGTCGGGTCTTTTGAAATATAACTTGTATACGCTTACTTTCTTGGTTGAGCAATGTGGATGGGGATGAACAACGCTCCCAACGCTGCAATAAATGTGGCCACCTACCGGGCCCAAACAGTATAATTTTATGAACCGTCTTGAAAAGATTACCGATCATGATTATCTTTTTACATATATTAGCATTTATTTAGTATTTATTGTTACATGTATACTTATATGTATGTATACGACAGCATATTTTATGTGTTATATTGTAAATTTCATAACTGCGAATTGTTTTATGTGTTTATTTTCCCCCTCTACACACAATGTCTACATCTTTTTTATCATATTTCTTTCGCAGGTATGCTGCAAGAGATTTCATTAGAAATAAGCTTCACCTCTGTACCAAGAGGGATGGGAAGATAATTATGTTCTATTAGTAATTTTAAATATCGACCGTTATTTATTTTAGCTATTTATTTACTTTTGAATACCAAGAAACTTTTATTTCCTCTCAATTATGTAAATAAAGTCATCAAAATATACAATGGAATATATATTGAATAAAAATAACATGACAAATGCCCAAAAGAATCGCAAAAAAATCACTAATTCCAACAAAGGGCTGTGAAAAAGCGTGTGAGGCCACAAAAAGCCAATTTATATCAGAACTATTCTGTAGTAAATTGTACTGACACATTTTCGCTGTACCTTTGTTATTATTGTTACTTAATAACTGTCAATGTCACTCAGAGCGTTATCGGAAATCTTATAAATGGACAAACTATAGAAGGCGTCAAAATGCCTACACAGCAAGTCTTGAACCGATTTCAAAACACATGTTCGCACATCTTTTTCATCCAAACCTTTTCCCACTTTAAACACCTTACAGAGTAATTAATACTGGCGTAGGTCTAAGAGACCCCTGTTAGGAGGTCACGTGATTTTGTTTTGTGATTTTCTAATTTTATATTTTTTATTGTTTTAGATAATATCAATAGCAAATAGCAACGTAATAATAATAGCAATAATAGTAATAACAATAGCAGCGTGACTAAGAAGAGCCATTATATTATAATGGCTCTTCTTAGTCACGCTGCTATTGAGCGGTGGTTGGAACAAGATCTGTCAGACGACGAAAACATACCAAATGACGAATACAGTGATCTGGAGACTGACGAAATAACTCATGTATTGGAAAAAGTTGCGTGTCTGATTCCAAATGCGAAGGGCAACTGCAGTTCAACGAAACACTACATCACACACTGATATTTCTTCAGTTAGTTTTGACCAAGAATTTTCATCTAAAAATTATTTGAAGTTAGCGCCAATTTGCCTTGAATGCTCAAATAAGCTGTGTTAAAATTGCTGTCGTTAAAAGCTGTAAATTAAGAGCCTGCAATTTTGTTTCATTAATATTTTTTTTTTTTTTCTAAGTACCTTGTTGATAGAATAAAGAAATGTCGTACTACGTAAAATATTTTTTGTGGATCTCATTTTCCAAATGTAAGTAAGCCTTAATAAAATAAAAGATTATGCCAATTATTAGGGGTTGAAAACGTGTTTATTTTCATTTGCCATTTTTTTCTAATAAATTTATTTGTAAAACAAAGGTGTAATATGTACATAATTAAACACTAAACAAATGTAAACTATACAAAAAAAAAATCTTAACCAACTACTTACACTATATACAAAAGAAAAGTACACTCAGGCGACAAAGAATTCCTCCACATCGCTGTCATCCGGGAACGTGCCCAGAAGACTGGCTGCATTGCCACGTTGAATGACAATGCTGATTGTTTGCGCAAAGAAAGAGCCAGCCCTAAATAGAAATATTTTTTTTTCTAATAATTAGTTTAATAATGTTCAAAACAGAATTTTAATTAATATCCCTTTATATTTTTTTTATAAAAATCGGGCATTATTTTGCTCTGAGGTCCTACAGACGTATGATAGATGGTTGTATGACAATAATATGTGGCAGGTAGTTAAGGGGTAAACACATACCGTTTAAATTTATACCAATACCTATGCCTATCTATATACCTATTTTGTGAATGAAGTTTTAATAAATATATGGATAATATTTTTTAAATGTTTAATAATATTATCGCCCGGGCGCTCGGTGGCAGGATGAGAGCTAAAGATAGGGAAAAATGAAATTCTTTGGAAGAGGCTTTTACCCTGAGGGGGTCTACATTAGAAGGAGATTGAATTGCATGAGTAGTATATTTATTATGGTTGCTTAGTAATATAATTATTAAATTAATTAATTCTATGTAATTATTGTGGAATCAATTAAAGCTATTTTTTATTTTATTATTTATTATAATTCTTATATTTCGGTACAGAATTTCACCGTATTTCCAACAGTGATATTTATGACCGAAAACACAAGACTAAAAATTCGCCATAAGTTTTTATTTTTATTGCATTTTATTTCGCACTACGGTGCGTGCGAAATAAAATGCAATAAAAATATATAGCAATATAACTGAAAATGGCTTGATTACTTTTTACTTTAACAATTTTTCAACATGTCTGTCTTCGACACTAACTTTTTATTTGAAAGATAAACTAAAATAAATGTACCTACTAGTCCTTCTTATTTTTGCTTAAAAATACTTTCAGGGGTTTTGACAAAGTAAGTATCTGTCCTCTATGTTAATATTTTTTAATAGGTCTATAACACAGTCAATAAAAAGTAACAAATACCTTTTCTTTGGATTTAAAACTGTCCATAAATTTTCCTTTTATAAGAGCAAATTACTATTTTCTACTTTATTTTATATATTAATCAGCTTTTCAAGCAAAATCTTCGATACCAAAATAGACGAAGCCACAGTAATACGGAACCTACAAAGGTAAATGCATTTGAGAAAAACAAACCTTTTTGGCTCGTTACATATTCGCCCGGAGCAATATTTATTTATTTATTTTATACTTCATGCACACACACGTACAGAGGCGGACTTAATGCCTTAGGCATTTTCTACCAGTCAACCTTTGGGTGATGCAGAGACAAATAGTGGTAGGTGCAATATTGAAAGTGAATCATGACAAGATGGGTTTATTCAAATACAAAGATCCATACTATAAAATACATACAATATATATTTAAACAAATAAACTAAATACACAAATAAACTAAATACACGAATATACTTAAACAGTTAGTAGTAGCAGTTATTTGGAAAACATTATAGCTGTGACGATACTACTGCCAACTTCTTACGAACGTGCTCGCGAGCTTTCACTTTGAATGCCAATCTGTTAGTTGCCATCCTGATTTCGTGGGGGAGCGCATTCCACAGAGAGATAGACTGAACGAAGAAAGAACAGTGAAAGAAGTCAGTGCGATGAGTGGGACATTGAAGAAGACGGTTTTGCGAAGAGCGAAGATTTTTGTTGTGGTTGTCGCAAGAATATTGAAAGTGAAGGGCTAGATAACTAGGGGTATTGGAAGAGGTAAGAAATGAAAACAAGGTAGTTAGTGCCCTTAGCTCTCTGCGTTGACGTATGGGCAACCACTTTAAAAGTGACCGATGCGCAGAGACATGATCATATTTACGCAGGTTGAAAACGAATCGAATGCAGTAATTTAGAAGACGGTCAAGTTTGTTGAAGAGCATTAAGAGTCATAATAGCACACGTCACCATAATCGATGATAGGAAAAATTAGGGCCTGCGCAAGCATTGTCTTCGTTTTCGGCGGCAAAAAATTTTTTAAACGGTACAGAGCCCGCAGAGTTCCAGTTACCTTCTGACTGACACTAGCAACTTGAGTACGCCAGTTAAGGGTACTATGGATGCGCAAGCCTAGGTCCTTCACGTCAGTGCTAAATGGAACAATCGTACCGTTAAACATAACAGGTGGCAAAGTTGCACTATCCACCTTAGCGATGCTGCGAGGACTCCCGATGATGATCGCCAGGCACTTATTGGGGTTTACAGCAACGCCAAACCTATCAGACCACACTTTTATCGCCGTTAAGTCCCCATTTAACTTGCCGATAACGTCCGGTAGTTCGTCGACACTCCCTTGACAATACAACTGAAGGTCATCTGCATACAGATAATACGCACACTGAAGTTCGGAAGTAATGAAATTAATAAAAATAGAAAACAGAAGAGGAGATAGAATGCCGCCTTGAGGAACGCCAGTTTTCAAATCACACCAACGCGATGAAGAATCTCCAACGCGAACCGACTGCTGACGCCTCTGAAGGTAAGAGGTGAACCATTCCAATGCTTTGGGGGCGACCATCAAATAGGACAGCATGGCTAACAGGATTTCGTGACTGACGGTATTGAAGGCGTTCGAGAAATCAACCAACACCAGTACAGTGACTTTGGTATCTTCCAGTCCCGCCCTTATATCACCAGTCACTTTAAGAAGGGCGGATACAGTGCTGTGACCGGGCCTGAACCCAGATTGTAGAGGGCTAATGAGTGAATTATTCTGCACAAAGTTTGAAAATTGTTTGTGGACACAGGCCTCAAGCACTTTGGATAGGAAGGGAAGGATAGAAATGGGGCGGAAGTGGGTTGGAAGAGTGGGATTGGAAACTTTGGGAAGTGGACGAACATAGGCTTTAAGCCACAAAGAGGGGAATACTCCGGAATACAAGGAATAATTAACTATATGGGTGATGGGAGATAGAATTTGATCCAAGATAGTGATTACCATATCACGAGTGATATTATCATATCCCACCGCTTTGGATTTGATGGCGAGAATTATCTTTTTCATCTCACCCGGTTCAACTGGAACGAAACAAAAAGGATTAATGGGAGGACGCGTTAGACCAGAAAGAAGAGACAAAGTTTGTTCCTTAGTTAGGCAATCCATATTAGGCACAGTGGAGAAATGCCGATTGAGATCATCTAAGTCGATAGAATTAGGAAGGTCTAAATGTCGCGGTTTGCCGATACCAAGGGTTCCTAGGAACTTCCAAATATCGGCAGAAGAAGAAGAAGAAATATTTTGCAGAATGTGGCAGCGTTTAGCATTGCGTATCATCTGGTTACATCTGTTCCTTGCAGCCTTGAATAGCACCCATTTTTGTCAGTTCGATCCCTTTTAAATTTTCGGAAAGCACGATCCCTGCGTCGCATGGCCATCTGTATGCCACTTGTCATCCAAGGCGCAGGTGGACGCTTCAGTTTCACTTTTCTGATGGGAGCGTGGAGGTTATAAAGGTTCATTACAACATCGTTGAAGATTGCCACCTTATCGTCAACCGAAGAGGCCTCCGTCACAACCTCCCAATCGATAAGAGATGCATCCTTCTTGAGTTTCTCAACGTCCATCCTGGCAAAACAACGCCTGTACAGAACCCTGGGTTTAGGTTTAGGAGGTTTGAGGATATAGGAAAGATAAATCATGTCGTGATGAGAGAAGCCAGGAGCGTCATGTTGACCATGGGATGAAACAAGGGAGGGATTCGAGGTGAGGATAAGATCGAGCCAGGTGTCATCACCAGATTTGTTATAATGGGTCGTCTGGAGCGACAACACGTGCAGACTAACTGACTCGATAAGATGGAGAAGCTTACGGGATCGAAGGGAGTTTTGAGAAAGGAGGTTTGTGTTGAAATCACCCATGATGATGTGGTGCGCATACTCTGAACCCAAAGATTCAAGAACTGATTCCAATTCAGTGAAGTAATCGACATTCGGCGGACAGTAGACAACACCTACCCTACTATTACATTTTCCTTTTAAATAATATACTAAAGGCCTTCGCTTTTGAGTATAACGGACTTAGACCACGACCCTTTGTTGCAATATTTGTTGCTGACACAAGTCACATATGGGCTCAAAAGTTAGATATAAAATCGTTAGGCTCTTGGGTGAGTAAAATCTTTCAGAATTGGGTTTTGTGCTTTTTATTCCATCCTTCTTGAGAAAAGACTTTAATAAAGAGACTAATATGTTAAGCGGTAGTTTCACTTAATTTGAAGAAAATAAACTTCTAGTAGGTATTAAAGCAGGCGGTTTTTTTCGTAATTTTTTAATTTATAAAGTTTTGGCTTGAGTGATAAAGGCTAATTATGAAATTACTCTGAAAATGGATCTTAAATCTAACTATAAGGGACATTTTTTATGGTCCCAAATGGTCGAAAGGCAATATCGCGCACATATTTTCTGTGAAAGTTTCAAGTGCAATTCGGTTGAATTGAATTGCATTACATTCATATAAACTTATTTGCAATTTCTCTTTGAAAAAAATGCTTTTCGGTGTGATATAAATCGAATCGCGTCGAGCCATCAGGAAGGAAGTTTCCAATTCCTGAAACACATTTTAAATGACAAATAAATATTATTTTATTTCGTTTTTCACAAAAATCGGTCATCAACTTTCACTACATGAAAATTGAGTATTTATTTTAAACAATGCTAGTTTAAATATATTTGATCCGGTAAAAACTGGTATTGAGCCTGCCTCTGATTTTGACATGTCTGAATCAACATTTCAAAAGGTTTTGACACTGACATTGACAGCTGTCAGATCGTGTACGAAGCGAGTTCGATAGTGATTTTTAGAATAATATTCATAGATATTGTGATTAACAAAACAGCATCAGATTCCGGGCTTTTGTTGTTGTCTGATATAATAATATCCGTCCATGTATCTTTATTTATGGGGCTATAACAATATTTTGAGGTTTTAGGGCAGCAACGGCTGCATATTATGTTACTGTTGTTATTGTTTGGACCAACTATGTTGCTATTTCTGTAAACCTAAACGTAGCGTGCAATTAATGCAGTAATTTGCTTACTCTCAATGTCATAAAAACTAAATATATAGTATTTGCACATCGATCGAACGCGCTACCCCCACATTCACTTTCTATAATGGCCCATACGTGCTGGTCAACATACCAACCATGTGCATGTCCTCCTCTTCAAAGAACCGATCACATTAAATGTCTTGTGTTATGGACCAATTGGAGTGATATTGGACCAATTCCTCAGCTTTAAACCGCATATTAACGTCCTGGTAACGAGATTGCGCAAACTCATTTACATCTTTAAGAGTCTATAACATGTAGCTGACCTTTGTACCATCAAGATGGTCTATTACGCCTTGTGCCTGTCGCTTATAGACTACTACATCATATCCTGGGGAGGCGCTGCTAAAACGCACTTGATAGAGGCCGAAAGAGCTCAACGTGCCATACTTAAGGTTGTTGCGGGTCTCCCCTTTCGCTTTCCTACAGTCGATTTGTACAGGAAGTGGGGGGTTCTGTCTATAAGACAAACTTTTGTTTTGCACACAGACCTCAAAAAGCACTCGCAGCTGGTCTATGATTCGGATTTATTGAAAGACAAACGAAGAAAGGGTACTGTGTGCAGAACAGAATCTTTACGTTCAAGTCTAGCCCGCAAGTTTTTCGTTTACCTGGAGGATTATCTTTATAATGTTATTACAGCAGTCAAAATATGTATCCTTTACCTAAGCCCAGTTGTAAGAAAAAAGTGACTGAATACTTGAAAACCCTTTGCTATGATGACACGGAGAAACTGCTTCAGATAATTAAATAAATTCCATCAACGCTCTACGTCTTTGTTGCGAAATTCGATATTGTATGCTCTTATGGTTCCATAATTCCTGATTTAAATTTTAAGCGCATTTACCACAATGCATCTACACCAACACATTCACATTCACCAACACATTTACCTACACCAACACATTCACCTACACTTTAACCACAATACACCCACTCAATTGCCACAATTCAGCTACACGTTTCACTTGCACATTCACCATATATGGATAGGAAAGATGGACCCTCTTTTCCGCAATTAGACTCCTATTTGGACCGTTGTGTGTGCAGGCCTTCTCTCTGTGCGTGGAAATGAACCGTTATCCACCACGCTGGCCCAGTGCAGGTTGGCATGTTTTCGAATTATTGGTTCTAAGACATGCTGGTTTCCTCACGACGTTTTCCTTCACCTTTTTATAGCAGTGGTGATGCACCAATTTACACAAAGTAAAACGCCTGCCCAGGTTTGAACCCACGACCTACCACTTGTAAGTCGCGGCCGATACAACTAGCCCACCACTGCTCTCTCGTTTAACTGTATCTTGTAAAATCTTATAAAATCCGCCATACATCTTTTAGTCATACAAATATCATACGAACAGTTTTGTCTAAAGCAATATCAATGTCCTTTTAAAGTTTTTTTTCCAACTTTATCAGCACAAGCAGAA
Organism: Orthosia gothica; assembly: GCA_949775005.1. Classification (NCBI taxonomy): domain Eukaryota; kingdom Metazoa; phylum Arthropoda; class Insecta; order Lepidoptera; family Noctuidae; genus Orthosia; species Orthosia gothica. The sequence goes on along the minus strand of OX459038.1, from coordinate 10,948,686 downwards.
GCGAGAAATTGAGAGAAAAATGAATTGCCCGTTTTAATGAGCAAATACTTCACAAAGACTTGCTATAGGCGGTAAAAATATACAGTGGAAAACATTACTCTTCTCTAGTTCTCAAAGATACTAATTACTGTTTATTTCTTACGGATTTTTTGCCAGCAAATCATCAAAATGTAGTATGTACGTATGTTCTTTCAGAATGTTGAATTTATTCTACAAATATTTGCTACTCAGATATTTGAAAACTAATTAAGATATGGGTTTTTTGAAGCGTGTAGCTTTACTTATTACCAAAATAAGTGTAGAGGTACCTTCTGTTTGTAATAACTATTTAGTAGATACATATGTACTTATTACTACATTTACTTATACTTAAAGCGAGACCCAAGAGTAAATGAGGGCAGAAATTTATATTTCGACGTTTAGACATTGGTCATTTAAATTAGCCTATTTTCCAAGAAATTGTTATTTGATTTCATAAAGTCCTATTTACAGACTTCCACATTCTATTTGTACATCATACTTTTTGTAAACGCTACCTTAATGGCTCGGTAGACAGTTTCGTGTAAATGTGCCCTAAAAACGTTTTAATGAGTCAGATAGAAAAATATGCAAAAGAAGTCAACGTTACCTTTTTATTGAGTTGTAAATCGTACTCCTGAACTTTTTAATATTGTGAACCTTCGTATTCGCGAGTTTTTTTTTTTATAAAAGTGTAATCTGTTTGTGAAAGTTGTCACCATATTTTAAAATTTCGGGCATAAAAAAGTTGAGTTATGTGATGAATTATTATTCTGGGAGGATTTTAACGGACTATTTATTGTTTTATTTTGTCTGAAGGCTGGAGATATAAGATGATAGGATAGGATGAGGAGATATGAGATGTTAATTTAAGAATAAAAAGTAACTAATGAATTCTTTCATTGTATATTATTACATATTCAGCTAAGGAGTGAAACTCCCTAAAGGAATCTGTTTTTCCTGATAGCTTCAATCTTGGGTCGTTATGTGAAGAGTGAATAAGTTGGTTACATATAGGCAAGCAAACTTTACCGTTGATCACATCATTGCTTAACATCAGGCGAAAAAGTGGTTGAACGCGAGTCTGTCAATAATAATAAAAAACTAAGGAGAAATGTTAGCTGTAATGCTTGAAGTGGCCTTAATCGTTATCAGCATTAGCAAGCAATATTGCACTCTGATTTTACCATCCAGCTGACGTCACAAATGCACCAATTTAGGCCATTGTGTACAGACCTCATTACCATTTTAAATTACGGTAATCTCCTTTCTTGACGGGTAAAATGGCACTCCCTTTTCAACTCGCATATTTTATTATTAAAATTACTTAGCATAAGTAACTGCCTTTCCCTGAAATGCATACTGCCCTTAATTTCCATAGTCTTTGAATATGTCTATTAAAAAGCGCGAAAAAACTTAGGAAATATATTTTCTTGGAGCAAGAAATTCTTCGCGAATACATGGAGTCTTATACATTTTTTTTCCTTACGAAGCTATTTTGAGCTTCTAAATATTTTGGCCTTTCAAAATGTCCATTTTAAAGGCAGAAAACTATTAGTCTATATAAAACGTATAATGAAATGATAGAGACGACTTCAAGAAGAGCTCTTAAAGCTCTTTATTGGTAATTCATGAATATAAGAGCATCATTAGTAGAGAATTTGTGAGTTCTGTTTTCATTTTACGTTGATACGTATAAAATTGTTGAAATTAAAATGTTTTGGAGGAGAAAACGTGTACTTGAAGACGGTTAACAGCAGTATAACCCATAGCACAGAAGCCATTCTTAATTTTAAAATTGGAGAAAAAAAAAACTAATATTTTTGGACCGAAACGTTCTGGAATAGCGATCACGGACCGGAAGACGATGCGTTGGAAGGTCTCCCACTAGGTGGACCGATGACCTGGTTAAGTTTGCGGGAATGCGCAGGACGCGAGACGCAAGGGATCGGTCAATGTGGCAACGCCTGGGGGAGGCCTATATATTATATAGTCTATTTGATTTTTAACACTGATGTTAGGCGATGTCCTAGTCCAACGTCGCTGAGGTTTTTTATAAAATAGACTGATAACAATTGAAATATTATGTCCGATGACGAATTGCAATAGCCGGTAGGGCCTCGTAAGTTGAGTATTCCTGTCCCGTGCGGACCCAGAACCACTTTGTCATCCAGCTCTTACCTTGTTCCAACTTTGGCATTGAAATCACCCATGACAATTTGCCAAGTACCACGGTTTTTATCACAGGCTTTATTGCGAAGATCGTAGAAGTCTTCGACTTCATCATGTGGATGAGTTGATGTGGGTGTGTAAGCCTGGATAATTGAGAGTGTCTGCTTAAGAGTGATGCGGAATTTGAGCATTGTGATTCACTCTGAATAGCCTTTGAACTCGATGGTATTGTTCTTCCACCTTTTTGCCACCGAGAACCCCACACCATGGAATCCCTTAGTTTCTCCAAAGTGGAAGAAGATGGCATGTCCACGTTCCTCTGTGTGTTCTCCTTGTCTCCTAACCTTCGACAAACCTATGATGTCCCAGTTTATGTCTTTGAGAGCATTTTTCAAATCTATTAGGCGCTCATCTTTCTTGAGCGTGCGGACATTGTATGTTACCACATTAAGCATATCTGAGTTCCTTAAGAGTTTGGCCGGGGTCACTTGACGGTTGATAGATCCCGCCCGGAGATTCACCTCTCCCCGGACGCCAGTGCTGAGCTGGCGCCCGTCACCGCCAGCTGAACAGCTAGGGTCTTAAATACTTATTTCTTTAGAAATACCTAACTGTTTTAAAACAACCACGCACTTAGTTCATCTCCAGTACAAACCAGCTTCTAATATTGACAATGATTCTATTACCGTTTCGTATTTTTTAGAACATTATCAAACGCGATTGCGTGCTCACCGCGCAGAGGACTTCACAATTAAGCCGGTAAACCATTTCAAACGATACAATATTTTAGTGATTTTCTAAGTTCTTTATTTTGCTATCGAAGTAGCACTTAAGGAACCCATTTAAGTGATATCTTCAAAAGAGTCACATCTTTTCAGATCGTAATGTCTAAGAGACTTTCAAGGATTCGTACCGAAAATACAAGGTTTATTTTTCTCTAAATATATACAGGCATACCTACCTAAGTAAGTCTTTAAGCGTGTCCATTACCTCAGGCTTTTTGTCTGTGTTAAATTTTACGTCAATTTGCATTCCAAAAACCGAACCTCAGTATTTCAGGATCAACTGCATTCAATTTACGATGCAATCCATCGCAATAACCTAGTGTCGACGGTAATGTTTCAAGAGCGAGAATACCGCACATAAATAACGACTATGATATACGTAGGCAGTCTGCTGAGACCCAATATTCGGGTGATTTGGGAAGCACGTCCAAGGAGGATTCATATTTCATCCCTATCACTTGGGTCCCAAGGGATGAGCGGGTAAAGGCACCCGTATATTTGCTCGAGTTTTGAAAATAGTTATCAATGATTGATATGATGTGTTTGATTAACAAGTGCTTCTGAACCGTTCCTTATCATTTCCACAGATAATATAATACTACTCATTTCATACAAGGCATCCCCACCTTTATTTATAATTTTTTATGTGTTTTGCAATCCGAGTCTAATCCTTGAATAAAAACCGGCCAAGTGCGAGTCGAACTCGCGCACGAAGGGTTCCGTACCATTATATTTTATTGTATGGTAGCTCCACTTAAATATTTATTTTATTCTATTTTTAGTATTTGTTGTTATAGTGGCAATAGAAATACCTGTGAACATTTCAACTGTCTAGCTATCACTGTTCATGAGATACAGCCTGGTAACAGACAGACAGACGGACCGTGGAGTCTTACTAATAGGGTCCAGTTTTTACCCTTTGGGTACGGTACCCTAAAAGTAAAAATGAGATTGATGGTCAATTATTATTAATTAGAGAGACACCAGATAAGTAGCACCATATAATCGTATGTGGCTTCTAAGAGATTAGTTTGAACACAAAGTTGAACATTTACTCAATTTTATTGGATCACACGTATTGATCGTCAAAATCGAGCAAATTCGTAGACACCCTCAACACGACACACTTGTCACGATGACTGTACTCTCTGATTGTGTTAACACGGAAAATAGAATAATATAACGAAACATCGTGCAATCTCGTGATCCGTGTTTAGGGAAAGAATATCTAAGAGACAATGTTACTGACATGTTTGTTACTTTAGTACAGAGTGCCCATATAAAAAGTTTGTTTTACTGTGTGTTCTCTGTTTTGTGTTCATTACTCTGTGATATATATGAGTAGGCTAGTTTGAAAGTACGAACATTTCTTGTAGTAAATGTAGATTGCTGTGATATTAAATAGGTGTGGAAATTAATAAAATAGTTGGTAGATTAGATAGAGGCTTGTTTTGCTACAGTTCGTAATTTGTGTTATTCCAATTTATAAAAACAAGTTATTTAATACTTAAATAAACTTATATCTAGTCCATCAAAGTTATTTATTAAATACGGGTAGTATTCAGTTAATTACTTTTAACCTTTTGTGTGCCCGTAATAAGCGAATCAATAGACAAGCCATTGTGTCTCGCGTGGAGTCACTTCTTAAATACGCGAAAGTTTAAGTCAGGTGAGATAGTAGTCAAATGACAAAAAAAAACCTTCCCTAGATCAATCATTGTAAAACTTATGAAATAGCTTTTGAATTACCCCCATACTAATTAGCATCTTTCGGAACCTCATCAAATCTAATTTATTTAAAGATTTATCTTTTCAAAATTTGTATCTATTAATTTCATATCTACCGCGTTTAATTTAGACCATAAACCAAGCAGACTCCATAACGTGCCGCGTGTCAGCTGACTTTAGATTGGGACAAATGGAGGAAGTATTCTGAATCGTTTCGAATCGCTGTTTGTCTATTTTCACATCGTTTTAATGCTATTCTTCTATAACAGTATTATTTCTGTGTCGCCAGAGATTTATTCGAATCTTTTCAAATTATTCGAAACAAGAAAGTGTATGATTATTATGTATGATAAGTTTTTAATTGATCAGAGAAAATATATCTTACAAAATCTAACGTTTTCATTTTAAATATACTTTGGATTTGTTGGAAGATTCATTTTGTACCAATTTATTTTTATTATAGGTAGGCTCGCGCTTGATCACTGTCTCACCTGATGGTAAGCGATGATGAGGTCAACTAAGAAGTTAGCTAGCCTACAAGTAATCTATTCACTCTTGACTTGAAGATCCCCTGGTTGTAGGAAACATAGACTTCGGCAGCGAATTACACTCCTTGGTCGTGCGCATAATGAAAGTATTTCCACGTTTATTGCGTCAGGGTGGGATGTCCATCATGTCGGACATTTAGAATTTCCACTGAAATACACATAACATAAAGTCATAAGTAAGTAGATATTATCAGATCTTCTTATCGTGTAACAGGTTAATTTCGAAGGCATTAATACCAACTCAAATGAGACTGCTCAGTCAAGCCGAGCATCTAAATTATCCCAACACAGTAACCTTATACTATTCGTAGTAATTTACTAAAATACATTACAACATTTCGTTGTCCCTCTAATTTTGCTCGCAAGTGTATCGAACAATGAATTAACCAAAATGTTCCGTTCCATTACCAGACATGTACCACATGCTAATAAATTAACACTACCTACGTTTCGTACTTAGCCAATGAAGAGCGTGTTCGGGTTAATTCGATATCCTAGTTAAAATCTGTTATATATTTCTAATGGGAGGATCAGTAGGCGAGATATAGTTAAGGAGAAATGAAGACAAAATGGGGATAAAGAAAAAAAACAAAACATTTGCGGTTTATTGCATTGCATTGAGCAACCGCTTTAACGGTACCTAAGTGAATGGCACATGAAGTATTTCCTATACGGCACCTATCGATATTTTTCAGAGGTGCCATTAGTGGAATAATTTATTGATTACGATTTTTTGATTTTGTCATCCTAAAATAAACGTCCCAACTAATACCTCAGTGGGTACTAGTTCGTTTGATCTGTAGGTGCCAAAACTGGAATAAAATTTTAAACAATAAATTATTCCAATAATGGTACCTGCGAAAAATATCGATAGGTGCCGTATGTGCAGTACCTCAGATTTCATTAACTTAGGTGCCGTTAAAACGGGTGCCCAATGTGGTATATGTCTTATTTGTGACTCACACAAGAGACACGGTGGACAAAAAAAACGGGTCGTATTTAAACGCAAATCAAAAAATATCCTTTTTCTACGCAATAAGATTCCGAATTCCCATCAAAATTACTGATTGCACAGCAAAATATTCAACTCAAAATATCACTAAACACACTACAATTTATTTTCGCAGCGTACAGCGATTTTTCGAATAAGTCGACGTAGCCCCGCTGCGCGGGGCTCCTATTTCTGTATGCAGGAAGATGGCGGGAGCTGAGTTCGCTCGCTTTGCTCGCTCACTTCAGCTCCCGTCATCTTGTTCGAACCTAACCTGTCCGTGTCGGGGTGCCCTAAGTTCCCGAGCTCGCTTCGCTCGCTCTTGGACTGATTCTTTGACCATAATTTATTCGTAGATCAACTAAAATAGACTATGAAATATGGAAAATTTGCTGTGCAGTCAGTATTTATGCTATGTATGTAGTATTTTTGTACAAAAATAAATTTAACAGTATTGCATTATGAGGAAAAAAGTAATGTTATATTGATGTATAATTTCGTTTTATCTGCAGTTTGAGTTTTGTTAAACATTTAGTTTATTTGTAGTGAAGTAAGTTAGATGTAAATAAGAATATAAATGATGAGTATGTATTGATAGGCGATTATTTATTTGATATGCAATTTATAATATCCCAAAAAAAAACAAACATAAAATATTATTAAAACAAAAATAATAAACTTTTTAACAAAAAAAATAAACCGAATTCCAAAACAAAACACTAAAAAGCGAAAAATAACTTTGTTTATGGAAGTCGGCTTCGCTTAATTCTTCACTTTGTAGTGTTTAATTTGGAAGTATATTTTTGTAAAAAGTTTTCTTCATCATAGTCGGTTAACTATTCGATATATCTTATACCCGTGAAATACTAAGCTTTAAAGACTTTCAGTGGCCATCTGTGGTCTTCTTTATCAATTCCAGTTCACTAAATGATACTTTCTGAGTACAAATTATTAGATTGGTGATGAAAATAACAAACTCGCTATATGTATGCCTATAATAGTTGAGGAGTGCCCTCAATTTCTCCAGGATCTCATCATCAGACCCTGACCAGATGACCATGGGACAACCTGGGAAGTATACTCTTTCAAACAAAAGAAGAATTTTGCAAATCAGTCCCAGCGTATTTGAGCAATCAGGGAACATACGTAAAAAAAGTTTCCGAATTGAGAACTTCCACCTTTTTTTGAAGTCGGTTAAATAGAGACCCATGCGGGCATGCAATAACACCGGATTTTAAAAATATTCATTTACATACCTTACCATAACCTTTGGGGAATGGAGATATTCCCCGAAAGGTAAGGCAGAGGTTTACCTAAAGTATACCCCATCTTGCTAGTGATGTTAAAGCCCCATATTATTGGAGTGAGTCTATTGGCACAAATCGAGACTCCGGGCTGCTACTAAGAAATTATAATAACACTTTGCATGACCTGGATATGGAACCCATGCCCTCATAGTCAACAGTAGCGCTTGTGACTTCTAGAACAATGAGGCTGTCTGGCAGTCAGACATATTAACTTTTTAATTTTAATGGCTGTCTGATAAAACGAGTCTAAACTAAAAGTAATGAGAAACTCCTGAAACCAATATATTGTCCATAAATATAATAAAAGTGTAACTGCTCGCTGTATGTTTTTTCGTGCGTTTGTGCGCGCTAATCTTAGAAACGGCTTAACCGATTTGGGCGCAGTATTCAATAGTATATTGTGGTAAGCTTCACTTAAAATTATTTAATGTTTTTTTTATTTCAATCAGTTAAAAAGTTATATCAATTTCATCTACGAAACACACCGAGTTTATGATGACCTGCAATATCCTTTACACTGACCAGCCAAGCGATCTCGGCCTCTGTGAAAGGTCGTGCATTTTATCACGGTTTTTGCTCCCAAAATGTGATAAAAATTTGCGACAAGTCCGTCACAGTAGGCCGTGCTCGCCCCCCAGGAGACCAAAACCGAGAATTAAAAAAAAACAAACTAACAGGAGATCAGAATCATGAGGAAATAGATAGAGTAGAGAAGTCGCTGGCAAAAATAAGTATTTCGATATAATTTTCTTTCAATTCATATATTTTTAAAGCATATTTGGCTAAAATTGAACGAATCCGAACAAAGGCAAAACTAACGAAATCATATCATATCAATATCCAAAATGAAATACGAAAACCAAACAAAACTAAAGACAAACTAAAATATGATTTTAATAATGACAATAAACTACTCACACGTCATCATCATCAGCCTTTTAATGTTCCCACTGCTCTCAAACAAAGGAGGCCTGTTTCCCAACAGGCCTCTTCTCTTTGAATGGAAATAGTGCTAGTTGGTGGATGTCACATATATTCGAATTTTTAGTTCTGCCAGTGTTTCCTCACGATGTTTTCTACCACCATTTTAGAGACGTGGTGATGAAAAAATTTACTCAAAGTTAAATGCCAGCTTGGGGTCGAACCGATGACTATACGTTATTCGAGGCCGTTAACCGACTGAGCACCTACGCCAAAATAAATTATTTTAATTACAATATACTACTCACAAAATGATACTCAAAGAGCAAAAGGAGGAATAACACACAACAGAGTTTAGCTACAACTTTTTGCCGAAGCAAACTTGTTGTTGGACAAACTCGAAGCTTCAATGTAAAACCCTAAAGTTTATACGAAACTGGTTCAATATGCAACAGAGAATTGTGAATGGTCCCATAGGAGTGATAAATATATATTTCTAAGTCCCAGCGCTGTAATAAAGCATTATATGGAGTGATAGTAAGGACTGTGACTCCATTGCCACCGTGAACGAGATGACGATGGATGGCGAAGTAGTGATGCATTTTTTTACGAACTTTGTGCTAATCTGTACAAATCTCACCGCGAAAACTTTAGATAAACATAAAGTGACACGAAAACTTCTTCAATACATCTAAGATTAATTTTAAATCATCATCAGCCTATTAATGTTCCCACTGCTGGGACACAGGCCTCCTCTGTTTGAGAGGGAATGGGCCGTAATCCACCACGCGGGCCCAGTGCGGGTTGGTGGATGTCACATGTCTTCGAATTTTTGGTTCTAGGACATGCCGGTTTCCTCACGATGTTTTCCTTCACCGTTTTGAGAGCAGTGGTGAAGAAATAATTTACACAAAGTAAAGCGCCTGCCTGGGCTCGAACCCACGACCTACAACTTGTAAGTCGCGGCCGATACCACTGGGCCACCACTGCTCCCAATTTTAAATACTCGCTACTTATAAGATAGAGATATATGGAATTAGCTGGTGAAGGCCTATGTGCGAGAAGGGTTTCCTATACCTAATAATTAGCTACGATGTGTTCAGTAAGTGTCATATAAATATATTTTAAATAAATTAATTATGAAGTAAAATGTAAAATATTGCTATTTTATATTAAAATATAAGTATAACATGAATAAGAAATAAATATTTTTTTACCCGCTACTGAAGTTGGTTACCTACATGGGTTGCGAATTGTTTGAATATAACTTTATGGGAACATATAGCTTATTATAAAGTGGCTAAGTATAATAATTTATTTGACAATTTATTTGACAGCGAAAAAGCTGTCCAAATATCAAGCTACACCATCGTTAAGTGTCATTAGGCTACTTTCGCCACGGGGCATCCTGGGGTCGTAGCTTCTGTAAAATAGCCTGAAATAATCTCGTTTCTGGCTGTTGACAGCAACAGCAGTGTAGGAACGCCCTTGTTCTAAAATGGGCAAGAACGATGCCATCCAAGTAAGAAGCGAGGAATAAGCTGAATTTTGAAACAGGTGAAGGAAGGAAACTCCAGACAAAAGTTTAGCTTAATCCTCACAGGGAAACGCCAACAACGTTTCAGCTATTTATTAGTCTACGTAATTATTTAAGCTATCCCGTTTTAGTTGCAGCGTTTAGTGCTGCGAGTTATTTATTTTGTTAAATAGGATGTTTAAATCGAGTTGGTAACGTGTGCTTCCGCAACCATTATACACAAAACTTACGACTTTCGTAAAGGTTAGTTCAACAAACATAAACCTTTACACGTGTTCGTTATATCTACATTAACGAGTACACGAGTTTGAAGTTTTGGCCGACTTTGTACAATGATGTTTTTTCTTTAATCAGTGCTCAAAACACCACTGATGAAACATGATGGACAAAACATGGTACGGTTTTTATTTATATGCCACGTCCCATTGATTGTTCCTACAAAGTACTTTTTACAAGGCAAGAGCCTTGTATTCTGAATTCGTAGAATTCCAAAGACTGAACTCAAGTGAATTCCATCTTTGCAATTCCTATTCTGCAAGTTTAAGATACATATAAAAAATTTGTAGCTATATCAAAAAGTTTTCGAAGCTGTTTGGGCCTTATAATATCTTTTGGGTTAAATCCGCCTATGTTTCAACACTGTACATGATGTTTAGAGACTTGCAATATTTTGTTTTTCTGGCCAGCGATCGACTGGTTGGTCAAAGGCAAACCGCTTTTGCCGTTCTAAGCCCATGAAAAAACCTCTCTTAAATTGCCACCCCTGCGTATCGGTTAGGAAATACGGCATAGCACGTTCAAAGAATATAAATAATAAATGGTAGGTACGAACGTGTATGCAGACATCTGCAACGTGCCTACTGTTCAGCAACTAATCTAAGCGGGACTCTTTTGTCTACAACTCGTTTGCTGTAAGATGGTGCAGTCTTACGACAAAAACCTTTAGACAAAGTGTCATTCTAATAACGAAAGCGGTGCAATAGCGTTTGGGAAAATGGCAAAAATTGTATAAGATTGCTAAGCGTTATCAAAAAATCACGTGATCAATCCCTTACAGTTTGGCGTTTCGACCATCGCCATCACTTATGGAATGACACTTTGGCTAAAATCTATTATTTTATTTTTTTCTATTTTTACGGTCTATAGGTTCGCGCTTGACCACTATCTCACCTGATGTTAAGCGATGATGTGGTCGACGATGAAGTTCGCTTGCCTATTCACTCTTGACTTGAAGACCCCTAGATTGTAGCTAATGGGAAACAAAGACTCCGGTAGGAAATTCCACTCCTTAGTAAAAGTATTCCCAAAACTTTTAGTTCGTATGGGTGGGATGTCCATCATATGCCGATGGCGCATTGTCGTAAGTCTTGTAGTCTGATGATGGAAAGGGTTAGCGAAATCAAATTGTGCAGTTCCATCGCACACTCCCCGAAATGTAACCGATGAAAAACCGACACGCTGGCAACTTGGCGTCGATGTTCGAGGCTCTGTAGCTATGACACGACCAGTACACAGACATTTTGGCATTTCAACCATCGCCATCAAATACAAGACGACATTCTATCAGTGACTGCTATTGTCGTCAAAAATTTATAAGATGGTCATACGCTATCAAAATGTCCCAAAACCAGTCCCAAATATTTTGGAATTTTGACAATGTCACTCTGGAGCCAAAGGACAGCTGCTTTAAACGAGATTGGAATAGAAGCTTCACTTCAAAAAGGGTAGGCAACTTGCAGTGTCCCTGGCATTGCCTATGTCCACTTATGCGGCGGTCAGAACTTTCCATAAAATTTTGACAATCGCTATCACCAAGTTTTCAATGAAAGAATTTCACTTGTCTAGGTCCTCTGGTAGGCCTCTAGTGTGTCACTTTAAGGTGTCCTGACCAATTCGATGTATTTTCGTTTCCTTACCGAATCTATACATATTCTTTACCGAGTGCATTCACCCGGCTTTTGGTACAGAAAGACTCCTAAGGCATGGATAAAATGTGCTATAGACACGAATGTATTGAAGACAATTTTGGGGGCGGTAGTGGCCTTCGATTACTCTCGTTTGAACTTTATTCTATTAGTAAACAGTTATTAGGAGACTTTTTTTTTTTTTTGGGTGGGAAATCATCCAATGACTTCTCCCGCCCTGGGTGAAGCGGGAGGGCGTGTCAGACTTTTACTGACTAAAACCCACCCGTGTTCCTTCAGTTGCTTGCGCCAGGGCCGCGGTAACTCTTTTTCAAATTTAGAGACCCTGAGACGTAATAATGGTGAATTACTAAGAGGGCTTAGAGTTGAAAATTGGTTTAATTAATTATGTCGTAAGTTTCATAAAGATGCTTAAGTTAGTATAGACGAGGAGCTGGTGTATAATAATAACAGCAGCACGAGTCAATCTTCAAGGTTAAGCAACGCTTGCCGAGGTCGATCCGTGGATAGGTGGTCATCTTAACATACTGAGATTCCGCCGTGCCTCCGAAGCGTTGGCCGTTAAGCCGTTGACCAGCTGACATTTGTAAACCTTTGACAATCGTTACGGATAGTCAGAAGCCAACAAATCTGACACCAGTCTTGCCAAGAGGTATCGTTACCCAGTTACTGGGTTGTGGAGGTCAGATAGGCAGTCGCTCCATGTAAAATACTGATAATCAGCTAAATTGGTTAGGCACGATGCATACCATAAAAAACCAAAGGAAAAACTTAAAATACAAATACAGAGTATGCGCCACAACCACGCAAAACGGTCATCGCTCAGCATAATGCTGGGACTCGCGTGCAAGACAGAGCTACAGCGATGGTTTTCAGCGATAGCTGGTGTTGACTGGGTGACGCCGGAACAATGAAACCTTTAGGGCGAGTGACAGAGTGAACATGTTCATTGTCATCAGGTTTCATTTATAAATAAAATAAACAATTAAAAGAGTAAAAACAAATACGAAACACAAGTGTCCATAACATACTTATACTTAATCCAATAAAAAATAAAGATTATAATCTGATTATAATCTTTAGCCACAGCGATGGTTTTCAGCGATAGCCGGTGTTGACTGGGTGACGCCGGAACAATGAAACCTTTAGGGCGAGTGACAGAGTGAACATGTTCATTGTCATCAGGTTTCATTTATAAATAAAATAAACAATTAAAAGAGTAAAAGCAAATACGAAACACAAGTGTCCATAACATACTTATACTTAATCCAATAAAAAAATAAAGATTATAATCTGATTTCTAGTTTCGGCGAAATGCGTGGCGAAAGATACATCTTGCAAACATACATAAACATAACGGATCCATGAGGACGACGTCACAGGGTATCCATTTGTTGTCATCCAAAAACTTCTCCAGAGTTTAACAAATACTTTTCTGAAAACTGCATCAAAAACGATTCAGCCACACGTAAGAAAATCGCGGACCAATATACATACACATACATACAAACTTAAAGGTCAAAATGCAAACCTCCTTTTTTTTAAGTCGGTTAAAAAGTATCTAAAGTTTAGATTTAAATTAAATCTATAGTTTGTTCTCAAACCGCTGGGTTTGACCTTGTCTTTGGTCCATTATTTGTAGTAAGTCAAGAATCACCTAGCCACAGGAGTTTGCTTTTATAATACGATCCCAAGCAATTGGTTCTAATAAGTAGTATTGTTATTTGCTGTAAGACAAAACTCAATTGCCACGGTTTGTTAATGATCTAAATTAACGTAACAGCGTAAGACTGTCTATTCCAAGATTAGATTGGATCGAATTAACACGAGTTTTGGTTTTACGATTCGATTTTCGTCGCTCCCGCCATGTTGGACCCAATTATTTCGTCGTTCAATTCGTGTTCCGTTTGTGATAAACAATTAATTTAGTTTGGATTACAGTTTTATTTTTGTAATATTAAGAAAAGGATTATTCTTTTCGCCGTATTGTATGTATTGTGATCAGTGGGATTTTATAGGTGTTCGTAATAATTATCTTCTATGTATGATAAGGTATTATCTAAATTGTAAGCAACTATTTAATTAGGGATTGGCTTGCCGAGAAATAGAAGCGACTCAATCTGTAAGAGTGTTCCAGTTGGCCCTTTCTTGGAACTACCACGACTTAACCTCTTAGGTGACAAGTAAGCAAATTTTAGATATGTGTCTGTTGATCAACGTCTCTTACTAATTTGGTTTCACATATTTTGTAGGAGGTTCAACTTGTAGGCTTCAAACATATTTTATTTTATCAGTTATCCAATATGTTTCAGATATGTTCCTTTTTAAGTGATTGACAGTGACACGCTGTTGCTGACTGATATTTTTAATCAGAATACTTACATTGGATTATTTTTTATCTTCTTTTAATTCTTTTTCTTCATTGCTGATGAGCGTAGTTCCACCTTACGACCCAATAAGCTAGCCCTTTGTCAGTAAGCTAATTTATTATACCAACATTAAAATATGTATGGAGTTTGTATATGGAATACAATGGAGCAATGTTTAAAATATTTATTATAAACAGTAAGCCCAAATTGTGTGAGTTTGTTCTCACGTGTAGGGTAATCTCTTGAACCACTTCACCTATTTGGAAAAATCTGTCACCATTTGAAAGGTACAATATTCCAGATTATTAAAAGCTAGAAATTATTATGACCCAGGTAAAGCCGGGATGGGCCACTAGTTCATGTATAAAATACAACATTGTTTGCAGATGTCTTGGGCTGATCTGTGAAATCTGCAATAATTGAAATAAATAAATTAATAGCTACACCATTTTCATTCGTTACTCCTATTCTACACGTATCTCTCCGCTCACGTAGGGTACCTATGTTTGCGCTCCACTAACGATAACTTTCGCTTCGAAATACAGTATAATTAGCCAAGGATTGCAAATTTTATTAATTTTAAGTTTGATATGTATCATAGAAAATCAGCATCTGCTTCTTACGATACGAGATACGACTATATATACACCGAAGCTTCTCTTTGGCTATAAAAAGAGAAATAATAATAGTTAAAGGTGATTTATTCTAAAACTTGCATTGCTTTATATTAATATTTATTTATTGTCATGTAACATGGGTAGGTATGATTCCCTCTCACATAGAGGAGACCTGTGTCCCAGCAGTGGGGACATTAAAAAGGCTGATTATGATGTATGCAAAGGTTGAGAAACTGAGCGTTGATGCAAAACAGTTTTCTAATATAATATTGCAAAAATTTTGCCCACCGAGCCAATTAATGTTTACTATCAGATAAACCACAGAGTAACAAGCATAGCATGTGTGTGTCAGTTGACGAAATATATTTACTGTCTGCCGGAACTTAATGTACGTTCACAACATTGATTTATACTCTACTGACGGTCAATCCCAATAGTGAATCTATCAGTAGATTTGCTTACTGAAGATACAATTTTGATAAAGTTCTATAAAATTAATGTCAAAATCCTATCCCTAGTAAGCATATCAACTGACTGATTCGTTAATTGGCTCAGTCGTAAGAAATAAGACTGAGCACTCCACGTCTTCTTTCCTCCGTGCCACAACCCTGTAGAAGCATAAGTCACTGCTTTTCTTAGCAGACACATATTAAAGTAATTACCACTAAGGTGATCAAAGGGATACGAGATGTCTTCCAATAAAAAACCGAGAAATTTACATGAGCATAAACACGTTAGCTATTAACAGTAATTGCGCCAAATTACATTATAATTGGCGGATTGGGTTATTATGACAGTTGATTCATTATAGGTGTTCGGTTTCCGGGTAGAGTTAAAATCTGTATATAATGTAGTTCATGTTGTGTTATTGGAAAGAAGTTTTGGAACGATGTGCCTCATAGTGGTGGGTCGTCGACGTTTTTACAGTCGACGAAACGAGACTGGTTTACTGTCTACGATAAACTAGTTCATAAAACAGTTTAATTTTCGACTAGTTTACATCATAGACTGAACAGCAGCGTTTAGTGAACGAACGGATTAGGTCGTTTTGTTAAAAACTGGTTTACTAGTCGATTAGTACTTTATACACTCATACACAATCCACTATTTATAATTAGTTATTTTTGTTTATTTATTAAGTACTTTTTACACTTTTAGCGAACAAAAAAGTAGGTAATGACAAAGTTTATTATTTCGCCTTGACCGACACGTAATGCATATTTCAAATCAGGACTAAAAACATAACGTACCTAAACAAAATCCAAAAAAAAAAAAACTAAATAAAGATAAACGAGATTTACATACTGCTTTGGTTCGGCAGTCTTCGTAATCATCACTCGCTCCGTTTCGTCGTGCGTCGACTACGCAAAATCAAGTCGATGCTTAAAATCTCGTTCATGAGTAAACTAGTTTATCCGTGAACATTAAACCAAAACCAGTCTTCGTAATCATCACTCGTTCCGTTCCGTCGTGCGTCGACTTTGCGAAATCAAGTCGATGCTTAAAATCTCGTTCATGAGTAAACTATTTTATCCATGCTGTAAACCAAAACCAGTCTTCGTAATCATCACTCGTTCCGTTCCGTCGTGCGTCGACTACGCGAAATCAAGTCTCGTTCATGAGTAAACTAGTTTATCCGTGAACTGTAAACCAGTCGAACAGTTGACGACAAGTAAACAGTCTAAAAAAACAGTTCGTTCATTCAACGCCCACCGCTAGTGCCTCAATTCGGCTTGCGGCAGGACTTACCTGAAAAAGCTGTATGCCCACAGGACGTTCGGTTCCGTCCGGCATAGTTTAGCTATTATCGACAATCGTTGGCCGCCATAGTTGTTAACATCATCTGTTAGTGCAAAAATGAGATTTTAGTCTTTCTCTTTCTAGTGTGTCTGTGTGTGTGTAATGAACTTCGTGACTGACGGGGGTCCCTGTCCGCAACTTTTTTGTTTTGTTAAAGTATCATCATCATTAGCCTACAGCAGTCCACTGCTGTATATGAGCTTCTCAATCTGCTCGTCATTTATCTCGAATTTTGGCAACTCTTCCAGCTGTTACCAGCCACCCTGCGAAGATCGTCGCACCACCTTAAGTGAAGGCATCCCACCTTACATTTACCATTTCGTGGTCTCCACTCAAGAACACATCTACCGCACCGGTCGTCGGTTCTACGGCTAATATGACCAGCCCATTGAGACTCGACGTTGACAACTTGGGATCTCTGCCAGATCTCCTCGTTCCGGATTCGATCCATCAGTGAGACGCCAGTGAGTTTAAGTATGTTATAAGTTGATAATTATGTTGAACCTTGGACCTGAATAATTGAGATTCTATGAGAACAACACTTGAAGGAAGAAAAGCCTAGCGTAATTACCCTGAAGTAAATTTTAACAAAAATATTTATTATATCATTGTTATACACTTTATTGTACTTCTAATAAAAAAAAGTAAAGTTAAAAGGACACACATTTATAAAGTTAAGTGTACCGTGTAATGGGCGGTCTTATCGCACAAGGCAAACTCTTACAGACAACCTTTGTATGGACCGGATGAGAGAAGATAGACATAGGGCAGTCAGTGTACAACCTTTCCTAAATAATATTACTTATTTAAGAAAGGTTTTTTATTGTTTAAATAAAAAAGAAAACATGAAAAAAAAATTGTTAGAATATTTTTCAGTATGAGAATACTGAACACGGAACACTTCAGTAGGAGTCTGGTCCTGTGCCCGGCTGATGGCAATGGGGGAGCCCATTATATGTGACTTGTGAGATTATGTTATGATTATGAGAATATTCTTCATAAGAATCATATTTTCAACGACGTTATTATTATAATTGAATAGGTATTGAACAAAAAATAAAACAAGAACTGTATAAGTTCGCCCCTGTTTTTAAAGAATGGCTGTAATAGCCAATTAGTACCATAATTTTTATAAAAACTTTACTTATTAATAAGCGATTTACGAAATTAAATATCCGTAGGGTGTGGTTTTGGCCTTTAGGCTGAATTTCCGATCTGGTAATATTTTTCAGAGTTCGACGAATCATACCGCAAATTAATTTTCGTAATCAACAAACAGAACTAATTTAATTATTTACCTACTTGTTTTTTTTTATAACCACAGAGAAATTCAGAATAATGACTGAATAATAATAATCTTTCAACCCGAGCTATCAAAAAGAACTGGATCATCGCATGTTCCTAATCTGCATGAGAAACTACAATTGCCCTTAATGTTCAGTGATACAATTCAATATGGAAAACTGCAAACTCAACATGAATCCACCCTAATATAAATTTAGTTGAGGTCGAACTGCCCAAATATCTCTCATCATCATTATCCTTTTAACGTTCCCACTGCTGAGACACAGGCCTCCAGGGTATGGGCCATGATCCACCACGCGGGCCCAATGCGCGTTGGTGGACGTCACATGTCTTCGATTTTTTGGTTCTAGGACATGCCGGTTCCCTCATGATGTTTTTCTACACAGTTTTTTAAACAGAGGTGATGAAATAATTAACACAAAGTAATGCGCCTGCCTGGGCGACCTTCGACGCGTAAGACGGGGCCGTTACCACTGGCTCATCACTGCTCTCCACATATCTCTATACTAACGTTATTCGAGTCTTAAAATCCTAATAGTTAGGTAACATAACATAACAGCACGCCTGTATTCCTTGAAGGGTTGTGCATCTATAGTAAACCCACACTACGCCAGTTATGTTTAAGTACAAAATGCAAAAAATTCTCCGGGCAAAAAAAAACCAGATGAAAAACCCAATAACAGTTTGCCCGACCCGGGTATCAAACCCAGGCCCTCATGCTCAGCAGTAACTCTTGCGACCACTAGACCAACAAGTTGCTAAGCAACTAAAACACGGTAAAACTTTTTTTTTGGTGGGTAGGTGCAAAAAAGTAAACATAAGTTCCCAAATCATTTATTTTAATTTTAATAGAATTTTCAATATTTTAATTAAAATTCTTACCTAATATTTAATATTAATATACCCTTAACTACATATTGTGTGGGCAGTAACATACACATGCCCTAAACAGTGGTTATTGCATTTACTTGCTGGCTTGAGCTGTCACTTGAACTTTGACCTCACTGACTACCGAACTTGAACACTAAGCCACTAACATGAGCTCAATAGCTGACATTGCGGAGACACAGCGTTTGGCAATTACATCCCTCAACCAGCGGATGACTGATTTTGAAGAACATCTGAAGATTTCATCAGCTGGAGCAGACTTGAGCGGGCTTCACAAGGATTTCACAACCTTCAAGGAGCATGTGTGGAGTGTCCTCAGTGCATTGCAGCTGCAGATTACTGAGGTGAGCAGGAGTGTTGATGTCATTGTGATGCGTCACAGGAAAAAATTCTTGCTGCTTGGCGGTGTGCCTGAGAAGCCTGGTGAGAGGCTCCCGGAGAGTGTGGCATCCCTTCTGCAGGATAAGCTGGGCATTGCTGATCTGGCACCATCTTCTTTAACAGTATGCCACAGACTTGGTACAGCTTCAGAAGGTCACTCTAGACCTGTCCTTCTTAGGTTCATAGAGTCTGCTATTAGGAGCCAAATCTGGAAAACCAAGACCAAGCTGAAGGGTACCTCTTATGTAGTGTCTGAGTACCTCACTCGTCGGCGGCAGTCTGCTTTTACAACAGCTCGCAAGTTGTTCGGTGTGACTAATGTGTGGACTATGGATGGAAACATTAATGTCAAGCTCCCTAATGGCAAACGTCGTCGGGTCTTCACTGTTGACGAAGTCAACGCGCTGGGTGCGGAGCATGGCAAGTCGCTGGATCAAGTGGTTCTTCCGGATTTTAACCCTGGCACGAATAATACAAGCCCGGCACCGGCGCAAGCACACACTCGGTCAAGGAGGTTGGCAAAGAAGAAGTAACTTGTTTTGTTTACTCTCATTATTTTGTCATTTACTTTTTGCGTAATTATTAACATCATCATTACATAAGCATCGCTAGTGTTTGTTCGCCGATTTTGGGCAGGGGCAGTGGGAGCGCGTCACAGTTATTTTATTTCATGTACCGACATAACGAATTAACTACTTTGTTCTTGACAGTCATTATTTTTGTTTTGAAATGTTGCTGTCACTTGCCTGTCACTGTCTTCGGCGTATTGATTGCATTCAGTTACGTTCGGAAACGCGCATTAGTTTTAGATTTTTTTTGTGAACAGTCTGCCGGCAGGTTATGCAATTAATTCTTAAGTGAATTTTTATTTCACATTTATTATATTATCTATTATTATTTTTTAGCTTATATTGTTTATTTAATTACCTGCTTAATAATTATGTCTGACGACGACTCATTTTATTCTTGTTCTTCCACGTCTTTTTCAACTCTTGACGACTCTCTGTCCGTGAATGGTTTTCTGAGTGGTGAGTGCAAGCGATTTGACAAGTGCTTTAACGTCTGTCATGTCAATGCTCAGAGCATTCCTCAGCACCATTCTGAGTTACTGGATTTATTTTTTGACGTCACTTTGCATGCTGTTTTGGTGTCCGAAAGTTGGCTAAAACCTGAATTTCCCTCTACTTTTTACTGTTTACCTGGCTATATTTTAATTCGCAACGATCGTACAGGGAAAAGAGCCGGGGGGGTTGCCATTTACCTGCGTAGTGATATCCCTTACAAAATCTTATTTTCTTCATCCCCAATTTATAATGGCAGCCCTGAGTACTTATTTCTTGAAATAATAGTTAAAGGGGTTAAGGCGGTTCTAGGAGTTGTTTACTGCCCTCCTACTATAGATTACTTCTCCATTCTTGAATCTCTCTTTGAATCTGTTTCCTCAGATTACAAACATCACATAGTCATGGGTGATTTTAACACTGACCTTTTGAAGGATAGTCCTCGATCACGTAAGCTGAGAGCGATCCTGGAGTCGTCGAGTCTGTCACTCCTTAAACTTAATCCGACTCATCGTAACTTTGACTCAAACGATTCCTGGCTTGATCTCATGATTGCATCTTCTGTGGATCTCGTTGCCAACCACGGTCAGGTCGCTGCGCCTGGTTTATCCAGACACGATCTCATTTACATGTCCTACAAAATTAAACCCCCTAAGCAGCGGCCTGCTATTGTTTTTATACGAAATTTTGTAAGATTAAATAAAGAAAAGCTCAATAGCGATGCACAAGCCCTGGATTGGGTTGATATTGCCCAGTCATCTTCAGTGGATCAGAAAGTTGAAATATTTAACATGTATGTACTCCAGCTCATGGACACGCATGCGCCACTGAGGGCTGTTCGTGTCAAGCGTCCCCCAGCTTCATGGATAACCCCTGGAGTTCGTATGGCAATGAGACGACGAGACCGGGCTTTTGGAAAATATAGGCGGGACCGCAGTGAGGAGAACTGGATCCTGTATAAGTTGGCTAGAAACCGCTGCAACCAGATGGTAAGAGCATCTAAACGCCGATACATTTGTGAAAATGTCCTCAACTCGTCACCGGCTGATATTTGGAAGTTCCTGAAATCGCTTGGCATAGCAAAGTCCCCTTCTAGTATTGTTTCTCTTAATCTGCCTTTGGATGTTCTTAATAATCATTTTTCAACGTCCGCTACGCTTGCGGCTGACGTCAAAAATAAAACTATCTCTGATATTACTTCCAAGCCAATGCTTTCTCCTGACTCTTTTTCTTTCTCCACCGTGACTAACCTTGAGGTCCTCAAATATTTTAACTCAATTAAGTCTAGGGCTGTGGGCTGTGATGGGGTCAGTCGAACTTTGTTATCTTTTATGATTGAGAACTTAATTCCAATTATTACTCACATCATCAATTCATCGCTGCAGACTGGTGAGTTTCCTGCAATGTGGCGTAGGTATGGCTTACATTATCCCTCTTCCTAAAATTCCCAACCCCAGTTTGGCTATTCACTACAGACCCATCTCCATTCTCCCTTTCCTTTCTAAAATCCTAGAAGCAGTTGTTCTTAAACAAATATCCTCCTACGTTTTCAAAAATAACCTGTTGTCCAATTGCCAATTCGGTTTTCGGCCTGGCCACAGCACAGCCACAGCTCTGCTTAAAGTTACTGAAGACATTAGGGACGGCTTGGAGAATTCGAGGTTAACGGTGCTGGTTTTAATAGATTTTTCCAATGCTTTTAACACCGTTGATCACGACATTCTCCTGGCCATGTTGTCTCAAATTGGGGTCTCTTCGTTGTCACGTGATTGGTTTTCATCATATCTTCGTGGTTGCCAGCAGGCTGTGCGTGCTGATCAGGATTGCTCTGACTGGTGCGACTTGGTAACTTTTATTTTCTTTATTTATAAACTCCATTACTGTTATCCTCAAATGTTCTTACCATCTGTACGCTGATGACTTGCAACTTTACGCTCAATCAGACATTGCCAACCTTGACAATTGCATTTCATTACTCAACGCTGATCTTCGAGCTATCAGTGATTGGTCTGGCAGATTTGGGGTTTCTGTTAACGTCGGAAAATGCCAGGCCATCCTCATTGGTAGTTCGTACTATTTGAGAAGTGTGAACACTGGCCAACTTATGCCACTGATGTACGAGAACTCCGTCATTTCTCTTTCACCTCATGTAAAAGATTTAGGTCTGTACATTGACGACAGTTTTAGTTGGAATAAACACGTAGCTCAGGTGAGCCAGAAAGTCGCGTTCTCACTGCGGTCTCTCTATAGATTCAAGCATTTCCTCCCATCCAGCACCAAAATCACTTTGGTCCAGTCACTTGTGCTTCCCATTATCGACTATGCTGATGTTTGTTATCCTGATCTATCCCAAGAGCTTCTAAACAAATTGGATCGACTTCTCAACAATTGTATTCGCTTTGTTTTTGGCCTTCGTAAATACGATCACATTTCTTCCTACCGTTCCCAGCTTAAATGGCTGCCTATCCGCCTCAGGAGGTCCCTCAGATCTCTCTGCTTGCTCTTCACTATTATGAACGATCCTTGTGCTCCCGATTATCTAAAAACTTATTTCAAAGTGTTGGGCAGTTCTCACAGTCGTAACCTTCGAGCCTTCAAAAATCTACTCCTCCAAATTCCTTCACACCGCACCGGTTTTATGTCCAATTCATACGCTGTCTCAACAATTAAGCTCTGGAACGCGCTACCCTTTGGTATTAAAAAGGCTGAAAGCAAATTCACTTTTAAGAGAAAAGTTCGTAACCACTATTTGTGTCAGACAAAATAGCTCTCATCTAGAGACGTCTTGTCATAATAATTATTAATAGGTTTCTCGTTCTTTTATTGGTATTATATATTAGTATATTTTATTTGTATATGTGTATTATTAATATATAAGTAAGTATATACTTTTTCATATACAAGTTGTTTTTTAAATATTATTTTGTACCCCTTCACAACGTTGTTCTTTTTTAACCCTAAGGTTGACTGGTAGAGAATGCCTTGTGGCATTAAGTCCGCCTATGTACCACTTTTGTACATGAAGTTTAAATAAATAAATAAAAATAACTGCAGTACACTTGCCCACGGTAATGACATCTATACAGTATGATATCTTCATTCAAACGATTGGAACGCGAGTCATACCTACGCGCCTAGAGTTCGGTAAACTCCCGGTACATACAGTCGCTAACGCGCCGCAGTGACAATCGGACGGTGTGATGTTGTACCGCGCGACTGTAGGTAAGTATTTCATTGACAGGGCCGAGTCACAATACTGTATAGATATCATTACCGTGATTTGGTGCTGTCTCGTCACACTGACGTTCGACACTTGCAACATAAAAAAAAAAAAAAAAAAAAAATTGAAGCACGAGGCGAACGCCGGGCACTGCAAGGGTAGGCAAGAGTTGGGTCGCAGCTGCACAGTAATTTTAAGCGTGCTGTATACCTATATTATCATCATCATCATCATTTCAGCCGAAAGACGACCACTGCTGGACACAGGCCTCCCCCAGGCGTCGCCACATTGAACAATCCTGTACGTCTCGCATCCAGCGCCTTCCCGCAACCTTATCTAGGTCATCGGTCCACCTAGTGGGTGGCCTTCCAACGCATTGTCTTGCAGTTCGCAGTCGCCACTCTAAAACTTTTCGACCCCATTGGCCATCTGCGGGCAATGTGACCTGCCTACTACCAATTAAGTTCGCAAGTCTTCGGGCTATGTCGGTAAATTTGGTTCTCCTACAGATATCCTCATTTCTGATGCGATCACAGAAGGAAACGCCGAGCATAGCTCTCTCTATTGCCCTTTGGGTGACTTTAAGCTTTCTGTTAAAATCTATTGCGGGCGACCATGTCTCGGTTCCATAGGTGATCACTGCCGAAATCACTTCACACACTGAAGAAACTGCGGTAAATTGGACGAAAAGATATCGCCGCCTAGCTGAGTCTGATTCGACGTAAAAAGTTAACCTATTATATACTACATACACTGCATAATTATGTTGACATAAAATATGAACACCAATTTAATTTCAAGCTTTAATTTGTACTAAAATGTTCGCTACATTTTAGTGTCGGTTAACGCGACTCATTTGTTGGGGCAATAGGTGCGGTCAAGCCACAGCGTGGTGGCTCGTGGCTCGAAGCCGGACATAGATAGGAATGACCTGTAAAAAGCCCAGCCTAGAACTATTTTTAGGCTGGGCTTCTATGTTTTGTTTCAGATCCATTTGTTTAATGGTGTCCAGTGTTTGACGAATAAAAATACGGCTTGCTAATTAGATAGTAATGGTACGAGCTTAGGAAATAGATACGAATTACTTGTAAAAGGCCCACCCAGCCTATAAATATTTTTAACCGACTTCAAAGGAGGTAGCCTGAGCTGAGGTGGTGGAAGTAGCGTAGCTTCAGCCTGACGCGCACTGGTATGGATGTGTCGGGAGACTGGTCGCGGAGGGTAGCGGGATCCGAGGCACGGTGCGCCGCTGGCCGACCGCAGGTAGTTGGGGGCCTAAGTATTGTGCCAGCCACATGCGAAAGGCTGCCCCACCAACTGTCGAAAAATTGGGTAGTTCCGACCATTGTCTGGTGAAGTCTGTATCCGTCCACTCCCCGCCCGATCCCAGCCCAAGAGGCGCACGGCGGGTTTGGCGGTACAAGTCAGCAGATTGGGATGGGATGCGTTCTTTCTTCGCATCTTATCCTTGACAGCCTACTTGCTTCGCTTCGGCTGATGCTTCGTCGTGCGCGGACGCCGTGACGGATGTGTTGCGTCAGGGAATGCAATTGCTAAGTCAGAGAACGGAATGTAGTACTCACTACATTCCGTTCTCTGACTTAGCAATGTCTAGCGTTGGCCGGCCATGGTTTGGCGCCGAGTGCAAACGCGCTGACTCGCTTAAACATGAGGCGTACCTTGCATGGGTCGACGCTCGGACGCGCAAAGCAAGCGACGTGAGTCAGCTGAAGAGAGCCTTCAATAGGGCTGCCAAGTCCTGAAAAAAGGTGATGCAAAGGGCCCGGTTTGACCACATAAGCCGTATTGGGACCAAACTTGCCTCACACCCTGCTGGTAGTAAAGCGTTTTGGTCCCTGGCTAAGTCGGTTGAATCGAACTACTGCCGTCCCTCACTACCACCACTGCTGAGACCCGACGGGTCACTAGCCCACACCGCTGAGGAGAAATCAAACTTGTTTGCCTCGCTTTTTGCGGAATCTTCACGTCTAGATTCTGGTAATGCGCGGCCGCCTCCTTTTGCTGATGGATGCGAGACGAGTATATCGGACATTCGCATCCATCAAAAGGACGTTCGTAGGGTACTGCGCAACCTCGACGTGAACAAAGCTAGTGGCTTCGACGGGATTCCAGCAATTGTTCTGAGAACCTGTGCGCATGAACTGTGTCCGATCCTAACACGCCTGTTTCGCCTTTCTTCTGAGACTCGAAAAGTGCCGAATGCTTGGAATCAAGCTAACGTTCAGCCTGTGCCCAGGAATGGCAGTCGAGCTGGCCCGGCCAGCTACAGACCCATTTCGATTACGTCCATCCTCTGCAAGAGTATGGAATGGGTACTCAACTCTAAACTCCTGGCATACCTAGATGCTAATGACATCCTCAGTGACCGCCTTCCGCCAAAATCGGTCAACTGGGGATCTTCTAGCGTATGCCATTCACATCTGGAGTGAGGCCATCGAGAGGCATGGGGAAGCGCTTGCCGTGTCCCTGGACATCTCGAAGGCTTTTGACAGGGTCTGGTATGAAAGCCTTAATGGTAAGCTTCCTTCATTCGGTCTGCCCGGTGGTCTGTGCGATTGGATTGCAGACTTCCTGAGGGACCGGTCCATGCGAGTAGTTATTGATGGCCGCTCGTCTGACCAACTGGATATTAATGCTGTGCTTCCTCAGGGATCGGTGCTCTCAGCAACATTGTTCTTGCTTCACATAAACGATCTGCTAAAACCCGGCACCTTTGTGTATGCGGACGACAGCACTGTTGCTAAGAGATTCGTCTAGACGCGCGCGCTACTGGGCGTCAGTTCCGGTCTCTACGAGAGGCCATGGTTGGGCAGTTGAATCTGTCCTTGAAGGCAGTATCCGAATGGGGCGATGCCAATCTGGTCAGTTTCAATGCTGCTAAGACCCAGGCGTGTCTTTTTTCCGCTAAAAGGAGCCAGTTCCACCCGGCTTCTTCTTTCCGAGATATGACCGTGCCGATAACGGACCGACATGAGCTTCTTGGCGTTACATTGACATCGACCCTCAATTTTGGTCCATTCATTGGGGCAAATGCTCAGCTGGCTGCCAAAAAGTTGGGGATTCTTGCGAAAGTGAGACGGTACTTCACCCCAGAGCAGGTGCTTAACTTGTATCAAGCGCAAGTTAGATCATGCATGGAGTTCAGTTCTCATCTCTGGAACGGATCTGCCAAATACCAGCTGGATGCACTCGAGTCGATCGAAAAACGGGCCAAGAGGCTTATCGGCAATGAGATACTGGTCAAGTCTAGGCTCCAGAGCCTTGAACATCGGCGCCGAATTGCCAGCCTGTCGGTTTTTTATCGGTTACATTTCGGGGAGTGTGCGTTGGAATTGGTTTGTTGAACCAATTTTTTTTTTGTAAAAAATGAAAAGATCATATATAAGTTTCCATACAAAACTATTTTTAGTTTTTTTTTTTTCACTGTAATTACAAAGTAAAATGCAATTGAAAATATATTTTTGAATCCAGTACCGAAAACACCCCGATAGTTTGCCGAACAAATCCGAGCCCGTGTGACGTCACAACGTTCATTTCTACTCATTGTAGCACTTAACTGATACAGTGTTTGGACTTTTAACCGATTCAATCTTGTTATTAATGTCAATATATTGATGAATATCGAATATATTGATCATAAATATCGAACCTTAAAAGTAATCGTGCTTGCTTCGTACCATTATGTACGTATACTACAAAAAGATCCCAATTATACGTGATTCGCGCAATAGCCCCTAGTACCTAGCAATCTACTAAATTTGAGCAATGTTCTATGTCTAACTAGATTCCAATTATAATGTGTTAATTCTGTTGTTATCTTGTTCTAATTTAGTATTAGATTCGTATTAAATTCTTACTTTGGTCATTAAAGACTGAGAATATGAAATTTTTAAGCGAACTTTCGAGCAAAGTTGACATTGTTGTATAATTACGTAACTTGAAAACATGATTTTTTGTTTATGGTGATATATTCATTATTTTATACTTAAATGACAGATATAGGCGTAAAACTAACATTTCTGTTTGAATTGTGAGAATCGATAGACGTATTTAAGAGATATTTACGGAGGAATTAGTGTAGCGAAAATCTACTAAGTTAATATTTTTACGTTTCTGTTCTACAAACTTTTTAGTGTTTGTAAATATATAATATAGACATTAGTGTTCAATATTATTAAGGGATATTGTCAATCTGCCTAGCCTTTAACCCAGTAACTGGGTAAAACGGTACCCCTTGGCAAGACTGGCGTCAGATCTCAAGCTTCTGATTACCCATAACGACTGTCAAAGATCTTCAAATGAAAGCCGGGACCAACGGCTTAACGTGCTTTCCGAGGCACGGAGGAAACACGGTATGTTGAAATGGTCACCCATCCACGGACCGACCTCGTCAAGCGTTGCTTAACCTTGATGATCGAACAGCGCGGCTGTTTTTATATTTAGCCACGAGCTCCTCTATTAAGGGTTATGTAAATAATGGGAATTACCAAAAATTTGATGTGTATGTGTATCATATTTAGTGGTATCTAATGAAGTTTTTTGATATCCAAAGTCAAAGTTTCGCGCCAATCGTGTTTGTTTACTTTTTATTTTACACCAATATCACCTACCTATATATAAAAACGATTACGTTATGACAATTATGTTTCCTAATGTACCTGGTAAACAAAAATAACTAACACCAGTCCACTCTCACGTATTATTTATTACGACTACTTTATTTATGCTCAAAACTTCCAATTCGTACATCAGGTGGGTATATTATCGACATTAGCCTTTATAAATCCTTTATCACACATGACTAAATAAAATTTGTTGTTTATTAATATTTTTGCACTAGTTTTCGGATATTTTAGTCAATCTACGTGTAGTTGACACTATAGTATCATGATTTCCTTGAACGTTATGACGTCACCCAACATGGCGACTCATTGTGGCCCGTTTGTAGTCACGTGGTTCTTTTCAAAATTTTATCGATTTTCAATTGCTTATAATAAATTAAAAAAAAAATATTTAAGAGTTTTTTGAAACGACAATATAATTTAAGTTATGTAAAGTTTCGAAATACATTAAAAAAATCGTCATTTTTTTAAATTCAACAACCCAATTGCATGAACTGTAAACTTAACTACTAACTAACTGTAACTTGTAGGACTCCAAGACGTACGGCGATGCGTACATGGTGGACATCCCACCTATACGCACCAAACGTTTTGGGAAAACTTTTATTATACGAACAGCAAAAGAGTGGAATTCCCTGCCTGAGTCTGTGTTTCCCGATAGCTACAACCTGGGAGTCTTTAAGTCAAGAGTGAATAGGTTACTTCTAGGCAAGCGTGCTCCATCGTCCACCACATCATCGCTTACCAACAGGTGAGATAGTGGTCAAACGCAAGCCTATTAAATATAAAAAAAACGAGGTAATTAATTCGATACGTATGCATGTATTATGAGAGCAGTGGTGGCCGAGTGGTAACGGCCGCGACTTACAAGTTGTAGGTCGTGAGTTCAAACCCAGGCAGGAGCTTTACTTGATGTAAATTATTTAATCACCACTGCTCTGGGATAAGGGCAGGAAGATGATGATCCTCTCAAAACGGTGAAGGAAAACCAAAAATTCGAAGACATGTGACAGCCACCAACCAGCACTGGGCCCGCGTGGTGGATTAAGGCCCATTCTCTTTCTCACAGAGGTGATCGAGGCCTATGTCCCAGCAGTGGCAACATTAAAAGGCTGATGATGATGACGATGTATGTAATATTGTTGGAACTGCACAATATTCACATATGTTACTCTATGTGGACTTCTTAACACGTGGCCAAATGTTTGTATGCATGTATGTTTGTCCACGCATTTCACCAAAACTACTTATCGGATCGTTATAATTATACAGATATTACTTTTTACAGGCATTTAAACAAATATACGATTTTACTTCTTTATTAGGTATATTGGTTTAGAAAAAAAGAATGTTTTGGGTTTTTATATAAATTTACTCTATAGTACATGCTTTATAGAAAAATACTATATGTAGTGCAAAGTATTTAGCTCCCTGATTTACCAACTGCGCGAAACTTATCTTGGATCGATCTTCAAAGAATTTTTGAGTTGCAAAGAATATTAATTGCGCAACCGAGATGCATTCAAACCTTTGAACCAAATACCAACTATATTTTACTCGTAAAAAATGTAAAGCAGAGAAATTAAAACTGAGAAGCAGCTTTTTAGCAAGGTAAGGTACCTTACTAAAAAGATAACTAAGAAAACCTTACTAAGAAATGCTGTTTGTTTAATTGCAATGCAAACTATTAGTGAAGAGAGTTTCAGCTAGTAAAGCAGAAGTTTTCTAAACTTTTAATAATAATAATAAAGTAATTAATATAGGTGTAATTAAGAGCCGTTTGATGTTTTATTTATTTTTATTTGAAAGTAGACCTGATGATGTGGTGCTGGCTGTGTACGCGCGCAGCACTATTATTATACGCGGGCAACACTAGACGAGCAGAGCGTGCCGGCGTCGGCTCGCGGCGCCGGCCGCACACTCCGCAAACACGGCCGAACGAAGCAGCACGCGCAAGCGCGCGTAGCGATAGCGATTGTAGTACCTACCTACCTACTCAAAACCTGTAAAAGTGTTCAATTTATAATACATTTAGTTTTATCAAGAAACAAGTTTGTTTAATTTCTAAACAAAAGTGGCGACCGTGACAGGACTGCAATCTTCAAAGTTCAAATAACTATCAAGAATCGTCGTCGTTTGCGGGCGTCATACAGCGCGACGCAGCCGCCATTTGCCAATACCTACCAAGCGAGCCACCGGCCGAGTGAAGAAAGAAAAGGAACTGCTGTTGCCGCTTGCTGCTTCGGGAGCCTTTGGGGACATCGTGAACCGAAGGTCTAGCCCAAGGAGAGTGAGCTCTGTTCCTAACCTTTTCATACCTACGCATCTTACCTAAGCAATTCTCGATCCTTTGTTCACGCATTGTGTGAATGGCCGACTTGCTGCTCGAGTGTTGCGTTTGTTCATGCTAGCTTTCATTTTAAATGGTGTTAGGCTAAAATACATGCACGTGTGCAGCGTTAAATTTAATTATCAAGCTATAAAATACGAGCACGTGCCCATGCTTTATGCACGCATTTCACCTATTCTGCTATAGCCTAATCCCAGCTATAACAATCGGCGTTACCCAGCTCGTTTTATGTTCGTCTAATTTAGCACAGGGTGCTTAGACAACCTATCTAATACCTAACTTCCCACGCGGACTATGTTACTACTAGCTACCGTTATTTCAATACCTTATGCCGACTATTCCAGCGTACCTCCGTGAAGAGGAGCGCATCGGTCTCGGCATCTCAGCTGCCCGCCCGATCCAATCGCGTGCGCCGCCACGTGCGCTGCTGGCCTACGCTGTATGCTCGGCGCGAGCAGCCCTGAGCTTCGCGTCGTGCTAGCACCAGCGCGAGCGACTGGACCTGAGCTTCTAGGCTCTCCAAACGGGTTTGAGTGCACATTTTATTATTTCATTGTTCGCCTGTGTTATTGGTTACCATAATTATAATCTAACTATAAAAATGAGTGAAGCAGAGCTCAAGGTAGAAATAACTAAGTTAGTCAAAGAGCGCGGTATCATTAAGGGACGGGTAACAAGATTTTCTGAATATCTAAACACTTTAATTGGTTTAAAAGAAATTTCTTCTATTCAATATAGAGAATTAGAATTGAAATTGAATAAAATGCAATCGCTTATGGAAGAATTTGAGGTAATTCAAAGCAAAATAGATTTATTGCATTCTGATAGTACAGAGCAAATTAAAGAAAGAGATAATTTAGAAAACCAATTTATTCACTTAATAGCAAAGAGCCAAGAAACCTTATCTAATTCTCCACTGAAAAAGGCTGAGAATGAAAATTGTGAAAGAGAAAACAGTGACCATGCATCAAATAGTAGCTGCCGTGCATTTAATGACATAAAATTACCCACAATCAAACTTCCTACATTTGATGGGAATTACCTTAACTGGTTAGAATTTAGAGACACATTTCAGTCAGTGATTGACGGCAATGAAAGTATTGCACCAATTAATAAATTTCACTACCTAAGATCTTCACTTGAAGGAAGTGCAGCTGTTGTTATTAAATCAATAGAATTTAGTTCCAAAAATTACAAGGTTGCATGGGACCTGTTATGTCAGAGATTTGATAACAAAAACCTTTTAATAAATAATCACTTAAAGGCATTGTATAACATAGAGTTGATTCAAAGGGAATCTTATAAATCATTGCGGTTTATTGTTGACCATGTGTCAAAACATTTGCGGGCTCTTGACACTCTTGGCCAGCCTACTAACATGTGGGATGTTCTTATTATTTTTACAGTCTCAGCTAAATTAGATATTCACACGAGTAGAAAGTGGGAAGAATACAAGGGCAATCTTGCAGATTCACCTTCACTTAATGAATTTTATTCTTTCCTACGCAGTCGAGCTGACATACTTGAGACTGCCTATTTTAATAATAGTCGTCCTGACAAACAGGTGGATTATAAGCCTAGGGTAACCAACCAATCTAAAAGCCTAATTGTATCCATAGATAAAAAGGAAAACAAGAATTGTTGTGCTTTATGCAATGAAAATCATCGTTTGCATGAATGTTTAAAATTTAAAAATATGAATGTAGACCAGCGACTACATGAAGTGAACAAATTAAAGTTATGTAAAAATTGCTTGCACAGTGGTCACAATGCTTTTCAATGTCAGCTGAGAGCTGTTTGTCGCCAATGCAAAAAGAAACACAACACCTTAATTCATATAAATAAAGGCAACCCTATATCTACTACTGAAACCGAACAACCCTCTATAACTTCTTCATTGCCTGTGTCACTGTCAGTGGCATCTAATGACCAGGTTTTGTTAAGCACGGCGCTAGTCCAAATTATAATAAACAATAAAACATATATAGCCCGTGCGCTGCTGGACACAGGTAGTCAATCATCATTCATTACAGACAAATTAAAAAGGAAGTTAGGGCTAGCAATCAGCCCCGGTGGTTCAGTGAGCATTCGTGGGATCAATAATGCTTCATGTAATATTACTGAAAGTTGTCATATTAAAATTAAATCTAGATGTATGCCTTTCGAATTAAATGTTAGGTGTCTTGTAGTACCTAGAATAACAGGCATCTTACCAAATTCTACAGTTGACACAGATCATATAAAATTACCTGGAAATATCACTCTAGCTGATCCTGACTATTTTACCCCGGCTGAGGTCGACATCCTCTTAGGAGCAGATGTGTATTGGGAAATAGTTGGCTCTAATTTAATTAAGCTAGGCAGTAACAAGCTGGTTCTACAGGAGTCTATGCTCGGATGGCTCATAAGTGGCCCCATTAACGGTAATCAGTCCGCTTTAAAGATTTATTGTAATTTTACTCAAGAGATAAAGGACTCGTTAGAAAAATTTTGGAAAATTGATGACTTACCAGCCACAAAAACATATTCCATAGAAGAGCAGCTTTGTGAGGATCATTTCAAACAAAACGTGTCTCGTATATCAAATGGTAGATTTTCTGTCTTAATGCCAATGAAAGAGTCGCCTGAAAAGGCTCTTGGGGACTCTTATTTTATAGCAAAAAAATGTTCTGAGAGTCTAGAAAGAAAATTTATAAAATATCCTGATTTAAAGGTGAACTACAAGGCATTCATAGATGAATACAAAAGTTTAGGGCATTTAACTAAAATTACTAGACCAGTATTTGGGTACTACATGCCTCATCACGCAGTAATTCGTGAAAAGAGCGAAACTACAAAGCTCAGAGTAGTATTTAATGCCTCTTCTAAAACTAGCTCTGGCAAATCACTAAATCAAATTCAAATGATTGGTCCAGTAGTGCAAAGTGATTTAATATCTATTTTAATGCGGTTTCGCATGCATAAATTTATTCTCACAGCCGACATCGAAAAAATGTTCCGGCAAATTGAAGTCGGGCGACAGCAGCGCCATTTGCAGCTTATTCTGTGGCGAGATGATAAGTCCCAATCGATAGATGTTTTACAACTCAATACAGTTACATACGGCACTGCCTCTGCACCATTTTTAAGTACTCGATGCCTCTTACAACTAGCAAATGAGTGTGAGGATGAGTCTATAGCTTGTGTAATACGAAACGATTTTTATGCAGATGACCTAAATACAGGGTCAGAATCTATAGAAGGGTTAAAACACATCTATCATGAAGTTGTAAATACACTTAATTCTGCATGCCTACCCCTTAGGAAATTTCGAACAAATTGTCCTCAATTATTTGACAATGAATGTGATTCTTCAAAACCCATTGATTTCAACAAAGAATCTAGTGTATTAGGTCTCAATTGGTGTCCCAAGGCTGATACACTGCAATTTTCTACAGACCTAGAGCCATCTACTCATATAACTAAAAGGTCAGTAATTTCTACTACTTCTAAGGTATTCGATCCCTTGGGATTATTGTGTCCCTGCATTATAGTAGCTAAAATTTTACTTCAACAATTATGGTCCTCTAAGCTAGACTGGGATGATCCAGTACCAGCTGAGTTTTGTAAAAACTGGGCTAACCTATTAAAGGAATTTTCAAATTTAATTAATATTCGTATTACAAGGCGAGTTCTGTGTGATACACCCACTTATATAGAGTTACATTGTTTTGTAGATGCTTCTCAACAAGCCTATGCAGCCTGTATTTACCTGCGTTCTGTAAATCATAATCAGGCAGTTACAGTCAGATTGTTATGTGCTAAGGCACGAGTTGCACCAATGAACCCAACTACTATTCCCAGATTAGAGTTATGTGGCTTCTTGCTAGGTGCACGCTTATGTTCAAAGGTATTAGAGTCAATAAATTGTAATGTCAATCGTAAATTTATATGGTCAGATTCACAGGTTGTGCTAGGATGGGTGAAAACCCCACCCAGGGATCTTAAAGTATTTGTGTGTAACCGAGTGAATGAAATCAATCAGCTTGCAATTGGATTCACCTTCTGTCATGTCCCCACAGATCAAAATCCTGCAGATATTGCGACCAGAGGTGTGACTCCTAAGCAACTGCAGTCCTCTCTCCTCTGGTGGGAAGGGCCTTCGTTCCTCGCTAATGACCCAACTTGGTGGCCTACACAAAACCACACGCAAATCCCTAACATCTTACCAGAAGTTAAACCCTCACACACCATTGAATGTTATGTTAGTGTTACAAACAAAATTATTCAATTTGAGAAACATTCTAATTTAAATAGATTAAAGAGAATATATGTCTATGTACAACGTTTCCTAAATTATTGTAAAAATAAAGAAGCCAAAATCAATGGCCCATTAGATGTTAAGGAATTAGATGACTCTTTGATTATGTTAGTGAAGTTAAGTCAGTTAGAAAGCTATGCAGAGGAAATTAAATTGATTAAAAATAATAAAACTCTTAATCGTAAATGTAAATTATTGCCTCTAAATCCCTTTATTGATTCAGATGGCGTATTAAGAGTTGGGGGTCGAATTCAAAACTCAGATTTTGCCTATGACAAAAAACACCCCATTATTTTGGATGCAAAGCATCATTTGACTAAATTAATATTAAGATACGAACATGAACGCTTATTTCATGCTGGTCCTCAACATCTTCTAGCCTCAATAAGAGAACGATTTTGGCCAATAGGTGGCAGACACTTAGCACGTAGCACGACAAAGCAGTGTATAGTTTGTATTCGCCTACGTGGGAAGACATTACAACCTTTAATGGGAAACTTACCTGCCGAAAGAAGCTATTCCATGTTTCCTTTCTACTCGTGTGGTGTAGATTTTGCTGGCCCGTTTTTTATCTCTAGCCGTAAGGGTAAAGGCAATCGTATTTCAAAATGCTACCTATGTTTGTTTATTTGCCTCTCGTCTAAAGCGATTCATTTAGAGTTAGTCAGCGATATGAGCACTGAAGCTTTCATTTTGTCTCTGCGAAGGTTCGTCTCTAGGAGAGGTAAACCTAATGTTATATATTGCGATAATGGTACCAATTTCAGGGGCGCGAACAATGAAATAAGTAAAATACTCAGGTCCAGTCGTGAGTCAGCTATTAATTATGCCAATAATGAAGGCATTAAGTTCAAGTTTAGCCCTGCATACTCACCTCATTTTGGAGGTATATGGGAGGCAGGCGTTAAATCCGCAAAGCACCATTTGAAGCGTGTAGCCGGCAATGCTTCCCTGACATTCGAGGAGCTCGCGACTCTATTCACACAAATCGAAGCCATTTTAAATTCTCGCCCCCTTACTCCTCTCTCAACCGACCCAACCGATCCCTCCCCATTAACCCCAGGGCACTTTCTAATAGGGCGACCTCTCACCTCAGTGCCATCGTTGCCTATCACCTGCAAGCATCCCAACAGATACCAATATATTGAGCAGCTGCGACAGCAATTCTGGGAGAGATGGCGTCGGGAATATGTTGCCGAACTTCAAGAACGCACCAAGTGGAAAACGAGGCAATGTGAGCTTCGTGTGGGCGATCTGGTGATCCTCAAAGAAGAAAATCTTCCCCCACTACAATGGAAACTTGGCCGCATCACCCATTTATGTCCTGGGAAGGATGGCATCAGCAGAGTTGCCGAAGTTCTTACCTCAAAGGGCACATTACGGAGGGCTATTAACAAAATGTGCATACTACCGGCCACTAATGACGCAAAGGATGTCTCTGACAACGACGGCGCGAAGAATCAAGATTATCTTGGCGCTAATTCAACAAATAAAGCAGAAGTTTGAAAGCCACACTTTCAAGGCCCGGGAAGATGTACGCGCGCAGCACTATTATTATACGCGGGCAACACTAGACGAGCAGAGCGTGCCGGCGTCGGCTCGCGGCGCCGGCCGCACACTCCGCAAACACGGCCGAACGAAGCAGCACGCGCAAGCGCGCGTAGCGATAGCGATTGTAGTACCTACCTACCTACTCAAAACCTGTAAAAGTGTTCAATTTATAATACATTTAGTTTTATCAAGAAACAAGTTTGTTTAATTTCTAAACAGGCTGGGTTTTGGAGTAAGCACATTCAAGGTGAAAAGTTGATAGTTAACTGAGTAGGTGCCTGAGAGAACACCGAAAATGTATCTGAAAAGTTTCGGATGCGAGCCCTTGGACCCAGATTTCCAAAAAGGTTGCGTAACGTGCAGAACCTATCATTTTCATTTAATTGGGTGTAGCTCGACACAAAATGACAAAAATAGGCAAATCTGCTGAAGAAATTGACGGGGAAAACTTTGATTTGGACAGTTTTTAAAAGTTGTCAAATTTAGGGAAAGCCCTTACCTTAGACACAGGTAATTTTATACTAGCATCATCTCATCTTCTGCTACATAACTAGCGTTTTTCGTCTACTTAAACTGTTTATTTTTATAAGTACAACGATCGCGTTCGTTTCCGTTCCACGTCGATAGATGGTGTTAGCAGCGACTTGCAAGTAAAATACGGGTATAAATAAGGGTTTACTCGGTTCGTGAATATTTTTCTTTAAATACAGTGATGATTTGTTCTACAGTTTTTTTTTCACGGTTTTAGAGTACAGTTTCATTGCATTATAATTTGTAACAATACAAATTTAAACAATCGAGTTGAATGACTCAGACATTTAAAATCCGAGCAATTTAATGGAATCAATTTCAAATGACTCGTTCAATTAATCTTTGATTAATGTGAATTAAGAGCCTTAGTTCTGTAAGTATCCGTTCTGTGCGTATTTTAATGTAATTATTTATTCTTTTATCCTCGCACTGGAAAGCCTTGCAGCAATTACACCAATAGAGCAATTTTTTTAATTAATTATTTTTGCAATGCAATAAAATGGTTTTTAGTATTAACAGGGCCAACAATTTTATAAAAATGTCTGCACTTTTTCAATAGTGTAATTTAGTAGACCTCTAATTAAAACTATTTAACCATCTATGGAAAACAACCAATTAAATTTGGCCAAATTAAGGGATAATGAGATAACAATATTTAACCAAATATTATTAATATACCATTAATTTATATTTGGATAAGGCACATGGTTAATAAACTTGTCAATAAATATAATTCAATAAATTAGGTTACACACATAATTACTTCTAACATAACCTCAATAAAATGTAACGTTTCTAAAAAAAATTACAGCTAAAATAGCTCTGAAAATTACAAAGCTAGCAAAATGCGTTATTATGTTAATATCATTATACCTTGATTGTTAAATAAAATAAAATACATAATTTACACTGACTTTTGATGTGATCACTAAGATAGCTGAATAAAATGTGAACAACTTTATTGAGTTTTTTTATTAATCAGTTGAGTCGTCTTGATATACGTAAATGAAGCGAAAGGACTATGTATAACGGTCGTAGCACGTGGATTTACGTAGTGTCGGCCTATTC
Source organism: Orthosia gothica (assembly GCA_949775005.1). Classification (NCBI taxonomy): domain Eukaryota; kingdom Metazoa; phylum Arthropoda; class Insecta; order Lepidoptera; family Noctuidae; genus Orthosia; species Orthosia gothica. The sequence goes on along the minus strand of OX459038.1, from coordinate 10,910,670 downwards.
CTGTCGGAGAAAGGCGTGATTTTATGTATGTCGTCTTCAGTAACCGGTACGCGTCGTTGTTTTTCATTTTCTTGGCATATTGAGTAAATACTGCTGTGTTGTAGTATTTTCAACTGACCATCGTAGAACCCGTGATTGTGTATGACCTAAAACAAAAGAAAAAGAAAAATGAGGAAACATTAATGGTTGCTATTAACAAATAATCTTTTCAATACAGTTGTTAAACATGGTGTACTTTCAGAGGCTATAATTATGATTCGAAAATTAAATGTTTTGCATAGGCATCTTTCTGATATGCGGTCGTGACTTTTTTGACGACCTTGATCATTACTTTTTCAGTTTAGTGTTAAATTTATAAGTCAATTTAAAAAAAAATAGTAGCAAGGAGTTTTCATACACAGAATAAAATGGGATAGATTGTATACGAGGAAAAATCAATGAGTAAGTCTTAGCATTGAATTCTCTAAAGTATTTAAAATTGTTGTTTAATATATTTAAATACTAGTTTTAATTTAATTATTTTCACATCAACATTTGTCAATAATCGAATAGGCTGTATAGGCTGTCGTCCGTTGTAAAAAAAAATATGTCCAGTTGCAAAAACGCGACATTTTCTGAAAAAAATATTGTTTTGTGTGATAAATTAATTATTCTTTTTGTTAATATGAGTTCAAGTACAAGTGATGACATGGAATGAACTCCACCCAATTTTTTATCTGAGGCGAAAACTGCGCAAGATGAAATTTTGCCCCCAAAATCTCTAGAAAGACATTTACGATAATTTTATTTTATGGAAAAAACAAAAGAAAATTAAGTCGTTTTTAACATGTTTTGCTAGCTTATTTTCATGAATCAAATGGCAAATATAAACCATCTTCATTCTGGTCAATTTACTCTATGTTATAAAATACTCTCAAAATAAATAATGACACAAGTCTCCGAAGTTACCTAAAATTTAACTATCAGCTTTCATGAAACGGCAGTCTAATGGTTTTAGAAGCAAAAATCAAACGTATTGACAGCCGATGACGTGGAGAAATACCTAAATGGAGCGCCAGACGATAAATATTTGTTATCAAAGGTTTGTTTCACCAATTTTTATACAGTGTAATTTGCTCTAAAAATCAAACAACTTTATGGAAAGCATTTACTTATGTACAATATTTACCTTTCCTACGTATTTGTTTGTTTTCAGGTTATATTGATTTTTGGCACAACTGGCGCCATGAGACGAAATGAGTTATCAAATATGGACATGAGTGACATAGAATTCCATGGCAAAATGCTTCTGGTTAAAGTACCAAACTTAAAAAATATAATACTCCGGAACTTCACAATATATGTTAAATTTTGTGAAATTATGAAGAAATACATAGGTTTGCGTGTTATAATACAAAACAGCAGCCACTTTTTTCAAAATTTCCAACATGGAAAATGTATCCGTCAGAATGTTAGCGTAAATAAAATAGGGTCCATACCTAAAGATATCGCTACATTCCTTAAACCGCCAAACCCTGAGAAATATACTAGCCATAGCTTCTGCAGAACTTCTGCGGCTTTGCTGGCAAATGCAGGAGCAGATATAACAACTTTGAAGCGTCACGGAGGAGGGCGCTCTGCCACCGGTAGCAGAGGGGTACATAGAAGATTCGGTGGAAAATAAAAAATATATTGCCCATCAAAGCACAGATTCTATAAAATAAATCAAAAGGAGGCACGTCCGTCGACGTCTCGAGAAGGACCGTCATTTGGGACACGTCTATCAAAATCTTGGGAAAAGTTGGCGCTGCCCGTACCGCCCTCACAACTACTACAATTCAGTGACACTACATGTTTCGAGAAAAATACCACTGAAAAATCTACTGAGTCTATACTATTTACGCGATCTTTATCTGCTGCAGAGCAGCAAATTTTACAGAATTTTAGTAATTGCTCGAATTTTAATCTCAAGTTTTATAATTAATTATTTGTTATTTTTTATTTACCTATGTATGTATGTGGAAATAAACATATTTAATTCTTTGATTTTTTGTTTTACTTTTTCCCACAACTGTATTGAAAAACGTCGTATGATAGACGGGTGTGTAGGTTATTGCAATATAATTTCCTTAATTCCACCCTTGTATCACAATGTACTATTAGTTTTATGAACACTTAGATATTATGGAAAGGTAAATTCACTAGTCTAGATACACAATTTTCCTAAGTAGCTCTTGCCCACGACTTTTTCCGTGTGTTTTAGTATAAAACAGCCTATGGCACTTGGCAATAGCATAGTTTTCTGAAATATCTATCAGTAATAAGATAAACAATCAAAATATTAACAAACGGGATCAAAACTTCAAGAGCTTACAAAAATGTTCACGACTTTATAAGTTTATAAAATTAGTTTTTTGGGTCATTTGAGACTTAGTAAAAATTCTCACCTTTTTGTAACTTGGTTGTTTTCATCTATAAATTTATGCTGACAATTCATTACAGGGTACTCGTGTGGTCGACGCAGGTTCACAATCTACAATTCTTCTTCGAAGTAACTCAGAATGTATAATAATTTGTATCTGTTGTGGATTACTTGCAGACCTCCATAGTTTGACACTGTGTACTGTCCATGGTCTAATACAAAATCCTTTCATGGCAGGCGGTGAAAAATTATTGATTAACAAACATTCAAATATACAGTCTTTCACTTTTATAATATAGGTAGATATAATATACAAATTGTACACAAAAAATGTATCATAACTCTTCAAAATATTCCTGAGTTATGTATTGTAAAGAAAACCATATGAAATGTTACTATAGATATAATTTATGATATTAGATACCTATATTAGTAACATTTCATATGGTTTTATTTCCTATTTCAATTCTATCATAATGTGAGTTGTAAAGGTCAGCTCACACGCAAAGTGGAACTAAACTAAGGTATTTAAAATTTGAATTTATTAAAATTTTCTCACTGAACTGTATTCCTTTTTATAAAGTAATTAAATTTCTTAATTGTATCGCTACTTCAAAAGGTGCAATCAACTGACCGCTATCGATAGAGTTTATTTTTATCAAAATTTTTGTCTAGTTGTTTGTTTGTTTGTTAATTATGTTTCTATTTATATGTGCATATTCATGTATCATGTTAAACATGTCTGAAAATATTTTTTTTTCTTTATCTTTGCTTATTTCCTTAATCCAAAACACAATTTCTGTTTTTTAATTAATGCAATTATATAAAGTTCGGTATATGGAAGTCTACATACGTCTTACGGCTTATAAGAAATAAAAAGGGCCATCTATCTACTAAGTTCTTACTTTACTACATTTATAATTTAATAAACTAACTAATACTGTCTTACTTTGTTAGATACAGATTCTTGTTTAAAAAACATAAAATAAATAATAGACCATGAGGAAGATATATGTAAGTAATACAGAGAAAGTTAATAAATATAGTAATAAGATTATTTAACAATTTACACGTTAAATTTTTACAATTTACACATCAAGAATCGCCCGATAGCTATCAGGAGGTTCACGAATAATTCGTCCCTGCATGATGATGTCTTGATCTGCCTGTCTTACTAATAATCTTTGATTCACTCGTTTTATATAAAACTCATACCATGCTTTGCGATTACCCCGTACAGCGACCACGTACTATAAGTGGCAAATCTATATGAATCAAATATGTCCATGAAATACTGAGATACTAATGCTACATCAATTAATATAAATATCATAGTAGCTATATAGAAGCGTCGCCAATTGTTAGTTCCTGTACGAGCGGTTGTGTTGAAACTAAGACAAAGTGAAATTATAGTTATAATGTAAATAAAACAGTTTGCTGTTACAGGTATCATTTGAGCTATATATTTGGATATTGCGTCTAATGCAAGAAATAATTTTAAAGCAGACAATAAATCTAGTTTATATAGAAGAAGAAGAACAAACAGAATACATAAATCTTTATAATATTTCAAAAAATAATAATTCATGATGTTTGTTATCATGGGCACAGCCCAACCAAAGATGCTACTTTTTAAGTATTTCCTTTGGGTATTTCCATTAAATACTTTTACTATGTCTACGTAAAACGTATGACTAATAATTACCAACCAGTGGTTTTTCGCAATGATTAAATAATCATCTAGAAAACTAAGTAATGATTTAAATCTAATGGTCGCCATAATGCCATATAACCCATAATCATGTAGTAGAGTTAGTAACTGAATTAAATAGTGAAAGAAGTATGATAAAATTGCGCTACGAAACACATAATTTCTGTAATTACGAAACTTTGGCAATTTGCACCATGATGTCTGTCCGTAGATCAACGATGCTAGTGTCAACACTAACATAGTGAAGTCAATGATACTCCAGAAGTAATCAGACATGGCGAGATTCACTGCACAGATTTGATTAATTCACTTTAATTTTACTTAATAGTAAAGAATTTGTGAATAGCTTGATGACCACTAATAGCACTGCTATGCCCTTAAACACGTCTTGCTTCTGAAACAGCCGATCTCAGAATAGTTATAATAAATATTGTAACACTACAAATCTAATGAAAGCGGTACTTTTTTATTTTTGAACCATAATCAGCACTAATTAAATTAATTTAAAAGTTTCATATCGCTTGTGATAGTAAAAAAAATAGTATCAAAAATAAACGATAATATCCGAGCGAGACTCGCTTACGAAGGGTTATGTACCTAAGTAAGACAAAACTTGCTTCTTCCGAAGATTTATAATTCTAGGTTAACAAAAATTTAAAAATTTCATACCATTGCTATAAACACGGTGAAGGGAAACATCGTGAGGAAACAAACATTCGATGACATGTGACTGTGTGACCAAGACTGGGCCCGCGTGGTAGATTAAGGCAAGTTCTCGTTTTAAGAGAGGAGGCATGTTAAAAGGTTGATTATACATCTCCTTATAGTGTTTTCTCGTGATTTTTACTGCCATCTAAATCTTTGCCAGGCACTAAGAAATATTATAAAGCAAAAATCAGATTAGTTCAAAAATAAACTCTTCAAAAATTAGGACCAAGTGCGTGTCGGTAAAAAAAGCTTCGGCACAACATTTTGTAAAAAAGCTGACTTTGGTGGCTTCTTATTCCTTTGCGTTCTAATATTGTTTTAATTAAAATACAGTATTTATATAATCAACACGCTCTAAAGCACTAAACGCCACTCAACGAGGTAGGTATGTTTTTTCACGCCACCCTTTATCTGTATGTATGCACCCCTTGAAAACATTTAAAAATATATTTTGACAATTTGTATGGCTTTGGGTTGACAAGATGCTAATTTGAAGACTGTGGCTCCAACCGTTTGGCTGTAAAACCTGTGTGAGAGACGACGGACAGACAGATAGACTGACATGTGTGTTACAATAATAGTTCTCCATTTGGACCCTTCGGGAACGATACCCTAAAAAAAGAGCTGTTCGATTTTTTTCGCATAATTTGACAAAAATTAGGGAGAAGCTTATATATTTTTTTAAATTTTAAGCTCCCAGCTATTACAGGCCCAAAGATGACGTGATAGACGGACGGATAGCGGATACTTAGTAATATGTAGTTCCATTTTTCATCCTACGTGTACGGAACACTGATAAAAACCCTTTTAAAAACTTTATTTGATAAAATACTTCCTAATTAATCTCGTACCAAAATTAAAGCTTATCTCATAGTTCTCAGTTATCGAGGCCAGCACTATAGAGACTTAATTAATTGTCAAAACTCAATTAGTAAAAAACAGCCAAGAGCGAGTCGAGTACCGTAGCACCTAAACTACAACATCATTAGGAAACCGGCATGTCCTAGAACCAAAAATTCGAAGACATGTGATAACCACCAACCACGCTTTGGGACCGCGTGGTGGATTAAGACCCAATCCATCTTTCACAAAGGGGCCAGTAGTGGCGACATTTAAAGACTGATGATGATAATTTTCTTGGTTTTTTGTGAATTATAATTAAATTACTTACCTCCAAAATAAGAAAAGCACAGATCTTGTTGGGTAAGCCACGGGAGCAAATTCGCGGGAAAAGGTTAGGAAGGTACTTAATGGGTGTTTTCGTGCAGCGACATTCAACCGGGTAACAGTCTATTACCTATAAAGTTTTACTGAAATAACCCCCAAAAAATTACCAAAGTGTCGTTCCATCCTGAGATGGAAATAATAATATTCCCTAAGATGGATCCAGTAAAGAAGTCGAATAAAAATGTTTGTTTTGTATGTAAATTGCACGGAGCAAGATGAATAGATCGCCTTGCAGTATAGATTTTACCTTTGCCAAGAATTAGAAAGAACTGCAAACAAATATCCGAAAAAATTTTGAGTGAAATAAATCCTGGATCCATCGAGGGTATTGCTTTCGGAACGGATAAGATGCTGGTTTAGATTTTTTTTTTTTAATATAGAAAATGACACTTATGAAATTGCTAAGTAGCTAAAGATGAATAATATGGTAAAATGGTTTTTTCTTTGAAGTTTAATTGAGATTTTAAGTTTCAAGTTGTGATCCATGCTGTTTGCGAAACTTAAGTCGCAATGTGGTGCAGTTCCACAAGAAACGAAACACATAGTCATTCTCTGCGTGCTAAATCCCTGAGCGTTATAGGAACCAATGGACTACAATGGACTACTGATAGTGACGTATCCTCGTTGCTAAGTTTTAAAGAGCCATTCGCACACAAAAAAAAAAGGGGGATTATAAAAACTTTGCATCAGTTAGGCCATAAAATAAAATAAATGTTCCATATCAGCAAAGCCCAATTTTTCTCAATCACTCCCACATTAACACAACTTATTCACACTAATTACACCCTTAACATTGAACTTGGTAATATAACTTGTTCATAATATTATTTATTCGCATCACCTTGGCTTGCGTCGTAATGGAACAGTCGCGGGTGTCACTTACAAACTTGGAGTAACCTCGTTATAACAATGGAGCAAAGTAATGGCCTCTTCTTCTCTCATAAAAGGCCAATTTCGAGGCAACAGCAATCTTTTGTTGGGTGTACTGTAAAGTTTCATTTTTCCTTGTGAATATTGATCCGTTTAGAGGGATAATTCTCATTTTTATAAGTAACGTTTACTTTCACATAACAGTTCCAATCTTTCATAACTATGTATCTTCAATTTCCCTACATTCTGTCAAGATTTTGATATTAATTGCCACTGAGATGAAATTGCAACTTGAAGAACAGTACAACAACAAAGCACAGTACAAACATTTTCTTAAAGTCCCTCGGCAAACTTCGTGTTTCGTCAGTCGTCGACTTATTATTAGTTGCCCTTTGCAGTTTACGCAGACCGGACGCTCTCAATCAACTTGGAAGTATTAGAGTTGTAAATAATATTTTGACTTAATCTAAGCCAAAGCAAAAATTGTTTTACAACTCTATATCACACGGAAATAAAAAAAAAACAAAAATAAAGTACTTAGTTCTGAATTTAAATTATTATACTCGATAAATCTAATAATTGATGGACATGGAAATTAGCATTTTTTTTGTATTCAGAAAAGTGATCATTGCCGAGGGACATTAAGAAAATAGTTCTACTGTGCAGAATAAGCCCTCTGAAAGAAGGTACAAGAACGTAGTTTGGTGCTGAAACTTTTTCGTTTTCAAAAGACAAAAGATATTTATTTCAACTGGGCCACCAAGCGGCACTTTTGAATGTCACAATTTAAATTTAAATGGAATACAAGTTGATTTCCTATTTTGCCTTTACCCTCAGTAGCAAGGAAGCAAGGAAAAATCGACCAATAAGATGAGTTCTTTTTTCAATCCTCTCACAGCGCAGCGTCTTCGGAAAAAAAAAAACCGAAAGCAAAAGATCTGGATTAGCAAATAGACGTCTCCTTGAAAATTCTCTTATCACCGTTTTCCTATTCTCAGTGGAAACTCCATTTTCTATCAAACTGGGATAGGTTTATGAACTCTACCTTGACCAGTTGATTAAATAAACTGAACTGTTCGAAGACATGGGTCCTCCCAAAGGGGAATTGTTAGATTACTATGGCCTTGTGACAGATTGGCTCTTATATACACTAACTACGTTTTGCCTTTTTGGTTAGAAGAATAACTAAAACTTATAGGAACCATAACATAAAAAATCGAGTAGATGAGAGACCTTAATAAAAAATTACAAATAATATCCTGTTGCTAAGTATGACGTTGGTAAAGGCCATTCATAAGTAAAGGTTAATTACTCTCACACATACTTTGACTCACCTACTGTGTTTATACTATTTTGTTATTACTTGTTTTATTATATGTTAGTTTATAAAGATGCAGATTGTCCTCTTACAGGGGTCCAGTGACCACGATCCTCAGTAATGAGGGACCGACTGAAGAAGAAGATGATTTTATAAATATTGTATGTGCCATTTCCGTGAATGTGACCGTGGCATCAATAGTGGGCCTTATCAGAATACCAGCGCAGCGTTATTTTCTTTTAGATATTGCTGCACATGCTGAGATAGGCCTTTTTGGTCTCGCGCGGGGCTTTTTTTTAATTAAAAGTTGCCTGCTGAATTTCATAGAATTCAGGTATTCCCTTATTTTGCAACGGTTACCCCAAAGGAATCGTGTTTTACAGACGACAGTATATTTATCTTGGTGCTATATCAAAAAATTACAATTGCCTTGTCTCCTACTATACAGGTCCGCCTAGTTTGGGTATCAAAGGTCTCATAAATTGCCCTTATCAATTACGTCAATAAAGATTTATCTACTAGTTTCTGCCTGCAAAAATTAGCCCAAGGGAACATAACTACCGGACCAAACCACCGACCAATGCCCGTTGGGAGACGTGATCTTGAGACGGTGCCAACGGAAATGCGAATTGGCAAACGTAGGGTTAAGACTCCCTCAGGCTAAGTGGAGCCATGCGACTGTTACCCTGCCTACCTGCTGAGTGGCTGAGTTTCGAGTCAAATGGCATACAGTTAGAGTGTATGTCCATAATTGGATTGCTATTGATAATGATTGAGACTCATATTCCAAGTCAGTTTGAAGGAACTCCATTCAGCTCAGTCACCATGATAACGGAAAAAACCCTCAATTCATGTCAATTAATAAGCTACATAAACGTTACTGTAAATTTGATGGTTCGAAGTAAAGTAAAAGTCGAATTGGAGAATATATCTTGAAATATAGTTATAAATGCCTCGACTTCTCACAAGACGCCGATATTTATCACACATAAATATACATAGAGGTATTACGCATTAAAAAAAAAAAGACAAGTTGATTTTGAGAAAAAAAATTACAATGATTCATATTTTTTCAACACCTATTTTTGTATTCTTCGCAGCAAACCTTTTCATTTGATACCCATATCATGGCAGTGCACACAAAAAAGTAGTCCGCCATCTTGGACCGTCCACCATATTGGATTTAGAATGACGTCACTTAGCTAACCATGCATTGTTATCCAAACTAAACGTGTATGCAAAATTTCATCTTAATCGGTCGAGGATAATTCGAGCTTTAAAATTCAGTTGCAAGATTTGACCCGAACACACCCGAAATACATACATACATTGAAGTTTAAATCAAAGCTTGTAATGATTGACATAAACGCAATAATTTCTTTAAAAAGTAGCAGATTAGGAGCAATTTTTAGCATCTCGACAGACGAGATGAATTCTTTTAAAGATGCCTCGAAAAGTAATTGAATAAAACAAAGTAGAATCTTCTAAGCTTAAAACGACTGTTTCCTGATAGCATTTCAAGAAACAATTTATATAAACATTTTGATAAAATGATTTATGACAAGTTTTAATGTGTTTTATATTATTTTAAGACGTGACTTTTATGGATAATATTCTTTCCTTGTTATTTCACGGATAATATTTCCAAAAATAAACAAAGAAGTTATACATTGCGGGTACTCATAATAGGGCCAGAATAATTTCAGCAAGAAATATACCCCTAAGTCCAACATTTAGGGCCTTAATGATGTCATAAACGTATGTTAATCATAAAATACTGCCACGAAACATATACAGATTTTTTTACAAAATATGGTACCATATATTTATCTTAGTAAAGAAATATTACACGAAAATAAACAAGAATAAATTACAAGCATTTCGTATTTCTTCCCATCACGGCCAATCTAGTGGCGTACAGAATCAGAGATGTATAAAAAGGGGTTCCTTTTAAAACAAGGCGCCGCGTCACAGAGAAGCAAAGCGTTCGCAATTACGTGGACAAATGATCTGAGATGAGCAAAACTCGTTTATAAAATACTGCGGAAAGATACAGCCCACGGTTCTGCTCGGTTTCCTAGCGAGGATCGTTTTTCACTTTTATGTAACTAGTTAATTTAGACTTTTTATTTGGCCCGTATTTTTTTGGGGTCCGTAACAAAAGGGTGTCGACGGAAACCTATTTTAGTAAGTCTACGCCTAATGCCAGCTTGTATGTCACCAAGTTTCATCTTTCAACCGTAATATGTCGCAAATTAAAAGAAATGGTTGCAGAATACGTGTTACTGAGTTCACGAGTTTGCGTCAGAAGAGACGTGAATATATGTACGAATAAAGCTTAACTTTTAATATCAAGTCTGGGTCAATGACCATTAACTTAAGATGGATAGTCGTCGCATCTGTGGAATATTGCTAGATTATTTAATTGGATTCTGTAAAATAATTTCTGAACGAATACGGAATCTTGTTACTCTAAAATTAACTTAGCTGGACGTGTATGCTGCTAATTGGATGTAAAGGCTCGGTTTAAATCAAGTCTGTCTTAATTTTCTGGCTACAACGTTGATAAAATTATTATTTATTAAGCTGATGGTATTTCAAATTCTGAAAGTCTAGCCTATATGCTAAATTATATGAATTTTGTGAATCACTCTTATCATCGCCGTCGAACATTACTGCACAAAAAACGTTTTTGCAAAAAAATACTACCGACTTCCAAATAAAAAACTACGAAGTGAAAAATAACTTTATTTTTGGAAGTCGGTGTCTTTCTTTTTTCCATTTTTTTGCGATATGGACACCGACTTCCTTTTATTTTTCCCCTTTTTAGTTGTACCTACATAAAATAGGCAAGTTGTTTAGTAAGGTACCTATAACGCCAGAGCGTTAAACAACTAGAAATAGAAAAAGATAACCCAAATAACATGAAACTTGAAAATAACATTAAGCGTACTGGCGTGATATTATGTTATGAAATGGTATAAAAAATAAACAGACATGCGATTGCAGCAATCCCGAATGATTTGCCCTTATTTATTGAAGAGTTCTATTGTATACCTCCGAAGTTCTTCATCAGATCTTCACCAAATTAAAATGAGACCAATTTCGAAACATGCTTCAATCATGCAACTACCATCTAAATCTTTCTCAGGCACTTAGTAATAGAATCAAGCAAAGGTACGATTAATTCAAAAATAAACTCTTCAAAAAGATTTAAGAAAAACTGGCCGAGTGCGTGTCGGACTTCACACATTTAAGGTCCCGCACCAAACCGCAAAATTAAGTTGGTTTTAATAGGAATAAAAAAACTTTTTTGCATAAAAATACTACCGACTTCCAAATGAAAAACTACAAAGTGAAAAATAACTTAATTTTTGGCAGTCGGTGTCTTACGTAAGTACCATAATTTTTCGATATGGACACCGACTTCCAAAATTAAGTTATTTTTCACTTTGTAGTTTTTCATTTGGAAGTCGGTAGTTTTTTTTTGCAAAAAAGTTTTTTTATTTTTCCCTTTTTAGTTTTTCCTACCTAATAGATACGCAAGTTGTTTAGTAAGGTCCCTATAACGCCAGAATAGATTACCCGAATAACATGAAACTTGAACATAAACGGTGAAATGAGAGATCTGCGTACCCCTTTAGAGCGTACAGGCGTGATGTTATGTTATGAAATGGTATAAACAATAAACAGACATGCGATAGCAGCAATCTCGAGAGTTTTGCCGTTATTTATTGAAGAGTTCTGTTGTATATCTCCGAAGTTCTTGATTAGACCTTCACCAAATTAAAATGGGACCAAGTGGAAACATACTCTTTCAAACAAAAAAAGAATTTTTAAAATCGGTCCACAATTGACGGAGATATCGGTGAACATACATAAAAAAAACATACATGTAGTCAAACATAGAACCTCCTCCTTTTTGGTAAGTCGGTTAAAATTTAAGAAGATTTCTGTGACAGGAGTGTGTCTGAAATATCTATTACAAAGATTGTATCAAAGTGTTGTTAAAACTTTCAGGATAACAAGGATAGTTTCGTCTTTACAAGTCTCGGGCTTTTATACTAAATAGAAAACTGAAACCAAAATGGTATCAAAGTTGAAATATGTGTATCTTTCATTTGAAAAATATACTGTTTTATGTTTGGAAAATATTTTAGACACTGTATAAAAATGGAATCTTTATTAATTTTAATTATAACAGAATTAACATACTAAAAAGAGCTACTTCGTACTATAAAAACCTTTATCGAAATAACACTGCGCAATCTAAAATCAATCTAGAAGATACTTCGAACACCCCCAGCATTCTCCAAGCTGAAGTTAGGAAGGCTATCGACACCCATAAGAGAGAGAAAGCACCCGGGCCTGACGGCATAAGCAATGAAATTTTAAGACATAGCAAAGAGATCCTACTACCTGTCCTCACAGATATGTTCAAAGATATAATGAATACTGAAATCATCCCCCAGCAATGGACTGAGTCACACATCATCCTACTGTATAAGAAAGGTGATAAATACGACATAGGAAATTATCGCCCTATAAGCCTCATGTCCAATATATATAAGATTTTTGCTAAGATCATCCTAAAAAGGATTGAAAGAACCCTAGACGAAAACCAACCTATCGAGCAAGCAGGTTTCCGCAGAGACTATTCAGTGATCGACCACATTCACGTGGTGCGTCAAATTCTGGAGAAATACAATGAATACCAACTCACATACTACATTGCATTTATCGACTATAGTAAAGCATTCGATTCTCTACAACACGACAAAATATGGGAGGCGTTACTAGAACAAGGAATAGAACACATGTACATCCGATTAATAAGAAACATATACAGCTGTAGTAGAGCAAGAATCCAACTAGAAAAGAAAAGTACCCCTTTCAAAGTAGAAAAAGGCGTCAGGCAGGGAGACCCTCTATCTCCAAAATTATTCTCCGCAGCACTGGAATCAATCTTCCGAAAACTCAATTGGGAACATCTCGGAATTAATATAGACGGGCAAATGCTATCGCACTTAAGATTTGCTGATGACATAGTGTTGTTGGCAAAAACAGCAGAAGACCTAACCAGAATGATAAAAGAACTTGCAAAAGAAAGTGAGAGAGTAGGGTTGGCAATGAATCCAGAAAATACTAAGGTGATGACAAACGGGGACAAACACAATATAGATCTAGGAAACACTGAAATGAACTATACAGATGAGTACGTATATCTAGGGCAACTCATAACTCAAAAAGATCCCATGCAGAAGGAAGTGGACAGAAGAATTACAAATGGCTGGAAAACATACTGGAGTTTAAGAGAGGCTATGAAAACCTAAAAAGTAAACTTTTTAACTCCTGCATTTTACCAGTCCTTACGTACGGGTGTCAGTCATGGTCCTTAAATCAGGCTACCTCAAGCAAACTAGCAACATGCCAGTATGCAATGGAAAGGAGCATGCTAAACATCAAGAAGTCCGACAGAATTAAAAAAATCATCATCAGAAACAAAACAAAAACTACTGATGTAATGAGCAAAATAAAAAGACTTAAATGGCGATGGGCTGGTCACCTGGCAAGAGGACAAGACAAATGGAGCAAAAGGGTGACGTGGTGGTACCCAAAGGAAGGCAAAAGGAAGAGAGGCCGACCACAGAAAAGGTGGGTCGACGATATTAGACAAGTCGCAGGTGTTACATGGAACAAAGTGGCCCATGAAAGAAAGGAGTGGAAAAGGTTGGAGGAGGCCTTTGCCGACTGGCAAACAGATCTTGGCAAAATAACCAAGGACCAAATATTAGTTTAATTTTATTAATATATATTAAGTTTAAGTCTTTAAAGTTAGATACTAAATAAGTTTAGTAAAATAAGTTAAATAAGTTTATATAGTTTTACATAAGTTTAAAAACCATTGTAAGAGATCTGAATAAAAGGCTATATTATTATTATTATTTATAAAAATGGAATGGCCTAATTTATTTATTGCTTAAACCTACGAGGCCGTCACCCAGGAATAGGAAAGAACAGACTAGTAGAAAATATAGTACTGTTAAATTTTGAGAGTTTGTGCGGATGAATGGTTTTTGTTACTCTTTTACGCAAAAACTACTGAACGTATTTTTATGATGTTTCAAGGGATGACATGAGCTATCATTTGTAAAGATAATTCGTTTATACCTTCATGCGAACGAAGACGCGAGCAAAATCTATGCAACCATTATTCTCCATACTGTCTACCTCTGTCTCCTTCAAAATAAAAGTTAAATCCTTCCGCTTCCATTTCTTTTTATTATACCCATCGCATTCATTATACAATTGCATCCTCAGCTGTAAGGTCAGCAAAATGAAACTAATTAAATAAATTACGTCCTACTTGTTGTTTTCTCAATTTATTTTCTCGAACTAAGCCCTCTATGACGGTAGCGGTCACGCATTCGGTTTTACAGCAAAATGCTCGGAACGGAGCGTTGTAAAAACAAAAATAAAAAGTTTTAATTTTATAATGAAACTCAACACTGAACGAAAGCGAGCTTTGTGTTGGTATTTAGAAGGCAACAGTTACATTATATCAGGTCTGTTTATCCTTAAAGGTTGTATTTTTTAATTTATTTATTATGGAATAAACAGTGATAATATAATATTATTTATATTAAATTAGAAAAATCTTTTAATGTGATTTAAATTAAAACTACATACTACAATAGTTGAAAATATTAAATTTATAAAAACATTGTCCTAAGCTACTTTTTGAGTGCTAAGTTATATTTGAAAAAATGATTTGTTACATAATATGTAGCGTGTATAGTAAGTACACCTCCACATCACCACACATCCATCCAAACTGTCGCATTGATAATATTATAATTATATATGCTGTTACCTACAAAATCACTTTTAGAGAAACCTAATAACACTAACTTTGCCTAACCGCGGCAACGATCCTAGGCTCCATGAACAACATATTAATCTTTTATTTGCAGAATATGGGTGGGTTTACAGGTGTTAAAATTGAAAAATATATATCACCATAATCAGGCTCACGCCTCGCAAATTTAAAAAGCATATTAATAAATTACAAATGAATTAATTATCACAGTATCAAGTAAATAAGGCAACGAATTACAGTAGAAAATGTCAAGCATACAATACTTTATAGTATCACAATTAATAGAAATAGAAAAATTAATACATGTCAAACAGTGCAAAAATAGTTATACAAATATACATAATTCGATATAAATACATGTACGATTAGATTAACCATTATTATTATTTTAACATTCGCGATTGTAACTACGAGACAAACGACATAGATAAAGTGGTCACAGTATGTTAGGCTATGCAAATACTTGTATGTATGTGTGTACCTACGACCTACATAGATTTATTGATCTATATTCTGGCGGTTTTGGCCAATAATTGGGTTGTGGAAGTCAAATGGCAGTCCCTCCACGTAAAATATTGATATTCCGCTGGTTCTAGTTTCTAGCGAACTGGGAGCCAACCGCAATCTAGATAGGAAAATACCTGTGATTGATTATATTCAGAGTGATTTGTGTTTTTGAGGCAAGTCAGTTTGGCGACAGTATCATATTATATTTAGATATTATAGCTAAAAAAAATATGCTACTACATATTTTTTTCGACAACAAACGTATTTCAAATTGAAAAAAAATATATGTCCCAAAGAAATGATTATATACAGGCTAATAGATCACAAAGAAAAAATACCTCCATATTAAGAATGAAACCGGAAAACAAAAAACCATTTTCTTAATTAGTCTGAGAACAGGTCCTTTTAGAAATCATAATTACACACGTATAAAAACGCCCGCTCTTGATTTGTTACTTATTAAACCTAGGAATAAGAAATGACACAATAAACTTCCTAGTACCACAAAATACTGACTGAAAAAAAGTTTATTGCAGGCAAACAAAATAGGAAAAATACTGAAAAAAGAGGATTCAAGAATGAAAGTCCCAAACTGAAACAGTTAACCGACTACTTCTGAAGACTCTTGCAATAAATCACTCACCCTTGACAACTTTACCATAGGCATAAAAGAAAGAAAGTTTTCTTCATTTTCTTTCCTATACTTAAAGTGAAGGACATGTGTCGCAAATGGAATCCAAATGATCTTGGAGAAATATGGTAGGATGATGTAACATGGTGTGAAGTTACTGATTCACGATGCACATACTAACACAGAAGGTCTGCTCTATACAACGAGCGACAATACAATTACACATAGACACGCTTCACGTACAGCGAGTGCAAGTGCAATCTCGATCGGCATTTGTTTGAAATCGCCTAGACACGCGTCTATAGTGCATTCGTCTGTTTTTAGTCGTTGTATGGAGTCGACCTTCTGTATTATTCTGATTCCCTGTTCGATGCGAAGTCTTATTTCCGTCGAGAAGCGAAATGAACTGAGAAGGTACTTACTACCTGTGAAAACCGTTTGAGGGTCTTATGACACCGTTCTCCTTACACAAGCAAATTTTATGTTGAAGAAGACCTCGAAAAATTTAAGAAAACTATTTCTACAAGATATTACTTTCGTTACAATCTTCACTATGACACTTGAAAACATATTTCTGAATACAAAAATCACGGTGATTACCTTAGAAAGATACGTTAATCAGGCTTGCTTGTGTTATATAAGGATTAAAAGAAGGAAGAGGAAAGAGGTAAAATATAATGTAGAAATTACGTAAAATTTCCACAATACTTAGGTATCCCCTTTAATTAATCAAATATTAAAACTTAAATCTCATCGAAATCCGCTGAACTCTACTACCTATATGACTGAATGTATTTACTTGAACTGCAAAAAATTGATAATCCTCCCCTCATCAGAGCGATTAAATAAACCATTAATAAGCGTTGATGTATGAAAAATAATGTTTAGTTAAGTTTTAGGAGATATAAAATACAGACGCTTTATCTCAAAACTACCGTTGATAGGTAATACTGAGAATTTCATCACAGAGGATCTGTACACTGTATATTTTCTGAACGTTATTAATCACGACAAAAAATCGGATACCGTACCTTTACAAAAAGTACAAAATCATAATCATCTATTTGTAAAAACATAGTCTACATTTTCCTTTGATAAAGTCTCTCGCAAATTCTCTGTAGAAAAAATCATTTAACATTTTCAGTATCGAAACAAGTGAAATTCTCAGTACCAACAGTTTTATAGACTTTCCAATAAACTGGGCTATTTTGAAATGGATACAAACACAAACGGAAAGCTATCAATACGAAGTAATACGAATAGTGAATTAGATGAATTGAATGTGGTGGCTCGGTGTTCGCTTTCCTAGAAAGTCAATTAAATGATTGGCAAGCTTCGTACGTGGCTCAGGGTCATGCGAGTTACAAGCTGCCACCCGCGGCTCCGTCTACGTGGATTTAGTACTTAGTACTTTAGTAACTTAATACTTTAGTAACTTACTTAACTAGAAGAATTAGAAGAGGCCATAAGACTTATAAAATGGGATGTCATTGGTCTTTGTGAAGTAAGAAGAATAGGAGAAGAAATACGAGAATATGACGAATATATTTTTTACTTCTATGGTGAAAAGCATGGTCTTTACGGAATGGGTTTCCTAGTAAAAAAATACTTGAAAGAAAAAATCATCAGCTTTCAAGGAATATCGGACAGAATTGCAGTCCTCAACATACAATTGCCTGAATTTAAAAAAACATCGTCAATTATCCAAGTCCATGCACCCACAAAACAAGATACAAGGATAGCAAAAGATAAGTTATACAAAGATCTGACAGAATTATTGCAAAAGGTGAGCAAAAACGCAATACTGATGGGAGATCTTAATGCCAAGAAAGGCGTCAAATCAAACAAAGATGAATTCGTTATAGGAGATTACAGCAGTGGGGATAGAAACGACAACGGACAGCGGCTCGTGGAATTTTCCTTTGCAAACAATCTGAAAATAATGAATAGCTTCTTCAAAAAACAAAAGACAAGAAAGTGGACATGGATATCACCAAACGGCAGAGACAGGAATGAAATCGATTTCATCCTGACCAGAGAAAAAGGGATATTTAGTGACGTCGATGTAGTGAAGAAGCTAAATTTTAATACATATCATAGAATGGTAAGAGGAGCTATACAATTTAGAAATAATAATTCAAGAAAACATATAATCTCGGCTACCAAAAATATGATCATAACATCGCCTATACCACAAACTGTTCTAATTGAACTAGGGAATAAATTAGAAGAACTCGAAAGACACAAAACACTGCAAGAAAAGTATGATTTTCTGGAACAAACACTGATAAGCGTTAAAAACATGCCTAATACAAGACAGAGGAAAAGAAAATTAGGAGATGAAACAACTAAATTAATGAACGAGAGTAACATAATGTTAAAGAAACGGAAATAAAACCGTAAAAACATCACTAGTATTAGTAAAAAAATACAAACATCAAAACGAAAACACAGGAAATCAGAGACACTGGAAGTACTAAGTAATCAAATAGAGAAAACAGGCGGAATTAAAAAAGGTCTAAAACAACTGAAAGAATATACACAATGGATACCTAGCATGAAATTAAAGATAAAAAGAAAAATGAGAAGTCGACGACAAAAAGATCTTCAATAGCTAAAGTAGCGACAGAATTCTTTATGAAGTTATATACGGAGACAGACAAAACAATATCTGCAGAATCAGGCAACTACACCTATGAAGAAGAAATGCCATGCGTCCTAGAAACCGAAGTTATAAAAGCTATAGAAACGCAAAAAAGCGGCAAAGCATCTGGAGACGATAAAATTTCGTACGAGTTACTGAAAACCACATTAACAATAATATACAATTCGGTGACTCAGCTTTTTAACGAAATATTGGCAACGGAACAAATACCAACTCAATGGACGAAGTCAACTATTGTTCTCTTATATAAAAAGGGAGATAAAAATGAAATAAATAATTACAGGCCAATATGTCTTATGTCCAATCTATACAAACTCTTTTCTAAAATAATACTTGGACGAATAACAAAACACCTAGAAGAAAACCAACCAAGGGAACAAGCGGGGTTTCGTGCAGATTATTCTACCATTGATCATATTCACGTAGTAAAACAAATCATCGAAAAACTAAATGAATATGGCCAAGACTACCACATAGCATTCGTCGATTACAATAAGGCTTTCGATTCTCTGAGTCATAGTTATATCTGGAAAACGCTAGAAAACCAGGGCGTAGAAAGCAAGTATATAAAAATCCTAAAAGAAATAAACAAAAACTCCACAGCAAAGGTCCAACTTGAACAGCAAGGAGAAGAATTTCGTATCCAGAAGGGTGTCAGGCAAGGTGATCCACTTTCTCCAAAACTTATCACAGCAGTGTTAGAAAACATATTCAGAAACATAGACTGGAAAGATATTGGAATAAATGTAAATGGAACAAAGCACCTAAGATTCGCCGACGATATTGTGATATTCACAGAGAAACCACACATACTACAAACTATGTTACAGGAACTAGATAACGAAAGCAGGCAAGCAGGTTTGTCAATGAATCCAGCAAAGACAAAAATAATGACGAATGCAATAAAAGAAAACATAGAAATAGGACAGCAGGTTATCGAATACGTCGACGAATATGTATATATGGGACAGCTCATTTCAACAAAAGACCAATATTCAAAAGAAATTGATAGAAGAATAAGCAACACTTGGAAACGTTACTGGTCGCTAAAAGAAATAGTAAAAAGTGAATCAATACCAATGTCTGTGAAAAGTAAACTGTACAACACGTGCATTCTGCCATGTCTCACGTATGGGTGTCAAACTTGGCCTGCTACGAGCAAAAACAACCAAAAACTCATAGTTTGCCAACGCAATATGGAGAGAAGCATGTTAAACATAAGACTACGAGACAGATGGACCATCTCAAAAATAAGAAAAAAAACAAAAGTAAACGATGTCGTACAAAAAATAAAGAAATTGAAATGGAACTGGACTGGCCACGTAATGAGAACAAGCAGAGAAAAATGGACAAAACCTGTAATGGAATGGTATCCTCGGAATGGAAAAAGACAAAAGGGACGTCAAATAAAGAGATGGGAAGATGACCTACCGAAAGGATGTAGACGATTAGCTCGTGACAGAGATGAGTGGAAGAAACTAGGGGAGGCCTATGTCAAAGAAGGACAACCTGACCAACGAACTGGTTGCTGAGTAATACTTACCTACTCAATTGAATTTTATATTTATAATACTCAAAAGTTTTTTATAATTAATATATTAGTGTTAAAATTATAAGATTTATATAGTTAAGTTAAAACTGTACATATTGAATTAGTCAACTGTCAGCGAATAAAGGCTTTTATTATTATGACCTTTATTCATTACATTTCTTATCTTGTACATTTTTAAATATTTCATAAAATAAATTAAAAAACAAAAACATTTAAAAATATAGAAAATAGAGGCCCACCGGTATCGGGAACAGGGTCCAAGCTACCGGCGGTCAGGGCTCCAGAGAGAGGAACCTCCTAACAATACGAGCCGTGTCCAGCAATACTGCTTTCTGGATCAGGCCCTTGACCCAGCCGCCTAACGAGAGCCTCCTAAGATGTTGGTCGAGGCTCGTGGCTATTAAGCCATTGGCCGACAAGACAATCGGTACAATGATCGCTGAGTCCACATCCCATATGTCGACAACCTCGCGAGCCAAGTCAAGATACTTGATTTGCTTATCTTTCTCGGCTTTCACGAGGTTCCCGTCATGAGGGACGGTAATGTCAACCATCATTGCACGCCTCTCGATTCGGTCCACCACCACAATATCAGGTTTATTGGCTACAATTATTATTATTATTATTACTTTAGTAACTTGCTTACTTTAATATAATTGTAAAGGTTCATCTAGTAGTAGTAGTGGTAGTTTTTGCGTGAAAGAGTAACAAACATCGTTACAAAAATCTTCAAAAAAAAATACTGCTAATATAGTACTAGCTCCCGCCCGCTGCGCCGCCCGCATGTAATTATTATGGATTTCTATCTTTACAAACTATAGTCCATGTACTATTCTGATGTATCTATACCAATATTATAAAGAGGAAAGGTTTTTTGTTTGTTTGTTTGTACCGAATAGGCGCCGAAACTACTGGACCGATTTAAAAAAATATTTCTATGGAAAGCTACATTATTCCCTAGTAACATTGGCTATAATTTTGACGGGAGCAAAGCCGCGGGGGTCAGCTAGTAATAATCTATATTACTGTTAAGTTTCATCAAAATCTATTCAGTAGTTAAAATAATCCATATTCAGTAGTTAACATTTTTTTAAATCATCAGTAAAATCCATCTATCAAATCAAACTTTCGTGTTTGTAATAGTTTAAGTTTGACTTACACCATGTATTATGGACAAATTAATACCAAATCAATAACCCAAATGCATGGACAGTTTACAAACTATAATCAGTTTAATCTCGAGCCATTTTCAAGGTGAAATTAGAAACATTTTGCAGTATTAACATTTTGTGTGAATTTTATTTCCTTTTTTTTGTTTTGGCGTGAAAGCATACAGAAACTTAATTAAACATAGTGAGGTGTCTAATGTGTTTATACTGGGTATCTTAAAACTTTGCAGTTGCATTCACATTTGTGTATTATCTATTGTTGGAGCACATAAATAAAAGACACTAAAGTACTTAATATTTTTTAAACAATCTAGGTATACCTAAAATGAAAAAAAAAACTAAAGACAGCAAAAGTTAGTTTCGTTTCGGAAGTCGGTGTCGCAAAACGACAAAAACAAAATTTACCAAAGATTTCTACTATGGCTACTATGCTTTTTTTACAAAAGATAAACCGAATTTCAAAGCAAAACACTAAAAAGAGCAACAATAACTTTCGTTTCGGAAGTCGGTATCTTTGGTACCCACCTTTTTTTTTTTGACGTTTTACGACATATAAGTGGAATTGATAACTTCCTTTTTTTAAAGTCGGTAAAAATGCATTATCAAAAGAAACAAACGTGTGTGCAAAAATTCATCTCAATCGAACATCGGTAACTAGATCAAAATTAACTTGCAAGCTTTTATTACAGACACCAGAACAGGTAAATACAAGCTTGTAATATCAAAGTTGGAATTTCTGTTCAGAGATAGTCAGTTAGAAAATGTCGAGTCCACCTAGCTTTAAACAAAATGTTGCGTAAAATTGTATCCCATCTTCCTAGCTCGTCGTGCTGTGCTGGCGCTGCCGTAGCGGCAGAGAACCTCAAGTGGCAGAAATATAATAACCTCATCGGAAGTTATATTTTCGAGCCGTTTGAAGTTAAAACTCTTGGTCCGTGGGGTCCGTGTGCTCACGAATTATTTAAAGATCTGTAAAGCCTGGTTTACACCAGCCGGGTGAGCCTCGGGCCTCGGGCCTCGAGCTACGGCCTCTGTGATAGGCTTGAGTCACGCATTTTATCACGGTTATTGCTCCCAAACTGTGTGACTCAAGTCTGTCACAGTAGGCTGTGCTCGCCCCGGCAGCAGGTCTCTCAGTTGACACTTCGTGTGACCTAAGGGCTGGCTTTTACCTTGGTCAGAGTGTATGGCAATGCTTATTGCCATACAACGTGTCAATGCTGCCAGTCTTTTGGGTACAATACCAATAGATAACGATGTGGAGGAGGTTTTCGACGCCATCTTTTAGAATAATATAATTTTAGGATCAGTAAGTTAGTAGGTTATGTTTTAAGTGTATATGTTTGTAATCTTTGTTTTTGTTTGGTAATTAAAAAAAAAAAATATGCCGTTCAGATTTGCACAAAATTGCAATGAATTTATTACTTTTGAAATGTAAACCTAATCAATAGGATTAATAGAATTAAGCCGATTCAATGTAATATGTATGTGCATACATATTTCATTGAATGTTCTTAATTCTAAATCTAAATAAATCTACCGGGAAATGTGTTTTAAATACGGGTCACAGTTATTAATACGCACTAAATTAGCAGTAAATATGTAAATCATACTAAGTATGTTTTAAAGGCTGGCCAACATTATTATGAGTTGATTTGTTGACAGACAATTTCTAAAATTATGTTTTCTATTAAATAGCTAACTGAAACAGAAAGACCACAATTGCGTTGTCAGATTGAATTCAAAGTCTTTTTGCGTTATTCCCCACCCGATCAAAAGAAAATTTGCCGCCCTGAGGATCAAAATAAAGTGACCTTTTTCGAAATCTGAAAATGGACTACTGACCACAGGGCTCCTATCTGAAAATTTTCAGATATAAAGAAAGAAAAGAAAGAAAGAAAAAGTGTTTATTCGCCACAAAAACGACATACAACACAGCAGGCTCCACCTACACAGCTATCACATTTTCATCCTGAATATGGTTGCTCAAAAACCAAGCTACCCCTCCATACAGTTTTTACAGGTACTTCAAAAATATAGCTTCATTATTATAAGATTATGTTACCTACAAGGAAGGATACACTTAATCATAAACTCCATACTATTCAGATTCTAACTAACCAGCACAGCTTGAACTCTAACCACAGGAGCAACCAAAACATGTAAAGCTCAACTGATACAGGGCATATTCTAATTCACAAGTATATGCTTTCACTCTACTGAAGTAATGTACGTTTTGACTAATAGCCAATTAGCCTAATAGTACTTACCCCAGGATGAATTATGTTTCACACGTGACGTCAGAGCATAGCATTTGATATATTATCTGAATCACAGTTATATATGATAGCAAAATAAATCATGGGTCAGTAGTTTGAACCACAGTTTGAACGGTAACGTAAACTATTATAGTTATGTTATGGCACAGATAATATAATTCTACACTTGCCTCATCCCATACGAAGAACACCGTGCCGGCGGCGTAACTAGCGTTTTTCGTCTGATTAAGATGATTATTTTATAAGTACTTCGATCGCGTTCGGTTCCGTTGCACGGCTAAAGATGGTGTTAGCAGCGACTTGCAAGTAAAAGGGTTTTCTCGGTCCGTGACAATTTTTTTCTTTTAATACAGTGACGATTTGTTTTATAGTATTTCTTTTTATTTATTACAGTTTCACTGTACCAAAATGTGTTTACAATACAAATTAAATTAAAATCGGGTGACATGCCTCAGAAATATAAAACCGCACCATCTCTTCGAGTCAATTTTAAATGATCCGTTCAACTTATCTATGAAATGTAAATTAAGTGCCCAATATTCCATAATTTTGTGCTTAGGAGAGTTGATTAGAAAATAAAATAAATTATTAAGATCAATTCTATAAAATGATAATTTTACACACAATTCAATAACAAATCGATGCATATCACGCCATCAGCCTGTGCAATGCAGTACGTTTCTCGATGCAAACAGCAATGAGGATCGGTATAAGAGGCTTTTAACGCCTAATCCGTGGATGGATGCCTATTTTGTACACACAGAGACCCGTGGTTCGGATAGTACGTTTAACCGTCAATCTCTACAGTCATGGAATTATAAGTCTTGCCTCGAATCTGGGCTGGCGAAGCATCTGTTATGCTACTGGATATAAAAAGTCATAGGCTCTTTCCTGGTCACGTTACGCCACAAAATCTAACATTCATGATAAGCAAAAGTGCCTAGGTAACAGTGTGAATTACTTTAATACATTGTTAATGATTTAAGCCAGAATTTAAGTAAAATTAGATTTAGACACAGAACAACAGCATGGAATGAAAAAGAAAAGTAAAGCTGGTTTTAAAACAAGCCTCATGTATCAACGTACGGAATACATACGTAACAACAACTTGTTAATGGTTGGTTTCGACTGATTACTTATATCTACACTACATATCAACCACGAAAGACAAAACACCACGATTAAATATGGTTAGTTGCATAAATAACAACAGCTCACTTGAAATATATCACTTTGGTTTATTATTTCTACCTCAATTTATTAAGCTGGTTTTCATTAATGTAAATTAATGAGTATTCATATTGTTAACAATTTTAATTAAGCCTTACAAAACTTTATTGCAACACAAGGAACGAATACCATAGTGATATAATGAATTACTATCACTATGGTACTAAGTTCTACTCTAGACTTAAAAAGAAACACTGAGCAGTTCCCAGGCCAGTATCGGCCGGACCCGGATACCAGGCCGAACGATCACTATCGCTCTCCATGAACTACACCTGAAACTAGACTCTGCACAATCCTAAACAAAGGTACTTGTTTCCCATTATAAGTAACCAAATCATGACAAGAGCCGACATATAGATAGACTCCACCAAGCTGGTTTTTATCTACAAGCGCCCAAAATCTTACCTTCTTCTACCAATACAAATAAAATCAACATAAAATAGGAACCTTGCCTAGCCTTACCTAGATACTATTTGGAAATCAGCCAGATCTCGGAGCACTTGCGTACCAGCCTAATTCAGTTTGAATGACACTAACATGGCCTATACCAGACACTGATTTGAATTACAATTAAGTTTATTGCCTCGTACCATTGGTGGGCCATTCAACTATTTGAACACATTTTCCAAGCAATACAGAAAAACGACTGTGTTGCCAAAAAATAACAAAGTTGTTACCATATATCTTATGTTAAATTAATTAGCTAACTCGTAATTTATACGAAAACTAGCTTTTGCCCGCGGCTTCGCACGCGTAAACTACATGCTTCTCCTTACCATATTTTAACAGTATGTAGAGAAAAAGTAAAAAATAATGATGATAAAAATAATGTAATGTGAAAGTGTTTCTTAGGACAGACTTATACTTACCTACTTTATCATCAATACGCTCTATCCTTGACCGGTCCCTATCCCTTCACTATTTCTGTGTTTATCCATGACTAATAATAAGTAATCATAATCATAAGTAAGTAATCAAATTAAAGTATTTCCTTATTAACAAAATTTTTAACCATTTTGGATGTCGGCGCCAATATCACCAGACTATTTGATGAGCTAACACGTGATCACGCTACATAGAACTGTCCATGGGAAAAGCAATTCTCTCTGAAATCTACACCAAACTACTTCAGAGTTTGTCCTTGAGCCTTATTAATTGTCATGGCGAAGTAGACTTTCAAAGGAAAATGCAGTCTCTTGAATTCAAAGGGAAGATCACTAGGAATCAATGGAATCCCTAGTATGAACACAATTTCGCCTTGAGAAGATCCGGTCAAAATAGTTGCCACTACCACATTGCGCGAAAAAGCTTTGACTTGTAGCCTAGTTCCATTACAAAGTTTAGGGGGTTTTAAATTTCTCAGCAACATTACTGGTGTACCAACACGCAGTAAAAACTTATGATAAGAGAAACCTGATGGGTTTTGAGTGTTCAAGAACTCTACAGGATAATGCACGGCCTAGTCTGGAATTACTACAGTGTCAATCGAGCTGTAGAGCATTTCTTCGCCTTCAAATGATTTCAACAACATGTCATTAATTACTGCTGCTTGGTCAATCTTTGGGGTCAGAATTGCCCTTTCGCACAACCATTCCAAAGATTTGTTTTGTATCTTAGCAACATACGGATTATTTTTTCTATCAAATCTGCAACTGTTACAACAGTGCAAAGGTCGTCGAGTATATTCAACATACCATCATTTTCCGGATACATACCATTTCCGAGTTTTAGTAATAGTTCTGAAAACTGACCCACAGTGACTTCATTCTTTAAGTGTACTCTCATATTTTTGGATGGTTTAAGTATTTTTACTGAAGACCTCAGAGAGGACTTCTTAAGACACGCCTTAATTTCATCTGCACGTGTTCCTTGCAGAACTATTGGAAATTATTGACAAATATCACCAGCCAGTAATACTGTCATGCCACCCATCAAGTTCTTGTTACCCCTTATATCTTGTAGAGTCCTATTTAAAGCTTCAATTGCTTTTTTGTGAGCCATCATAATTTCATCCTACACTATAATCTTAGCTTTTCATAACACTTCCGCCAGATTGCTCTGATTCGAAATGATACATAAAGGAATATCTACATCATTTTAGTGCAGTGTGCAGTTCGACCCCCTTGCAAAAGCGTAGCAGCTGTCCCTAAAGAAACAACTTCTATAGCAATATCACGATTACTTCTAAATTTTGCAAGGAATTAATTTATTAGATATTTTTTTCCGTATGTAGTTAGAAATTAATTACCAACCTACAGAAGTAATTATAAGGTACTACATTCTATACAGAATACTTATTTTTATTTTGCTTCACTGCTGACCCCTAATACAACAGCTTAAATGAAATTAAAACGAAATGAACTGAAAATTATATAAACAATTGTTACACGTAAATGTTTAACATTGATAAGTTAGCTTAGATAATAGGTCTATACCTATCCCGTCCCTATTTAATAATTTATTTATTTATTTATTTCTTACCACAAATTTACAGAGAATATTTTTTTAAAGAGTCTAAGATACAATTGTCTAATTAATTTGTGGAAGACTGGTGCCTAAACTAAGTTTTTTACAACACCTGTATGTTAGGTCACCAGACCCCCTAAAACAAAGTTTTACATATTAATTGTCGATTGGAAACGAACTCAATCACATTAATATTAAAATAATCTCATGCATTATATAACATTGCAAAATTTCGCTCATAAAAATACAATTTACAAAAACAAAAATAATAATAATATAGTGAAATAAAGTAATTTAATAAGGATACATGCAAGGGAGGAAGTATGTCGTGTGCGGGGTGAGTGTGTGTGATGTTGAGTGAGTGTGTGGAGTGGGGAAATTGTGTGTATGTTGAACGGGTACATTTTATTAGGAGATGGTTTTGAAAAGATCTTTAATTTGGGTATAATCTAAAGTGATAAGCCAGTTAGTGATTTTTATTTTAAAAGTTGTTTTATTTAGGGCATGAATTGAGAGTAGATTATTCAGTTTGTTGTATAGAAATGGGCCAAGGAAAGAGAAGTAATTTCGGGCAAATTTGGTTTTTACTGATAAAGGAATAACTTGAATATTTGTTGTATTTTGTAACTGAGTTGTAATTTATGTGTAAGATTTTGCATGCCCATATGACGGCAGAGCATGGAGAACATTATCAAAACATGTATAACATCTTTACCCCTACCTATGTTGGCAAATAAATAATATTTGAATTTGAATTTGAAAGGTTGGCATATATCTCTTCTTCTTCTTCTCATATCAGTATTATGATGGGTATTTTTAAAAGGAATAAGAGAACGTTGTTTCAAAACAACATGGAGGATAAAAAGCTGATGAATTGAGAGGACTTTAGAGGACTTATAAACTTCTACCGTGGGATGACGGAAAGGAAGGAAAAGTGCAACTTTAAGGACTGCCCTTTAAGCCCTCTCAAGTGTTAAAAGATTAGTTTTAAATGTTCCACCCCACGAGGTGACGCAATATGTCAGAAGCGATTGGCACAACGCACAATAAACAGATAGTAGTTGCTTTGGATTAAGGATAGACCGGAGATTTTTAAACACAAAAATAAATTTCCGTATTCTGTTAGTTAGACAATTTATGTGTGCCGAAAAGTTCATTTTAGAATCCAAGGTGACCCCTAAGTACTTAATATTGTCGACTTTCTGCAACTTAGGACAAGAACAATTACCGTTTAGCGGGAATGTACAGTTGTGAGCGAGAATGGAGTATGGCTGGAGAAATGACTGCGGGCTGTTCCTTAGGGTAAAGGCTATATATTTGGTTTTACTGGAATTTAAGGTGAGTATGTTAGTTCTCAGCCAACCATTTACAGTATTAAATCCGACTTGGGCATAGTTATATACCTCTTCCCATGAGTCAGCACTGAAAAGAAGCACAGTGTCATCCGCAAAGGTAATAATGCGTCCGTTTTGAAGAGAGAGTTTGCAGAGTTCGTTAATATAGACCAGAAATAACGTGGGCCCAAGGATGCTACCCTGAGGGACACCAAAAGCTACGGGAAGGGTGTCACTGAAGTGGTTATCAATTTTAACAAACTGCGTGCGGTTAGCTAGGTAATCTTTGAAGAGTGAAAGCTGATTGCCACGTATGCCGAGGTTTTCAATCTTACGCAGCAAGATTGGAACCGATACTGTATCAAAGGCTTTGGCTAGGTCTAAAAAGATGGCTAGGGACTTCTTTTTATCATCCATGTTTGATACAATAAAGTTTGTAAGTTCGTGCACCGCCATGGCCGTCGATTTCTTAGCACGAAAACCGAACTGATGCTGGGACAGCAGGTTATTTGACTCTAGATATTTCACTAATCTGTTGTTCAAATAGCCGTTCCAGAATTTTTGACAAGGTAGGCAGAATAGCTATTGGTCTATAATTATTAATACAGTGTCGGTCCCCACTCTTGTGAATGGGATGGATGAGTGCCTTTTTAAACGCAAGTGGAAAGGTACCAGATTCTATCGCCAAGTTGCAGACGTGAGTAATGGCTGGTACTAAAAGGCCTTTATGTGCAATAAGAAGATATGAAGAAATATTGTCGCTGCCCACGGCACAGTCGCGCTTGAGAGAAGACACAATGGCAGCGACCTCGACCTCATCAGTGGGCAGCATAACCATGGAATGGGAAAAGGTAGGTAGTCGGGTACTAGAAGGAGGGTAATCATGACCCTGTTGTTGGGCAGTTATTCTACTGGCTAATGTTGAGCCAATATTGGCAAAAAAGTGGTTTATTTTATTTAAGGAATGGACTGGTGGAGCCTGTGGGCTTATTAACTCAGTAGGGGATGACTTAAGTCTTGATCTATTTGAGACTTTATTTATTACTTTCCAAAGTCGGCGGTTGTCCTTTCCCGCCTTTTTAACTTCTTCTCTTTCAAATACCCATTTTACTTTTTTTTAATTTTGTTGCAGTAGTTTCGATACCTTGTGTAAGTTGTCTTTAGTATTACATTGTCTGGATGTTTTTTAATTTTTTTATTTAGATTGTCTCTAATTGTTTTCCGCTTGAAGACGGTAATCATTTTAGTGTTTGATTCTACTATAGTTTGAAGAATGTGAACCAGTTTGTCAGCTGCTTCGTTTGCATCAAACGTCTCAAGAACTGGTTGAAAGTTTGCTTTTTTAGGTCGGATAGTAATCCACCTGAATCTATCCGTGAGATCACGTGTTTCAAGTGTCTAGGAAAACATTGATTCAACGAAAGGATGACAGTATAATGATCGGTGAGGGTTGTTTGAGCCATAAAAATATTTGCGGGTAATTTAGTTTTAAGAATAACGTGATCTAGACATGTTTTTCCGTGTGTTGGAATTACGTGAGCCGGTAGCAAAACGTGAAAACAGGTAAGATCGAGGTAAGGTGACGCATTTTGATCATGATTAGAAGTACTAATATCTATATTAATGTCACCGGTGAGAATAATGTTTTTACGAGAAGAATAGCTTATTAATATTCCATTTAGTGATTGAAGGAAGTTTGAGATGTTTTTATACGATGGCGGGCGACAAATAGCTAGAACAACGGTGTCATTATTAATTTGTATTATTAAACAATTTGCGTCATGAAATTCAGGCTCGACAACGTTAACATGTATGCCATTTCTTATGTAAACAACTACACCCTCGTTTTGAGTTTTGTTATTGTTAGTTAAGTAATGGTTATAGCCATTTAATACCGGAAGACTTGAGGTATGCGGTAACCAACATTCCGTGAGAATTATCAGGTCCCACGAAGTTCTCGATTGGGCTAATAGGACATTAAAACCTGGCAAGTTACAATTTATGCTTCTTATGTTGTGACTGATAATTTTGAGACGTTTTTCGTTATTCGGGATGAGGTCTAAGCAATCGGCCAAGTCACATGTAGTAGAATCAGCTATTGAAAGGTTGTCAATGTCATTGTTTATTAGATTTGAATTATCGAAGATTACGGTTTAAAATATAGAGGCAGAGTTTAATGTGCATAGCTGTACAAATCAGAGAGACATGATATGATTCGATCGCCTCCCACCGGATCCCTCCTGTATAAAAGAAGTTCAGTAGGGAGGCGGCAATCGGTATAGAACAGACAACAACGGTAAAAAAGCTTTTCTTGTTTATATTCTGTATAATCGAATTCCCAAAAAGAAGCGAAAAGAGTGTGCAATTGTGTGTGGAGTTGTTTATGTGTAATTGTTTGTTTGTATGCGTAGGTATTTTATAAATACGAAAAATTTATTGAATAACATTTTAAAAAAGTAATAAAAATACATGCAGGGCTTAAGTGAATGTTGACCAGATAGTCATTTTACAATTAAATTAGCTAAATCCATTTCAGAGTTAATGGTGATGCGTTGAGCGCCGTCCTCTCTGCGTAAGTAAACTTTACCATAATATGCTGACCAACAATGTTTATATTTATGTTGGGAGGCGAAATCTCTCGCTAGGAAGAACAACTTTCGAGTTTTTGTGGGGAGATTGTCAGATATGTAAACGGGTACTTTGGGCCGGGGATTTGTAGATGCGTTGTATTCAACTTGCAGGTTTTATTATTTTTATTAAATTTTCTGACTGATTGCAGTAAATCAGATTTAGGTTAGACTGTAGTGAAGTCAACTATGATGGTATTATTCATAGATTTTTTTGAGTTAATCCTGGACACGTCTTTAATATCCGATTTTGCAACTGCGGTATCCAGAACGGTTCCAACATTTGTGATCACATTTATCAGATCCAATTTTGTTTCATTCTCAATCTTTGGTATGTTTTTTATTTCTAAAGTTGTAAGTTTCGATTGCTTTTCAAATAGATCTACCCTGTCTTCCAGTTTCCTGATGTAATCTCTATTTGCCTTCCTCTCATCTTCATATTGTTCCATTTTTTTTAGCATTTCGTCATATTTTTTTGCAGTGAAATCTACGGAGTCCTGTAGTTTGTTGTACTGATTTTTTATTTCTAACAACAGTGTCGTTTCCATGTTACAGTAGAAAACGTTTTGTTCCCTTTTTAGGTCTCTGAATTTTTAATATTTAATTCCTATATGTATGCATTGAGCCATGTTATAGTTATAACCCCCAAGGATGGAATGCCGAAAAAACCTTAATTTGCGTTATATTTTAATCTTCTTCTTTTTTGGAAAAACGTCAACCGTTTGGACTGTCAACATCAGCTCCGCGTAATAAATTGTTTAAAAATAGGAAATATACAGTTAAGAACAAAAGTATCAGTGAAAGATCATAAGTATAGTACAAATACCATGTGAAATTATTATCACTTCGATATTCTCATGAAAAGTGCATAAATAACTCAAACAAAGTGACAGTGAAGTCCAGTACAGTTTTGTTTACTTATGAGAGAATTAACTTTGTAGAATACTAATAAACAAAGTGCAATACATAAATCATTTTCGTGTTGCAGTAATCATTGTTGAATATTCAAGATAAGTGATTTATTTAGTGGTTTCAGTAATCATTGTTGCGGCTTTCATTATTTATTTAAAATCTCATAATGCCCTCAGTCAGCAATACTTCTTTTAACAACACTGTGGAACCAGAACCATAATTTTAACCGCTTCCTTAAGTTACCAGTTGGCGTGGCGGCTACGGTCGCGACATTGATCTGTGAATCAAGGGTTCCCAAGTTCGAACCCAAGTGCTACGTGGTAGTCTTTTTGTGAGTGTTTCTGGCAGTTCGGAATAAAAACATATTAATCACTCTCAAAACTCGCAGTGGGCATTTAAAAACATTTAGAAAAGATTAGCCATGAACTTTCTGGAAAACATCACGTTTCGTCGTAATAGAACTCGTTCAGTAACAACTGACGATGACAGTGACAGTATCTCAAAAACCCTGGAGAATACGGTAAGCAGTATGCCCGACTAATTCGACCATGAAGACGACCAATTAAACATCCTTAATAACAAGTTACTAAATCTAGAGCCTCAGCTACAAAGCGCTCACAGAGAGATTGAATTGTTATTGTCAGAAAATTACAAACTCAGACAAACAAATGAAGAATTATTAAAGAACAAACCTTATACAAAAAGATAACGCTTAGTCCAGTCAAGCATAAAACCTCATCTCCGATGAGGAAGTCAAGTAAAGCCGTAAAACAAACTCAAACCAATACTATAAAACAGCAATACAGTGAGCCATCAACAGCCTCCCATATTAACCAATCTTCAGTCAATACCACTAACAGTACTGAGATTATAAAAGAACAAGTTCAAACTCTGTGCCCTGTACCTTCCAGAAAAAACAAGATATGTATACTGAGCGCAAATAATAAGAATAAAGTATTGCCAATAGCTCAAGATTTACTTAATGACAAGTACGATATATGTCATTATGTTACACCAAACGAATCACTGCAGCAGCTTCTTAGCGGAATTCAAACAAAATTATGTGACTACACCCTAAATGACTTTTGTATATTGTTAATTGGAGAAGAGGACTTTAAAATTACTAACAACTATTTCAATATTATTGTATTCCTTCGGGATATTCTAAAACAAATTACTTACACTAATGTGATAATTTGTGTCCCTACCTTTAAACTTAGAGACTTCGACAATATTTACAACTGGAGGATTGAAACATTTAATAATTTATTGTATTTGGATTTATTAACTCATGAACATGCCTATTCTTTTGATTCTAATTATAATCTGACGTATGATCACAGAATGTTTAACTTATCGACAGGCCGTATAAATAACTTCGGCTTACGCAAAATTTTTGAAAATCTATTGCATTTAATTCATGACATTATTGTAAGTTACAAGACTTCATCTTCAGAAAATATTGTAAATACTGTAGAAAAAACATCGTCATTGTTTTTTCGACACTAAATATCTCAATGTTTTGCATCAAAATATAGCGGGTCTACTGAGCCAATCTGACCCACTGTTAGTAAATATAGAAGAGCTTAAAGACAAAAATATAGACATTGATTTTTTATTTATTTATTTATTTACTTCAACCTTATCACATAAAATCTTTACAGGATTACACCCAATACGATAAATGCGCTTATTCTAAGTTACTTCACATTCGTAACTACAGTAAACTTAATCTATTACATAACAGTATCTAACTATAACATATTTTAAACAATGCACTCCTTGTGAATTCACCCAGAGTACAGCAGAATAGGTCCGTCTCAATACCCACGAGGTTGAGCGTGCGTGATGTAATATGTATCACTGAGCATTTTATGTTGGCAGGTTATGAGCAACACCTGAGCTTACCTAATTATGCACTAGCGGCATGTTTTGGTCGTACTTGTAGTAAAAGAGGTGGCGCATGTATCCTAGTAAACAAGACACATAAATTCAAGGAACTTTCTCAAATCAGTAAAATGTCCATAAATAATGTAATTGAATGCTGTGCAGTCGAGTTACTTGATTTTAAAATTGTAATAGTTTGTGTTTACCGTGTACCTGGACAATGCAATCTCAATTTGTTTTTCGACTGGCTTAACAAGGTGCTAAATTACATTTCCAAAATTAATCATCATAATACTGTTATAACTGGTGACTTTAACATAGACACAATGAAGTGCAATAATATCACTTTAGATTTCGAATGTGTATTGTTAAATTATAATCTCACATTAGCACTAAAACAGCCCACAAGACTATCAAGTAAGACTTGTATAGACAACTTTGCACATGACTTTAAAAAACAGTGTAAGACTGATGTGTTAGAATTTAGCTTATCGGACCATACTGCCCAATTAATTAAGCTTCCAGTTAAAAAAATATTTAAATTAAAGTATTGGCATAAAACGAAACGTGACTATAGCTCTGAAAATATTCTTAAATTCAAAAAATATATTAAAGCCCTTTCTTTTTGTGAAATATATAACACAAGTGATCCAACAGTAGCATATCATAATTTTATAGGAACATTTAAATTATTTTATGATTTGTGTTTTCCGCTAACGGAAATTACTGTGCAAGTAAACACCAAGCTAAGATGGATATCAGGTGGAATTAAGACCTGTAGTAAGAAAAAAAGAGAGTTACTCTGGAATTTCAGACGGAAATCCACATTAAATAACAAACAAAAATATTCAAAATATTCAAAACTACTAAAACGAATTATAAACCTTACTAAACGTGCTCAAAATAATTACAAAATAAAAACATCGACTAATAAAAGTAAAACAACATGGCAAATTATAAATAATAATAAATTGAATATTCCAAAAGAATTAATAACTGAACTAAAAGTTAACAATAAATTAACAACAAATCCTACAGAAATTACCAATGCGTTTACTAATTATTTCATTGAAAAATTAATTCCTATTCCAGGTGCCGGAAAAAAATCCACGGCTCTAATTAATCCCCAACCGAACTCAATGTTCTTATCACCCTGTTTGCCTTATCACATGCAGAAAATTATAAGAAGTCTAAAAAATACTAGCAGTGTGGGTTATGACGGTATTTCGACTAACGTAATTAAAGCAGTAAATGAAGATATCTCTCATCACTTAAGCCATATTTTGAATCTTTGTATACAGAGTGGGACATTTCCAAAAGACCTGAAATTGACAATTATTAAACCTATATTTAAAAAAGATGATAAATACTTAATGGAGAATTCTAGACCTATTGCACTAATTTCTGTATTCTCAAAAATCTTTGAGAAATATATTTACAGTGAAATCAGTAGCTACTTAGACAAAAATGAAATCCTATGTGATGAGCAAAAAGGCTTCAGAAAAAATAAAAATATCAATATGGCAGTGTACGACTTTTTATACGTAGTTTCTTCCCAAGTTAACAAATCTTTACCCGTTTGTTCTATATATTGTGACATGTCACAAGCATTCGACTATGTAGACCACAATATATTGCTAAATAAACTTCAGGCTTATGGTATAAGGGGTAATGTTCTGGATTTGTTAAGTTCATATTTATCAGACCGCCAACAAATAACCCAAATATCAAAATTTAATGTTTAAGCTAAAAGAGAACAGATTTTTTCCTCTGGTAAGCGATACATCACATATGGTGTTCCTCAGGGAAGCGTATTAGGCCCTCCTTTGTTCCTACTATACATTAATGATCTACCAAATGCGACTAAGGAACCCATGTCATTGTTCGCTGACGACAGTACTGTAACCATAGCACCTAAAAATATGGTTAACTACCAGTCGGATTCTAATAATTCATTGAATTCTATAATTACCTGGCTTAGAAATAATAATTTGATAGTAAATATAAGTAAAACAAAGATAATGCATTTTAGACAGCGAGAAAAGTTACGTGATACATCAAAATTTAATTTATCATACAAAGATAATATAATACAAGAAGTTGAAACAACTAGATTTTTGGGATTGATCATTGACAAACAATTGAATTGGAAAGCTCACATTAATGAACTTTGTAAAAAGATTAGTACTTCATCATACGCACTTTATAAGTTGGCACCGACTGTCAATATAGATACTTTGCTTACAGCATATTACGGGCTTGCCGAATCAGTGTTAAGATTTGGAATAAATTCAACTCTAAAGGAAATTGCGTTCAAAGCACAAAAGCGTTGTATACGGGCTATGTTTGGGTTACAAACTGTTGATAGTTGTAAACCAATGTTTATACAGCACAGAATTCTAACACTTCCGTCACTTTACATACTGGAAATATCGATATTTGTAAAAACCAATCCTCATTTGTTTCCCCTTTTGATTAATAATACAGGTAGAAATAGACGTGAGAAGTACAGACTTTGGGTGCAATCACACTCCGCTAAAACAGCATTTCTATCAAAAAGTGTAGTATGCATGGCCCCATTAATATACAATACAATTCCAAACTCTCTTAAGATAATGAATATTAATTCATTCAAGACAGAACTAAAGAAATTGCTGATTAGTAAGGGATATTATAATGTTGCAGAGTTTTTGAATGACTAATTTTGAATGTAGATAATTTAAATTGTTTGAGTTTTATTGATTTTGTGATTGATTATATTTTTTGACTATATATTTTATTAACTGTAATGATGTATTAGAAATAAATTTAATTATATGACATTTGTTTTATATTTTATTATTATTAATTTTGACATTTTGATTTTATTGCGTTTGAATTCATTTTAATAATTTTGAATTTTTTATGAAGTTTTGTTTTATTGTTGACATTTTTTAATTATTGTGATTTTGTAATTTTTCGTAATTGTTTATTGATATTTACTTCCAAAATATTTGCACGCCATAGTATGTGGCAAACATGTCGGCACTTATTGTATTTTTTTAATAATATCCTGCATGCACCTATTGTTTATTCTTGCATGTATACACGTGTTTAAGCAAATAAATATATCTTTATCTTATCTTTATCTTCAGCCCAAACCCAAAATTCGAAGATCCTAACTTCAAAACTGTCCGACTTTCATACAAACTTTCATCCCCTATATCACCCCCTTAGGGGTGGAATTCACAAAAATCCTTTCTTAGTGGATGCCTGCACAGTATAATGTATTCTATTTGCAAAATTTCAAGTCTCTAGACGATTTAATTATTCCCATGATTTCATCCCCCTTTTCACCCCCGTGGGGGTGGAATCTCCAAAATCGCTGAGACACATGTAAATTATTCTTAAATTTTCAGCCTGAACACAAAATATGAAGATCCTGACTGTAAAACTGACGGATTTTCATACAAAATTTCATCCCCTATTTCACGCCCTTAGGGGTGGAATTTCCGAAAATCCTTTCTTAGTGCTCACCAACACTAACAAAGGAACCTAGGTGCAAGTTTCATGATTGAAGCTTCAGCCGTTTGGGCTGTGCGTTGATGGTCAGTGAGTGAGTCAGTCACTTTCTTCTTTTATATGTTTAGATTAAATTTATTGTCACACACACAATGTTAAATAAGATACATAATTGACACAATGAATAAAATATATATAAACAAACAACATAACATAATGGATATGGCCATGGGCCCCAAACTAGGCATAGCCTGTATCTTGGTGGCAACAATTTGAAGCGATCTAACAGTGCCTAGCGAAAGGCAGATTGATAGCTCACTTTACCAAAGTATTCACAGTGAAATAAGCTTATCCGTATGCCAAGTTTCATCAACATCCCTTTATTGGTTTATACGCGAAAACGGAACAGACAGACAAACAGAGAAACTTTCGTATTATTTGGATGGATATGGATTTATTCTTGTTGCACCAGAGGTGATTATGATCTTTTATGAAATTATATTAACAATAGCTTCTGCCAGCGGCTTTGCCCGCGTGAAAGTCGAAAATTATCCCAGGGGAACTTATTCTCGGGATAAATTGTATCCTTTGTGCTATTCCTGACTATAATCTATCTGTGCCAAATTTCATCCAGGTCCGTCTAGCTGTTTAAGCTTAAAGAAGTTACAAATACACACTCACAAATTTTCGCTTTTATAATATTAGTATGACTAGCTTCTGCCAGCGGCTTCGCCCGCTTGAAGTCGAAAATTATCCCAAGGGAACTTATTCCCGGGATAAAAAGTATCCTACGTGCTATTCTTACTATAATCTATCTCTGTATCAAATTTCATCCAGATCTTTCCAGCCGTTTGATCGTGAAAAAGTAACAAACATTCAAACACACACACTCACAAACTTTCGCCTTTATAATATTATAGTGTGAAGTATGATTTGAACAAACACGACATTACGCTTGTATTCCTCGGTGGGACAGGAAGCGCTGTTTGGTACCTACCTACTTACAAGTACATAATATATTTCGCCAGTTATCTGTAAGTCCCATATAAAACTATCTAGCAAACTTGGGATCTAGCCTCTTGTCATCAATCGGCAAAAAAACAGAATTCGAACTGATATTGAGATATTCCTTATACAGGTTGTAACAGAAATCGATTATCATAATTTAAAAACTGTTTCTACCTATGGAAATGAACTACTTTCGTCAAGGAAGTCATAGTCAATTGGAATTTCCATGCAGAGTTATGAGCTGATAAAAATTTGTATGGAA
The DNA here is from genome assembly GCA_949775005.1 of Orthosia gothica. NCBI lineage: Eukaryota > Metazoa > Arthropoda > Insecta > Lepidoptera > Noctuidae > Orthosia > Orthosia gothica. Next base: position 10,871,525 of record OX459038.1, on the reverse strand, counting down.
GCTATAAGGTTTAATTTAGAATTCACTGCCGACTCGTACTTGACCGGTATTTTATGAAAGTTGCTGATAACATTCAGTACAAAATCATGTTAAACCAGTATTATTAATTCCAAAACATTTTCCATAAAGATTATAATGATCTTTCTAAAAATAGGAATCTTCGTGTCGGGAGAGACGCCTGAAAGATTAAGCGAAAATATGGGCTGTTCCTGTAAATAGAAGTACCCTAATCCTGATTTAGGTAGACATGGACAAATCAGTGTAATGATAATACTTAGTCTTTAACTCTTAGCGAGGAAGCGTAGCTACGGGCATACGTTTCAATGTACAGCAAAGTAAAAGAAAATGCGGTGTGACTAAAAACGACAAAATATCATCACGACTGTAAATACATATTCTCTGAAGGGTTACGCGGAGGGGTACCTATAACAAGCACCTGCAACCATATTTCATCAGTAATTTCTCATTTAATATGACGAGCCATCAGCCTGCCATAAATCTAGCCTACTGAAACATTTCAACGAAAAAACACAATTACACTCTTCCTGTCCCGTGAAACTAACCCTAGCCCCTCATGCTAGCAACCAGGGTTTCCCAAAGTGGTCAATGTCGACCTCTTGTGTCGAAATCGGTTTCCCAGGCGTCGAAATAACCCCCCCGGTGAGTTCCCTCATTGTCGAGAGGCAGGGCTTAGTAGCCGTGGTCACCCACGGAGGAGTGCTGGTATTGCGGTGCGCCGCTCTCCCTATCCCCTGCGGCAAAAAATCGTAAGTGGCGGTGCCATTGACCTTGACTCGTCTCAAGGGGACCAAGGGTGCTATACACGGGTTCGTCTGGCGCCCATGTGCTGGTTTGGTCCCTGGGGTGGTCACGGCGTACAGTGTGTTATGTTGCGCTAGTGGGGTACTCCCCAGAGGAGGGTCCGGTGACGGACAGCCGTGGTGGGTTCGCGGTGAGTGCTAACGCTTACCCGTGTTTCCGCCATAAGCGACACAGGAGGACACCGTGGAGTTTTAGTGGGTTGGAGTCCCACATAACTGTGCTATTTCCCGGAGCTAGCGCAGTATGCATGAGCATTTATCCACGCCTAAAAAAAAACCAGTCGGCATAAATAAAAACAGAATTTGGGGGTTGACGAGGTCTAAAAAACGATCCCTATTAATTAAGACAAGTTCTTATTTGAAACTTTCAAGATACTGTATAAATTGTGTTACGTGTAACAACTTATTTTTTTTATAACCTATAGGCTCGCGCTTGACCACAATCTCACCTGATGATAAGCGATGATGTGGTCGACGGTGAAACACGCTTGCCTAGAAATAACCTATTCACTCTTGACTTAAAGACCCCTAGATTGTAGCTTAACTTGTTATAAGAATGAGTAATATTTTAGTAGGAAGTATCTTTGTTGTACTTTTAAAAAACTCAACAAGTCGATAAGCATGCACAAGTTCGTACAATATGAAAAAATCGGCAAGTCAATAAGCGGATTTTAAAAGTAATTTAGCTATCAAGGGGGTCTGAGGGCTCAGTTAATTTTGGAAAAGGGTCTCTAGTCCAAAATAGTTTGGGAATCTCTGCACTCGTCTAACGAAACATTAATGCTATTCATACCCACTAATGTACGAATTCACCTAAATACCTAAAATTCATATACTAATATGATAACACGCATTTGTATTGGTTTTCATTCCCAAATAAAATGAAATATATTTTGTCCAAATTGATATCGGTTTACTAAACAATCGGACTCAATTCCTGGAATTTATCATGGAGGTTATCGTTTAATCGTTTGTTTTATTGATAAAACATTGGCACTTCATTAGCTGATTCGTAATTGATGATTGGCTTTCCCATTGGTTTGGTGGTTGAAAGAGAGATCGTTGATCGGTGGTTCGGGGTTCGATTATAAAATCGGGCGAAGTGTTATTCAGTTTTGATTATTAGGAATTTCTCGACAGCACAATGTCGGGTTAAGAAATCAGTTGCAGTCATCTTCTATGAAATGGAAAATCCCATGTATGAGAACAAAATTGTAATGATAACTGTGGATGTAGTAGATATGTTCACCTCTGTTGTTATCCGTCTTAGGGAAAGACAGGCGTGTTATTAGGTTACGAAACAGTCGTGTTATTAGGATTTTTCATGTTGATTTTTGCCATTGCTCTCCAGATTACCCTGTTGAGGCTATGTGTCGTCATGTTACATTAGAAGCCCTTTGTAGTAGAATAATCACTAGTACTTAATGAATAATGTAGTTGTATACCTAGGAACACTTTTGTCTATCTGTTCGGGAGATCAGAAGTGAATCACTTGAATTTACCGAATGCTCTCATTGGACAAAGTCCGCGGTTTCGGTCCAATCATATGTTTTATCGATAAAACTCCGATACTTCATTAAGAGTCCGTAATTGATGACGTAATTGCGAGGTGAAGAAATTAACACACAAATAGTCGTTTTTAATCATGAGCGGTCAGGCGGAACATTTTTAATGAGCTGGAAAGTTTAAATTGACCGAAAATGGTCAATTTAACAAAAGGGGAATGCTTCAATACGAGTTGTTATTAACACAATGTCTATTAAAAGGCTAAGGCACCAGAAGCGAGCTATAGCCAAGAGCCCACTAATGCTATCGTCAAATGACCTGAGACTACAAGGCCGTAGACAAGCATTAAAAAAGTGACATTTCATCAACGAAAGCGTGGCGATAGCGACTGGTAAAATGCCAAAAATGTATGGAAATGTCAAACGCTATCGAAATGTCACGTGACATAAAAACCTTTAAAAAGTATAAAAATAAGTCTTGTACTCGGGTCTAGGGACCAAGGAGGCTTATTTTTTTGTGTCGGACGGTTTTTATTTTTTTTAAACTTGGTGTGTAAATTGATAGATGTTTAGGTGGGATAGTGCTCAAACGCGGACCTATCGAAATAAAAAAAGAAGTATCATATTATGAAAACCCAATCTATCTACCTTCAGAATTTATGTATTAAAAAATAAAGAACAAATATATTATTCATTTTTATATGCCCCAGTAATCTAACTAACATAACATAACTACACAACAACTAACAACATAACTTGTACTTATTAATAAATTCTTCACGCTACATTCTCTCATGTTTATTCCAATGAATTCAATATTATTTCCTGTGAGTTGTTTCATTAATATAATTAATTAATTTCCCTCCGGTCACGATCTGTAAGCTTACCACAGAATAGATAGGTACAGAAGCTCAGCTCCATACAACGAGCGGAAAGGCATGCACACATAGATAAGCTTCACGTACAGAGAGTGCAAGCGCACTCGCGACTGTCATTTGTTACAAATCGCTGCCGTACGTACGCGTATATGTACGTGCACCTGTTTTCGCTCGCTGTATAAAACCGACGTTCTGTACTGTTTTATTTTGTTGGTTTGGGTTCCGTAATCCGTAAAATAATTTAAATAGACAATCCGTGATTGGCTGGAAAAGGCTAATATCCTGAATTAGACTGTGAGAGTTTTAATTGTTTTTATAAAGCTACACCTTTTCTATTCACCTTCAGACTTCAAATTATGCAACTAAAGGATTTAAGTAATGATGTTGAGCATTCTATCTTTAACACTTAACATTAAGATCCTACCTTGCAGGTCTGTTTATTAGCCACTCTGTTCAATGTTACCTTTGGAGATTGATTCAGCACTCGGCCTGGCTGACGCATGACCCAGATAAAATACTGTTTGGTTGCATCTTACACGCATAGGACACAGATAAATTTGTACATTAGTGTGTATTAAGACAAAATAGTATAAGAGCAGTAAAATATTGTTAATAAATCAGATTTGAATTTATATTCTTGACTCATTATCCCTCACTGTGGCCAAAACACCTTTAGCCACCTCTGATCAGTTTCGTCAGTCTGCTGGACTGGCAGTGAGTGAACTTCCCGAACCTGGAATTTCTGCCCACTATCCGTCTGTAACCTTAGGTTGCATGGTGCAGCCATCTTTAACTTATCTATATATTTATTTATCACACACTAGGTATAGGTTAGGGCTGTAGGGCTTATAGGTCTTAGGGTCGTAGGAACTGTTATGTTGTAGGTTCTTTAACTTATCATAAATTTTCATGTACTGTCATACCCTTAACATTACTGCGGCCTTACGTGACGTATTTAGGGTGGGCGGACACACTCTTTGGCATAAAAAGTAAGATGGTCTTCTTTTTCTTCTTCGCATCAAAGTTTCCATGTTCAATACTTTATTCATATTTGGTGCTTCAATCAGAACTCAACCACGTCGACAGCTCTAGCGCTGGCCTAGCAAAGGTATCTCATGTTGCTGGTGTTTGTGGAAAATGAGCTAGGCAAAAGATGGGGCAACGTTTGTGATGTGGATCCACAGTCGAATTGTGGCTGATTGAAGCATTTGAGGCCCTAGACAAGTGACTTTCTATCATCATCATCATCATCATATCAGCCGAAAGACGTCCTTTGCTGGACATAGGCCTTGCCCAAGTGTCGCCACATTGACCGGTCCCGTGCGTCCCGCATCCAGCGAATCCCCGCAACCTTCACCAGGTCATCGGTCTACCTGGTGGGAGGCCTTCCAACGCATCGTCTTCCGGTTCGCGGTCGCCACTCCAGAACTTTTTTGAACATTTTCTCCAGAACTTGGTGTGCTCAATTAAATATAAATATCGCTAACACAAAGTTTTGAAAATTTTACCCCTATGGACGAAAGTTAAACTGACCCTACATCCCGTCCACAGATCCACAACGTCCATAGTTCACCCACTTTCGACACAGCTCAAAGACTCAAACTTACCCACTATGCCCTTATTTGTATCCATTTCGTTCCAATGTTCAAGTTTCCAATGGATTTGCCGCTGACGAACTAATTAGACACTTATTAACAACAAAGAGGCCTCCGGGAAGCCAGAAGTATCAGTTTAGCCACTAAAACGTGATGAGATTAGTTCCAGTGTAATTGCCCTCGTAAATAGCTCACCTACTTGTTGTTCGAATGCTGAGAAATGCACGTATTGTTCTCCGGAGGCGAATAAGTTATTAAGAATGCGCTCTGTAGATCTGATGGTAATAAAAAACCGCTTGACGTATAAAGATGAAATTTTGCAGAACGGTTTCTCAAGTAGCATAAGTGAGAAAAAAGGGCAAGGGAAATCTTATTTCTTGGGATAATAAACTTGAAACTTGACATAAATACCAACCTAAGTAAACAATAAATGTTATCATTATAAGTTTTGCAAAACCACACCCAAAATACAATTTAGCGGGTGTTAAAGTTTGCTAAGAAACTTACTGCACAGGGTTTCGTTTTTGATATAAGGGTATAGGAGAGCACTATGAAGGAAATTTCGGCAATTCCAAAAATCTTTAGGGGGTGAATAAGGGGAAAAAATATGAAAAAACTAATTCCTTAGGGATTAAAGTAAATAATCAATATGAAACAATAAGATTTTTAGAACTAGCCCCCAGATAAGGTTGGTAACGGTGTTAATTTTTTTTTGAGGAATCTTACTGCGCTATCTGACTCACATAAACAAACAATATAATGGAGCTTATGGGTGGGATGTCCACCATGTGTCGATGGCGCATCGCCGTACGTCTTGTTTACGGGAGTTGAAAGTTACGGGATCGATGCCTATCACATGGGCTTTAAACAGATGTTGATGAGAGAATGGATATTGCATAAACAGCATCATAACAGAATTCCCAGCAAGGAATTTCCAGGAATACAGAGTCACCAAGTTACAACTCCTATCCCTCACTGCACTTTACCAACCACCATCTATTTATAATCAGTAAGTACCTATATTATGTATACTTACATTGTTTGTCGTGAATCAAGCCCGAAGGTCAAGTCCGGCCGTTATGCTAATAGTCCAAAGTTTGGCACAAAGGGCTAGTGGCACTCTGTCAACAGTTTAGGTAGTTGCTGTGACCAAATAACGATGGAAGGATGCGGGCTTAGTTAATTAAATTAAGAAGGCCAGAATAAAACCAGCCTTACCATCATTGTGTGGACTTTGAGTGTCAGATTGAGGAATGATGTGACTTATCACATAATATTTTTATAATGTTGTCCTTGCTAAGCCAAGGGCAATGTTATGGTTTTAAAGAAGATGTTGTGACAAAAGTTTAAAAGAGCATGCTTAGGTGGCTCGGTCATTTTGAGAGGATACAATAAAGTTGAATAACAAAATGTATTTTCAAGGCAGACGTGCGTGGATAGGATTCCAATGATGAAATCGAGTAAAAAACTTATTAACTGGACATAAATTTTATTAAAATAAGATTTCATTTATTTTATTTAAGCCTGTAGCAAATTCTGTGTCTTCTTCGTAGGAGGCCATCTCGAGTTAGTAAGAGACCAAGGAGTTAGGCACCACAAATAAAACACATTTTTAAACAAATACAAGGTTTCTAATAAATGACGTGACGTCCGGCTAGATACGTTGGGCTCTACCACCATTAACACCACACTTCTCACAGGGTATCACTTAGTTCTTGAATGAATGAATGTTTTATCATTTTTGGCACTTGCAAGGTTAAGACGAAGCGATTGGCGGAAGAACGATCATAATCGGCCTAGGCGTTTGGTCTCTAGAATGCCACATAGAAACAAACATAAATACAAACGTACATACATAGGCTGATAAACATATTACCCTCCTTACGTCGCGCAGTCTGGTTAAAATAGTTTTTGTTGCATTTTTCACCTATACACCTTATACATGTAGTGGACCTAATACCCACACTAAACTAATGTCTCAGAAGTACGGTAACTAACAAGGACTTGGATACGTACCTAAAACTACCACAAACTAGCACTACGTGCCATTTGGAAAAGCGTTTTCGTAGTTCAGAAATTGTTATGGATATAAACAATTTCATAGAAAATCATTGCCACGCCGCGTTTGTCTGCTGGGGCTTTCAGACTATCTGTAGGTAATGAAATCTCGTTGTGATGAAAGCAAGGCATACCAACTATTCTAAAAGAACCACTCTGTTTATCATATCAATGTCAAGTCACTAATGGTTGCAGAAAACACAAATGATAGCGAGGCAGTGGAAAGTCGGAAATAGGTATAGCGAGTCTTACAGTACCGTCTATTGCCCGGTACCACAGATATTATAAATATTAGCGCTTATACAGACTATTTGCAACTAACTGTCCCATCGAAAAAACCCTTACACTGAACCTCTTACGCTCAAGCCAAGTTAGTGAGTCAGCCACTTAGGTATTAATTTATTATAATAGCAACGAAACAGTTTTCCTATAAAGTATTATTCTTAAATCCGCATATTTCGATATCGTATAAAAGTACAGAATTCAGAATGTATTAAATCAATCGAAGCAGCAGACACAATATCCTCGTTTGCCACCATTTTGAATTCACGAAAGCATTCAAGTGGACAGTGCACCAACCTCACTGTTTTTAACCCCCGCCGGAAAAAGAGGGGTGTTATAAGTTTCACGTGTGTTGCTGTGTATCTGTGTGTCTGTGTATCTGTGTGTCTGTCTGTGGCATCATAGCGCCTAAACGGACGAACCGATTTAGATTTATTTTTTTTTGTTTGAAAGGGAATTTTGTCGAGAGTGTTCTTAGCTATGTTTGAATAAAATCGGTTCAGCCTTTCAAAAGTTATGGGCGTTTTACTGTTTGAATCGGGGTGTTTTCGCAAGATAAATGTGTCGGGGATTTTTTAAATTTTGAAAATTTTCTTGTTATAACAAGTCGCGGACGTTTTTCCATAAAACCAAAATGTTTTGTTTGAAGATAAATCCGCAAATTACTAAGAGTATTTTTTTTTAACTGGCTCTTGGTTCTAAAAAAATATCACTCTGTTACCTACTTACGTATCACTAAGTTGACGAAGTATAATTATTAAGTATAAGGCGCCCACGATAGTAGTGGGTAGGTACTTAATATATAGATTGACATAACAAACATACGACTCAAATTCAGCTTTGAGTTTCCTAAACTTCTTCGCAAATTCTATTTGCTAGTTCATCTAACACTACCCCTAGACCTGTTAAACTTTACGCACGAGTAAGTAGTATTTAGGCGCTATATACGCCTCAATGTTAACGCTGTACTGGCCGTGCGCCCGCTCGATGCCAAAATAACAATATTGAACCTCCTTTTGAACAGTTTTGTTTGCAAATTATTATTTGATTTACATATGCTATGTTATTTATGAAGAAATTCTGGCCATAAATTTTTCTGTGTAAAAATATTTTTAAACATCCAAGTCGTTTTATAGGCAATTCCAAAAATTGCGAAAAAATATCGTGTTGTTAATTTTTTTTTAAAGCAAAACTATTATTTACACGAAAAAACCTTGTGTTCCAAAGTAACTCAACTAAAGGGTATGTAGGCCTACATACACTTTAGTGCCGTAAAACGGTAACTTTTTAAAGCAAACTCTTTGGGAACGGCTAGGTTAAAAGGTTTGAAAAAAAAAAATATTTATTATTGATTCATGTAAATAATTTTGAACACAAGGTTTTTCGTGTAACTAATAGTTTTTCATTAAAAAAATAATTAAAAACACGACATTATTTCGCAACTTTTGGAAACTCCGCCAAAACGACTTAGATGATTTAAAATATTTTTACTCAGAAAAATTTATAGCTGGCATTTCTTCATAACTAACATAGCATTTGTAAATCAATTAATATTTTGCAAACAAAATTGTTTAATAGGAGTTTCAATATCAATATCAATATTGAAACTCGCTATATACGCCCCAATGCTAACGCAGTACTGCGTTAACATTGGGGCGTATATAGCGCCTTAAGTTGGCTCTATAAGCTAAATTACCCTCCTATAACGGCGGGATTGCTTTGGCGCAATTACCTAGTACATACTTATATCCTTACACTTTTCTTAGGGCGGGACACGCTTGAACGAAAGGGTTGTTTCACCCATTACTATTCTATCGATAACGTAAATAACCGGTTATTAACGCAAAATTATTCTGCTTATGTTGCAAGTAGCGTTTAGAAAACGGACTTACTTATATTTGCCTTTTAACAACTAAATCTTACCAAATATGTGCACTACTTACATACTAAGCACCAACGGTAGGTACCTACATTCTGAAATAATAATTAATCTCCACTTAATCTAGTAAGGCGTAATAAGTAACATCGGATATTTATTTCTAATAAATTAAAACTCGACGCAATTAGAGCCACAACCACAGCTAGTCGTGTTAATCTTTATTTATTTGGTCATTAGCTCGCGAAACACAATCTGTGTAACTCAAATTGGAGCGTTGAATTAGTATCTAAACACAACTACGATATTTCAATTACTGCAACTCGAAATACCCATTTGCTACCATTCGTTCACAAGTACTAAGTCCGTTCACAAATCGTCTATGTTTTAGGGTCAGTAAGTCAATTTGTGCTCATAAAACGGTCCTATAGCAGTTCAGCATTTATTAGAGACTCGTAAACGTGTGAAAACGACCTGACGCACACGCTCACATTTCTAGCATCAGGGACCCAAATTGTCTGGGGCGGAGTGCGAGCCAGATGGTCCAGACTTTATAGTCCGACTATGCAATTACTACCCATTGTAAAGCTAGCATACACTACCCTAAAACAAGAGTTAATTTCCTCTGGGTGTTACTCTTTGATCGACGGTAAAAGCGACAAAGTGCTGTGTCTTCTCCCCTTGATTTAATTCTACTTGAAAATACATAATTACAGACTCATTTATCATTGTATGAATTAACCCAAGAGCAAAATTAATAAATAAATTATGCTACAGCTGGCCAAAGAATGAGTTATTATTAAATTCGAATATCGGTCGTACCAGTTCACTTAAAATTTAATATTATGCGAGTTTATGCTTAGGTACATAACATCAAAGAAAATAATGTCTGTTACTGATCGGTTTATGTTCCCAATATTAGCCCCTAATAAAGTCCATAAAAACATACGATCCGTATTATCCTATCATTTCCGACCCTTGATCTTTTTCCCGAAAACTTATTCTTACAACAAAATTGCTCATTGTTCGTAGAAGTGGGCAATAAGGAGGCAATTTCCTCTGCTCCTAAAAAAGCCGGCCACAATTAATTGGAGGATTGAGGAAACCTTGCTTGGATGAAGACGAATTATAAACATGACAATGATAGATTGCTACGCGGATGAATGTCATCTTTTCATTAAATTGCGGTGATCAATTGGAGAACGCGCGCTGAACGGAGACTATTCATTAAATAATAATTACTTAAATATCCTATTGTGTCCTTTGTCTTTGCTCTCGAAAGTGTTCGGTTGTAATGAATCCTTTCACTGATTCCATCAGGGATACCTTCGGGTATTTGTTTAATTATTTTCGTAATATCCTTTAATACATTATCCGTCTTTTGATAAGTTTCATCTGGAATGTCTTTTGGGTGATTTGGACCTTCTATTAAATCTATTATTAGAAATGCTTGAGTATTGTTATGTCTTAATTATTTCCCAGCAGCAATCACATTCCTCTTTCAGTTTTCAAATCTCAGACCAAATAAATATCATAACTTAGCAACAAAAAAAATATTTAAACAAAAATACTTATCTGTACTTAATGATCAGCGATCCCTCTGATAAGGACAATCCTGAGTTATTATATTCTATTTACCCGAAGAAATATACCAAATAACCTATTGATAAAAAATATTTCATCGATATTATTCTTTATTTACATAAAAAGCTAATAAAATTTGTTTATTATAAAACTAGCTGTGCCCGTGGATTCGCTCCCGTTAACTGCCTATCCTACCCTACTTACCTACCTACCTGTACCTAGCCTACTTACATAGACCTACCTATCATTCTACCTATCTAGATCGAGCGTTCGCTGCACAGAAGACTATTTACTCTAGGGAGAAGAATATCGACTTCATACAAAAAGTAAGGTCAGATTTGCTGCGTGCCATCTAGTTGCATAATCCCAAAAAAAACCTTTTTTTTTTTTTAATACCACCGACTTCCAAATAAAAACATTACAAAGTAACAAATAACTTTCTTTTAGGAAGTCGGTGTCTTTGGTATGTACCATTTTTTTTAGTTATGGACCGACTTCCACAAAGAAAGTAATTTTTCACTTTGTAGTGTATTTAGTTGGAAGTCGGTAGTATTTTTTTGTAATTAATTTTTCACTTTTTAGTTGTACCTAAAAGGCAACTTGCATTTAGTAAAGTAATTTTAAGGCGGTACCCCGATCAAAACGCCGCGCCAGCCCTTTTTCGTGCTGTTTTAGGAGCAATCTACTCCTTATTTAAAAAGAAATATCAACTACTTTTTTTTTCATATTATTGATTCTAAAATGGTCGTATACTTTTTTTTAAAGAGGTATATGTTTCTCTAATCTCCTTCCAACAAAACCATAAAAATGAGAAATAATTATTCTTACATATCCTCATAAAGTGTTCATTAATAATTTTTTGTACTAACACTAATGAATAGACAGTTTAATAACGGGGAATTTTTAACTGCACCTCTATTTAGAAATTTAAGCAAACAAAATATCTCCACTAATAACCTACTGCAAAACAATATTACTCACCGTAAAACAAAAATACTGATTTGCACACAAATTATTCAATTAAATATAAAATAAATGTGAATTAGTCCAAGAGCGAGCGAAGCGAGCTCGGGAGCTTAGGGCACCCCGACACGGATAGGTTAGGTTCGAAGGAGATGACGGGAGCTGAAGTGAGCGAGCAAAGCGAGCGAACTCAGCTCCCGTCATCTCCTTCATGTTAGGTTACTTTAGACCCTGCAGACAGAAATAGGAGCCCTGCGCAGCGGGGCTCCGTCGACTTTGTTTCGTTTCCCCCCCTCCCTTAAAACTTAAATATTTTGTTGCACTCGAAGAATTATTAGATTTACTTTTAGTTAACAGATAGTTATTCAGTAAAACAGTTAAGCTTTAAAGATCTAGCAGTATAGTATAATTCATTTATTTGATGAGCAAATTTAGTGTGCAATTCAGTATTTTTGGTAGTAATTTCGAATATTTTGATTGAAAAAAGGGGAATTACAGTTAAAGTATTAAATACCACCCTTTAATAACTAACATTTTTGTCGATTTTTTTTCAAAACATTATAATTCAATTTTATAAAGATTTTATTCTAAAATGCGTGCGTATTCACTACTGTAATTCATGCGCCACCAGTGCCGCTAGGCCAATAGGAATGCTCACATCTCATGCTGATTTTTTGGTCAGGGTACCGCCTTAATGCCAGAATAGATTACCCAAATATTATTAAACTCGAACATAACCGGTGAAATGAGGGTGAACTGTACACATCTGCGTATCCCTTTAGAGCGTACTGGCGTGATGTTATGTTATGAAATGGTATATACAATAAACAGACATGCGATTGCAGCAATCCCGAGAGATTTTCCGTCATTTATTGAAGAGTTCTATTGTAAATCTCCGAAGTTATTCATCAGATCTTCACAAAATTAAAATGGAACCAATTTCGGCGCATATTCTAGCAAATAAAATAAGTATTTACAAAATCAGTCCACAATTGACGGATTTTTGGAAAGTCGGTTAAAAAATACCTATACATAGTTGGGATTCGAACTCGCAACCTTAAGTCTAGTAAGCCGCCACGTTTATCATTAGGCTATTCAGACGGACATTAGTGGTAGCAAAATTACGAACAACATTGCACGCACGACAACGTATTATGGACGTTAGTAGTATTATTAGAGACCTTAAATCTCATAAAAGGTATTTTTTTTAATCTTGTGCATTAGGTCCCGAATTATTATTTTTACTCAAGCCACACTTGAAATAGCCCTTGAAGGTATTTCGATGATTCGACATAGAGAGTTGACACCCCGGGTTCGCTGCGTCCCCGCACGGGGGTGCGGCGGGCGGATGTTAGGGACCCTAACTACCTACCAATTTTTTTTCTATGGTCATTCATCCGCGGAAAATCTTAACACCGCCATTCAGAAAATGACCCGGAATGCACAACGCCACCTATCGAATATCGTATGTTGCGATATTTTACTTCTTTAACACTAAACTTTAAATTCATCTAACTTTTGATAGAGTGAACTGATTGCGATGAAACAAAAACTAAATAATACTTCAAGTTACGCAAAATTTTTAAGTTAAGTAACAGTTATGTACATTGGTTTCGTAGATTTTACGTGATGCGTACACAAATAAACCGACTAACAGATAAAACAGGCAAAAAATCCAAAAATGCTGGAAATGGGTTCTGTTGGTTCTCCTTCAACACCCTGGCTATTTTTTTGGAAATATTTTCTATGTACATAAACGAATTTTCTACAGATTTATAATATGTATTGAAACCCATCCCCTATAAGTATTAATACTTGTCTTGTCTTGTTTATCTCCCCTTATATAAATAAACAACAAACAATCATAGTCATAAGTGTATTATTACTAACAAATTATGGATCATGGTCCGAAATAAATGATTGATTTGAATTGAATTGATGCGTTTACGCGTTGGGTTGACTTATTTGACGCGAATCAATTCATCTCATAGAAATATCAGTTCGTCCAATTTCGGATCTTGCTAGAAAACTTTTTTATTTTTTCGTTTGTCTCGTGCTTGACCACTATCTCACCTGATGGTAAGCGATGATGTGGTCGACGGTGATGCTCGGTTGCCTAGAAGAAACCTATTCTAGGTTGTAGTTTTCGGAGAACACTGAGACCCCGGCAGGCAATTCCACTCCTTAGCTTTACCACATGCTGTACGCACAATGATACCTTCATTGTGCGTACAGCATGTGGTAAAGCTTCCCAAAACGTTAAGTGCGTATGGGTGGGATGTCAACCATGGACCGAAGGCGCATAGCCGTAAGTCTTGGAGTCCGATTTTGGAACGGGCTAGGCGGAATTAGATCATGTAATTCCATCGCACACTTTCCGAAATGCAACCGATAAAAACCAACAAGCTGGCAACTCGGCGTCGATGTTCAAGGCTTTGACTCGACCAATGCCTCATTGCCAATGAGCTTATTGGCTCGTTTTTTGTTCGACTCAAGTGCAATTCTGGCAAGGCCTGAGCCTTTGCCTCAATGTATGGTCTAAAATTGAGGATCAATGTCAAATTAACGCTTAGAAGCTCAAGATTGTCCGTTATCGGCAAGTTTACACCACGGAAGGAAGAGGCTCCTTGTAATATAACTTACATGTACCTAATAAATATTTATTGTATTTCATACATATTCAAAGTGGTGTTTAGAGGATAACCGTGGTCGTACTTATGCAACCTTTTCAATACTTACGTGTTGTGTCTTAGAACACCGGCAACGGAGCCGGAGCCCTGGACACGTGTACCTACGATCAATTTTTTTTTTGGATACTGGACCTTAAACCGTTAAATCTATACCAATATTATAAAGAGGAAAGATTTTTTTGTTTGTATGTATGTTTGTTTGTTTGTACCGAATAGGCTCCGAAACTACTAAACCGATTTAAAAAATTCTTTCACCTATGGAAAGCTACATTATGCCCGAGTAACATAGGCTATAATTTTGACGGGAGCGAAGCCGCGGGGGTCAGCTAGTACTAATTAAAGTACAAAGCAAAATAAACAATAAACATACACTGAACTTTGTTCCACCTACCAAGACTCATTTATTCATTATTTTGATGATTTTAAGGCTAGTTCACCACTATACTAAAATATGCCACCAAATCCATAAAACAAAGATCATGGTCAGGTGGATCGAGTCGAGTTAGCTAATAGCTTGTGATCGGAGCTTCATAAATGGTTGATCTTTGCTTAGCACCACCACCACCACCACTTATACCTACAGTTGACAATGCCCTCATAATATTGAAAAAATTGACCTATATTCCAAATCCGTTTGAAGGACACTCCCTCCACTCCAATCGATTCAATCGCCATGACAACGGAAAAAAAAACCCTCGATTAATGTCAATAAATAACAAGTTATAAGGCCCAGTCTCGTAAGCAACGGGCTGCGAGCGGCGGCGCGGCGCGTTCAAATGCGTAGATTTAAATTATGGAACCGTTCTAGGAGACGCATGAATGATGCACTCCAGTCAAGTGTTGCCCACGCGTCGGCATTGACGTATTGTTGAGCAGCATTTTATTTTTTGTTTAGGTACATTGATGGTTCATGTTGTCAGCGGACGTGGGCATTATATTATTATTTTACTATTGATTTTAATTATTGTTAATGTATTTTTGGATTATTTAGGCATTGCTATGTTTTTATTGATTATTATTTATTTATTTATTTATACTTTATTGTACACCAAAAAATACAGGAACAAAAGAAACTTAAAACTAAACATATACAATGGGCGACCTTATCGCTTGCCGCGATCTCTTCCAGGCAACCTGGAATGGATAGTGATTGCCTGGACATGACATGGGGTTGTCAGTGGTGTAACAATACCAACAAAGAACATACAGATACAATAATACTTAATAAAAAACACAAATAGATAATTATATAAGCTATAAAATAGATACATAAATACATACATATTTAAATTATAAACAATGAAAGAAAAAAACAAAATACGTAACTATGACAATCATAGACAAAATATATGACAACAAACTAAGACCACGATTACAGCGATAAGTAATGTTCCTTGATGAGTCTTTTAAATAAAGGCAACGACTGTGCACGTTTAATTGGGTCAGGCAATGCATTCCACAGACGAGCAGCCTGGACAGTAAAAGATTTGTCCATGAAAGTTGAGGAATGCATTGGCATTTTGAGTCGCAAATTAACTGATGACCTTAGAGATTTCGTGTGGGAATCGCAGATAAACTGAAAACGATCCTTGAGGTAAAGAGGGGTGGAAGGAGTAAAGAGCACATTAAACAAAAGAGAAAGAATATGAGTATTCCGGCGAAGAGAATATGAGTATTCCGGTGAAGTATTATGTTTTTATTTGTGTTGTTTCTCTGACAAGTTTTATGGATGTTATATTTTTAATAGTAAATGTTGTGACTCTCTGCACGTGTTGGGTAAAACTGTAAGTGCTTTGAGTAATTGTGATAAATAAATAAATTAATAATATGGAATATCAAAAATATAAGTAAAAAAAAAATTGGGAAGAAATAAGAAACGAATTAAATATTACTTCATTACATCATTAAAGTATGATAATAGATGTAGTTAAAACTTGATGTTATGGCCACCACTTCGACAAATTATTATGAGGGAATAAATAAAAAAATACATTTATACAGGTTAAAATCATAACCGGCCTTTCTGATTTGCCGTATTCTGGTAAAAATCACTCGCGATATAACACTGCTCCAATGAAGACCTGCAGCCCGCTGCCATCGAGACTGGGGCCTTACTGTCAATTTGATTGATTCGAGTGGTGGAACTGACTTACAATTATAGGGGTTATATTATGAGGGCGTTGTCATGGCGACCTGAGTCGAGTGAATCTCGAGGTCACGCCTCGAGCAACGCGCGTGCGCGTTCATGACAAAAGCCGTTAGTAGCGACGCGGACGGCGACGTGTCAGACCGTACTCGCCAGTCGCAGACATTAAGTCGTAAGCGCCAAGCGGTTAGCAAATTTGATTAAATCTAGATAGAAGTTACTGTGTCGTGTTACGGTTCAAATGTAGTTACAAAGCAGTCATGTCAACTATGTGGCGTTCATAGTAGTGTAATTGCAGTAAATATAGTCCCGTTGATTCGCGTTGATTAGACCGAGTGTATCTGAGCGCTCTGCCCGTGGCCGTAGCGAGTGCCAAAGACGGCCGAACGTAGAGCGTGTTTGATCGGTTCCCTCTGTCTCGCACTCTCGCGAGTCGTTCAACGCACCCGACAAAGCGACGCCAGACGGCTGCGCGCGCGCTTATCAAATACCGTTACTTTTAATACGTACCTATCTACCGCTTATTGTGGCGCTTAACGTTCTTTTCTATCGTATATTGTGCTGCGACTGTTTACTAAAGTTTAATTGCTACTAATTCTAAAAACTATCTATCTGTGTTTCCTCACCTTCATATTTTTGTATGTCCTTGTGAAGAATATTTTATTTTTCTACTATCTTCGTTTTCTTTATTTTTATTGGCTGCTTAACTTTTCTCGCTATACTATACCTATTAATTAAAACCAGAAATTAACGTCAACCGACGAACTAAAAATGTCACGAAGACTAATTTATTCCGATAGTGAAAAACTGTGCTTGCAGAAGCTTATCCGCAAGTACAACTTATTTCGAAATTCATCAGTTTTTGGCAACCTATCAGCCAAAAAAACAGCATGGGCTCGCCTCACTCAAGAATTCAATTCAATAGAATCAAATTCGCGCGTAAGTATTTAATGAAATGTACCTATTGACTGGCACTTGGCAGTTTATATAATCGAGTTTGGTAAACATAATAACGCAAGCTTTGCTATTTTTAGAGAACCGAATCCCAGTTAAGGAAATGCTGGGACAATTTAAAAACAAGAAAAAAGATCCTTTTAAACGAAAAACGGGAAAGAATGAAAGCTGCATGCGGTTCTTATCCCGGTCCGTCTACTTCGCAAAGCGAGATTCGATCAGCTGCAGTTGAAGATCCATTGGAGACCAGCGACGTTGAGCTTAGGTTCTCCACGGACAGTGACACTAAGATTATGCCTGAAGAAACTCCTATCGACGGTATACCCACAGTTATTTATTTGGTTCTTTTGTTTTTTCGAATAATGAAGCTTATTTACTTATACCACTTCTATCTTTCAGTTCAACATTTAAGCCCGCCAGAATTATTAGTAAAAGTAGAGATGGCACCATCGCCATCTCCCCCGATCCACCACACCATTCGACATCCCACTCAATCTACAGCGCCATCACAATTGTTTGGTAGGTCTGAATTTTTTATGTTTTTTATTTCCACCTATAACCTAACGTTCTCATGCATCGATATAGGTTACAAATCCCGACATCATATTTGTTGATCGGTGCCATAAAAATACAAATGTATTTTTTCACATTAGTGTAAGCTCCTGGGGCAATCAACATTTCAATAATGTTTGAATGCAATTTTACTTTTGTTTCCAACTGTATATAATTTAACACTGGAAGTTAGAAACCGACTACAGAAACTTTATATATTAATTTCATAAAAAAAATTCACTATCGTAGTGATTTTTGGAGATAAATGACTAATATAGAGTAGCTTGTTAATTAATATCTACTTGACTTACTAAACCTATAACATTGATGAAGGTTTAAATGATGGCGCGCAAGGCTTACTTCCGGAATTCAAGCTGCGAGCGAATAATATCAATAGGATTGAGGAACGAGAGGAAGAACTTCATCGGCTTAAAGTGTCGGAGAGGCAATGGCTTGTAAGGGCAGCAGAAGAGACCTACATCAAGGCAAAGCTAGACAGACAATGTTCCGAAGAGCGACTTCGCTTTACTAAGGCCATGAGAGAGGAGGCGGAAAAACGAATAAATAACGATTAGATTAGCGCACTGGTTTTATTTTAACCTCTTGAGAGTCAAGCCTAAAATATTAACGAGCAATGGCGAGAATTTCAAGATTCTAGGACAACGGGAAAATACACTACATGTTTTAAGTAGCCCTTGCGACTCTTGCGAGTGTCAAAATTTGCTGCATAAACGACCGTATGCTTTGATTGCGTTAACATTTATTTTTACACTGTTCTACGGGATTGCAGACCTGTGTGCTTATTCCGAGTTTTTAACGTACTCGATCGTGATAACGTAAACGATCTCTTATGTCAAAATGTGTAAAAAAATAGGTTTTTCCTTACCGTCAGCAGACGGCTCTTAACCAGTTTTTTTTTTTTTTTACAAATTAACGTTTACGTTACCGTGATTCAGTGTGAGACAAAACTCGCACTAAGCCCTCTGATTACTGATTTATTTCAACTTGATGCCTCCATGCTTTTCCGAGAAATAAGGTCTTGATAGACAAACAGCGAAGCGATCCTATAAGGATATATTTATCCTATATTTGCCCAATTTTCTTATGAAAATCCGATCTCTAAAAGTGACTGCTGGAACTTATAACCGGTATCAAAAGCATCATTTTTTCTTATTCATTATCCAGGTCGCTGTCTAACTGTGTACTTCTGTACGCGAACTGACCAACCACCATAATAGACCGAATGGAACATGGACGCAACGCGATTGGTCAGTCGATCCCTGTGTCAACTGACCAACTAATCGCCCGCTTGGCAGGTGCTAAAAGTGCCCCGCGTCCCGCTTGGTAATCAAAGAGAACTAAAAAACGACTGGTGCGCATGTAACGATTCTTTTATTTTTTTGGGACAGCTCCACCGCACTATCCTTAAACCACTGCAACTCCTGAAAGTCAGAATCAACAGTGGCGACCACCAGAAAAGCGCCGTGGCGATGAAGATCGACGAAGTCCCAGAGAATAAATTTGACTTTCTTGGATCCCGCAACGAAATTAATCAGAAAAGAATAACGGAGGAGTAGGAAAACATACAAATTTCCACTTAATTCCATACCAAGCAGGAGACAGAACAAACAAGGCCAATAGGCACAAAGGGTCGTGTACAACTGGGATAAGCCCAGTTGTCTAGCACCACTGATAAAAAATATCATTAATATTAATGGGTCTCAACATTGTGAGCTGTTATATTTGATTATTCCTAACATATAATATATTCCTAACATACAGGTTTTGTAAAAAACTTAGTTTAGGCACTAGTCTTCCACAAATTAATTAGACAATTGTATCTTAGACTCTTTAAAAAATTATTCTCTGTAAATTTGTGGTAAGAAATAAATAAATAAAAATTATGTAACAACTCTTGCCAACTTACGTGCCGGCAACGAAATGATTAAAAAAAACCGCCCTGCTTCACCGTCTGCCATCAACTACCTGAGGTGTCTTCCCAAAAATGCGCTTCTTACATTGGGCTTAGTTATATGTTTCTCGTCTGGCGAATTTGCATGTGTCCATCCATGCCTGACAAGTCGATGTAGCCCTCAATGAGACAAGCGGATAATTACGGGCTGCCTAAAACCAACACCACTTGTAGCAATGTACTCGCAGCAAAGCTCCTCCGAGGTCCAAAAAGAAGCCGAGCCTGTTCTTCAGAAAAACACAAACAAAAGACATAGACAACACCCTTAATACAATGAGAAGCCATGGAGCAGATTGAAGAGTCCACAAAAGGCTTTCTGAAGTTGACTAAACTAATTAAAGACAGCATAATCATAATATTTAGCAGGTCTAGTGAAACAAAGAAAAGAATGGCTCCTGAGACATCCCACTCCAACTGACTATGTTTGCAGATATTTTTTTTGGTTTTGTCCTCAGAATCTCGTCACAGTTCAGAAGCATAAATACTATTAAAATACTGTACTATTATTTTGTCCGCAGTAACTTTGAGTATGGCTCTCAAGTGTGGAACCCCAAACACAACGTTTATATCAATCGATTAGAAAGCATTCAACGGAATGTTTTAAGGTACATTCAATCCCGATCAAGAGTATATTTGCCCAATTATGTCACTCGTTGCAGGAAATTTCACATTCTTCCTCTCTACGAGCGCAGGAAAATTGGAAATTGACGTTTCTATTCAGAACAATGAACGGGTCGGCGGATATACCGGAGTTAGTGAATAGGGTTGGACTGCGTGTACCTGGTGTATATTTACGCAGACCGCACTTACTATAGAAGAGAAACTCCTATAAGCAAAACGCAGTACCTACCTGGTTTGAGCGAGTCGTGCCTTTGATACAGCCTGCCAGGAAGTTGACATCGACTTATTTAATACTGGGATAAAAAAATAAAAATAACTCTATAACTTCTTTAAAAGCATTTGAATTCCAAATCCGAACTATTATTGTTGTGGACTGTTCTAACAAGTTTTATTTAATTTTCTTTTTTTTTCTTTTTATAGGTAAATTATGGTCGTAAGTGGAGTTTTCGTAGTTATACTATAGTGTATTTGATTATATTACCTATTGACTCTTTGGCTAGTTTTTTACTATAGGTAAGTAAGGCAAACCTTTTCTTTTTTGCCTTAATCTTATTACAATGACGAACAATTGTTAAAATTTGCTGTAAGTTTTCCAAATAAAATAAAATAGAGGTTCCTTGCAGGCTACCAACTAATGGAAATCTCTAATCGACGACGCTCGCTGTAGGCACAACTAAAATGGGGGTAATCCAATGACCCACAGTGCTATTGCGGAATTAAGTCCCAAACGATGCCTCACTTCTTGTTGTGCTCACTGTGCAACAACACCTGCACTTTTTTTTTTAAGGCTGAAAATCATCCAATGACTTCTCCCGCTCTGGGTGAAGCGGGAGGGCGTGTCAGACTTTTACTGACTAAAACCCACCCACCCATGCATCATTTGCTTGTGCCAGGGCCGCGATAACTCGAAAGACCTATGTGAGGCAAATGTTAACGCTGTCGAAGTGGCTGAATTCTGATCAAAACATATGTAATTTTTGGAATTATTGAATCGATGAAGAAGAAAACGACTTGCTCACAACTGTAGTAGGATAACTTTCACAAGATACTTGTAAAACCTAAAAACTTGAGTTTTATGTCGTTATCATGAAAATTTCAGTGTGACCCAAAGAGAATATTCAAAATAATAGACGCCTTGTCCAGAGGGTCTAAACAAGTGACATTTTATCTATGAAAGCGTCACTATATCGATGGGCAAATGTCAAAAATGTATAAGTTTGTAAAGCGCTATCGAAATGACTCGTGATCAATACCTTAAATTTTGGCATTCCGACCATTGCCATCGCTGTTATCGAATGAATGTAGACCCTCAGTACCTACCTAGTACTGAGGGTCTACATAAATCTAGAGCCTCAGTACCCAGTACCTACCTATCGAATTCTGAATCAAGCACTTGAACTATCTGCTAATAGTTATAATTAAGTAGGTACCTAACATACATATTAGGAAACTATTAACATTACCGTGCTATTAATAATGATAACTGTACTGTAATGACTATGTAGATTGTCACCTGTCTCCTCAAAACATAAAATTACTTAAGCCTAAGGATTTATGCAAAATACGTGACATATTGTGTCTTTAGAAGCTTAGAATGGAAGTATTATTAATAAGACGTCATCTAATTACCTACCTATAAACAAATGGTACGTCAAAATTAAAAAATCTATTTAATCTAATAAAATCTTTTGGCCTACCTATTGGCCTGGTAGCAACACGGTTCACTCAAACGGTTTAATCGAAAAGGACCCAAAAACATTATTGAACCTTGTAACGTTGTACTCGGCTGCTAACGCATCTGAATCTGAGTGGAAAAAAATAGGAAATAAAAAGTACCTAATTGCGCTTGCAGCTGATGTTTTTAACTGGCAATACTGCAATGAGTAATTAAATACTGTGGCAGACTCCGCGCACGGAACTGTTTTGTTGAATGTTGGTAGTTGACTTCCCTCTCAATAGGTATGACTGACGCTCGCGGACTTCCTGCGGTTCGAGAACGGTCAGTCAGTCTCGACCGGCGTTCACTTGACACTACGCAGCAGAGAGTGACAGTGTCGGAATAGGCTAATCATACCTCTGCCACCTTCTTATAGTCACGTAGAAAGAAATATTTCTTGCATTACCTGCACATTACCGTGGACAATAGAAAATTAATTAATCTCAGTGTAACCCCAAATTGGGTGAGTGTTGCAAAACCTATATTATCTAGATATAAGTGATCATTGCATGACTTGCTAAAATTTCGCTATTCGTAAATTTTGTAATAATACCTACTTCAGACACTTGAATCTTGAACCGTTGATTCACATAAATTGCGCTGGTGTATCAACGGTGATTGTTAATTTAAACACCATATTTTAACTTTTATGTTTTCACCGAATGACCGTAACATAGGTGTAACGGGTCATGACGGTTAAATAATCTTCATCCTTTCATCTATTATTTTCCTTGTTCAAGTAGTTTTGGTGAGTGGTAGTAAGTCAATGGAAGTAATTGTTTTGTAAAATTCTGTTAATCATTATTGTTATAAAAATTTCCATCTACCTCACATCACTAGATGTTATCATTTTATAATTCATCATGCTTTTAAATTGTACCACGCTGCTTAGACTGCTTCATCTTGATGGCTAATTGATGCTAGATCACCGCTTTCCACCGTAGATTCCATGTTCGACGGTTGTCAGGATGTTGCAGTCAGTGGTACGAATTCGGTCATTTTCAAAAATGCCTAATTCGGGATATTCCAGGGTTCTTCTATACCGGACAATCCTCCGTGTTGCTACAAGGGCTGAGGCTGGACTACCCTACGTGCTACCCTCCGATACGAAGATCGACCTACCTACCTGGCTGCCACCAGTCACCTACGTTCTGGAACTACAGGATAGTGGTTTTCTTTCGGCGGTCTAGAACCTAACACGCGCTCGATGTCGAGAACTCACACCAGTCTCTTGCTGGGTTTCTATTTTTTATTTTATATAATATTTTTTTAAATAAATTTTTGTATCTACCCTCTCTTCGAGAGTTTAATTTACCTGCCTGGCCCCTAACCGTTACAGTGGCGCCCAACGTGGGGCCACTCACACTGTACTACTCACACCAAAAAAAACTGGTGAGCTTAGGTTTTGCTTAGACAGCAGAAAATTAAACGCCGTCACAAAGAAAGATGCATATAATTTGCCTTACATCTCTGAAATTCTTGATAATTTACGCGACGCTAAATATTTAACCAGCTTAGATCTATCTAAAAGTTTTTGGCAAATTTTGATCAATGAGCAGGACAGGTGCAAGACCGCGTTCTACATACCAACCCGTGGTACTTACCAGTTCAAATCTATGCCATTTGGTCTTACTAACGCACCAGCCACACAACAACGTTTAGTGGACATTTTGTTCTATGGACCGGAATTTGAACACCGCGTTTTTGTATTTGTCGACGATATTATCATTGTGTCATCTAGTTTCGAGCAACATATTTCACTACTACTTCTTGTATTAAATAAATTAAAATTAGCAAACTTAACCATAAACTTTAAAAAGAGTCAATTTTTTCGTGAAAAACTGAAATATTTAGGCTATGTAGTCGATGCTAACGGCTTACATGCTGACCCAGAAAAAGTAGACGCTATTAAAAATTATCCTACCCCCGTTAACAGAAAAGAAGTTCGTCGATTCTTGGGCGCAGCCTCTTGGTATCGCAGGTTTATACCAAATTTTAGTTCTTTGGCTTCACCACTGAACAAACTAACTTCACAAGGCAAAAAAGCACCACCGTTTGTGTGGTCTAAAGATACTGATACAGCTTTTAATAAATTAAAAGAATGCTTAGTATCAGCATCAGTACTCTCGTGCCCCGATTATTCTAAACCGTTTGAAATTCACACCGACGCGAGCGACTACGGTATTGGTGGTGTATTGACACAAAATATTGATGGTAAGGAAAGAGTCATAGCCTACATGAGCAAGTCTTTGTCCAGCCAAGAACGCAACTATAGCACTACCGAGCGTGAAGCTCTTGCTGTTCTAGTGGCGGTTGAGCACTGGCGCTGTTACGTGGAAAACGGACAAAAATTTATCGTTTACACCGACCATTCTGCTCTCAAATGGTTTTTGAAATTAAGTAACCCTACAGGTCGTTTAGCACGCTGGGGTGTACGGCTATCAGCGTATAATTTCGAAATAAGACACCGCCGTGGTTCTGAAAACGTAGTTCCAGATTTGCTGTCTCGTTCTGTACCTATTACCGCGGTTGATAGTGTACCCATTAATACGCAAACTACTGATGCGTGGTACCTCAACATCTTTAATGGTTGTCAATCTTCCCCTACCTCGTTTCCTAACTATATAATTAAAAGCGGGAAGTTATATAGGTACATGAAATCTATGTGTCCATTGCGCAGGGAATTTGAATGGAAGGAAGTAGTACCCGCGGAATACCGTAGTACCGTAATAGAAAAGAATCATTCCGAACCTTCTGCAGGGCACTTGGGTGTTTTTAAAACTTATAAACGTCTTGCTTTATGTTATTACTGGCCAAGCATGCACGCAGACATTCAGAAATTTATTTTAGCTTGCGATGCGTGCATAGCTCATAAACATCAAACCCATGCCCCTTTGGGAAAAATGGGGGAGCCTAAAGTATGCTCTAGGCCATTCCAAACTATTAGTATAGATCTTGTCGGACCTTTACCACCTTCGAGAAAGCAAAATTGTTATATATTCGTCATTACGTGCTGTTTTACTAAATATTGCCTATTATTTCCTATCAAGCGAGCTACCGCGGAAATCGTTACTAGAATTCTAGAAGAAAATGTATTTCTAGTACATGGGATTCCCTCTACTATTATACTTGATAATGGAAAACAGTTTGTTAGTGCTACTCTCAAAAACATGACTACCAGATATAAGGTTCCCAATTTACATTTTACTCCAAAATACTCACCTCACATCAACACAGTTGAACGTTACAATAAAACGGTAATGACTGCAATTTCTACATTTATTGCAGACGATCAACGTCTCTGGGATCTACTAGTACCAAAGATTCAATTTGCAATAAATAGTTCTGTAAATGAAACAACCGGCTATACTCCGTCATTTCTGGTATACGGACGTGAACTGGTTACATGTGGTTCACACTACATCAATACAGAAAACAATGAAGATGTTGTTTTTGTACCTCGCGATTCTTATGCAGAAAACTTAGGCTATCTATCTTCTATCTTTAACAAGGTGCAAGCAGCGCTTATCCAGGCACATGCCAGAAACAGACAGACATACAATTTACGTAGGAAACCAGCAGAGTTCAATATAGGTGATATTGTATGGAAGCGAACCTTCTATCAAAGTGACAAAGATAAATATTTTACTAAGAAGTTAGCCCCAAAATTTATTAAATGCCAAATTATTGGAAAAAAATCACCATTAGTATACGAATTGGCGGATTCGTCGGGCAAATCTATCGGCCAATGGCATATTAAAGATATGAAGTTAACCAATTACAAGGACTAAATACTTATTACTAAACTTATTACTAAACATACAAACAATATGAAAAAAAAAACAGCTTAATGCAAATCATTGACTATAACTACCCAACTATGATTATTCTATCAAATAACTAATTAAAACTACATAATACTTATAATCAAATAAAAAACCAACAAATTACCAACCCAAACTTACGTACTGCTAAAACCGTCTACCTACATATAACCAAATTTTAACAGCTCGTATTATTATTTATTTAAATTTAAAATTATATAATTATTAGTCTATGCAAACAGTATTCATAGGAAGATGATCTATAATGACATTAATTCCTATAGTACTATTATTACTATCGGTCCTACAACCATAGTACGAAAGCAATCATGGCTCTACCCCATTGATTTCTTTTCCCAATACCAATGGCCCTACACCATAAGTATTCTACAGAGTAGTTCAACTCTAAATAAGCGTGAACATTAGCATCCTAGTTAAATTATCAATAAAGAATTGGTTGTATGTAGACTGCTCAGTACTTAACAAAAAAAAAAAAAAAAACACTTGATTCGCGGGAGTGTTTTGTACTGAATTTTAAACGGGACACTTCAAATGTTAGAATGCGGTAACACCGGAACTAAGGTGTTACTGCCGATCAAATGATGAATGAGTGAAGTGTGAAGAATGAAAGGGGAAAGAATGAATGAGCAACGTTGATCAAGTGTCTTCAGAAGCAGTAGAGGCGGATTTTATTTAGGAAAAATCCTACGCTAACAAGGGGGGTACTGTAACGTTGTACTCGGCTGCTAACGCATCTGAATCTTAGTGGAAAAAAATAGGAAATAAAAAGTACCTAATTGCGCTTGCAGCTGATGTTTTTAACTGGCAATACTGCAATGAGTAATTAAATACTGTGGCAGACTCCGCGCACGGAACTGTTTTGTTGAATGTTGGTAGTTGACTTCCCTCTCAATAGGTATGACTGACGCTCGCGGACTTCCTGCGGTTCGAGAACGGTCAGTCAGTCTCGACCGGCGTTAACTTGACACTACGCAGCAGAGAGTGACAGTGTCGGAATAGGCTAATCATACCTCTGCCACCTTCTTATAGTCACGTAGAAAGAAATATTTCTTGCATTACCTGCACATTACCGTGGACAATAGAAAATTAATTAATCTCAGTGTAACCCCAAATTGGGTGAGTGTTGCAAAACCTATATTATCTAGATATAAGTGATCATTGCATGACTTGCTAAAATTTCGCTATTCGTAAATTTTGTAATAATACCTACTTCAGACACTTGAATCTTGAACCGTTGATTCACATAAATTGCGCTGGTGTATCAACGGTGATTGTTAATTTAAACACCATATTTTAACTTTTATGTTTTCACCGAATGACCGTAACATAGGTGTAACGGGTCATGACGGTTAAATAATCTTCATCCTTTCATCTATTATTTTCCTTGTTCAAGTAGTTTTGGTGAGTGGTAGTAAGTCAATGGAAGTAATTGTTTTGTAAAATTCTGTTAATCATTATTGTTATAAAAATTTCCATCTACCTCACATCACTAGATGTTATCATTTTATAATTCATCATGCTTTTAAATTGTACCACGCTGCTTAGACTGCTTCATCTTGATGGCTAATTGATGCTAGATCACCGCTTTCCACCGTAGATTCCATGTTCGACGGTTGTCAGGATGTTGCAGTCAGTGGTACGAATTCGGTCATTTTCAAAAATGCCTAATTCGGGATATTCCAGGGTTCTTCTATACCGGACAATCCTCCGTGTTGCTACAAGGGCTGAGGCTGGACTACCCTACGTGCTACCCTCCGATACGAAGATCGACCTACCTACCTGGCTGCCACCAGTCACCTACGTTCTGGAACTACAGGATAGTGGTTTTCTTTCGGCGGTCTAGAACCTAACACGCGCTCGATGTCGAGAACTCACACCAGTCTCTTGCTGGGTTTCTATTTTTTATTTTATATAATATTTTTTTAAATAAATTTTTGTATCTACCCTCTCTTCGAGAGTTTAATTTACCTGCCTGGCCCCTAACCGTTACAACCTTGACAAAGATCTAAACATCATTCGAAAAAAAGCAACAAAACATTTTCGTCGCCTCGAAGTTTCACGTGTAGTTCCATTCTCATCAATGAGGGTGGTGATTGCTGGATATAGTGGGACGGATAACGATCCCTCCCTTTTGCTCAGTAAATACCGTTTGTGTCGAACATACATTTGCGTTGGTCCGTAAAAGAAGAACGAATAATATTGCCTAAATAATAGTGCACTAGTTTGGTTGTGTGTTTTGTAAGTAAATGGAAACGCTTTTGTCAGTCGTAGGTACCTACTGACAAATGTGATTCTGTTTTTCCATTAGAAAAGGCATGTTCAGGAATTGTAGATTCAATTTCAGGCATTTATTTGACATTCCGCATTTCAATTTTGTCCTATCTTGAGTAAGCTTAGTAGGTACGTAAGATGATCTTAAATTTAAAAGTATCTTCTGATTTCTTGTTGGTAAAGCTGTGTTGACAAAGTTCGTCTGAAAAAGTATAACATCCGTATCAGTGTTTGCTTTGAAGCCATTTTTAACTTGGTTTAGGACAAGTCCTATAAAAATGGTAGACTCTAAGAGGTATCGCATAACTTGAGAAATGCAAATTGAATCCATTTTTCAATTAAAACCGTGTCGATATATTTTATGCGTGTTACTGACAAAATGCAGTACCTACTTCATTTAGATACCATTTACTTTTCCAGCTTTTCGGGCTCTACACAAAGATTGTTCTTGTGAGTAATTACTAAAGATTTATGACCGAAGTTTTATAGCCTTAAAATATTCAGCTTGGTCTAATAATTTATAGGTACTATGTTAATCATGCCTAGATGATCTATAAATAATAAAAGCTTTAATGAATTTAAAGTCTTTTGACTATACGTAGAAAAAGTATAAATATTAATAAGAACTTGGTCTAATGGATTCTTGGTTTCTTACCAAGAATCCATTAGACTTAGACATTGTGAATTTATGTTATTATATACAATCTCAATTATAACATAAAACTAGGCCCAAATGGGTACCCTACTGTATTAAAAATCCAATTCGTCGATAATTCTTCTCGAGCATCGTCATATGCTTACCGAACATTTTTTATGGAGTCATAGGCCGGACAGCGTGCAAATACCGCGTCAATTTCACAGCATTGTACAAAATTATTACACTCTCATGAAATTACTTTACTGACAAAATGACGGGTTTATTAATATTTAAAGTTTAATTTATCCGTTTTTGAGCGTATAGCAATGAATTTAAGTACCTACAAAGGTTAATAACAGCTTTTGGCCCGTTTTTGTGAAACTTTGTAATGGTGTCCAAGGCAATAGCAATAATACCTTACTACTTTCTGTCAGCGCGCTTAGTACAAAATTTATAAAATGAAAATGTAAAGGGGTGGGATCCTGGTGTCCTGAATCACAGGCCACGAGCCTAGCTTAAGCACCAGTCTCCCACAATATATACTTACCTTTGATGTGGATCATTGTCGAATCTGATCAATATAAGATAATTTGTTTTGAACAATATATATTGTTGTGAGAAAAATTAAATAAAGTTATTATTATTAAAGTTATTATATCGAAATTAATTATTTAGTATTATTATTTCATATTCTTGCTAATAGCTTTATACATACTAATATTTTAATGCGAACTCTGTCGGTCTGTTTGTCACGCTTTAACTGTCAAACCAATTCTGTTGAATTTTCGTATAAAAATATATTGGACCTTGGGAAAGGTCATATAATTATTTTTATTCCAGGAGTACCTACGTTCCCTAGGACTAATCGCCGACATTCACGCGGGCGACGCTGCTGGCAGAAACTAGTTTAGAATAATGTACGACCAGTAACTTTAGTTAACTAAACTAATAAATGCTCATTAAACTAATATATGCATATTCAATTTTTGAAGAAATAGGCACAACTAGGAACAGGTTACCTACTATGCATAAGTTAGGTTATTATACCTAGTCTAGCGGATCAGGTCATGCCCTTAGCAACCTACAACACAAATTCGATCAAGAGGTCACTAACCTTCCGCCAACAAAGCCTTTCGGAAGAATTCTATTAGTTGGAACTATTAACGATATCTTTTAGTACGGTATAAAAAGTAGTGAGCATGAGCAACATTCTTCGTTTCCACACGAGGGTTTCTCGTATGAATTCTGAAAGCCTGTCCGTAGCAATTATTCCGAGTGATGAAGCAAATTGTGGGCAAACTGGGCGGTGAATTCTTTATTCTGTTTTTACCCGACTTCCAAAGGAGGGTAATGTGTTTATCAGTCTATGTATTTATGTATGTTTGTTCCTATGTGGCGTTCCAGAGACCAAACGCGTTGGCCGATTTTGATGATTTGTACGTCAATCGATGCGCCTTAACCCTGCAAGTGTAGTGGCTACATTAACATTGAAAAATAGAAAACTAGCGGCTTTTGAGCGCCATATTGTGGGGGCCCAATATTTTTCTGCCTTTCCCTTCGTGTGGGGTATCAAAATAAAGGGTTTTGAGGCGAAACCTAATTCTAAAAACTAAAAAGTGTTAAATAAAAGTAAAATAAATACAGCACAGCATGCTTTATTTCTTGTTTACGTCTTTTTAGTTCGCTTTTTTATCAGTCAGGTTTTTGTTTTTTTAAGTTTTTGTTGTTATAGCGCAAACAAAAATACATCATCTGTGAAAATTTCAACTGTCTAGCTATCACGGTTCATGAGATAAAGCCTGGTGACAGACATACGGACAGTGGAGTTTACCCTTTGGGAACGTGGTTCTCTTCGGAATATATAGAAAAGTTTGTTGAGTGTATTGCAAGCTTCAGTGAGGCTTATGAACTGAATGATCCAAATTTAGCATACGACAACTTTATAGACATATTTAAAACTTTTTACGATCTATGTTTTCCTATAAAAATTGTAACTAAGACTATTAATAAAAGGCAAAAATGGCTATCCAATGGCATAAAAACGTGCAGCAAAATAAAACGAAAACTACTGTGGCAATACCGTAAAACAAAAACAGAGAACAATACATTAATATATACACTTCATATACAGCTCGATATAAAAAAAATATAAGACTAACAAAGTTTGCACAAAATAATCATTATATTAAGACATCTAATAATAAAAGCAAAGCAACTTGGAAAATAATTAATGACAACAAAGTTGATTTCCCTCATGAACCACTAACGAAAATTATTTACAATAATAAAGAAATAATAAAAACTAAAGACATTTGCTATGCTTTTAATGACTTTTATACTGATCATATTACTCCAGGTTGCAGTAAAATACCGCAACAAATAGACAGAGTGAATAATTCGTTTTTTTTTAAGTCCAACTACACCAGAAGAGGTATCGAGAACAATTCAATCTCTCAAAAATACTAAAAGTACAGGAAACGATAACATAGCAACAAACATAATCAAAAAAGTCCATCATATTATTTGTCATCCACTATCATATATTGTAAACTTATGTTTTGAAAAAGGAGTCTTCCCAGATAGACTTAAAGTATCTATTATTAAGCCATTGTATAAGAAAGGGGAGAAGACGTCAATTAAAAATTATCGACCATTGGCATTAATACCGATATTCTCGAAAGTCATAGAAAAAATAATACACCACCGAATCTACAATTTTCTCGAAAGTAAGAATGTACTGGTTGATGAACAAAAAGGTTTTAGAAAAAATAAGTCAATTAATGCTGCTATTTATGAATTTCTTAGTATAATTATGTCAAGTGTAGATAAAACACTACCCATCTGTGCCCTGTATATGGACATGACGAAAGCCTTCGATCATGTTGATCATGCTATACTGATCGACAAACTAGAAAGATGTGGAATACGCGGCAATGGTCTTGAGCTTATCACATCATATTTAAGCAACCGGCAACAATACACAGAAATAACAAATAAAAATATTAAAACCAAGCGGGCAATTAAATATAGGTCAAAACCTAGAACGGTGAAGTACGGTGTGCCTCAGGGGAGTGTTTTTGGTCCTCCACTATTTCTGGTGTACATAAATGATCTTCCAAAAAGTATCAATCACCCAACAGTATTATTTGCTGATGACTTTACAATAATGATAAAAAAGATGAGTCGTACAATTATGAGCAAGAAATAAATGACACACTAAAGCAAACTATAGATTGGCTGCACTTGAATAATTTAATAATTAATTTAGAGAAGACGTGTATAATGCATTTTAGTCAGCGACAACGACAACAACTACCCGTTAATATTAGTCACAATGGGCAACCAGTTACAAAAACGGATACAACAAAGTTTCTAGGGTTAGTGATAGACAGTCAACTTACGTGGAAACCGCATGTTGAAGAAATTTGTAAAAAACTTAACAGTTTTGCTTTTGCTCTTTATAAACTGTCCAAATTTGTGAACCGTGATGCTGTGCTTATTGCCTACCATAGCTACGTAGAATCAGTTCTAAGATACGGAGTCATCTTCTGGGGTAACTCGACAGACAAGAATTACGTATTCATCGCACAAAAAAAATGCGTACGTGCTTTATGTAATCTGCACTCAAGGGACAGTTGTAAGCCTTATTTTAAATCCTTGAAGCTTCTAACATTGCCGTCATTATACATCTTTGAGGTGGCAGTGTTTGTTAAGACAAACCCACAGCTTTTCAAAATCAGAGCCCCAGCTGATCCACGGTTAAGAAAAAGGGATTCAAACATTCTTTGTGTTGATCGCAGTAAAACAGCCCTCCTACGTAAAAGTATTTACCGAATGGCTCCAGTAATTTTCAATAAAATTCCACGACAGATAAAGAATCTTAATAATAATATGTTTAAAAAGAAATTGAAACAATTTTTAATTCATAAATGTTATTACTCCACAACTGAGTTTATGGAGGACACCACTGACATTTAGATTATTACTAAATTACATTTAGATTATTATTATTATTATTTTGACATTGGTAATTGTGTGTTAGTACGTAAGGCATTGTGTGTTAGTAAATAATTAATTGAATGATTTCATTTTAAATGTGTGTCTGTTGTTTCGACACCACTAACTTTATTAATATTTGTATGCTCTCGAGTAAAATGTAGCGATCTGAACACCTTAATATAACATCCTATTGTATTGAAACCTACATTTACGAATAAATAAGATTTGATTTGATTTGATTTGGTTGTGTGTCAGCTCCGACGCACGAGTGGAGTTTGTATCACACTTCACACTAATAATAATTATAAAGGCGAAAGTTTGTGAGTGTGTTTGTTACTTCTCCACGCTAGAATGGATCTGGATGAAATATAACACAGAGTTGGATAATAGGATAATTTTCAAATCTCACGCGGGCGAAGCCGCCGACAGAAGCTAGTTAAACATACATACTTACATGCATCAGCTGTCGCGCAGTACACGTCGGCTGTAAACAAGTAAACACATACATTATTTCTAAGTGAAAGATGCTTGAGGTATGTCGAACAGAAAAACGTAACGCTTGTATTAATTTCACTCCTCATAAAATTTCCATACCAGTGGCCTTATATGAAAATGGATTCATAAAGAGTAAACTCCAAAAAATCTGTAGGCTATCAGTCGCCGTATTCTGCAAGCGTGGTTGCAATTTATCAATGTATTGTGAAACTTTGTACGGAACGCGTCGTCGCGTCGTCCGACTACCCTCTTTTAAATTCCAATAAGTAGCGCTCAACTCGGGTATTAATCTTCATCACGACTTTATGAAGTTGTTATATTATAAATCACTGCAACGAGTTTTGTTACACAACGTGTGTAACAAAACTCGTTTGTAGGACGTTACTACTTACAACTTTATAGTTTTTGTATTAGAGCTCCTTTCTTCTTCCATGTGGGTTAAATATCTAAAGTAAATACTGGTATTCGGTTAGACTGGAAACCAACTCCATCATAATTATGTAGTTGAGAATCAGCCAGGCATATAGTAGAAAAAGTAGTGCTTCCTAGTCTTTGAGAAAAAGTTTGTCCTGTTAGTACCACCTCAGATGTTCCGAAGGTATCTTACCTTTCGAGAAAATTGTAGATTCGGTGGTGTATTATTTTTTCTATGACTTTCGAGAATATCGGTATTAATGCCAATGGTCGATAATTTTTAATTGACGTCTTCTCCCCTTTCTTATACAATGGCTTAATAATAGATACTTTAAGTCTATCTGGGAAGACTCCTTTTTCAAAACATAAGTTTACAATATATGATAGTGGATGACAAATAATATGATGGACTTTTTTGATTATGTTTGTTGCTATGTTATCGTTTCCTGTACTTTTAGTATTTTTGAGAGATTGAATTGTTCTCGATACCTCTTCTGGTGTAGTTGGACTTAAAAAAAACGAATTATTCACTCTGTCTATTTGTTGCGGTATTTTACTGCAACCTGGAGTAATATGATCAGTATAAAAGTCATTAAAAGCATTGCAAATGTCTTTAGTTTTTATTATTTCTTTATTATTGTAAATAATTTTCGTTAGTGGTTCATGAGGGAAATCAACTTTGTTGTCATTAATTATTTTCCAAGTTGCTTTGCTTTTATTATTAGATGTCTTAATATAATGATTATTTTGTGCAAACTTTGTTAGTCTTATATTTTTTTTATATCGAGCTGTATATGAAGTGTATATATTAATGTATTGTTCTCTGTTTTTGTTTTACGGTATTGCCACAGTAGTTTTCGTTTTATTTTGCTGCACGTTTTTATGCCATTGGATAGCCATTTTTGCCTTTTATTAATAGTCTTAGTTACAATTTTTATAGGAAAACATAGATCGTAAAAAGTTTTAAATATGTCTATAAAGTTGTCGTATGCTAAATTTGGATCATTCAGTTCATAAGCCTCACTGAAGCTTAAGCTTGCAATACACTCAACAAACTTTTCTATATATTCCGAAGAGAAGTCTCTAATTTCAATTTTCCACGAATGAATTGCACACGACCTTTTTACATTGCATTTTAATATTTGGGCAGTGTGGTCCGATAGTGCAGTCTCAATTACTTCTCCGTTGTTACCACGAGCATTATGAAATATATTGTCTATACAGGTACCGCTAGATAAGCGAGTAGGTTGTTTAGTAAGTATTTTTAGGTTAAATCCATAAACTGTATTCATAAATGTCTTGGCTACTTGATCATTTTTTAGAATATTTATATTGTAATCCCCGCAAATTATTAATACCGTACTTGTACAACTGACACACGGTTTTTTTTGGCTTTTTTTCTTTGGGACTAACCCGCCACACTATTCCCAATCAATAGAACTCCTGAAAGCCAAAGCCAAAAAAGAACTGAGAAAAAAGCACATCAGACATTTCATTAATTAGTGTTTAACAGCAAATTTCAATAAGTCTGAAGGCAATTGACAGTAGATCATATTTTCGGAATTCACCTGGCTCCATTTTTAACCGATTTCAAAAAAGGAAGATGTTCTCAATTCGTCTGAATCCTTTTTTTGGGGTTCGTACCCAAAGGGTAAACTCCACTGTCCGTATGTCTGTCACCAGGCTTTATCTCATGAACCGTGATAGCTAGACAGTTGAAATTTTCACAGATGATGTATTTTTGTTTGCGCTATAACAACAAAAACTTAAAAAAACAAAAACCTGACTGATAAAAAAGCGAACTAAAAAGACGTAAACAAGAAATAAAGCATGCTGTGCTGTATTTATTTTACTTTTATTTAACACTTTTTAGTTTTTAGAATTAGGTTTCGCCTCAAAACCCTTTATTTTGATACCCCACACGAAGGGAAAGGCAGAAAAATATTGGGCCCCCACAATATGGCGCTCAAAAGCCGCTAGTTTTCTATTTTTCAATGTTAATGTAGCCACTACACTTGCAGGGTTAAGGCGCATCGATTGACGTACAAATCATCAAAATCGGCCAACGCGTTTGGTCTCTGGAACGCCACATAGGAACAAACATACATAAATACATAGACTGATAAACACATTACCCTCCTTTGGAAGTCGGGTAAAAACAGAATAAAGAATTCACCGCCCAGTTTGCCCACAATTTGCTTCATCACTCGGAATAATTGCTACGGACAGGCTTTCAGAATTCATACGAGAAACCCTCGTGTGGAAACGAAGAATGTTGCTCATGCTCACTACTTTTTATACCGTACTAAAAGATATCGTTAATAGTTCCAACTAATAGAATTCTTCCGAAAGGCTTTGTTGGCGGAAGGTTAGTGACCTCTTGATCGAATTTGTGTTGTAGGTTGCTAAGGGCATGACCTGATCCGCTAGACTAGGTATAATAACCTAACTTATGCATAGTAGGTAACCTGTTCCTAGTTGTGCCTATTTCTTCAAAAATTGAATATGCATATATTAGTTTAATGAGCATTTATTAGTTTAGTTAACTAAAGTTACTGGTCGTACATTATTCTAAACTAGTTTCTGCCAGCAGCGTCGCCCGCGTGAATGTCGGCGATTAGTCCTAGGGAACGTAGGTACTCCTGGAATAAAAATAATTATATGACCTTTCCCAAGGTCCAATATATTTTTATACGAAAATTCAACAGAATTGGTTTGACAGTTAAAGCGTGACAAACAGACCGACAGAGTTCGCATTAAAATATTAGTATGTATAAAGCTATTAGCAAGAATATGAAATAATAATACTAAATAATTAATTTCGATATAATAACTTTAATAATAATAACTTTATTTAATTTTTCTCACAACAATATATATTGTTCAAAACAAATTATCTTACATTGATCAGATTCGACAATGATCCACATCAAAGGTAAGTATATATTGTGGGAGACTGGTGCTTAAGCTAGGCTCGTGGCCTGTGATTCAGGACACCAGGATCCCACCCCTTTACATTTTCATTTTATAAATTTTGTACTAAGCGCGCTGACAGAATGTAGTAAGGTATTATTGCTATTGCCTTGGACACCATTACAAAGTTTCACAAAAACGGGCCAAAAGCTGTTATTAACCTTTGTAGGTACTTAAATTCATTGCTATACGCTCAAAAACGGATAAATTAAACTTTAAATATTAATAAACCCGTCATTTTGTCAGTAAAGTAATTTCATGAGAGTGTAATAATTTTGTACAATGCTGTGAAATTGACGCGGTATTTGCACGCTGTCCGGCCTATGACTCCATAAAAAATGTTCGGTAAGCATATGACGATGCTCGAGAAGAATTATCGACGAATTGGATTTTTAATACAGTAGGGTACCCATTTGGGCCTAGTTTTATGTTATAATTGAGATTGTATATAATAACATAAATTCACAATGTCTAAGTCTAATGGATTCTTGGTAAGAAACCAAGAATCCATTAGACCAAGTTCTTATTAATATTTATACTTTTTCTACGTATAGTCAAAAGACTTTAAATTCATTAAAGCTTTTATTATTTATAGATCATCTAGGCATGATTAACATAGTACCTATAAATTATTAGACCAAGCTGAATATTTTAAGGTTTGAGCAGCAAAGCAGCTGCCCTTTGTAGTGACGGGGTTCGATTCTTACATAATTTACGTGTTTGTCGGGTCGGCTAAATACGTAAATTATGGACGATGACTCGAATGGTAATGATATGTTTTCTCATGAATAATAAGTCTGTCTTTCAGGTAAAAAGTGATGTTTAATACGAAACTTCAGTTAAAAATATGCAGTCTGTTAAATAATTGCGTTTAGAATGACATCATTCTCTAAATACCTTAGTCCTAACCTCCGTGAAAATCATAAACCGATGTTTTCCGATTATGATTTTTTCCTGTGCTTTATTTCGTGAGATTTGTTCCATAAAGCAAAACGCAGTGAGGTTTACTCAGACCAGATTGAAGGTAAATCTCAACAATCCCCTTGGTCCTGTACCTAAATAAGCTAAAATACCGTACGAGTATAACAATACTTATTATGATAAATAAGCCTCTCTAAATGGAGGGAGACAAACTTGAGCATATCTTTAGTTATTCGTGACAAAATATCGGCCAACTTCATTACGAACAAGTTTCAACTTCCCAACTTAATTATTTGGCTTTATTACGATGGTAAACAGTGTTTATCTGTATTTATGAAATGTAGCTGGTACCTGTACAACAAGGCTTCTTTGATCTCCAGGTCCTATATATTTCGAAACTAGCTTCTACCAGCGGCTTCGCCTGCCAGTAAGTCGCAGTTTTCTATGTTCTCCAAGGTTCAATCTATCCCTACAAGTACCAAAATTTATCGAAATTGATCCATCGATCAAGACCTGGAAATGTAACAGACATACAAACAGATTTACCTTCGCATTTATAATATCTAATTAGTATAATTTATAATACCCAATGTTTAGAATCCTTTTTCAACCAAGTATTTCCAATTTCTCCTGTCGGTTAAAAAATCCCTGAAGATAACTCTTCCCTCCGAAAAATGATAAAAAAGCTTCAGTCTTTTCAAGAATACTGAAAGTAGATGGACTGCGTAAGCTAATAGATAACTATTGTTCTAGATAGAATATTAAAAGTGTGACTGTTCCTAAATGACCCTAGGCTGACAAAAATTTCGTTTTTCCTAAAATGTCCTAGATATAGTGTTAAAGTCGGCTCTTTTGATAAAAGAGGAACAGCGCGCCGCCAAGTCCGCGCTGCACAATGAATTTCGTCACCTGGCTTGGTCAATTCTCTTCCGACTAAGTGAATTCCAAATTATGTTTTGTTTTGTTTTGGAATTCATAGTTATAAGGTTATATCTTGGAAGTGGTTTAGAAGGATTATAATTATGTAACTAAAGGGATTAAAACTAAATTGTTATAATTAACTAAAGTGTATGTGAGAAACCAGAGTATTTAAATCAGAGACCGAATAATGGTCGCGGATAGTGAATATACATTCAAGGATTAATACAAATACAAATTACTAAATTAGCAGAGGGAACTCAGGAAGTAACTGGAGTTGATAATATCAACTCGCCTACAGACAGCCCCAAAAGTGCCCATCCCGCCATTATTTCGTAGTGTAATAGCTGGTAAGAAGAAATGATGAAACAAACTTCCAGCACACATTTCTGTCTGATAGCCTTAAGGGCTAATTAAGTGAAACAATAGTGAAGTATGAAGTTAATTAGACAAAGGGATTGCAAAGTGCATTATTTACCTAACGAAAGGGAGTTGGTAGGATCGCTACGCTTGCATTGATAAATAAGTTTATTTGAATTACGTTAATGAATACTTTGACAAAAGTTTAGACTTCCCACCCAAGTGACGTGAGACCGCTTTTCAGCAGCAGGTCCGTCGTAACGTGTACTCTGGGCCTAGACTGCATTTTCTAGTGAGAATCTGCTGCGGCTCCAAGAGTACAGGCTCCCTAAGCTCTAGCATGCCTTGCCCAGTCCTAAGACAGTGGTCAGTTTTGTGCCAATTTGCCTCTGCCATTTGAGGGAGACATGCTACCAGATACACTGGACGCGGGCTATAATAAGTAGCACTCTCTCGGCCTATCTCTCTCCACCCTTTACTAAGACAATACAAAAATAACGCAAGCGTACCGTAGACTCAATCTGTAGCAGAACTCAATGCGAAAGATACTTGCCGTACATCGGAGCGGATTTATTCGTCGCTTCTCATCTCCTTAAACTGCCCATTACGTGGATTTTGGGTTCGTTCGGAACGGCAGCCATCCAATATCGTATCTCGCTAAATAGTGACGATTTAGTAATTGCCTACAAAATGGCTTGGTGTGGTTTTAACGAGACACGTTCTCTAAGCGTCATTAGACGATGTAATTTGGGGTTCTTTGTGAAACCTACCGGCTGAAGCCTACCCCACTCCCTGGATCTGAGCGACAGCGAAGTGTTCTGAGCTAGACCTTCTTTAGGAAACAGTATATTTTAACAACTAACATTTGGTTCTCCTACGTGCTCAATTAAGAGCGGTCATATTTTGCCTATTTTATACAGAAATGAATATGAGCGGTTCCGCCTTCCATGTATGTAATGTCAGTTAACTCTCAATAAAGGTCCTTGATCAAATGAGTAATTGTTTAGTGTATAAATGGTGAATTAGGGTATGAAAGTGTGAAAGAAGACTTCACCGCGTCCCTAAACCAAATGTTCGTGACAAATGCCTGCCAAGGTTGGATTGGAGAATTGGAGGATTTATACAAGGACTCGCCAAGCTAGAATAAATAGTACATTAGTGAATTCTCCCTACCTATGTAATACAATAATTAAAACTTACCACAGACATTCCAGCACTCACTCTCACTGTATTAATACGAGATTAGACTAAACTATAATTAAATTAATAATTAAACTCGTTAAAACGATAGTTACAACGACGCGACTTTTCCTTATTCGTTCCAAGCCTAACCCTATGAGTCCTTCCTTATTCGTTCCAAGCCTAACCCTATGAGTCCCTTACTCTCTTGTATTCGACCAGTAAAGACTTCTTTCGATCTCTCAAAATCAGTCCGTACTCTCTGCCCGCCTAAAGTCAAGTGTCCTCCACAAGCCCCTCGCCAATCTAACAATCTGCTTTCTCTTCAGTTCAGTTTTTTGTGCATTACTTAATTGTTTTGGGTCTGGTTCGTGTCAGAAATCGGGTATTCTAAGACTTTTTAGAATATTACTTTTGTCTTGACAGCTTTTACTTTAAAAGGCAATTTATGAGTATCTTTAAAAGGTTCGGTTCGTATTCCATAGTTTATGACATAGCCTGTCAAACCCCAACGTCCGCGTCTCAATGTGTTCAACACATCTGGCCAGCCATGCGTAGTTTTTAAATATTAAAATATAGAGATAAATGACGTGTAGTCACAAAAGAAAAGCGTCGTTAAGATAATACAAAGGAATACTTTTTCTATAAGCAATCCTTTTAGCGACAAGATCACGTGATTCATACCCACAGTCCTACACCTAATATTTAGATATCTACTTGTTTCTTTTTTTTGTTTAAATCTACCTATAAGTAGGCAAGTATAATTTACTTTCCCAAAATAAATGACAATTCAAAGTCTTATTTGACGCCGCACAAAATATATATGGGGAACAATAACTTTCGCAATTCAGGGTGAAGATTTACGAATGAAATCTTCATTCATATACGTACGTTTTCAACTATGGGTAGGCAGTGTACAAAATCAAGGGATGCTACAGAGCTTCAATTTCGATTCCGGGTCAACATATAAAATTCACAAATTTGTTTCATACACGTATGGAAAATATTTTCCTATCAGAAAATGTCGTCTGTCAGAATGCAAATAAGGTTTTGTTGGAATATAAGTTATCATCATTTAAGTATTGTCTTAGGAAGTACAGTCTCTTATTTTACGATTCAGGTATAGTAGGTAGAACTATAGCTTTGAAAAGTGATAGGATGATTAAGTAGAAAGTGTTTTGTCTGTATAATTCTTTTAGAACTAAAAGCAGACTTATTGGACGTTGTTTGTAAAAACTTTCTAACGATATAATTTGGTTAAATACTGAAAAGTAGATTCTAAATGCAAATTATTGGAGCAGTGGTGGCCCAGTGGTAACAGCCAAGACTTACAAGTT
Organism: Orthosia gothica; assembly: GCA_949775005.1. Classification (NCBI taxonomy): domain Eukaryota; kingdom Metazoa; phylum Arthropoda; class Insecta; order Lepidoptera; family Noctuidae; genus Orthosia; species Orthosia gothica. Next base: position 10,829,962 of record OX459038.1, on the reverse strand, counting down.
GTAGGTCGTTGGTTCGAACCCAGCCAGGCGTTTAAATTTGAGTAAATTATTTCATCACTACTGCTCTCAAAACGGCGAAGGAAAACATCGTGAGGAAATGTCTTATAGCCAAAAATTCGAAGATATGTGACATCCACCAACTCACACTGGGCCCGCGTGGTGGATCACGGCCAATTCCCTCTTACAGAGAGGACGCCTGAGTCCCAGCAGTGAGAACTTTAAAAGGCTCATGATAAAATTCAAATAGTCCATAGAAAGTTTGAATTAAAAAAAATCATACCAGATTAACCTAATCATGTTTTAGTTAGTTTTTATAAATAAGGTATTTATTGTAATGCAAATATTTTTTAATTATTTTTGGCGGTAACTTCACTAATCTATAATTAATTTCAGGAATGGTGTGTTTATAAATAGTTATCAGCGTAGGCGTACGAAGGCATGCAAATGTTCTAACTACTATCCCTTTTAAAGCTTACATTTTAATGACTACCCTCCATTTATTTAGTTGTTACTTCAATTAAATAGTAATAAAGTTTGTTAGAATAAAGTTTATTGTAAATTAGTTGAAAATTAACATTGGGAAAATTATACACGAGCATTTTGTGGGTAGTTGCAAGTTTCAATTGAATTATATTTAGATCAGTATTAAATATGATTACAATTTAAATTAATAACAGAAACCGCGGTTATTTACATTGAAATTCAACTTTAAAACCCTTTAATACAACACAACTAAATGCATTTTTAGTTTTGTTGTATTGCAGGTTTTCAAACTTATATAGGAACTTAGCAGATTCAGTGTAGAGTGTGACTGACCAAGTTGACCGAAAGTATATACTTACCATGTAGATATATATGAAGATAAACGAAAAGAATAAGACACGTCACTAGTCCTTCATACGTGAAATTTTTTGCACCAAAATGTGGTTGTTCAAAATAAACATTAAGTGAAAAATCCTTTGGGTTAAAATTAGGTTAATACATCTACTCGTAACTATCACAGGAATTTAAAAACTTTTCTTTTAACCAGTTGAATGACTGATTGCCGAAACAGTAAAAAAGCCATTGCGTCTCGCGTAGATCCACGTTTAGGGCACTCAAGGGATTAATACTTACTTTACCTTCCTACCAAAAGCACCTGTTACTTACCTGCCCCAAGTTGCAATAGTCTAATCTCATTAGTAAACCAGACTCGTTGCTCGCATATAAATATTCTTTATTAATTTCTAGTGTAATATTTCTGTGTCCAGCTTAGAGATATATAAACGATGCTTATATGTTTCTCGCCACATGGGAATCACAAGAGTAGTTGAGGGAAAAGGTTTATTCTCTCTCAAGAGTTATTAGAGGTACAAAGAAACGGAAGCTTGCACTGCACAGAGTAGAAATTTATTCCGTCAGAGTTTCATTACGTTTAATTTTTACCAAGAATAGGAACGTGTTATAGTAACCATAGTATGTTAACCATTTAATTAAAGTTCTGTTTTCTTCATAATTTTTCTTCGTTTTGAAAGAACAGTAATATTTTTTGGTCACTTTCATAACATCGTCGCTTTGACTACTTAAAATTTATCTTATCCATCTGAAATCGTATTTGAGAATAGTTCATGCTATGGGTAAAAGCATTAACTTTTCCGCTACGTGGTACTTCTACTCAGGTTTGTGTAGGGAGGGCTGGCTGTCCAATGTGTCATGTGTGCCGGACGTAGGCCGTATTTTTCAATTAAATAAGTAGATATCGCCTCTTTCGGAGCTATGGAACTCGTTTCATTGTATCTTTATGTATAATTTGTACACAATATATCATCATCATTATCAGCCTTTTAATTTTTCCTTTGCTGGGTTACGGGCCTCCTCTCTGTGATAAGGAATGGGCCGTAAACCACCACGCGGACTCAATGTGGGTTGGTGGATGTCACATGTATTCGAATTTTTGTTTCTAGGACATGCCGGTTTCCTCACGATGTTTTCCTTAACCTTTTGAGAGCAGTGGTGGTAAAATAATTTACACCTTAGTGTTTGTTTGTAGGCGCTTTTAAAGTAAAGCGCCTGGTTGGGTTTGAACCCACGACCTACAACTTATAAGTCACGGTCGATACCACTAAACCACCACTGAAACACACAACACAGTGTATATCTCTATATAAAAGCATTTAAAAATAAAAATACTAGTCTAATTAGTGTTACAGTTGTTCTATCTCGCGACGGCGGGTTGGTCTTAGTCGTGTATGTACGTGTATGCACATTGTGCAAAAGCTCGGGAGCACACAGAAACAATGTGCATATGCATCTACACACACATATAAGTTCAACCCGCTGTCGTGAGATAGAACAATAGCTGTAACAGGGTATCGCACACAGAGCCACTACAGTTTCAAAGCACACAACACTTCGGCGTTCCCTTCACTACTTATCCTATATAACATTGCTTATAAAACACAAGTCTCCCAAGTATTAGCTACAATAACACTTTTATTAGATAAGTACTGTGCTGAAAGTTACCAGTGCCTGGATGCTCCATCGCAAACACTAGTTGTTGGCTATTTTTCAATCTTATTACTTAAGGCATAAAGGCAAAGTGGTTCACGGATGGTACGTGAGCAGCAAGAGATGAAGCCGAAGATGTTAATCGATATCCCAGAGGAGTTTAGTTAAGCAAACTGGAGTCTTCGAGTTTGACCGTTAGAGAGAAATTTACCATTGTAATTAGAAAAATTTAACTGTAAGAAGGTTCAAGGCTTAATTTTACCTATATAGACAAGGGTCGATAATTTTTGAAACCAAAAAAAAATACAGTGGGATAAAACCCATTAGAAAAGGAGGGGAATATGATCAAAATGAAAGGAAAAATAAATTACGTTCGATCCGAGTTCGGGAAGTGGGAGGGGGTGACTTTTCAAGGGTAAACAATGGTTTATCTTGATTTCCGGCAAAACTACAAGTCCTATGGAAAAAGTTAAATGGCAAAGTTGTAGGTCATAAAAAGATCTACAACTTTTTTATTTGCAATTTTTTCACATAACCTCAAAATTTAGGTGAAAAATTCAAAAAACCAAGTTTTTGGTATTTTATTTATATATTTAAAAAAAAAAAAATTGTCTACGAAATTTGGTAAAAACTTACCTTATTATGTCCCAAATATACTGTAATTTATTTGATTAAAAATATTTATTTTTTCGCGTCATTTTAACTTAATATAAAAAAGCACCCTAATTTTCAATCGAAAATTCTGACGGCAAAATATCAGCTTTTTTAAAAAAGTCGGTGAGCTCTTTGTTCGTTGAAATCTCTACTTTTTGATTGTGTAAAAAAAATATACATAACTATGGTACATATAATTTAATTTAAAAACGAAATAACAGGTAATAAGGCCCAGACCCTCCCAGTCCCTTCCCTACTTCTCTATAAAATACCTTTTGATGGTCTAAAATTTTCCGTAGGTCACTCAGATTTATCAGTTATCTTAAAATAGCAATAAATAGGCATCTACGCATATAATTTAAAGAAGATTCTACAATTTACTCAAAATATTGTAGATGTCTTATTAAACATTAACTTTATTTTTTGCATTTTCTGAGAAAATTTACCATAGTAATGTATATTTTTTTTACACCATCAGAAAGTAGAGATTTCAACAAACAAAGAGCCCACCGACTTTTTGAAAAAAGCAGATATTTTGACAGGAGAATTTTCGATTGAAAATTAGGGTAGTTTTTGCGATATTAAGTCAAAATAAGGTGAAAGAATAAATATTTTAAATAAAAAAAAATTACAGTGTGTTTGGGACATAAAAAGGTAAGTTTTTACCAAACTATGTGAAAAACAATAAAAAATTGTAAAAGATCAAAATTATAAACTAAAAACTTGGTTATTTGAATTTTTCACATACATTTTGAGGTTATGTGAAAAAGTGTCAATTCAAAAGTAGTAGATCTTTTTTTTATCTACAACTTTGCCATTTAACTTTTTTCCATCGAGGACTTGTAGTTTTGCCGGAAATTGAGATTAACCGTTTTCACCCATAAAAACTCACCCCCTTCCCCTTCACGACCTCAGATCGCCCGTAAATTATTTTTCCTTTCATTTTTATAATATTCTTCTTCTTTCCCAATGGGTTTCAACCTACTATTATTTTTTTCACTTTTTATTATTTTTAAAGGTTTCTACCCTGCCCGGCGAGCATGGCCTACTGTGACATCGCTTTAGTCACACTTTTAATCACAGTTTGGGCGATAAACTCATTTTGTCATAAATGCTAGCACGGCAGCGTGAGATATTTTCTTGACTTGTGGCATAACTTCTTGACGTTTATTTTTTTCTTTTTCGGAAATTTTCCAATTTTATTGCAGTTTCGGTTTAACCTTGGCTATAAAAACCATTAATGTTCTGAGAAGCATAGCCCTACGACGCACTGTTTCCGAATTATGGGCCTCCGTATCTTATTTTATTTTGCATAAAACGCTCTATATTTCTAAAAGATATCTCGAAAACGGTATGTCCTAGGCAAAAAAAAAACAAAATTTAGCCCCCCCCTTTGCTACCCCCATGTTAGCAGCATCCCAACATGAATTAAACGTTTTTTTTTTTTTAACATTGCTTGGTTTTCGACTTGAACTACGGTCATGACAAGTTATGATAGAATATGTCATGTCTTACAATTTAACTTAAATGCTAGCACGGGACAACCATGTGACATAGTGTGCAGTCGCGACTTGCTTTTCTTGTTGTTGACTTCATAGTGTGGTATTTATTAAAGATCTACTTACGTTTCATAACACTCCACAATCCATCTTCACATCTTTTGATATCGCATCAATTTGTGTAACTCATTTTTATATATATTCTTTGTATTATTACATCTGGAAAGCATATTTAGTTATTTCTGACTGTTTTAAATATCTAAACTTAAATTATATTCGTAATTTATAATTCTTCTTGTAATATTTTTCTACTGTGACGTTTTATCTGACATGGCATATGTCTGTCTATTTTATTTTCTTAAAGCCATAGACATACCATAGGTACCATGGACTATAATACCTAGACCTTTCCTTAAGCTAGTTGTACATTATTGTAAGGTCAGAGCAGACTGACCCGCCTTTGTAAAGCCGTTTTTATTCGCTCTGTTCTGATGGAGATTTGAATTTGAAATTGAGAAGAGATGGCAGATCGAATGAAAAACGGGCTTCAGCTTTTTTCAGTCTTGGAACTGGTCTGAACGCGGACAGTGGTGGATATACTGTGTACTAGAATACGAAGTGTATTTTTCTACTCTTGAACTCTTAAAAACGGTGAATTATCCGCTTATGTAAAAACTATTATTGTTTGAAGTGCACCAGTTAATATATATATATTTTGTGTGGTTCCCGAGAGCATTATTTCCTGAGACTTACCCTCAACGGCCATCTCGTGACATCAAAGGCCTCGCTGTTTGGCGTATTGAGCCATAGCCGGCCTCCACACACCTCGGAGCCTACGTATTTACCCGTTTGCCTGATTATCCGTCCTGCTATCTACTCTACTGCCTACCTGACTGATTTCCTGGCTTGACCACCTACCCGTGGTGTCTGCTGACCTGCCTACCTGCCCGATTGCCTGCAAGTCCGTCGTGGTGCCTGCTCACCTGCCTACCTCGGGCATTCCACGACTTCCTGCCCGACCTACGGTTAGCTGCCCACGACGTCTGAAGCCGGCCTAAAGTTTATACTGCTATATCTTTTTTATTAATTTTTTTATCTTTTTAACTTAATTTTTATTAACGTGGCTTACGTATAGCTCTCCGGCGCTATACGTAACGCTACAATAGTGCGACATAATTTGAATAGACGACCAAATAAAATAATACGTAAAAAAGTATGCCGTTCATACAGCCAAACAACTTTTTTATTTTTCTTTGTTTGTTTGATAACATATTAAGTGTTTGTTAGAAAGATTTACAAAAAAATATAATAGCTTGGACCAATACCGGTAGGCCCCTATTTTTTATATTTTGAATGTTTTTTGTGGATATTATTTAAGAAACATTTAAAAATGTAGAAAGTAAGAAGAATATGGAATAAAAGAAAATAATAATAAAAAAAATAATAATCAAAATAAAAATAATAATTAAAAATAAGAATAATATAAAATTAATTGTAGATCCTATAACATTTCAATTAATTAATAAGCATTGATCACCACACACAAAATAAATTTATGGCCATTTGGTGCAGTAATTAGAAGGAAAATATTATTTTTTTCAACTGTACAATTTTATCACCACCTCCGAACGAAAGTGATACATTTTTCTCAATCATCTGACAAAATGTGACATTTGTGACAAAATGGGTGCGCCCGTCATAGCAATTAAGACCCGATGAGTCCCAAATAAACGTCACGAAATTTTCTCACGCCGCCGGTACTAGTATTTAAGACAAAATGACTTTATCGCCCAAATTGCGATGAAATGTGTGACTCAAGCCATGGTACAATAGGCCGTGCTCGCCGGGAAGCAACAAAAAAGACATGTCGCGCCTTTAAAATATGTCACATGGTTGACCCGTGCTAGCATAAATGACAAATTGTAAGATATGGACAAATTTTATCATGTCTTGTCACAAACGTCTTGGGTTTGCCATGCTCGCCGGGCTGGTCTAATAAGGTTAAATTTTGTCTAAGCCGGCGACTGAGATACACAATGGGCAAACCGTTTTCGAGGTCTAAATTATTATTTTAAGTATCCAAGAACGCAATATTAGAAATGCCTCTGTCTGAAATCGCGGGAGGTGTGGTTTGAAACGCTACTCTTGCTTCTCTGACTGACTTTGCCTATCAAACGATCAATCTAGTTGCTTTGCATAAAATTTTTCGTCCAGAGAAAAAAGCGGGCCCAATTTCATCTATTCTTTTCTAGTTTAAGATATCGCTTGGTAAGAATTTTAAAATCACAGCAATGTCAAAAACCACCTTTTAACCTATAAGCAATTTTATCCAGCAGACCATAAAATCATCCAGCGTACAAATCAAACATTCAAATGATATTTGTCCTCCAAAAGGAATTCCTCTCGACCATGCTAGCACAGAGTACTCTGTGCCAGTAGTATAAGTACTGAACATTCCATGTCAACCACAGTTTGACGCCAGGAGTATTCGCAACGCGTTTTTATACACTGAACGTGGTCAGAATAACGAACATTCTGTATATCGGCATTCTTTTTTGATACCACTGGAGTCTGAATGTCGCCAATCTTACGGCAAATGCAATTTGGAGGGTACACATTGAAAATAAAAGACTTTTCTGCTTTGTGTGAAAGGCAGCGAAGAGAAACTTGATTTATTATGATTTTGTTATACTTTGAGCAAAATTACGTTGCTTATTTTTTGTTCGGTGTCCCTTTCGATGTTAATAATTGAATAGCGAGAGGATTCGACATCTTGTTTTGGTGTTTATAAACGAAAAGATTCCTTCTTAATTTACTCAATAATGCTAATAAAATTTTGCTGAAAATAATTTTCTCAGATATAAATCGAAATTGGTCTTTTGGCTGCAAAATTTTAGCTATTCAGCTTCTTACTAAAACTTGCTCCTTTAGAGGGAGAAAACACAGCGAAAAGTAGACGCTGTAGCTTTATTTAAGACCAGCACTGCTTTGTAATTAAACTTGTGTTTTAATATGGAACTACCAGAGGAACCGTCTTACGTTTAAATTTATACAATTAACCTTTATAAAGTCACCTTAGAACCAATAAAATTGAGGTTCGGAGGTTCTCACTGTGGACGAGGTTGCAAAAGTGAGAAGGAAACAGCTAGCATAGCCTTTCACCTTTCAGTTGACCAATCAGGTATTATATTACTATTCCATTTAAGCATGGCCATAGCTGTCATAAAACAGATACCTAACTTTATAATAATTATACTTATTATAAATGCGAAATTTTGGATGTGTGTATGTTTGTTACTCAATAACGCCACAAAGGCTGAATGGATCTGGATAAAAATTGCCACAGAGAATAATCTCTGTGCCAAATTCTGTGACAGGAATAGCACATAAGATATTTTTATCCCGGGCATATGTTTCCTCGAGATAATTTTTGACTAATTGCCACTGTTTTGTTCTGAGAGCAATGTGTCCTACCCATTTAAGTTTGGCAATTTATCGGGCTACGTTGGTTATTTAAGTTCTTCTACGAATCCAACCATTTCTGATTCGATCACTCATGGAAACTTCAAGCATAGCCTTCTCCAAGACAAAGACTGCGAGTAGTAAACTCAATATTGCAGATTATGCGGACCTGATGGCGCGTTGCAATTTAAATTGCATCGATTCGTTTGATGCGATATCGCTTAAAAGTATTTTAGAACAATAGTAAATCGATCAAATTGCATCGAATTAACACCGTCGAGCCTTCAGAAAAGTCGCTATGAAACCGAATGCAATATAATTTTCTCGACTCAAATGATGCTGTGGTCCATTTGTTTTACTGTCATGCCTTAACATAATTATGATCATAATAACGGCTTTATCGACCACTTCTATTTGTAACAACGTAGCACTTTATGGCACTTAAAATGTACGAGAGTTAACACAGGGTTTAAAGTAAACCGACCTATTTCAAGTCAGCCGTAAAGCGGTAGTAATTGGAGATGATTAAAACAATAAAATGTGCTGCTAATCTATGTCGCTTTAAGTTTTTAGCAGAGTGCTAAACTTAAGTGCAGTCGCTATAAAGTTTTGATGATTGTAAACGTATGCAGCTACCTTCTGTATTACTGTGGCTAATCAGACTCTTGGAGTAGGTTATGAAGTTGGCATGTTATGAAAATAAACATTAATTCATATCTTTCTTCTTTTTGTTTAATTATTATGTACACACACATAAAAAACTGAAAAGAAGAAGAAGGTACATAAAATAGGTACAATTCTTCTTCTTCATCGTGTCGATGATTCCATTTTTTTGTTTTTTATTTAGATGTTGTGCTTCGACCAGAACTCAGCAACGTCGACAGCCCTAGCGCTGGTCTCGCACAGGTCCTTCATGGTGCAGGTGTTTGTGCACAGAGAGTACGACAACAGATGGGGCATCGTTTGCGGTGCGGTTCCACAGTCGCACTGTGGCTGATCGGATTACCCCCATCTGACCAGGTTGTACCTACAGCGGCCCACTTGGCTTCGCAGCCTATTTAGGGTTTTCCATGTTGGCCATGGCAATTTATGTCCAGCTGGGAGCTTTTCTGCAGGATCGATATAGTCAGTTGGAGAGGGGTATTCTTTCTGCGTGCTTCCCCAGGGCTGTCGTCGCAAGTTGTTTTAGCCGACTTTAGGAAGCTGTTCCGACTCTTTAGGTACAATGGTATACTTATTTCTCAAAGAAATCTTTTCCAGCTCTTTCGTACCGAGAGGAGAGTTGAAAAAAGATATGTAGACGCCATAAAAAAAAAACAAACGAAAAACATATTTAACAATGCCAATAAAGGCAAGCCGGATACGAGGGACAAGACTTCTCCCTGGAGATCAGGTCCGTGGGGTCGCCACTACCCACCAGCTCGCCACAAAGCTGCCCTGCGGATTGTATCTCTCATAGTCTGGTCCCTCACCCTAGGCATGTTGCGGCAAAGTAGAATCTACCGGCACATTCGATAGACTAGTCGATATACCAGTCGATAGGCCAGTCGACAGACCAGTCGGTAAGCAAGTCTGTAAACGAGTCGGTAGACAAGTCGACAAAAATGTCGATGGACATGTCCTTGTTCATAGATAAATCGGTAGACTAGTCGGAGTTCTGCTGACAGAAAAACCTTTTACAGAACATTAACAGAACGGAATGTGTAATTTAAAAAAAAATACATTTTTGAAGTCGGTAGAAAATGGAGGTCATAAATTTTTGGAACTGCATAATATTTACATGTGTTACTCTATGTGGGCTATATATTTAAATATATATTTTTTCAACTATAAAATTTTATCACCACCTCCAAACGAAAGTGATACATTTTTTTAAATCATCTGTCAAAATGTGACATTTGTGACAAAATGGGTGCGCCCGTATTGGAAAATAAGACCCAATGAGTCCCAAATAAACGTCAGGAAATTTTCTCAAGCCGCCGGTGCTATTATTTGGAACAAAATGGCGTTATCGCCCAAACTGCGATGAAATGTGTGACTCAAGCCATGTCACAGTAGGCCGTGCTCTCTGGGCAGCAACAAGAAAGGCATGTTGCGCCTTTAAAATATGTCACATGTTTGACCCGTGCTAGCATTTAAGACAAATTGTAAGACATGACATAATTTATCATGTCTTGTCACAAATGTCTTGGGTACGCCCATGCTCGCTAGGCTGTAAAACTTCCGTACACTATTTCACTTTATCTCACAGTAAAACAAACTGTTATTAAAACTTGCTTTGAAATAAACTTTGTACTACAAAGTCTGGCAGAGCTACACCGCCACGCCGTAGCAAGCTGGGTATGACATTCGTAGCGCGTAGCACATCGTTAAGTCAGCTCGTATAAAACCTTGCTCGAACTAAAAGCCTTGTTCGAACTAGGCTAGTAATTTAGTAAAGTAGCGAGTAATTTAGTGGCTTCTACTCGTTAATGCATACAGAAATCGTTCGCACTCGGTTAGTATACAGTACACAAGTGAGTTGTATTTTGCAAGATGAACAGCCTGCAACGCAATAGAGTTAATAAACTGGTTAAGCCACAGATAACCTCCCAATAGATTCCGCATAGAAGACGATTTACACGCACCACACATCAGTTTATTTAGGCTGATACAACTCAGTGCACGGTATGATCTCTTTAGTGTCAACCAGACATTAGAGCTGTGGGGACGCTAGCAATTTCTAGTTTTAATTCTGTTTAAAAAATAGTTATAAACGGTTTCCTTAAAAAAAAACGAATTGTGCAGTAAAATGGTGTGGAAAATCAACCAGCCCTTCTAGTTCAAAAAAAGATGCGATAACATTCCACCGGTAGGCAAAGTAGATAAATATTGACCAATCTAAAAAAGGTCAAGTTATAATGGTTAACAAATCAAAATTGCACACTTTATAGTAGCGCTCGTTGATGTCTTTGTGAAAGTCCCTTTCACTCATACGGCATTATTATATTGCTATCTTTCTCCCACCGAAGTAAAAATGTTGAGATAAATACGTTTTTTGCTTATCGAAAAGTATCGATGATCGATATTTAATTAGGGTATATAGGAGAATAAAATAATTTTGTTAAAATTATTTTAAGATTATTTAAAAATAAACAATTTAGTTTACACACCAGTCTAGCCAAGGGGTACCGTGTTACCCAGTTACTGGGTTGTGGAGGTCAGATAGGTAGTCTCTCCATGTAAAACACTGGTACTCAGCTAAAATCCGGTTAGACTGGAAGCCGACCCCAACATAGTTGGGAAAAGGCTAGGCAGATGATGATGATTAAACAGATTATTTTTTTTTTTACTTTGAACTAATAGTGTTCTACTCATAACAAGAGCTTAGTGTGACTCTGTTTACATAGGATTACAATTAAATTAAATCATTTTTGGCCAAAATCAAAATCTTTTCTCGATCGATGTTTTTCTTTAATATTATTAAGTAATTATAAAATCGCCGCCTACGAAATTTTACATAAAATACCATTCTGTTTGAAAAATATCGATATTTTTATCGACATTTAATGCGTATGTCTCATCACTACGACAGATACCGTGATCTTGAACAGTCAATCACGGTGCACTTGTCACTCCCCGCGCAACCCGTGCCTACCGCCAAATTTGGTGAACTCGGAATCAAACAAAACAATAGGCAAGCGGTATCTATTGGGAGGTAATCTGTGTGTTAAGCTAATCGCAATGGTCATTTTAGAAGAGGTGGAAGAGGAAATTTGTGTAATTAAGAGAAAGAACTTTTTCTGAACATTTTCTAACTCCATGTATGCGGATTGTTTATTATTTTAATTTTTGTATTGTGGGCCTTAATATTCCATAAGCATTCATGCTCCAAGTATTTGGAAACAAACTTCAAAGTTGTCTCTTCGCTCCAGCGGAACGACATTTTTGCCGGCAGTAATGAACTAGACTAAATAAACAGGTTCGGACTTGTGTAGCCGGTGAACCAGTAGGCACGGACGCGTGGTGGGGCGAGCTACTCGCCCGATAAAAATAGAGTAGAATGGATTGACTCGACTAAATCATTCACTAAACTACACGAAAAAAATTTGTGATTCGCACACATTTAGCCACTAAATTACTGGCTACTTTACTAAATTACTAGCCTAGTCCGAACTAGGCTTAAGGTTTATGCTTTAAAGTTACTAAAATGAAAATGAATTTTAATTTATGTTACCCTTTCCATGCATACAATAATAAATTTATTGTTACAAAAAAAAGGTTACATTAATGTTTACACAATGATAGTATATATGGCTTAAGAATTAACTTGTAAACATTGATTAATGAACTCTGCCTCATAAACTAGGTGTTGCTCTAAGTTGATTCCTAATATTTTCAAGATATACGTAGATATATCTTGAGAATATTAGAAGTTAACAGTTCAACATCGGCACATAGTAACTCAGATTCACGACGACAAGAAACCAATTTGAAATGTGCTATGCCTGACTATAATCTATCTCTGTGCCAAATTTCATGCAGATCCATTCAACCGTTTGCGCGTGAAGAAGTAACAATTACGTTTCTTTTTATTTGTACCTACATTGTGTATATCTATGTGTGCCAAATAAACTGGTTTTCTTTCTTTCTTTCAAACACACACACACACACACACTCACAAACTTTCGCCTTTATAATATTAGTGTGAAGTGTCATGTGATAATAATAAATAGTATAAAACTTGTATAAAAGGTTGTTGTAGTCCGCCTAAAGTACAAACATCGTAAAATTCTATCAAGAGTGCGATACCAAGTTTTGACGTATAAAAAACTGGACGCTGAAAGTATTTGTGTAGTCTGCTTTATAGTTATTTTACGTTGAAGTCACCAAGAGGGCACTTCCATGTTACTTAAACCGTAAGTACGTAGTAAAATCACTTATTTTGTAAGTGAATTTTGGGTTATAGTTGCTCATAAATAGTGCAGAAAATATTCCATAAATGTATATGACTAGTGGACGCCTCGTGGTTTCATCCGCGTAGTTCCCGTTCCCGTTGGAATACAAGGATAAAAAGTAACCTATGTCATCTGGGTATAGCTTCCCAAAGGTGAAAGATTTTTTGAAATCGGACCAGTTGTTCTTAAGTTTATTCGTTACATACAAAAATACAAATCTTTCCTCTTTATAATATTAAGTATATAATACGGTCGTTATGGCCCTAGTGGCTAAGAACCCGCTTGTCATGCTTGAGGTCGTTGGTTCAAATCCGGGCAAGTACCAATGTGACTTTTTTATTTTATAATTATGTACTTTCTAAATTTCTCTTGGACGTCGCTGACAACACTAAAGGACAACATCGTCATAGTTAATATAGTCTAAAAACGTCAACCCGTATTGAGAAGCGTGGTGAATAATGCTAGTGCCTTCTTTGCATCAGAAGAGGCTTTTGCCTTGCAGTGGGACAGTTACAGTCTAATATTATTATTATGAATCCCTATATAAAATAACCTTAATAAGACTACCAAATATTCAGTCTCAAAACTTACCTTAGCAATGACATTATATTGCTTTAAGATAAGGTTTATTATTTGTCTAGAAACACGAAATGCATAAAAAAGAATACCATACACAGAAATTACTCCACCTTTTTTGTATACGGAGCCAATTAGTATAATTGCCACGACTCAACCCGCCATTTTAAATTTTGACATAAAAGCTCTTGAGCTTTTTAATTACTAGTTTGGACGCTAGAAAACCAGAGGTAACAATGTCTCAGGCAATCCAAGTATTTACCATTCATAATGGTACTATAAGAACTAGAACTGGTATATTTGAAACTCTAATGACACTTCATTATAATTTTAGAGCATTAAATCAGCGAGAAATCGTGGTTTTGCATTTTCAACTTTATGTTAATCACAAGTGGTTTTAGTTTGGCGTGTTTATTTTTAACAAAAAAAACCTAATCTGTATCTATATGAATGGTGTGAGTAAGGTATTTCTTTCAAGCTTGCCGTAAGTTATTACTTTCTAGAATTTGATCCTTATAAACGACACTGTCGGATGGCGTATTTCTTTCCAAAATTAACGGTTTTCATGCCTGGATATTGCTTTAAAAAATCCAATGATGCAGTTTTAGTTTTTGCTTTTCGGTATTCCTCATAGTTTCGAATTTGGCCATACACGCCCTCGTGAAAAATCAACCATTTTTTTTATACTTTCTGCACCTCTTGTGCGAGTCACAAATAAATATTCTTTCTTTTTTTTTTTCAAAATCTCACTCTGTATTATGAAAGGTGCCTGTGAGAAGATTCACACTGCAGTTTGTCTACAAATTTACAAACCGATAGTAAATCTATTCATACAGGTGTTGGTTCGACATTTATTACAGCGGGTATGCACATTATATGTTATTACTAGTATATTATGTGCATACCCACATTATAAGTAATAAACAACATAGATGATAGTTATGTAGTTTTTCTGTGTGAGTTTACACAGTAATATAGTTTTTTTTTTGTAACTAACCTAGATTATTGTTTATATCATAAATACACTATTATTAATTATCTGGATTTTAGAAGGTGAATTATACGAGTCACTAATGTAGGTTGATAAATTATTGTGAATTCCGTAAAACATACTAAAATAGTCAGGCCAGTATTTATTTGATACAATAAAATCTTGTATCGTTTTTATGTCAGACCTTTAAATGACAAAGCGATAAGATATGGAAATTGTGACATTATCATACACTCTCGATATAAATAATATTTAATTTTTAACACTTTTGTGAAGCTTTCAATTTTAACCGACTTTTTTGTATATTTTTAAAATATCAATGAAATATTTCGAATTATCTTATTAGAATAGAAAATGCTTTGAGTTTGAATATGACAAATTCTTTTAACAGTTAAAAGACGACTTATGATTTTGTATAAATGGGGCATATCTTTCTCATTCTCGGCAAAGAAACGAAACCCCGCATTTTTCTTTGAAATTGTTTCAGGCTCGATAATACTTTATTTCATTACTCGACATTTTCTAACCCCGATCCCTCTGCTCGTAAATTAATACGTATCCTGTCCCATAAATCTTTTGACGCTTAAAGAAATACCGTATCTATTGATGCCTCTATTTTTATAAAAGGACTCGCCTAGTACGTGTTGGTCTGCGCATAAATTAGTTTTCTATAGGTAGCACAACAATTATATTCTTTGTTAAAAATATTGAAAGAAAGAAAGGATCAAATTTATTTAGCAACAGTGCATGAAACACGACGCAGAATTTAAAAAAAATGCTGAAATAAATTAAAGTGTGTGCCACATAATTAATTATTTTAACAATCTATGATAAAAACAGAATTTATTCTTATGATTATTTTTTCTATGAATTCAGTTTCGTCTCGAAGACGTTGCTTTAATCTTGCATCTTTCAAAATATCTAGATTTTGAATAAATTGCGATCATATAAGTTACAAAAATAAGTAGAACATAAAGTGTAGACATAACTGTGACAGAAATGATAAAAGTTAATAAGAAATTCCTTATTCAAGTACCGAACCATAAAACAGCGTAGCCAAATAAAATATTATTGTCACAATAACAAGGTCGGGGACAAATTGGAATCCAAAACCTATGTCTAGAATCTGTATAGATTTTCGTATGTCACAACAATAGAATGTACAGTTGAACGAGCCATTTGGTATATAGGCGAAAATATTCATCTTACCACTACACTATCAATATTATTTTTTTATGCGTGCGTAACATGTAAAGCTCATGGTATAATTAAAAAGCAATGTAAAAGATGAAACTTAAATTTCACTAATCAAACGTTAACAGACTGTTTCACCATCCACAATTAAGTTCTAATTAACTTTCCTGGCATATTATTTTACACAAATACTGTTCCTTTTATGAATTTTATCGATGAGTAGAATCTAATCGCTCATCGCGAATCAGGCCCAAAAAAATCAGTATCTTATTTGCTTAGCAAAGTCACAGTATTGGGCAGTAGTTGCATGTTACCTACCTGTATTCCAATCTCCTAGTCCGCCTGTACATCGGTATATAATAATTTTGTGTGGAATTTTCCAATAACGGCCGAGATGAAGACGTTCCCCGCGTGAGGGCATGCGAGACGCCGAGCAATGTACCCAATGTACCCGCTGCCATCAACTCAAGGGCCCTGATTGCTTTCAGTTTGTAGGAAATTGAATCGGCAGGGCCTGCATACCTTCGGTTGTTGGACAGATTTACCTTATCGTGTTTAATTGAGTCAGTTTGTTGTTCAGAATGTTTGTTGATGACACAAGATTTTGGTTGTTTTGTTCTTCTTCTCGAATCGATAAATTCAAATTTTGTCTCACCGTCTCAACTATATTCCAATATTTTTTTGTTTAAATTAAATATTAATTAAAATACTGACCCAATTCTGAGCGCGAATATACTTACTTAAGGGCCTTCCACCGCTTCAGTGCCGTAAAACGTATACTTTCTAAAGCATACTCCTTAGTAACGGCTAGGCTAAAAGGTTTAAAAAAAAATACTATTGATTCATGTAAATTATTTGTGAAACATGGTTTTTTCGTGAAACTAATTGGCTTGCTTTAAAAAAAATATCAACACGTTTTTTTTCGCTACTTTTGGACACTTACTCCTCCAAAATGACTTGGATGTTCAAAAATATTTTTGTACAGACAAATTTGATGGCTAGAATTCCTTTATAACTGACATAGCATAAGCAAATCATAGAACATATTGCAAACAAAACTGTCCAAGAGGAGGTTCAATATTAATATTCTGGCACGCACGACCAGTACTGCGTTAACTTCGGCGAATATTTACGCCTCAAGTTTAGTTACTAGATTTGATCACAAGGATAATCATTTATGATACCTTTGGTATGCATGACTTTTGAGTCAATAGTTTTAACTCATAGACTACATATACACTAAATTTATCGAGGTCCTCCGGTTAACCGCTCCACATGGTTGTGAAATAGTACCTACATTTTATACAGCTTAGCTATTTTTTATTCAGTATTAATTATCCAATCTTAGTGGTCAAACGCGAGCCTTAAAAAAAAAAAAAAACTAAAGTAATTGTATAATTTACTACAGCTACCGAAACAAAAATGTCAAAATAAATTCAGAATGACATTATCACGACGTTTTAATTATCACATATTATTAGCACAAAGGAAGTCTTCTGTGTTGACCATTAATAACACAGCTAATTGGCTTAAACTCCAGCGTTCATTGCGTCAGGAGTTTTTTATTTTACATTTTAAGTTGCGTTGGAAATCTCACGTCAAAAAGAAAAGACAGGAACTCGATATACGGTACAAAAATATGTATTGGTTACTCGGAAGGAAATCCTGTCTATCAATACACAATAAAATTATAATATACAAGCATATTCATATGCCAATTTGGACGTATGGTATCCAACTATGGGGCTGTACTAAACAAAGTAATGTAAAAATTATACAACAATTTCAAAATAAAGTACTCAGAGATGCTGTTAATGCACCATGGTACATCTGAAATGACGACCTTCACCGCGACCTTAAAATTAAACTCGTCACCACCGTTATTCAAAACTTTGCTGAAACCCACGAACACAGACTTCATCGACATGTGAATGTGGAAGCAATCCAGCTGCTAGATAACACGGACATAGTGCGTAGGCTAAAGAGAACTAAACCATTTGAGTTAGTGTAGTCTATAATAAGTGAAAAAATAATAGCAAAGAATACTGTGCTATACATGTAACACGTGAACTAAGTGTTTTTAACGTATCAGACTCTAAGAAAGTGCTACCGAACTGTATAAAAGTGCAAATTGACACTATTCTTAGTCATAACATTTTACATTATAATAATAAGTTAGAGTTAAATTGCTTGTTAGTCTATTAAGGCTAGATTGTAATTTGTTATTAAGAACATTAGTTTTTATTAATATAGAAAGAAAAAAAAAAAAAAAAAGCATCAACAATTCATTTTAGTATAAAAATGACAAATTTCGTAAATTCGTGATTGCATTTACACGGATTTATAATTTCATAAGCATTAACTCAATAGTAACTATTTAATCTGTCCAAACTATAAACTAACAATAATTTATTTTAGCAATAAATGAAGAAATACTTAGTTTCATGTTACTATGACTGAACTAAATACCTATAGGGCTTATTTACCCTGTCATATAATCTGGTCCAAGTTTACCAAGAAATCATAACATTATTTGTTGCTTTTTCTTTGTTTTTTAATCATCCAAAATACCAGACATTTGAATATAAAATCATAATAATCATAAAACATACTTTCATTCGTAAATGAAAGTATGTTTTATTCGAGTTGCTCTTTTTAGGTAGTGAAGTTAAAGTTAACAATTCAAAACATTTATAAAAAAATACAATGACACATTTTATGTCAAGCTGATCTAACAGCAATTCCTTAATTGTAAAAGCCAGTCGCTTCTATTTTCCACTTTAAAGTAATTTACAAGATTGAAGCAAGAAATAATAAAATTGCATTTTAATATTCCGCGAGGTAGTATAATCTCTTTTGTCGACTGGTAACACAAACACTCTGACAAGTATTTATTAACATTCTTTAACTCAGCTGTGTAGGAAAAAAATTGTTTTGCCAACTACAAAGCTCTTTTGTTGAGCATTTTATTCCACTCTGGGACTTTAAAGATGCTGTCAAAAACAAAAGCGGCGAAACTAGAATTCATAAATGTAAGGCTTTCTTATTTAAGAAAATTTTTGAACACACAACAAAAAAAACACACTTGTTTACAAAGAAATGTGTAATAGGTCGCACAAAATGAATTCGAGCGATATCAAAAATATATCAGGTCCTGTATATGTCAAGCAAGTTATGCGAGTGTGATTATTTTTAGCTTCATGAAACATTGATTAACACCATTATCACGAATATTAATACAATGCCACCTTTAATGCAGCTGACAGTAGACAATCTGACGTAGGAAAAAAAAACTTTTAGTGAAGTTTTTTGGAGGATTTACCTTTTCCCAATTTTGTCTCAACGCTAAGCGGAAAAATATTGCCACACAGTAATTTTATCTTGAGTTGACACGGGGATTATTTCCCTCTTTTTACACCTACAACAGCGCATTTTCCCCTAATTATGACATAAGGAATTCTATTTGCTGACAAACTTTTTTTTACTATCCTAATTGTCCAGTTTACGTGATATTTATTCTTTTCTCAGCAAAAATCATTAGCCTATTACTGCCAATCAAGTGATCATTATAAGACCAAAGGATACAATGTACTCATTGGTCTTAAAGCAGCGTGGTCGAAGCATTTCAAGCGAAACAACATAGGTCACCGGCTCTATCTGTCTTTACGCTCATTTTCCTCTACGTTTTGGCGAGCTTCCGAACGGTATCAAACCTAAATGCGCCAGTAATACTGAAAGCTCCATGTGCCAAATTAATGGCCGCCACGTCCAAGGTCACAGGCCACAGAAGTTGTAAATCAATTAGAAAACTCTACCGAGACAATGAACAATTTAGTATGGTAGGACGATTTTTGATAATTGTAGGCTTTCAGGTTCTGAAACTGGATGGTGACGTGTTTGCCACAACTGTTTTATCAAACCTAAATGCACCAGTAATATTAAAAGCTCCATGTTTCAAATTATTGGCGACCACACTGAAGACCACAGGCCACAGAAGTTATAAATCAATTAGGAAACTACCGAGACAATGAACAATTTAGTATTGTAGAACAATTTTTGTTAATTCTAAGCGTAGGTTCTTAAACTGGATGATGACGTATTTGCCACGACATTTTTTATTAAATCTGAATGCAACACTAATACTAAAAACTCACTGTGGCAAATTTGTGGCCGCCGCATCGAAGGTCCACAGAAGTTTTAAATCAATTAGGAAATCAACAGGACAATGAAAAATTTTGGATTTTATGGCTAGTTTTGTAGTTCTACTTAACTTTTAAATTATTCAGGTGTTGAAAACACCTACGATGTACAACCTTTTTGATGCAATTTACTTTGAACCATAAAAACGTTCCATTACTGAAGTAACATATTTGTATGTCTGCATAATTAGATAAAATAATGGGTTCTCAATAACAAGCTTAGTCCCATATTAAAGTTGTTCCAATTCTCTTATATTAATTAAAAGTTAACCTGTCTATACCTATATGGAATGACTTCTACTATTGAAAATAAAAATCTATGAATTTGCTTCGAATATTCAGTTTTGACCCCAAAAGCACCTATGAATTAAAAGCTTCCAAAATTCTGTCTCTCGCTAAAACCAACATGCATTTAATTAGATATTCATACAGGGCGGTGTCTCGGGAGCGATAGATCACGTCGAACAGACGTGTCTGCAACATATAGTTCATGTGTGACGTATACGGAGTGTGTCGTGATGTGTCGTCTGAGCCACAAACTGAAAGTAATGGCTGTCGCTGTGTCGCCACTCCGGGCTTGACGTGATTAAAGCGTGTTACAATGTTGGGATGAATTTTGGTATAATAATAAGATTTTAACATTTTGGTGGATTTTGTTGGCATAGAGTGAGGCCGATATAAAGAAGGGAAACACTTTTATGACGATATAGAATTAACGTCTTTAAAGACGCTCTACTTCTTCCTTACGTATTGATTCTGATCAAAATGTGGACACCTGAGTAGATGACTATCGTCTCCTTTAGAGGCGTTGACGTAATTTTTTGAGATTATTAAGAGAGTGTTATGTTTCTTATGTAAATATAGATATATTATTTTTATTAGCCAAATTTCATCCAGATCCGTTCAGTAGATTTTGCGTGAAAGAGTAACAAACATACAATCACATTTACAAACTGTGTGAGTTTGTAAATGTGATTGTATGTTTGTTACTCTTAGCTTCAGTTTATTTTTTATTAAAATTATAATAATATTACTTTAATATCTGCAATAAAATAGGGTTATCAGCTTCAAATTAATATCCAATATAAAATATGTCAAAGCGAAAAACATCGTTTAGAGATAAAACAAAATACCCATCTATTATATTTTCAGTAACAACATATTCAACACACACCAACATTATTCTCTTGTAAAACATATATACATTTATCACACGATTTACAAACATTCCCACAATTTCAGAATACGCAAACTGTCAGTAACAAAAGAAGAAAAGAAAATATCAGAAAAAAGAAATCCAGACGTACAATCAGGGCACGTCAAGTTAAACTGAATGCAAACATACACTTCGCACGTTCACAAAATATGACACATGCAAAATATTCGGCATTTATGTGTTTGATTCGTTTAACTTCTGACTGTATTTCTGAATGAGATTGCCAGATCTGATCTTGTTTGCACTGTTTTGAATTACGAAGGAGAAATGATTCAAGAAGAATTTGGATAACGAAGAGGCATATTTGGATAATTTGGCTTCCATTTTAATGTTCCACTCTTGCTTAGCTTATTTGCTAATGTGCTTATGGTTTTACTTGTAAATTAGCTAATTACTTTTTACAATTTATCTAATCATCAATATTAATATCTACCTCATTTAAAGAGAGCTATGCTATGAATTTTTTTGGATGACGCTTGGGGGAGGACTATGTCCACCGGTGGACGTCTTTCGTTTGAAATAATGATGATGAAATTTTTAAAGTAATTGAACTTTATGCAATCTAAAAAGTACAAAGGCACACGATGCCAGCAATCTCTAAGAGCCAATCAAGGCAATGGAACTTTAAGTACCTATCATTATTTTAAGCCTACTCTGTTAGTAAACGTTACAATCAAAATTAGAAAGTCTCACAAAAGTACAGGCTCACATCCTCCCAATTCACTCACGAAATCAAGTATCAAATCTCAGAAAAAATCGAGAGAGACATGGCACTTGTCTTGAATTGTTACGCGTCACGGCACGTTATGACAAACATCGTCACGTGACGCCTCCATCACGTGACGTCTCGTCAAACGTTATAACATGGCCGACGTTCTGCCACGCGAAATTTGTGGGTAGGTAATGGCGAAGGGTTACGAGAATTGAATGATGGAATGCTTGTGTAAAAAGATAATGCTAGTTGACCAAATCTTTTTTACTTTTTTTCATCAATCGCCCCATCGAATTATGATTACATTACGTTTTTATTTTTCTCAGATTTTTTTTTCAAACTGAAAAAATACAAATAAATCTGACGAAGAAAAAAGACCCCTGAAGATAAATAAAAGAGAATACAGTAAAAGTGAAGAAAAATTAAAATTGGAGGAGGCCTATACCCAAATAAGGGTTCCTATCCAAGAAAATGGAAAATTTAAAAATGTATAAGTGTAAAACCACAAGGAAAATAAAAATATAAATGGATATACATACATAATAGAAATCTTTATGGATAGGAAATGATAAAGGCTTATGTCTCCACCTGTTCTTTTCTTATTGATTCCGTTGCGGGATCCAAGACAGTTGAATCTCGGCGACCAGTGAGCCTCGGTGCTTTTCTGGTGGTCACCACTGTTGAGCCTAGCCTTCAGGAGTTGCAGTGGTCATAAAAGGTCCAAACCAACCTTTTCTTTGTCATAAAGAAATGCATACTATAGAGTAGACGATATCAATTGTTCTTCGTGAAACTATTCCAATGTCTATGTTCCAAAGTTGATTTTCTCTGAACATATATGGCACACCTACAACATTCAATATAGACACATACGCAGAGAGCCTTTTAATATTGTTTGTGAATGTAATTGAAGTTTTGTTTCTACTCGGTAAGTAGTTGTTGGAATGAAATATAAATAAAATTGTGAAGAAAAATTATGATTACCCATACGGAATAATTGCGTATATACAAGTTACATATTCACTTAAGATTTAAACTACCTACGAATATTAATAATAACTTTTAAAAAGGCAATTTATAGCCCATTTCCTTTCGCTCTTAAATTTAACGAGTTCCCTCTGGCCTAGCTCTACCCTTTCGCGTGACTTACCACACATTTCAATAAACTCCGCACGAGGCAAGCGTATCACATTCTTATGAACTCAAACGCAATAAGATGAAGCAAATCGTTCTCAGAATCTAAGCAAATAGCGATGAGCTACCACAATGTTGGCTGATGGAAAAACGATTGGACCATTTCGTAAATATGGGTTGTTTTAAATAACGAACGAAAGCTGAAACGTATTCATTTGTTTTTTGCAGCCTATACTGACAGCAGTTCGGGATTGTTATTTATTTAGTTGTACCAGTATAACCTCGACTCGTGTTCTATTTAAGTTCCGTCAGTACAAGGTCAGCTCAAAGGTGAAGTGTACTTCATTCAGGCGATTTCACAGTATAGAAATTTCACAAAGTTTTAATTGTGTTGTATTTTTTTTTGTTTTAGTACTTTACAGAGAGAAGGAGAGCAATTTACCTACTAGCACTAATGTAAATAGATTATTGAAGCTCGTCGCCTCACCCTAAAATATATTTTTTACTCCTGATGAACCCGCTCTAGGACAGGATCTCGCCTGATGGTAAGCGATGGATCAAGTCTACGATGATACGAGCGATTTTCCAAGATTTTCACAGCTCTTGCTTTTGAAACTGGTAGAAAAGGCCTAAGGCATTAAGTCCGCCTCTGTACTTGTGCATAAAGTTTTAGTAAATAATTAATAAATAGGAATATAAACAAAGGATCCCACAACGTAGAGCGATGATCTCTTAAGGCTTTGGGAATCCGATGGTTGCGAGACGCAGAGGACCGCTCGTGTATGACATTTGGGGAGGCCTATGTTCAGCAGTGGACATCTTTCGGATGAAATGTTGATAATGTGACCAAGATGTGTATGTATGTATTAACTATACTTGACTTAGTTTAAGCAGCGGCTTGTTAACACCCAACAGCAAATTCCAAACACACTAATTAATTCTACCAGCAAAATCGTTTCCAAAGTCAGTCCTGGTACACGAGAGGTATCTAAATAAAAACAGATGTTTGTTCACTCAGGCGCGGACTGGGCGGAAGCGTTGACGTCGGGACTTGACACCCGGAAATAGCGTCACCGACGTCGGAACTGACATCACGCCGCCACTACCTACGATATTATTATATTGTGTAATAACCGGCCTTCTAAGCTGGGTTTGTGGTCGTTTAAGAAGATACGTTGGTGGGTAGTTTGCTTTGTAATTGATCTGTGTTATACGAGTAATAAGGTCTTAGGAAAGTATACGACTTTGCCCGCGTAAAAAGTGTTTTATCATCCTATTTTAGCACTAGGAAAGAGAGGTCTGTGCTTAGAGGTGGGCGAAGTCGGGATGAGGATGACGACGATGAATATAATTTAAGGTCTTAGCACGGTAAATTTGAATGCTTATTTTGTCTTTATGAGGCCTATGATTTGAAAACTTAAGCTCTCAAAAGTATCCATTGAATGTCTCTTTGAACTCTAATAAAGTATAGAGACAATTTTTCTCCCAGAAATACCTTTTTTTATCGTGGGGAAATGCTCATGCCTACTGCATTACCACGGGGAGATAGCGCAGTTATGTGGGACTCGAACCCACTAAAACTCGACGGTGTCCTCCTGTGCCGCTTATGGCAGGAACACGGGCACGCGTTGGCACTCACCGCAAACCCGCCGCGGCTGTCCGTCACTGGACCCTTATCTGGGGTGTACCCCCTATCACCAGCGAACCAGAATACATTGTACGCCATGACCGCCCCAGTGACCAAACCAGCACACCCAGCCAGGCAACCCCGTGTATGGCACCCTTGATTGGGGATAGGGACCTCCCCTGCGATCCCACCGCGTCCGCCATCAGACGGTGGCGACCCAGTCCAGGCTGCGGAAGATAGGGAGAGCGGCGCACCGTATTACCGGCATTCCTCTCCCGCCGCAACCACCAACCCTCAGCTGCGATATCGTATGGGACACGGGATAATCCATGCGACAACTCGGCCCGCCTCAGTTGCGATGTCACCTCTGTTAGAAACTCTTTTGTTAATGTCATTCTGTCATACTCAATGTCTTAGAATAAACGTTATTTTGTAAACTTAAAACGATTATATTATTCTTATCAGTGTCGACGAGGATTAAAAATGAACAGTGAGCAATTTGTATTTCATATTTTTTTATAATTTGTATTATATTACAAGCATCACAACAAAAACAAATTTCGGACATTTTACAATTGTTACTATTGCAACAACAAAATGCGGCTGTCGCGACTCCCACACCAACTACAACGAATGGCACGGAGTTACCCAGCTCATCGCACGCTAACACCTATAGAAACAACATCTACAACAGTTTTAAAGGTGACAAGTTCAATCCTAGCGAAACCTCAGTTGAGAATTTTATTGACTATTTTGAGTCTAAATGCGGACTTTGGGGAGAGGATGCATGAAACATACAGACAGAGCTGTTATTCACCTGTCTCTCTCCTGAAACCTTTCACGACATGAAAGTTGCCCTGACACCACGTTTCGAATACAGTACGTATACAGAGATTCGAGGAAAACTCCTCGACCTGTACAGAATCAAGCGCACAAGATACAGGGCGATGTCTGATTTCTGGAACTGCATACGCACGGACGACGAATCTATGGAGCTCTACGCTAACAGACTAAAATAAATAAGCAAAGATTGCAGTTATAACGACGATCTTTTAGAACGACAGTTACGTCACCGTTTTGCAACTGGACTCAACCACCAACAGTTGCTGATCGACTTGAAATAAAAATGGGCCGACTTACAAGAACATCAAGACGGAAAGATGAACGAAGTAACTTTTGCTCAGATTTACAGCGTTGCACAATCGCGGGAACGAGCTGAAGGCGACGATACACCAAATATCAAAGTCAATAAAATTAAAGGAAACACCAGATCTTACTCGAACAAGTCTCCGCGCAGATTCCGGACTCATCAATGCCTCAGATGCGGTGAACCTGAAAGACACCCTTTAAGCCGATGTACCGCCAAAACTCACATTTGTAAAGAGTGCAACACGCTAGGACATTTCGAAGATTGATGCATCAAGTCAGGCAAAGCATGTCTGCCCAATCGGAGCGATAATAAACAAAGAACATCTACGAAAAGGAACAAGCTATACAAGCTACAAAATGACGGAAACAGCAACAATTCTTCACAAGCGTCCTACTCAGAAGACAGCAACGACGGACCAGATACCGTTTGTCTAATAAACAAGTCGAAAGGCAAAGGTAGTAAGAAAATTGACGTCCTAATTAATAACATCCATTGTACGTTAGACTGGGATCCCGGCTCAGTCTATTCAATTATCAGCACCACGTTCTAGGAGCGTATCGGCGCTCCACCTCTCACGAAGGCTCCAGGTCTACGCGCCTATGGGAACGTAAAACTTAAACCAAAGGGCCTAACGGATGTAACGGTACGAGTTCAAGAGGAGGAAACGATACTACCTGTTGTTGTCATGAAGTCCGCTGACCCAATGTTGTTCGGCCTACAGTGGAGTGAAATGTTTAACATGAAATTCCCAAAGCCAGTCTACTCGATTAAGAACACTCAACTCGAAGGCTTTAGTTTGCAACAAGTCCTGGACAAGTACACTGCTCTTTTCGACGACAATCTTGGAAAAGTCAAAGATTACCAAGTAAACATTCATATCAAGCCCAATGCTCAACCGAAACACATTCCAGCACGATCAATTAAATTTTCAATTAAAAGAAACATTGAAGTTGAGCTAGATCGTTTAGTTGAAGAGGGCATCATAACTAAAGTAGACCCAAACATTACACCGATCCAGTGGGCGACACCGACAGTCAACGTAGTCAAAACTAAATGGCCAGACAGAATTTGCGGCGATTTCCGTAGCACGCTCAACCCTGTATTGATAACACACGCACACCCAGTTCCTCTGTTTGATCAATTACGCCAGAATCTTGCAGACGGAGCGAAATTTTCGAAAATTGACCTGAAAGATGCTTACCTGCAATTTGAAATAGGTCTGGAATCTAAACAGTTTTTAACAATATCTACTCACAAAGGATACTATCAATATAACCACATGCCATTTGGTATTTCCACAGCCCCATCAGTTTTTCAGCATTACCTTGACAAACTCCTCGAAGGAATACCGAATGTGGCAGTTTACTTTGATGACATTGCGGTTACAGGGAAAAATGACAAGGATCATCTCGAAACACTGCGTACCGTTTTCCAAAGACTTGAGCAAGCCGGATTAAAAGTTAACTTGAAGAAATGCACTTTCCTTTACCCCGGAAGTCGAATATCTCGGACACACCATTGATCGAAATGGTGTACGTCCTACAAAGTCGAAGATAGAAGCAATCTCCAAAGCTTTACCTCCAACCAACACCAAGGAGCTAAGATCATTTCTTGGTTAGGTCAACTTCTACGAACGATTCATACCACGCCTACACAGTGTATCTGCCAACCTTCACGCACTAACAGGAAAGAGGCTAAAATGGCGATGAACCGACAATGAAGCCAAGGCATTTGAACAAGCAAAGACCTTGAAAGTACGTTCAAAACCACTAGTACCTTTTAATCACAAACAGCCATTGCCTGTGATCAATCAGAAAAAGGCGTAGGGGCGGTGCTTTTTAACCGACTTACCAAAAAGGAGGAGGTTCTATGTTCGACTTCTTGTATGTTTTTTTTTTATGTATGTTCACCGATATCTCCGTCAATTGTGGACCGATTTTGAAATTTTTTTTGTTTGAAAGAGTATGTTTCGAATTTGGTCCCATTTTAATTTGGTGAAGATCTGGTGAAGAACTTCGGAGGTATACAACAGAACCCTTCAATAAATAACGGCAAATAATTCGGGATTGCTGCAATCGCATGTCTGTTTATTGTATATACCATTTCATAACATAACATCACGCCAGTACGCACTAAAGGGGTACGCAGATCTCTCATTTCACCGGTTATGTTCAAGTTTCATGTTATTCGGGTAATCAATTCTGGCGTTATAGGTACCTACCTTACTAAACAACTTGCCTATTTTAGGTAGGTACAACTAAAAAGGGAAAAATAAAAAAAAACTTTTTTGCAAACAAAATGGGAAAAAACAAAGACACCGACTTCCAAAATCAAGTTATTTTTCACTTTGTAGTTTTTTATTTGGAAGTCGGTAGTATTTTTTTGCAAAAAAGTTTTTTTCCACTTAACGAACAAAATGGAACAGCCAATTGCGTTTGCATCAAGAAAACTTCGACCAGCAGAATAAAAATACTCTGTCATAGACCGCGAAGTTCTTGCAATATTTCTTGATGTTAAAAATTCGATCAGTATCTTCGCGGCATCAAATTCACTCTAGTAAGTGATCACAAGCCTCTCATTCACATTTTGGGACCTGAACGCAACTTACCAAAACTCGCTAATAATCGTTATGTACTTTCTACTTCTTCTTTTCTTTTACTTTATAAATATATATATTTATATTAGTATATTATTTTCAATATATATGTATGTATATTTTACCTATTTTGGATGGTTTTGTTTTTATTATTAAACAATGCACCTGTCATGTTATCTCTTCACCACCCTTGGTTGACTGGTAGAGAATGCCTAAGGCATTAAGTCCGCCTGTGTACCTTTGTACATGAAGTCTAAATAAATAAATAGTACGAAGGGCTCTAATAATTGGAAGCTACGCTTATGACATCGCGTACACGAAAGGCTGTAACAACATGATCGCGGACTACTTATCAAGGATGCCTAACCCTGAAGAGCAACCTGCCAAACCTGAGCTAGCTGTTCACAGACTTGTAGCGCGCCTACAGGCAGATAGGGTTGGTGACCTCATCCTATCAGAAAAAGTCATACGAGATGAAACAATAAAAGATGCCACACTGAAACATATATCACAGTTTATTAAGACGGGTTGGCGCGAACATCAATATACAAACGATGCAAAACCATACGCTCGCAAACGCTCTGAGTTGTCACTAGAAAATAAGATCATCATGTGACAGGGTCGCATGGTTGTTCCTGATACTCTAAGAAAAGCGACCCTAAAATACCTACATCGTGGACACCCAGGAATATCAGCTATGAGAGCACTGGCAAGATTCTATGTATGGTGGCCAACCATTGAAGAAGGCATAGATTCACACGTAAAAACTTGCCGCAAATGCCAGGAGAACCAGCCTAACACCTCAGATTTGCCAATTTTCTCATGGTCCATGCCAGACCAAGCCTGGGAAAGAATTCACGTTGATTTCGCGGGACCGTTCAAAGGCTTGTATTGGTTGGTTCTGTCTGATGCATTTTCCAAATGGATCGAAGTCAAGCCAATGGCAAAAATGACGACTGCCAAACTCTGTGATGAACTGGACACAATTTTTAACAACTTCGGCCTTCCTCAGTTTTTAGTCTCAAACATTCCAAAATGACTGCAAAGATAAGGGAATTAAACACATCAAATCTTCACCGTATCATCCACGGACAAACGGATTAGCAGAGCGGACGGTTAGAACTTTCAAAAGCAGAATGTCTTCAAGTACAGAATGCCTCAAAAAACGGCTAGAACATTTCCTGTTTGCCTATCGCATCACACCCCATAGCACCATGTGGTATTTATTAAAGATCTACTTACGTTTCATAACACTCCACAATCCATCTTCACATCTTTTGATATCGCATCAATTTGTGTAACTCATTTTTATATCTATTCTTTGTATTATTACATCTGGAAAGCATATTTAGTTATCTCTGACTGTTTTAAATATCTAAACTTAAATTATATTCGTAATTTATAATTCTTCTTGTAATATTTTTCTACTGTGACGTTTTATCTGACATGGCATATGTCTGTCTATTTTATTTTCTTAAAGCCATAGACATACCATAGGTACCATGGACTATAATACCTAGACCTTTCCTTAAGCTAGTTGTACATTATTGTAAGGTCAGAGCAGACTGACCCGCCTTTGTAAAGCCGTTTTTATTCGCTCTGTTCTGATGGAGATTTGAATTTGAAATTGAGAAGAGATGGCAGATCGAATGAAAAACGGGCTTCAGCTTTTTTTAGTCTGGAATCAGCTCTGAACGCTGACAGTTGGAATTTTGGTGGAATATTTTGGAAAGACATGTTTTAGCCTAAAAATACAAAGTATATTCTTATCTACGATGTACTAATAAAATTGTAATGAATTCTACTTGTGAAAGAGTGTAATAGAATCTCTGAAAATAATAAATTATTGCCTTGGACTCTTAAAAGTATGTTTTACTGCTCATTACTACGATGTGCCAGTTCGAATAACAAGGTGTGCCATTCTGGCACGTGGAATATGAACTGCGGCTGACAGGACCTCAGCGGCGCGTCGGTTTGCGCGCTGAGGCCGCGCGAGACCTCCAGCAGTACGCGCAGGGTGCGCACGCTATACACGAGGGCCCACATGCCACGGCAGCGCTCCACCAGCTGTCGCATCACAACGTGCCACGCCGCCCTGGTCTGCGGTTGCCTCCTTCTCAACTTTGAAGACTTCCTGACCGTCCTGTTGCCTGCAAGGACGTCCCGACCTCATACAACGGCACTTCGTATGAAGCCAGACCTTATTTTTTATACTCTATATCCCTTTTTAATTTTCATAGCTTTAATTTAATTTTTAACCTTTTATTCTTTAATTTTATTAACGTGGCTTACGTATAGCTCTCCGGAGCTATACGTAACGCTACAGTTTGGCGCCCAACTTTTAAATAATTGGGCGCAACGTTGTTTGTGCGCCCAATTATCTGAATCCACCCCATCACCCACACTATACCTACTTTTCACTCTATCTTTTTTAACGTGGGCTCGAATTTTCATCATTCTTTCTCAAAATTCTAAAAACATACTTACACAAGTATATACATAAGCTAACTTTTGGTTTCTCATACAGGCCCTCATATCATCTTTCACTTTTGCTAGAACTTTTATTCTTTCACCTTGAACTAAACCTATTAGGCAACTTCTTTTTCCCTCCTTAAGTTTTCTCTTTGTTTTATTTTTAGAGCGGTATTCCTCTAGAGCGGTCTGCACAACTCAGAAAGCCTTATGTGCAAAGAGCGGTCCCGTAACTCTTTAAAAATAAGCCAAATGCGTGGACTCTTCTTAAACTTCTTAAATCCCTTGAATCTTATTCTGAAAGAATGAGGTGTTATTTTAGAGCGGTTTGCATAACTCGGAAAGCCTTATATGCAAAGAGCGGTCCCGTAACTCTTTAAAAATAAGCCAAATGCGTGGAGTCTTCTTTAATATTTTTTTTTTTCCCTCTTGTATCCTTCCCTCTTGTATCCTTCCCTCTTGTATCCTTCCCTCTTGTATCCTTCCCTCTTGTATCCTTCCCTCTTGTATCCTTCCCTCTCAAACCTAGTTCCCTCTCAACCTAGTTCCCTCTTATAGACTTGAAAGTTCCCTCTTATAGACTTGAGAGTTTCCTCTTACAGACAGTTCCCTCTTATAGACTTGAGTTCCCTCTTATAGACTTGAGTTCCCTCTTATAGACTTGAGTTCCCTCTTATAGACTTAGACTTCCCTCTTATAGACTCGAGTCCTCCTCCTCTTTGAGTTCCTCTTGTTTAAATAAATAGTTTCTTAAAGGGTTTTCAAACAGGTGCGGATTACGACACCTATTAAAAATAAATAAGCCTTCGTTATATCTTAATAAATATTTCCTTGTGGAGTATACGTCATTGAATGTGAACTATATCCCCTAACGTGTGATTGAATGAGAGTGTTTGACGAAAATATGAAAGATTTTGTGTGATAGAGCAAGGATTATATTTAAACCTCAAAATTTTCTTCTAGTTGAAAATTTTTCTGGGGTCATCGGGGAAATGTGGTATTTATTAAAGATCTACTTACGTTTCATAACACTCCACAATCCATCTTCACATCTTTTGATATCGCATCAATTTGTGTAACTCATTTTTATATCTATTCTTTGTATTATTACATCTGGAAAGCATATTTAGTTATCTCTGACTGTTTTAAATATCTAAACTTAAATTATATTCGTAATTTATAATTCTTCTTGTAATATTTTTCTACTGTGACGTTTTATCTGACATGGCATATGTCTGTCTATTTTATTTTCTTAAAGCCATAGACATACCATAGGTACCATGGACTATAATACCTAGACCTTTCCTTAAGCTAGTTGTACATTATTGTAAGGTCAGAGCAGACTGACCCGCCTTTGTAAAGCCGTTTTTATTCGCTCTGTTCTGATGGAGATTTGAATTTGAAATTGAGAAGAGATGGCAGATCGAATGAAAAACGGGCTTCAGCTTTTTTCAGTCTGGGAATCAGCTCTGAACGCTGACAGTTGGAATTTTGGTGGAATATTTTGGAAAGACATGTTTTAGCCTAAAAATACAAAGTATATTCTTATCTACGATGTACTAATAAAATTGTAATGAATTCTACTTGTGAAAGAGTCTAATAGAATCTCTGAAAATAATAAATTATTGCCTTGGACTCTTAAAAGTATGTTTTACTGCTCATTACTACGATGTGCCAGTTCGAATAACAAGGTGTGCCATTCTGGCACGTGGAATATGAACTGCGGCTGACAGGACCTCAGCGGCGCGTCGGTTTGCGCGCTGAGGCCGCGCGAGACCTCCAGCAGTACGCGCAGGGTGCGCACGCTATACACAAGGGCCCACATGCCACGGCAGCGCTCCACCAGCTGTCGCATCACAACGTGCCACGCTGCCCAGGTCTGCGGTTGCCTCCTTCTCAACTTTGAAGACTTCCTGACCGTCCTGTTGCCTGCAAGGACGTCCCGACCTCATACAACGGCACTTCGTATGAAGCCAGACCTTATTTTTTATACTCTATATCCCTTTTTAATTTTCATAGCTTTAATTTAATTTTTTAACCTTTTATTCTTTAATTTTATTAACGTGGCTTACGTATAGCTCTCCGGAGCTATACGTAACGCTACAACCACTGGCAAGGCCCCGGCCCAGATGATGTTTGGACGGCAATTAATTTGTGAGCTTGACAACGGTGCCAAGTGCCAAACGGTTGTTTCAATACAAGCAAATACAAGTGAATGTTAACTCCGACAGCCAGACGCCCAATTACAGACCAGGTGATACTGTGTACGTACGAGCCAGAGATCAGTCGCGATGGGAACCAGCCACGGTTTCGCGGCGCACGCATCGATACTCGTACGTCATTAACACTCCAATCGGTGTGGAAAGAAGGTACCACGCAGACTATATGCGGCCTCGTCTCTCCGAATCAGATGAGTGCCCAGTACCTGGAAGCACTGGAAGCACTTCTCGTAATCTTATACTTCCAGTAGCGTCCTCGACTCCAGTACTGGAAGCTACAGGATCTCCGATATCATCTCAAGTAGCAGAAACCTAAGTAGAAGCTGTCCCTGAAGCATCCGCATCTCACTTGCCAAAGAATGTGGTCAACATGCCTTTTACACCTATGGCACCACGCCGAAGCAAGCGTACCACTAGACCACCCCAACGCCTAATTGATGAGATGGGGCGTTAACCCCTGTAGGGCGGACGAATGTTAGAAACTCTTTTGTCAATGTCATTCTGTCATACTCAATGTCTTAGAATAAACGTTATTTTGTAAACTTAAAACGATTATATTATTCTTATCAACCTCTGCTACCAAGTGGCACCGCAACCTATTAGTTGGCCGCTACGTCGTCGGCTTAATCAGCAAAAGCCCTGACCAGCGGCCCCTCCTCGGGTTCCTCTTCGCTTCACCGCGTTTGACCAAGCCACGGCTACTAAGTCCCCCCGCCTCGACAAAGCGGGAACCCACCGGGAGGTCCCAGAAATACCTACCTACTTAAAAGTAAAACGTTATTTTGACAGCACATTTTAAAAATCGCTTTCTGGATTTAAATTTCTACGATAATATCCACAAGACAGTTCTCCGAAAAACGCGATAAGCAAAAGTTTACAATAAAAATTTTGAGTATTTCAGCCTGCTCCGTAACCGCTTCTACCGACACGATTTACCCGTCTTACCCATACACTTTGCCTTGGGTACCCGGTGCAGATTCTCCGGGTACTCGGACGGTGTGGAAAGCCTCTGAGTTTTTTATTTTGTCAATTTTATCCAGGCGGATTTTCCTCAATTAATCCTTTTTTTTTTTTTTTTTGGGTGGGAAATCATCCAATGACGTCTCCCGCTCTGGGTGATGCGGGAGGGCGTGTCAGACTTTTACTGACTAAAACCCACCCGTGTTCCTTCAGTTGCTTGTGCCAGGGCCGCGGTAACTCTTTTTCAAATTTATCCGCGACCCAGACAGGCATAGGCCCTAGCGGACCCCGTCAACTTTGCTGACATCTCTTTGAGGCGCGCGTGGAACACTACGCGCCGTCGACTCGGGCCTGGTCCTTATCGGACGACGAGCTACCCATTACTCGCCGTCCGCAAGCCCGCGCCTACGGTGGCCGGGAATCGAGCGACTCCCGCCGCCCGGGACGTCTTCTGCGGTGGCTAGGGGCGTGAGGTCGTCTCCGTTGTGTCTCCCTCACGCGTCCTCAATTACTCCTGGACGGACACTTCCGACAACAAAGGGGATTCATATCGGTTTCTCAATTATAATAAATTAAGTGTATTTTGGTGTCTACACGGACTTTGTCCTACTTTTTCACTGCGCAATAAAACCTTCAAGCTTCTAACCAGACTAGAAAGGGATACTCTTCCAAAAAATCATATGTAAAAAACACAAGTCTCGAGGCGCAGTTTTCTACCGAAAAAAGTTGTGAGATTGTTGAATGTAAAACCAAATCTGATAATTTATTCTGCAGGTACCTTATTAATTTGCTAACAAACAAACACACTAACCGACCAGGTATTACTTTTATCTAGGGGCTCGACATTATTGTATTCTTCTAATCTAAAACCAAGTCGGTTAATGTGTTAGGTTATTCCTTGTCGTCGCACATGACAAAGAGACCTCCAAGCTTTTTAGATCCAAAGGTTTGGGCTAGACTTTGCCGCATGAATCATTGAATGACCCAGGAGTTTAGATATTTTATTTTACAGAGAGGGTTAAGTATTTGACATGAATATTAGTAGATTATGATATTTTTAGTGTACTAACTACCATGTTTTATTTTTCTTTTAATCTTGTAATTGTTTATTTTTAACAAAAAAATGCTGATCTATTCCATTCTATAATTTGCAGGTCTATACGAGTAAACCTCTCCGTAGTTTATTCAAACTGCATTAACGGTAATGGCTCCTTTGCTGCAGTCGATTCAGAACAGGGTCCATGCGTCGTCGGTTTCTATAGAGTGTAATGTAACCTGCATTGGGAATGTGGTTACATGGGAATGGCGCTTTTTGTTTGAGCTTTTGACCATGATGTAAATTAATTAAAAAAAAAAAAAGTGTGATTAGTTTGCAAAGTTGACCCACTATCTAAATTTAAAGCAGCGTCCTGACTGCGTCATACACTAAATCACAATCGAAAGGAATCCCATATCCATTACTAAGTTTAAAAACTTTTTTACAAAAAAATCAAACCAACTTCAGCACGACGCACTGAAGTCGATCGAAAAGCGGGCCAAGAGGCTCATCGGTGATGAGGCACTGGTCAAGTCAAGGCTCCAGAGCCTTGAACACCATCGCCGAGTTACCAGCTTGTCAGTTTTTTATCGGTTACATTTCGTGAAGTGTGCGTTGGGATTGCACGATCTAATTCCGCAAAGCCTGTTTAATTATCGGACTACAAGACGAACGGCGATGCGCCATCGGTACATGGTGGACATTCCACCCATACGCACGAAACTTTTTGGAAACACTTTTATTATGCGTACAGCTAAGGAGTGCAATTCCCTGCCGGAGTCTGTTTCCCGACGGCTACAGTCAAGAGTGATTAGGTTATTTCTAGGCAAGCGTGTCATCACCGATTACCAACAGGTGAGATGGTGGTCGAGCGCGTGCCGATAATACATTAAAAAAAACTTGCAAAACAAAACACTACAAAAATTGAAAATAACTTTCTTTTCCGAAGTCAGTGTCTTTGGTACCAAATTTTTCCGGGTTTCGACACAGGACACATGAAAGGCCTCGTCTCTGTAAGAGGGAATGGGCCATAATCCAACACGCGGGAACAGTGCGAATTGGTGGATGACACATGTCTTCGAATTTTTGGTTCTAAGACTTGCCTGTTGCCTCACGATGTTTTCCTTCGCCGTTTTGATAGCAGTGGTGATAAAATAAATTACACAAAGTAAAAGGCCTACCTGGGTTCGACCTAACGCACATCCTAAACTTGTGAGTAGCGGCCGATACCACTGGGCCACCACTATATCTGTATCTGTGGACCCATAAATTCATATGATACGCTATTCCTCGCAGCTCTTCTTGGTCTAACAGAAAAAAGAACAAGCGTGGATCACTACACTTGCACACTAACAGAATGACCATGAACAGCATAGTTATACAAGGACCAGCTTCTGTCCTCGCGTGTAAGACGGAAATTAGCCCAAGGATACTACTGGAATTAAAAAAATCCTATTTTCTAAGCTAGGATATGATTTTCCCTTGTACCATGCTTCATTCAGGCTTTCACATTTCTATACCAATATTATAAAGAGGAAAGATTTTTTTGTTTGTTTGTACCAAATAGGCTCCGAAACTTCTGAATCGATTTAAAAAATTCTTTCACTAAAAGAAAGCTACATTATTCCTGATTGACATAGGCTTTTTTTTCATCCCGAAAACGGGTCCTGTGGGGTGGTCCACGGGAGCGAAGCCGCGGGGAACAGCTAGTTTTATATAAGAAGAAGAAGGAAGGCTTTCTGCTCTTTATCAAAATGTGTAGATGGGCAGGTATACGAATATCACATCAAATTAAGTGAAAACCATCTCTGCTGGAATTATGGCTTCCACAGGAAATTATAATAAATGGATACCGGATAAACTGTTTACAAATAAAACTCGAAAAAAGAAAAAGCTTGCTGTCCTGGTGACGAAATAAATATATTTTTCTGGAAACTATATACGAGTTGAACCAATAATAAACTGCAAAATCGTCTGTGTACCTACAATACACATCAAGTACTGTACAGGTAACTACCACTCTATCAATCTTTTAGGAGAAGGATTTTAAGAATTAAATTCCATATTTGAAAGCGTAAAAACTTTGGCTGCATAAGTCTTCACTTTCCCCTTTTAAATGTTTTCAATGTGCCCTATTTACAACTGCCTACCTACGTAGGTATATCTTTGCCGATCCTCCAGATAAATACTATCTACAAAGTCCGCAGGTTTACTTTTACCCTTTTTAGAAAGAAATAGATTTGTTCGTGTTTATTTTTGTCGACAAACATTTCAGTTCGCAAAATTGTCTGATGGCAAATATTTATTTCTAACTAAGCTGACTTCTGCTTTTATTTGTGTCGTCGCCGCGTCGTGAGTTTTTTTATAAAGGCTTAGAACCATTGTGAGCAGCGTACAGCAATATGATTATGAGATTTAATATAGCATAAATATTAATGTCTATGTTAGGATGGTAGCGCGTCGCAATTTATAATATCTGGCTTGCCTCAATGGTAAAACAGCATGATTTTATTTTATGCCAGTATCAGTGGACCCTTTTGGTTGTTAACAAACAAAATGGTATGGGTGTTTTTATTTATTTTCCGCAGTCCTTTATAAACCTTTATAATGGTTGGGCTAATCCTCAATATAGATAGGTACGGTATTCCCCGTAAATTTAATCTCTCATACATACTCTGAAATCCCAACAATCAAAACAATGTGGCTAACCGCATCGCATCAGCCAGCCACCATACGAAAGCTCACAATAACCTACTCTTAAAGTGTGCATAGAGGCTCCACAGAGCTCCACACTGCGCTTAGCCGTATGAATGCCATTCCATTATTAGCAGTATCGTACTGTGGGCAAAATAGCCGGCTTGCCCACTAATTGTTGCGCTATACGCCACTATAACAGGCCGGTGACGGCATTATGTTCCTTTACGAAATGCGGCCTATTCGCCTATTGCTCTGAGGACATCTAGGATTGCCAACTGTACTAAAAACAGTATTGTACTCTATTTTGCTTCGAAGTACTTTGTAATGTACAAAAGCAATAAAGTAGGATACTTTATTCATTAAGTTCAGATTTTAAAGTCAATGGAAATTAATTCTTGAATTTCACTAAGAGATTTATTGCAAAGCGATGGGAGGCGAAAATGTGATGTCTAGCAATCGTAAAATAATTTTTAAACGAACGAGAAATGCTTATATTGCGCAAAAAGACAAGTTTAAAATAAAAATTTAGATACTCTTTTTTTGTAAGTGTGTAGGTACTCTTTATTTACTCTCTTTCTAATCAGACGTATTTATGCTTTCTCGTAATTTTTTTTTTATTATTGGTAGGCTCGCGTTTGTCTACTATCTCGCCTGATGGTAAGCGATGATGTGAACGACGGTATAGCACACTTGTCTTGAAGAAACCTATTCACTCTTGACTTAAAGACCCCGAGATTTTAGCTATCGGGAAACACAGACTCCGGCAGGCAATTCAACTCCTTATGTTTCTTATAAAAAAAAATAGTAGCCCTAAGGGCGTTCAAAGTAGTAATTTGCGTTTAATTTCGACTAATGAATCACCTCTACCGAAAATGAATCCTGCTGCCTATGTACGTCAGTTAGAGAGTAACCAGTGACAAAATAACAATGTGTGTGACGCTGACGACCCCATTCAGCAGTGCAATGGTTGTACGTTTGGATTTACGATGTTCAGTCCTTCGTATAACAGATTGATGCCTGAAATCCATTTGGACTTCTTGCAGTGTCAACATTTCTATTTATAAAGACGATAGTTAAAATACATTTAAGAAAGCCTTATGATAAAAATACTACTGATGCACAGAAAACAATGAATAAAATTAAAATGCTTGACCCAGATAGAAATATGTCGTCGCAAGCGATTCAAGATGCCGACTTTCAAAATCTCAAATCAAAATATTACAACTCGTTGATTCTATAATTTTTACCAACCTGTAATTTTATTCTGATTGGTTGTTCGGTTAGTACAATGAAATTCACTAGAAGGCGTTTCAGTTTGGCGCTAAAAATAAGCGTGGATAAAATCGTTCTAGCTAACTAGCATAAAATTGCGGTAGCTAACGCGATATTTTTTCACATCATCATGATCGAGATTATAAGATCATCGTATGAGCCTTTGATTAGCTACTCATTGTAAATATAACCTAATAAATTTGACTGTGATTTTTGAAGTATGTAAGGATCGTAGCAGGTGGCGTTCTGTAGTTTCTGCCTACCCCCATGGGAAAAAGGCGTGAGTTTATGTATGTACGTGATTTTGCTTTAATCTGAGTTTTATTGGTTTCCTGAGTGTACCCCTACTTCATGGAACCTATACCAAGAAATTAAGAAGATGCTCAAGATATTGCTACACCCATGCACCCGCCGTCAAATTTATCTTCCATATACCAAAGCTGTCTCAAGCATTATGTTCTATGGGTCCACAACATAAACAAAATAAGAAAACCGAAAAAATGTCTAGCATAAACCAAATAAACACTTCTTAACATCTTAATTAAACCTAACCTTCACAACTTCAGATAGAATCTTAGAAAATAATTAGGTTTATAGTGTAAAAGCGTTTCCTAGCTGTAAGTAAGTGCTTACGAGCGAAGTTCAGGATCTTGCGGCTAAGTGTTCATGATCTGATAATAGGCGGTACATCAAACGCAGCGTAATCTCCGGAAGGACACCACTCAGGGCATGTGTCTAATCTTCTTAGGTTAGGGTTGACATGCTGTGAGAGGTATGAGGTTTTGAATTTGGATAGGATATTTTTTTTTTGATTTATGGCCACGTTAAGGCGCTTACTCCGCTTTAGTGCCGTAAAACGGTTACTTTCTAAAGCATACTCCTTAGTAACGGCTAGGCGAAAAGATTTGAAAAAGAATATATATCAATTATTGATTCATGTAAATTATTTGTCAACTACAGAGGAAAAACTTAAAAAAAAATAACGCACCACGCACAAGTCCAAACTTCAATCGAAACTCTTGAAAATCGATTTACACACACAGTTCGGTGGCTTTAGTGCAAGTTTCTACTCACTCACAATCGCGCTAACATAAACATCAATTTGTATTAAAACTGGATAAGCGCCGTCTAGTGACGGTAGGGAGAAACCTCTTTTTAACCGACTTCAAAAAAAGGAGGAGGTTCTCAATTCATCAGAATCTTTTTTTTTTTTTTTATATATGTTCCCCGATTACTCCAAGACGCCTGGACCGATTTCAATTTTTTTTCTTTTATTTAAAAGGGTATACTTCCGAGTTGGTCCCATAGTCATCAGGTCAGGATCTGATGATGGAATCCTAGAGAAATCGAGGGAACTCCTCAAATATTATAGGTAAACATATAGCGATTTTGGTATTTTCATCAACAATGCAATCATTTACACTCAGAAAGTATCATTTGGTGAAGTGGAACTGATGAAGAAGACCACAGATGGCCACTAGAACTCCTAAATGCTAAATATGTCACGGGCATAGTATATCTCGAATAGTTAACCGACTATAATGAAGCAAATACTTATAAATAAATGGTATTGATGAAAATGGCACCATCGAACTGATCTGATGATAAAGCCGCAAGGTAGGCACTGGAACTCTGAAATAAAACAATGTATCCTAGTCGTGTTTGGGCTTATTGGAATCGCCATGAGATGTTCTTTGGCTATATATGATAATCATGTTAATTGGAGGTACCTACCAAAACTAAAAAGAGAAAAATAAAAACTTTTTAACAAAAAATCAAACCGACTTCCAGAACAAAAAACTACAAAGCAAAAAATTAAATTTCTTTTCCAAAGTTGGTGTCGAAAAACGGAAAACAATGGGTACAATAGACAACGACTTCGGAAAAGAAATTTATTTTTTGCTTTGTAGTTTTTTGTTCTGGAAGTTGGTTTGATTTTTTGTTGAAATTTTGTATACATTTTCACATAAGACATCGTTAACGTTATCACGAGTGAGTACATAAGTACGTTAAAAAACTCGAAATGAGCACCCGGATCGTTTGTCTAAATATGTAAGATTCACTGGAATTCCAAACTGTTACATTATTTTTAAATACTACAATTAGGTACATTATTTCTAAAGTTGAAAAATAAACATGAAATCAAGAATCTAAAGGCCTACAAACCTAATTTGATGAACCTTTTTCGTGCAAAATAAAAACAAATAGAAACAGTAAGAATAAAATGAGCAAAGAGATTTGGCCAACCAAAAAGCGGTAATTAGGTTTGTCCTAATGCCGCCCTTAGCCATTACCAACTATCAACATTGAGCAATAAATAATACCCCCAATAAAATCCCACTGCACTATTCCCAAACCACTGCAACTCCTGAACGGCGGAATCAACAGTGGTGACCACCAGAAAAGCGCCAAGGCAATGAAGCTTGACGAAGACCCTGCGAAAGAATTTAACTGTCTTCGATCCCGCAACGAAATTAATCAGAAAAGAATAACGGAGGAGTATGAAAAAAATCAATTCCTATGGATATGGTCCTTTGGGGCAGAGTACCCATCGAGCAAGTATGTTGGTTTATTACCAAGTTACCAAACCCAAAGATCGATGGTAGAATG
Source organism: Orthosia gothica (assembly GCA_949775005.1). NCBI lineage: Eukaryota > Metazoa > Arthropoda > Insecta > Lepidoptera > Noctuidae > Orthosia > Orthosia gothica. The sequence continues at coordinate 10,788,262 of OX459038.1, read as the reverse complement.
GATCCGCCAACGTCTTTGGACAGATAAACCCAATCCATCCATATTTTCTTTGCCATACCCCTTCCTCTCCATTCATCTGCATGTATATTTAATATTTTAGCCGAGCAATAAAATAATACATTCTACATAATTTTATATTTCAGACGCTTCGCTGAAAAAGTAAAACTGACCCCAAGAATAGCTTAAGTTATAATAATTGTAGAAAGATTACATAATTCAGAAAGTATTGCAGCAATGTCTGTCAGTGAAAATGAAGTTGAATAGGTCTGATAAACCAACCGATGGGACAGCACACTGTTTGGTATCGACTAATGTCGAAGAATTGTGAAGATCCGGTCATCATGTTTATGACGTTCACTCTCTTGATGTTTGTAATAACCTTCCTTTTAATCACGTGTTACTTCGAGAAGACCTATGTTATTATTATTATCTTTTAAATTAGCCGAGTGAAATGTATAATTATCATATTGAGAGGGAAGTTTTTGATCTGTATTTTCAAAGTATATCCTAAATTGTCGCAATGAAGGGCAAATTGTGAAATAGTTATAGATAATATGTAATGTTGTATCTCTTTATTGTACCTGTGTCTTAAAAATATTTAGATTTTATAAATAAAACTTGCGGCATAAATAAGCCGCTGTTTATTTCTTTTCTTTTGTTCTAACATAATTATCGCTTATCCCATTAGGGTCAACACAGACATACCTGTAAAATGCTCGAGAAATGTATAATTGATGATGAACCCACGACTATAATAGAGTTCAATTATAATCTTTCTTTTATCTAAACCGCAGTCTGATAAAAAAAACCAGCCAAGTGCGAGTCGGATTCGCGCACGAAGGGTTCTGTACCATTATCGCATAAAACGGCAAAAAACACGTTTGTTGTATGGGAGCTCTACTTAAAAATTAATTTAATTCTGTTTTTAGTATTTATTTATTTATTAAAACTTTATGCATAAGTACAAAGGTGGACTTAATGCCTTAGGCATTTTCTACCAGTCGAACAAAAATACATCAACAGAAACGAAAACAACAGAAATACATCATCTGTGAAAATGTCAACTGTACCTAGCTACCTTTCACGTTTCATGAGATACAGCCTGGTGACAGACAGACAGACGGACATTGGAGTCCGTATAGGATCCCGTTTTTACCCTTTGGGTACGGAACCATGAAAAAAAAAACAGAAGAAAATTATGAGTTTCATTGGATTTATTTTTGTTTGCCCATAGCTCCTTTATCCTATGGATTTGGGATTTACCCTTTTGTTAAATACACTAACCGATTGTTATCGATCTGTTGATTCAGAGCCTCTTGAGTTAAGACTCTTAGACAAATTGACATTGATATACGCTATCAAATTGGTAGGTAAATAAATAGTTTGTTTTGATCAATTTCAGGTATTCTGTCTATACATTCTCGGTCACCGCTTCTACAAGCCTATTAATACACATTCATGACTAAATACTAATAAGTATCTGCATACATATACATTTATATAGACCGAGTTAGAATAATTGTCCGCTAACAAACAGGGCTAATATATCATGTCAAGTGCGTCCTCCATTGTCCTGGTCTGAACTCGGGCCAAACCTATATACTCTTGACTTTAAGACCTCAAGGTTTTAGCTATCAGGAAACAAAGACTCCGGCAGGGAATTCCAATCCTTATCTGTGCGCACAATGAAATTATTCGCAAAACGCTTTGTACGTATGGGTGGGATGTCTACCATGTACCGGTGGCGCATTGCCATACGTCTTGTTGTTCTATGATGGCAAGGGCTAGGTGAAATCAAATTCTGCAGTTCCATCGCACACTCCCCGAAATGTTACCGATAGAAAACCGACAGGCTGGCAACTTGACGTCGATGACCAAGGCTCTTGAGCTTTGAGGCGACCAGTGCATCGTTGCCGATAAGTCTCTTGGGCCGTTTGTCAATTGACTCAATTGCATCAAATGGTATTTGGCAGACCGATCCCGAGGTGAGAGCAAAATACTCCATGAATGTCCGAACTTGCGCTTTATACAAGTTGAGCAGCTGTTTAGGCGTGAAGTACCGTCTCACCTTTGCAAGGATCTACAACTTTTTGTAGCCAACTGAGCCTTTGCCTCAATAAATGGACCAAAATTGAGGGTCAATGTTAACGTAACACCAAGCAACACGGTTAAAAGTTCCGCACCTCCACTTGCAAATCCTTCAGCAAACAAAACTGATAAGCTTAAATTATCAAACTACTGAACAACCTTTTTACCGTAGATATCGTTAATCAGAATAATGATTAATCAGAACAATATTTCAAATTAGAACGGAAAGGGTTTACAAGAGTATAAAACTAAAACAGCTCTCCTGAACTAAATCCCTCGGGACAAAGCGGTGGCATAGTGATTCAGGTAGTCGAGGAGCGGACCCCAAACTTTTATCCCATGATCCGACCAGTTGAGTACAGGGTTTATATAGGTGCTTCACCAATCGGAGTTGGTTCTTTGGGATAGATAGGTCTATTGGTATCAATGTGTGTAGGTACTCGTATATAATGGCTTACGAAACTCGAATACAAACTAAGAGAGGTGGTGGAAATAGTCATTGTACTTTCAAAGCAAGTCACATCTTAACAAAAAAAAGGGAATTCTATGATGAAAATACGAAGGTAAAAAAGAACAGCATAGAATAAAATATAGGTACACTGACCAAAGGCAAGTTTGATGTTGCTATGTTTGCATTTAGAAGCTATAGTGAAATTCCTTAATAACGTCGTAAAACTTGCATATTACTCTTAAAACCTAATACTACTCACGCCGCTCTGTAATCCACTTTACAACTATAACATGGCGGTAAACTGCAAGTTAACGCAAACTTCAGTAATCTCTGTAGTCAGATTATTATGCCTTCATTAATATAATCGTTGTTAGCATCGGCTAAGTAACAGCTAAACGGATCGGTCTTCGAAGTTTAGTAACACTTGCCCAGGTTGGTCCGTGGATGGGTGACCATGTGGATGTGGCGCTTAGTTGCAAACTATGCTTCAGCTCTTATTCTGCCTTCTCTGCTCCACAATATCCAGCCAAAGTAACATTTGTGATGCCGCCGACGATGCCGTAGAAGAGACGAAGTATTGAACCGCGAAAACATACTAAATCTATGATTGAACCGAACAAGCAAAAAGTTTAATAAAAACAGTAACCCCACTAAGATTTTTTTAGCCTTTGTCACTCGGGCCATAATAACGGATTGATTGACACCTTATTCATCACAATCGGATGAATAGTTTTGGCGCTAAGGAGGAACATATATGTAAATACAAACACACAAATAGACTGCTAAAATTATAACCCTTTCTTTTGGTTTCGCCGTGGCCGGATAAAAAAACAAAACTATCCTGCCAGCTACACGACGAAGAAATCTTCCTAAAGGCATATTAAAAGAACTCATTGTATTTTTCTCTTGTCTCTCTATACAATAACGTATTCTGCCCGCCGTATTCACAATTATCGTAGCAAATAAGCTATATAGCAGTGCGAGGAGTCATTAGTAGTCATTACTCGCTCACAGTCCATTAAGTCTTTAGTGGCTGTAATAAAATATACTTAAAGATTCCACTAACTAACACTTTTATGGCTCTCTGATTAGATTCATTAGACTGTTCGAGGCGTATTTATGGAACTCGATAGAAATTTTCATGGTTATAATTTGTAGGTAGGTACGTAGATACTGACTTGAGTATGTACCCGGAAAATGCAGGCAGGAATGTTTTCTTGAGTAAGTGGTTACTTGGGGACTTAACACCGATTTCTGAATTAAGACGTTGCTACGCCTGAAGACCCCTGACAAACTTTAGTATTTGACAAGTTCTTAGCTTTAAATACTCAATCAAAATATGGGCAAAATATTTATCAAAATTCGGTCAATAATCTCTGAAACTTTGCCAAAACTTTAAAGTATGTATTTAATAATGATCTAATATTTTCCGTCTCTTATCTTTGAAACATGTAAGACAATGTAAGTATCATCATCATCAGCCTTTTAATGTTCTTACTGCTGGGACAGAGACCTCCTCTCTGTGAGAGGGAATGGGCCATAATCCAGCACGCAGGCTGGGGTTGATGGATATACCTTCGATTTTTTTGTTCTAGGAAATGCCGGTTTCTTCACGATGTTTGCCTTCACCGTTTTGAGAGATGATGAAATAATTTACACAAAGTAAAGCGCCTGCCTGGGTTCGAACCCACGACCTAAAACTTGTAGGTAAGTGGCCACTATTGCTCTGATCTCTAATTAACATATCTTATATTATATTCTCATATCTTATTATTTAATTATGTGTATTGATGATCTTATTTATTTAATCATGAGTATTAAAATAAATGAGTGGAATCCTGCATCTAATTTTCTCCGTCTCTTCTCAAATGTTTGAAATATTGCTTGAGTATGTATAACATATTATTATAAGAATCTGAAATATTTGACTCTGGTTTCCCAGAGTAATATGGGTAGAGCTTTTCTTTTCTGTTAATAAAAAAAAAAACAATTACAATCGGTTTGACAAGCTGCTCTTCTGGTGATTAAGTTGCACTGCTCTATATAGTTTATAACGTAGCCATTGCAGTAGGCGACATCTTCGAGCTCATATAATCAATTTATTGCATAGGATGCAGCTGATACTTAAATTATCATAACATACGCATTAATATCCCCTGTAACCAAGGTTTGAGATATTATGTCCCATTTGCGGGATATATAATGAATAGATATCATCCTCGCTTGCATTTGATCCTAAAGCTTTGCGTATATTGGTTTGGGCGTTTGGGACAATAGGCATACCGTGTCAACGGAATTCTGACGTTCAATACGGTACAATATCAATGCGCAATGCGTTGTGTATGTGAGTTCGTTCGTATACAAAGCGAAGAATGACTCCACACAACTTTGTGGGTTAAATAGTCTGCGGAAAAGCACAATGCGACGCCAAAAAAATAGTCGTCACATATAATAGGTGTCGCACTATAGCGTTGTAACTGTAAAGGCTCTTCAGCCTTTAAATACAAACTTTTCAGTAAACTTGACGGATTTATTATTTAGTACCTGCATGAATTGGTTCCTCTTTTTACAGTAGAAAAATGATATCGTCATATTTATTTTGTGTTAGGTATTAGAAATGGGGCGACTATTTGAAGTGGCACTTATGGCGAATAATATATTCCCAAATGTTAACGCAGTACTGGCCGTGCGCACAAATATTTTTTATTTACATAACTTATGTAGGTTTAGAAGAAATTCTGACCATATTTTTTACGTATATTTTTTAGTTTAAAAAACCAATAAAAAAAAATTGTTTTGGAGGTGTAGGCAAAAGTAGCGAAAAATGTCGTGTTCTTATTTTTTTTTTGAAGTATAGGTATTTCTTAAACGATAAAACCTTGTTTCACAAATAATGAGGTAATCACCTTTTTTTTCAAACCTTTTAACCTAGTCGTTACTAAGGAGTATGCTTTAGAAAGTAACCGTTTTACGGCACTAAAGCGAAGTAGGGCCCATAAAAGGCCTGTATAAATATTGCTGGAAAGTCGACGCTTATAAGAAGGCGTCGATCTCAGTCATCATCATTACCATTAGCATTTTAATTTTCCCATTGCTGGGATATAGGCCTCCTGTCTGTAAGGTTAATGGATGTCACGTTTCTAGATTCTAGAAACATGTTCGAAGACATGTGACATTCACCGTTTCGTTTTTTAATTAAATTATATATACCTTAAATAATGTATATTTTTTACACCATCAGAAAGGAGAGATTTCAACGAAATAAGAGCCCACCGACTTTTTTAAAAAAGCAGATATTTTGACAGGAGAGTTTTCGATTGAAAATTAGGGTAGTTTTTTCTATATTAAGTCAAAATAAGGTGAAAAAAAAAAAAAAAAAGTTACAGTCTGTTTGGGACATAAAAAGGTAAGTTTTTACCTTTTTTATGTGAAAAACAATAAAAAATGGTAAATGATAAAAATTAAAAACGAAAAACTTGGTTATTTGAATTTTTTACACACACATACATTTTGAGATTATGTGAAAAAAGTGTCAATTCAAAAGTAGTAGATCTTTAGATTATCTACAACTTTGCATTTTACTTTTTTCCATAGGACTTGTAGTTTTGCCGGAAATCGAGATAAACCGTTTTCACCCTTAAAAACTCACCCCTTCCCCTTCCCGACCTCAGATCGTCCGTAAATTATGTTTCCTTTCATTTTTATAATATTCTTCTTCTTTCCCAATGGGTTTCATCCTACTATTTTTTTTTCAATTTTTTAAAGGCTTCTACCCTGGTCTACTGGGCCACCATTGCCGTCACAGTAGTTCTCTTAATTACAGTACTGATTATTTACGCAAAGCGACTAAACACAAGTTAAATAAAATTTAAATAACGGTTTGAAATGCTGTTGATTAAATAAAATTGTCAATTGAAAAGAAAACTTCCATTGCTCCATTCAGGAATTCAACTTAAGACTTTAGAAAACGGTGTTTACAAAATCTATCTCCTAAGCATTTTCCTAAACCATTTTCAGCTGGATTTATTACCAGTATTTTACATGTAGCGGCTGTCAACCCAGTAACGGTACTGAACGTTGCCCCTTGGCAATACTCGCGTCAGATTTCAGGCTTTGGACTACTCGTAACGAATGTGAAAGTTCTAAAAATGATAGCCGGGACCTACAGCTTAACGTGCTTTCCGAGGCACGGAGGAGTCTCTATACATATATGGTGGTAACATTCCACGTCCTGTTGTAGCTGTGTGTGCACCATCATTATTTAAACCAAATGATGTCGTCGACGTCCCTAACCTCACCATCTGAAGGTTTCAGTCGTGTCCCAAACTTACAGAACATTTAATGATCGGTAAATAAGTACTTCGAGGTACCGAAACAAAATGAAAGTAAGCAAAGTATTTTGTTACGATATAAAGAGGGTCATTGATTTCACGAAATATTGGCGAAAAACTCGGTTCTAATTAAGGAAAACATGTTTTCTTTTTTGTTCCGTAATAAATTGGGATGTTGCTACATTCTGTTCTTTATTTGCACATTAAACAAATAAAGACAAAGACAAAAGACAAAAGATATTTATTTCAACTGGGCCACCAAGCGGCACTTTTGAATGTCACAATTTAAATGGAATACAAGTTGATTCTACCGTGCATTCGGAAAGTAGCTAGTTATGGAGAAGAATGCACAAGAAATAATTGGAAAATACGAATCTACATACGAAACGACATACTGTTTTGTTTTATACTCACAAAATAAACATGCCCCGTTTTGAAATAAGTTTGTACTTATTAGGTACCCCTAGTTATTGCCTTTTTATTTTTCGACTTAAGGTTCCCCTAGTCAACGGCACGAACTATTTTGTGCGCAAGGTTAAAATGCATGCTGTCTCATCCGACAACACGTGCGAAAGAGATTGATGCTGTGATGAGCAGTAAGAAGCAAGTTCTTGTACGAATTGGCACTTTTGCAAATTTGTAGCGAAATGGATTTAGGACGAGAACGAGAGCGCGAAATTTTATGTACAGACCTTTGGGACTTTATCGAAAATTTTGGTCCCCATTAATATGGCGCCCAAAATTGTGGGGGCCTTCTATTTTTCAATTTTAATTTAGCCAATGACACTTGCAAGGTTAAGTCGAATCGATTGAAGTATAAATCATCAAAATCGGCCTACACGTTTGGTCTTTAGAACGCCACATAGAAACTCGTACATACATACATAGACTGATAAACACATTACCATCCTTCGGTAGTCGGGTAAAAAGGAAAGCTAAGTTCTATTTCTCATTTGAATACTGTATAGTAGATCTATTCAACCAGTAGGGTAATTGGCTAAAATATAAATAAATGGATGGCAAACTCTTGCATTTTGACAATTCAACAGTATTCATCGCAAGATCTAGGCTGTGATCAAGAGCAGTGGTGGCCCAGTGGTAACGACCAACTTACGTGTCGTAGGTCGTGGATTCAAACCCAGGCAGGCGCTTAACTTTGTATAAATTATATTATCACCACTGCTCTCAAAACGGTAAAGGAAAACATCGTGAGGAAACTGGCATATCCTTGAACCAAAAATTCGAAGACATGCGCACCAACCCGCACTGGGCCCGCGTGGTGGATTACGACCCATTCTATCTCACAGAGAGGAGGCCTGTGTCCGAGCAGTGGAAAAATTAAACAGCTGATGATGATTATAATTCTAATCTAGGCTTTTTAAATAATTATGCTGCAATGAATTAAAATCCTTTGAATTATGCATTTGCAAGTTTGAAAATGATGAAACCTAAGTAATAATAACAAACTGTTTAGGAATGTATTAGGGCATTGGCCTAGATCGATAATGATGCTGATAAAGAACAAATCTTTTCTTTCTTCTATCTAAGAAAGATTTTGTAAACACCGTCTTCTAAAGTCTTAAGTTGAATTCCTGAATGGAGCAATGAGAGTTTTCTTTTCAATTGTCAATTTGATTTAATCAATAGCATTTCAAACCGTTAGGGTTTGAAAACCGTTAGGTTCTAAATTGATATTGTCTCTAATCAAAATCTATCTCCTAAGCATTTTCCTAATCCATTTTCAGCTGGATTTATTATCAGTATTTTACATGTAGCGGCTGTTAACCCAGTAACGGTACTAAACGTTGCCTCTTGGCAATACTCACGTCAGATTTCAGGCTTTGGACTACCCGTAACGAATGTGAAAGTTCTAAAAATGATAGCCAGGACCTACAGCTTAACGTGCTTGCCGAGGCACGTAGGAGTCTTGTTGTTATTTGTTTTATAAAGAGGAAATATAAATTAATTAAAATACGTGTTGTCACTTTGTTGATTTAATGATGAAGGAAGGGTCACCATGGAAACATTAGAATTTAGATTAAAAATAAAAAGCTCATACAAATAGTTCGCATATCACAACATGCCCCCTTAATCTAAATTCTATCTTAATATGAAAGGTAGAACATCAATTAACAATTAGGTACAAATTATCAAGAAATGCCCATATTTACTATACAAGTTTTAAACTTTACAGGGCCTAAAGGCTTAGTTAACGCATCAGCCGGTAGCTCCTCACTGGGCATGTACTTCAAATTGATGACCTTGTTGTTTAATTTTTCCCTTATAAAATGGAATCGCACGTCAATATGTTTGATCCGACTATGGTGGACTGGATTAAGTGCCAATTGACATGCACTCTGACTCATCATCATCATCATATCAGCCGAAAGACGTCCACTGCTGGACATAGGCCTCCCCCAAGCGTCGCCACATTGATCGGTCCCGTGCGTCTCGCAACCAGCGGATCCCCGCAACCTTCACGAGGTCATCGGTCCACCTGGTGGGAGGCCTTCCAACGCAACGTCTTCCGGTTCGCGGTCGCCACTCCAGAACCTTTCTGCCCCATCGGCCATCCGTTCTGCGAGCAATGTGCCCTGCCCACTGCCACTTAAGTTTGGCAATTCTTCGAGCTATGTCGGTAACATTGGTTCTCTTACGGATCTCTACATTTCTGATTCGATCACGCAAGGAAATGCCGAGCATAGCCCTCTCCATTGCCCTTTGAGTGACTGTAAGCTTTCTGATAAGGCCCATTGTAAGCGACCACGTCTCAGAGCCATATGTCATCACTGGCAACACACACTGGTCATAGACTTTTGTCTTGAGACACTGTGGTAAGTTGGACGAGAAGACACCGCGCAACTTCCCGAACGCTGCCCAGCCGAGTCGGATTCGACGGTTTATCTCTCTCTCGAAGTTGGCCCTACCCAACTGGATCGTTTGTCCCAGGTAGACATAATCTTCCACAACTTCGAGTGTAGAGTCTCCAACCTTGATAGGAGTGGGTGTAACATGGGCATTCAACATCACCTTGGTTTTGTCCATGTTCATCTTAAGACCCACTCTTCCGGAAGCTCTACTGAGGTCATCGAGCATTGTATTGAGGCTCTCCATGGTCTCAGCCATGACCACTATGTCGTCGGCAAACCGAAGATGAGTGATGTACTCGCCATTAACATTGATGCCTAGGCCCCTCCAGTCCAGAACCTTGAATACATCCTCCAGCGCAGCAGTAAACAGTTTCGGAGAAATGACATCTCCCTGTCTCACTGTCTCCCTGTCGCTCTGACTATCGGTATAAATTACCAAAGTTTGGCACTTACCTGTTAATTCACAGATAAGACGTCGCAAGAAAATTACGTCTTTCGCAGCAGCCGCTAGTGATAAATACTCGGCCTCAGTGGAAGACAACGCAACTGTGTGTTGCTTCTTACTCTCCCACGATATTGGACCATCTCCAAGCTTCACACAAAAACCAGTATATGAGCGTCGATCAAAACTATTCGCGAAGTCGGCATCGGCAAAACAGTCCAAATACTTCCCCGTTTTGTTGTATGTAATACTGTAATCAACAGTGCCTTTTAAATAATTTAGCACTCTCTTTGAGACATTCCAATGCCTCTTATCATAACATGTTAAGAATTTACTGAGAAAACTCACCGTGTATGCTATATCAGGCCTTGTGTTTACAGCTAGAAACATAAGGCAGCCTACAAATTGCTGGTAAGGAATATTCTTATCAACATTCTCAGAACCTTTATCAAGCTTCAGTTTTTGGAGTGGTGTTTTCACACCCTTACAATTCTCCATATTGAACTGCTTTAGAACTTTATGTATGTAAGTTATTTGATTTAAAACTATTTTTCCGTCCTTTTGAGATATATTTAAACCTAAATAAAAGTTTAATAAGCCCAAATCTTTTATAGAAAAATATTTTTCGATGTCCTTCTTGACAACTTCAAACGATTTGACATCTTTATAAAAAATAATAATGTCATCGACGTATATTGCCAATAAGACGATTTCCGAACCAAAAAGTTTCTTATAAATACAAGGCTCAGATGGGGTTCTATGAAAACCAATTTTAACCAAGGTTTCGTCGAGTTTTATATTCCAAACTCTAGGTGCTTGTTTAAGTCCATAAAGCGACTTATTCAACGAGCAAACCTTATGTTCTTGATTTTTAACCACGAAACCTTCAGGTTGGTACATATAGACTTCCTCCTCCAGGTCTCCATTGAGAAAAGCCGTATCTACATCAATGTGACGCATCATGAGACCATTCTCTCCAGCCAAAGCAAACAAAGTGCGTAAAGACGAATTTCTTATCATTGGAGCAAAGGTTTCATAATAGTCTACACCAGCTATCTGATTGAAACCCTTTACAACCAGTCGCGCTTTATACTTGACCACATTTCCTAAGGAGTCAGTCTTAAGTTTGTAAACCCACTTACAAGGTATTATTTTTCGGTTTGGCTTCTCGACGAGTTGCCACGTTTTCAATTTAATAAGTGACTCATACTCACATTGCATGGCTGATCTCCAATTTTCAGCATCAGGTCCAGTTACTGCTTCAGAATACGTGATAGGTTCTACTAAATTATCCTCAGCAAGGTATGTAAGAAAATCAGGTGGTCTTCTGTTTCTGAGGTGGTATCGCCGCTCATCATTAACATTATTAATTGTGCAGTGATGATCATCATTATCTACAGGATCATCTGATAGATCATTTGGAGAATCATATACAGTATTATCTACCGGATCATGTTCGATGGTCTCTGTTTAAACATTACCAGATTCACAATCATTATTACCGAAATCTGTTTCTACAATACCTTGACGTTCACGTTGGATTGCCTCGGAAGAAAACTCAATCGGATTAAAGTCTAAGTCTATTGGTCTACTTTTTTCCAAGATTGGAGCAGTTTGACAACCATGACTTGAAGATTTATTTATTTTCAACTCTGTGAAACAATCTTCATAAAAAACGATATCTCTAGACTATATCATCTTCCTTGGATTGGATGCATTACGGAGATAATAGGCATTAGGATCATCCGAATATCCTACAAATATGTGTTCATTAGACTTACTATCTAACTTACTTCTATGACAGGATGGAATATTTACAAGTGCTCGACAACCAAAAACTTTCAAGTTACTTAAGTCAGGTTTATCTCCAAACCATTTTTCAAATGGTGTTCCACAACTCAAAGCTTTGTGTGGACATCTATTTTTAAGGTACACTGCAACAGAAAATGCATCTTCCCAATATGCTTTGGGGAGTGAACTATCAGCCAACATCGAACGTGCCTTTTCCACAATAGACCTATTAGTGCGTTCCGAAACACCATTCTGTTGTGGACTATAGGGTACAGTTGTCTGATGAATTATACCTTGTGCAGTTAAATGATCAGTAAAACGTTTATTTACATATTCGGTACCATTATCTGTCCTCAACATTTTTATCTGAGCACCAGTTTGTCTTTCCACTAATGATTGAAAAGAACAAAACTTTTCCAAAATCTCTGTCTTTGAAGAAAGAAAATAAAGAAAAACGAAACGTGAAAAATCATCAATAAACAGTAAAACATATTTATTACCTTGGAATGACGATATTGACATCGGCCCACATAGGTCCGAATGAATCAACTCTAACATCTTTGTTGCCTTTTCATATTTAACTTTCTTAAAAGGTTTTCGGGCTTGCTTACCTTCAACACAAGCTATGCAACTTCCCTTGTCTACGACCGTATAATCTACGCCAACATTTCTATTTTTCAATTGGTCCATTCCGATGCGGCACAAATGACCCAATCTTTTGTGCCAGAGTAAATATCTAGAACATGAGTCAGAGTGCACATCATAAGCATTAACTTGGTGATTATTAATAGTACAGTCTAGCGCATACAGACCACCATATGGAGAACCATGTAAAATAGAATTCCCGCTATAAGAGAAGTTTTTAGTTTCAAAGAAGTTACATCCACTTTTATCAAATAAAACAGAAAAACCCTTATCAACTACCCTTTTTACAGAAAGTAAATTTGTATTAAGATTTGGCACGAGCATTATATCACAGATACTGTTAATACTGCCTTCAGTATTAATACTTACATCACCAATACTCTGACAAACAAGCTCGTCACCATTGGCAACTGTTACCTTACCAAAATCAACAGGCTTAAAATTTGATAACCACTCCGACCTAAAAGTTAAGTGTTTTGTTGCTCCGGAATCTATATACCACACGTCCTTTTTATCGACCTCAGAGACAGCTAGGGCCGTTAAAGCTGTAGCTTCCTTTGTCTTTGGTTTCTTCTTTCTAAAGGGACAGTCAGGTCTTTTATGTCCGGGCGTGTTACAATCATAACAAACAATAGGTTTATTTTTCTTCCTTAATTTTCCAGGTCGATTTATAGAGCCTAACGCTGACTCCGTAGATGTGAACCATTTCTGTGGTGATATTTACGTTGCTATTTTCTATAGCCATGACTAGTGGTTCGTATCTGGAACCGAGACCTACAAGCAAAATCACAGCAATCGATGCATCGTCTATCACCTTGTCAATATCAGCTAAATCTAATGCTGCTGACAGTACGCCATTGATATAGGATTCTATATTTTCAAATTGATCTAAGGTCATTCTGTATAATTTCCTTTCGAGGGACAAACGTCGACCCATACTTTTGTCTTCATAAGCAGACTTCAAAGAATCCCATGCTTCTTTCGCCGTTTTGGCCGCGCGAACATAAGTGATGGGTGGGCCATCTAACGTCAAACAGATTTTCGACAATGCTTTCTGATCAATCTTACTCCTAACACATTGTGGGGTTGAGTCGTCAGGTGCGAAACCTACTACTGTATTCCACAATTCTTCATGCAAGAGGTAGTTTCGCATGCGGAACTTCCATGTACTATATCCTTCCCTATTATTTAACACAAAGTTCGGGATGGACGAGGAAACTGCTCCTCTATATGTGGAAGCTGATCCTTCTCCGTTAGGCATTTTCCGCAAAACTTACCAACAACAAAAACTTCAACAACCACAAAATTTTACTATATTTCCTATTAGATCTTCGTGCTGATAACGTGTTGTTATTTGTTTTATAAAGAGGAAATATAAATTAATTAAAATACGTGTTGTCACTTTGTTGATTTAATGATGAAGGAAGGGTCACCATAGAAACATTAGAATTTAGATTAAAAATAAAAAGCTCATACAAATAGTTCGCATATCACAACAAGTCTCTATACATATATGGTGGTAATATTCCACGTCCTGCTGTAGCTGTGTGTGCACCATCATCATTTAAACCAAATGATGTCCCCTTTTATATTTTATAAGCCTCCCCCAAGCGTCACTACATTGACCGGTCCTGTGTTGCTAGCATGCAGTAGTCTGCAGCAGCTTTTTTTTTTTAGCTTTCGAAATGCTCATGCATACTGCACTTCTACGGGGAGATAGCGCTGTTAAGTAGGACTCTAACCCACTAAAACTCCACGGTGTCCTCCTGTGCCGCTTTTGGCGGGAACACGGGCACACGTTAGCACTCACCGCGAAGTCTTTAGCACTCTAATTGCTTAACTGATTTGACAGCTCGAAGCATGCACGTTCCCTTGTATTTTTATTACTCAACAGTATTCATTGCGTGGTTTACGCTATCGAGTAGACGATTTTTTGAACATATTATAGCAAAGCATTCATGCGCCATTTTTTAAAGTTACGCAATTAAGGTGCAGGTCATCGCTCTGCCTTGTATGAGGACTTTCATCGCTGCGTCATCCGGTACATGGTCTCTCCCGAACCTTACGGCCTGGTAAAAGGATCCTGAAAGGGATTGATGTTGAGGGCAACGACATCTAAGTTTCTATAATAGTCAATTTGACCTCTGTACCACCATTTATTAGATCCCTGAAGCTCTACAACAAACTACACGGAATAATATTCAAACTAATCAAAATTAGAGCTAGAATTTCTATTGATATGCAAAACGAATACTAAGGGCAGTATACTTTCATTATTATTGGTATTAATTGGGATTTATTCGAACTTACGGTGTACACAGTCGTAAGTTGTGCGTATAACCTGATTCGAACGAAATTATTGCAATGGGTTCCGTAAGTGTCTTCGAATGTGTGTAGTTGAGTCGAAATGGTGCTAAAGACAGATTTGTTGAATGCTCGTTCGGTGTAATGAGTTTAATGGGACGTTAATAGTGAATTCGACGCCATTTTAGGAAACTAATTTCCTGTACGGACATTTAAAACGAAGGTTTTTGCGGAATATATGTCCCTCATCTGTTTTTATTCCGTTACGCTTGGATTAGTCAAAATGTGAAGAGATATCACTGATATAAAATTTCCTGGGACCTGTTGTGATATGCAAAGTTTACTTTAAAACTCACACAAGTTAATAGCGGCTTGATTGGTTTTAGAGTAGACCGAGTGGACCTGCAGAGGTATGCTTAGACATATGAGGTATTTCTATGTAGCGGCATCGACGCCGCCACTTACAAACTAATGACATGATGTCCCACAAATCTCGCATCGCGCAAGTAAAGTTTTCAGCGTGATTAGAACACATACAACAGTCCGACAACAATCGTTGGGCAGTTGCCCGGACTAGACATAACACCCGTCTGGTCGGAGGATCCTCCCTTTTCTATGGAGGTTTGTGGGACTTTACACACTGTTCCACTTACCTCCAAATCTAAATGATGTAGAGAATACGTACCTACCTATCTTCGTACTTTACAAGGTGTTTTTATTAATATCCCATTACTCTAGGGTTATATTCTTTAAGTAAAAATAATACAAAATTCCTAGAACATGTGGTCCAAAAATGCATAGTTTCGAAGATGTCATCTCATAATTAATTTAGGTCAAAAATCGTCTCATAATTAATTTAGGTCACCCGTATGACGAGTCTTTTTTTGCAACGTTGCCAAACTTTACAGTACTCTAGACTCTCGATGTGTGTAGGTATCTAAGTTTCATTGATAAATACGAGTAATTAATTTTCATCCACCAATCATTCAAATTTAAAGCTAGGAAAATGCGAAGTTGTCATATTTCACGGAAGGGTGTTTTACATTATTAGTCGTGACTTTGTCAAATTATTTTGTATGAAAACGAAAAAAAAAACATAATTGAAAATAACTGATATGCCAGTTATTCTTTGATATGGTCTCATTCATACCCTAGAGTTAGGGGATATAAAAATACACCTTGTATAATATAATAATATTATAAATGCGAAAGTTTGGATGGATGTATGTTTGTTAGTCAATGACGCCAGAACGGCTGAACGGATCTGGATGAAATTTGGCTCAGAGTCTGGAATAGCACATAGGCCCGGTGTAATGTTCCCTTGGGATGATAATACAGTTTTCACGCGGGCGTAGTCGCTGCCAGAAGCAATTAAATAATAAAATTGAATCTCTAGGAAGCACTTTTTAACGAGCAGACAGTAAATGATTTATCCAAGAATGTAGTGGAATGCATAGGCATTTTAAGTCGCAAGTTTCTGGGAGTATGTAGACATCATAATAAAATTAACTTTTAAACGTAGAAAAAAAAATATCTACCTCTATCTTACTGCTTGCGTGCTTATTTTACTTTTAGACATCAATTTCAGTTGCAATCATTACCGAAATACTGAATAAGGACTACATTTTGTATTCGAATAAAACGAAAAACTTCGACATTTTCAGTTGATACTATAAATATATTTTTATGAATTCAGCGCATTTATTATGAATTTCGTACAAAGACGTATAAGGATCATCAATCAAAATATTTCCAAAGGTAGGAATTATGTATCGTTGTTCCGGTGTAAGCTGCTCAGTTCGTTTTTGATAAACAGCTTTTATATTAAAAATATATTTCGCATAAAAAAATCTGAGAAGTTATTATAACTTTAATATGTTGAAACACGGACAGTACGTAGAACAAAGTATATTCCATGAAGTACCTTAACATAAATAGTTCGAGGAAACTCAAACTATAAGTTGGCATCTAGCTACCTAGTAGTAATATATCGAAGTGAAATATGGTTGACAATGTTCCAAAAAAAAAACCCATGTACAAACGGAAAAGCCGGTCATTGACTCCCTTCTATCTGCCAACAGAAAATCCGATAGGCTCAGGCTAAAAATACAACTGACTTCTTAATAAAAACATTACAAAGTGAAAAATAACTCCAATTTTGGCAGTCAGTGTTCTTGTTTTCGTTCCATCGTTTTTTTTTTCAAGGCGGTTGTATATTTTTGTTATAAAGTTTTTATTTTCATATTGTAGTGGTGGTACATAACGAGTAAGTATTATAATAAGGTACCTATAATACCAGAACAGATTACCCGAATAACATAAACTTGAACTAAACCGGTGGAATGAGAGTGTACCAGGGTGAACTGTACACATCTGCATACCCCTTTAAAGCGTACCGGCGTGATTTTGTATATAAATAAATTGTTTATTAGCTTCAAAATTTTACAAAATTCGTGAAACCCTGACCCCTGAGCTAGATAACAGCACCTGTGTTTCAGGGACCAGTGATCTCCTCCGTTATGTTACATAATTATAATTACTGAAACACAATTGTAATCCAGACAAGTTTTCACTAAATATCCTAAATAAAATCAAATCATCATTAAGATCCGCAATTTCAACAAACTCAAAGTTAAAATCGATTCAATAATAAAATTAAAATCAAAAATAAAATTACAATCAGAATTAAATTCACAATGAGAATTAAAATTATAATCAAACTCAAGTTAAAATTAATTACACTCTAACTCAGAATTAACAATAAAATTTCAATTACAATCCAAATTAAAATCAAGGTAAAATTTTGTCAAAATTAAAAATAAAATAAAGTAAAACAATCAAAACAATGACTAAAATTATAATCAAAACCAAACTCAAAATTAAAATCAAAGTCAATATTGAAACAATAATTAAAATCACAATGAAAAATCAAAATACAATCTAATTTAAAGTCAAAATTAAAATCAAAACATATTTTTTTTCTTTTTTTTTTTTTTAATACCAATCAAAATCCAAATAAAAATAAAAGAAAAAAAAATAAGATCGTAATTAAAATAAAATGAAATCGTCAAAATAAAGTCCAATTTTATTAATATTAAACAAAAATAAAATAATAAATATGGGTGGTGGTGTGAATGTGTATGTGTTTGTGTGTGTGTGTTTGTGTGTGAGGAATAACCAGTAGTTTTCTCTTTTAATTTGATTGCAATACGTTTTCGGAATGAAATTTATCATCATTTGTCAAAAAAACGTCTAATTATTCTAAAATTTTCACGAGATTTTGATATCGAATCTTATTAGTAAACAGTACGATGAGGTTTACACAATAAACGAAAAAAAAACATTTAAAAAGAATATTATATAAACAAATCACCGACTTTTAGAAAATAATTATCTGAAAACAGAAAAAGAAATACTAGTTATAATTTATACATTAACTATTATGAGGTGCTGCCAGCGGTGACAAACGAAATTTTGGTAGGTTTTTCTATAATTTTTGTTTGTCCCTGCCAAAAAAAAAATGTATCTTCCGCTTTTTTTAAGGGGGGTGCCATATTTATAATTATATAGCCTATGCTACTCCTACAATTGAGACGAATCCAACGACACCTCATATGTCAAAATTCGTCCAGTCATTTGAGCTGTAGAGTCTAAACACAGTCATGAGTGCGATAATCGACTGCAGTTTCTAGCATGTTTTAATTCTACATACATAAACTCACGCCTTTTTCCCATGGGGGTAGGCAGCAATTACAGAATGTTTCAATTCTCGCCTCTCAACAATCGAGAATCTAAATTCGTCTAAACGAGCCTTTAAACGAATGACCCCGGTCGGTCAGCCAAGTGTGGCCCAGATGTAGGCCACGGTCAGCAAGCTCTCCCCTCGGATTTACATATTTTCTACTTTAATTTGTACGTAAATCACAGAGCTCTATATACGGAGGGTTCATATTACCTGAAACTAATGATCCCTCTTTACTTATGTATGCTGTGGTTAGTGGATATTGTTATACTGGAGTTAATTTGAGAATGGGTGTATTTTTTTAGGCTGTGGATAAAATAGGGGCTGATTCGAGGCGTTGCTATATTGTAGAGATAAAGGAGAAAATTCTTGAAATGAAAAGGATGAAGAATAAAAATTCCTGGAAGGCGCTGTGCGGGCAGCTCTTAAGTTGAAAAAGAAAAAGGCAATAACTAGGGGTACCTAATATGTATAAACATATTTCAAAACTGGTCATGTTTACTTTGTGAGTATAAAATATAACAGCATGTTGTTTTGTACGTAGGTTCATATTTCCCATATATATTTGTTTAATGTCAAAATAAAGATCAAAATGTAGCAACATCCCAATTAATTACGGAACAAAAAAGAAAACATGTTTTCCTTAATTAGGACCGAGTTTTTCGCAAATATTTTAGGGTGAGCGAAATCGATGACCTTCTTTACATCGTAACAAAATACTTTGCTTACTTTTATTTTGTTTCGGCACCTTGAAGTGCTTATTAACCGATCATTAAATGTTCTGTAAATTTGGTACGTGACTGAAACCTTCCGATGGTGAGGTTTGGGTCGGTTACGAGACCCAAGATGTGAGCCTGGCTTATTAGCTCGCCTGTTCCGTATTTAGTTAGGTATACATACTTGAGCCAGGGTATTTATTCTGTACGTTACAACGTTATTACATACCAGGACACCATATAATAAATTAGTAAGTATCCAAGTCCGAAACAATCTGATTTCCATTCATTCTCTTGTCTATGTTTGCCTTCAAGAAAAGTGTATGATCAATTACTCGTATAGAGCTTTTGAACAAATAAAAACGCTTTTTAGGGTGCCGTAGCCAAATGGCAAAAAAAGAAACCCTTATAGATTCGTCATGTCTGTCTGTCTGTCTGTCCGTCAGTATGTCACAGCCACTTTTTTTCCGAAACTATAAGAACTATGCTGTTGAAACTTGGTAAGTAGATATATTCTGTGAACCGCATTAAGATTTTCACACAAAAATAAAAAAAAACAATAAATTTTGGAGGTTCCCATACTTGAAACTGAAACTAAAAATATTTTTATTCATCAAACCCATACGTGTGGGGTATCTATGGATAGGTCTTCAAAAATGATATTGAGGTTTCTAATATATTTTTTTCTAAACTGAATAGTTTGCGCGAGAGACACTTCCAAAGTGGTAAAATGTGTCCCCCCCCCTGTAACTTCTAAAATAAGAGAATGATAAAACTAAAAAAAATATGATGTACATTACCATGTAAACTACCACCGAAAATTGGTTTGAACGAGATTTAGTCAGTACTTTTTTTAAATACGTCATACATCGTAAACCGCAATTTACCAAGTACGGAACCCTTCGTGCGCGAGTCCGACTTGCACTTGGCCGGTTTTTTACCGTAGTTTGTCCGAGCTTGTCTTCGTTGTAATTGGTTTTTATTTCTTAGGTTGTATGATATTGTTTTTTTGTGTAATTTTAGCTTTGATTGTACGCTGTTTGTGGTGATTTTTAGGGTTCCGTATCCAAAAGGCAAAAAACGGAACCCTTATAGATTCGTCATGTCTGTCTGTCTGTCTGTCTGTCTATCTGTCTGTCTGTCCATCCGTATGCCACAGCCACTTTTTTCCGAAACTATAAAAACTATGCTGTTGAAACTTGGTTAGTAGATGTATTCTGTGAACCGCATTAAGAAACTATTTTTTTTTTCCATCAAACCCATACGTGTGGGGTATCTATGGATAGGTCTTCAAAAATGATATTGAGGTTTCTAATATTTATTTTTTCTAAACTGAATAGTTTGCGCGAGAGACACTTCCAAAGTGGTAAAATGTGTGTCCCCTCCCGTAACTTTTTAAATAAGAGAATGATAAAACTAAAAAAAGTATATGATTTACATTACCATGTAAACTACCACCGAAAATTGGTTTGAACGAGATCTAGTAAGTAGTTTTTTTTTAATACGTCATAAATCGTAAACCGCAATTTACCAAGTACGGAACTCTTCGTGCGCGAGTCCGACTCGAACTTGGCCGGTTATTTATACAAGGTGCCAGTACCGCACAATTACTCAGCAATTAATGTTTACTTGTGTATGACCGCTTTAGAAATCGTAAGCACCTAAGGTTAGCTTTAAATCTATTTACAATGATAACAACGCATATAAAGTTCGAATGCAGTAGATTGCGTGTTAGTTGCTAAAAAACCTACAAAATGAAACTAAACGGTGTAAATAAAATGAATAGCAGTTATTTAGCACTTTCCGAACATAAAAGGTTGTTTATTTGTTTACTTCGTTCAATGGTGGTGCTAGCCAATCGATTTTAGTATGCATGCCGGAAAATATGACGGCGTGTGGAACCGGCTTGCATGAATAGTGAGCGCTATATTTTTATGTGTGCCTCTAAATAGAAAAGCACTGACAAGTTTTTCATGTTCCCCTGGTACAGCAAATAAAATGTTCATCGAGCAATTTATGTTTTGCGTTGATTTTTCTTTCACTGTTTCATACGCTGTTGATTTATTTACCTGCATCCGATAACAGAGTGATTTTGACTCGTCATACTGAACGGTTTTCTTATGAAAAGTGTATTGGATTCGTGTAAATAAAATCAACTCTCTGTAGGTACAAATATTTATAAACGGTCAACATGTTTGCACAAAAATTTCAATAAAATTTATGGGGTAAATTGATCAGTATCCAACTATCAGTCAAAGATTTTTTTTTTAATCCAATAAAAATACAACATTTCTTAAATCTTAACTGACGTCCAGGCATAAATTTAAATTTTCTCATTTAGGGACCTTTACGACATTTTAATCTCTATGGAATTTTTTCATTAGCACAGCTTTAGTATCATGAAACCCGACTATTGAACACATGTAATGATAATATTATAGAAGCACGCAAGCAAGTTGTGCATCCTACGACCACAAGACAAGTCACTCTACTATTGGTTTACTGATCCACTGCCAAGTAACCTTAGTTTGCCGATCACCATAATTTCAGTCAAATTACAACCACTGCTGGACGTAAACCTCCTCCAAACGTCGCTACATCGACGGGTCCTATACTTATCACATCCAGTTGATACACGTGGCCCTCATCACGTCATCAGTCCTCTAGAATATAGTAAAACGCCGCCTGGAGTTTTAACTTATATTGACAAATGACAATCAGGCTTACATTACTATAACCTGCCAGTAGTGGCCGGTACTAAGTACAACAGAGGTTTCATATAAATACTCCAGTGAGTACCCTTGTAGCCCGGACTGTCAGCACGTTAGATAGTTAATCATTACACCAGCCTCAATCAAGCTTATCTGCGGAGTCTCGCCGCAGACCATTGAGCAACTTTTATTTTGCTCTGCATGCCTTGTTGCGTGGTCTCGTGAGGAGCTTATGGCTGCATCAGTGGATGGCAATGCCGTGGTCAAATACTGAACCATGCAAAGTATTTAGCTAAAGCCGAGCTATACCGATTGTTTTTAAACGTCTTCCAAAAAAGGAGGAGGTTTCTCAATTCGACCGTATATATATATATTTTTTTATGTGTGTTCGCGGATAACTTCGTCGTTTATGAACCTATTTTGATTTTTGTTGGATAGGAGATATCCCAAGGGTGGTACCATGATTAGGAAACCAGGATCTGATGATGGAATCCTACAGAAATCGAGGGAACTCCTCAAAAATTATAGGCATACATATAGCGATTTTGGTATTTTCATCATTAATGCAATCATTTGCTCTGAGAAAGTATCATTTGGTGAAGTGGAACTGATGAAGAAGACCACAATGGCCAATGGAACTCCGAAATAAAACAATGTATCCTAGTCGTGTTTGGGCTTATTGGAATCGTCATGAGATGTACTTTGGCTATAAATGATTTTCTTGTTACTAGGAGGTACCTGCCAAAGCTAAAAAGAGGAAAACAAAAACAGTTTTTAACAAAAAATCAAACCGACTTCCAAAACAAAACCCTACAAAGCGAAAAATAACTTTCTTTTCCGAAGTCGGTGTCGAATAACGGAAAACAATGGGTACAAAAGACCAGACCAGGGGTCGTAGCTCCCACCAACGACTTCTCTGGTTTTTTTTTTTTTCATATATTTCTATTTGCAATCGGTCATTGGACCATAAGCGAATTCGTTCCATGAAAAATGGCATTGTGGTGGAGGAGCCGGTGCTGCGCCTCCCACTTATAGAAGGTGGTTCCTCTTCAGCCTTTTTACCACCGCTGTCTGGTTTAACAGTTTAGTAACTAGTGGATTTGGATGCGAGGATAGGCGTGCCTTGTGTTGTCTTTTGTATCGCTAGATTTCAGAGTTTACTGATGGCATTTGTAGATAGTCGTGGATTTCGTCATTCCTAGCAAACCAAGGTGCATTTGCTATTGATCTTAGGATACCATTTTGCACTCTTTGCAGGCAGAGTATGTTGGTTTTGCTGGCAACGCCCCACAGTTGGATACCATAGGTCCATATGGGCTTGAGAACTGAGTTGTAAATGAGAAGATTTTTGTCTACAGAGAGCACAGAGTTTCTTCCCATGAGCCAATACAGGTTGCGGAACTTGTGGTTTATCTCATCCCTCTTATATTTAATGTGATGCTTCCATGTTAGGCGCCTATCCAAGTGGAAACCAAGATACTTTACACAATCTGTGTGTGGTAGGGCGTTAGGGCCAAGTCTAACAGGTGGGGTGTTTCCGTGCCTGAGCGTGAAGGTGATATGGTTAGACTTGGATGCACTCGCACGTAATCGCCACTTACAGAGCCATTTATGAGTTTCGTTTAGTTGATTTTGGAGTCTGTTGCTGGCCATTTCTGAGTTGTCATCAACTGATAGATAGGCTATGTCATCGGCGTATGTTGCTATTGTTATGCCATCCAATGTGAGTAGATCTGATGTAAAGATATTGTACAATACTGGGCCAAGAACAGATCCCTGTGGTACACCAGCCTTTGCTTCAATCAATCTTGATCTTGCTTCGCCCTGTTTCACTTGGAACCAACGGTCAGATAAATACGACTGGATGAGCAGGAACATTGAGTGTGGAAATTTTCCTTCACTTTAGCCAGCAATCCTTTGTGCCAGACACGGTCAAAGGCTTGCTGGACATCAAGGAAGGCCGCTGAGCAGTACTTTTTACGTTCGAAAGCCTGTCTTCCTGTTTGGTAAACTCTGTGAACCTGTTCTATTGTTGAGTGAGATTTCCGAAAGCCAAACTGGTGAGACGTAACAACATCATTGGCATCCAACCATGGTTTTAGACGGCTGAGGAATATCCTCTCCCACAGTTTGGAGAGTAGAGGCGTTAGGCTTATCGGCCGATAAAGCGAGGCCTCGTGTTCAGGTTTGCCTAATTTATGGATCATAACAACTTCGGAGATTTTCCACAGGTCAGGAAAGTGAGATGTTCGAAAGATTGCGTTGAACAAACTACCTAGGAAAGAAACGCATTTTCTGGGAAGATTTTTAAGTATGCGAGGCGTGATCAGGTCAAATCCCGGGGCTTTTCTCGAGTTCAGCAATCTAATTTCCTTCGCTATTTTTTTAGGTGTTGTGGGTATAATAGGCATACACATTTGTAAGTCTTGTTCCAATATTGCGTCAATTGCATGCTCATCAGCAACACTCTCGTTGGGTTTGAATACAGAGGGCAGATGCGTTGCGAACACCTCGGCCTTTTCCAAGTCAGTTCTTGCCCAGGAACCCTCTGATCTGATTGGAGGATAAGATTGTTGAGGCTTATCTAAGTTTTTAGTGGCCTTCCAGATCGAGTTCCCGCCAACCCCCGTAGGTGACATCATCTGTAGGTTAGCTGTCAACGTTGTGTTAGTAGACTCTTTGACTATCGCCTTTAGCTCCTTTGCTGCCTTGTTGTAATTGAGTTTATCAAGAGGATGACGGGATTGTTGCCATATTCTTCTAAGTCTGCGCTTTTCTAAGATTTTTTGCTTTATGTCTGGTGGATAAAAGTGGTTGGTGTGACTTTTGAGCCGGGAGGGTGTCTTGATCCAGGCAGCCACTTGAATGACGTTAGGGAGATATCTGCAGGCGTTATCTACATCATTTTGGTTCTTCAGTGGAACAGTTGCCGTAAAGTTCTCATTGAGGTAGGTCTTGAAGCCGTCCCAGTCAGTATGGTTATTTGTCAGAGACTCAGTAATATCCCGAGTAAGATCACTAGTGCTAATTGTGAGAATCACCGGTGTGTGATCTGATGATCCGTCTAGACATGACTCGATAGTAGTGCTTAAGCTAAAAAACCTTATTGATGAAAAAATCCAAGAGATCCGGCAGTTTCTTTGGGTCGCTAGGCCAGTAGGTAGCCTCACCTGCAGATATAGGTTTTAAGTGGTTTTCAGCGACACAACGTTTCAAATCGCGCCCACGAGTGCTGGTACAGCGAGATCCTCAAAATGTATGTTTGGCATTCCATTCACCAACTGCAATAAACCTATGGCCAAGAGTATTGAAGTAGGTTTTAAACAAGTCTGAAGTTATTTTGTGTCTTGGTGGGCAGTAAATTGAGGATAGAATAATTGGGCCTGCTCGGTCCTCCGATCTAACAGAAGTAGCTTGTATATGCGCCGTAGAATATGATTCTATCAGTGAATGTCTCAGGTTCGCTCTAATGGCCGGCGCTGAGCCAGCATGCGCACCACCATCAGGATGGGGACAGTGGTAAATGTTATATCCTTTGATACGGAACGAGCTTCTGGACGTCCCGTGCGACTCTGAAATTAATACGGCGTCTAGTTTGTTGGCTTTCATTAAAGTCTTCAACTCTTGGATATTGGGAGCCAATCAATTGATGTTCCAGATTGCGATTCGTAGAGGAGGCATTTATGATGTTATTTTAGGGGGAATTTTTAACTGCACCTCTATTTAGAAATTTAAGCAAACAAAATATCTCCACTAATAACCTACTGCAAAACAATATTACTCACCGTAAAACAAAAATACTGATTTGCACACAAATTATTCAATTAAATATAAAATAAATGTGAATTAGTCCAAGAGCGAGCGAAGCGAGCTCGGGAGCTTAGGGCACCCCGACACGGATAGGTTAGGTTCGAAGGAGATGACGGGAGCTGAAGTGAGCGAGGAAAGCGAGCGAACTCAGCTCCCGTCATCTCCTTCATGTTAGGTTACTTTAGACCCTGCAGACAGAAATAGGAGCCCTGCGCAGCGGGGCTCCGTCGACTTTGTTTCGTTTCCCCCCCTCCCTTAAAACTTAAATATTTTGTTGCACTCGAAGAATTATTAGATTTACTTTTAGTTAACAGATAGTTATTCAGTAAAACAGTTAAGCTTTAAAGATCTAGCAGTATAGTATAATTCATTTATTTGATGAGCAAATTTAGTGTGCAATTCAGTATGTTTGGTAGTAATTTCGAATATTTTGATTGAAAAAAGGGGAATTACAGTTAAAGTATTAAATACCACCCTTATTTTAGTGATGACTTTAGTCAGTAAGCCCATTAGGGTACCTGATTTGTTGTAGGAGAAGGTCGATTTTTTCATTTTGTTTAATTAAGAGTTGTTCCATGGCTGTTACATTTTGTTGAGGGTTTTCTACGTGGCTATATGTAATGACGTTGTCTCGTGGAGGTACCTTGGGGTGACCAGCAACAACATCCGAGTATTTTCGGTCCGATCTGCGAAAGGAGTTTGGCTGGGGTAGCGCGGAGCTTTCTGAGGTTGTATTGGAGCAGATTGCTTCAGTAAGAAAGTTTCGAATGCCGGTTGCAATATTTCTTGGTTCCATTTTTCTTGACATTATTTATTTGTAAACTTTACAACCTTTGTAATTGGCAGGATGGTTGCAGGAGCAAAGTGCGCATTTTGCGGGTGTGTTCCTATCTTTTTTTGGGCATTCAGAAGTTTTGTGGCCCTCCCCACATTTGACCCATCTGTATGGCCTCATGCAGTGTTTTTGCAGTGGCCATATTGTTGGCATCTTTGCCATTGTACAATTGTCTTAATTTGCGTGGATCTTCAATTTTGATGCGTTGGTGATGGATATATTCGATAGTTTTAACTAGTTTGTTATTTGGGCTAGGTTCTAAATTAACAAAAAACGTTGAAGTAGGTGCTTTGTTTGGTCCATAGCGGTGGTTGATGATTTCTCCTTTGACTTTGTTTCCAGATTTTTCCAACTCCTCTTTGATGGCATCATGTGGAGTAGTATGATGGAGGTCTTTAATAACTATTCGGTAGCATTTCGTGTCTTTACGGGAGAAGGTGTGTCCAATTAATCCCTTCTGTCGTATTAGATCAATGACTTGCTTGTAGTCATCGGTAGTATTTATCATTTTCCGTAGGAGATTTTTATTAATTATTTTGTACCGAAACTCTTCGGAGCGAATTACTGACTCAATGAGTTTGGTGAGCTCGTTCAGATCCCATACGGAAAAATAGGAGGAGGCTTGTTTGGGTGTTTAGGCTCAGTGTGAGTGTCCTCTGTTTGGTCAACAGGATGGTTTGAGAATCGGTTTTCTGACTCAATTGGCGGAGGCGAGTTGTCGCATATTTTTCTTTTCTTTGAAGTAGGAACTCGTTGCCATGGTGGAGGTTGAGTAGCATCTGTACATGCCTGTGCGGCTGGCTTAAATTCTGTGGCTTGATCTGTGTCTTTCTCGCAGCCGAGTACGATGGGATTGTTGGCAGAACCTGACTGCTTGGATGAAGTTTCGCTTAGTTAACTAGAGCGTTGCCTATTGAAAAGGCTTGGATAAAAGATTTGTTGAACCGGTTTCTTAGGCGAGGTTATGTTCTTTTGGGTTTCATCAGAATCGTTATTTTGACTTTGAGCCTGATTTCCCACTCTAGTTAATTCAATAGAATTTTTGAGATTCATGGTTGTAATTATTTTCCTACAATGGCAATACTTATCCAAATGACAGATGACATTCTGACATGATCAAAAATTTGACGACGAAAAATTATATTGTGGGGGTGGATTGAAAAAACTATGTAAACTTGATTGTCACTTTTGTTTTTAGATCACTATTTTTTGTTTCAATCAGTTATTATTTTAAGCTACAAACAATTGTTCACAGGTTTCACAGTTAAAAGTTCACTTTCACAATGTTTTTAGGCATTAACTCGCGGTCTAACACACAAAAGTCACTAAATTCTCCAACAACGCACCTTTCTTTAATAAACGAGAGCTGTCAACTGTCAACACACGAGTGTTGACAGTTGACAGCTCTCGTTTATTTGAGTAACAATTTTCGATATCGCCTGAGATCCTACCCGGCACAACTTTGGCAGTTTGGTGATAGTAGGGGGACGTGGGAGTCCTGTCGCAACAATCCACAATTATTACAGTAGTTTTCACGGATTGGACGATGGCATTGTCGAGCTAAAATACTATTTTAACTACGGGAATCCCTGTTAACGTTACGAACTAAAACCAATTTCAAATTGGTACCATGAACGTGTGATCGACTATGTTGTTATTTGTGACCCGCACAGGAGACACGAGAAATAAGCATACAATTAAACAATAATAAAATAAAAACCGTGTGCGAGACCAAAAAGGCTCCTATCTCAGTTGGTACTTCGTTACTTAAATGCGGCTTACGTCACGTTTTATATTAACTTTCGCTAACGTGACAAAAAAAACGTGCCCGTCACCTTTTTAATTTTTTGGGCTTTGGGGATTAAATAATTATAATTGCGTCCCGTGACTCCGCTTCTTGGTACTGTTTTTAATTTTGCCGTAATGAATGTTCGAACAGGTAACAAGCTACCTTTCTGTATAGAAATGAGTTTTTTAATTGAACTGACAGCGTTCCAAAATAAGATCTATTTAAGGAGCCTCTGCGTATGATGGATAAAAAATTATACTTGAATATAATAAATATATGGATAACTCTGGTCAGCGCCGGCCCTGGGTTAGAGCGAGAGGTGCGGTTGCTCTAGCCTCTAGGCGCCAGATGGCAAGAAGCCCCAAAAAGCCAAATGCAAAAAACAATTTCCAGCGCTGTATACAATCTTGATCGCGCCTTTTCTTAAGTTGATTGTAAAATTTGGCAATTATTATTTATTTAACATCACACTAATACCACAGATAATATAATACTAGCATACAGATGCCTCATCCCATACAAAAAAACCGTGCTGACGTAACTAGAGTTTTTCATCTGATTAATCTTGTTATTTTGCAATAGATGGTGTTAACAGCGCCTTGCAAGTAAAAGGGTTTACTAGGTTCGTGAATATTTTTTTCTTTAAATACAGTGAAGGTATACAGGTAATACAGTTTTTTTGCACCAAAATGTGTTAAAATGCAAATTTTAACAATCGAGTTGAATGCCTCAGAAATTTAAAAATGCGCCATCTATGACATCAATTTTAAATTATCCGTTCAAATAATCTTTGAAATGTGAATTAAGAGCCCGATATTCCATAATTTTTTACTTAGGAGAATTGATTAAACAAGAACATAGAATTTTTATGTTCAATTCCAGATAATGGTAATTTTACACACAATTCTGTTGAATTGTGTGTACATGTCGCGCCATCTACTGACATTTATTTGAACCAAATTTTCTCTCTTAGCAATGGGACCCCGTGCTAATACTATAAAGGCGAAAGTTTGTAGTTGTATATCAGTTACTCTTTCACGCAAAAACAAAGCACAGAGATAGAATATATCATCTGGAATAGCACATACGGTACTTTTTATCCCGGGAATATGTTCCCATGGGATAATTTTCAACTATAATTTTTGACTTTAATTTTTCAGAAGCTAGTTTACGTAAAACCGAAGTAGAATTTACGTGAAGTGAAAACGTCGACCAAAGACCACTCAAAGACAATCTTACTCTACCCTGAACAAGAACTAGAGCCGCAGCCTAATTAAGTGAATTCGGCAAAGGAAACAATCTGTTTCTTTCTCAAAAACGAATTTGCGATTTTGGGAAAGAAACAGATTGTTTCCTTTGCCGAATTCACTTACACAATTAGGCTGCCGGTGGTGCCTCTGGTGCACACAGGGTAGTAAGTCAGCGGTTAGCCCTACTACTACCTTTCTTATTGACTAGTATCTTCCTCACAGCACAGCGCTTTTTCTAAAGAAGGAGAATCATGAACTTATTCAACTATTTATATTTCTTGACGATACAAGAAACGGAAAATCACTTAAAAGTGTGAAAAGTCTATCCTATAAGATTCTTAACGCTGCTTATCTGCTTACCTTCAGTAAAAACAACGAGTATTTCTATCTAAACGTGTAACCTAAATAAAAAGCTTAGTAGATATAAGAAGCTTATGAAAATGGTAAGATGAGCAAGAAAAAAGTCGATTTGATATTTAGTTTTCCCTTCTTTAACTACTTTATTTTGTCCTAACAACAGGAAAACATGAAGAAAATATCCACGACACGGTCCTAAATTATTTAAGTATCTCTTTATATTTTTTCACAGTACTAACATCCAGCTTCTAAGGTTTATAGTTCTTATAAAGACAGAAAACCATATTACACTAAACTTTATGTTGGATTTGACCAAATGCTGGCTATACAAACTCCTTTCAAGATACCACTATCATAAAGCCCGGCCGGATTACCGTTTGGCCTCATAATCCAATTAAACTAAGACACAGTACTCGCACTGAAGCATTAGGCATAGCGTCGGTCACTATTAGCTCAATAGTGACCGACGCTATGCCTCATGTCGCTAGTCTTAGGTAGGGTTGGCAGACCAAGGCTTAGATTAGATGGCAAACTAAGGAACCATTTTCCAGTAAAGGGGTAGTGGAGATAGAAGCATCTTCGGGTAAAAAAGCTGTAAATGAAGATTAGTAGTCAAGAAACCCATCTGCTCCAAGCACATGTATGTTTCAGCGATCTGTAGACTCAAATTTGAAAATCGGACCCGAAGCTTTTTAAAAGCTTTATATTACCTTGCTTTCGTATTTCATGTGTTCGGCAACTAGTAATCTGGGGGCACGGTAGAGCCCCCGCCAAGACGAGCCACGCGAAGCGTTACCAAACTTTTCTGGAAGCGCTTCGTCATTTATTTGAACCCTGATTAGCGATAGCGAAACGGCTAAGCCATATTTATTTTGACTTAGGTGTAGATTTTGCAAAGTTAGGGCTTATAAAGTTACATGAATTCTGATAACTTTGTCACATTGCGAGCCACATTGTCTCGTCTTGGCAACAATTTACATGAATATATTTTTAGTGGAATCTATTTTACAAGCACTTCCTGACATTCAATTAAGCTGACACTTGGCGTTAGTATGTAAATTTGAAAACATTGAAATAGTATTGTTCTATGGAGCTAGTCTCATGATGGAGTCGGAAGGTTGCCATAGCAACTCCTCAACCAGACCATATAGCACCATAATGTTTCATAATTCGAATGTTAATGTTAGTGTTAGTGACCATGACAGTTTAAATACTTATATAGCACCATCGTGTTTGGACTCATTGGATGTGTTCAACAATTAATATTATATTTAGTATCTTTCAGTACAAAAATCTTGTTTTGAATTTGTTTTTTTTACTGTATACTTATTTTGAAAAAACTGAACGGTCTCTCAGATCATTCAGAGACAGAATTTTTGTAAGTGATTTAAGTTGAATTTTCAATCGTCATGCATTTCGCAAATTTTATAGAACCCGTTGAGTCTGTCACAAAAAAACTACAGCCAAGTTATTATTAACAAAAATTACGAATAATCGCCCCCATTCTCAAAGATTTACCACAAAAGCAAATAAGAACAAAACTGATTTTACGAAATTACCCATTATAATTTTACCAGACATTTAGTTTTATCCTTTCTAGCAACCCTGAGAGGGTTAATGAGGACGTAAATAAAATAAATAGCCGTCCTCATCAGCCTCTAGAAAGCAATTAATGTTTCTCGAAGGAGATCTTGAAATTTTTTATTACACTTGTGACTGATACTGCGTGCTTGTGGCTAAGAACCTAAGGGGGATATTACACTATCATATATCTGGAATTATAGATCTATGAGTCATATTTATATACTTGTACTAGTGATCTAAACATAGAGCAGTGGTGGCCCAGTGTTATCGGCCGCGACTTACATGTTGTGGATCTTGGGTTAGAACCAAGGCAGGTGCTTTACTTTGTGTAAATTATTTCATCACCACTGCTCTCAAAACGGTGAAGGAAAACATCGTGAGGAAACTGGCATGTCTGCGAACCAACAATTCGAAGACATGTGACATCCACCAACCCGCACTGGGTCCGCGTGGTGGACTACGGCCCATTCCCTCTCACACAGCAAAGACCTGTGTACCAGCAGTGGAAACAATTAATAGGCTGATGATGTGATGATGATGTGTGATGTAATATAAACATATGAGTCATATCGTCTTTGAAAAAGATTTTTGCCATTTGATGTTTTGGATAGAAGTGGACCTACATT
Organism: Orthosia gothica; assembly: GCA_949775005.1. Taxonomy (NCBI): domain Eukaryota; kingdom Metazoa; phylum Arthropoda; class Insecta; order Lepidoptera; family Noctuidae; genus Orthosia; species Orthosia gothica. The sequence goes on along the minus strand of OX459038.1, from coordinate 10,755,920 downwards.
TTTGATAGTGTAATACATCCCCAACACAACATAGCCACGTCCAGAGCCGATTTTCGGCAAACACCATATTCAAAACGCATTTTATAGCCCTTTACTTATGCCTGTATTTACACCTATACACAGATATCGCTGTCTTAGCATGAACTTTGCGGCTCAACGTCATCATAAAACCCTGTTTTCGCCGTACCACGGGTTTAAACAACCCTTCCTCCGTCACTATTTGACTTTCATTACAACGAAAATCTTCAGAACATTTCAACCGCCGTTATTCAAACAAAATATGAAAGATACCATCAAAATTACGCCTATAAATTCTAAAAGGTATAATAAGTCATCCGGATTTGTTCTACCGCTAAATATTAGTGTAAACTTTACGGCATTACCCCTTTAAAATGATTACTTTTACGAAAGTAATTAATGTAAGCTATATTATTAGTCCTCTACGTTATTGAACGGGCAGGATTTCATTAATTCCCTTTACGAGGAACCCCGAGGGGTTCTAGTAAAATATAGCCACTAAGGTGTAACGGCGAGACTTACAGGGAATTTCGGGCATGTTGTCCCTTCGGCTAATTTGATACTGAGGCAACGTTTTTGCCAATTCAAATAGATCCTTAAAATTTTTATACGGCTGTTGTTTCCACAAAATTTTGGTCTCGTATTAGAAGGTAACATCAGTACTAAAGAGCAACAGTTCCATCCCTAAACTCAGGGCCGTATAAATAAAACAATATATTTATATTATTTATTGTACACCTAACAAATATATAAAAATACAAAAGGACAACTTATGTTCACAGGCGAGCTTAACCCATAACAATCTTAGTAGATCAAATATCAATATGCAACTGCACTCTGAAAAATTGTACTTATAACCTAAAATCTCACCGCTAAAATCTGCAGGTACTTTTTTCTTGGTAAAATTTTGTATTAGTGATTGAAACTTGATAGTAGAATAGATTGCTGCTGGGTTGCCTAGTAATAGGATTATTGGAAGACAGAAGAACTTTAGCGTCACTTTATGAAGTAAGTAAATAATGTGGGATGGAGTTAGTAAGTGTACTTATCCACTTACTATACAGTTATACACCTTCGAGGAATACAAACATGATTGTATGTAATATCTGACATAAAGATCCGTTAAAAAAAGTGTCAAATTAAATTTTTCGAACGGATAAAAACGCATAGCGAGTAGGTACAACTGTCAAATTCTTCGTTCGGGCCCCGACCGAATCATCCGTTACAAAAAAATACTACCGACTTCCTAATACCAAAACTACAAAGTGAAAAATAACTTTATTTTTGGAAGTCGATGTCTTTGTTGGGTACCAATTTTATTGCGTTATGGACACCGACTTCCAAAAATAAAGTTATTTTTCACTTTGTAGTTTTGTTATTTGGAAGTCGCTAGTATTTTTTTTGTAAAAAAATTTTTTGTTTTTCACTTTTTAGTTGTACCTCCTAATAGGCAAGTAGTTACCAGGCCCCTCAGAAAGTATTGCGAAAAAAAGTTTTTATATATGGGAGACTGGCCAGTTATAATGTTTTTCGAAAATATGATTATTTATAAGTAAAAATAAGTAAGTTCCAATTTCAAAATTTCCCTCCACATTTTTTGCGAGTTAATTCAAAGTATTGTGTCTCACTGAAATATGGATCTGCGCCGGGAACATTTTAGAGCTATGATTTTATACGATTTCAAGTGTCGCCTGAAACCGGATGAATCGTACGATAGACTTCAAATGGCATTCATGGATGAAGGCCCTTCCAAGGCAACCGTGTATCGTTGGTATAACGAATTCAAGCGCGGTCGACCAACTTTGGGGGATGACGAAAGAAGCGGTCGCCCTTTGACGGCTGTTACCGAAGAAAACGTGCTAGCAGTGAAAAATTTAATCCAAGACAATAGGCGAATTACATATCAGGAGATTCAACACATATTGAAGATTGGATCGGGAAGCGTTCACGAGATTCTACACAGCCATCTTCGCGTGAGGAGGATAGTATCACGCTGGGTGCCGCACAACCTCACCGATGCTCAGAAGCAGGCCCGGGTGGAATGGTGCCGTGATATGCTTAACAAATTTGAAGCAGGCTCGTCTCGGCGTGTTTACGACATCGTTACAGGTGATGAGTCCTGGATTTATCAATACGACCCAGAAACCAAGCGCCAGTCGACTGTTTGGGTGTTTCAAAATGAGCCAACGCCTACCAAAGTGAAGCGATCTAGAAGCGGGGGTAAGATTTTGATCGCTAGCTTTTTTAATTTGACTGGCCACTTGGTATCAATTCCCTTACGGGATCAAAGAAGCATTAATGCCGAATGGTATACTACCAAATGTTTGCCAGAAGTTTTCTCTGTTATAAGCAACAAGCGACCAAACACAGGGCTCCGCGGGCTACTGCTCCACCACGACAATGCACCTGCGCACACCGCACTCAAAACGAGGGACTTCCTGGACAGCACGCCAGTCAAACTCCTGGGTCACCCTCCTTACAGCCCTGATCTAGCACCGTGTGACTTCTTTTTATTCCCAAAAATAAAAAATCAGCTCAAAGGGATACAATTTTCGTCGCCGGAAGATGCGCTGGCTGCGTTCGAGCAGGCTGTAAACGAGGTGTCTGCGGCGGACTGGAAAAAGTGTTTTGAAAACTGGTTTAGGCGCATGAATCTTTGTATAGAGGCTGGTGGAAAGTACTTTGAAAAGATTTAATAAAAATATATGTACGTATAGAACAATTTTTTTTAGTTTCGCAAAACTTTCTGAGTGTCCCACGTATGAGTATCTGCTATAGGGAAGTAGAAGTAGGTATGTGTTTTTTGTCTTTTCGTACCGATGAACTTGAATTATATCCCTAGGTACTTTTCTTTTTCTTTTTTTTATATGTAGGCTCGCGCTAGACCACTATCCCACCTGATGGTAAGCAATGATATGGTCGACGGGTCACTGGTCTCAAATGATGTTTCAACTTTTCTCAAATTTTTGTCTGATCAGTATGTAGCCACGTGGACAGCTCTGTCATTTTTCACGTTCAGATTCTGAAAGGTTCAGGCGGTTGGGCATGCTAAAAGAGGGAAAAGTAAAGAGGTGCATGAAAGGAGTCCCCCAAGCGGCGTTAAACATATCATGTTGCAATCCTAAACGCCCGGCATACCTTGGACAGCTAGCACCCGGTACAGCAGGGTCTAGCTGACTTATCATTTCACCACAATGACTCAAACTCAAAATGTACGTATATAATATCTCTGTCTAACTCTACGGGGCGTACAGTCGTGATGTTGACAAAATTATCAATCGGTTCTGGCGTAGACCATAAGCCTTTAATTAAACAAAAATTTAAATTCCAAATCCTTCATTCATCATTCATCACAACCAGTCACATTTATTTTTCACTCTTCAAAATAAACGTATCGCTAAGCTTCTAAACCAAAAGGTCGTTTTTAACTTATTTATTTTCGGTTAAATTCAACGCATTTTCCGATGGTAAAGCCAAACAAAAAAAACAAATGATGATCAATGATGATTGATAAACAAATGTAATTCGCATCTTGTTGGACGAGAATTTTGTGATGACTCGCTTACCTAACAATTTGGACCACGACAGATTCCTAATCAAATTATTTCATCCAGATTTCGCTTTAGGGGCAGAAAAAAATCGTTTCATTTTTACTTACCTACAACAACTTCGTGAGGCAAGGTCTTGGCCAAATTAAACACTCTAATGCAAAAACGGTTTTACCAAAACGTTAATTATTTTAAATATTGATTGGAACTCTTTAAAACTTGGCATAAATCCAGAAACTTTTTTTTAACTTTTACGAACAAAAATATTAGGCCGATTATTATTTTATCTTTATGGTCTGGATAGAAGGATACTTACCCGGATATATTTTTAACGAAACCTTCGTATTTTTTACTACCGAATGATTTTGCTACACAAAGGGTACTGTGCGGCAGACTATTCATTAAAGCATTTAATTGATTTAGGTTCAAATAAATATTCTCTCTATGGCTTCCTAAATTCATCGTCATTAATGTAATTAAAGTGACCCTTATATTCATTCGTGTGGAATTCCCAAGGGTATCGTACTTTTGAAATGGGATTTCAGGATCAAAACTATAACCCAAGGAAAGAGAGAATATTGATCAAAGGATTTCCTAAACATCTCCCTACATTTGTTTATGCCCGATTTACGAAATAACTATCAGCGTTTGTTTATGCATTAAAAATACAGCTGGTTTTGGTAGAGAATAATTCACAGTATTTTAACAAGATAAATTTAAACAATTAAAAAACCTCCCGACATATTTTTATTTTATGCAACGTAATTTATCTAGTAGACACGCTTCGATCGTCAATCTATATTGATCGTAATTATTACACGATATCTTGCGGAAACAGCCCAATTCAAACAGTAAAACGACCATAACTTTTGAACGGCTGAACCGATTTTCTTAAAACATAGCTAAAAAGACTCTCAATAAAGTCATCTTTCTAATAAAAATAAAATCGGCTCATACGTTTAGGAGCTATGATTCCACAGACAAATACACATATATTATACACAAACACACATTTACACGCATCAAACTTATAATACCCCTCTTTTTCCGTCGGTGGTTAAAAAAACATTACCTACGCAATAATTCATTAATATTCCAACTGTTTGTTTAAAATTATAAAATAAAAAAGTATGAAAAGTTTAAAATGAGTTTTTTATAATAAAATAAAAAAACTCATAAAAAAAATCTTTTATATTTGGAAAGGATTATTTAACAATTGCAAAAAGCAATTGTAAAATAAATTGTTGCTAAAAGCAATTGTAACCAGTTTTATGAATTTTCTGAAAAACTTATTGAATATTAGTATATTTTAATTGAAATCAATAGGTGGGTACCTTTTCTATCCGGTTACTAATAATCAGTGAAAAAAAAATCTAAACATAAAAATAATTAAGTCATCCCCCATCGAAATGTTTAACACAGAATAATCTAAATACATCCAAAAATTAATTAAATAGCAGGAAGGATCGCAATTAAAATACTTCAGAATTTCGGCATTTCATATTCCCATTAAAATCAATTAAACTTTCTTTTGCAAAATAAAGCTAATGAAAGCTGAATTTCTTATTTATAGTGAATTGGTAGCTTGTAATTGAAATGTCAAATGCTAATGCTGTTTCAATTTTCAACAAGATTTTTATATAACCAGTTGGTACGTCCTTTGAACAGGATATTTTTAATAAGAATTCCATCTTTTAAGTATTATATTTTTGTGTTTAACTAGCTCTAATTGCCCTGGACTTTCAAAGGCAAGTGTAGTTAATATCTTTCTTGCATCAAAATGTTAAAAAGTAATTTACACATTACTTTTGGAGTCATTATATGAAAGAGAGATCTCATTAAGAGCTTTAAAAGCAGGAGATAAGGGTAGAAATGAGACACCCCGTTTTAATGTCTTCACAAACTTTCTCGTACAGGTCGATTCAAACTTAATGACGCTTCCCACTGCGTGCCACCCCTACCGCCGCTGTCACATGAATTTATTTATTAAAACTTCATGCAACATACAGGTACATAGGTGGACTTAATGCCTGAGACATTAAATCCGCTGTGAATTTGCTGCTGCTCAGCGTCTAGCGGCGTGTGCCGAGCCGCCGTTAGGTTTGATTGTACTTGTATTTACTTTACGGTGCTAGGACAAAATAAATATAACCTTCGTAGAATTTCAGTGACAAACTCTTGTTCCTGGAAGGACTTGTGACTATCTGACTTCAAAACGAACTCCTCTATTGTAATATTACACCTTTGAGTATTAATAATGTCGGGTATGGAGCGCACTTTACATGTCTGCATAAGGAATGGGCAAAATACAAATTGTTATTTTTTCTTTTATGCCTCGACAGATACTTTACCGTCCCAGTGATAGAAATAAAATGTAAGTTGTCACACGTATCTCTTAACCGTCTAACTGAAACCTTATCTAAAAATTCCTCAAATAAAAATAAAATTGTAGTTGTTGTTGTAATTATTGTTTTTTTGTTTGTTTGTAGGAGGTAATCTTTGGAAATACAACAGCCAAATTTCGTAAGTGAATTCGGCAAAGAGCACTTATAGGTAACGGTGACGATACCTTTAAAATAACGCCTTTCGTTTTGCGTAATACGCTTAAAAGGGGATAGGTCATGGAAAGGATATTGAATTAAACTCATAGGATGGTGAACGTACCTTTTCTAAATTATTTACGCAATTACGAAAAAAAAATATTGGGAATGTGTCATACTCTTTCATCGAGTGTTCTCTTTGCCCTGCCGAACTCACGCAATTAGGCTGCTGATCCGATTGCAACAAATTTTATACTGATACTATAGCTACACTACAGTTGAGTTCTACAGCTTGTTAATAATAAGCGGGTGAAGTCACAGGCAGAAACTAATCTTAAATATAATATCCCAAAATACATGCAATTCTGAAATCTTTTAATACTAACAGGTATTAAACACCTAATATTATAATGTGAAACTCTGGATGTTTGTTGATAAATTACAATATAACGGCTAAACGGCCATGAACTAGGAACTAGGAACTACTAACATATAAAACTTTTTATTCCGGCATAATTAATACCTTTCAAAAAGCGAAACCGCGGGCACTGGCTACTATTTTTATGAATTTGTATGTTTGACAATCGTGCAACAACACTGAACGAGAAGATTTTAATGAAATTGGGACGCATGATTACCTTGGCTTGAATTAAGATTCTGCATAGGTACTTTTATCCCGGCAATACGTTGGGACAATTTTCGCGCAGGTAGAGCCTCTGAATTAAGCTTAAATAATATTTTTATTTTCAGTAGTATATCGTTCTTTCGCGGCTCGTTTCTCCCGCTGTCAATCTTCTTGTCATAACCACAATCACATTTTACGATCGACATCGGCTTTCTTCGAATTACTTCCAGTTTTATAGAATTTACAAGGAATTGCCGGTGTTGGTGAGTAGGTACTGCGTATAAGAATAAAATTAGGATTGCATTTTTTTATGTTTTTCCTACAAGATTTTATCCGGTGACTCCATGTTTATTTTGTATTTTCTACGAACGTGTAAGTATATTGTATATTTATCATTTATGAATATGTTCATGCGTTTTCCTAAGTCTTCGTACAACTTTGTAATTTAACATTGTTAGCTCACTGGTTTTCTTATTACCAGATGGAAATGCATGCATGCACGATGCATTTTTATTGTGTTCGTAAACATCATCCGGTTGATGCCAGATGCACAGGACCGATCAGTGTGGCGACACTTCGGGGAGGTATTGTCCAGCAGTGGACGTCTTTCGGCTGAAATGATGACGAAAAAGCCCGAATAAGTGCACAAACGCGCTAAAGCTTGTCTAATTAATACTTAATGGCACTCAAAACACCTTTATTGTTTCTAGGCGCCTGATATTTTGACACTGTATCCTTATTTATGAATAGGGATCCCCTCCTTCCAAAACAAAAAAATTAGGGTTCTATACGTACCTACTTACACTTATTTAGACTAAGTACAATTCGAGTTTATTAAAGCAAAACGAAGCTCGTCGAAGCAGAGCAATTAAATTAGGGCCCCAGACTTTTAATTTGGTTTCATATTTTTAATTATTTTCTTAGTTTTCGAGGCAGTACAATAATAACAAAGCCTTAAGCTGGGCAGTGTAAACTTTATTATTTTATTTTTCATTCTTTCTGAAAAATTCTACCTACCCGATACATTGTTTATAACTTGTCATCACAGCGTTTTTTCTGTTCTGTGCTTGTCATAGTAGGTCTTGAGTTTGCTCTATATTATTTATTTTTAATCTTTTCCTTTTCGTTTCGTTAAATCATAATTAATAATTGATACAATAACATATTGTTCGATCATTATTTAATTTTAAAATATGAAAAGTTTTTACGTTTGACATACTTTTCCGAAATTTTCTCCAATAAGGAACACGGCCATTCGACCTTGGTACAGGAGAACCCGGGCACGAAGCCTTACACACGGCCTTATAAACACCAACCTCGTATAGACAAACATTTAGATTCAAGAAAAAAGTACACGACCTTTTTGGAAAATTGAAGTAAGGCTATAAAAAATGATCCCACACAGGATCATTTTTTATAGCCTTACTTCAATTTTCTACCGCTAGTTGGCATACTGCATCAAGGAGAAAAATGGCTTCAATCCCTACGACGTTCAGGTTTTTTTTTAATGAGATTATTCTGTATTTGAAATAACTTAAACACGAAACTATAAAAAACCGCCGAAAATTCGCAGCTTTTTTTAACTTGTTTTGTTTAACCTTTATTTACGCAGCGCCTCCTGCTTCTTCATCTTTGCATATTTTTTCCTATTAGGTACATGGCCGCCTGACCCTGGCAACACGTACACAACAAGGACGACCCGGACCCAAGGCATTATACACGTCCTTATAAACACCAATCTCACATACATAAACACACAATTACAGGAAAAAATAATACGACCATTTTGTGTCTATGGGATCATTTTTAATTAACAAGGAAGCCCAAAGGAAAAACGGCAGGGCGTTTAACTACATGACACAGTACGATCGTAACTCTATATCTATCTATATCTATAAAAGCGAAAGGTGACTGACTGACTGACTGACTGACTGACTGATCAATCAACGCACAGGCAAAACTGCTAACCCTAGAAGCATGAAATTTGGCAGAAAGGTTCTTCAAGTGATGTAAGTGTGCACTAAAAAAGGATTTTTGGAAATTCTACCCCTAAGAGGCTAAAAAGGGGGTTGAAAGTTTGTATGAAAAATCTAATTCCTTCGACCAAAATTCTTGAAACTTAGCACAAATAGTGTTCTAAGTAAATAATAAAGATTGACATTATTAGTTTTTCGAAACTACCCCCAAATGATGATTTAGGGGGTGTTGAAGTTTGTATGGAAAAATCAGATTTCTTTGATCAATAAACTTGAAACATATCACAAACACTTATGTAAATGAATAATAAAGGTTGCTATTATTATTTTTTGAAACTACCCCCAAAAGACGATTTAGGGGTGTTAATTTTTTTTTGAAGAATCTTATTATTTCAGTTAATAAACTTGAAACTTTACATAAATACCAATCGAAATAAACAATAAAGGCTTTCATTGTTGGTTTTTCGAAACTACCCCCAAAAGATGATTTAGGGGATGTATTTTTTTTTGAAGAATCTGATTTCTTGTGTGAATAAACATGAAACTTGACATAAATACCATCCTAAATAAATAATAAAGGTTGTCATTATTAGTTTTTTGCAACTACCTCCAAAAGACGATTTAGGAGGTATTACAGTGTTTGCGAAAAATCTGATTTCTTGGGTCAATAAACTTGAAACTTGCCACAAATACTAACCTAAATGAACAATAAAAGTTGCTTTTATTATTTTTTGAAAATACCCCCAAAAGACGATTTAGGGGTGTTAATTTTTTTTTGAAGAATCTAATTATCTAAATAGACATTAAAGGCTTTTATTGTTAGTTTTTCGAAACTACCCCCAAAAGATGATTTAGGGGATGTTCAATTTTTTGAAGAATCTGATTTCTTGGGTGAATAAACATGAAAGTTGACATAAATACCATCTCCTAAATAAACAATAAAGATTGTCATCATTAGTTTTTTGCAACTACCCCCAAAAGACGATTTAGGAGGTATTACAGTGTTTTTAAAAAATCTGATATTTAGAGTCAATAAACTTGAAACTTGCCACAAATACTAACCTTAAGGTTGCTATTATTATTTTTTGAAACAACCCCCAAAAGACGATTTAGGGGATGTTAATTTTTTTGAAGAATCTAATTTCTTGGGTCAATAAATATGAAACTTTGCTTAAATACCAACCTAAATAAACAATAAAGGTTTTCATTATAAGTTTTTCGAAACTACCCTTAAAATACGATTTCGGGGTGGTAAAGATTTTTGATTACTTTTACTGCACATAGCTTCTTTTTAAGATGTAGGGGAGCACTTAGGAAGGATTTTTGGAAATTCAACTTTTGAAGGGGTTAAAAGGGAGACATTTATTTGTATGAAAAATCTTATTCCTTTGGCAAAATAATAAAGATTGGCATCATTAGTTTTTCGGAATTATCCCCAGAAGACGATTTAGGGGTGTTAAAGTTTCTTTGAAGAATCAAATGGCACTAATACGGGGAACTACCGAACTGGACCGTTCGTCTCAGCTCAGGTAAACATAGTTGTGAGTGACGTTTTAATGTTGCGTAATTTACGCTGTATTAGGTTTTTGTGTTGTGTCGCGTAATTTAAGCAGCATTCGTTTTCATACTAAAGTAATTTTTGGGCCACCCAAAATTATGCGTCTCAAAAAACCCGACCAGTCTTCTGCTCCGTCTATACATACAAAAAAAATATCTTCTTCTATACATATAAAATGCTTTGTCCTGAATGACTGACTGACGGATCAACGCACAGCTTAAACCGCTGATCGTAGAGACCTGGAACTTAGAGAGTATGTTTTTGTATGACAGGCATCCGATAAGAAAGGATTTGCCGAAATTCTTCCCCTAAAGGGGAGAAAAAGGGGGACAAAGTTTGTATGAAAAATCTAATTCCTTCAGCTAAAATTCTTGAAACTTGGCATAAATAGTAATCTAAGTAAATGATAAAAGGTTGACATTATTAGTTTTTTGAAACTACCCTCACAAGTGGATTAAGGGGGTATTGAAGTTTGTATCGAAGAATTTTATTTCATGGGTTACTAAACTTGAAACATTGCACAAATCCTAACTTAAATAGGGTGTTAAAGTTTTTTTGAATAATCATATTGCTTGGGTTAATAAACTTGAAACTTAAGCAATAGCAAAAGTTGTTATTATAAGTTTTCAAAACTACCCACAAAACATTTTTTTTTTGATGAATCTTACTTCTTGAATTAATTAACTTTAAACTTGACAAATATACCAACCTAAGTAAACAATACAGGTTGAAATTCTTAGTTTTTTTAAACTAACCCCAAAATACGGTTTTTTAGGGGTGTTAAGGTTTTTTGAAGAATCTTATTTCTTGAGTTAATAAACTAGAAACTTGACATAAATATCAACTTAAGTAAACAATAAAGGTACACATTATAAGTTTTTAGAAACTACACTCAAAAGTCGATTTAGGGGGAGTTAAAGTTTTTTTGAAAAATCTTTATTATTGGGTTAATAAACTTGATACTTGACAAAAATACCAACCTAAACAAACAATAAAGGTTGATATTATGAGATTTTCGAAACTGCCTTCAAAATACGATTTAACAGGTGATAAAGTTTTGGTAAAGAATTTTATGTCTTGGGTTAATAAACTTGATAGTTGACATAAATACCAACCTAAGTAAACAATAAAAGCTTGTCATTATATTTTTTCGAAACTACCCCCCAAAATAGGATTAAGTGGGTGTTAAAGTTTGTTATGAATCATACTGGACAAGGTTTCGTTTTTGATGTATGATGTGGGATCTAGGGGAGCACGAAGAAGGAATTTGCGGAAAATCCCAAATAAACCTTTCACCATCATTATCATTTCAGCCAAAAAACGTCCACTGCTAAACATAGGCCTTCCCCAAGCGCCGCCACACTGATCGGTCCTGTGCGTTTCGCATCCACCGGACTCCCGCAGGCTTGACCAGGTCGGACTTCCTAATTTGCGTTATCCGGTTCGCAGTCACCACTGAACTGTCAACCTTTAAGGGGGTGAAAAGGGGGCAATTTGTTTGTATGAACAATCCCATTCCGTGGAGATAAAGTAAATAATCAAAGTTTACAAAACAAAAGTTTTAAAACTACCTCCCCCCTGATAGGGTTAAGTGATTTTAGTTTTTTTGAGACATCTTACTGAGCAATCTAACTAAAATAAACAAAAAACTAAAAAGAGAAAAAGGGTATATTAAGTTTTAAGGGGCGGATTTTACTTTGTAGCGGTAACCTAAAATGTATTATTCTTTAAGTCAAATAACGAATCGTCCCAAACCTATAAACCGTAGAACTTTACAAAACCACGTTTTTATTTGGTTTAATAACAGCTTATTTTTGGTTGCCATCACACGAACGAAGTCGCGGGCGGAGTTAATATTATAAATGTAAAAGTAACTCTGCCTGTCTACCTTTTCACGCTTAAACCACTGAACCGATTTAAATGTAATTTGGTTCGGAGATATTTTGAGACCCTGGGCAGGACATAGGATAGTTTTTATCCAAACATACTTACGGAAATCATACTTAAGGGAGTGGAAAGAGGGGTAGAAGTTTGTATGGAAAACCTACAATATTAAGCCGCGATATAAAAAATAAGCAATTCGAATTACTAATGCTTCGCAGACGAAGTCGCGGGCAACCGCTAGTTTAAATATAAACCCTTGAAGACTTCACAACTTCATGCCCAACGTTTATTATTTAAAATTTAATTTTCATACAGTTTGTACCCTTTCACAAAACCCCTGCGAAGCGGGAGTAAGGGAAATTAGAATTTAAAATTTTATTATAAACGGAATTCTTATTTTAAACTTAAACAACACTGAGTAAACTGGCACGGTGCAGAGTCAACATTTTCCGAATACTTGATATTCTTATACATTTTTTCTGTTCATCTGACATTATTTTATACTGTTTCCAAAGTATTTTAACAACGTCAAAATATAGATAAATTAAGGCACTGTTCCCGTTTTTCAGGTAAAGTTATACCTTCTCCTTTGTGATTATTTTAATCCTAGAACGATGATTTAGATCGTCAAAGAGCGCTTTTCCGACCAATATCCGTCAATTTATTTAGACTTTTGATGCTGTACGTACTTTATAAAGAACAAAAGCTTTGCTTTTGAAATCACTGGCAAATCTGACCAACTTCAAATTTAAGGAAATATTATATTTTGACAATAAACTTCTACCGTATTTATAATTAATCTGAAAATGTTATAGACAAGGATGTAAAGGATTGTCAACAAAACTAACTACAGAATTTTTATATGATCGTTATATAATAGCTTAAAAACGCGTGCGCTCGTTTTAATTTTGATAATTCATCATTCATTACGTGTTTTACGCTGTCGATTAGACGGCTTGAATCGAACCGACTGAATGCAAGCAAAGCACTACAGCACGTGTTCTTTGATGTTACACAATTAGGGTGCAGATTAACTTTGTACTGATTTACTAGTAATGAAGAGACTAATAGTAAACATCTAAAAGAAGTTCTTTGTATTTTCATACTATTCATACTGGTTGCTTCATCTCCTTAACACGGAATGCTAAGAAAAATTATAAAAAACAGTAGGTATTAAATATTGAAACCTTCTCCAGTCATTACCGGTGTCTCAAAATAAGATAATTATTTCAGAATATAATTTATTGAGGCGTAAATACCTATTTAGAGCATACATTATTTTCTTAATTAAGTATCGTCGTAAACGAGAAATGAGAGGGCGAAACAAAAAATGTAAATAAACTTGGGAGTGTTTGATAAACTTTGGTGCTTGTTTAAAAAGAGACAATTAGTATTTTGTTAGGTACTTACTCAAGCATATAAATTCAGTTTGTATAGTTTTTAAGTAGAGAACTGGAGTTTTATTCTACTACGTTATGAATTAATTTGAAATGATTTTTCTCCTAAATTACTTTGGAAGATAAGTAGGTACGTGTTAGTTTAAACTTTGCCAATTGCTAATGTGAGAGAGTTACAGATTTAGACAAGAGACATAAATATAAAGGTAAAATAACAATGCGCCCGCGACACCGCCCGCGTGGAATTAGTTCTTCCCGCAATGTTTGTAAAAATGGTAGCGCATTATGTTATTCAGTATGTATATTTTAGTATTAAAGCCCGAACTAAGCTAAAACCCAGGATTTACCGGTTTAACCTAAGATTTACCAACTTTTACCAGTAAGACACTGTCCTGTGTCTGTGTGTGTGACGGTCGGAATAATCTATGATGATCGCTAATTTCTGGCTTTTACCAGTAACACGGTAAATCTGAGAATTTCCCACAGAGACTCGACAATGTTGTAATTTCCATGATACAAAATGATGAGAACAATAAAAAAACCAGCCAAAAGCGAGTCGGACTCGCGCAAGAAAGGTTCCGTACAATTATCGCAAAAAACGGCAAAAAAATCACGTTTGTTGTATGGGAGCCCCACTTAAATGTTTATTTTATTCTGTTTTTGAAATTTGTTATAGCGGCAACAGAAATACTTCCCAGCTATCACGGTTCATGAGATACAGCCTGGTGGCAAACGGACAGACAGACAGACAGACGGACCGTGGAGTCTTAGTAATAGGGTCCCGTTTTTACCCTTTGGGTACGAAACCCTAAAGTACACCAGACACAACACCAGTCTAGAGGTTGCGGGACTATAAATCCTGTTCCATATAGTTCTGGCCAAACTTTTTGGCCGCCCTGAAGTTGGCTACAATGTACCTACCTCTATACACGGATGTGTGTGCATGTAGCTATAAATAGGTATACAATTTACGTAGCTCTGCGTTTGTTTAATAAATTAACAAACTTCCGTTTGCAAGTAACACGTGTGTACCACTCTCGAAAGATTTTGATTACTCCAAAGGGGACTTTGCTTTGCTGTTAATAACAACATAATTTTAAAGGAAATTGTATTATTTTATGCATTGCAAAATACTCGTTTGTATATCTTTGTAAGCGTTAGAAGTAACTTTGTTTCAAATTTCAGTGTTGCGTTGACTTCAGAAATCCGAACTATATGGACTTTCTGGTATAGCGTTACTTGCCTGCCTAGCCTTTTTCCTGATTATGTTGGGTCGGCTTCCAGTCTTACCGGATTCAGCTGAGTTACAGTGTTTTACATGGAGCGACTGCCTATCTGACATCCACAACCCAGTAACTGGGTAACACGATACCTCTTGGCAAGACTGGCGTCTGATCTGACTACCCGTAACGACTGTCAAAGATCTTCAAATGACAGCCGGGACTAACGGCTTAACGTGCTTTCCGAGGCACGGAGGAAACTCGCTATGTTGAAATGGTCACCCATCCATGGCCCGGCCTCGTCATGCGTTGCTTAACCTTGAAGATCGGCCCATGCGGCGGTTATTATTTAGCCTCAATACTTGCAATTAATTTAAAAAAATCTTTATGTTACCAAAGTCGGAAGTCAGTTTCTTGCTTTCAACCTAGCAAAAAGGCGTCTTTAAGAAGGTACCTTTTTTTAACGGGGGTAAACCTTCAAAAGGCACTTGGACTTTTGGGGAAAATACCAGGGCATGTAGAATTTTTACTTCACTAAAAGCACTCCGTTGATCACTGTCAGCACGTTAAAGGGCTCCCTGACTTTTCAAAGGATTACGTATATTTATGTTACCAACATTGAGAATCATCATAATTTCTTCTGTTAATACTTAGGTAGGTAGGTAGTCCTATATAAAGAACAACATTTAATAAGAAAAAGTAAGTATCAGGTGACCCTAGACCACTTAGACAGACTAGGCTGCAAGTTCTTAAAATTCTTTAAACTAAATCCTTAAGAGTAAGAACCTTCTTTTGCTCTAACGGATCCTGATTCGACGACCTTCGTTTCATTCAGAAGAGACGAGCAAACATCTCAGAAACTTTGCTTCAATCATTCCTGAAGAAGTACTCGAACTGCGAATACCCCGGTTCCAAACACTTTTGCTTTTTAGCTACTTCAATCAGATCTCATTTGAAGAGGAACTTCTCCAACATAAATATTTACACGTGCCTGAGAATTTTCTCGCTAGAGTTCGCGCAAGATAAGTCTGCGCGCGACAGGTGGCGTGCTTAATGTTGCCAGTATAACAGATCTTTTTTCCTTCATTTTCCAATTCAATAGTAATTTAACATTACTCGAAACTTAAAGTAATTTAAGTTACATAGAATATGATGTAAAAAGGTAAAAAAAAAAAAGGAAAATATTGTAAATCTTTTATTGAATACTTAGTAGTACCTACTCTTAAATTTGGTCTAACAAGTAGCTAAAACCGTCCATTTCAGTTTGAATTCTTTTTTAATTTCTTCCTCAACAATTTTTAAAAGAAGCTGCTGCCACATAACCCTCTTATTTGGGTGACGGTGCGTTCAGAAACGCCTTATTCAAAATACAATGATGCATTATATTAAATGATGCCGGTACCGCTGGTATATATGTACCACCCAAAAACCAAATCAGTCAGGCACCGGTATTATAGTATAATGGTCCCTAAAAGTTACCTGAAAAATAAACAAAGCGGGCTCTATATTTATAAAACGGTACCGTAGGCCCATTATTGGCTTGTTCACTACAAGAAACATCCCTGCCAGATCTTTAAATTACTTTTGGCATAATTATGACGATAATTTATTTCGGAAACGAATAAATACACAGAATACTAGACACTGTCTTGACACCTGACATAAATAAAAAACGATTAGTTCTTATATTGGCCGCGCGCAGACTTATCTTGCGCGCACTCTACTCTTCGAGCTATGATTTGCAAAAATAAAAGAAATTTTCTGACTGTCAGAATTACGCATAGAATTTGGAATCTATATTTTTGAAAGGCAGATTAGTATCTTTTTAGAGGTGCACTTGACTTTAGAAGACTTATGCGAACTATACGTTCACCTAACAATATATCAAGTCATGTCAAAACATTTTTTCAGTATATCTGGCTATGAAAAATACCGACAAAAAATCTCACAACGTTAAGAAAGATTTTCTTTTTGTATTCATCACGTCCCATTCGAAGGCTCTATATAAATAAGGCATTTTCACCTACGAATTAATTTACCAGATGGGGAAAAACGAGAAAATTCACACTGTCTATAGATGGATGGGACGGTACATACTGTACTTTTAATAAATGAATAGCAGGTTTTAAATTCAAATACCTACTTTAAAGAAAATTGGAATTTAGAATCTGCTAGCCAGTTGCTAATCAGCGTCGAGATTTTTAAAGGGCGCTGGTATGATATATAACGGTTAGAAGTGCTTAGATTTAATATTGATAGGTAAATGTTTTCTTATCAAAAAACAAACAATACCAAACGTTCCTTTTTCTGTTTCAAAATAACAGCCGAGCCGGTTCAACAGGGAACCATCAAAACCATTATTGTTCTTGACAGGATTTGAAACAAAACTCTCAAAGCGAAGCTATTACGTTCGGCTGACAAAAAATAAAAGCCGTCCGGTAGATAACCGGCTTCGTCAGCCCCAGAACGGGACGAATAGATAGATGTGCCAGACTGCCATGTTAAGGCAGCTACAGACATACTATTATCTGCAAGATTATCAAGCTCGCATGAGCACTCGTTTTGTCTGTGTTTGCACAACTGTAGCCAGCCGTAGTGGCCCAATAGTATAGGCCCAAACGTGCGTATCTTAGATCGTGGGATCAAACCCAACAAGCACTATAATTCTCCACTGTTCACTGCACTCACAGTTAAGAAAAATTATGTTTTTCTAATAAGGATGTTTTTCTCATAAGGAAAACGGCATGTCCTAGAACAAAAAGAAAAACAAAGATACTAGAACTAATCCACACTGGGCCCGCATGGTGGATTATCTGCCTAAATCCCTTTCACAAAAGGAAGGTATATTTCCCAGCAGAGGGAACGACGGAAGGTGTCCTTAGCGATTTCCCCACAATTAAAAAAAAAGGTATAGATAGACAGCTGGTTATGCCTATGCTTGTTGTACAAGTATTACAGTAGACTACACACGATAGGTAAAGTAAGTTTGAAAGTTGGTCAGCTATACTGCGTACCCATGAAGTATAGTATCTAAGTAATGCAAATGCAGTGTGCAGGTGAACACTCAACAGTTTTACCCATACTTGCACAGTGCCACTAGTTTATGCAAGATCAGCTTGTAGTGATGTGTGTAGCCAGCTTTATCCACGAAAGCCTCCATCCTTTGCGCCTTGCAACCTTTCTCGGATTTCCTACAGATCAGATCTGTAATCCCAGCCTAATTTACTCTTAAGGCGTTCTCCTATTCTTTGATAACTTATTCAGGGTTGCTAAGGCTAAAGAACACTTTGATTGAATCATTAATGGGAAGAATACCTCTTTACTTCTTAGATATAGATAGAAAGGTACTTTGAAGGTTTTCAATTTGATTTCTAAATACCTTTTAATAAGCTCTTGCTTCGAATAGTTTTTTGTATTTCCACAGGACATGCGCTAGGCGGCGTGGCGAGGAATATGTGCGGGACCCACGAGTACTTAGTTAATTTATACAATTATCATTTCAACAGAATATGTAAACTGTTGCGACACGAGAACAGAGATCTTAGACAAGTGACATTATATCATCGAAAGCGTGGCGATAGCGATTGTCAAAAGGCAAAATTGTATGGAATTGACAAGCGAAATCGAAAAATCACGTTATCAATCCTATACATTTTGACTTTTCGACTATCGCCTTCGCTGACGTCAAATGCCACTTGTCTAGAGCCGGTGCCGTCAATTTTTTTTTACTGTTTGGCAGAATTTATGAATGTATAGCGTTAACAGATTTTGAATCATCATGTTCCTACCCTTGTCCCATGTTATTTAGACTCGCAACACATCGTGTTAACAGATTTTCAATAAATAAATAACATAAAAACATTAGAACCAATTTTCGATGGCGAACAGATTTAGTATTTGTTTTAGTTAGTATTTACTTTTTTTATTTAATTGCCGATATATCCATAGAGCTACAAAATAACATACCTACCTAGTCGATTTGAATCGAGTCGTATTTGATGCCTGATTCAATACCTAATTAATTTAATGAACATGCAATTAATGTCATCAAATTACCTGCCTGCCAAATGTAATATTAGTAATATCTCAGGACATCATCGTTGCCTCATATAATTAAGTTTGAATAGAGCTACCTATACCTGCCTACTTACCATGACCATAGTATGAATGACATCGCAGGCAGAGAGTGGAATTTTATATACTGACGATATTTCAATATGCTGAAATCATTAGATGTTGTCAACCTGCCTCTTTGGTGTAGTAATCGCAAGCACAGTCGTTTTACGGTACCAACGCGTGAAGGAGACGCAAAGGAGACGCCCTCACGCCCCTAGCCAGCAGCAGCAGGAGACTCCATGGGCGTCGGGTGTCGTTACCCGTCCACCGTAAGCGCGGGCTTGCGGACGGCAAGTATTGGGTAGCTCGCCATCCGATAAGGACCAGGCCCCAGTCGACCGTGCGTAGTGTTCCACGCGCGCCTCAAACAAATGCGGGGCCGATGCTTGCCTGTGTTGCGGATAAATTTGAAAGAGATTTACCGCTGTTCTGGCACAAGCAACTGAAAGAAAATGGGTGGGTTTTAGTCAGAAAAATTCTGTCACGCCCTCGGGCGTGAGAAGTCATTGGATGATGTCCAAAAGCAAAAAAAAGTTGTTATGGTACCCGGGAATTGAACCGGCCTGGGTTTCTTATGCTCAGATACTGCTGTGTGCTACAGCGAGCAAAGTGCTATTGAGTTTTTCCATCTGGCATTTCTTAGCTCGGACTCTGGACTTTGTGCCCAGTTGATGGCATTAGGCTCGTCCTCTTTTACAAGGGACTTAAACATAACTGGTAAAATGTGGGTGTACCCATAGGTGCACTTCTGCTTATGAGTTCCATTGGCCATCTGTGGTCTTCTTCACCAATTCCACTTCACCAAATGATACTTTTTGAGTGCATTGTTGATGAAAATGCCAAAATCGCTATATGTATGCCTATAATATTTGAGGAGTTCCCTCGAGTTCTCCAATATCCTACTATCAAATCCTGACCTGCTGACTTTGGGACCAAATGGGAAGTATACCCTAAGAAGAATTTACCAAATCGGTCAAGACGTCTTTGAGTAATCGGTGTACATACTACCGCAGCACTGCAATCAAAGAGCTGGAAGTAAAATTGAGAGCTTTCTTGAAGGAGCTGCAAGACTCCAAAGCATTAAATATAAAACTGCTCCAAGAAATTGCAGACAGTGAGGTGGAAGTCGAAAATGTGGTCCATAAGAACACATTCCTCAAAAGTGAACTAGCTGAGCTACATACTCAGCACCAGGACTCAGCCGAACAACACCAGGTACTTCAGCATCAAGCGGCAAATTATCAAAAGTGCAGTGACACATATGAACTAACTTTGATCCGTGTTTCAGAACTTGAACAAGAATTGTGTAATGCCCATAAGGCCCTATCTATCGCTGAGTCTGCTAAGGTCAGCGAGCAGTGTAAAAAAACTAATAGTTTATATAATGAGTTAGTTGGCAGTTTTCAGTCAGAACCAGTGTGTGAGTCTGATTTTATAATAGATTTGACTGGTGAAGACACTATACCATTATGTCCTATTGTCATGAGTCACAATAAATTTAAAAATATATTAAAATAAAAAAAAAAAAAAAAAACGGTCACGGAGAACGATGAAAAAACAAAATCTCTTAAAATTAAATATTTCTTTAAGAAAGGATCGTGTTAACATAACAAGCAGATTAAATACCTGTATGGGAGAACTAGATAAATGTAGGGAAAAGTATGATGTAGATACTCAGTGCCTCCAAAATGACTTACTATATAAGGAGTGTTTACTGAAGGATATTTTTGAGAAATATGAAAGTTCACAACAGCAATTGAGTGAGCGCTTGTTTGAGGCCGGGGAATTGTTGGACTTGGTGAAGTACAATGCAGAGAGGTATGAGTCTCTGAGTAGTGCCTCATGCAGCTGTGCCAACCATACACCACCCACCCCGCTGCAAGGTGACTTGTCTCCACCAATGTTGGCACTTCCAGAAAAAATCTGTGTACCCAATTCACAGGAAAATAAAACATAATGTTTAGTGACGAAATAGGTTCTGGCTTTGAAAAAATATTAAATAACTACCTTAGCTACAGTTCTACAAATCATTGCTACCATAATATTAGTTTCAAGCAAATGATTAAAAAAATTATAAATTCGAATATGGATAATTATTCTACAATGTTTTTGTTGTTAGGTAATAGTACTGGTATTACCAAAAAGGACATAGTGGGCGGTATTGACACCTTGTTAGGATTAAATTTAAGAAATCTGATGGTATGTGCTTTTCCATACTCTGATAGTTTCACAGAACAGGAGAACAATCGTATTTTTAAATTAAATAACATTTTGCAAATGTTGACTTGTCAAACGACAAATTATTGTTTTTTGACACTAATATATTTATTAGTGGACTTAGAGTAACTCAGAGAGCTTTCTCTCTGTCATACAAATGTAGACGTAAGGTAGCTATGTTGATAGCATATTCTTTAAATAAATTGATAGGAAATCTATCAAATTTTATATTAATTGATGAGCCTGTGTTGCCTAGTTTAACTAGCAACATAGATTTAAACTAGTCCATAAGACAACAGAAGTTACCCCTGTAAATAATCAGTTATTATTAGAACATAGTAAAAAGGTATCTTCTGGCAATCCATTTAGTGGTACAAAGCTGAGAGGAGAGCAACACTCTTTAAAATTATTAAATCAGAACATTCAGGGTTGCTCTTCCAAATTATTAGAAATTGAATTATTTTTAGAAAAAACCAAGTTTGATATTATTTGTCTAACTGAACATTGGTTAAAAGATCATGAAGTAAAGTCCGTTAATTATGAAAATTATTGTGTAGTTAGCCATTTCAGCAGACAACAAATGATACATGGCGGATCATTAATACTTATTAAAAACTCTATTAAATCTAAAGAAAGAAAAGACATTGTTAGATTGTCGGTTGAACACACCATTTAATTGTCTTGTGTTGAGCTTGATAAGCATATTGTAGTGTGCGTCTACAGACCTCCAAGTTACCAGAATCTATCTGTGTTTGACTCTGTAATGGAAGATGTGTTAAAAAAAGTTAGTACTAGTAGCAAATCAATTGTCATATGTGGCGATTTTAACATTAATTTATTAGAGAATAACACTAACAGTATCAGGTTGTTGGGTCTTTTTAAATCATTTAATCTGGCAAATGTTTTTATGGAACCAACCAGAGTGACAGGTTCTTCTGCGACTTGTATAGATAACGTTTTTTGTAATTGTGATTACTTTGTTAAGGAAATTGTAAATAAGTTAGCATCTGATCACAGTGGACAAACAATAACGTTTAGTACCTACATACCTTTACAAAAAATACAAATAGACAAATTACTTGTAAAATTTAGAAAAATTTAATAATACCGTGAATAGTAAGTTATGTGTTCAAAATTTTAATAATATAGGGGACCCAAATGAGTTCTATGCCGAATTTTCTAAAGTACTAAACACGCAATTTAATAAGATTTTTCCACTGAAAGCGAAAAGTATCTACACCAAGTTCGTATTTAGCGATTGGGCGACTCCAGGCATTCGTAAAAGCAGGGAAAAGCTATATGAACTTTATGGTCTAAAGCAACATAATGTATAATGCAAGCTTTGATAAATATGTTGCGAATTATTCAAAAACTTTTAAAACTGCATGCAAAATAGCTAAAGCGCTGTATATAAGCAATAAAATAAAATCAGCAGACGATAAAATAAAAACTACCTGGAAAATAATAAATAATGAAACAGGTAGAAAAAAACAGCGTAATACTGAAATTAATTTAGCGACTGCACATGGTCCCATACATTCAGATGTAGAGGTTGCTCAGGAATTTGAAAACTTTTTTGTTAATATTCCTTTTAAAACTACAGCAGCTTTAAACACCTCACCCGTGCTCTCTGCTGACTTACTTAGAAATAATGTAAATGCGTGCCCTTCGGAGTTTAAGTTTCAACATACGAACCCCCAGGCTATTTTAAAAGCTTTTAAAGATCTAAAAATTAAATCAACAGAAGATCTTTGGGGATTATCTGTAAAAGTATGTAAATCAATCATTGAAACTATTCCACCCTATTTAGCTTTCATTTTTAACACGAGTGTCGATCAAGGAATTTTTCCGGACCTCATGAAACACAGTAAAGTAGTTCCATTGTTTAAATCTGGGGATAGCAAGGAAGCCAATAATTATAGGCCAGTTTCAATTCTGCCGGTTCTCAGTAAAGTCTTCGAAAAGTTAATGCTCAACTAATTGTTGCGTCATTTTAACAAACATTCCATCTTTCATGATCAACAATACGGTTTCACCAAAGGGCGTTGCACAACTGACGCTGGCGTCACCCTAATAAAGAACATCTTTAACGCCTGGGAAGAAGCACAAGACGCCATTGGAATCTTTTGCGACCTCTCGAAAGCGTTCGATTGCGTTAACCATGAGACACTATTGTTAAAACTCGAGCACTATGGGATTAGGCATACGGCCCTTGAATTACTTAGATCATATTTGAAAGCCAGACCACTTAAAGTTCAGGTAAACGGCGTAAACTCACTAGGGTCTGAAATGACAATGGGCGTTCCTCAAGGCTCTATATTGGGTCCATTCCTCTTTTTAGTTTACATAATCGATTTGCCCAAATTATTACAAAATCAACCGAAGATCGTGTTATTTGCTGATGACACATCTTTGATATTTAAAATAGATCGACGATCACAAAATCTTGATGATGTGAATAAGTCTATTCATCAGGTCCAAACTTGGTTCACGGCAAACAATTTGGTACTAAATGAAAAAAAAACAAATGTATTAGATTCACATTGCCGAATGTTAGAAGTAGCGAATGTGACATCATATTGAATGGAGAAAAGCTGGACTATGTAAATCAAACAGTTTTCCTAGGAATCACTCTAGATGACAAATTACAATGGGGGCCTCACATAACATCTCTGGCAGGACGGCTGAGCTCAGCCGCTTATGCTGTTAGAAAGATAAGACAGTTAACGGATGTAGAAACCGCGCGTTTGGTCTATTTTAGTTACTTTCACAGCATTATGTCATACGGTATTTTACTGTGGGGTCGGGCGGCTGACATTGAATCAATATTTATATTGCAAAAGAGAGCTGTCAGAGCCATATATAAGTTAAGTCACTGAGAATCTCTTAGGGAGCTATTTAAAAAGATTAATATTATGACAGTTTCTTGCCAATTCATTTATGAGAATATTATGTATGTAAGGAAAAATTGAAATCTCTTTAGTAAAGTTAGTGATAGACACAATTGTAATACCAGAAATAAAGATAAGTTAGATCAACCATCATATAGATTAGCTAAAGTACACACATCTTTCATGGGGTACTGTGTTAAATTCTATAACAAAATACCTTGTGAGATATTAAAGTTAAATGAAAGAAAATTTAAAACAATAGTTAAAAACACACTTTGTAAACAAGCATATTACAAATTAGATGATTATATTCAAGATAAGAATGCTTGGAAACATGCTGGTCCTGCTCCATAGGCCTATCTTTGGTGTGGACAAAATCAAAATGGTTAATTTGTATTATATTCATAATTAAAGTAACGCTTTATTTTTACTTTTTCTTCTTTTTTTGTTTAAAAAAAATTGACTCGCACACTGTTCTGTTGTTGTTTAATTAGGTAATGTACCTATATTTGCACTATTTGTAAGTACGTGAGGACCATGTTCCTATTTATCAAGTAAAGGAATTTACCTGTTAATGCTTGTAATTCTCTCATACCTATATGTAGTATAGTAGTGCTGGGTACATCGTCCTCACGTATACGAATTTATTAATATACCTATGTACCTATATAAATATTGTATAAAACTTTTTTTTAAAAGAGTAAGTATGGAGTTTTTTGTGCGTTCTTCTCCATAACAAACTACATTTCCGAATGCACGGTAGAGTCAATTTTTATTAAATGTAAATTTTAACGTTCAAAAGTGCCACATAATAGCCTACTTGAAATAAACACATTTGACTTTGACTTTGACTTTGACATACATAAAAAAAAAAAAAACCAATCGAATTGAGAATCTCCTCCTTTTTGGGAAGTCGGTTAAAATACTACTATAAAACAAAGAAACGTTATTGAAACTTTCTCATTTTTTTTTTTGTACAGACACCCTACAATACTGGCCTTTCAACCTTAAAATTAGAGATTAGTTGCGAATGCATTGAGGCATTAAGTCCATCTACATTATGTAACCATTTTAAATACATTGAATTGATCCTAAATTACAATTAAGAACAAAAATTTTAGTGTGATTATTTAGCTGTGCGATAAAGGGTATACTTAATAAAGTCATGTAATATCCGTCACGTACGATATAATCTCGTCAAGGGAAAACCTGAGATCCTCTTGTGGATTAAAATAATTCTACCCGTAACAGGGAATTATCTTTCGTAGGAATATGCCTGATTGACATTAAATTCCTCGCATGATTTATCACTGTTGCAATTATTTGGAAAGACAGTGCAATTACGGTCGTTGACCTAATGAGAAGAAAAATATGGATACGCATACGTTACGTTACGTATATATGAATGAAATATACGATATAAAATGTGAGCATATTCTCTAAATATTTTGGTCACGATTGGATTTTTGATACTAAAATGCTTAGAATAATAAAGCATAGAAGCTGCGTCTAGAACAAAACAAGAGCGATATAGTGTCTCCACTTCATTTTTATGTGTGCGTGAGCCGAATGTGTCTACGTTCCTCAAACGCACACCAATATAGCTTTCAGTGATACCTACCAGGCCGTTACCCACAAAAATATGGGCAAACGCAATACTATAATATATTGCTGGATCAAATTAAGACATGTATTTTATTTTATCGGGAAGATGATGAACAGGTCATTAATAAAGCAAGGAATCCTGGCAATAATGGAACTGTACTTTCAGAGATAACCTCTTACAAGCAAACAAGCGATTAAACCTCTTTGTAATATTAACTTTATTATGTTAAACGTAGAGATATTCTTTTCCAGCTTTTATCAAATTGAAAATATTTTCACGAAATTATTTGCAGCTAATTTTACTAACGATAAAAGCCAAAAGCAAATGGTGGTTTGCTACTACCGCCACAAAACGTGATAATTATTCATACATTTTTTTATACTCTCCCAGTCTCAGTGTTTCATAAAATTAAATATGAAAACGTATGATAAAAGCAGTTGGTTTACACTGTGTTAACCGATACCGCAACTCGGAAGCCTTTATGGATATCCATTACAATTAGCAACCTCAAGCGTGGTGCTTGTATCTTTCTCATACATTTTACATTATCTTATCTACGTTTAAGAAAAACTTTCTTCGTTGTAGCGTTTTCCCGGTTTCACGCTCACCTCTATGTTGTTTTGAACTGGATTTAAAATTACAGCCCGTATTTCTGGAACAGCATTGCAGTGGTGTTCTTTTTTTAAATGGAAACGGTCTTTTATATTGTATGCACCACTTGTCTTTTACGTCTGGTGATGTGCCTGACTCTAACGCCGGCGCACGCTTGACGCTTGTCTGTCCTGAAAGTAACCTTATCACCTGTGTCTTACGGTACATTTTGATTCATTCATGCCTATATTTTGGCGAACATGAGGGCCTTTATTTGCATTTGCCCTATACCAAAACTAAGGAGAACTTCATGAGCTGTAGTAACTAAACCTAGTAGGTATTCACGGTCGCGGTAGGTATCTCGGCGTGGTGATTCGTACATAGAACGCCTTGTTGTCCAAGGGAAAGTGGAGAGCACTAGACCGCGTGGAAGGTCACCTACGCGTTGGACTGACCATATCAGTTGGTTGATTAGCAAACTAGTTATCTCATTCATGATTTATCAAGTTTCTTGTTCACGAGCTACTGCAATTTTACCTTCAACACTCCTAAAGGTACCTTATTTTTCTGGGACGCAGTCGCAATCTGTCAAAAACACCTTCAACCCTTTGACAAGTTTTTTTTAATGTAGCTATGATGATATTGCTACTTGAATTTCCGAAAATTGGGCTACAGGTTTACGCACGGTTCTAATAATTAACAAGTAGTAAAGCCAGTTATTGAGACATCTACAGGGAAAAAATATCATCTGTCCATAAACTGAACTTTACCGTTAACTCTTAACTTTATTCGCATGATATTTTAGAAGCCACTTTATCAGCATCTCAGACGTAATAAACTGAATATATTTGCTCTATCTTGACGTCCCTTTTATGGTCACTAAATTATTTTAGGCGTCGTCACTTTACAACTTATTCATATTAATGTTACTACATTCCATAATTTTTATCTACAAATGAATCGATAGTTCCTATAAGTACCTTTCTTAATGTACGATAAGTTTCATAGTTTTCCCATTACCGAAGTTTGAGAAGAAATTAAGTAAGGGGAGGTTAACAATAGTGTGCCGTTAATTAAAGATGATTAAGTAAACCGATGCGAGTCGTAGGAAAGTGTAGTTACAATGGGGCAAAGCACCACGCCGTCTGCTAAAAGAGGGAGATCAGCTGTGCTAGGGTAAGGGGAGTTGTCGAGACGTGAGAGGGCAGAGGAGGGGTGTGTAGCCGTTAAAACCTCCCACAATAGCGCACGTTTTCACTACATTGCATTTGCTCCGATCTTATTTCCAATGGATTTCAGTCGCCGTTGAAATCAGTGCTTCCATCGGCAGGACTGGTTCCAGCCTGCCACCGTGTCGTCAGTGCTCGCCGATGTGGCGACTATTGTGCCATATCGGAACTGTTACTTTTATGCATTCACAATAAGCGTTTGGCTTATTGTGTTTTTCAATTATAGGTACTGTTTGGTAGAGCAGCAAGAAACTGACGTCTCTCTCTCGATAAAATTAATTTTGAATATTTACTCTAAAGAATTGTAGTTTTCTTGTTGTCTTCAATCCATGTGGGATTGCAAAACCGTACTAACTGAGAGTTGCCAAGTATCGAGATGAATGTTCTCCGATTGGAGAAGCCTATTTTTGCAGTTGTGGACTGCCGAAGGCTGTCATAATGTTGATTTTGAATGTTTTGTTTTTGCACATTCTTCACACATGTGATATTCCAATTTCAATTATTAATATTTTACGGTTAAGAATCTTTATTTCACAGAAAAATTACAATGGCATTCACTTACATGAGAAACTTACATATCTAAATAATTTAAGTACAAACATATTTCATTTGGCCTCAATTTGCCCACATTTTAATGATATTATTTACCTTAACAAGGACGGATAATCTTCATACAATAGGCTAGAGCAAAAACAGAAAACAGCCGTTTGTTGTCGTATTAATTCTATTTTTTTAAATTATAATGGATGGCGGCAGAGGGAAGCTTATTAAGTCAATATTGGATCTGCAGCTAACGTCTCTTTGTGCCTGTAATATGTTGCGGTTATTGAAAAGCTGGCTTTATCCTTTATGCTAGCCGAGGGTGGCATTATTTTGTTGAGAAAAGCAGTGGCGTTTTTGGATATATGGAGTGTAGTCAATGATAAGGTACTTATTGTTATGATCTACCTATTCAGTACCTAGTATTTTATTTGTTTGTATGTATTTATTTACGCTTACGAGTAATAATCCCAGTGCAGGGGGATAATGTGTTGGTAATTTAGAAAGAAAGAAAGAAAGAAAGAAAACATTTATTACCAAACACTGTATGTGTACAATCTTAATACTAAATAGTGAAATACAGATGTGGCAATATGAGCACATTCAGTGTGGTAAAAGGAGCGGGCTCAGCAAATGCTGATCAGTGTGCAGCATAGCCACAACTCTGGTCAACGCTGATTTACAGCCCGCCCCTCTCTCTCAACATTTAACACAAAAATATAATTACCTTAAACTAATCTTAATACTACTTATACATATAAATGCCCCAAAAATTAAATACAAACAAAAATACCCGTAAAAAAAAAAAAAAAAAAACCATATATTTTGCCTAAATAAAATTAAAAACCCACCAAATGCATTCAACCATAATGCCTAGTTTGTATGAACAGAGGTAGCAGCAGCACAACATTACTCATTACATTTCTGTTTGAGAAACAATAACCTTTTAACTCTTGTCTTGAATAAGGGCTGAGACATGTTCTGTCTGAGAGGCGGAGGCAGATCGTTCCAAATTTTAGCTGCACTGTACTTGAAACTACCCCTATAAGAGGCCGTTTTGTGCTGACAGACAACTAACCTGTTTAGCAAATGACTACGAGTGGGTCGGTTTCGGTGGTCAAATGTTATTTTGTCAGAAAGGTATTCTGGCCTTCTCGTTCTTATTACTTTTTGCACTAGACACGCCAGGTGCAATTCCCTTCGTCCAACCATTTTTAGTATTCGGTTATCATTTAGATACGGTGTAATACGCGCCCGTTTGGGTATATTAAAACAGAACCGCGCACACGCGTTTTGAACTCGCTGAATGGCGTCCGAAGTCTTAGCAAACAATCTCGGACCATACACCGTATCGCAGTAATTAAACTGCGACAACACTAAAGAGTCGACGAGAGTAATCCTGACCCTTTCAGAGAGACACTGTCTTAGGCCGTAGAGCACTTTAAGCCTGTAAAAGGCATTTCTGATCTTTGTATTTATATGATCAATGTAACGTAGATCGCTGTCCAAAAGAAGACCAAGATTCCTCACCCTTGCAACTCTTTCAACCATCGCTCCATCAATAAATAACTCCGGCTCATGGCTAATCACAAGTTCACGCTGGTGTTTACTTCCCAGTACAATATATTTCGATTTACTAGGATTAAGGACCAAATTGTTTTTTTGTGCCCATTCAGAAACCGCAGCCAAATCCTGATTTATTAACTCCACGGCATTTTTAGTGTCATTCGGGTTAAAGGAGTAATAGATTTGAGTATCATCAGCGTACAGATGCACTTTACAGAATTTTATGTGTTTGTAAAGATCGGCGGTATAGAGAATAAACAGTAACGGGCTCAAAACTGAACCCTGGGGCGTTCCTCGTTTAACATCTCCAACTACGGAGGAGGTTTCCCCGCCGTCAACGTTTTGAGTAACCACATATTGCTTTCGATGCATCAAAAAAGACTCAAACCACTCTCGTGTTGACGGAGAGATTCCGTAGTAAGCCATTTTTGCCAGCAGCAATTCAACATTTATGCAGTCGAATGCCCTGGAAAAATCCAACAAAACGAGAATTGTACTTTTGCCAGCATCGGACTCTGAGAGTACATCGTCTGTCACATGGGCCAGTGCCGTGTCAGTCCCATGACCGCTACGAAAGCCTGACTGGACACTAGGTAATATATCATTACTTTCCAAGTAAGACGTTAACTGCGCACATACTGCTCTTTCCACTAATTTTGATGCAACTGGAAGAATGCTGATCGGGCGGAGATCTTTGTAGTTTTCAATCGTGCTACTCTTTGGTAGGGGCTTTACCTTTGCCATTTTCCAAGCATCGGGGAAAACACTAGATGTTAGCGATTCATTAATAATGTTGCATATCATAGGTAAAGTATGTGGTAATGTCATACGTAGCATCTGTATCGTTATAGTGTCATGACCCGCAGCATTAGTACTTATGTCTCGAATAATTTTAAGTACCTGTTCTTCACTTAGTTCCTCAAATTTAAAATCACTGTCATTGAACCTATTCTGGATGAAATAGTTATATGTATCAATGTCTAAGCTAGAATTACCCGGTACATCCAGAAAAAAGTTGTTTATATTAGCTGGGACATTTATATTATCCGGTATGTCCGGTAGCGATGGACTGCCATTGACCGAGGTGCGTTTTAAATAATTCCACATTTTATAAGGTTGTTTGACATTCTCATTGACATAAAACGCGAAGAAAGCTTTTCTTTCACGTTTAACCGAAACGTTTGCGAGATTACGAAGACTTCTGTAGTAGTCCCAGTGGACATCGAGCTTAGTCTTGCGTGCTTTCTTCAATGCAGCGTCCCGTAGCGACATAATTTTTTTAATTACTTCTGTGAGCCATGGCTGAGGATGCCTTTTTAAACGGATTCGACGTATTGGCGCATGTTTATCATAAAGAGCAAGTAGTTGTTTATTAAAGAGCTCAACTTTGTCGTTTATGTTATAGTCATCCTCAGCTTGTGACCACGATATGTCGGTTAGATCTGCTAGAAAATCGTTTTCATTTATTCTGTGCAGGCACCGCCTATTTATAAAATTAGAGGTTTTTTTTGGTCTTCTGATATCAAATTCTGATATAATTAAAGCGTGGTCACTTAGTTCTGGATTGTGGTGTACATCTATATTTTTACATATAGACGGACTATCTGTTATTATTAGATCCAGCAAAGTCTCTGAGCGTGCAGTGATTCGCGTAGGCTCTTGAACCAATTGCTCCAGGCTATGATGCTTCAAAAACGTAAGAAGTTCAATAGCGCGGGCATTTTCAGGGCGCAATAAATCAACATTAAAATCAGTCAGGATTATCAAATGTTTGCAATAGCCAAAGACACTTACCGACTCGCTGAGTGCGTCGATTGCGCTAGTCACAGATACCGACTCAGGTCTGTACGCAGTCCCAATAGCCACTCGCAGCCCGCCAGGCGCGCTGAGCTCCAGCCACATTTGTTCAAGAACTGATGTTGGGTGAGCTTTTATGCGAGTACGTAGTTCGCGACGAACATAAAAACCTACTCCACCTCCTCTACCAGCTCTTGGACGTGGCGTGTGCTTGAGTACGTATCCAGGTATATCGGGAGCATATTTCCCTTCACCATCTCTTAACCATGTCTCATTAAGCGCTAGAATATCAGGTTTTAACATATCTATCGAGTAGAGGAGTTCACTTTTGCCAGTATTCAGTGATCTTACATTTAAAAAACCCAAAGTTAAAGACATATTTTTTTTTCTAATCATTTAAAAATAAAATAAAAGTAAAAACACGCGAAAATAAATCATACAAAGTCTGGCATTGATTGCATGGCATGATAGACAATGATTTGTATCATAGTTGACTCCAATAAAAATAAATAAAAAAAGTAAATAATGAACACATAGGGTATTAAAACCAGTAAGTAATACAGTTAACTCAAATATCATTATCGAACTATAAGGTTTTTTATCAATAAACTGGAATAAACGTTGTGGGCAAGTCGAGGCAGTTAAGTATGTGCGCGGCGTGAAAACAGTTTGAGTAAAAATGTTGTAAACAAGCATTTTATCATTTAAAAACAAGTGATAGTTTGATTTGAAACACAAATGAATGCTTGAATTAAATTGCAAATGATAGTATACATCAAGAAACAAAAGACTGCTTGAAATTAAAAATAAATGATGATATACATA
This sequence comes from Orthosia gothica, assembly GCA_949775005.1. Taxonomy (NCBI): domain Eukaryota; kingdom Metazoa; phylum Arthropoda; class Insecta; order Lepidoptera; family Noctuidae; genus Orthosia; species Orthosia gothica. The sequence continues at coordinate 10,723,776 of OX459038.1, read as the reverse complement.
AAAAAACAAATGCGTGTTTGAATTTAAAAACAAATGAGGGTATAATTTAAAAAACAAATGCGAGTATGAAATCAACAACAAGTGAGGGTAAAAATTTAAAAACAAATGAAAGTATGAAATTAAAAACAAATGACGGTACAGATCAAAAAACAAACTTAGGTATAAATTAAAAAGCAACAAAGCAGAACATAATAATTTACCGTATCCTAGTCATTCTTTATTTTGTGATGACAACAGCTGCTGCAGTTGTTGTTCATTTTTAATTATAATGTACTGACTTTCAGTATTCTTCTTGATCATAACACGACCATTTGAAGTCCAGCAGAAATTATAATTGTTTGCCTTTGTAAAGTTTCGTGCGGCGTAAAACAAATTTCTAGAGAGCGTAGTGAGCTGCTCACCAATGTATACAGGTGTAGGTGGTACAGCAAGACCCAAATGAGTCGAATTTATCTTGTTACCGGGATTCTTGTTATTAAATTGTTTAGCCGACATGAGAAAATTACTTTTTAGGAGGGTATTTGAGAACTCAATACTGATGTTCGATGTCTTGCTTTCCCTCTTAGACGGCAACCTAGACACATCTCGAATGTCAGATAGTTGGACATTGGCTTCCAATTGTTTCGAAAGGTGTTGAACAAAATTAAACAAAGTTTGTTTATTTTCTTGCAGTACTTTGGGGACGTTCCGTAGTTCAACACAGGTCTTAAGGCAGTTACGCTCCAAATAATCACTTTTTTCTTCGAGTGAGCAAATTTTTTTGGCCATAGTATTTCGCTCACTTTCTAAGCCCGTAATTTTTGTCTCTAATGCGGTCAACTGGTCTGATATACCTGTAACAGATTTTTCTATTTCAGAATTGGTCTCCTTTATCTCCATGAATTGAGCTTTAATTTCCATTATAAGTGCTTCTAGTCTGTCCAGCCGCTCGTCTTGTGAAATTCTTAATTCCTCAATTCTGTCCCTAAGTTCATTTCTAACATCGTTCGTTGAGTTCGGATCATCACTCGGCCCTCGGCGACGCTTATTAGAATTTGCGCGATCGCGCTGTGTAATGCTTGTTTGTTTACCTTCATCCGCACAACATACTTTTTGGGTGTCAGGCTCTGAGCTCAACTGTTGTTTATTTTTAGAACCCTTTGGTGATGGTTTAGACATGTTTAGTTCCTCAGCGGTATCGTACAAAATAAAACAAAAAAGAAGACAAAAAGTGACTTTAGTCTGTTCCCCAGATTCGAACTTGCGACTCGTAGCACATAAACCTCCGCTTGCGCCGCTAGACCACCGTAGTTATAGTTAGTGGATCGAAATAAGGTGATTAGTTGTTGGTGTCCCGCGGTATGTGTCATAGACTTTTTTCTTGATGTGAAGGTCATAAACCTCGTACCCGCAACTCAAAATTCACTTTTTATCACTTGTTTAACCGTTTTTGATAAAATGTTTCCGTAGATAACAGTAGTAATTGTTTATGCAAAGTTGTGGATTTATCACTGATATATTCACTGACAAGTTGCTCACGCAACTATTTGTTGATTGCACTGTTTACTGTATTATAAACAATTTTTATCGGATAAAATACACGGATGACACAAAAAACACGTCTGCTCGCGACAACGCTCGGGGGGGGGGGCATTTCAGACCATTGCACGTCCAATTTTCGTACAAAGTTTTCTTTCAAAAAAATTCAAGTATGTTTAAAAATATTTGTTTCTAATAAACTGATAAGCTACTTACCTTTCATCTTACTCGGTTAATAAGGCTACAATGACAATTCTAGCATCAATTGTCCCTCCACAAAGTGTAAAACATTTCTGAAACCACCTTTTCTTCATTCAAACTTCAGGTATCAATTGAAAATCTCAGTAGAAAACCACTCCTGCATCAATATTGTTCATCGACTGCAGCAAATGTTCCCGAGACAGTAAATAACTCCGGACTATTTTATTGTATATATTTGTAGCATCGTTTCTGGCAGAGGACTAATTGGTGTAGTTCGGCATTTGAAATTTGTATTGGCTAGTACTTATTAATTCCATGCTTTCGTGTTCTCAAGGCAAGCCTAGGGCGTAGTGATCTATGCCATATGCTAGCAATAACACGTTTCTTGCACCATTCGTTAACGCCTCTAGGATTAATGTTAGTGAATGCAAAGATCATATCTTTATGTACACCTATAATGTCCTATAAGGTATTTGACTTTAGTTGACCCTATCGTGTAATAGAGAAAGATATGCATGGTCCTGTTAAATATAATTTTATAAATGGCGTCGCAATCATAAGTTATTTCTGCAGTCATGCAACATCGACTTATTAGGTTTACGTAGACTTTTAATTCATGATAATAATACTCAAGTAAATCAAAGAGCAGTGCTGACTCAGTGGTAACGGCCACGTGTCGCAGGCCGTGGGTTCGAACCCAGGCAGGCGCTTTACTTTGTGTAAATTATTTCATCACCACTGCTCTAAAAACGGTAAAAGAAAACATCGTGATGGCACTATGTCCTAGAACCAAACATTGGAAGACATGTGACTTTTACCAACCCGCAATGGGCCCGCGTGTTGGATTAATGACCATTCCCTGTCTGGCAGAGAGGAAGTATGTGTCCCAGTAGTGAAAACATTAAAATGCCGATGATAAATCTAGTAGATCAGTGGAAAACCAAACCTTTTGATTTATATTGCACAAATACTAATATAATTCTCTCGCCCAAAAGCTAAAACGCGTTGTTTCACACATATAAGCCCTTTGACTCGCTTCGACTATATTACGCGTAATATATTAGGGCCCATAATGCTTATGAATTCCATTGCTGAGGTTCTTTGAATGTGATACGGGATTCAAAATTTGTTGGTCCGTGGTAATATTTTCCATAATATTTAACGTGGACATTTATTATGAAATCAATATCGGCAGTATGTATAGACAATATTTTAAAACCACAATGTACTTCGTATGCATTGAATCTGATGAATAAAGATGGTTGGAAATATCAAAAATTCCTCTGTTGTACCACAAAATAAAAATAGGCTGAACGCAGTTTCCTGTGCCAGTTAATAATGCAAAAGAATAACAAATGAGCAATCAAGTTGGCCACGATGAAAAGGCCCGAAAGAATCAGTTCCATTTTTGAAACAATCGTAAAAATATGGCAATAATAAATCGAAATTCAAAAACTTTGTTCAAGTTGTCCAGGTTTTAAGTCTTTCCCTATAGTGATAATTTCTGTTTAATTTATGATGATGACGGTCAGTCGGCTGCGTAGAACGGATAAAGTTTGAAAATCAAAAGATTTTTTTAAAATATTTTACTTCTACATTTTTAACTAAGTGAAGGAATTCCGACGCCATTGATTCATACAAAAACTAATCACACAGTAACAAAAAATACAGAAATGGTTATATGTGAGTAGGTAGCTGTACAATTTAAAAAATGTTTTTGCATTGTTTGTGTAATAATTCCGCTCGTTGTCATGACAACCGTCGCGACTATTTCCGGATGATTTCCTTTTTTAGTGTTCTGTTACATTATTGGAAAACAAGCATATGTGAGCGCCATGATAACATTGTAGTATGTTTATTTCAACTATATATTTTTGTACTAAAGGAGATGGACAGAAAGTGCATTCTATTTACAAATACATGATAAATAATATTGTATAAAGAAAATTGAAAAATGAATTATTACACAGTTTTTTACCTCTCTGAACTTGACGTTTTTATTTCAAAATAAAAAGTAGTGCAAGACGAATCAAAGTACCGTGTGTCACCTGCCGCCATAATAGACCATAGAGAAAGATAAACAATATATTATTGGACGTTCCTCACCATGCACGTAAGTTATTAGACGTGCATTGTACGACAAATTCTCTTATTAAGAACATTTTATTCACACGAAACTGTCTCTATTGGTATTGTTTGCATTTAATAAAATGTTTTTTTCGTATTTTGATGCGTTAGTTATTTAGTTTTTTTTTTATATCACACAAAATAAAATACTTAAAACGGAATGCGACGTGTTTGACAGCCGATGTGTCAGACTTAATGTTTTTGTCTACGTCTTCAAACACTTCAAAAGCAACGTTCACTTCTTACAGTAACAGTTTGCTTTTGCGATTTAAAAAAAAAATATAAGGCACCTTTAGAAGTATACATAAAATAAATAAAATAGTTAAGCTATTTTTGTTATTAATGCCACATTTTTGAGGCTCAACCAGACTCAGTTTATAACATGCTTATCATTAAACAGCTTGGGAGTCCATTACTTTGTTAAAATGACTAGTAATGAGATTGTCCTGTGCGATAAGACCGCCCAAACAAAATAAAATAAAAAATATCTTAGTAGATTTCAATAAATAAAATAAGAAATAATTATATTTCGTACACTTGCTTTTTTAATGTTTGTCCAGTATATATGTTTTTGTGGTGTACAATAAAGAATATAAGAAATATATAATGCTAAAGCCATATCAGATAACTGTATTCTCACAACTGTTTGCTAATTTAAAGCGCCTGGCGTTTTTTTAATAGCGAGATCATTATCTGTACACTTATTGCAACGATCTGAATAATAGGTTTAATGAAACTGTTTTCGTCTAGTATGTTGTTGTGACGAGTTCTTGAAGTTTTTTATTTATAGCAATTGAATGTGCTCATTTTCACGAATATAAAACAGCAAGAACCATTGTTGTAAATTAAATTCGATACCTATGCCGACGCCCATACAAAATCTGTCCATGTCCTTTGCGTTCATAATATTTTTATTTCATTTTTTTATGCATCTGCCATGCTATCTCTTCACCGCTCTTGGTTGACTGGTAGAGAATGCCTCAGGCATTAAGTCCGCCGATGTACTTTTATGTTGCATGAAGTTTTAATAAATAAATAAATAAACATTTGGGAGACGCAATATCTTTGAGGTTTGGAAGCTTGGGACCGCTCGCAAAAGGCGAAATTATATAAATATAGAATTTGCTTCTAGCTTTGTCAGAATATATACTGAGAGTTATGATAGGTGGGTATGTGTAGGTATATGCTTATATCTTTACCTGATCTACGTCAACATTCTTTTAACGTATCAAACCTTAAATGTATTCATCTACTCTAGTATCCATATTCTTTATTCATGATTATATAAACCAACATACGTAAAGTTCATACAAACTAGTTAGTTTATAATGCACTATAAAAAACACTAACAGAACGTGACACAGACTAAAAATCTGAAAACTTATTCATTTACAGTACTTATAACTTGTAGAGCGAAACACAGCTACACATACAAATGGGCTTAAAATATTAACTAGTTACTAACTTCATTAAAACTATGATACTCAACAATTTTACTCAACTTCATATCGCACGTGACAATTTTTTTAATCAGAATTTTTACAAGTGGCAGCCCAGAAGAAACTGGCAACTTTGCTACCAGAGACAAACTCCTTTAACTGTCATAAAGTTGTATCTGAACTACTTTGTTGAGTTGTTGAAATATAATAATAACTTAGTAGTTCCTTTGTGTATTAAGTTAAATGAAGGAAACCTTAAGTGAGTAACATTTTTTTTCATATTTATTTGAAATAATTTAAATTATTGCTCTTTTCGTAGGGATATGTATTCAGATTCGTGTACTTCACAAATCTTTTTTTTTTTTTTTAGCTTGATCTCTGCGACAGCTGTCAGTGTCAATACAATAGCGCTTGACAGGCTAACAATACCGTAACAATAACGTATACGTCAGTTTGACATATTATGTCGCAGAGATCAAGCTATCTTTTATCTATACCAATATTATAAAGAGGAAAGATTTTTTTGTTTGTTTGTTTGTACCGAATAGGCTCTGAAACTACTAGACCGATTTAAAAAATTCTTTCACCAATAGAAAGCTACATTATTCCTGAGTGACATAGGCTATTTTTTAATCCCGAAAACGGGTCCTATGGGGTGGCCCACGGGAGCGAAGCCGCGGGGAACAGCTAGTTAAGTATAAGTCACTCCATTTTTCCATCTCGTTTGATGGAAAAATGTTTCACTTTTTTAACTGTTGAATGAATTAATGAATGAAATAGTTTATTTGCTAAATGTAGGTATACAGATTAGATGTTGTTTTATTTGTAGAACAGTCCCGATACATTTTGCCTCACGGCATGCAAAATAGTTTATTTTAATGTAATTACAGATACCAATATTTTTAAAGCAGTAAAACATAGAAAGACTCGCAACAGTATACAGTAAAGAACATTAAGGATCATTACAAAATTCGTTATTTAAATACAATAATTAATAAAAATATTCATATTAAATTCAAATAATAATCAATTTTATCAATGAAATTTAAACACAATAGTTAAGCATGTAGGAAAGATGAATAATATTAATGTCAAAATATCAACAAAATGTCAAATGGAAACAATAGGCTTATGTCAAATCAATGTACAACTAGATAAATTGACAAAAAATAAATCAAATTTCAAATAATATAAATATATGTCATATCTGTGTAAAATTTGTCAAATGTCAAAATACAAAAACAAAAAAAAAAGAATAATTTACCATAACACCAGAATAAAATATAGCAATGTCAAAAAATTAATTACAATGTAAACTATAAAGTTTTATCATTGAGAAATTCACAAATGGAGTAATAACATTTATCAATTAATAGGAATGACAATTTCTTTTTAAAAAGTGAAATGGACTCGTTTTTAATTTCATCAGGTATTTTGTTAAAGGTAATTGGGTACATACATATAACACTTTTCCTTAATAATGCAGTGTTATGACCAGTTACACATAACATGTTTGTATACTGCCTTCTAAGTGGTCGTGTTCTATCGTCAGACAATCTATTAAAAAGATGCATATTAGATTTTACAAAAACAGCCATTTCGAAAATGTAAAGTGATGGAAATGTTAGCATATTTAGGGACTTGAACACAGGTACGCAACTATCTGTAACTTTCATGTTACACATTGCCCTTATGCATCGTTTTTGAGCCGTGAATACCTGTTCTCTCAGACTACAATTTCCCCAAAATACTATCCCGAATCTCAGAATTGACGCCACTAAGCCATGGTAAGCAACTAATCTGCACTTCACTTTCCTGGATAGATTAAAAAGCACATACGCTGCTGTACTCAATTTTTTGCATACTTCTTCTGCGTGCGGCTTTCAGGTTAGTTTGCTATCTATCAATATACCCAAAAACTTTGCAACTTGCACTTGGTCTACTTTTTGCCCATTGTAATTTAAATTTAAAGTCAGCGGTGGTATCCGTTGAAAAAAATGCATAATATTAGTCTTAGATATATTAATTGTTAGATTATTTTGGTCAAGCCAGTGTATAATGCCCGTTAAAGTATTATAAATAATACTTTAACGGACATTATACACTGGCTAAAAACGTACCTAAAAACGTATGAACATGACATAAATGTCATGTTCATACGTTTTTAGGTCTGTACATTTAATCAATGCAGTACTATCGTCAGCGAATAAGACCATAGGATGTTTTATGCATCGAGGCAAGTCGTTAATATAAATTAAAAATAATAAAGGACCCAACACAGTGCCCTGTGGTACGCCAAATCTAATAAGTCTATGCTCCGATAAGTATTTTTCCTCACGCTTAGTTTTTAAACATATTTTTGAAATTTCAGAACTGGAACTCATCATCAGCTTTCTTTTACGTTTTCTTTCTTTGTTGTTATCTATACCAATATTATAGGGAGGAAAGATTTTTTTGTTTGTTTGTTTGTGTGTTTGTTTGTACCGAATAGGCTCCGAAACTACTAGACCGATTTCAAAAATTCTTTCACCGTTGGAAAGCTACACTATCCCCGGGTGACATAGGCTACTTTTTATCCCTGTATTCCTACGGGAACGGGAACTACGCGGGTGAAACCGCGAGGCGTCCGCTAGTTTTGTATAAAGAAACAAGATTGTGCCGCATTCGCCAGATTTTTTCCGAAAGTGTAGCCAAATAAATCTAAATCAATAAGAACTATCTAACAATGCATTTAATTCCAAATTCTGACACTAACAGCCATAAATTATTTGACGAACACGACCATCCCCGTCGAAAGTTTCTGTTGGAGTAAATAAATGAGAACATGTTGGCTGAGTAGTAAAGTTTTTTCACTAGGCGCTTTTGTCGAACGTTAATAACTAAACTAACTGGTTCGGCTCGCCTTTTATTTTACGGGCTAATTTTAGGGTTGGCTGATTAAAATCAAGTGGTTTTTTGTTTATCATGATTTAAATCACAATCTCCAAAGAAAAACAACATTTAATATATGAAAATGTTTTTTTTAACAGTTTGGCTGCCAGAGAACGAGACACAATAGAAAATGTATTGTTTGTCGGGCATCTGGCAGTTAAGGTGTTAATATAGGGGCTAGCATGCCAAGTAGTAGACTAAATACGTTACGTTAAAGTCTTCTATACATTATTTTAAATTATGTACTACCACCTTGTATTTAGCAAAGAGAATAAAAAAAAGATTGTTATGGCATTGCCTACATTAAACGCTAGTATTCATTTTCAACTAATAAACCGCCGTATTTTAGATAACGACACACCTGCACAACGTTAGTATGATAAACCGTGATTTTAAAAAGAAAAAGATTTTTCCAACCCTACACAAGTTGGAGGGCTCGGATATTTTATGTTATGGCGAGGGAGCGTCACAGATCCGTTTTTAGTGGAGGTAACCCCGTTTTCCGTTTCCATGGCAACGGGACCCGAACTACCTGTACCGGGATTCATCGAACAAGATTATGTTACGTTTCAGTTTTATTTTTGACTTTGAAGTATGTTTTTCATTTTCTGGGGTCGTTTGCTTGTAAACCCTTTTGCCGGTTTGTTGGCGTTTGGGATAGATTTTCAACGGGGGCTTTTAGGTTTGAAGTATACTTAAGTTAGATACTGTTCTAAAAATAAAAGACTTAAAATTCTATCTGATAAACTACAGAGCTGCTTTAAATACAATTAATTGTCAGTTGTATTTGGATAGGAAAACCTTTTAATGTAGAATTAGAAAAAAGACACGAAAGAAATACGCGAATAGTTAGGTAGAGTTTGTGCACATCCCATGTTATACATTGCAACTTAGGTCATAAGTTATAATAAAAGCTGGTGTTATCGAAGTCAGTTTCTTGGAACTTCCATATTTCAACGTATGTTCACCTACAGAGAATGTACAATGTTTCCGTACATATAAGCCTCTTGTGTCATTAGTATCTATCATGTTTGGTATCAATTGTGGGTTTACGCAACTAATGAAATTAATTTTAGTGTAACTAAAATAATTTCTAGTTGGGGGATCTATAATATTTTCTAAGGACTTTTCTCAATTCTACCTGGGAATTAAAAACCGGCCAAGTGCGAGTCGGACTCGCGCACGAAGGGTTCCGTGCCATTATCGCAAAAAACGGCAAAAAAATCACGTTTGTTGTATGGGAGCCCCCCTTAAATATTTATTTTATTCGGTTTTTAGTATTTGTTGTTATAGCGGCAACAGAAATACATCATCTGTGAAAATTTCAACTGTCTAGCTATCATGGTTCATGAGATACAGCCTGGTGACAGACAGACAGACAGACGGACCGCGGAGTCTTAGTAATAGGGTCCCGTTTTTACCCTTTGGGTACGGAACCCTTAAAAAATCACCAAAACCCAAATGTGTCGTGCCTCTTAGACGAATAAATCCTACCTCGGACCGAGTTTTCTAATAAAACCTAATTTATTAGTAAGTAGAACCTACTCTTAATCCGATCTGGGAATTGGACCCTTGAAGTAATCAAAACCCTCATTTCGGCACGGATACTCTTTCTACCAAAGGCGTTTAAATATAAAATAAGTATAAGATCCTATTTGTTTACGGCTACCTCTATAGGGTGTAATGGAATGGTATGACCATGTTTTAAAAACTGCTTCTGTGCGTGTATGTATGGAAAATATTTTTTTTTTTGTTAATAATTATAATATAGTAAAACTAAATAAAACTGCGGAGATGATACCTGCTCGGTGTTCGGCAGATAGAGCTAAAATATGCGTGCCACACCACCACCGCTCCGGGAATTCTCAACGGAACAATGACAGCGCGGCACCGGTATGCCAACGTCAATAAATAACTTATTTCAATTTAAATGCAAAGGTACGTTACATATCAAGCAAATCAACTGCTATCTGATCATAAATCAATTAAAAATCAACTCATTTCTCGAAATAATTAGTTCCATCGTATGTCACGTGTCGTATAACCTAGCTAGATCGATGTATCGCCCCCGAAACCCCTGCATACTAAATTTCATGAAAATCGTTGGAGTTTCCGAGATTTAGATTATATATACAAGAATTGCTCATTTAAAGGTATTATTATTATAATATTAGATTAGATTTGAAAACAAAGGGAAGAGAAGCCATCACAGTCAGCTTTTTTCAAAAAATTGTGCCGAAGAATTTTTTAACGTCTTATTGATCTAAGATCATAATTGGTGATAATGTTTATTATTCCCTATATTTTACTAACACATACCAATATAATGATAAATCAGATTTTTCTATGAAAAATCCTCATTTTTCCTATTACAAACAACTCGTTTTTGCGGTTTGGTACAGAACCCTAAATGTGCGAAGTCCAACAAGCACTTGGCCGGTTTTTTTTTTTCGCCCCAGGTAGTTTATTGCCTAATAATCATTGTAGGTACTTATTTTAGTATCACAAAAAAAAACATGACCTTTCCCAATTTTCTGCCGGTCAAGTAACACGATATTTTATTGCTAGCAGCCATCATGATGATCAGTAAGACACAGGAGACGGCTGCCAATAATAGTTCTTGTTTACTCTCTGTTTAAACTCAGGTTACCAAACAAAAGCTTATTCCAAGTTCTTGAAATTACGGTACTAAAGTTGTAGACTCTTAAAACAACAGCGTCGTTGGAAATATGATTTCTAGAAACCCTACTCTCTTCATACATACAAAATACTTTCAAGCCAGTTGCTACTTTCAAACAAGAAATCTAATATCCCCCTGTGAACGCTTACACTACAATGTTTCCATTATGTACAAAGGCAGATAAAGTTCTTACTCAAAGGCATTAGGCACGCCATTTTCATTCACTTATTTAAAAATATAGAAACGAAAATACGCATCCCGAATTTATCGGGTGCGTTCGAAAACTGAAACACGACTGACTGGCAGTCTGTGGTTGCACGTTCCCGATTGCAATTGAAAAAGAGGAAAAAAAGGATGAAAACATTGAGTGTAGAATGGTCTGATTGAAAAAAATATTACGGATGGAACATGTAGAATGTATTTCTGAAAGGCTTTTGGTGCGCGAATTCAAAGAGAGAAGTGAGTGGCTATGAATCCTTTCTTTACGTAACTATTGTAGGTTTACTGGTTTTTACTAAGCTTTTTAATATACCTGTATTGAAATATTGCGATATTTCCTGTCAGTTTGATACAAAAAATAACTTGAATTTTTAAAGGTCATTTTATACAAACACAAAGCGTGACTAGATGCTCTAGTCAAACTGAAATTCATTTAGCGATAGAGATTGTCCAAGTGGAAATGACAATCGTTGTTACCAAGTTACCTCTGTTACAATTAGAGTTCGTGAAGAACCCTAAGGTAAATATTACAAATTAAAAGTATAACAATATTCTCTTCTCTAGTGGGTATCTGTAATCCCTTTCGCTTCACTATCAGGCTTACACCAGGTATAGAATGTGTAGGAATTATATCGCGAATAAATATATTATGTTCACAATCTTTCGCCACACTCTTTACGCCTTTAGCCAGCTTAGTTTCAACAGTTTTAATAAAAGTAAACCAACCTTGCTTGTAGCAACTGCGATTAAAGATTACTTCTAAGCCTTAACTTAGGGACATGGAATTATTATTACGAATAAAATAAAACCTATGAGTGTTTGGCTGAAAAAAAATACTTACAGATTCTAATCGAAATTCAACTTTTGTATAGGTAATAAAACATCAGATAAGCAATTGCTACACACCAACCCAGGGGCATTAAAGTCAAGAGTGAACAGGTTACTTCTAGTGATGGATGGGCTTCAGTTCTGTATGAATTTTACTTCAACTTTAAATGCAAAATTCTCATGTACTTAACAATATTTTTTTGAAAGTATAATCAATTTTCAAGGTTGTATGAACACTTTTGTTAAATGTTTGACAACTTTATTACGCAAGCGACAGGTCACTGGGCAGGCCCAGGGCTTTGCATTCGTTAAATTAATCATTAATGCATACAAAGCTCTAGTATACAGAAAACTGGTCGATGGATTTGGCATTTTTCACGTTTTTGCCAATTATTTGCAGTGGTTTTAGTTTGTTACAAATAGAATACGTTTGTAGTACATAAAACTCAAATTGTAACAGAGATTATTTTGGAGAAATAGGTATTTAAAGAAATCAAGTTCACAACAACAACCCCTCATGTTAATTGGAAACAATACATCTCAACAAGCAACATCTATTATCACGAAATTTCTTTTGATTCTTCGAACGTAGACAAGATTAGCATATTATCAGTAACTCAAAAACATGTTCCTGTAACAATGTTGCGCAACTTGTTTCCAATACGAGGCATAAATCTATGAGCACAACAAAATTAATTAGCGCTAACACTGGTCTTCGACATCGCGTTTGAACCATGAACTCCTTTGTTAAAAGCCGGTAAGCTGTCAAATTTCCAAGTACCTACGACAGCGGAGAGTTCCCTGCATATTGTATTGCCAGCCTGGCTGGATGAAATCCCTTTTTCCACGTGCAACGCCCGAAGGCAAGGCACTCTTACCCAAGATCCTTTGCTATACACCCGTGTCTCGTTGACCGTAAATACTGCTCTAAAATACATCGTGTTTAGTTACATAAAAGGTAAACTGGAAATCTAGTAAAAGCTTGTAAAGGGCATGAGAATCAAATCAGTTTAAAAGATGTATTACTGATTACTTTTTGATAGTTGATTGTTTATATAGAGTCTGTGCTTTGATTTTTTATTATTTTTCACAGTCTTTTAATCTTCAAAGTATTCAGAAGATTGTAACTATTGAAAATTATCAATTTGAATGAGCACAATTTTTCGTTCATTTTTATAAACGAAACGTTGTGCTCATTCTAAATGTACCTACATTGAAAGATATGAGAAAATTAAAATTCATTACGATTTCTAAAATTCTAAAAAGGATTACTATTAATGTATACTTAAACGCTTAGCTGTTAATAGAAATTGACAAAATAATGAACAAAAAAACTGTTTCGGTTCTTGTTTCAATTTCCAGTTTAATCTGCTTTCTAATATTTTATTTATATCGAAAAAGGTTACTGCGCTAAAACCCCATTCGTGAGCCAAAAATATTTATGGCCTCTCAGGATAGCCGTATCTGTCCCGTGGGGACTGGTGAAAAAAAAAGCCAGCACACCACCCGAACAAAACAAACTATCAAATTAATTGAATAATCAAATAAAGCTGAATGTTTCCAGAAAGGACGCCTTTCCCCAATTCCGTTTGAAATAGAACGGTTAAACGCGCCAAATAATATTTTCGGCACGTTTTATCCGAAATTATAACCGTTATCTGTTGGAAATAAATTAATAACATGGAAATCATATATTTATATTTTATATCGCATATAAATATCATGTTACGATCGTAATGAAATCTTCACGTGGGATACGCGTTGCGACTAACGTTACTCGTAATTCGAAATAATATATCATCGTGTATTATTCGAAATTATGTAATAAAATTCAAATTACATATCAGTACGACACCTCAATGCGGAGATGGCAGTTACATGAAAATTTCAGCAATCGTCTCGTTTAGAAAGACTGCTTTGCCAACATTTTCCCGACAAACCTCGATTTTTCAAGTAGCTTAAAATCATTACTCATGGTCGAAAAGCAAGTAAGAATTAATATGACTTTACCGTAAAACTGGACTTAAAGTAATTAAAACTAGACAAATAGAACAGTCGTTGAGATCTTTTTTCATTTAACAGGCCACTCACACTCTGGAGACTGAGCGTCTTTTCATAAATTTTATATGCCAAGGCGAAAAACTGAAATATGGAAAACATTATAATTGTATTGAAACTGAGAGAAATTTTATATTAATGTATCAGAATATTTATTACAACTTTAAATTACATCAAAGCGGAGTTTGACTTTGCGAGAATATACATTCACTGAATTTTGTAAAAGTTTTTTTATACACGTGCAAAGTAGTGTAAAATTTTAACATTTTCCACTGAACAATTTGAATTCATTTGCCAAGCATTTCTCTTTGTTTAGGATTCTTAGTTTCACAAGTGTCGAGCTGGCATTCCACACAACTATTACTGCAGGAACACATTGCATCGGGTCACTGGTCACTTCAAGCTCGGGTTATTTCAAAACACATTTCAAACCTAGCTGACTGAACTCAGTTCTATTGAACTGTAAATTAACGTCATTAGTTTGAATTGAAGGACTTTCCTGCAATGTTGAGAAAAATACAACTCTTAATGGAGAATAGTAAAAATATATTTCTGGCTTGCTGTGCAAAATTTATTCGAAACGAATTTTATATTTACGAAGTAATTTTATAATGGTTATTGATACAAAATTGTGGAGCAGCAGTCCATCACGCCAGCACACGATCATCACGGCAAGCTAGAAGGTGACCACAGAGTACGATGGGCGAAGCAACAGCGGGCACTCTCCATGAAGAAGAGGGACTTCCAGACCATACCAGATCCATATCATTCTACAGGTACGGATAGTATTTGAAATGTTTTTCTGTATAAAAATCTATTAAACCTAGGACATCTTAATTATATACAATGAAACCAGGTTAAGTGGGCCCTGGATATGTGAGAAATCTCCAAGTGGAGGTTTCTCACTGATTCTCTTCTTTCTTTCTGATAATGATTACAATGAGGTACCATACACTTGCTTTGAAATACATACCTCTTTACCTTAATAACCGAGTTTTCTTTAGATATTCTGGTTTACCTCTATAATTAGGAACTCAGACGACTTTGTAAATAAGACTCGTCTTTTTAAACTTGGCTATTTGGAAAACTTGGTAAATGAATAGCCTCAATATGTAATAACAAATCCAAGCCCTCTTACTAATAAACACGGAATAAAGTTATACCAGGTATAACAAAGGAATAATCATACATTTTCATAGGTTTATATGTGGTATAACTTTATTCTGCGTTTATTAGTAAGAGGGTTAGTCTTTTAAAATCCTAGTTATCCAGGTAACACAACTTGAAACATACTCAAAATCAAAGTTAATGGCCACTAAAGGAGGTCTAATGAATTCGATAGTCGTAATACATAATTAATTTAGCTCTTTTAATGAAACCAAGCATTTGATTTCTAGAAAGATGTTGAAAAATAAAAATCATAGGTATCCAAAACAAACTTAATTATGGTAAACTTCATTGCCATATTCTGTTTTTCACTATCATGTTCCAAATCAAGGTTTTTGCAAAGATTTGACTCACAATAAACGACAACAAAGCGTTTGCAAGCACCGACACACTATCCTAGATCTCGGTACCTCACTCCAACCAACCATGCGCAAAATGGTGACTTTATTTTTTTCTTAGCTGAGACGAAGACATCGGATGCGCCTGCGCCGTCAGCTGCGTCCAAACGTGACACTAATTTCGAGCGAGAGCTCCAACTGTCTCGGGTGAAGGGACGGCCAAGAGCTGCAGACTCCAAGTTTTAACTTAACGACCCAAAGTGGCCCCACATGTGGTATTTAGTAAGTATTTTTGTAAATTGCTACTGAGTTCTGGCCCTGAGTATTGTTAAGAAATTTGGCCTTACGAAGTTCATGAAACTTGATAATCTTGCGGAGTACGTTATACCTGCCAGCTTGATTATCGGACGGCCTTAAAGAAGTGGCTGGGTTAGAATGGAAGTCGCTAGGTCTTACGGTGTAACTTGTAAGAGGTCTATATCCAGTAATGTACTGCGATAGGCTGGGTTGATTGATCTTAAATCCACATTCTTCTCTAAAAAAGCGATTTTCTATCAGAGACAATGATTCTAAAAAGTCTAAAATGCTAGGGCCATGTGTTCTGAATCTAAGGATGGATAGCTTTCTTTATAGCTATATTTCGCTAAGTTCGGCTTGATCTACATATTCGCGGCCTTATACTAATAGCGTTCTCCGCTATTGCTTAACTAACACCTTTTGTTTGAAAAAAAAAAAAAAAAGCGAGAGAACTTTTTATAAAATATGAAGCTAGTTAGTTATTTAACTAGTTTTTAGCGTTTTTTTTTTATTTTTTGCTTATTTTAACACAGTTTAACACCAACGTATTAGCACAAAAATATTTAAGAAGATTTTGATGAAGAACTGTTTAATTATGAAAACAAGAATTAATAATGAAGTAACGATCAAATTATAATCGGTATTGACTTTATTATGATTGCAAATGTGTCATCAAGAATCTGAATATAGTTGAGTATCCCAGAAAGTTCTGATGTTACACTATGTAAGCACTTGATTCACGTCGTTTATGTTTTTCTTTAGCGATTCAACTGAACCGAGAGTGAAGTTTTATTTTCTTTGGGTAATGTTTATAACACTCTTCTTAAATATTGACGAAGTGGATGCCAAAAATTCGAGTTTTATTAATCTTTTGCGGGAAATTTGTTTAATTCATACATACAATTGCTTTTTGAGATGTTTTTGATTTCATATCTTTAGACGGCTCGTGCCTATTAGAGAGGCTGAAGTGAATTAATTTGTACAACATGGTTTAGCTTTATATTTACTTGAAGATACAGATTGTGTACTATCTTTATACGATCTATCAGCCGCAATTTGTATAAACTTGTCAACAGAATACGCACATGTGCCTGGCACACACATAGGTGTATACTCGTCAATCAATCCACAAAAGTAATTTCAATTTAGAATTTGTGTTAGCCTTTTTTAATTTTTTTATTATTCGTGCGATCTGAAATAGTTGATATAAAAACCAATTTCGTATAGATATCTGTGAAGCGATCCGTCAATACAAATTTCCAGTGGTTGCCCCGGTGTTGCCGCTAATATTTCATTTTCATTTGGCTCGGCTACTGTTGTAAATATATTTCTGCTAATTTATTTTAGTAATAATTTTGTTAACTAAAAAATCTTCTCTGATGGAGGTTCAGTAATTGCTTTTGCTAGTACATTCAATTTTTGTGGTGTTTCATGATTTTACGACCGTCGGAGATTAAGTGGGTCATTGCTTTTATTTTATTTCTTCTTGTTCGTAGATATTTTGCCAAGCTATTACATAAATCATGTGCTAAATGATAATAGGAGTAGTTTGATAGTAAATATGTATGCCAACTGGATACATTCATTTCTCCTGGTGTATTAATCTTGTTTTTTTTCGTGTTATGTAGAACCGAGGAGGTGGTTTACACATGAACGTGATACCAGCATGGCGGGAAGGCATTACAAGCCGTGGCGTCGTGGTAACCATCCTTGATGATGGCTTGGAAACCGACCATCCTGACTTAGTCGCTAATTGGATTGTTGAATTTAAAAAAATATACTTATTTTTTTATGTATTGCGTAACTTTAGATATCTTAAATTATATTGCCGTTTCTTTTTTTCTATTTATTATTAGCAATTGAAAATCGATAAAATTTTGAAAAGAACCACGTGACTACAAACGGGCCACAATTGGTTGCCATGTTGGTGACGTCATAACGTTCAAGGAAATCATGACAATATAGTGTCAACTACACGTAGATTTACTAAAAAATATCCGAAAATGAGTGCAAAAATATTATTAAACAAAAATTTTTATTTAGTCATGTGTGATAAAGGATTTTAGATTAGATACCACTAAATATGATACACATACACATATCATTTTCGGTGATTCCCATTATTTACATATCCTTAATAGAGGAGCTCGTGGCTAAATAATAACAGCCTCACTGTTCGATCATCAAGGTAAAGCAACGTTTGACTAGGTCGGTCCGTGGATGGGTGACCATTTCAACAAACCGAGTTTCCTGCCTCGGAAAGCACGTTAAGCAGTTGGTCCCGGCTGTCATTTGAAGATCTTTGACAGTCATTACGGGTAGTCAGAAGCTTGAGATCTGACACCAGTCTTGCCAAGGTTAAGACGGATAAGGTACCGTGTTACCCAGTTACTGGGTTGTGGAGGTCAGATAGGCAGTCGCTCCATGTAAAACAGTGGTACCCAGCTGAATCCGGTTAGACTGGAAGCCGACCCCAATATAGTTGGGAAAAGGCTAGGCAGATTCACAATATCTCTCAATAATATTGAACACTAATGTCTATATATTTACAAACACTAAAAAGTTTGTAGAAAAGAAACGTAAAAATATTAACTTGGTAGATTTTCGTTACACTAATTCTTCAGTAAATATCTCTTAAATACGTTGACCAATTTTTACAATTCAAACAGAAATATTAGTTTTACGCCTATATCGGTCATTTAAGTATAAAATAATGAATATATCACCATAAACAAAAAATCATGTTACGTAATTATACAACATTGTCAACTTTGCTCGAAAGTTCCCTTAAAAATTTACTATTCTCAGTCTTTAATGATCAAAGTAAGAATTTAATACGAATTTAATACTAAATTAGAACAAGATAACAACAGAGTTAACACATTGTATGTAATTGGAATCTAGTTGAAGTAGAACACTGCTCAAATTTAGTACATTGCTGGAGGACACCGTGGAGTTTTTCATTTCTCCACGCTAAAAAAAAAAAAAAAAAAAAAAAAAAAAAAAGGTACACACGAATCACATATATTTGGAATCTTTTTGTAGTATTCGTACATAATGGTACGAAGCAAGTACGATAACTTTTAAGGTTCGATATTTATGATCAATATTGTTACGTACTCTTTGGTTGTTTTTTATACTTTTTCTTTATTTTTCAAATTTATGGTTGTTTTTCTGTGTTGCTGTCATAAAGTATGATTTTCTTTATATTTATTAAATTAATAAAATATATTAATTTTCAAGGTAAGCATTTCACTTTTGGATTACAGCCCACATCCTCATCTTTTTCATTGGTCCTTCGTTTTAGTTTTCAGTGCCTATTTTTCATCACAACATAGTCACCCACTTACTTTCATTTCGTTCCATTAGCTTTCATCCACCTAGTTAGGTATGATCACCCGTAGCAAAAGCAAAATTATGTCGGCCAATCCCGCCCCCGGCACAGTTATACCTCAGCCTCATAACTCCGGTTTGCCGACCAAAAGCGTACGCAGTGAACACACCGCGCAAAGCCGCTTATCACATTCGTCGGCAACTGTGAGAGCACAAAAAGTAGCGGCAGAAGCACTCGTCCTACGTCGCCGACTGGAGCGCGAGCAGGAGCTCGCCGAACGTGAGCGCGACCGCGAGCAGGTACTCGCCGAACGTGAGCGCGAACGCGAACGTGAACTCGCCGCGTTACAGCACCAGGTCGAG
Source organism: Orthosia gothica (assembly GCA_949775005.1). Taxonomy (NCBI): domain Eukaryota; kingdom Metazoa; phylum Arthropoda; class Insecta; order Lepidoptera; family Noctuidae; genus Orthosia; species Orthosia gothica. The sequence goes on along the minus strand of OX459038.1, from coordinate 10,704,277 downwards.
GAGTGCGAGTTGCAAGCCGAGCTGGCGGCTATCGATGCCGACGCTACAAGCGCAGGAAGCCGAGCGAGCCATCGGAGCTCTACACGGGTGAGCGTAGATAGAACTAAAAAATGGATAGAAAATCATAACCTTGACAGCTGTGTTGATAGAGACGTCACTGCAGTAGGATGTGAACAAGGTTCTCCTGGCACACCCCCCGGTCACTCGGTACACCTACCGATGACCACGCGGACAACTGCACTCCCTATTAACCGTCTCACTAAACAAACACGACCCTTACGAAATGTCACTAAAGCATCCGAGGCGGTTGGCTGTACGGCCCCGCTCATTTCTACGGAGCTTGACCAACCTGTTACACTTTTACAAGCTGTAGCTGATACCGCGGCCGCCGCAAAGTCTCTCGCCTCTGCCGTCGGTGTAAAGAAACTGGAATTGCCTCAGTTCTACGGCAATACTTTGCATTGGCTACAGTTCAAACGTACTTACAATGTTACAAAAGCTAATTTTTCTCCGCTAGATAACATAAACCGACTTGACATTGCGCTGCGTGGGCCCGCGCGTGAGGCCGTGGCGGCGCTGTTGATGTCGACGAGTGACCCGGAGGAAGTCATGCGCGCCCTCGAAGATAACTTCGCGCGCCCCGAGCTCATCGTTTACAAGGAGGTTAATTCGTTGAAAAACCTTCCCCGTCTAGGTAACGATCTCAAAGAACTCGGAATCCTTTCTAATCGGGTACGTAATTCGATATCCACAATAAAGTTATTGAACCACTTAGAATATCTGACTTCACCTGAGTTGTTCCACGCTGTTCTTGGGAAACTTAACCCCACTATGAAAATTCGGTGGACAGATTTTGCGGCACAGGACACTATAGGACGTCCGAAACTAGAAATTCTGTCCGACTTTTTAAAGCGTGAGTTAGATCAACACATTCGTTTTGGTATGTCACCCGAGTTTAGTGCGACACAACAGCAACTAAATATTTCTTTTGACAAACCATTAAAGCGTGAAAATGTTCACAATGCTGTTATGAAGTCAAAACATACTCCTAAAGCCGGGTCTACAACAAAACGAGAGTGTGTATTTTGCAAAAAAGATCACAATATTAAGGAGTGTACACAATTTAAATCTTTGCCCATCGACGATAGATAGCAGTGGTTGCGTGAAGCAAAGGTTTGCTATAGGTGCTTAAAGGCTAGTTCACACCTGTGGAAAACGTGCAAAGTGAATCCGTGTGGCGTTGATGGCTGCCCTTTCCGGCATAACGCGCTTCTTCACCGGCAGCCATCACCACCGCTCGTCAATACACTTAACGAGCAAGCCACAGATACCGTTACACACCCGTTAGCTGTTGAACATAATACGCACCCTACGTCAAATGCTTCTGAACCGACCGGTGAAAAAGTGATTGTGTCTACAACCTTGACAGGTGCACAAAAACCGAATACTATTTTGGCTCTTCGCCCTCGTGCTTATTTAAAAATAATACCAGTTACAGTCTCGGGCCCTGCTGGATCCTGCAACGTGTACGGGCTCCTTGACGACGGAAGCACCGCGACTATCATAGATTCCAGCATCGCCAAACTGATAGGGGCGACCGGGCCACAACAGATCATAACGGTAAATGGCATAGGTGGTCTCGAGCGAAATACCACAATATCATATGTAGACTTTTTTATTAAAGGTAGACACACACAGAAAACGTTTTTAATAAAAAATGCTCGATCTATGGAATCTTTGTGTTTGCGTCCGCAGTCGGTCAAGCGTGAAACGATTGAGTCTTTTTCACATTTGTCCGATCTGGTTGACGTTCTGACATACGACGACGCAACTCCAACTATCCTCATTGGAGCTGAACATTGGCATTTGTCAATCAACCACGAAGTTCGAGTTGGTAGAAGGAACGAACCCGTTGCCTGTTTGACAGCTTTGGGCTGGACTTTATACGGCGTTGCTTCTAGCAAAACGAAGTTGATTGAGTTTGTTAATAATACGCACATGGATACAAACAATGATGACAATTTAGAATCGTTGATTAAGGAACAGTATAAACTCGACTCTATAGGCATAACTAAAACGGAAACTCTGCATAGTAAACAAGACCAGCGCGCAGTCAACATTTTGGAAGCGACTTCCAAACGTTTGCCTACTGGTCGGTTTGAAGTTGGCATGCCGTGGCGCGACGACATACAGCGTGTTCCAGACAGCTACCCACAGGCGATGTCACGTTTTTTAAGTTTAGAACGACGTATGGCTAAAGAGTCCGAGTTTGCTAAAGCATACAATGCGTTCATGGACAACATGATCGCGCGGGGTTATGCAGAGGAATGTGCTCCAGATACATACTACACACACTGTGGTGTCAAACCTGACGGCTTACGTGACAGCAAATCGGGCGGCTTTCGTCTTTATCTACCACATTTTGGTGTGTACCACCCTCAAAAACGAAAACTCAGGGCAGTTCATGATGCAGCAGCCAGGAATGAAGGTGTCAGCCTGAATTCTTTACTGCTCTCCGGTCCTGACCTACTCCAGCCGCTACTTAAGGTTCTATTTCGATTCCGGGAGGGTCGCATCGGAATGACCGCGGATATCAAAGAGATGTTTCCTCAGATTCGGGTTAGAAAGCAGGACAGAGACGCTCTTCGATATCTGTGGAGACCAGATAAATCACATGTCATAAAGGAGTTTAGGATGACATCTGTCATTTTCGGTGCTTGTTGTAGCCCCTTTATAGCACAGTTTATAAAAAACAAAAATGCTCAAGAGCACGCACATACACATCCAAGAGCCGTGGACGCTATTTTGTTCAGTCATTATATGGACGACTACATCGACTCACAAAATAGCGTTGACGAAGCAGCTCAGTTAGCGGCAGATATTGTGACCGTGTACAATGCAGCTTGCTTTGAGATGCGAGGATGGATTTCCAATGAGCCAGGGGCACTAAACCTAGTCGCTGAGGACCTCAGGGCCACTCAACCGTTGGAAATTGATCTTGGCGAATCTAATAATAGCATCCGAGCCCTAGGTATTGCATGGAACCCTACCGCCGATGTTTTGGGTTTTCGAACAGGCTTAATTGAAACAGTCTCTAGTTCACTGACAAAACGTAAGGTGCTGTCACACGTTATGCGCGTTTACGATCCTTTAGGTTTATTAGGACCCATAGTCGTCAAAGGACGGATACTGTTTCAACAAACCTGGAGATCTTATATCGATTGGGACACGGAGCTCCCACAAACAGAAGCATCCAAATGGTTCGAATGGTTTCAAGATCTGAAAAAAGTCTCTTTACTGAAGATACCGCGTTGGTATGCAAATGCGAAAGGCTACGAGCCTTCTCACAGAGAACTTCACGTCTTCGCAGATGCAAGTGAGCTTGCTTACGCCTGCGTTGCCTATTGGCGTTTGATGTACCCTGACGGCAGCATCAAGCTCACTCTCGTCGCAAGCAAAGCCAGAGTCTCGCCCTTGAAACCAATGTCGATCCCACGTTTGGAACTTCAAGCTGCTTTGATAGCTTCTCGATTGGCACTTGTCATTAAGGAGAGCCATCGAAAAAAGTCAGTGCGTACATTCTTCTGGACTGATTCGATGACTGTCCTCCAATGGTTGCGCAGTGATGCGCGAGCGTTTAGACCTTTCGTTGCCCATCGGCTAGGTGAAATTTTAGAAAATTCGTCGGTCAAAGATTGGCGATGGGTACCGACAGATCTGAATGTCGCTGATGACGCAACCAGATTGCGCCCAATTCATTTGGAACCTTCACACAGATGGTTTTGCGGCACATCATTTCTTTTAAAATCCCCGGAGGACTGGCCCACGGAGCCACTTAGCGTCGCACCAGTTCGGGAAGAGCTTAAGTGTCAGCGGAACGAGCTGGTGGGACTGACTTCACTAAGCACAGCCTTACCTACTCCTGTCACGGCGCATTTAGCTCGCTTCAGTGACTGGCTACGATTGTTGCGTGCCACAGCCCGGGTTCACCAAGCTGCGGCTGTTTTTGGAAATATTTTGGCAACCATTCGAAATTTTAAATCAAACAGTGGGGTAACTCACCCTTGCCCCCACTTTTCACCAACGTCGACCACTCTTACACCCTTGAGTGCCGACCTAATAAAAGCCGCTGAAAGGCACATATTGCAGCTGGTTCAACAAGACAGCTTTTTGCAAGAAATTCTCTGCATTTTGAACAAGAAACCAATTCCTCCAAGCAGCCGCCTCATCAAACTATCGCCCTCTCTGGGAGAAGATAATCTTTTGCGTTTGGCTGGTAGGATAAAGGCCGTAGAAGGCATAGATCCCGACTCCCGTTTCCCGATCCTACTTGACGGTCGCCATCCAGTCGCACGGTTATTGGTAGAATATTACCATCGCAAAGCAGGTCACGCAAATCATGAGTCCGTGATAAATGAGATAAGGCAAAGATTCTGGTTGTTGAGACTTCGCAACACGGTCAGAGCTGTAGCAAACCAATGCCTCTTTTGCAGAATTCGTAAATCACAGCCGCTTAATCCAACCACTGGAGATCTTCCACCACAAAGACTAGCTCATCACCAGCGAGCGTTTACCTTCACTGGTGTAGATTATTTCGGTCCTGTCAATATAACCGTTGGACGCCGCCATGAAAAGCGATATGTAGCCCTTTTGACGTGCCTCACGACCAGGGCCCTCCACTTGGAACTGGTACACAGCCTATCCGCGGACTCTGCAATCATGGGTCTCAGGCGTTTCTTTGCCAGACGCGGGATTCCGCAGACTATATATTCGGATAATGGAACCGCATTCGTTGGCGCAAACAGGATTCTACGCGAATTTTACACAAATGATGTGCAAGATTTTGCCGCCACAAAGGGCATTAAGTGGAGTTTCATCCCAGCGGCGGCGCCTACTTTTGGAGGATGCTGGGAACGCCTCGTCAGGACGGTAAAAGTAGCGCTGAACGCTACATTGAACGAAAGATATCCCAAAGAGGAAACATTTTTGACTTTGTTAGCAGAAGCCGAGGCGATCGTAAATTCACGCCCACTCTCGCACGTGTCCACAGATCCAGATGACCCAACCACGTTGACACCGTTCCACTTTCTCATCGGGTCTTCATCGAACCAAACCCTGCCAAAGACATTGGAAGACCGTGACCTGATCGGACGCTCTGAATGGAAGAAAGCATTAAAGTTATCGGATCACTTTTGGAACCGCTGGGTGCGCGAAGTGCTGCCGACTATGCAAACACGAAACCAGGTTAAGGGAAATCGTGGTCAAGACCTCCTGATAGGAGACGTGGTTATAATCGTCGACGAATCGCTACCACGAGGGACATGGCCACGAGGCCGTATAGTGAAGGTGTTCCCTGGAAAAGACGGCGTTAATAGGGTGGTGGACGTTGCGACGGCCGGAGGTACATTACGCCGGCCCCTCAAAAAACTTGTAAAGCTTGCCACATAAGGCTTCTTTAACCCTTGACTGTTGGTGCAGTGCTGCACGAGGGGCAGGATGTTACGTACTCTTTGGTTGTTTTTTATACTTTTTCTTTATTTTTCAAATTTATGGTTGTTTTTCTGTGTTGCTGTCATAAAGTATGATTTTCTTTATATTTATTAAATTAATAAAATATATTAATTTTCAAGGTAAGCATTTCACTTTTGGATTACAGCCCACATCCTCATCTTTTTCAAATATATTCGATATTCATCAATATATTGACGATAATAACAAGATTAAATCGGTTAAAAGTCAAAACACTGTATCAGCTATGTGCTACAATGAGTAGAAATGAACGTTGTGACGTCACACGGGCTCGGTTTTGTTCGGCAAACTATCGGGGTGTTTTCGGTATTGGATTCAAAAAAATATTTTCAATTGGATTTTACTTTGTAATTACAGTGAAAAAAAAAACTAAAAATAGTTTTGTACTAAAACTTATATATGATCTATTCATTTTTTACAAAAAAAAAATTGGTTCAACAAACCAATTGCGTAAGTATCTTTCATTGTTCTTTGCTTCCTCCAATATAAACACAAACTTATAAGAAGCCGATTAGTTTGCGTCGTAAAACAACATGATCCAGATTACGTCTCACGACATTTCGAATGAATTTCTTCGAAATTGATTCAACGTATGTTTTATGATGACTGTATTTTGTAGCTCACTTTGTACTTCATACTCAGATCTTCATTGGGAAATAAGAGCGGCATTTTCCACGTATGTTAGAAGGAAATGTTTGAACAACACCGATGAAATCAGAACGGGAACGAGTAATGGGGCGAGTTGGGGGCTCCGTGCATTCGCGATAAAAGGGCGTAGAGTGACATCTGTGTTCGGAACAAAAGCTGTGGAGTTTCAAATTACTCGATTAATCTCGCTCGTGCTCGTGCGGCTTTAATTCCACTGTCGGCGTTTGGAAAAAAAAAAGGGTAATTGGGTATACCGAGGCGATTTATGTGCGACGAACGTAAGGGCGTCGCCTTAGAGAGTAACCAGACCGCAGTCGATCGACGAAGTTTTGACATATTTCGAGTTGTATGGAAATCTAGCCCGTGTTGCCTGCAACTTTGTCCCCGTAAAAATCTGGAATTAGGACACCTACCTAATTGGGAAAACAATCATTGGATAAAGCCAATTGTTTTTTTGTTATAAATCTCTGTCTTTTTGGCCCCTTTGAATTTATTGTAGCATAGAAAGGTTTCCATTAGTTTTTATATTTTGAGACAAAGATCAAGGTCGATCGCTCGTAATCATACTACACCTATATAATTATGACTAAATGCGGGGATTACTCGCGAAACATCATGCATTATTTGCATACATAATTACGAGAGGAATCTGAGACTGAAGACTTAAGCCGCTCAGAGACTTAATAACGGCGTACAAATGTGTTGTATGAAAACTTGGGCGATTACCTACATGTTGGAGAATTTATTATAAGGCGTATTGTGGGACTTGAACTTATTTGTTTTGGAAATTTAATTAATTTAGCAGATGTACTTAATAACCTCGTATTTTTCCTTCATAATTAATGTAACATGGCTTCGTTCAGGAAAGGCTTTATTGAAGACTTTAAGATTTAAAAGAAAAGAATAAGATTCTGCATCGGTCTCCTTTGTAGTCAACCAAGTTGGTGACTATGGCCTATTATCGAGTCGGGAGTTCTTTCCCGTTAGTTACCTTGATTAAAATCATCTTTGTACCTCTGACCCAAATACCTTAGAACTAAGGTTGTTTTTATTTATAGCTACAACTGGGGTGTCTTTAAGTCACGAGCTTTTTTTTGTCATCTCTAGGCTTGCGCTTGACCACTATCTCACCTGATGGCAAGCGATAATTTGGTCGACGGTGAATAACCTTGCCCAGAAAAAACCAATTCACTCTAGACTTACAGACCCCTAGAGTAATAAGCCCCTTTTAAAAAATCTAGTCCCAATTGAAAAGGGAGGATCTCTCGACCAGTCGAGTGTTGTGTCTGGTCAAGGACTGCTCGACGGTCGTTGTTGTCGGACTGTTGTATGCGTTCAAATCGGGTGGAGAACTTTGATTGCGCGATGTAGGCTTTATTTATTTAAACTTCATGCAACATACAGGTACATAGGCGGATTTAATGCCTAAGACATTCTCTACCAGTCAACCAAGGGTGGTAGAGAGATAACATGGCAGGAGCATAAAAAAATACTGAATTAAAATGTGTACACAAATATTTATATATAGATAAAATAGACATACATATATACTAACCATAATAAATACACAAATATAATATTATAAAGAGGAAAGATTTGTATTTTTTTTTATCTACTGGACCGATTTCAAAAATACTTTCAGTGTAAGGAAGGTACACTATCCCCGGGTGACATAGGCTACTTTTTATTTGTATTCCCACGGGGACGGGAACTACGCGGGTGAAACCGTTAGGCGTCCGCTATTAAATATAAATATATTAAGTAATAGGCAAGCAGAGTCTTCTCAATCAAAACACCTCCTTTGTTTATTGATTGAGACGACTCTGCCTGGGGCTTTGTGTGACGGCAGGTCTTTTTCGTAGTTCGAGTAGCGGCATAGACAGCATTACAAGGTTACTAATACACCATCCACCACACGACCATATCCGTCCACACCAAACCACCACCACACACAACACCACCACTACACATCACCATTTACCATAATTAAGACAATGGTCAATTGCATCCTTTCTTCTGGCACTTGTACCTACACATACATACATCTAGTACCCATTTTTTCTTCACCAGGACCCCATGGCGTCATACGACGTGAACTCTCACGACTCTCTCTCTCTCTCTCGGATTCTCAGCCGCGGTACGACATGATTGACTCGAAACGCCACGGTACGAGATGCGCGGGTGAAGTCGCCGCTACTGCCAACAACTCGCTGTGTGCTGTGGGGGTCGCATATGGAGCAAGTATTGGAGGTAAGAACCAAAGCTATAAAGCCACAACAAATTTACGAAACTGTAGGATGTGTTACGGCAGCCATGTTACGACATACGTTCGACGTTACGACGTACGGTAATGATGGTAAGTCATGACCAACTCGAATCACCGCGACACGAGATGCGCTGGTGAATCCAACTACTCGCTGTGTGCTGTAGGAGTCGTATATGGCGCTAGAGTTAATAGTTAGAATCTTTGTAATAGCTTACTAACAAGTCATGACGTCGTTCTAAGAACTTGCACGACTTGGACCCGACACAGACCGCAACTCGAATGTGCTGAAAAGGTTAACAGCTGCGGCAGACTCGTGGCTAAATAAGTGACTTAAACTGACCCTTGTCGTCTTTTCAGCAAGCCTGACTATGTTTTTCATTTGTTTTAATTTTATTTTGTTTTTCTTGGGGCGTTTTGAAGTTGCGTTGGTCATATCAACGTGATGTGTTTAGTAGCCATATTCTTACGCCTAATAGAGCACATTGCGTATACTTAGTGTATACTTATTTGACACTAGGTGTGCCCGCGGCTTCGCTCCCGTAAACTGCTTACCCTACCCTACTTATCTTGATACCTACTCTACCTACCTACCAATTTGTTTCAAGACTTATTCTTCCCTGGAGAATCTTAACACCACCATTCAGAAAATGACGTCAAATGCACAACACCATCTATCGAATAAGGACTTCAACTGCCCGAGTATCTGAATTGCGTGTGTTGTGATATTTTACTTCTTGAACACTTTATATTCATCTAACTTTTGAAAGAATGAAGCGAATGCGATGAAACAAAAATGAAGTAATACTTCAAGTAACGCACAAGCTTCATGTATAAAAGTTATCTACATTGGTTTTGTACATTTCACTTGATGCGCGCACAACTAAACAGACAAAAAAATATCAATAATGCCGGCAATGGGTTCTGATGGCTATCCTTTAACACCCTGGCTATTTTTAGAAAATATTTTCGATACAAAAAAAAACGACTTTTTACCAAATTTATTACAAGTGTAATATTGATAATAGTAGTAATATTCAAAAACAGTTCCTAGTCCCTTCATGGACCATCTAATGGATGCTTAAAGAGTGACAAACACAGACCACTGTCCTCAAGATTGTACAAGTGCTCTAAGATTCACAGTTTGCACGACTGATGTGCTCTCAGAGTGCGTTGTCAAGATGTGTCTTAGGTCTCCTTAAGTTATAAGTGTTAACTGTGTATGGAGTAGGTACTTTTTGACGCATTGTGTTGAACTTACGACCCATATTTTAGTGCCTTTTTGTGTAATAATAAAGATCGCAAAAGAATAAATGCATGTTACAGAATCTTTCTTGAATTGTTCAAACTCAAACTATTAATTTCAATGAAACTGTTTACAACTTTTGTATTGTCAAGCAGTCGGTCTAATCGCAACCTGCTATCGTATTTATTTATTTAACCATTTATGCACACACACATGTGTGTGCATAAATGGTAAAGATGGTGATAAAGATCTGTATTTGTCACATAAAATACAGACAAAATGAAGGAACAGAAAAATTGGTACATATGTTATTTTTGGATTGACAGGTAAAGGATCGATAAAAGAGGCTGAAGTTGCGTTTAAATTTAGAAGCCTGAGTACTATAATGTCACTTTAGTACCTTAATATGAACGCATATTTTAGCAAATTCAGCTTAGAACGTTACCACTGCAGGAAGACGGGCCTACTCTCTGATAGAAAGAGTGGGTGGCCTATCACAAGGGTCCTGTGCGAGCTGGTGAATCGTCGCATGTTTAGTTCTAGGACATCACAGTTTCGACAAACTCATATGAAAAAAATATGGTGATCAAATATCCATAGTCGTAGCATTTTTATTTGGCTGAAATATTCTGTTTATAAAAAGGGCCTTAGGTGATACCAATTGATATTCTCGTGGCTTAGTGTAATTCTAAAAAACTTGACATCATCAATAAAATCCAACGGATTACAGACTAAAAGAGACAAAAAAGATAGATCAATTTCGATATTTTATTGGTCAATTTATGTAAGCGTAATAAAGAATAGTTCAGCTTGACTTAATATATTCGATACGCAAGAAATATTAAGTAAGATAGATGGAATAGAATCTAGTTAATAAGGAGTTTTGCTTAGTTGTGTTTTATTTATGCAATGAAGTTTATGTGACTATGTCCAATTGACTGTTTTATTATTTGTAATCATGGATCACTTGAGTGGTTGCTGACGATATTATTATGAGCTATACCGCCCACTAGTGGATGTGCTAGGCTTGCGTTTAAATATTTTTTAGTCATCATCATCTTCAGCCTATTAATGTTCCCACTGCTGGGAGACAGGCCTTCACACTGTGAGTGGGAATGGACCCTAATCCACTACGCGGGCCCAGTGCGGGTTGGTCGATGTCACATGTGTTCGAATTTTTGGTTCTAGGACATGCCGGTTTCGTCACGATGTTCTCCTTCACCGTTAGTATTTTTTTGTGATACATAAGAATAACATCTACTTTATAAATGAAATTCATTTATTTCGGTAGTCCAGTCCTGTGCATGCATGTGAAAATAAAATATAAAATGCATTACAAATTAATTAAAATATTACAATTAGATAAACATTACAAAAGTCATCAGTAAACACATTATAAATTACAATTTAATTTTAAGTTCGGTCACTTTCGCCCAATTTCAATCCTTCCTTTCCTGTCCAAAGTGCTGGAGGCCTGTGTTTATAAACAACTGTCCTACTTTATTTACCACAACTTCCTCATCTACCCGTTTCAATCCTGTTTCAGGCCCGGGCACAGTACCGTGTCAGCTCTCCTTAAAGTGACCGACGATATATGGCGGGGTCCATTCCCCGCCATATATAACAATAAAGTTACTATTTTAGTGTTAATCGACTTCTCCAACGCCTTTAATACCGTCAATCACGATATCCTTCTGTCTATCCTATCTTATCGTAAGGTCTCTCACGAGGTTCTGGAATGGTTTTCCTCTTATCTTCGGGGGCCTCAGCAGTCAGTTCGTACTGGAGACTTCTCTTCTGGGTGGTGTGACCTTGCAGTTGGCGTCCCTCAAGGCGGTATCTTATCTCCTCTTCTGTTCTCCATTTTCATAAATGTTATAACCACCGAGCTTCAGTGTGCGTATCATCTCTACGCTGACGATTTACAGCTCTACTGTCAGGCGGGTGTTGACAACTAATCGGAGGCGATCAAGGTGCTTTAAACCGGGATTTAATAATGATTATAGGCTGGTCGGACCAATTCGGTGTGGCGGTTAACCCTGCAAAATGTCAAGCTATCGTACTTTGGAGCCCCATAGCTTGAGAAAGCTCGATAGCTTAACTGTTCCACCCATAATCTTCGACAACGTACCAATTCCGTTTAGCTCAGAGATTAAGGATCTTGGTCTGCTTGTCGACACTTGCCTTGACTGGCGCAAACAGGTAACGAGTGTCAGCCGAAAGGTCACCAGAACGTTACGTTCGCTATATCGATTAAAAAATCTTCTCCCAACTCACATAAAGGCCATACTTGTACAGTCCCTAATCTTTCCCATAATTGTCTATGGAGATGTATGCTATTATGACTTGACTTTTAAAATGGTCACCGATTTGTCAGCGTAACGTGCTGAGGGCCTTGACTACCCTGTTTTCTTTTATTGATAAACCCACATCTCCTTCTTATCTGACTTTACATGTCCAATTCCTTTGTTCTGCCCACAGTAAAAATCTCTGCTCCGCCAATAATTGTCTTCTACAATGCCCCTCTCACCGCTTTGGGTTTATCGATTCCTCCTTCTTTGTCTAGGCGATTTCCCTTTGAAATGCGCTCCCTCAGAACATTAGGATGGCAACCAGTCGGTTGTCTTTCAAATTGAAGGCACGCGAGCACATTCGCAAGAAGTTTTCAGAATTAACACAGAGTTAATTTGTTGGATTCGGTTTCTCAATAACATTATTTTTATGTATGTATGTATATATTTATATATATGTAATTGTTTTATTTATATTTCTTATCTCTATTTGTTTTTTCATTAAGTTGCACCTGCCATATTTTATCTCTGCACCACCCTAAGATCGACTGGTTGAAAATGCCAAAAGCATTAAGTCCGCCTTTGTACTTGTGCATAAAATTTTATAAATAAATATGACCTGAATGCAGATCTAGTCAATAAACTTGACCGCCTTCTAAATAACTGCATTCGATTTGTCTTCAACCTCCGTAAGTATGATCATGTATCCGCACATCGATCACTTTTAAAATGGTTACCCATTCATCAGCGTAGAGCGCTGAGGGCCTTGACTACCCTGTTTTATTTTATTGATAAACCCACTTCTCCTTCTTTTGTCTTTTGACTTTCAATTCCTTTGCTCTACCGACAGTAAGAATCTTCGCTCCACCAAAAATCGTCTTCTTCAATGACCCTCTTACGGCTTTGGGTTTATCCACTCGTCCTTCTTTGTCCAGGCAATCTCCCTGCGCAATGCGAATCAGAACCTGCTCCCTCAGAACATCAGGATGGCAACCAGTCGGCTTTCTTTCAAATTGAAGGCACGTGAGAGCATTCGCAAAAAGTTTGCAGAATCATCACAGAATTATTGATTTGTTGGTTTCGATTTCTCTATAACATTGTTTATATATGTATGTATCTAAGTTTATATTTGTATATATTATTTTTATATATGTTTTTTTTTCTCAATTTTGCCTTTCAATTAGTTGCACCTGCCTTATTTTATCTCTGCCCCACCCTAAGGTCGACTGGTAGAAAATGCCTAAGGCATTATTTCCGCCTTTGTACTTGTGCATAAAGTTTTAATAAATTAATTAATTTAACAATAACAAAAAGATTAAATACACTATGTTTCATCTTAGTCTAAATTTAGGTTTGGATCCGGAGCGCTCAATGTGCAATCTGGTTCTATACCGCATTATTGGGTAATCTTTCTAGCTGATGGATGCGTCGCATCATAATGCAAACTGGGGTTATATACATCCACTCTCCCCCGCTCTCTTTTTTTACACTTAGTTTTTTCTGTAAAATCTTGGATTTTACTACTTTGTAGGTAGATGTTAGAGATATTTAGTACACTAGCTCTGCGCATTTAATTTTTCATAAATGTGCGTGGGGTGGTCCTTTCACATAAGTACCCTAAGTCACGTAAAACGAACTATTAAAAGTAATCACTGAAAGAAATTCACGGGATTACCCACCAAAGCTCATTGTGTTATGAAAAGACATAGGAACAAAAAGTATATTTTCAAGTTTACTGTTACGCCGTATGCATGTTTTTATGTTGCCTCGTAAGTTTTTATTACGTTTTTTTATATAAACAGCTGGTATATAATGTGGGTTGTAAAATGCCAATAAAATGGGTAGGTCATAAACCATGGTAAAGCCATAGACATACCATAGGTACCATGGACTATAATACCTAGACCTTTTCATAAGCTAGTTGTACATTATTGTAAGGTTTGAGCATACTGACCCGCCTTTGTAAAGCCGTTTTTATTCCTTCTGGTCTTATTGAGATTTGAATTTGAAATTTAGAAGAAATGGAGATCGAATGAAAAAGGGGCTTCAGATTTTTCAGTCTTAGGTCTGGCCTGAACGCCAAGAGTCTAGGATACCAATACAATGTCTTTTTCTCTTCTGAAACTCTTAAAAAGGTGAATTATCATTTTATGTAAGACTATTATTATTTGAAGTGCTCCAATTAAAAATATATTTTGTGTGGTTCCCGAGAGCATTATTTCCTGGAAACTTACCCTCAACGGCCATCTTGTGGCATCAAAGGCCTCGCTGTTTGGCGTATTGAGCCATAGCCGGCCTCCATACCACTCGGAGCCTACGTATGCTTACCCGTTTGCCTGATTTCCTGCCTTGACCACCAACCCGTGGTGTCTGCTGACCTGCCTACCTGCCCGATTGCCTGCAAGTCCGTCGTGATGCCTGCCCACCAGCCTACCTCGGGCATTCCACGACTTCCTGCCCGACCTGCTCCTGGTTAGCTGCCCACGACGTCTGAAGCCGGCCTTATACTTAATACCCTTTTATTTTTATAGCTTTAATTTAATTTTTATCTTAATTTTATAAACGTGGCTTACGTATAGCTCTATATCAAACTGTAGCGTTACGTATAGCTCAGTGGAGCTATACGTAAGCCACGTTAATAAAGTTAAGATACAAAGAAAATAAAATTGATAAAAGGATATAGAAATATAAAAATAGGGCCGGCTTCGTACGACGTGGGCAGCTTAACAGGCAGTAGGTCGGGCAGGAAGACGTGGCACGGTGTGATGCCGTGGCGCGCTTGTATTCAGAGCGCACCAGCGCGTGTTGCAAGCGCACCAGCGCATGCTGCGAGCGCACCAGCGCATGCTGCAAGCGCACCAACGCCGCGCCGCGCCGCTGAGGTCCTGTCTAACGCAGTATATCTGAGGTCCTGTCTGTCTATTTTATTTTCTTAAAGCCATAGACATACCATAGGTACCATGGACTATAATACCTAGACCTTTTCTTAAGCTAGTTGTACATTATTGTAAGGTTTGAGCATACTGACCCGCCTTTGTAAAGCCGTTTTTATTCCTTCTGGTCTTATTGAGATTTGAATTTGAAATTTAGAAGAAATGGAGATCGAATGAAAAACGGGCTTCAGATTTTTCAGTCTTAGGTCTGGCCTGAACGCCAAGAGTCTAGGATACCAATACAATGTCTTTTTCTATTCTGAAACTCTTAAAACGGTGAATTATCATTTTATGTAAGACTATTATTATTTGAAGTGCTCCAATTAAAAATATATTTTGTGTGGTTCCCGAGAGCATTATTGCCTGGATACTTACCCTCAACGGCCATCTCGTGGCATCAAAGGCCTCGCTGTTTGGCGTATTGAGCCATAGCCGACCTCCATACCACTCGGAGCCTACGTATGCTTACCCGTTTGCCTGATTTCCTGCCTTGACCACCAACCCGTGGTGTCTGCTGACCTGCCTACCTGCCCGATTGCCTGCAAGTCCGTCGTGATGCCTGCCCACCAGCCTACCTCGGGCATTCCACGACTTCCTGCCCGACCTGCTCCTGGTTAGCTGCCCACGTCGCGCGAAGCCGGCCCTTTAGTTTTATACTTCTATATCCTTTTTATCAATTTTATTTTCTTTGTATCTTAATTTTATTAACGTGGCTTACGTTTAGCTCCACTGAGCTATACGTAACGCTACACCCTACACTAGCCTACCCTACACTACCCTACACTACCCTACCCTACCCTACCCTACACTACCTTCCCTACCCTACGCTACACTAACCTACCCTACACTATCCTACCCTATCCTACACTACCCTAGGCTACCCTACCCTACACTACCCTACAAAAAAAAAATTATATATATGTAAGCGCGTGGGTTTCACACAACTTTCATTAGTAGTTGTTAGTAGTTCTTTTGAAGGAAAACAGTCAGTTAGTTGAACATTATAACTTTAATTACTTTGTACATACAAAATAATAGTTTAAGACTATAAATATCTAGTAGCATTGCGAGACATTTACGGCGCGCGGTAGGGAGCGCGTGTGTCTTCGTTGGCGGTAGCGGAGCCAAAGGGACGAGATCACGAGAGCACGGCTCGCTCGACGCAGACGCGTTGCGGGGTGTGAGGGCGGGCGCGGGGTGTCCCATAGTGACGGGAAGCGCGGCGCAGGCGAAATTCTGGTCGCGTAGTGTTGGCGCCAACATACTCCAGGGCCGGTGAAGTCCAGCAGGAGAGCGTGGACGAGGAGACGTTGGCGGCGAGGGCTTCCATCGTCGTCGAAGCTGATGAAGTTGCGCCCTTGGCGCTGATGCTGAACTACAGGTGCAGCGACGTGTGGCGCTGTGTGCGGCAGTGCATGTGGATACAGAGAGCCGGTGTGGTGATGGCGTGCACGTGGAGCAGTATTGAGATGTTTTCATTAAATGTTGCCTCTATTTTCTTTAAAAAGTTTTCTTCATTGATTGGTTATAAATGTGCGATGAACATCAGGATCAGTCTAGTAAGGGGCAGAGACGAGTGAGGGACCGCTTGATGTTGCCTTTGGTAGTCGAGATATCGGCGATGCGAGATATGCCGTCCTCTCCAGGACACAGTTTGGCAATTCGCCCCAGGCGCCAGCATAGCGGCGGAGTATTATCCTCCTGAATGATGACTAGATCACCAGTAGTTAACTTAGCCTTGTTCTCGCGCCATTTCGTTCTTGTTTGGAGCTCAGAGATGTACTCCCGTTGCCACCGTGTCCAAAATTGCTGTCGCATTTTTTCGATGGCTTCATATCTTGTGCGGCACCGTGCGCGGTCATCGATGATTGGCGCTAGCGGTGCGGTCAGCGGCCAGCCGATCAGGAAGTAGCCTGGGGAGAGAGGAAGGAAATCTGTAGGACAAGAAGAAAGTGGGGACAGGGGTCGGCTATTCATTATAGCCTCAACCTGCGCAAATAGCGTGGACAACTCTTCGAAGGTCAGATTAGTGTTGCCCATTACACGTTTGATTATATGCTTAGCCGATTTAATACCGGCCTCCGACAAACCAGAAAAGTGAGGAGCGTAAGGTGGATGGAAATTGAAATTTATTTGCATGTTTGCTGCAAGATCACTAATTCCTTTCGCGTTTGATTTTAGAAATTGACCTACTTCCTTGGACGCTGCCACGGAATTACGCCCGTTGTTTGAGAATATCTCTAAAGGCTTTCGTCTACGTGAAATGAATCGTTTTAAACATGAAATAAATACGTCTTTAGAGAGGTCGCTAACGGCCTCCAAGTGCACACACTTGAACCTAAAGCAGATAAGATACCAGTCACCCATGATTCAACCAATTCACTCAGCCTATCGCAGTCTAGAGATCGACAATGGCCACTCTCAAATTACCTCACAACGCTATCGGCGCGCGGTAACCGTGATTGTCAGTCTGTACTCCACAATTGAGAACCTGGTTTTCGTTTTATGAGTAGATAACTTTTAAGGATGAATAGATATTATTATTTGAAAAATAATGCTACTATATATAAAAAACTTTTTTGCAAAAAAATACTACCGACTTCCAAATGAAAAACTACAAAGTGAAAAATAACTTAAGTTTTGAAAGTCGGTGTCTTTCGTAGGAACCATTTTTTTGCGATATGGACACGCACGTACAAACACGCTCTCTTCCTTCCCACTTTACCTAATTCATTTATCACTTAAGCAGGTTAGGCCACTTCATTGTTAAAATTTTCCTCGAGAAATATGTTATTTCAAATTAGACCCGCTTCCAAAAGAAAACCCTCTAAGCTTCGAACCTCATTAAATCGCTCAATTTTGAGGCTTCAATTTGCTTAAAACAGAGTTTTCGTTCTTAAGGAAGAGATAGAAATGCTTGCATTATGCAAATACCATTGCCTTCTTGTTAGCAATTCAGACATTCGCTCCTTTATTGGTTACATTGCCGACTTTAAATTGGCGGCCTATAAAATAAATACAGGCACACTCTCCTTTAAGGAGAGAGGGAACATAATTAGATGATCACAGTCTATTAACATTTTAATGAAACTGCTCATTGATAAAAATTACGTGACACCTAAGAGGGGCCAGTAAAGCAACATTCTATCAAAGATAATGACTGTCAAAAAATTTCAAAATGTTACGCTATCGCTGTTAGAACATTATTTTTAACCTACTTCAAATAAAACACTTTTTAACAAAATAAGTAACCCGAATTCTGAAGCAAAACACTAAAAAGTGAAAAATAACTTTGGCAAAGTCGGTTTCATAGGTACCTATTGTTTTTCGTTTTTCGGAAAACACAAAAATTTTACGCTTTGTAGTGTTTTGCTTTAGAAGTCGGTTAAATTTCTTTGTTAATTTATTTTTTGTTTTACTGTTTTTAGTTTTAGTACTTCATATTACCATGAAAATCATTTATAGTAAGAATACATCTCATTTCAATTCCAATAAGCCTAAACACGACTAGCACATTGTTTTATTACGACGTTCCAGTGTCTACCTGCCGCCTTCATCATCTGATCAGTTCGATGGTACCTTTTTCAACAGTACCATTTATTTATATGTTTTTGCTTCATCATAGTCGCTTATCCATTCGAGATATCTTATACGCCTGACAAACTAATTAAGGAGTTCCAGTGGCAATCTGTGATCTTCTTCATCAGTTCCATTTTACCAAATAATACTTTCTGAGTGCAAATGCTTGCCATGTTATTGAAAATACCAAAATCGCTATACGTCTGCGTATAATATTGTAGGAATTTCCGTGGGATCTCATCATCAGATTTTGACTTGGTGATAATGGGACTACTTCGAGAGTATACCCATTCAAACAAAAAAAGAATTTTGCAAATCCGTCTCTATATGACGGAGTTAAGCCCGAACACACATAAAAAAGTAGAAACATCTGAACTGAGAACATCTTCCTTTTTGGGAAATCGGTTAAAAAAGGAGAAGTTTCTCAATTCAGCTGAATATTTATTTTTTGGTCGACCAAAATATATTTTTGTCAATGATTTTACCATTGTACCGGTTGAAAAAGCTGTCTATCTATCTACTTATATTGAAAAGGTTACATAAGGTCTAAGTGACTTCCAAAATAATTCAAATTATTATGAATCCAATAATATGTCACATCGGCAGTGCTATTCTCTAAGGATACAGCCTTGAGCGCAGTGCTGCGCCAGCGACGAAACTACAGTTTGGTATTCGCTAAGCCGCAAATAGCGACACTAGCGCTCTAAGCCGTGACGGCCGTGAGTTAGAACTACTCAACGTCGAGCAAGTTGACAGTTCTTCATACATTTTGGTATTCCCTAAGAAAAAACAGCGTCGAACTCACTGACAGCCTCACTCACAGCCACGATTTTATCTGTCAAATCCAAAAGCCACTATTTTAGCGCGTAAATTCTTGTATTTGAATGCTAGAATAAGTTTCACTGTTTCAATTAATAAATAATATTGTAAGAAAATGGCTGTTCGGTTAATTATAAAGATGTACTTATTAGAAGAAGCAAAAAAAAGGGATAATTTGAAAAAAGCTCGACAGGCGAGAGAATTAAGAAAGCTAAATACATTATCCCGGGATAGAGATTATATTCACATTTACAGGCTTTCTGAGGATCTAATTAATATTTTGGAAAACGAATTAGCTCCATACATGCAACCGCGGGTTCGTTCTAGTGGTTTAACCAATAGATTAAAGGTTTGTTTTCAGCTATATTTCTTTAATCGACGAGATATGATGAGTCACACACAATTAAGATATTTAATTCTTGATGTTTTAGATACTATGCACTCTATCATTTTTGGCTAACGGAAGTTACCAAAAAATCATTGGAAAGAACCTAGATACTTACGTATCACAAACATCTGTCTCTAGAGCAATCCACGAAGTTGTTAATGCTCTGAATAAATCAAATATCATTAGTAGATATATTCGATTTCCCCAAAACTTCAATGAAAGGCAAGTGCTCAAGTCAAAGTAAGCATCAAAATAATATTTTCTTGTTATTCTAACTCTCTTTAAAATATGATAAATATTTTGAAATTTAAATACTAATTACAGGTTTTATGACAAATTCAAAGTTCCAGGCGTGTTAGGTTGCGTTGATGGCACCCTGGTTTCCATGGTCCGTCCTAAAGAACATGAGGAGAGATATTATTGCCGAAAAGGCTATCATGCAAGGAATGTTTTAATTGTATGTCTTTCATTACAATTAATGTAGACATTAGTTACGAAAAATTCATAATATTAATATAATCATACTTATTTCAGATTAATGATGCTGATCTGAACATCTTGCATGTGGATGTGACTTTCGGGGGTTCAACTCATGATAGTTTTGTTTTTGCAAACACTAGAGTTAAGGACCATTTAGAAAATTTAAATAACAATGGAGAAAAAGTATACCTACTTGGTAAGTTATTATTTACTATACAATGATAATTACAAGTCAGGATTGCACTTTTTACCGGCTTCATTCATTGATTTCAGGTGACTCAGGGTATCCACAAAGACCCTATTTAATGACTCCTTTTAGAGATCCAGAAGTTGGGACTCCAGAGAGTCATTACAATCATTTACAAAGCAGTGCACGGAACAGTGTAGAGAGGACGATTGGAATACTAAAAGGGCGCTTCAGATGTTTACTGGTTCACCGAGTGTTGCACTATGATCCTGTAATGGTGGGCAAAATAGTTATAGCTTGCGCTATTTTACACAACATATGTAATCGAGCTGGGCTGCCAGCTCCTATGTTAGACCACCATGATTTAGATGAAGAATCTAGCTTACTTAGGATCCTCACACAGCGGGCTGCAACTCAAGATGAGTTAGTGAGTGGACAGATAAGTAGGCAAAATTTAGTTAATCAATTATGGCGAGCACGTCATATCTAAATATGATTTCTTCTTCTTTTCAGCAGAGGAAAACATATTAAGGTAGGATATACTCACCATAATTGATTAGGCAATTACAGTTTTTTTTATATTTTCAAGGCGTTTTATATTTTTTATGAAAATACTTAATTAGTGAATGTTAGTGTGTGTTTAATATGGAAAAAATTAGACTATACACACTGTTCCGTTGATGTTGAATTAGGTATTTTACCTGCTTGGAATATTTGTTAGTATGTGAGAACCATGATCCTATTTATCAAATGAATGAATTTACCTGTTGATGCTTTTAATTCTTTATACCGTAGTATGTAGTGCTATTCTAGGTGCATAGTCCTCACTTATTTGAATTAATGTATGTATGTAAATATTGTAAAATTGTTTTTTTTTAAGAGTTATTGTGGAGTTTCTTGACTTTGACCTTTATATTGATTAATAAAAAAAACTAAAAAATTATCGTACTCAGTTTTATTTATTTATTATATTTATTTTCCTTTTCTTACACTAACTAAATTAAATACCTATGGCACAGGTCACACAGAAATGGCGTCGGGCGCGGACATGGCACGGGCGGCTTCCTATTCCATTCAAATTTCAAACTAAATGAATGAAAATAAAGAGCAATTTGATCAGGCGCGGGCGTCGAAATGTCGCGTCATAACCACGTCCGAACAACGACATATCGTATGTCCTAAATTGCGTTTTATTTCCATGCATTTAGTTTCAAATTAGAATGGAATAGGAAGCCGCCCGTGCCATGTCCGCACCCGACGCCATTTCTGTGTGGCCTGCGCCTAATGCAACTAAATATTTGTACCTACAATGCGACATGGGATCCTTAACAAGAAGAAATTAGAACTACCATTAGTTCTAATTTCTTCTTGTTAAGGATGCACATAAGTCATGGAGTGCTTGGGTATGTCTCGACCAGGACTCGGCAATTTCTCTACAAATATGAATTAGTTCTTGCTGGTTATCCATGCGCCTCTCTTCTAGAGCGATAAAACGTTCCGTTAAGCTCGCCATTTGTGACTGCCTTTGTGAAGGTGGTGAGCGCTGCATTCGGCGGCGTCGTGCCGCTAGTATTCGCCGCCTACGAGGAGCTATGAACATAAAAATTACAACAATTTACTATTCGACGTAAAAAAATAAGAGAGCAATATGTATAACAGCATCACGTCCGCTCTCTCTTTCTGAAAGAACAGATCTATACCAATAATATAAAGAGGAAAGATTTTTTTGTTTGTTTGTATCGAATAGGCTCCGAAACTACAGTGCCGATTTTAAAAATTTTATCACTTTTGGAAAGCCACATTATTCCCGAGTAGGCTATAAATTAATAGCTGTCCCACGCGGCTTCACTCCCATCAACTTGCTACCTACCTACCCATCTACCGTACCTACCCTATCCTACATACATGATTTACGCAGCGCACGCAACGGAAGCTCTCAAAAAGGATTAATTTCGCCCGTTTTTGCAACATTTTTCTTTTATGCTCCGCTCCTATTGGTCGTAGCGTGATGTTATATAACCTTCCTCGATAAATGGACTATCCAACACAAAAAGAGTTTTTCTGAGATTAGCGCGTTCACACAAACAAACAAACTCTTCAGTTTTGCAATATTAGTATAGATTATTAATAAAAATAAGAGATCCCTATGAAAATTGCAACAATGTAACCCAAGTATTAAAATTATGCCTATAAACTTAATTATTTGGCGTGCGCTGAGTAAACTATTGATGATACATAAAAAATATGTACTACATGACTAAAGTACTCATTATTACCTACAAAAAAGTCTGCGAGAGAATATATCTCACTATCATAGTTAAGTCACAATAGTAGCTTTTGTGTTCTAAAATTTAATTAGATTGCTGGTAGAAACAAGAGTTGGTTACATTCGTATTTATTAAAATATAAATAGTTTAAAATTGGTAAATAGGGAAGGGTAGATGGTTAGGTAGGTAGGTAGGTTAAGTGGGTGGGTAGGTAGGTATGGTAAATAGATAGCCAGTTGACAGGTGCGAAACCACGGGGATCGGCTAGTATGCATGCTGATTGAATATTTGTTGAAAACCCCAAGAACTTGGCCTAACCTGAGAATGAAAAGTGAGAATACTATTTAATTATCTAGAGTTTTTTACACTAAACCTACAATAAAATTAAACTTACATGAAGAGGCAATTGAGGCATTTCTCCTGTGAGGCACTGCCGATGGTGATCTAGCATCAGACTGTAATACAAGATATAAACAAGTTAGTGAAAAATAAAAATAACAAAGGTAGTATGACTTGTATATAAAACCTCACCACTTGTTCTGTGTTAGGCTGTTCTATTGGCATATTCCGTTGCCACGATGTCCCTGGTTGTACATCCTGCACATGTATTTTATATTGTAACCACCATCAACATTCTATTTTAGGGCTCTTTTATTGAACAATGCAGTACTATTATATTTTATTAGAATTAACTTACTGGTATTGAAGGTGTGGACTGTTCTGTGTGGACCATGTGTGGAGTAATGTGTTCTCCAGAAAGTAACCCCACATGATTCTATAAAATTAAAGATTATAACTTTACAGTATACAGTTTTCATATAATGTAATTAAAATGCAGTTATACCTGAAGTATGCTCTCTGACACTTGTGTTTCATTTGCCTCCTCTGGATTATACTGTAAACAATTAATTCTGACTTAAAATTGCTTCAGGCAATAAAATAAGTATGTGTTGCATAATGTTTCATCATACATACTTCAACCACAGCATATCCAACTATAGTGTCTGGTGCATCAGGAGTCAAATTATAACTTGGTCCCGGTTCATTAGCAGATGGCTAAAAATTAAGAAAAGTAGATTGATATTTCTGGAAATATCTTACCAAAAGAGTTTGATAAATGGTACTACCTACTTTGCATAAATAAAATTAATAGATTACGTGAATAAGCTCAATTTCCAGCTCCCTATCACCAGAAGCAAAGCGTTCGCCACCCATTAACTGAACAATCTTGTCTTCTATTGGAGAGAGATACAGCCCTTCCTCTAGAGCACCACCACCTGTTTGCTGCCTAGCCATTCTTAGATGACTAGCTTTTTTTTTTACTGCCGACTTCTTATCCTTCCAATACTAAAAAAATATACAATGTCAAATATCAAGATTTCATATAATCATAATATCATAATTAATGCCCATGTACCTACGTGTTCCTTTGTTCTTTAGAAACAGTCAAAGTACATAATTATGCATATATCACACTGGTATGCAATACATGTTGTTAACAAACCTTTGACCATTGCTGCCAATTTTTAATGCAGCCACTGCCATCACTATTTAGCTTCACAGCTATTTCTTGCCATGCCGCTCGTGTGCGGTCTCGGGCATGCGATGTTCGGGCATACCCTGTCGCCAACCAATTCTTTTCTTCCAAACTCTCTAATAACATTTCCACTTGGACTTGAGAGGGAACAGCACTTCTCGGCATGCTTAAAATAAACAATGCAACTTTACTAAGTATAGATAAACATAATAGTATAAAATAAATACCTAAATATTTCATGGACAATAATAATATTGTGTCATGTAATAATAGCATTGAAGCCAGCAGTGAAGTTAATATAATACTTACATTTCAGACAGCCACAGAATTAATTTTAAAACAATTTATTGCTTTGCTAGCAAATAGATGTTTGGTAAACTTACAAAAAGTAATAAAAACAGACAAAAAAATGCGAATCGACTGCAAGTAGCGAGTATCGGAGTATTGTTTAAGTGACAGGACAGGCCGTTGCATACTTACGAAAAATAGGCAAAGGAATTTTATTTTCATTCAGCCATTCATGTAATAATAAAAATGCATTATTTAAACTCCTATAATTATAAATACTTATAGTTATCAAAATCGTTAGTAGTTTCACTCTATTACTTAAAATACTTGAAAATAGACCTATATTATACGTTTTAAGTCCATAAAACTCTCAGTCGAGATTTATCGATTTTAATTTAAATAATTTGATTCAAGCCCTAATTCGTCTACGAAATTGTGACGGGAGATGTCAGACCTAGAGTTCGTCGACGACCATAACCGCGCTAGAGAATACCGTTTGTATCAGCGCTGCACGATCGGTCGATCTCAAGACTGTCTCGCTGACGAGCTCGTAGACGAGCACAGCCAAGAAACTGTCTCTTAGAGAATAGCATGGCTGATAACACCAGGCCAAACCGAAGCCAACTTTAATAATAACCCAAGACTTATGACGTTGACCTTCCTTAAACATCTTCCTACACCGTTTCATTTGTTTTAAAGTTATTGCTTAAGGCATTTCAGTAACCCATTAAGTCCCTATCGTAACGAAACGAGTATATTATGAGAATTCATAGTTATTGAAGGTAATACCATTACAGATAACTCGATCGGGGGGCTATTGAGACGTACTTGGAAGTTAGCAACAAAGGTTAATAAAGGGCCGCCTTGTTACTGTTCCGTAGCATTCGAAAGTCACATCCTAACAGTCTAAAGGTATTCAGGTTGGCAATTCAATTAAAAAGTTAAGTCTACCTGACTGAAGTTGGACTGACTAGGAAAGTACATTAGGATGTAGCGGCTAAAAGTATCGCAATATATTGCTGGAGTTGGAGTGCATGCTCATTCTGGCAATGACTAAATTTAGAATTATGTCAGTACTATTTAAGAATTTTGATCCTAATCTTATTGGTGCTTAAACTATAATTCATATAAAAAGTCATAGGTGATTTAAAAGGAACTTAAGTCACTGGCGTGAAAGTATTTTTTACATTTCTACAAGACCTCAAGGCAGTCAATAGTTGGATAATGATTCGGGTATTAAGTCTTGCCAGAATAACAGACCGGATTATGATTTAGTTTTGGAATTTTATTTGAATTGAAGCTGATCCTGTAAAAACTGATATTCATTTGTATCCAGTTATTCTGGGTGCTGACCTCAACGAATTAAAAAAAGCGAGGTAGGAGCTGATCTTGAAAGAATCACCTCTTTCACTCACACACCACGTCAATTTAGGCATTTTAAAACTTATACCTAAGTGCTTAATTTAAAATTATCTAAAGTTTTTTTGGTTCATACCCACCGCACTATTCCCAAACCACTGACTGCAACTCCTGAAGGCCAGAATCAGCAGTGGCGACCACCAGAAAATCGCCGAGGCAATGAATCTCGACGAAGTCCCGGCGACTGAACTTAACTGTCTTGAATCCCACAACGAAATTAATTAGAAAAAATAACGGAGGAGTATGAAGAGAAGTGGAAATAAAAATTTCACTTCCAATAATAGGTGCGGTAAAAAAATTGTTCTAGTTTCTACAAGGTCCGTATACCCAGTAAACAACTCAAGATGCAGCCTGTACATTATCCAAAACAATATTGCATCTAAGGTTTATCGGTAAATTGTACTAAATGCAAATAAGTTCATCAATGTGTGTCTAGCCTTTTCTTTCCCATTTTTATTGGGATTGACTTCCAGTTTAACCGTATTCAGCTGAATACCCCTAGCTTACCTCCACAATCCTTTAAATGGGTAAATTATACGCCATGCCAATACTGGTTTTAGATTTCAGGCTTCTAACAACCCGAAACGACAAATGACAGCCGGTACCAACGTGCTTTTCGAGGCACGGAGGAGTCTCGGTATGTGAAGAATGGTCACCCATCCACGAACCGACCTCGGCAAGCATTGCTTAACCTTGGAGATCGACCTGTGCAGCTGTTATTATTATCAAACATCAATAAATGACAATGCACCCAAAAGACATCATTACCTAAATATTTACTCAAAATAATAAACCCCACAGTCTAAAACCAGCCAATACTTCACACAGTGTTTCACAGTGCAGGCAAGTTCGTTCGTAACATTAGCGGTACATAACGAGAAGAATCTTCATTTTGCAGGTACACATGATGTATCTATCTGTCCTACGTGGTTGCATCGCATGCCGATCGAGGGGAAATAGGAAACTAAGTAGGTAGGTATGCTGTTAATTCTAAGCTTAATGTGTGATGTGACGAATTATAGGATACGTCATATAATAATATTGTTGACTAGTAAAGTTGTGTAATTAAAGGGCAATGGAGAGGCGAAGAGTTTCCTTGCGTGACTGAATCAGAAATATAGAGATCCGGAAGAGACCCAGACAACCGACATAGCTCTACGAATTTACAAACTTAAGTGGCAGCGGGCAGGGCACATAGCTCTCAGAACAGAATTGCTGGTGGGGCAGAAAAGTTCTGGAGTGGCGACCGTGTACCGAAAGACGTTGCATTGGAAGGCCTCCCACTAAGTGGACCGTTGACCTGGTGAAGGCTGCTAGATGCGAGACGCACGGGACCGGTCAATGTGGCGTCACTTGTGGAGGCCTATGTCCAGCAGAGAATGTCTTTCTGCTGATATGATGAGTGAATTAGTTACACCCAATTATTCATAATATATTTATGGTATTGATACTTTTGGAATCCCCAGATCTACTCGTAATAACCGTAATTTCTAACAGGTATGGCTCGAGTAACTTGACTAATGGTTAATTCTAACATTGACGACTCTAGAATCTTTGACAATTATTAAGGCCTTATCTTTAATGTAGGTAACCTTAGATATATTATGCAGTAAAGCTTGTTAAAAATATAGCGTTACATAACGACAAGAACCTTCATTTTGCGGGGAGCACAGAGGAAGTATCTCTGCTACGTGTTTGATTCGCGTGCAAAACGAGTGGAAATGATAGGAAACTAAATAGGGTAGTTATGCTATTCATTCAAAGTTTAATGTATTGATGTGCCGAATAAGAGGATACGTAATCGAATCATCCATTTAATCATTGATGGTTGCAAGACTCACAGGAGGCCGACGAGTGTCACCATATAATCAGATACCTCAGATGTAAGAGCCGTTATTTTCAGCATTTACGACTCGAGAATCTTTGATAACAAAGCGTCTTATTTTTGTGTCTTTAGTGGCAAGATATTTACTAATATCATCTGCAGGACAACTGATTCATAACATTAGCGATACATAACGAGAAGAACCATCTCATCATATTTTGCTGTTGACACACATGATGTATCTCTCCTACAGGGTTGCATCGTGCGCCTTACGAAATATGGAAGTAGGAAACTGTGCTGTTCGTGTGTTGATGTAGTAATGTGACAAATACTAAAGGTAATTAAGTTACTATTATGAAATATCAAGCTATTGATTCATGTGACGTGATACAATTATTATTATATGTAATTGATCTCACAATTCTTATTTTTACCAGAGGATGTGTTATGATTTTAATATTTACTACTTGAGGATTCCTGACAAATAACTCAGAAAAGGTGTTGTCTTAGTGTCATCATCACCACCATCAGCCATTTAACGTTCCCACTGCTGGGATACAAACCTCCTCTCTTTGGTTTAGTGTATCCTGTATAAATAGCACAATGTTCATTTTGCTGCAGGCACACAATGATGTATCTGTTCTACGTGAGAGGGAGGAGTGGGAGTGACATCCAGTCTCAACTTCGGCGCATCCATTGAGTACAAAACCCAAATTGCGGCCAAAAAACTGGGCATCCTAAATAGAGTGAAGCGATACTTCACGCCTGGACAGCTTTTAACCCTATACAAAGCGCAAGTCCAATCCTGCATGGAGTATTGCAGCCACCTTTGGGATGGCTCAGCAAAGTATCAGCTTGCCGCGCTTGACTCGGTGGAACGCAGAGCCAAGAGGCTCATCGGCGACGTTGAACTGGTGGATGCCAAGCTTAATAGCTTGGCTCATCGCCGCAAGGTTGCCTGCTTGTCGGTCTTCTACAGACTGTACTTCGGTGAGTGAGCTCAAGAGCTCCACGACCTCATCCCACCAGCCCCCTTCTACCATCGGACATCTAGACGCACTGCAAGTTACCATCCTTACCTTGTTGCCATTCCACCAATTCGCACCAAGCGCTTCCAAACATCCTTCATAATGCGCACAGCGAATGAATGGAACTCACTACCGGCGTCTGTTTTTCCAAACGCATTCAACCCGAATCTCTTCAAAGTTAGAGTGAACAGGCTTCTTCTGGGTAAGCTCACTCCATCGTAGACTCTGTCTCTGTCACCTCTGACCTAGACTAGAGTCAAGAGCAAACCCATCATAAATAAAAAAAAAAAAAAACGTGGATGCATCGCGTGTTAAGCGCCCGTTCGAGTCAAGAGTGAAACTATGAAGATATGCTGTTCATAAAATATGCTGTTTATGGCTCGCACCAGTGACGAATTAAATGACTAATATTGGTTGAATTAAGTCGTAAATCTTGCGGTCTTTGACAACAGAATTCTTTTATGTATACCGGTATACTTACGACTGCTGCACTAGAGGATATCTTCAAGGTTTTGGGTTGTTGAGGGCTAGGCATCAACGACAGTGGCTAATACATCACTCACCTTCGGTTTTGCCGACGATATAGTGGTCATGGCCAAAGACCTTATACTTCTTTCTACTAGACTGTGCACTATGGCGCAAAAACGGTCCGCTTGAGAGGGCTCCCATTGGTGATGTGTCTCTTTCTAATAAGGTGACCATGACCAAACATAACACGGGACAAATTGATTCTAAAAACGATAGTGTAAGTACACTAAGTATCCCGATATATTTATGCTACCTAACTACGCTACCTAAACCTACCAAATTTATTGTAAATAAAAAAAAGTTGGGTATATATTTTTTAGAATCTACATCACTTACCGTATGGTGTCGGGCGTAAAGAATTTCAACATCCCATGTTTTTCCATTGGTATCGTAAGAAGCGACTAAGGGACAAACCAGAGAATGGGCAGCAGCGTTCTCTGTACATTTGTAACAACCATACGGGGATCGCCAACCCGCCTGCAAAGCATTCCTCATGAATAGCACAAAAAAACATAGCCCCTAGTGCCCGGCAGCCGGCCAACCCTCGACTACGGTAGCGGTCAAGGTTACGGTATGGCAAGGGGTGCTAAGAATTCCGGACGAGTTTCGGCTACCCCAACAAATACCGACGTCAGGACCTGGAAACGTACAACACGCGCACATTCCAGACCGACGATAAGATCACCGAACACGAAGAGGAATTGAGCAGTTTACGATGGAATATTATAGGGTTATCTGAAATTCGAAGAGAGGGGGAGAACTCGATAATCCTCAACAAGGATACACTACTAGTCGGGAACCCTCTCGCCAGGACCGCTTTTGGTTAGCTACCGCTTCTATGGAAATAGCTAACCTAGGTGTATTAAAATAGACTTCATTTTAGCTAAACAAATTTTGGTACACAGTCTAGAAGTAAGAAATACGTATAAGGTCTTTGGTCATGGCTGAGACCATGGAGGACCTCAGTACTATTACTGATAGTTTTTTAAAACGGACTCCAAACCATAGACAAGATTCATCATCATAATCAGCCTTTTAATGTTTCCTCTCTGTGAGAGAAGGAATGGTCCTTAATTTACCACGCAGGCCATATGCGGGTTGTTGGATATCACACGTTTTTAGAGCAGTGGTGAAAAAATAATTTTCACAAATAGACGGGGTTGAAGCCGTTTTTGTCTCTTCTTGATACAGTGAGACCTACCTAGCGGGTGAAATTGGCAGTAAGGTATTGGTGCAACATCAATTAGAATCGCATGATCTAATCCCGCCTATCCCGTTTCATCATCGGACTACAAGACATATGGCGATGCGCCATCGGTACTTGGTAGACATCCCACCCATACGCACTAAACGTTTTTGAAATACTTACATTATGCGTACAGCTAAGGAGTGGAATGCCCTGCCGCAGTCTGTGTTTCCCAATTAGGTAAAAGCTCGGGGTCTTTAAGTCAAGAGTGAATAGGTTTTTTCTAGGCGAGTGTTACACCGTCGACCACATCATCCCTTACCATCAGGTGAGACTGTGGTCAAGCAAAAGACAATTTATAAAAAAAAAAAACCGAAAAATATTCCTCTGGAGTGATTTCTACCTCAATCTTCGCCCATTTTTCAGTAGTATCAAGTACTGTAGCAAAACCTCTTCCGTCAAGTGTTCTGAGCTTTCGACGGACGTGAAACATGATGTATCTGCGGGACGTGAGTACATATCGTTCGTGCCAAGCGGCCGTTCCCGACTCATACTTATCGCTTGAACTTACACTATGTTTCTGCATCATTACATTTTCGTGCAGTATTTCTTGAATGTTAGTTTTAGTTTTCCTTTGTTTTAGTAGATTGTTCATAAGTTATTTGAAGAATTTTGTGCAAAATCTGAACAATCATTTTTTTAGGTAAAACACACAAACCTCCTTTTGGTCTTCGCTGCAATGAGGTAAAATATTGAGTGTCACAAAATAAATAGAAGAAACCTATAGGAACCTCGAATAATAGGTTCTTCTAAGTACATACAAATTTATTTAAAACTTGAAATGTAGTTTACAATCTTGTAAAATATATTTATTAGGTTATCTAAAGTTTAAAACAGAAATCCATTTTCAAAATAATAGTATTCCAACTCAAGTACTAAAACAACATATTATTTTAATTGTTCTGTTAGAAACTACTAGATCGGGACGTAACTAAGACCCGAGCATAGCCGGAGCTTAGTACAATGCGATTTAATTAAACTATCTTGGGTACATATTGCACCTGGCGTTTGACATTAACGGCTAGTTAGAGAGATCTGCTATTACCTTCGTTAGTTAAACGTTCCGTTGAAACGGTGGTTCTCGATGGGGGAGACTGCTGTTTATAAAGTAAGTACTAAGTACCTAGTGGTAGACTGGTTCATTGTCTTCAACAAAGGACAAGGCTGTGTTTTGGGAATTTGTATTTCAGATTATATCTGTAGTTGTTACAATGGCGTTTCTTACAATTATCTTCCTACTACTGTTATAAACGTGAAAGTTTGTGAGGATGGGTGGGTGTTTGCTACTTTTCACGCAAAAATTACTGAACAGATTCATCAGAATAACACATAGACTATAATTTATAAAGATATTGGGCGAAGTACTAAAACCATGCGGGCGGAGACGCGGGTGGCAGCTTGTTTACTATAATTATTCTTCTCCTTGCTCATTATATATTCTCTATTAATTAACTGGTATATTATTTTTTTGTGTATTTTATTATATTTATGTCCAAGTAAGTGGTATCTTCTCGTCCAATTTACCGCAGAGTCTCAAGACAAAAGTCTATGACCAGTGTGTGTTGCCAGTGATCACCTATGGGACCGAGACGTGGTCGCTCACAATGGGCCTTATCAGAAAGCTTAAAGTCACCCAAAGGGCAATGGAGAGGGCTATGCTCGGAATTTCCTTGCGTGATCACGTCAGAAATGATGATATCCGCAGGAGAACCAAAGTTACCGACATAGCCCGAAGAATTGCCAAACTTAAGTGGCAGTGGGCAGGGCACATTGCTCGCAGAACGGATGGCCGATGGGGCCGAAAAGTTCTGGAGTGGCGACCGCGAACTGGAAGACGATACGTTGGAAGGCCTCCCACTAGGTGGACCGATGACCTGGTTAAGGTTGCGGGAAGGCGCTGGATGCGAGACGCACGGGATCGGTCAATGTGGCGACGCCTGGGGGAGGCCTATGTCCAGCAGTGGACGTCTTTCGGCTGAAATGATGAAAGCCGGGATGGGCCACTAGTTTATGTATAAAATACAACATTGTTTGCAGATGTCTTGGGCTGATCTGTAAAATCTGCAATAATTGAAATAAATAAATTAATAGTTACATCGTTTTCATTCGTTACTTCTATTCTACACGTATCGCTTCGCTCACGTAGGGTACCTATGTTTGCGCTCAACTAACGATAACTTTCGCTTCGAAATACAGTATAATTAGCCAAGGATTGCTAATTTTATTAATTTTAAGTTTGATATGTATCACAGAAATTCAGCGTCTGCTTCTTACGATACGAGATACGACTATATATACACTGAAGCTTAATAAATGATATATGAGATGAATGGGACTTTTTGCGAATAGGACGTTTCGCGAATAGGACATTCTTTTTCACCGTGACATTTTGCGAATGGGACATTCTGCGTCAGATCCCTGAATTTGAAACTAGTTCTATGCTCAACATATAATGGGCAAACATTTTTTTTTTTTAAACTTTGCCCCACACTGGGAATTTCTTCCTGTATCGTGGGTGCATCTACAAACATATAAACTCACATACACAACACCCAGAGCCGGAACAACTATTTGTAGGTCATACAAATATTTGTTCCGTGCGGGCATCGAACCCGCGACACGCAGCACAGCAGTCAATTGCTCAACCACTGCGCCAACCGTGCGCCCGTAACTTCATTGTGGCGTGAAGTACATGGTGATAATTGAAATGGGAATACTATAGAAACGGTACTCTAAATGGGACCAGAGACTCTAGACAAGTGACATTCGAAGCCAGCGAAGGCGATAGTCAAAATGTAAGGATCACGTGATTTTTCGATATTTCTTGTCAATCCCATAAAATTTTGCTTTTTTAACAATCGCTGTCGCCACGCTTTCAAAAATAGAATGTCACTTGTCTAGTGCGTCTGTTGCTTACTTGACAATATCAATAAGACCATTGATTCCAGACAAACTATAAGAATGACAAACGCTATCGAAATGTCACATGATCTATCCTTTAGATTTTGGCATTTTGACCATTGTTATCTCTAACATCGAATGACTGTTGGTGCTAGCGATTGTCGAAAAATAAAATTTAAAAATTGCAGAAACCCCCGAAACATTTTTATTTCATGCTACATAATTTATCTAGTAGTAGACACGCTTCGGTCGACTATTGAACACGTAATTATGACACGGTATCTTGCGAAAACACTCCGATTCAAACAGTGTTTACGCCTTTGCGTTGGTGTAAGGTTGTTAAATGAAATGAAAATCCTTTAGACAATCACTTACTAATTATTATTATGATCTGAAGGTTACAGGAATACTTTGTGGGACCCGTTACAATGTTATTTACGGCAGTTTATCGTCGACCGCTCGCTGGCAGCGCGTGGAGGCAAGTAAGTGCCGAGCGCTGGGCTCGCATGGCGGACGTTCTGTCCGCGGTTTCGGCGCCCGCGCGCGTTCCTATTGGCTCGCGTCGCGTCGGTGACGTGATGTCTCGCGCTCGCGATTGGTTCCCGGCTGTGTTGCCAGGTGCAGGCCAGAACAAACAGTGAAATGGCCCATTTCTTTTGAACGGCTGAACCAATATTCATCAAACATAGCTAAGAACACTCTCCATAAAGTCAACTTTCAAAAAAAAAAAACTAAATCAAAATAGGTTCATCCATTTAGGAGCTATGATGCCACAGACAGATACACAAATACCAACAGGTTCACACATTAAACTTATAATACCTCTCTTTTTCCATCAGAGGTTAAAAATCGGTTCTTAGTGAGGTTGGACAGACAATAATACCAGATGCTTAAAACTTAAAGCTTTCTTCTTTTTCTTCTGTCGCAACCGTATCCCATTCACTTGGTGTCGTTCCTCCTTATTCTTTTCTCCACTGTGTGGACATTCAATCTGCTATATAAAATGAGAAACTAGGCCCTAGGCTCTCATATTAACACTGTGTTGTGAAGACAGTTTTATCGTTGGACGACCATCGCTTCAAGATGTTTCTACTGTTTCGTGATGATATAGTATTTCAGATTGTACTGTAAAATGATCATGGACTACGGTTAATCCTGCCGTGATACGTGGTTTTATAGTATGTGAACAGCTTCCATTATAATATCAATAACTTTCAAAACTTTGAACACAGCGAAATGTGCCGACAAGTAATGGTTGGAAAAACGAAATGACGCAAATATTTAAAAAGGCAACTCTACTCATTTCCTTATTCATAAAATGACTTTTCTCTGTTGAGAATCCATCTTTTTTAGGTTCCGTACCCAAAGGATAAAAACGGGACCCTATTACTAAGACTCCACTGTCCGTCTGTCTGTCAATCTGTCTGTCACCAGGCTCTATCTCATGAACTGTGATAGCTAGACAGTTCAAATATTCACAGATGATGTATTTCTGTTGCCGCTATAACAACGAATACTAAAAACAAAATAAAATAAATATTTACGTGGATCCCATACAACAAACGTGTTTTTTTTGCCGTTTTTTTGCGATAATGGTACGGAACCCTTCGTGCACGAGTCCGACTCGCACTTGGCCGGCTTTTTTTCTTGATAACGAGTGAAACTTTCGTTACATTGCCGATTCTCACGATAAGACCTTAATTATTTGTTGCAAACTCTTAGCTAATTAATAGTTTTCATAACTCTCTTTTTAGTTTGCCTTTCAAAGTTTTATGGACGAGCTGAGATGAGAAGAGAAGGTATTATTCTTTTTAGATTGTTCTTCTTACTTTTTGTTAAGTCTTAGAAGTTTTAATTCTTAACTCTTAACTGTTGAAGCCGAATACAAATTGGCATTTTTATAAATAAGTATACCATTGACTTTATCCGAGACCTTTTTAGGGTTCCGTATCCAAAGGGGGCTATTACTAAGACTCCGTGGTCCGTCTGTCTGTCTGTCTGTCTGTCACCAGGCTGTATCTCATGAACCGTGATAGCTTGACAGTTGAAATTTTAACAGATGATGTATTTCTGTTGCCGCTATAACAACAAATACTAAAAACAGAACAAAATAAATATGTAAGTGGGGCTCCGATACAAAAAACGTGTTTTTTTTTGTCGTTTTTTTTTGCGATAATGGTACGGAACCCTCCGTGCGCGAGTCCGACTCGCACTTGGCTGGTTTTTTAATTCCTAACAAGCACAAATTATCCTGAATGAGATGATCAGAATTAGCCAGCAAAAGTAATCAGGAATAGGGATGGGCAGTGGTGTGGCGGATATTCGCCCCTTATTAGCTTACAGCATAATATTTATTGGTAATAGCCTATGTTATGGCTTGGGAGACCTTCGACATCTGCCTTGCGAGATTTGCTATCGTAAAACCGTAAAGTCAATGATGGCGCCTCACTAGCAAAATCGGATATGTGCTTGCGACGCCATATTCCCGCCCCTAGTTCAGTTGTCATAACTCATCCGCATAGCGCGCACGCCTAATTTGAGCGTCGAATTCGGTTTTCTTCCTAATTTGAAAATCAGCTCCGATTCTGGAGCACATTATAACCGCAACAGCCTAGATATCAACAGTGTACGTTTGACTGGATATTTGGATCACTGGTGGCCACCAGAGAAGAGAAGAACAGCGGGAGTCTTCAAGCATCAGGAGATCTGACCCAAGAAGCCAGCCTCGGTAAGCGATTTGCAATATTCTCGTTGGTTTTCACGTCGAATGGTCCCCAGTGTCTTTCCTATAGGCTACATATAGACGAATTTGGACTTGCACGCCTCCACGTGACAAGTCGTAATACGTTCTCATCCCGCACTCAGGGCACGGCTATTTACACGCCTGCACCTCCATTTGTTGGTCCTTACGAGCCTAGGATAGGTTTCAGCTACATAAGTTAATAAAATACTCATCCCGCATTAATATTTTGGCGTTTGAAAAAACTTACACATTCGTAAGAAAACCGCCATCTTTTTTTCCTATAATAATTATCTTACATCGAACTCTTCAAATCTTCAAGATGGCTGCTAATAAGCTTGAAATGAAACTAACTCAGCTTACAGCAAAAAAAGAAGCTATTTTCGAAAGAATTAATCGCTTATATACTTCATCCAAAAATATTTCAAATTATGATTTACGCTCAAATGAGTTATTTTTGGCACAATCTGAATCCATTACTGAATTGTATAATAAGTTTGAAACAATAATTGAACAAGTTAATGAGTTACGGTTTGAAATTGATAGTACTTCGCCAGACTACTCGTCCTTGAATTCCATTGAGGATTTATATTCATGCATTAAATACAAACGTAACCTCATACTTGGAAACAACAAAACATTCACGACAGAACAGAAAAAAGGGATCGTAAAATTGCCACCTATACAGTTACCCTCCTTCGATGGAAAAACTGAGAACTGGCCAATATTTTACGAAATATTTCGTAGTAACGTTCATTCGAATACCGACCTGACGGACGCGCAACGTGTGCAGTACTTAATCAGTAATTTGACTCATGATGTCTTAAAGTTGACTGCAGGTATTGTTCCCACAGGGAATACCTATAATATAATTTGGGACAGTCTTGTCAAAAGGTACCAAGACAATCGTAGTTTAGGTATTCATTATCTGAATAACATTCTGGACATTAAAAGCTGCGCCGGTACCGCCGTTGGTTTAAATACATACATAGAAAATTATTCCGCGTCTGTCGCTGCATTGAAACAGTTAGAAATTCCCGACCTATTAGATTTTGTATTACTGCATTGCGGTTTGAGGAAACTTGATTCCCAAACACTACAGCAATTTGAGAATAGCGTCAGTGGGAAAGAATTACCTTCTTATAAGGTATTTATCTCTTTTATTCAAGATTATGTCAAGGTACTCGAAAGGTCGCATAATAATAATTCGCAGACCGAGCCGCGCGCAAAGTATAGTGTAGCTAATTCACGTAAACAAAACAC
The DNA here is from genome assembly GCA_949775005.1 of Orthosia gothica. Taxonomy (NCBI): domain Eukaryota; kingdom Metazoa; phylum Arthropoda; class Insecta; order Lepidoptera; family Noctuidae; genus Orthosia; species Orthosia gothica. The sequence goes on along the minus strand of OX459038.1, from coordinate 10,666,872 downwards.
GCAAGGTACTTCTAAGACCTTCTTATCTAGTAATGAACCGGTTTCGGAAACAAACTGCCAGCTTTGTAAGAAAAATAAACATCAGCTGTTTCAATGTCAGCAATTTAATAACATGGATTCACCGCAAGTTCGTTTCGAATTTATTAAATCGAAACGTGGCTGTGTAAACTGTTTAAGTTTGTCCCACTCATTGAATAAATGCAAATCACGTAATGTTTGTAAAACTTGTAAAAAACAACACCATTCTTTATTGCACTTTTCTGATCATAAAAATAATAATGCGTCTGAACAGTCGCCGGCGGCGATCGCGGCAGCCCCGGAACCCGAGCGCTCTGTCTCGCTTAGCGCGGGCGCTCGTTCGACCGGCTCAACTATTTTGCTGTCTACCGCACAAATCTATGCGCATTGTAACGGAAAGGACAAGCTAGTGGTTAGATGTTTGATAGATAACGGGTCTCAAAATAATTTAATTACGATGGATTGTTGTAAACGTTTAAACATACCTATAACAAAATTACGTAATTCATCGTTGCAAGGTGTTGGTATGACCTCACGTCCCGTACATGGTTTTATTTATTTTACGATAGAATCACGTATTAATCCTAATAACAAGTATTATATTCACGCATTAGTAGTTGACTGCATTACGGACAGACTTCCCGCAAATCTTATTGAATTAAATGACAATATGTCATATTTAAATAATTTACCGCTTGCCGATTTAACCTGGAATATACCGGGAGAAATAGATATTGTTCTTGGTGTTCAACTGTTTCCGTACATATATTTGGGAAATAGGGTCGATTCACATTCTCGCGCACCGCCCGCTATATTGACCAGCTTTGGATACGTACTTATGGGAGATATTTCATGTCATTGTGACACAATTTCTACGTCTTCATTTACCGCTCTTGCCAACATTGACATTGAGTCAAGCTTGCAGAGGTTTTTCGAGTTAGAGGAAATTCCATCTCAACGTTTTATTAGTCCAGACGAGTTAGATTGTGAAAATAATTTCAATTCTTCCGTTTTATTTAGGGATGGTAGATATTTTGTCGATTTGCCTTTTCATCGAAACCCCTCTAAGTTAGGCAATTCTCGCGGAGTGGCTCATCGTAGACTGCTTTCACTTGAACGTAAATTTGAGCACACGCCAACCCTACGCGAGAGCTATAACAAAACCATCACTGATTATATAACGGAAGGTTATTTATCAGAGGTACCGGACTCTGAATTGTCAGAAGAAGGTTACTATATACCGCATCACGCCGTTATCAGACCGGGCAAAGATAGCCTTCGAATTGTTTTGGACGCAAGCGCCAAAACTCACTCAGGGTTGTCACTTAACGACATTTTGCACGTCGGACCTAACTTGCAAGCCGACTTGTTTTTGTTATTGCTTGATTTTCGTACGTTTCCTGTAGCTATTACCGCAGATATTAAACAGATGTTTTTACGTATCGGTGTAAATGAGCACCACCGTAAATATTTAAGAATTTTATATCGTTTCAACAAAAATGAACCTATACGCACTTTTAATTTTAACCGCGTTCCTTTCGGACTAAAGCCTAGTCCTTTTTTAGCCATGCGCACACTGCGCCACTTAGCGCGTGAGCATAGTGACCGCTTTCCTGAGGCTTCTAAATTGGTAGAAACTCAGTTTTATATGGACGATTATGTCTACTCTGTTCCTGACGAACAAGTCGCAATGAGATTAGCTCGCGAATTAATAGATCTATTTAAATTAGGTTCTTTTGATCTCGTCAAATGGGCCAGTAGTACACCCGCATTATTAGAGATGCTGCCAGAGTCTCACCGCTCGCCAGTAAATTTCTCTGATACAGATAATAATAATAATTTTAAAATCCTTGGCTTATCCTGGGAACCCGCTAACGATAATTTTTCCTTGACGACTATTGCATTTGGCAGTAGGTGCACGAAGCGAACGATTCTATCGCTAGTTGCCCGCTTGTTTGACGTACTTGGCCTCGTGGCTCCGGTCGTGTTGTACGCTAAAATCCTTATTAAGGAACTGTGGCTAGCTAAAATAGACTGGGACGAAATTCCTCCTGAATCTATTACCAGTCGGTTTACTACCTTTGTACGCGACTTTCCCGCACTCTCTTCTCTAAATATACCGCGTCATATTGGCGTTTTTAGAGAAGCTGTAGTGAATATCGTAGCCTTCTGCGACGCCAGCTTCAGTGGTTATGGATGCTGTATTTATTTACACATCACTGATGCTGAAGGCAACATCACCGTTCGGCTTTTATGTGCAAAGTCCAAGGTTTCGCCCGCAAAAATTACAACGCTAGCGCGATTAGAACTCGTCGCCGCTTTGCTTTTGTCTAAGCTTGTTCGCGTGGTAAGAGATAAGCTTTCCGCTCGTGTACCTATTGTTGGTGTTTACGCTTTCTCAGATTCCTCTATTGCCCTCTCATGGATTCACTCATCTCCTCACAGATGGTCTATATTTGTTAGCAATCGTATTGCTAAAATTCATGAAAACTTACCTGCTGCTTGTTTCAATCATGTGTCAGGAAAAGAGAATCCTAGTGATTGTCTTTCGCGTGGCATGTTGCCGTCAGTTTTAATAGCTCATTCGTTGTGGTGGCATGGGCCCGCTTGGCTTCGTCAATCTGTAGATGAATGGCCTCTGAAATTCACTCCGACTGAATGTGCGGCATTGCCAGAGCTGAAAGCAACGGCTTTAGTTACTAAAACTTTAAATGATGAAGCGCATATTTTGGACACTATTGTCAACCGCGTTTGTTCATGGAATAAGCTATTGCGCATATTCATGTACATACTTAAGTTTACAAACAGACTACATAGCCAGAGTTCTGTTAAAAATATTCAAACCGCTGAAAATTTCGTTGTACGAATTCTTCAAAATATTCATTTTTGTAATGACTTAAATTTAATCAAAACTGGTGAACTTCCATCGAAGAAGCTTCGCAGTTTATCAGTTTTTGTGGACGACTATGGTATTTTACGTGTTGGGGGCCGACTTTCTAAGTCTGACCTACCATACGAAGCGAAGCATCCCGCACTTTTACCTAAACGCGATCGCATAGTTGATTTAATTATTGATCACTATCACAATACTTATTGCCATACCGGTTCTGGACTATTGATGTCCATCATAAGACAGCGGTTTTGGATATTGGATGGTAGGACTGTTATTCGTTCTCGCTGCCGCAAATGCAATACCTGCTTTCGTTTAAGTCCTACGCATCCAACCCCAAAAAGGGCTGATCTGCCTGGATACCGTGTTCGCGATGCCAAGGCCTTTGTACATACTGGGGTAGATTTGGCTGGCCCCATTTCTTACATACCTATTCGTCGCAGAGGTCAGCATTCGCACAAGGTATATATATGCTTGTTCATATGTTTAGTTACTAAGGCTATACATATTGAACTTGTATCGGATCTCACATCAGAGGCTTTTCTTTCTGCCTTTAAAAGGTTTATAGCCCGCCGCGGTCCAGTGTCTGTTCTGTACTCAGACAATGGTACCAATTTTGTCGGTGCTAAGGCACAGCTCAACGACATTTATTCATTTTTACTAAACTCGACCGTGCAATCCGATATCAAACAAGAGCTTCTTAAAACTCGAATTGAATGGAACATGATCCCACCCCGCGCTCCGCACTTTGGAGGTCTTTGGGAGTCGAATATTAAAAGCGTCAAGACTCATTTGTACCGAGTCATAGGGAAACAACTTCTCACTTATGAGGAACTTCTGACCGTTCTGGTACAAATAGAAGGTCTGCTAAACTCTCGACCGCTTAGTGTTTTATCGACGGATCCGCATCCGGATGTGCTCACGCCGGCACATTTTTTAATGTCCAGTCCGCTTACATATCTGCCTTCTTCTGAACTAACAGAAGAAAGCACTAATTTAAAAAATCGAAAAAAGCTGTTAGACCAGCTTGTATTATCATACTGGAAAAAATGGCGAATTGAGTACTTGCACACGTTGCAGGTTCGTCAGAAGTGGTGCACACCTGATCACCCTGTAGAGATCGGTACTGTCGTTCTCCTGGGTCAAGATAGTGTACCGCCTTTAAATTGGCCACTAGGCATTATAACACAGGTGTTTCCTGGTTCGGATGGCATAGTTCGAGTGGCTTCAGTCAAGGTAGCTTCAGGTACATACAAACGTCCTGTCACAAAGCTTTATCCTTTGCCAACCCAATAGAGCAGTTAACACAAGTGTTTATTGCCTTAATATAAATTTGATATATCTAGCTTTAAATTATGTCATAACTTAACTTATCAATGTTAAACCGCTTAATTAATAATCTTATCGTAATAAAACCGCTTATTTCTGAGTGCTTATTTTATGCATTTTTAAAATCGTTTCAGACTACTATTGACAGTTTCTGTAATGTATTCAGACCGCCAGAATTTTAATTTTACCGCTTATCTCATCTTTACCCCGTTATGTTACTACTAATAGGGTATGTATTTTTTGTCTTTTTTTTGAAAGCTTTGGACCTTTCAAGGCGGGGAGTATGGTGTGGCGGATATTCGCCCCTTATTAGCTTACAGCATAATATTTATTGGTAATAGCCTATGTTATGGCTTGGGAGACCTTCGACATCTGCCTTGCGAGATTTGCTATCGTAAAACCGTAAAGTCAATGATGGCGCCTCACTAGCAAAATCGGATATGTGCTTGCGACGCCATATTCCCGCCCCTAGTTCAGTTGTCATAACTCATCCGCATAGCGCGCACGCCTAATTTGAGCGTCGAATTCGGTTTTCTTCCTAATTTGAAAATCAGCTCCGATTCTGGAGCACATTATAACCGCAACAGCCTAGATATCAACAGTGTACGTTTGACTGGATATTTGGATCACTGGTGGCCACCAGAGAAGAGAAGAACAGCGGGAGTCTTCAAGCATCAGGAGATCTGACCCAAGAAGCCAGCCTCGGTAAGCGATTTGCAATATTCTCGTTGGTTTTCACGTCGAATGGTCCCCAGTGTCTTTCCTATAGGCTACATATAGACGAATTTGGACTTGCACGCCTCCACGTGACAAGTCGTAATACGTTCTCATCCCGCACTCAGGGCACGGCTATTTACACGCCTGCACCTCCAGGCAGATTAAACTGTTGCTTATAGCCGAATCAGAGTATTTCGTTTAGAAAAAGGCATTTCACCATGATAAAATTTTGTTTTACCAACCATGCCCAATCATACAAAGCTTTAGATAAAGCCGCCATTGTACCTGTTGTGGTATTTATTCCACATCTACTTACGATTTTATAACACTATACAAACCATCTTCACATCTTTTGATATTGTATCAATTTGTGTAACTCTTTTATAAGTATTCTTTGATATTCTTATTATCTGTAAAGCATATCTGTACTCGTAACGTTAACACTGTGTGCATGAAATCTAAATAAAAAAGCTCTTTTCTGTACGTGATTTCGCACACGTGAACTACAGGAAACCATCCCAAGGAAACGTACTCCCGGGATAAAAAGTTTTATCCAAGGTCCAATCTATTCCTACACCAAAATTCATCAACATCGTTCAGGGGTTCAAGCGTAAAAACATAACAAACAGACAGATAGACTGAGTTACTTTCGCATAGGATGGAAGCATGAATAGTATGGATTAATACCCATTCGAACATCTCGACTAGCCAGAACCTCATATTCACACCACCACTGCACAAACTTTTAATTGAATATCCTGGGTTCATATCCTCCCATACATCCATTAAGTTACTCCATGAGTGAATTAATCCATTAGAAGGGAAGCACCTGATGCGTGGCATCCAACTTTCGAGTGTGACCTCACCAGAAGTAATTTAGTGATGAATTATGCAAGGCCTGCCTTTACAGACCCAAGCTGTACATGTCCAGTATAATATGACCTGGTATGTGTAGGTTTTGTGTACAATGAGAGGTCAACTTGTAGTATGCTTGTAACACAGATACTAATATGACAAATCGAGGTTTTGAAAATGGACTTATAGCTTAACAACCAAACCTATGGGCTTGATTGTTGGTTCCTATTACACAAAATTAAAACATTTCCCGGTAGATCTCACAGGAATAGTCCATAGTGTAGAAAAAAGCGAGTTTCTTTCTTATTTTGTGTAGATTTTTCTACGCAAACTTTTATCGTTGTCTGTCGCTCCGCAGAGACGTTGTGGACTAGTTAAGTAAGTGGGCAAGTACACTGGCCCGGTAAAGTTCCCACGAAGTAAGCTGGGTTGTTAAACCTCTAGCTAGGTTATCGTATGGAAATCTTACGAAAGGAAAATAAAATGGCCTGGATGTTAAAGGATTGCGCTTCTCAAGGCAGACAATGTCGACTCGAAGCCTAGTAATGTGGAAAGTGCCAAATTGACTCTTTACTACTGACTAGCTGAATACCTACTTACTTTACCTAGGTAAATGAATAATAAAAAATTGGTAAACAAGAAAACAGTGGTGGCCCAGTGGTAACGGCCCCAACTTACGTGTACGTAGATCGGTTTCGAACCCACGCATTGTGGTGTGGTGTATTATAAAATAAATAAATAAAATAAAAAGCCTTTTATTTCATGCATTAAAGAATAATATCATTATCATTTACTATACATAACTATTTTTACATGGTAATAATTAAAAGAAAAGAGAGTTATAGTATTATTATTTTTTTAGTTTGTTTCTGTATCATAATAATTTATAGATTTCATAATATCTTTCCATTCCAGTTTTTTGTTGTAAGTATTTATTGCTATTAAATATATTAAATGTTTAAATTAAATTCCAATTTCAATTATTGATTTCAATAGATAATATGTCAAATGTATAAATTAAATTTAAATTGCAGTACGAATATTCATTAAATAAATTATAATTTAAAATAATGATTGAAAATAAAAATTAAAAATATCGTGCATGCATGAACCCCTCAAGTAGTGAGGGTGAAGGCCTCCTCCAGAGAACCCCATCGGTCGCGGTCTTTGGCTACTGTCAGCCAGTTTTGTCCTGCAACTCGTGTGATGTCGTCTGTCCACCTAGTTACAGGTCTTCCTCTTTTCCGAGTGCCTGTCGGACCTGCCCATGACGTCATGCGAACCGTCCATCGTTCGTCGCTCATTCTCGCTACGTGTCCTGCCCATCTCCATTTTAACTTTAGAGCGTAGGTAAAAGCGTCTTTCACTCCTGTTTTTTACCTGATAATAGTGTGACGAATTCTCTGACATTTCCTGATTTTTGAGACACTTCTCTCCATGCTTCGCTGGCAGGACGTGATTTTGTTTTTGATTTTTCGTGTGAACTTCCACGTTTGACAGGCGTAGGTTAATGAAGGTAAAAGACATGAATCCATGACCTTGCTCTTGATTTTCATTGACATCTGACTTTTTAAAATTTCCTTTAGGCTCCAAAACTTTTTCCATGTCGTTATTATTCTTCTATCTACTTCTGCCTCGTTGTTTAGTTTTTGGAAAGAAATTTGTTTGCCTAGGTAGATATAGCTGGTAACGTACTCCACTAGTGTGTTGTCCAGAAATACAGAGTTTTGTGTGGCATTTGTCATGAGTTTTGTTTTGCTCAGGTTAATTTCTAGCCCTACCTCTCTGCTTGCTTGTTGTAACTCTTGTAACATTGACTCCAGCTCTGTGCCATTTTCTGAAAGCAGGACAATGTCGTCGGCGAACCTTAGGTGACTAATGTGTTTCCCTTCTATGCATATACCTGTTCTATTCCAATTTAGTTTCCCGATAACTGTTTCCAGTACTGCTATGAAGATTCGAGGCGATAGGGGGTCGCCTTGCAGTACTCCTCTTTTGATAGGGATAGGTGGTTCTGCTGTCTCTAGCTTCACTCTACTAGTGTTGTTTTCGTAAAGGTGTCTTAAGACCTGCACGTATTTGTTCTCCACTTTTTGGGATTGCAAAGCCTTCCATATTGAGGGATGCAGTATTGTATCAAAAGCTTTCTGGTAGTCTACAAACCCTATATAGAGTGGACGTTGGTGTTCTTGGTATTTTTCAACAAGCAATTCCAGAGAGTGGATGTGGTCTATTGTGGAGTAGCTCTTTCGAAACCCAGCTTGTTCGATCGGTTGACTTTTTTCGAGCGTGGTACTGATTCTCTTCTCTACAGTTGACGAGAATAATTTATAAAATGATGGAAGAAGGCTAATGGGTCGGTAATTGCCTATGTTCTTTGGATCGCCTTTTTTAAACAGCAGGATAATATTGGACTCCGACCACTGTTTAGGTGTTACAGAAGAACTCAAAATCAAATTAAATAAATGTGTCAGAGGATTGACTAGGTAAGCACCAGCTATTTTTATAGCCTCGTTTGTAATTCCGTCAGGTCCTGGGCTCTTCTCTTCTTTTAGCCTTTTGATTCCCATCATAATTTCCGTTTCGTCCACTGGACTGATTTCTTCATCATTGTCGTCATTTTCTGATTCACTTTGGTATATGTCTTGGCGTACTGGGGCACTATACAAGTTTTCATATAAGTTGGTTGCTATATGTAGGATCTCTTTTCGTTCATGTGTTGTTTTTTGAGGGTCGTGAAGACCTTCAATCCAGGTCTTGTGAGATCGCAGTTCTTTGTACGCTTTTTTAACACCCCCTGTGCAGTTAAGATGTTTTTCGATAATTTGTTTTCGATGGTTTGAGTAGTCTTTTCGAACATATTTGCTTACCAGTTTATAGAGAGCTTTCAATTCACTTTTCATAGCTCGCGTCTTTGGCTTTATTTTTTGTAGAACACTTCTGCGTTGTCGTATTAGCTTTGTAGTATGAGCTGAAATCACGCTGCTTCTTACTTTATCTTTATTGTGTATGAGCGCTTTCTTCAAACTAGTTTCCAAAATATCAACTATTTTGTCGTAACATTCCTGTACCGAGTTGATATCTTGGCAGCTCATAAAATCCTCGCTGCGTTCATTGAGTGATTGTTTATATATTGATATTTCGTTTTCGTTTTTAAGTGAACTTCTTAAGTTGTTGCCATAATTCATTCTGTTTACCTTAAGCTTCTGTATAAGAAATGTTGCACTAACAAATCTGTGATCTGTAGAGAAATTTAAGTTGATGACTTGTAGATTCTGCACGTTCTTCTGTAAGATTGTCAGTATGTAGTCTAGTTCATTTTTTGTTTTGCCGTCTGGTGATCGCCAGGTCCATTTCTGATTTTTCTTATTCTTATAGAAAGTATTTATAATAGAAAGTTTGTTTTCAAAAGCGAATTCTATTAGTCGTTCACCTCTGCTGCTTCTTGTGCCATATCCGTGGTTTTTCATAATTAAATTTTCCTCTGGTTTTGGTTGACCAATTTTGGCGTTAAAGTCCCCCATGACTATTATGTTATTTTCTGACATTTTCATGGCTTTATCGATGGTATCATAAAAACACTCTATTTCAGTATCGTTTGCAGCGTCTGTTGGGGCATATACTTGCATAATACTTATTTTGAAATTGTTGACATTTAACGTCAATAACGCCACCCGTTCTGATAAACCAGTAAAGCTCTCGATGTGAGCTTTGAGGTGTTTCTTCACGAGGAAACCCACACCATAAAGACCTGGGGTCTCTCCTATGTAATGAAAAATAACATTTTCATATTCTTGGATTGAATTTCCTAGCCTCCTAGTTTCAGACAGGCCAATTATATCAAATTTAGTATTTTTCAGGGCATCCATTAATTCCAGTAGGCGGGCGTGAGTTGATAGGGTCCTTACGTTGTATGTGGCAATATAGATATATATAGATAGGCATATATATTGAGGGTAGTTCCAAGTAAACACAAAAATTTTGAGCTCTTATATTTTTAATTTAAAATAAATAGAAAAACAGTATTTTAGATGAAATAGCAGTGTAAAATTAGTACATAGACCTCTGGTGCACTCACTCATCTAATCAACTCTCCTTCACAACTTACTTCAACTGCCAGCACTGCACTTCACTGTTATGGACCTATACTCCAAATTATCGACTTGTGTGGAGGAACTTACGGCTACGTTTTCTTCAAGAATGACACAGTACGATGAGGACTTGAGGAATGCCAGCGGTGAGGGTTCCCACAAGACTATTGCCAGCCTATCGAAGGACTTCACCGAGTTCAAGAGTCTCATCTGGAAAACCTTGAGTGCACTAAAATCCCAGATGGAGTTGCTCGTGGTGGGGCTAGACAGGCACGAGATGGCATCCCGAGCTAAGGTTCTCCTACTGCATGGTCTGTCTGAGGAGAAGGATGCTGATCCTAGCACAGGTGTTATCAAAATTTTGTCGGAGCGGCTGGAAATGAAAAGCGTCACCCGAAATGACCTAACAGCTTGTCACCGCCTTGGAAGCAACACAAGCAAACCCCGGCCTGTCCTGGTTCGCTTTGAGAGTCGCATCGTCCGGAACGAGGTGTGGCGAAATAAAACCAAGCTAAAAGGGTCCGGACTGACGCTTTCCGAGTTTCTCACCAAGCCAAGACATGACATTTTCATGAATGCTCGGCAATTATACGGCATACATAGGTGTTGGACATCCGAGGGAAAAATTGTTATCCAGGTCTCTGATAAAACGCGGCGGAAGATCGAGTCTGCATCGGAATATCGAGAACTTGTGGCCCAGTTCCCCGTTGCCGAGACCAACACCGCTGTTACATCGAAGCCAGTGCCTGAGAAGAGATCTCGCAAGCCAGCAAAATGGTGGTACGGCATCACGGTTCTTCAATTTCTCGGTGTATAAGGAATTTGTTATGGTTTTTTTTTTGTTTTTCCTTGTATGTCGGTCACTCGATTTTTTTTTTGTTCTAACCTTTTATGTATTGTTTTTGTGTTTTGACTTTTGATGACCATGTAAGACGTAACTGTCACTGTCACAGGTCAATCAATTGACATAAGTTTTCTTGTTTTTTCAAAGTTACGTTCAGAAACACACTAACCTACTTTTTGCTTTTGTTTGGCTTATTGGCTTTTTAGAAATTTTATTTTAATTAATTATAATGTGACTGGCGAGTGCAACGAGGTTTGAGTACTTGAATTAATTTTGTTTGACTTTAGTTTTTTAGAGTAGTTTTTAATTTATAATATTTTTAATTTATAATATTTATATTTTATTATGTCAGATGATCTTGTGGATGACAGTTTTTTTTCGTGCTCCTCCTCTTTTGTTTCGGAGGAGGGCTTTGCTGTGGATCTTAGCGATGATAATTCTCTTAATCTTCGAGACCACCTTTCTTCTTCATTTTCAAATTGTCGCAAGTTCTTCAACGCTGTTCACATAAATGCTCAAAGCATACCTGCTCACTACTCTGACCTGCTGTCGTCCTTCGACTCAGATCTTGTTCATGCTGTCCTTGTATCCGAAACCTTTCTCAAACCTGCACTTCCTTCCACGCAGTATTCTCTGCCTGGATACAAAATTGTCCGCAATGACAGAACGGGCAAGGGATGTGGGGGGTTGCCATTTATCTCCGTGGGGATATCAGTTACAGGATAGTTGACCAGTCTCCGAGTATCTACTCAAAGTTTGCTGAACATCTATTCATTGAAATAGAATTTCAACACACAAAACTGCTTTTAGGTGTCTATTATAGTCCCTCCTGTCAAATCGACTACTTTTCCTCCTTCGAAACTAAATTAGAAAATCTTTCCCCACTCTATGAGCATACACTTATCTTCGGAGACTTCAACACCTGTCTGATCAAGGGAGATGTGCGGAGCCGTAAACTCCAATCTTACTTGTCTCTTCAGTCAATATGCACTTACTTCCGCTAAATGCCACTCACAGGGCTCCTCACTGTACTCCTTCTCTCTTAGATCTCATTATAGTTTCTGACCCTAATAAAGTAGCCACGCATGGACAGCTTCCTGCTCCTTTTTCCTATCATGACCTCATTTACCTTTCCTACAAAATTCGACCACCTAAACGCAAGGCCAAATTTCTTTTTCTTCGTAGTTTTAAAATCGTTGATCTGGAGCGTTTGAGGGCTGATGCGGGTGTGATTGACTGGTCTCCTGTGTTGACCTGCGAAGATATAGACTCTATGGTGTCAACCTTCAGCAGGACTTTGCTGGAACTATATGAGGTACATGCTCCACTTAAAAAGGTGAGAGTAAAACACCTTCCCGCGCCATGGCTATCCCCAGCAATTAAAAACCAGATGGCTAAGCGTGACAAGGCTAAGCGCGTGTACAGAAAGCAGCCCACCGAAGATAACTGGGCAATTTATAAGAGGTTGCGGAATCGCTGCGGTCGTTTGTGTAGGAATGCAAAAAGGCGCCACATTCATAACTCCATTGATAACTTCAACCCAACACAAGTAGTGCAATTTTTAAAAACTCTTGGTATTGGCAAAGCCTCTAGCGAGAGTGCTCCCGAAAAGATGGACCTCAATGCACTTAATGCTCATTTTTGTAAGTCACCTATCACCCTTGACAACCATGTTAAATCCTCCACTCTCAAAGAACTCTCTAATCTTCCTTTGCCAGCAAATACTTCTTTCTCTTTCCACCCAATTGCTGAACTAGACATTAAGAAATGTATCCTATCCATCTCCACTAAGGCGGTAGGAGATGATGGCCTTCAACTCCAAATGTTCTTGCCTATTTTGACTGAAATAGTTCCTGTTGTAACTCACATTGTAAATTTTCACTCTTTACAAACTCTTTTCCTACGGCCTGGAAGAAGGCTCACGTCCTGCCGCTTCCCAAAGTTTCAAATCCCTCCTTACCATCCCACTTCCTTCCAATTTCCATCCTCCCAATCCTCTCCAAAGTCCTCGAGAGTATTGTTCAGAAGCAACTGTCTTGTTATTTGTCCTCTAATGGCCTGCTGAGTCCTTACCAATCTGGTTTTAGACCTGGCCATAGTACTGTTACAACTCTTGTTAAAATAACAGACGACATAAGACTGGCTATGGAGAATAAATCTCTAACTGTATTGGTTTTACTGGATTTCAGCAGTGCCTTCAACTCAGTTGACTTTGACATTCTCCTAGGAATCCTTTCCACCCTTAATGTCTCTGCTCCAGTAATTGAGTGGTTCAAATCTTATCTTCGGGGACGCTCGCAGTCTGTTCAATCTGATGAATGTTCCTCTAAATGGTGTGAATTGACTGTGGGCGTCCCTCAGGGTGGCGTCCTCTCTCCTCTTCTCTTCTCAATTTTTATAAATGCTATCACTAAGGTACTTTCTTCTAACTATCATCTCTATGCAGACGACTTGCAGTTGTATCGTCATTTTAAAGTAGCAGACCTCGTTGAGGCTGTGGCTGCCATCAACAGTGACCTTGAAAATATTAACCAGTGGGCTAAATCCTACGGACTATTACTAAACCCTAACAAATCGCAAGCGCTCATTGTTGGTGGTAGATACATGCTCAACCTATTGGATCACCGGTGTCTCCCGCCGATAGTGTATGATTCAGTGCCCATAGATTACTCCAAAACCGCAAAAAATTTAGGCGTTCATATGGACACTAACCTCTCTTGGGAGGTCCATATTGCAAGTGTGAGTAAGAGGGTCTTTTACTCCTTTCAGTCCCTTAAACGTCTCCAAAAATTCTTACCATTTCATACTAAGGTCACTCTTGCGCAATCCCTTCTTCTACCGCTCATAGACTATGCGGATGTCTGTTTTCTAGATGCTACGGAGGTACTCCTTAACAAACTCGAGCGACTGTAGAACTTGTGCATCCGCTTTATTTTTGGTCTCCGCAAATACGACCACGTGTCGGAGTATCGGAACAGATTAAAGTGGCTGCCAATTCGGCGTCGTCGGGATACCCATATCCTATCCCTTCTCTATACTATCCTGCACAATCCTAATTCCCCTCAATACCTTCGTGAACGCTTTGAATACCTCGTGCCGAGAGGTAAACCCTGTCGCACTGCCACTTCTCTTCTCCTTCGTCCTCCGCGACACACTTCCAGCCGCTATGATGGCTCTTTCTCTGCTACAGCAGTGCGTCTCTGGAACTCTTTCCCACACTCCATACGCGACAGCCCTTCTCTGGAGGTCTTTAAGAGGATGATTAAAGATCATTACCTAACACAATGACATAATATTATTATTTATATATATATATATTTATTTATTTATTTATTTATTTATGTACGTACGTAGTAAGTATATTTATGTTTTAATTAAATTCGTCATAGGTTATTTTAATATTGTACACTGGAAGCCTGCCCTCTATAATTGTAAAATTTCTCTGTCACTCTAGGGTTTGCTGTAAGAGAACTCAGCATTGAGTTAAGCTCGCCTTTGTACATGTACTTTATTATCAAATGTATGTAATGTTGTTTTTTGGTGTACAATAAAGAATTAAGAATAGAATAGGTTATTGTTCTCAGGCTCTAATTTATTTAAGGCCTTTGTCTCTGGAGGGTGTCGGTCTTTTTCTCCCACTGGGACCGGCCGGATTGGGAGAGCGGGAGGGGCCTTTTGTGGCTGCTATTCTGTTTCATAGTGTTCTGCCGTTAGTTCTTGTTCGTGCGAAGTACTTTCCTTATTGTAAACAAGTGTAGGCTTTTGTAGTTCTTCATAGATGTTGTCTTGCTTTTCTTAATAGGTTGCTTCTTGGTTACTGTGGTTTTTTGGCTATTGAGTGGAACTATTTCGGGTGATTCAGATAGGGTTCTTTTGTTTGCATGGTATTGAGGTAGGCTTTTATTTTTGTTGGGTAGTACTACAAGCTTGACATATTTTATAAAAGCTTTATTGCCCAGCTCTCTTTCTACTTTCAACTGGGTTTGTAGGTCTCTGCGTTTGTTCAAGACTTCTAGGGGATAGTCCTGTTTTATATAATATGGTGAGTTTTTCAGGCATTTTTGGTTTTGCTGGATTTTTATTTTTAATCCAATTGTGCTGAACGTAACAACAACAGGACGTATTTTATCGCCTTTTTTCCCAAGTCTTCTGACCGCTTCTATACCATTTTCATACTTTAAATTAAAATAGTTGTGTATTAGGTCCAGTATTGTTTTTTCTAAATCGTGATAAGATTTTTCTCGTTCTTCTACTCCAAATATGACCAAGTTTTTACGTCTCATTTATCTTTCTAAATTGTTGATAGCTGAAGAATGCTCCTCTAATTTATTTTCCAGATGTTCATTTTTAATTTCCAAGCTCCTAAACTTGTCATCTAAATTTTTGATAATAAATTATATAGATGATAGTGTGTATTACTTCGTGTAAATTATTTCATCACCACTGCTTTAGAAACGGTGAAGGAAAAAAACGTGAGGAAACCGGCCTGTCCTGGAATCAAAAATTCAAAGACATGGACATCCACCAACCAACACTGGGCCCGCATGGTGGATTATGGCCCATTCCCTCTCTTACCTAGGAGGCCTGAGTCCCAGCAGTGGGAATGTTAATAGGCTGATGATGATGAAACAAGAAAACTGACTTCCATAATTCTCAAATGGACAACCGTTGTGTTTAGGACTGCAATAACCTGAGGACCTAGACCAACAGACATTCTGTCAACCATGGTGATTGTCGAAGTTCCTAAATGTAAGGTATTGGTCACGGTAAAATTTCGATAGCGTTTTGTAATCCGTTACTTTTTTATCATTTTACCGGCATCACGTCAATTATTGTTTTAAGTCCCATTTGATAGAATACAGGTTATATAATGTCATCAATCTAAACTCCGAGCTGCTCTGAGAAAACCTTATAACATTGCCTGAACCACAGCCTGAACTGTGGTTTAACCGAGGTTCAGAATCTAGGATTTGCTTAAACCTGGGTGCATGGTACTCAATATTTAACGTAAAGTAGTAAAGCTCGGAGACACGCTAGCCGGAAATTCCACCGCACTTAGATCGTATGTAGAGTGCCATACATATCTCAACAACTCAGAATCGGACGTGCTATTCACGGGTAGAGCTGTTAACCATTCAACGGTCCGGAACCTAATCTGATCCGCACTGTCTCGTCAACAGTTTGGATTTATCATGTGTTCGAAGATAAGCAATTTACTGCTTTTTTACGTCGAAAATCTTCACAGTATGTAGGTATAGACTCATCATCATCAACATTTCAGCCGAAAAACGTCCATTGTTGAACATAGGCCATCCCCAAGTTTTGCCAGATTGACAGTTTCCGTGCGTCTCGCATCCAGCGTATTAGGTTATCGAACCACGAAAAGTTCTAGTTGGTACCTAATTTACAATAGTCGATTTTTAAGGTAGTGAAAATGTAAAAGATTTTCTAATATTGCTCCATTTCTTAATTTTACACATGTCAGCATATTGGCTAAATCAAAGTCGATTTTTAAGGTAGTTTGGCAAATTTGTACGTGACACTCCCATGGTCCGCGCGGGTGGCGGGGGACGTTACTGCCCAATGACATGACGGTGCGATGACGCGACGACACTTCCCTCAGGTGACACCCGAGGGAGTCCCGCACGCACTGTTACCACCCCCGCCGCCTTACGTGCCCCGCACCCGCGGTCCATGAGAGTGTCATTTACAAATTTGCCAAGTTCTAGTGAAAATGAAATCACTAGTCAGCATGTTGCCTAAAGCGATTTTTAAAGTAGTGAAAATGTTCTACAGTTGCTTCATCAATAAATCTTACACATTAGTAGGTTAAAGTAGTAAGAAAATAGATAACTATTAAAATTTTGTCAAATAATCATATTATTGGAAACACGAAAGTGTGTATGTAGAAAGAATTACCTCAGAGTGAAAAGCGAAGCACGGGCAAAATCTAGTACCTCTCTATAAATCTCAAAGAAGTTTTTACGAAATTCTAATATATGGCTATTTTCAATGTGTTACCTTAAAAATAACTATATCTCTCGTAATAAGCGTCCTCAAATTGTTTCGGGTCTCCCATTTTGAGAGTAGACGGGCATGCAATATTGTAGTTATCATACATATTTGTAGCCAACTTGCTGTCATTATGCCAAATAGTTATTGCATTCCCGAGTACCCGTGTTTATATTGTGGTTAAAGTACCTTTCGGGTACCCAATATGTTCGTATGACACAATATGCCATAAGGTTATCGCTTGGTAGATCGTTTGTTTCGGAAATGGGCCTTGAAACTATTATTGAATAAGATATTATTTTCGGAATCAAAACTCAAAATAAGTTGTTTGTATATGTGAGTATAATATGTTTATAAATACACCCATGATAGGATAAAAGCCGGATACATGCCATCATTTTTGAAATCACTCTATAACTCTCATTAGAAAAAGCAAAAATCTTTATTTGTAAAACTGGCGGTACTTTGGTTTTTATCTTCAAATTAATGAAAAGTAAATAAACATTTTCTTTAAGTAAGTAAATTTTAATATTTCTACACCGGCAACAGTAGTATACGTGAAACTGTTTAATATTAAGATTTGAATGTACCATATATACTCAGAAATAAATAAATCCTGACTTATCTTAATGTTACCAGAGTATTAGCAATCCTTGCGGTCCTTTATATTTTGTGACATCTATTTCTCATAGGGGATAGTTGCCTAATTCATGTTAATTAAGTTTAGGACAGACATCGAGAAACAGGCCATCTATCCTGCAAAAACTTTATTCGCATTTTGCCTTCCCATGCACAGAGACATGAGATACGGTCAACTTAGTGGTAGTTACTAACTATACCCCTGGGACAACAAACCTGGTTTTACCCTACAGGAGAAATTCGGAGTGTTGGGCAATGTTTTTTTTTAAAATAATAACTAGCTTCTGCCAGCGGCTACGCCCGCGTGAATGTCGAAAATTTGCTATTCCTAACTATAATCAATCTCTATGCAAAATTTTATCTAGATCCGTTCAACCGATGTGGCGTGATTGAGTAACAAACATACATCCATACAATTATCCAAACTTGCACATATTAGTAACATAAAAATATATATAACACATACGAAATATGTATGAAATCATAACAACACGCCTTTGATCCGCGAAGAGTTAGGCAGATGTTTACCTACCTATACTACCTAGATTACACAGTCGGTATAAGGAGTAAGCTTATTGCGATCAACTGGACACCTATTCAGTCTTTGGGTAATAACTATTGACAAATTTCCAGGTGGAAAAAACCAAGAGCACTTTGCTCGATCCGGGTTAAAATCCAGGACCTTCTGTTCAGCAGTAGCACTTGCAACCATAAGATGAAGAGGACTCGTAGTAATAAAACTTTAAGGCCGTAAAATATACTTGATTTTATAAATAAAAACACTCAACCCCTTAGGTTTAATCCCCTTGTTTATTGCATTTCCTCAAATTTTACAAAAAATAAAAGGCCAAAATGCGCAGGGGTTCTTTTTCGGCAATAATAAATTTAAACCTAATTGGATTAGAGTTATTATTCTTTCTTAATTGTGCAGATCAACTCAAAGACTAACAAAAATGTAATAAAATATATGGTGTTAATCCCTAAAAATTTTGCAGATTTTTAGGAAATGCAATAAAATCTTTAGAAATTACGTTTAAAAATTGTCCTTTAAGGCTCAATACAAAAATATCTTATCTCTATTCTATGGCCTATATAAAAATAACATAAAAGGAACCTTTGTGACTCTTAGGTCATAAGTTATGGTTGTTAGACTATGTGGTGGTGTATATCGTAATTAGTAAGTCAGGTACTAAAATTGCTCTATGTTTGAGGGTGTGGTGATTGCACCCCTTATGAGGGGTGTTTTTTATCGATATAATTGAGTGTATTTTACGGCCTTAAAGTTTTATTACTACAAGTCTGGACAGACTGTTTATCACTGTCCTAATGTCTACGTATTATAGCCGTTGAAAACCGTAACATTTATTTAGTAACCTACCAAAAGAAAACGAAAAATTATTGGATTCAAATCCTTTTGTCTAACAGTGTGTGCAATTAGAATCCTATCCGGCTTTCAGTAAAATCAAATACAGAGAGTTTATTTCCTAGCAAACCAACTTTTTTTTTCCCTTTCATCCCATTCCATCATTGCATTATTAGTTCTGATATCAGCTTTCTCTCCATGCAGCCGAAGTTAACCTGCATGTAAATACACTGCGCCGTTAGCAATTCACCAATAAAATCGCTAAATTTTCAGCGTATTTATAAATACAAGTACCACTCAAACGAACGTAAATGTACAAAGCTACACAATCACATATTTAAATGAAAGCTCTTGAATTAAGTTTTACTGGATATACTGCCACAAAACTGCGTATCCCGTGTCATTAAATAGTTGGTGCGAAATAAAACAGAAAATGTCGGCAATGTTGGCGTGGTCGCAGATTCTGCTGTGTGGTCGCACGCTGTGGTCGCACATGTCTCATGTGGTCGTAAAATGTCCATTTGTCGAGCCACATTCGCATACAGTGTCACTCGTCATACGAATATATACAATTGGAAAAGCAAATTGGAACATTCGGTTCCGGTCATTTATTGTTAAATGTAATTTTTATGTAATATGAATTTTGGCCGTTTAAAATTCATGTACCCTTTTAATTTTAAATGAAATGTTTCGTGTGAAAATTTTCGTGTTTGTAGTTGCAATTATACGGGCGTTTTACATTTTTATTACATCACTTCATTTTCACGTGCTCGTGATTTGATTGTGTTTAAACTTTATTGAATGTTTCAGTGGCTATTATCGAAGCTGTGATAGCTTCATTAATAAATGAATACAGCGATTGAAGAAGTTAAAACCACTTTCTAGTAATGTATAGTACTGAATAATTAAGAGATGTCTTCAGAACGGAGGGTTCCCTGATACTGACTGGTATTTATTTCTTCTGGTTTTTCACCGATTTGGAAAGACTCTTGCAATTTACAAATGTTTTTTTTATTAATAAGAACTTATTGTACACAGTTATGCTAAAAATATATCTTTAACTTTAAACCTCAATATTTTATTTAGATTAGGTTAGGTTTTTTTGGAATGATTTGTTTGAGCTATATTTAAAAAAAAAGAAAGAAAGAACAAAACATATATAGTTGTGATCCGCACATGAGACACGAGATATAAGCATAAAAAACCCCGTGCGAGACCAAAAAGGCTCTTATTTCAGCATGTACAGCAGCATGCACAGTATTGGAACACAAATGTCAGAAGCAGGTGGATAACCTTTAGATTACCATTGAACAATTCCCTGTGTACGTTAAATGCCCTGCATATATCCACCCTGTATATTCCTCCCCGGTCTTCGTTGTTTTTAACCGACTTTCCAAAAAGGAGGAGGTTCTCAATTCGGATGTTTATATTTTTTTGTTTTTGGGGTTCCGTACCTCGAAAGAAAAAAACGGAACCCTTGTAGGATCACTTTGTTGTCCGTCCGTCCGTCTGTATGTCAAGACCCTTTTTCTCAGGAACGCGTGGAGCGTATCATGGAGTAGTATCAAGCTGAAATTTATATAAAATACTCAGGTCTACTGTCCCTTAAAGCTGTGAAAAAATAAAACTTACAGCTATAGCTGACGCTAGCAGCGACTTGCAAGTAAAAAGATTTCCTGGGTTCCTAAATATTTTTCTATAAATACAGTGACGATTTGTTTTTAAATATTTTTGAACGTTTTTACAGTTTCATTTTACCAAAATGTGTTGAAATACAAATTTAAAAATCGAGAGGCATGCCTCTGAAATTTAAAACCGCGCCATCTATTGTAATCAATTTTAAATTTTCCGTTCAAATAATCTTTTAAATGTGAATTAAAAGCCCAATATTCCATAATTTTGTACTTAGGATAGTTTATTAAACAAGAACAATACAATTTTCACACAATTCAATAACAAATCGATGCATATCGCGCCATCTAGTGACATCTAGTTGATGCAAATTTTCTTTCTTAGCGCTGGGACCTCGTGCTATGGCGTGTTCTCTGTCCATTTTGATATGCTACGAGAAAACAAATCATGCCGTAACGAAGTGACGAAAGAAACTCGGCATTGTGAAGTTTACCTATTTAATTTCAAAAACTCGACTCATTTTTGTCACCTCACGGCACACCACTAAACGACTAGAGACTTTAATTAATTACTCTCAAAAACATATAAATATGTCTTTGAGTATGCATGGTCCATGTTTAACTTATCATAGTACAGTAAACATATAGGTAGGTGTATAAGTATGTTGTCATTTTGCTTACCCAGTCCGTCCATTAACGGCAGTCAACATTAACTAAAACTAACTCAGCCAGATATTTTGAGTTCATAACCAAAATTAATATTGAAATACCAGAACCGGATCAGATCTATGAAAACAATCCCCTGACTCCTAGTCCATTGACATTATAAGGCGTGTTACTGAAAGTGATTTTCCCGACGTAAAGTATTTTTAACCTACTTCAAAAAAAGGAGGAGGTTCTCAATTCGTCGGAATCTTTTTTTTTTTTTTTTGTATGTTCCCGGATTACACAAAGACGCCTGGACCGATTTCAAAAATTCTTCTTTTGTTTGAAAGGTTATACTTCCTAGTTGGCCCCATAGTCATCAGGTCATGATCTGATGATGAACTCCTCGAATATTATAGGCAACGATATAGTGATTTTGGTATTTTCATCAACAATGCAATCATTTTCACTCAAAAAGTATCATTTGGTGAAGTGAAACTGATGAAGAAGACCACAGATGGCCACTGGAACTCCTAAATGCTTAGTAAGTCACGGGCATAAGATATCTCGACTATAATGAAACAAATACTTAAAAATAAATGGTACTGATTAAAATGGCACCGTCAAACTGATCTGATGATGAAGCCGGAAGGTAGGCACTGGAACACTCAAATAAAACAAAGTATCTGTATAGTGTTTGGGCTTATTGGAATCGCCATGAGATTTACTTTGCCAGTAAATGATAATCATGTTAATTGGAGGCACCTACCAAAACTAAAAATAGAAAAATAAAAAACTTTTTTACAAAAAATCAAACCGACTTCTAGAACAAAAAACTACAAAACAAAAAATAAAATTCTTTTCCGAAGTCGGTGTCGAAAAACGGAAAACAATGGGTAAAAAAAACACCGACTTCGGAAAAGAATTTTATTTTTTGTTTTTTAGTTTTTTGTTCTAGAAGTCGGTTTGTTTTTTTTTGTTGCTACACTTTTTTTTTAAACATTGCCCTACACTAGGAATTTCTCCCTGTATCGCTGGTGCGTTTACAAACATATAAACTCACATACATAACACCCAGAGCCGGAACAACTATCTGAAGGTCATACAACTATTTATTTTGTGCGGGCAATAGGTAGAAATTCTAACATGAGGTAACATCACGCCTGTATTCCCTGAAGGGTAAGGTGGAAATGCACCTACAGTACACCCACATTTTATCAGTTAAATTTAAGTCCCTTGTTAATTTCGGGGAATTTGCGATGGAATTCCATGATCTAATTCCGCCCAGCCTGTTCCATCATCGGACTACCAGACGTACGGCGATGCGTCATCGGTACATGGTGGACATTCGGATTTACTTTGTACACCTATAAATCCGTTTAGGGAAATTCAGGATAGATTTTTTTATGTGATTTAGCAAATACACTATTGACTCTGAAAGCATTTAGACTACATTTAAAATAATAACCAATCCATTTCAGCATGCCCTGAAAGTAAACAAAGATACATAAAATAAATGGGGCTGGTTTAATACAACTAATCGACAACATAAAATGGAATGCATTTCAAAATGAAATCGTAAACAACTCGAATCGATTGCTGTGGTTCAGTCAAGAGCTAAGTACACTATGGGATTAGATTTTTATTATTCACGCTGATAAATAATTTTAGGCTAGATACGTGTATGTTTTATTCAGAATGTTTTAACCTTTTCAAATTTGAATAAACAGACTCTAGAGGGTGGGTTAATAATTTAGGGACTATTTTCAACCTATCAGCAGTAATAATTATTGTGAAAAAAAAAATATTGATAAAAATAACAGGTTTTATGCTTCCTCTTGTTCTTTTCCAGTCGATAGAAAACTCTTTTGGTATTTTGTTGTAAGTGTCCTCTAAAGTGCAGGTGTATGGACATTTGAGGCAATCCAGGATGTGCGACATATTCTGCATGGGCACCGCACTCACAATGTATATCAGACGGGTCAGATTTTATGCAATTTTTTCGTTGTTCTAGATGTTTTTCCTGTTCGTCAAAAGGAAAAAAAATACTCTTATAGGATCACTTCGATGTCCATGTGTTAAGAACTTTTTCTCTGGAACGGCTGGAGACATCAAGTTGAAATTAATATGATATTAGGTTGAGGTCTGCAATCCCTTGGAACTGTAAAAAAATCAAACTTCTAAAACAACGTGATCAAAGATACTTATAACATTTATGTCACATATTTGAGGAATCGTAAGGGTCTGAAAACCTAAAGGGTACCCGTAGAATCATGAAATTTGGCAAGAATCTGAATACTGTAAATTTGTAACTATATAAAAAATCTTATTTGCAAATGATAAACTGACCGCGACCTATATTGATGTATGGGGACAACAGATTTCGAACGGCAAATTTAATTTTATCCTTTCGTTAGAGCAATGTTCCGTTCTTTTTTTGTTTATGAGTGTCAGTAATGTTACCTACTTACTTGGTGACTGTAGCTATTTATAGGGATCCCTAGCCTCGGTGCGCGAGTCTGACTCGCATTTGGGCAGTTTTTTGTTTTGATACCCAGAAGAAGCATGAGACTTCATTCCCTCATTTTTGGTTGTGATGTGACATTTAGTTGTTTGGATAGAACAAATCATAATCTAGCCTGAACATGGAGATTTATATTCATATTAGATGAATATCTACGTTTTCATTCTCGCCAGCCAATTTTAAACATTAATTATTTGCTTTGTCTCTGTCTGGGACTATTATTACAATCTTACTAAAACAGATTTTCAATTGCTTATGTTTATGGCTTGTCAATCGTCATGTTCTAATCATACTTGCCAATACTGTGAAGATTGGCCAACTATATGTGCAATTCACGTGTTTAAACCCTGTAAAACGGTCGATGCCCACACAATAATTGAGAGTGCACCTTCTCTTTAGGTCGATCTTTGTGCAAGGGCTATCTCGCAAAGCTTCGCCACATCAACCAATTAGAAAGCGCTCAGAACGTCTCCGTCTCAAGCATAACGTCTTGTACGTGTTCACATTTGTTCTAGAATTGTTTGGAGACCACTTTGAGCCGTAATAATAGGAACATGGAACATAACGCTTAACCTATCAAACGAACATGGCTTCTGGTGCAAGACCAGTCAGTTTTCAGATGTAGAAGGATTTTGTTAGTCACGCTTCTAAGAGCGAAATTCGCACGTCCACTAGGCAAGATAAATGTTTCGCTGTTGTGACTTTCACTTTTTACCAAAAACAAGTTTGTATCATCTTAGTTTCTTATCAGTAGAAACAGAAACCGTGACTCAATTTTTCGATACTCTTCCATTTTGTCAATGACCAGTTGCGATGCAGTTCAACAAAGCTTAAAAGATTATTATGATCTTCTCTGGTAACCTCACCAGCACCACAAAATGTTCAGTATCTGTAAAAGTTTTAGTGAAACGACTCAAGAAAATATTAGCTCACTACGGCTTACATTAAGGCGTTTGTGCACTCGTTCTGCGATTATTTGTTAGAAACTATTCGGCATTTTTTCTATAATCTTAGACAGAGAGGCATACAGTTTTCATCATTATGATAATGATGACACAGAGAGACATACCGTTTCATGTGTGTACAGAATTTCCTCATAACAAGCATCGACATAAGTGTGTAGGTACACGTCCTAAGTGGCATATACGAGGCTGTTTGAAAGTTAGGTTAGGTCAGGCACATGTATACTCGTTTCGGGTGACGCAGGTGCTCTCGGGGCATGGTTGCTTCGGGAAGTACCTGTGTCGCATAAACAGGGAGCCGGACGCCCGGTGTCACCACTGCGTCGACTGCCGGGAGGACACGGCGCGGCATACGCTGGCAGAGTGTGCCGCTTGGGAGGAGCCACGCCGTGCCCTCATCTCTGAAGTAGGCAGTGACCTGTCGCTGCCGGCCGTAGTCGAGTCTATGGTCGGCAGCGAGGAGTCCTGGGACGCGGTGGTATCCTTCTGCGAAACAGTCGTCTCGCAGAAGGAGGCTGCGGAGAGGGAGAGGGAGATTTTATCTGCTAACCCGATCCGCAGCAGACGCGCCGGGCGTCGACGGAGGGCGGACAACGCCCTCTTCCAGCCCCCCTAAATGGGTCCAGGGGCGACGGACTCAGGGACGTCCGTCGCCCCACACACATCAGGACCCGAGGTGGCGGCGCGTAGTGTTCCTCGCGCGCCCCTCTTAGACGTCGCGGGGGGAGTCAAACACCTCACTCCCCCTCCAACCCGAGACCGTGGCCCGCAGAGGCGGGCCGGCACTAGCCGGGGGTTGCGGAAGTATCATTGTTCCCGCGACCCCCAGCGTAGGTGTGAGATGGAACACCGGGGTGGTTTTTAGTCAGTAGGAGTCTGACAGACCCCTCCGCCCCCCCCAGGGCGGAGGGCATCCGATGAGGATTTTCCACCCCGGAACAAAAAAAAAAAAAAAAAAAAAGGCACATGTATACTACAAGTGGCACATAACTTAGATACCTGAACCAACTGTTTCCTTTAGTAATTTGAACTTTAATTGAAATAAATTGAGTTGTTGTGTTGCACTGAAATTAATACAGGTCGATTAATATTCAAGTTATGTGCAACAGTTGTTTGTCTATGTGAGGGTACTTTCTTGATTATGTATAGTTGCATAGTCCTATTACTTTATGTCAAGGTAACTATGGATCCCTTTTTCACTTTGGGGAAATCTTTGAAGGAATTACATAATGTTAAATTTTGTAACAAATCTTCACGTGAATTACATCTTTTTACATTTAAGATTAATGTTGACTAACGTATCATCATACATTCACAAAAATATCGATTAAATAGTCTTCAATATTTTTACGAACCTTTTTTTAATAACCTTTTTGTATAAAGAAAAGAAAGAAAACACTATTATTTGAGACCCGAACAGGAGTCACGAGAAATATGCATAAAAATTAACAATAATAAAAAATTAAAACCCCGTGCGAACCAAAAAGGATCGCATGTGCAGCGATATCGATGACCTAATGAAGAATAGTAAAATAATACCTTTGTTTAAATCAGGTAGTACATCAGACCCTACAAATTATAGACCTATTTCAGTACTACCTACTTTTAGTAAGATATTTGAGAAATTAATTTTAGAGCAATTGCAAAGATTTTTTAATAAGCATAAATTATTACATAGCAAACAGTTCGGTTTTACAAGGGGTCGTTCAACTACTGATGCCGGTGTTGAGCTTTTAGGACATATTTATAATGCATGGGCAGATAAGTGCGATGCCCTGGGAATCTTTTGTGATTTGTCCAAGGCATTTGATTGTGTTCTTCATGAAACGCTAATCAGGAAACTCCGCCACTACGGGATCCGGAACAGCGCTCTGGATCTTCTTACTTCTTACTTGAGTAATAGGATTCAGACTGTTGACGTTAATGGAAAAAGATCACCCGGATCTATAGTAAAAATGGGAGTCCCGCAGGGCTCGATTCTTGGTCCTTTCTTGTTTCTTATTTATATTAATGACTTGCCTTACCTCATAAAGGATAACCATGACATAGTGTTGTTTGCAGATGATACTTCACTTTTGTTTAAACTTAAACGGCAGCAGCTGGTTACTGACGAAGTAAATAGCGCGATCTCAAAAGTAGTTCATTGGTTCAATGTTAACAATTTACTCCTTAATGAAAAAAAAACCAAATGCATTAAGTTTACCCTACCTCACGTTAGGCAGGTGAAAACTGATGTGTTGATAAAGGGCGAAGAATTGAATCCTGAGAATAGCACAGTATTTTTAGGCTTAACTTTGGATGCTAAGCTTCAGTGGGGCCCACATATAGATAAATTGTCTAAGAAGCTAAGCTCCGCAGCATATGCTGTTAGAAAAATTCGTAATTTAACTGACATAGAGACAGCCCGTTTAGTATACTTTAGCTATTTTCATAGTGTAATGTCGTACGGTATTCTGTTGTGGGGAAATGCCGCCGACATCCAGAATATCTTTGTTTTGCAGAAAAGAGCTGTTCGATCAATATATAAATTAAGCCCGAGGCACTCTCTCAGAGAGAAATTTAAGGAGATTAATGTAATGACTGTGCCCTCTCAGTATATTTATGAAAATCTTTTATATGCTCATAAAAATATAAAATTGTTTAAAAAATACAGTGATATCCATAACATAAATACTAGGAACAAACACAAATTTGTAGTACCTACAACAAGGCTCAAGAAGATAGGTGGCTCGTTTAGATGTCAATGTGTACGCTTATATAATAAGCTTCCAAGCCACGTACAAGATCTAAGTCTTAATAAATTCAAATCATTCGTTAAACGTAAGTTGTGTCAGAAAGCGTTTTATACTATTAAAGATTACGTTGAGGACAAAAAGGCTTGGGATTGAGCTGCTCCAATTAATTTTGATTTTTTTATATTTTGCACCGTGAATTTTGTTTTTAATTTTGATATTTTTTTTTGTTTTCTTGCAATGACAAGAATATTTACTTTTTAAAGTATTATATTTTTTTATTTTATTATTGTAAATGTGAAGACTATGTGGCTTTTTGTTTTTTATTATAACTTAGTTAGTTTTTACTCATGGTCTGGCAGTTTGAGTAATTTATGCGGCCTACCCGAATGTTCTTTCTTTGGTATTGTTCGTCGAATCGTTGAGCTCCGTAAATTCTGAGTTGAGCTGCTCGGTTATTGACAAATGCGTGCACTGACTGGACAGGTCCACTCAATCTGGCTGGTTCTTTCCTCAAAAGACCATTTCAGACATATGTCTACATGGTCTTCACATGATATAACCAAGTTTTTGTCAAGACTTTAAAAGAGACTGTGACCTCTGAGTTTGTTTCGGCCTTTCTTCTCAGAGTAGTCAGATAGGAAACGCCGACCTCATCTAGTTTTAAAAAATATGATCGACATGTAAAAGTGTTTGTACAAACCAACTTACAGAAATAAAATCATTTATCATTTATCCAAAAAAGAAAAGCATAGCTGTTAGCTGTTGCATTTTAGCACGGAAAAACGGCCATTCAACCCGTATTATTGAAATTCATAAGTTGAATCAATAGGAAAAAGCCGTCATGAATCGGTATTTAACGTTATTCTCCGCATTTGTACTAACGAAAAAGGTTTTTTTTTTAGGTTCCTACTGGGTATATTAGGAAAAGGGCAATGACTCCTAATTCCATATTAAAACAAAACCGTTATATTGTTTGTAAGTAGGTTGGTTTCTACGGCAAATAAATCAGAACAACTCAACAATATCAAAAGAGGACATCTATCTATGAAGCCTGTGGTCAACGGATACGCCGAACACATTGCGAAAACAAGCCAAACTTGGGTCCTTCGGCCGTTCACGAGAGCAGTTCCTATTTTTATGAGGGACTAGGCGACCCTCACTGATCCACCCACATATATTGACATTCGTAGTTTTTAAAAATCCAAATAAAATCGCCCTAACCTCCCCTTAATCGTAATACTTCCCATTTTTTACTCATGAAAAACGATATTAAGTTTATTTTTCAGGTAACTAAGAGATAATGAACATGTGCAATAACCGCTATTGCCATCCTAAAAGAAAACAACTATACTTCTTAATCCACTGCTTTCGTACGATATAAAGTTTGTGATACACTTGTTTTACGCATAAAATGAAACTATGTACTTATTATTTTATGATTATAGTGTACGCTGAGCTTAGATTGGTCTTCGATTTGGGACACTGATTTAATGTCAGAGGTTTATTATTTTCTTACTGGCGTGAGTAAAGCTACGGGCAAAAGTTAGCGATCATTAATTTATTTGTACACACTTGTATCGACAGGATTGGTCCACAATTGCGCTAAACTAGGAGGATTGGAAGGAAGAAAGGGAGGCCTTTGCCCTGCAGTGGGACATAATAGGCTGACAATAAAATGATAAATAATAATAAATTGTATACTAAGAGACCTTACATCATAGTCATCTACAAAAAAGTAATAGTTGTATTTAGTTTAAATAGGAACATTATTTTGCAGTTAATTTATGTTCGATTAGTTCTTCATCAATTTCTAATAATATAATAAGTAAGCCTACACACACAAACAAACAATATTATATACCCAGGCATATTTGCATGTTTTACTTAGTACAACATTTTATTTGCAAAGGATAGACAAGTAAATTGAATTTCATATAAATTATTTAAAAAAAATGCTGATTTTTATTAGCAGTTTTAAAGAACGGTATCGAATATTTCTCCCCCCTCCTTTGATGTATGGACCCCTTAAAAACATTTAAAAATATTTTTTGACAATTTGTATGGCTTGGGATCAACGAGATGCTTATACTGTGAAAATTTTAAGACTAGCTCCAATCGTTTGGTTCTAAAACGCGTGTGACAGACGACGGACAGGCAGACTATTAAAAAAATCATCAGTCTTGCCAAGAGGTATCGAGTAATGCGAGTAATAATCCGAATAGACTAGGCAGATTGAGGGTCATAATCATAAATTTATGTTTACCGATAAAACATAGGCAAATCTAAGTGATCCCAACCCATGATTCTATCTCTAATTTACGTGGGACACTCAGAAAGTTTTGCGAAACTAAAAAAAATTGTTCTATACGTACATATATTTTTATTAAATCTTTTCAAAGTACTTTCCACCAGCCTCTATACAAAGATTCATGCGCCTAAACCAGTTTTCAAAACACTTTTTCCAGTCCGCCGCAGACACCTCGTTTACAGCCTGCTCGAACGCAGCCAGCGCATCTTCCGGCGACGAAAATTGTATCCCTTTGAGCTGATTTTTTATTTTTGGGAATAAAAAGAAGTCACACGGTGCTAGATCAGGGCTGTAAGGAGGGTGACCCAGGAGTTTGACTGGCGTGCTGTCCAGGAAGTCCCTCGTTTTGAGTGCGGTGTGCGCAGGTGCATTGTCGTGGTGGAGCAGTAGCCCGCGGAGCCCTGTGTTTGGTCGCTTGTTGCTTATAACAGAGAAAACTTCTGGCAAACATTTGGTAGTATACCATTCGGCATTAATGCTTCTTTGATCCCGTAAGGGAATTGATACCAAGTGGCCAGTCAAATTAAAAAAGCTAGCGATCAAAATCTTACCCCCGCTTCTAGATCGCTTCACTTTGGTAGGCGTTGGCTCATTTTGAAACACCCAAACAGTCGACTGGCGCTTGGTTTCTGGGTCGTATTGATAAATCCAGGACTCATCACCTGTAACGATGTCGTAAACACGCCGAGACGAGCCTGCTTCAAATTTGTTAAGCATATCACGGCACCATTCCACCCGGGCCTGCTTCTGAGCATCGGTGAGGTTGTGCGGCACCCAGCGTGATACTATCCTCCTCACGCGAAGATGGCTGTGTAGAATCTCGTGAACGCTTCCCGATCCAATCTTCAATATGTGTTGAATCTCCTGATATGTAATTCGCCTATTGTCTTGGATTAAATTTTTCACTGCTAGCACGTTTTCTTCGGTAACAGCCGTCAAAGGGCGACCGCTTCTTTCGTCATCCCCCAAAGTTGGTCGACCGCGCTTGAATTCGTTATACCAACGATACACGGTTGCCTTGGAAGGGCCTTCATCCATGAATGCCATTTGAAGTCTATCGTACGATTCATCCGGTTTCAGGCGACACTTGAAATCGTATAAAATCATAGCTCTAAAATGTTCCCGGCGCAGATCCATATTTCAGTGAGACACAATACTTTGAATTAACTCGCAAAAAATGTGGAGGGAAATTTTGAAATTGGAACTTACTTATTTTTACTTATCAATAATCATATTTTCGAAAAACATTATAACTGGCCAGTCTCCCATATATAAAAACTTTTTTTCGCAATACTTTCTGAGGGGCCTGGTAAAATCACACACCCAAATCGAATAGCCCAGTCCTACAGCAAAAAGTCGACGGCCTTAAAATGGCTTGCCCATAGCCCTTCTCTAGATTAAATAGGACGATCCGATTTAAGACGCACCCATTGTGATCTAAGATCCGTTGGCCCGATAGAGCACGTCCGATGTGCGCCTATGATGTACTGGAATTGGACCGATGCCACGGTGTTTATCTAACCCCGTGGTTCCAAACCTTTTTTGACCGTTCCCTCTTTCATATTTTGTTGTTAGCAAGGACTGTAAGTGTTGAAGAAAATATAACTATGTTGGTCTAAAATTAACTTAAATCTTAATTACCTACGTTGTTTTCAAGGATTAGAAGTCTAGAAAAACAAATACTGTGTTGATCTAAATGACATAATAAAATCAAAATTTGTAGTATACCTATTTATTTAACTAAAAGAAATGAGAATTAATGTAATAGAAAACAAATCACTTTTGAAAAATAAACTTTATATCAATTTGCATCAATGTTATTTATGAGTAGAAAAGTTTGAAATTTGACTGTTCCTAAATTACCCCAGGCTGAATAAAATTTTAGTTTTTCTTAAAATATCCGAGTGTGAGGGTCGGTTCCTAAGTGCCCGACACCATGTACAGATTATAAATTAATAAAATATTTTGTTATAAAATAGGAAAAGTGACAGACAGTTACAAAGGGGCCTTTTGCGGACCATATGTAACACTTGTGGACTAGTTTGAGAACCAATGATCTAACAAGTCATAGGTGCTGCTTAATTACCTACGTTGTTTTCAAGGATTAGAAGTCTAGAAAAACAAATACTGTGTTGATCTAAATGACATAATAAAATCAAAATTTGTAGTATACCTATTTATTTAACTAAAAGAAATGAGAATTAATGTAATAGAAAACAAATCACTTTTGAAAAATAAACTTTATATCAATTTGCATCAATGTTATTTATGAGTAGAAAAGTTTGAAATTTGACTGTTCCTAAATTACCCCAGGCTGAATAAAATTTTAGTTTTTCTTAAAATATCCGAGTGTGAGGGTCGGTTCCTAAGTGCCCGACACCATGTACAGATTATAAATTAATAAAATATTTTGTTATAAAATAGGAAAAGTGACAGACAGTTACAAAGGGGCCTTTTGCGGACCATATGTAACACTTGTGGACTAGTTTGAGAACCAATGATCTAACAAGTCATAGGTGCTGCTTAATTACCTACGTTGTTTTCAAGGATTAGAAGTCTAGAAAAACAAATACTGTGTTGATCTAAATGACATAATAAAATCAAAATTTGTAGTATACCTATTTATTTAACTAAAAGAAATGAGAATTAATGTAATAGAAAACAAATCACTTTTGAAAAATTAACTTTATATCAATTTGCATCAATGTTATTTATGAGTAGAAAAGTTTGAAATTTGACTGTTCCTAAATTACCCCAGGCTGAATAAAATTTTAGTTTTTCTTAAAATATCCGAGTGTGAGGGTCGGTTCCTAAGTGCCGGACACCATGTACAGATTTTAAATTAATAAAATATTTTGTTATAAAATAGGAAAAGTGACAGACAGTTACAACGGGGCCTTTTGCAGACCATATGTAACACTTGTGGACTAGTTTGAGAACCAATGATCTAACAAGTCATAGGTGCTGGTTCAGACAATTTTTGAGTTATTACTTTTTTGATGGTTGTATGGATTATCTGTACGTGAGATTAGGGTTAGGATTTAGTTTTAGTGTCTGACTGGCACCTAAACTCATCCTCGTCGGTTAATGGTTTGGTCATCAAACAGCAAAAATATGGTTTAGGTACAAAATAGTCTCAACTTTCGATACTAACATCACTGTTTCACTGTTTCACTGTGTGCGTATAATGAAAAGCTCGAACAGACAGACTTAACGTGAGACAATGATGCAACAACGCAATTTCACCATGGATATATATTTAAAATTCGTGTCGCATTGTGAGTATTTGGTCAACTGGACCTACTCGAAATGGACCCGCGGGATCACTCACGCCAATCACATTTTGACACACTTTGTATTTGGTCTTTGTTCATTTTCCAGATGTTCGCTAGGTGCTATTTGATTTAGTACTAACACTTTGAAATACTCAACTTCAAATACTTAATTCAGAAATCGGGGGTGTGACCTAAAACTGCGATGAATGTGGTGTTCAAAACAATAACGTCTTTATTCAGTAGGTACAAGGCACAAGCTATCGGCTATCGAACCCACGATTTGTTTCGCAGAAGCTATAAGCAAATTAGCAAGAAGTACCAGGAACCCATACAAACTGACGAAGTCTCAAACTACTAAGAAGTTATCAGCAAAATAATAATATTGTCTACCTTATATTGTTATAGTGTTTAACAAAAGGGATATATTATAGTTAGGCAAATGTAAACTAACTGAAGCTTTTATATCGGGTGCATTACACTTAATCCGGTTATCTAAAGTACATTAACCGGAACTTATATAACAAACAAATGGGCTTTGTTTGGATTACGGTTAAATCTAATTTTTTACCATAGACAGGGTTACATACATTTTATATTCATATGAAGCTATTAATTGTTGGGTAAACAGTACTGAGGGTTCAAAATTTATTTCGTATTTTACTTTCGACGGCTTTCTCCAGTATCGCCATCTACCTTAATTCCGCTTTCAATGTAAACTAAACTGGATTGCAGACTCTTAAAATAAAAAGAGACGTATGGCCCATCAGCCTGTAACCAATTATGTATGAATTATAATTCGTGATCATTATATTAGAACAAAGAACTATATGTCATCCAGTCAATAGTACAAATTCGCAGGCCTCTGGCAGACATTTCTATTGAAATAAGCAGTACGTTTGTGCTCTGCTAGCTGTATTATTTCTTTTCACTGCTAAGTGTTTTGTGTGTACATTACTAAATAAATAAATTCTATTGCAATAGTTATTGCAAATAGTCACTTAAAATCAACTTAATAAACTATAGTAATTATCGCGTATTATAAATGCAAGTTTAAATAAAACTTGAGCGACAAAATGTGTTTTTTTTTTCACCCAAGAAAAGTAAATATTCTCAGAACGTTTATTCAATGTAGTTAAGTTTTATGATATACTATCTCTGCATGATTTGATATAAAACATATCCAAAAATCTTAGTTTGGCCAAAACATCCCAGCAACGCAACAAGATTACCTATAATATTACTATTACAAAGATATCATAACATTCTGGCTCGGTTTGGTTATGGGGTTATAAAGCTCATATATCCAAATAAATAAAGACAGGTGAGCGTGCAATACCGTGTAATACTGGCAATAACGCGGTTTGTAAATAAATGTTACGGGTTATTTGCATATCCACCGTCTTTTATGAAAATTGATGTTGCTCCTTTTATGTCTGGCGCCAGATAATTCCAGTTTATTCGTCAGGTTTTAGTTTTGTTATTGTAATGTGGGATGGAACAATCTTTTACTATAGTTTAATAGTAACTTACATCAAACTTATTTATTAAGAGTCTTTTGGCTTAAGGGCTAGTTTCGGAATTTAGTGTTTTGAGTTAAGAATCAAATCAAAATGCCAAAGTTTGACTGTTTTATAGCTATAATAGAGCTCACGTAGACGCTGGTAAAGTGAGATCAAGGCGATAACACGACTGACGGTGATCACTGCCCTGACAAGAGCCTAAGACAGATTTGCCTGGAAGCAGCTCATCAGTGAATCCGTCAAAGCTTTACATGCGGATACGACCTTCAGCAACAAAAACTTAACTTCAAAATGTTGATTTAGAAATCGGGGTTGCCTTTGGACACAGTATAAATATCTATACAGTATTGTGACTCGGCCCTGACCTTGAAATAAATGCCTACAAGCGCACGTCACCTAAACACGCGTTAGGGCCGCCCGCATCTATCTACTTGAGTTTCTTTCTAGTTTTGTGATTGTAAATATCTCAGATTATTTTCTCTAATCTGAGGTAATTTTTTTTTTTTTATTGAACTTAATTTAAATCTTACTAGGTAGGTACCTAACATTTATTAATCTCATAAGTACTTAATCATTTCAAAATTATATTTTTTTCCAATTAAATAATATATGTAAGTAGCTAAGTACATAAGTAAGTAGATTGCCTAGCCTAGGAAACTACCTACTAGTTTTTTTTTTTAAACCGAGCCTGTGCCGAGCGTAGGTAGGTGAATTGGGTGTGACTTTATCACCTTATCCACTTATTTATATTTATTAATCCAGGTATTTTACTCGGTGGAAAAAGCGAAATACCTCACTATTAAAAAAAGAAACAAATTACGTATTATTAGGTTAGGTATTTTTTTTTATTGACTTGCTTTACGGAAGTTACAGGTAATTAAAAAAATGTTATCTCTTGTTGCGTTATAGAAGAATTCAAACAAACAAAAAATAATATAGGTTCTAATTGCTCTTTGACATATTAAGTAAGTAAGAACTTGTACGTATTTGAATAAAATATTCACAAATCGCACGCTTACTGCTTACAAAACTGTCACACCGTTCGTTCGTCGCTGCGGCGCGTCCGCGACTGGTAGTATATCGAGTGCGTGCTGAGCTCGAGTCACGTGGTCATGACTCGCGTTCCGACCGTTTGTATGAAGATAGAATACTGTATAGATATTTATACTGTGCTTTGGACGTACCTCAGTTGTAAGAGGGAGAGAGAGTCCGCGGTGTCAACTATTAGTGGATAATAGTAACAGCGCAATGTGCGCTTAGCACAAGTTTCTGTGGTCATAGCCAATTTCAATTTATATTTGTAAACGGTATCACTCACTAATACTTAGTTTGCATGAAAAGTGTTGAAAATACATCTTTAGAAGTGGTTACTCAGGCGTCTCGGGATTTTGTATATAGTACTGAAGGTGAAGTAACAAACAACATAACATCACGTATTCTGCGAAGGGTTAGGCAGAGATGCACCTCTAATGCACCCACATTTTACCAGTTATATTTAAGCCCCGTATAATAAAAAAGAGAAAGGTGTCTTATGGGCACCCGGTTGAAACGAAGTTCAATTCATTTAATTAACATTCTTTCAGTTTCGTAATATATGACGAAAGTTAAATAACAATAACACAGCTGATGCTCAGTGTAAACACACAATAGCGGCTACTAACGTACGTACTGTATGTGTCTCTGTCTAGTCAGCGCGCGCTCGTACGTCTTCGGTTGCCTTCGTGCGCCTCCGGCTCTATCCTCGGCGTCTCTCTTTTGTGTGGATCTTCACTAGTACTATCCTGCATGCAGCACGCTGTGCCGCGAAAAATTTATCACGCATTTTTTTTTATTTATTTATAATAATAAGAAAGGTATCTAAACGTTAGAATAATGAATATATTATGCATTAGCTGACCCCCGGGGCTTCGCTCCCGTCAAGTGGCTACCCTGCTTACCCAGCCTACCCTGTCTGCCCTGCCTACCCTGCCTACCCTGCCAACCCTGCCTACCCTGCCTACCCTCCCTACCCTGCCTACCCTGCCTACCCTGCCTACCATGCCTACCCTGCCTACCCTACCTACCCAACCCTACCTACCTAATAGTTCCTAATAATTGTTATCTATTATCAATAGTTTTCTCAGCGCACGCCAAAGAATGAATTTTATAGGCAACATTTTGCTACCTTGGGTAACATTATTGCAATTTTCATAAGGATCTCTTATTTGTAAATATATTATAGCCTATGACACTCAGGAATAATGTAGCTTTCTACTGGTGAATGAATTTTCTTAATCGGTTCAATAGATCCAGATATAACCCCTTACAACGTCACAAACTCACAATCTCACAAGCTCACAAACTTTACCTCTTTATAATATGAGTATAGATATTCTCAAAATTTACGGCAAGCTGAATCGATTGAAAAAAGTTTTAGTTTTCTAGGTGATCGGGAAGTATCTCGTTATTACACTTTTTTCGGTCTAGCCCCTCAGCCCGCAAACAAATCAGAACTATAACGTGCGATACGGAACTCCGTTCCAGTAATAAATCCTCATCATCATCATCATCATTTCAGCCGAAAGACGTCCACTGCTGGACATAGGCCTCTCCCAGGCGTCACCACATTGACCGATCCCGTAAATTAATAAATCCTACTGCTTACTAATCTAACTAATATTATAAATGCGAAAGTTTGGTTTGTTACTCAATCACGCCAGAACGGCAGTACGGATCTGGATGAAATTTGGCACAGATAGATTATAGTCTGGAATAGCATATAGGCTACTTTTCATCCCGGTATAATGTTCCCTTGGGTTAAGAAAATAATAAAATTTTCACGCGTGCAAAGTCGATGGCAGAAGCTAGTATTATAAATGCGAACATTTTGATAGATTGATAGAAGTTTGACTCAATCACGCCAGAACGGCAATAGATCTGGATGCAATTTGGCAAAGAGGTCGATTAAAGTATGGAATAGCACATAGGTAACTAATATTATTTAATATAGTTTTTGTACACTGACAGCCTAATATCTATCTCCTCTCGTTCAGTCCATCCAAAGGTTGTATCGACGCCTGTAAGAGATTGCCCTGTGCGATAAGACCGCCCATTATACACTTATCTTTATAAATGTTTTGTCCTGTAATTATTTAAGTGGTGTACAATAAAGTATATAATAAATAACTTTTATCCCGGCAAAATGTAAGGTTCCTGTGTGACAATTTCGGACTTTCACGCGGGTGAAGTCGCTGGCAGAAGCTAGTATGAGTTTAATAATAAAGTCCCTGTCATGGAAAATAATTCAAGAAAAGGGATCGTTTCGAATCAATTATTCAGATTATTTTCACACCAATCTAATCCATGAAAGTTTCAGGAGCCGCTATTTCGATACCGTGACAATAATAAAGCGGAATAATCAAGATTAATAACTTTTGTTCGGGAGGCTGACTCGAAGGAGTTACAGAGAGATTGATAACTTTTGTAAGGAAATTTTCAGCAGTTCAGCAATATTATTATTTTGGGTTTGGCGTCAGAGATGCCGTTTGTGAAACCAAAAAATGTTGCAAAATTATTGTTCAACTTTGCCTCCCGTGGCCTATCAAGTGTTTATTTTTTTCGCATGCAAAACAAGTTTTATTTTTGAGAAACAATTTGTGTAATTGTATCAATACTTCCACCATTACCTTTTACAAACATAAAAAGTAAAAAAAAAAAAGGAAACTATTAACTAAATGCTATTATAATGTTAATGAATGATTAAATAACAAATTTTTAATTTTGCCAATTGCTATCTCCTAAATAAATAAATACTTAGTCAAATATAAGCCATTTTCTTCTTCCTCTACTCCCCTCTCCTACATTTGCAGTGCCTGACAGGATCCACAATGTTCTAAATTTGTAACCTACCATCTAAGTTTACATGTGAAAGCAATAAATGTATTGAGTACTGAATGAGATAATAGGTTACATCATCGCTTACCATCAGATGAGATAGGGGCAAGCACATCAATAATATTTAAAAAAATACAGGAATAAACCATAAGTAGTTCAGATGATAATCATCTCTCAATCCCTTCCGGGACATAGGTGTCTCTGTATGATCCCTTGTTACGCCATACATTACTTTTAGATGAGAGATGAAAGGAATCAAATAACGTAAGTATAAAAACACTACTGTACTGTCCAAAAGGTATTTAAAATAAAATGAGCATAATGGACTGATGGTGTGGAAAATGAAGTAAGTGACGCGATCCTTGTTGGCTGTAACGAGGACGCCTGGCTGACTTGACAGCCCAATGCGAACTAACTAATTATTATGAGTTGAAATGAATATGTGGCGTAAACTGCTGAATTGCAGAATGTGCGGTTGCACCGTACAGTCTTCTTCCTAAAGTTTGCGAGTAAGGATGTGTCTTACTCTTTCTCGTAAAAACTACTGAACGGGTTTTGATGATACGTAACAAAATTTAACTTTCCTTTTTTATATAAATTTATACATTAGAACAACACATAAGTTAAAATTTATAAAGATATTGGGGGTAGTAAAAATTTCCACGTTGGCGAATCTGAGGGTGGCAGCTTTTCTTTCATGTACATCTATCATCTCTGAATTCACCTTCTTTTAAGCCATATGATCGTTTACAATAATAATTCTGAAATTCGTTGTTATTTCAACAATGAAATATTCACTACTAGAGACCCACTTCAAAATAAACATGGAGATTGCTGAAGCATATAATTCACTTGATTTAATTAGTGCTGATGATTCAAAGTGAGCATTGGAACGTGAACTAGTAATGTTTATTTCTACTCTCATTTATGTCTGAAAACGTTAGACTCCTTTGGTAACGCCATTAACGCGGTCTCTTCTCCATCCAAATATTGCTATAATATTATCTTAAACGTTTGTAGATCTGTAAAGTATATATTCATTTATTAACATAAGAAAATTTGTGTTTTTAGGATTCATGTTTGTGGTTGACTATTTTGAATGAATGTTATTTAATGATGAAGTTTATTTTTCGCAAGTCGTTCATAATTAAGAATACAACGACCCCTTAAGAGGTTTTCAGTTAACCACACTTCGTATAACAAAGGAAAAAAATAAAGAAAAGTTGAAGCATTTATTACAGTAAAATAAAATTGACTTCAATGGACTGAATGATTGATGTTAATTTTCTTTATGTCAACTTCTTGAGAATTGAACATTAGTTTTATAAATTTTCAGCAATTCAGTGAATCATCCTCCAATTTGCATTAGAAATATATATTCAAAAATTGGTTATTGTTTCCATAAGTCTTCGGAAAGGTCATAGGGCCATCTTAGTATGGAAACCATACTCTTGGCGTAGGTACTGTAAGGACTTACCATTTGAGAAGGCAACCTACTTGCCTATATTAAGACTGGCAACAAATAACGTCTTGAAAGGGAACTGAATTTCGAATATAAAATAAATGAAGTTGTCATCGCTAGACTTTTTCCGGGTATATAAAGGCTCCTCTGAGCATTGATGTATTAGTTCGATAGAAGGTGCCTGAGGATAGGCACCTTGCTGCTGAAATATAAGTAGAACAGTGATTCCTGAGTTTCATTCAAGTAGCTCTCCCTGTCTACCCCTCAGTAAGGACTTACAATTTGAGAAGGCAACCTACTTGCCTATATTAAGACTGGCAACAAATAACGTCTTGAAAGGGAACTGAATTTCGAATATAAAATAAATGAAGTTGTCATCGATAGACTTTTTCCGGGTATATAAAGGCTCCTCTGAGCATTGATGTATTAGTTCGATAGAAGGTGCCTGAGGACAGGCACCTTGCTGCTGAAATATAAGTAGAACAGTGATTCCTGAGTTTCATTTAAGTAGCTCTCCCTGTCTACCCCCTCACATATTGGTGGAGATGACGGCCTCGTCGATGTCAAGTTGGAGGCAGAAGCTGTGTTCCTGGGCGAGCACGCTGACGGCGGTGACGACGAGTTGGAGTCCCTCTCCAACAGCGAGTGCGCGGACGAGAGTATTGTAATGTATCGGTCCAGTCCAATTAACTCCACTAATTCGATTTATCTTGCAGAGAACAATGTAGAGATTTCGACAGAACAACTAGTTGTGGTTCCATCTGATGTGAACATACTGAATCCCATTGATTTTGAGCATAATATTGAAAATAAAATTGCAATTATTCAATCTGACATAAAACGAAATTTAATAAATGTCATTTTGAAAAGAAATAAATTGTCAGCCATTAAGAAAAGTTTTCCACCAAAAGAGATCCGTAGGAAAATTAAAAGAGTATTTAGTAAGGTTTCATATTGCACCAACATAAATTTAAAGAAGGCGATCCATAAGAAGATTATAATCCGATTTAAATACAAGAGAATTTATGATAAAACTTCTTGGAATGCTATGTTTGGTGTAAAGAATAGTACTAGGATTGTGGCAAGGAAGAATTCCCATTATATATGCTTTTGTCGTAACATAGTACTAGGAAATTTGCATTGTGATCACATACATCAATTCGATCTAGTAAAATGCAAATTTTGGAAGTTTTTTAGAAAGAAGTTTAGGTATAATAGAGTGTTGTAAATAATTTATTAATTGCAATGTAGCTTATATTTTGTGCTTTATTAATTAATGTTTTCTTTTCATGTCGTGCAAATGAATACGGTCCAACCTAAAAGGAATTTGCGATGCGCGCTGGGCATCGAAAGAAACAATGACTTGAATGTTTTATCTGTATATGTTTTGATGAAATTAAATAATCCCCTGTCTTGTCTATATTTACTGAATAGGATTAGCTTATGAAATTGCAGACAAAGTCCAAATACAAATCCATAAGGACTAAGTCTACAACGGTCAAACATTATTAGAAAAGTCTTTTAAGCCCCTAAGGCAAATAAATGCTATGAAAGCATAGATGTCATTTTAAGAAATGGTTTGACACATAGTCCCACAGATAATACAAAAAAGGACAGTGTCAAAACCTTGTCAAAAGTAAAGCATAGTTTTCATTAAAAGAATTGGTTGACATGGTGCTATAAACAACATAATAAAGCAGTATTCACACCATAATAATTAAATAATACTCTATGCGCCGTATTAGCCACAG
This sequence comes from Orthosia gothica, assembly GCA_949775005.1. Lineage (NCBI taxonomy): Eukaryota > Metazoa > Arthropoda > Insecta > Lepidoptera > Noctuidae > Orthosia > Orthosia gothica. Next base: position 10,625,428 of record OX459038.1, on the reverse strand, counting down.
ATTAGTTAGGCCGGACCATAGATAGGAATAGTTATTTAGAGATAAGGTCCATTATAGATAGAAAGATATTGGCAAATATGAGAGTTAGGCCTATAATAGAATACATGTAAATAGATTAAAACCTTTTTATGTTAGAATAGAATAGATAAGAATAAGTTATGGTTATTAAGGTTTATATATAGGAAAAGGCCCGTTGTCAATTAAAAAAAAATATATATGAATGACAACTATCAAATTTGACATATTGAAGTTAATAGGGATGGGAAAGTAGGAAAAATGTATCGATAGTTTTCTTGTCGAATATTTCAAATAGTATCGATATATATAATAAAATTATTTCTTTCCGTTGCATGAGCTGTTGATGTGCTGATGGGTTGTATGCTGCTGGGCGAAGAAGAGGCTGGCAACATTAACTATGCATCGAAGAAACGACTATTTATATAATGAGCAAGTTTGTAGGTGCGAAACTTCCACCAGGCCCTAGAGATAAAATACAATAGATGAGGAATAGTTGTAACTGAATCCGACTTTGCTAACGGGGCATAGCCTTTGCAAAGGATGTCGAGTTGACATCATCGGTCCAGTTGATGACTGTTGTTTAAGAAAGTAAATATATTTATGATGTTAAGCCCTGGTGTAAGTTTGATGAGTAGAATTTAAATTCGATGCGATCCAGCCTTTCCTTCTCTGGCCTGATAAACGCACGAGATCGAAATATTGTATCATATCTGAATTTTTGAATTTAAACCCCATCCGGGTCGATGTGAATTGACGCATCATTCTTATTAGTGTTGGGAGGACGCCTTGTTCCTTTTTCAGAGGTTTTGGCCAAGGAGGTTCAAGCATGACTGCGTTGATTTGTTAGTGCGTATGTGCACGTCAGCTGAAGTTAAAAGCACATATCGGAGTATCCGATAACTCGTTTGTCATGATTAAGCCTTCCCCTTTTAAGGGTCGTACCTCAATTGTTCTTTGATTCCTCTGTTAGGTAAATGTTCGGGTTAGGATAAGGTAGGTTTCATGTAACCTTTCAAGACTTAGAATAGAAGCACTTCATATGATTCTGTGCGTCTATTCGTAGGGGCGTAGCTCATGTAAGGACTTACCATTTGAGAAGGCAACCTACTTGCCTATATTAAGACTGGCAACAAATAACGTCTTGAAAGGGAACTGAATTTCGAATATAAAATAAATGAAGTTGTCATCGCTAGACTTTTTCCGGGTATATAAAGGCTCCTCTGAGCATTGATGTATTAGTTCGATAGAAGGTGCCTGAGGATAGGCACCTTGCTGCTGAAATATAAGTAGAACAGTGATTCCTGAGTTTCATTCAAGTAGCTCTCCCTGTCTACCCCTCACAGTACACAAATGAAAAATGACAGAATTTTTTGATATATGGCTCTGATTTACTATGATATTAATAACATCATGAGTCACGGGAATGTCGAAAACAATATAAAATTATCGTATACAGGGTAAGTTTTTCAAGTATACTAAACCCGAAACTATGAGGAAAAGCTATAAACGCGGCCATTTTGGTAAAAACTAAATCTACATTATGGAATTTTTGAAAACTCAATAATCTTAGCCAGGAATCGAACACATTGATTTAAAAAAAATAAACACGCTGATTATTACACGATTCTATAGTGTCAGGATCAAATTCTGGAAATAAGTGATATACGGCAAGTTAAGCAAAATACCTAATTTTTACAAAATGTACAAACGAAAATTAAAGTGATCTGAAACCGGTTTTATTTAAGGGGTCTGCACATTTTGCGCCATCGATTTAATCAAATAAAATATGCAATGAAAGATCACATTATTCTATTTAGTCCCAAACTATTTTGGTTAATGTCCGCCTCTCTTCGCAAAGTGGGTCAGATTAGGCCCAATGACCTTTTATACTTGGGCTTTTAGCATACAGTGACGGAATGGCAGAGGATTCGGCTAGTGTTCGCTGACCGGCGGTAAAATCCTCTGCCATTCCATCCCGATGTGCGTAGGCCATCTAGGCCGTTAAACTAAATATTAGTTGGCATTTTATTAGGTACTCCAATATATTAAATAGTTATAAAAAAGCGATGCTTTGATTGAAACCATAAACTAATATCAAAGTTAAAATCCTAATAAAAGTTTTGTTCCCATTCACCCCTGCATTTGCTATCTACCCCGTTTTACCCGGTACTTTAGCAAGACATCCGTATAACCCTTTAGGCGTAAGGTCATGTTATCTAAGAAAATATTTATATTGATTGACGAAAGAAAATAAATCCCTCTTTAAGGTCACAGGGATATGGTTCCCTACAAAAACCCTCTTTATAGCCTTCTAACCGCTAGTAGTTATTGACAGACAATAGAAAAGGTATAGATGAGCTATTATGAGTATTTTACGGCCATTATTTGCCTATCGGCGATTTTTAAGGCTACAGCGATCTATTTCATAACATCCCTAGAATAATTTGTCGATAACGTTCATGAATATTATGCATAGAGCCTCGGCGAGGTCTGATGTTAAATTCTAAATTTCATATTTATGCTGATGATATTCAATTATACATTTCTTTTAAACCGGAAGACTATGTGACCGCAGTAAAATTATTAAACGAAGATCTGGACAGGATTGTGGACTGGTCGAAACAAAACTCCCTATTACTTAACCCGGCTAAAACTAAATTTATGCTTTTTGGTGCAAGGAGTCAACTCAATACTATAAACAGTGATCTTGCTAACGTGATCGTAATGGGCCAAAGTATTGATCGTGTTTATGAGGCGAGAAATCTGGGTTTGATCATGGACCAGGAACTACGTTTTGAGGCTCATACTGCGAACTGTGTAAAAAACTGCTTCTACCGTCTAAAAGTATTATATAAGATGCGCCCGTATTTAAGTGAAGATCTGCGTATACAGCTAGTTGAAAGTCTGGTTCTGTCTAAGTTAAATTACGCTGATACCGTTGTGGGACCTCGACTTTTGGCACGTACCGTAAGATTGATTCAGAGGGTTCAGAATGCTTGCGCGCGATTTTGTTTTAACGTACCACCAAGAAGCCACATTACACCTTTTCTTAACAGGCATAATATTTTAAAAATGAAATCGCGTCGGAAATTGCACTTGGCCTGTCTACTTTTTGGTGTCATCAAGAACAAATGTCCACCATATCTGTACTCGAAGCTTGCGTGGATAAACAGTCACCGGCAGCGCAAGGCCAGGCGTTGTGCTCATCAACTGGCTACCCCGCACCACCGTACTGCAGCCTTCCGAGGAAGTTTTAGGTACGCAGCCTCCAAATGTTGGAATAACATTCCACCTCCGATTAGGGACATAACGAATTTAATAACTTTTAAGACTAAACTTAAGACATTCATTCTGACTTCTCAAATTAAATTTAATGACATTAATATTGACAAATCGTTTATCTAATTTTTATCTTATCTTATTTTAATTTAATTCAATCTAATATTTATTATTTAATATGAATAATTTCTGCGTTAATATGGAATTAAGTTTAATCCATCAAGTAGTGTGCCTATTTATAGGTTATGAGTCGGGCAGAGATTGGATAAATGTGATAGGCCGGTTGCGTCTTACCACACTGTCTTTTGGGGTTTTTGAATCAATTTTAAACAATTACATTATATATTTTTTATTTACATTACTTTATACTATCTATTACATATTCCTTCAATTTATAAGTTAAGCACACGTATCCACTGTATGACATTATTTTAAGTATCTATTTATTTACCTACGTCCGTGTATCACTAGCGGGGTGCCAACTGAAAATCAGCGCTGGGTGTCTGACGCCCAGCAAATGCTGAGTTGGTAACCCTTTCGGTATGGGCACGCTCGGCGCAATCACTGTTAAACCTTGTTTGTACTTTTGTTTTTTACTATTTTTCTGTTACTTTGTGATTGTTGTTGTTGTGTTGTTTCTATGTCGAATAAATGTTTTCTATTCTATTCTATTCTATTCTATTCTATTCTGATGTTGATCGGTAGGTAAACATGTAATTTTATATGGACGTTCGATATGAATAGTTTATCATACATATATCGAGTCCATCCAGACTATCGAATAAAATTTTATTTCGGTTAAGGGATCTTTTGATGAGACGGGTAGGTCGTGTAAAGACTAGAGATAAGTAAGTATATCTTATGTATTTATTGCACAGAAGTATATTCGTTTTTCTTACAGAAGCCAGTTTCGACAAATTATGTTCGGCAAATGGATGAGCTAGGTATTACAGGCTAGTTTACTCTAAGATATTTGAATATACTTGCTTCTAATATTAAAGTCAAGAAGAAAAGTTGGTAGGGCTGCCGAAACATAATAACATAAAGCAATTAAAAGCCCCATTATACATGCATATCTAAATAATAATTTTGTAGGTAACTTTAACCTCTCAAATGTTGACATACACCAAGAGGCCCTAGACAAGTGACATTCTATCATCGAAAGCATGGCGAAAGCCATTGTAAAAACGGGCCAAGTGCGAGTCGGACTCGCACACGAAGGGTTCCGTACTTGGTAAATTGCGGTTTACGATTTATGACGTATTAAAAAAAAACTACTTACTAGATCTCGTTCATACCAATTTTCGGTTGAAGTTTACATGGTAATGTACTTCATATATTTTTTTTAGTTTTATCATTCTCTTATTTTAGAAGTTACAGGGGGAGGGGGGGCACACATTTTACCACTGGAAGTGTCTCCCGCGCAAACTATTCAGTTTAGAAAAAAATATATTAGAAACCTCAATATAATTTTTGAAGACCTATCTATAAATTCCCCGCACGTATGGGTCTGATGAAAAATTTTTTTTTAGTTCCAGTTTTAAGTATGGGAACCCCCAAAATTTATTGTTTTTTTTTTCTATTTTTGTGTTAAAATCTTAATGCGGTTCACAGAATACATCTACTTACTAAGTTTCAACAGCATAGTTCTTATAGTTTCGGAAAAAAGTGGCTGTGACATACGGACGGACAGACAGACAGACATGACGAATCTATAAGGGTTCCGTTTTTTGCCATTTGGCTACGGAACCCTTAAAAGGCATAATTGTAAGAAATTAACAAGCGATATCGAAAAATCACGTGATCGATTCCTCACATTTTGACACTTCGTCTATCATCTTCGCTGACATCGAATAACACTTGTCTAGAGCCTCTGGTGTACTTATGTAAGGTATTGTTATTTCTATTGTGTATTTTGAACTATGTTCATTGGTACCTAAATCAAATTAAGCTGACTACAGACACAGTTATTTCACTGGCATTGTACTTATTTTTTTACAAAAGCATTCTTTCACAAAAGTATGTGAATTTTACGAGACCGCTGTCTCCAGTTAAACACCTGAAGAGAAATACGCAAGTCGGACAAAGGCGAGAAAGGAAGAATGTAATATGTCCACTTAAACTTGCACGGGGCAACCCTAACCAATATTACATACCCGAGCCGCGTGTTTGACAAGATAAAACTGGCTGCAACTAATATATGAGAATTATCCTCTTTTTATATTATTCACATAAATAGTACATGCCAATTTTCGAGCTTGTATAGTGTACGATGTATCTCCCACAAAAGTTTTATATTAGCATAAATTGACTTTCTTTTTTAATACCGAGCCTGAGGGTAATATTACATTTCTGTAAATATTTACCATACGAGGTTCTTACAACGGCCAGATGTATCTGACACTTATACATAATACATTTACTTCACATCGAGGGGTCTAAGTAATTTTGTGTGGTTTGTTCTTGTATGCTCAATATTTTTACCAAATTTGGCGACAGAATGTGTGGGGTTTTGTTTAATGCACATACGATAGTTACCATTCTCTTTTCGACTATTTCTTTTCTAAGAATATTTTTTCTGTAACTCTTTTATATTAATCTTTCTGTATTGTTTACACTCAAATAAAATTGAGCATGTGATGTGAATACACAATATGATAGCCTTGATTATGATTGGATTTGCCACTTATATTATCTACAAATTAGTGTAACTTAAGCTTTATTTTACATACATATATAAACTCACGTCTATGTTCCATGGGCGTAGGCATAAATTACATAAGGCCACTTGCTACGATCCTTGCTTACTCCTTTTACTTCGTTTACGTTCGTACATCTTAGGCTTTTCTTTTATTGTGGCTTTACGCCCTAGCAATTAAAAGTAACCAAAAGTGTATGCCATAATATATCTACAGAGTTTTGTTGGTTTAATCCGTTTTCAAAATGTAATTGTATATCCGCCTTAACATACAATATAGGCTTTTAGACTTTACTTAGTATTTAAATATGATAGATGAGTACTTGTACCTATTCGGCAAGCACCAAATAACAAAACTTATTCCGTGCAGGAAAATTCTTGTTGCTTAAAATTCAACAATCAACCATCTCACCTCTCTGTGACAACATCCGTAAAACAACTCCACTACAGGGTATAATTACACTATCCAAGAATGCATAGTCGTCGGAAGCAGGCAACTTGTTATAACAAGTTGATCATTAAACTTCAGAGCAAGAACAGGCAGGGTAGATGTCAAACGATAACTTAGGACAAGTTACGGATACCACTACAAATATGTCTTTCAGCTTACGATTTCAGAACGTAGTTATTTGATGAAATAACAGATCGATTTCATTACGGGTGGTGTTATATACTTGAGTGGTATCTTTGAGTTAGGCTTGCAGCAGTTTTAGTTGGAGCCGTCAACCCCTGAACAAGTGGCTTTAAAAACTCATCATTAATTCATATATAATTGGTAAGACGAGATCTGGATCTCGTCTCATCAGAATCCTGCTCATGACTAGGATCAAGAGCGGGCTTATCATGCAAAAAAATCTTAACCTTACTTCAATTTGAATAAAGATGGAAACAGTCTGTTTGTTAATCTTAGCAAATTCTGAACCCATTACGAAAATTCTGTCACGATAACTGCTACGAGTACCGTCAAACGGGGCAAATAGGAGTGCAGGAGTGAATAGAGGCATGGCAAGCTGTCACTTCCTTCTAAAAAGCAGTAATGCTCGCGAAGGAGGAGGCAGAACGCGTGAAGGAGACGCAACGGAGACGCCCTCACGCCTAAGCCACCGCAGGAGATGCCCTGGGTTTCGGGAGTCGCAAGCCGATTCCCGGCCACCGAAGTCGTAGACCAGGCCTGAGTCGAAGGCGCGTACTGTTCCACGCGCGCCTCAAAGAGATGTCATCAAAAACTGACGAGGTCCGCTAGGACCGATGCCTGTCTGGGTCGAGGATAAAATTGGAAAAGAGTTACCGCGGCCCTGGCTCAAGAAACTGAAAGAACACGGGTGGGTTTTATTCAATAAAAATCTGATACGCCTTGCCGCTTTACCCATAGCGAGATAAGTCATTAAATGATTTCCCACCAAAAAAAAAACGTTGCATTGTTTAAAACCAATAAAGTGGTATATCACAGTAAAATCCTAATCGAAGTTTCGTTACCATTTACCCCTGTATTCCTATTCACCCCATGTAATGGTACTTTATCGTTGAGTACCATAGGCTTTTATGCTGGAAATAAATGCCTGGGCAGAAGCTACCTTGCTAAGAGCAAGGGGTATTTGTCAGTAAGCAAAGTTAGTGTAAGAGCTAATTAGTCTCGTTGCTATCTCGGCTTACTTGCTAATCTTTGCACCATGGCACGCGTTTTGTCAACTCTCGTTTAGCTTGCTATTAGTTTTGCTGTCTGGCTACTCTTTTACTCACGTGATAAGTTATTTTTGAAAGTATAATGTACTCGTATTTATAGTCGTTACAATGTCAGAAGTCGGATTTGACAACTATAAAAATACAGTTCATTAATTAAACTTGATGCTTACAAATTATACTCGTTGTTATAGTGTATGGGTAACATAGTAATTAATTAGGATTATCAATTTGATTTTTCAATTTCTTACTTACAAAGTTTATGCGACATGTAAAATAAGAAACGTCATCGGAATTCTTAGATTGTCACGATTATAATTAACTTTTTTCGTATTTTTCTAAAAGTGAAAGAATTTTCGCAATCAGATTGATACCTTTACAGATAACCTTTTACAAACATTTAAACAATTTTACCTCTTTTAATATTAGTTTTGATGTAAACAAAGATTAAAAGTCGCATGTAGGTTTGTCACCTGCCCACTTCCCATTGCCGTTGACAAACTCTAAGCTCTTTGTTGATGGCTGATTAAAGGCTTTACAAATACCAAAAGCCTCTAGCATCTGCATAAATTCACTCAGCACAGTACAACCTGCTGCAAGCTAACACCACGTCAATTTATATTCGTGAACATCGGCCAGTGCTTATATTGTGTACTGCAAACTATTGCGGTGTGGACAGAATAATAGGCTACTGCGATGTAGGGTTAACGAGATATACATAGTGCTGCCTCTAAGCTAAAATGCCAGTATCTGAAGACTGCCGATTTTAGTTTTTGATGCCATCGTAATCAGCGAATAATTCTCCATCGATCTGTATGAGCAGTATTTTAATAGTTATTTTCTTTTTGATATGATAAAGTCGTTGATATAAACTTAACCACAAAGATAACAATGTACCTATTTGAAAGTTCGCAATAAAATCTATTTTTTTGGCAACGGCAACTCTCGCATATCATTAAGTAAATAGCATCGATTTTATGTAAAATTATGTCGCAGTTTTTGTTTAATAATTTTGTCAGATAGTGGTATTATAGGGATATCCACAGAGCATTAAGACGCTTCGATGGCCATCTCTAGGGACGGCACTTTCAAAACTTGCAAAACAAACCAAGCGCGTCAGTGAGCGTCACCGTTTACTCATAGAAATTGATCCCTCTACAGTAGAAGGACAGATAAGCAAAATCCCTGAATAGCAAAATCACAGATAAGCAGAAGGACAGACCCACAGAAAACAAAAATAAAATTGAATAGTTACAATTAGTAAAAATTTATTTGAAAGTAGTATTTTTTTTTATAAGCTCGCGTTTGACCAAATGACCACTATCTCACCTGATGTTAAGTGATGATGTGGTTGAAGATGCCGCACGCTTGCCTAGAAGTAACCTATTCACTCTTGAATTGAAGAGTGAATAGGTTAGGTTAGTTTTAGCTATCAGGAAACAAAGACGCCGCGCCGGCAGGGAATTCAACTCCATAGCTGTACGCACAATGAAAATATTTTCAAAACGCTTTATGCGTATGGGTGAGATATCCACCATGTACCGATGGCGCATTACCGTACGTCTTGTTGTCCGATGATGGAAAGGGCTAGGCAGAATCAAATTGAGCAGTTCCATCGCACATTCAACCGATAGAAAACCGACAGGCTGGCAACTCGTCGTCGGTGACTCGGTGTTCAAGGCTCTGGAGCTTTGAGTCTATCAGCGCATTGTTGCCGATCAAGTTGGTATTTGGCAGATCCGTCCCAGAGGTGAAAGCAGTACTCCATGCACACCATACACCTTTAGATATATATAAAGCAAACAGGTCACAAATTGATAATACGGTTACTATGATTTGTAACTTTTTTGACGGTGACAGTACATTATCTGCCTTTATGCGAATCTGTCCTTCTGCTAATCTAGGATTTTGCTATTCCGGGATTTTGCTTATCTGTCCTTCTGCTCATCATCTTCCTGCCCTTGTCCCATGTTACTTGGGGTCGGCGCAACACGTTTTCTTCTTCCATACCATCCTGTCCCCCGTCACTCCATCACTGACGCCCTTTTCTTTCATATCACTCCTCACACAGTCCATCCATCTTTTCTTTGGCCGTCCCCTCCCTCTCCATCCATTCACATCTATATTCATAACTCTTTTAGTAACATGGACTGAGGGAAATTGACGGCCTGTGAAATTTCAGACTAAAGCTATGACAGCCGAAACTTGTGCTCAGAGTAATTTTGCGGCCATGAATATTAGGTATTAAGTTGGAATGCCGAGCAAAACGACTTCACTAATGCAAGGACACTGACGACGCATTACTCACAATGTTGCCACAGTGCTCGAAAATCTTCCTTTAGAATCTTAACCTTTTACCTGACCAATAAGTCAACATGACTTAAGTGATTGTTTATCTATTGTGTCTGCTTGTGGACAGTTAACCTGTTAAAATAGTATTTATTTGAGATACTTTTAAAGTACACTGTCGCTGCGTCAAATTCGGTACGCTCGAATGGTGTCACATACATTCCAATAGTGCACAGTATTTTCACTTTGTTGCTGCCGGAGCCGCACAGTGTTCGGAATGATTATATTACGAGCTACTTTAGGTACAAACATCATGGCAATATAAATTGAAATTTGCAAGTGAATAGGGTACACTATTAGTTATACAATTCTTTCCACGAACAATTTGCCGATTCCGAGAAATGTTCGCCGCTCAGCACTGCTCCAATCCTGCGCGATAACAAAACCGGTCAGTCGCTTTTGTTAGCCGCTACTTATCGCACGTGTTTACGTTCTATTCTTGCAACAGTTTTCGAGTTTTTAAATATTTTTTTTGCTTTATCATGTGTTCCACATCCACAGGTATGATATAAACCAATTTGTTAATCCTACATAAATTCGTATTATGAGAAAATAAATAAAATTTGAATTGAAAAAAATAACGAAATTTGCAAAAAGTTTAAACGTTCAATAGACTCCAACTTTTTCCCAGCCAATTCCAGCCGTCCATGTTTTTTTGTGATTATCGAGTATTTATCTAGCTCTCGAATGAATCTAGTCTCAATATTCGACTCGCCTCGACTTTTGAGTGATGTAATTTTTTCGTTCACCAGGTGTTACAGAAGTTTTACAGTTATTGAAAGCTCCTGAAGCGCCTGAAAGGACGCACTCATCCGATGAAGAGGCAGACAGCGAGTAGACAAAAGCCAAAAGCCTTTTTCAGGGCCGCCTATCTAAAAATGTCAAATATCTAAAAGTTAACTCTAATAAAATATTTTTTTTATTTAAAGACTTATAAATATATCAATACTTAGTTAACACATGTGTTTTTCTCATATAAGTCCACACGCATGTACCTACCTACATTTAAATTAAAATATTAGTATAAAAAATTAAAGTAGCTCGTAAAATAATCATTCCGAACACTGTGAGCCGCTTTGCTCGGCAGTCGACCTTTAGCAACGGTGTGTCAAGACGTTGCCCTCGTGTCCTTCCCTGCTCTGTGATGGAGTGTATGTATGTAGGGTAGTCAAATATAGATGCTGTGTTTGCATTGAGCAGTTACGTAGCAGGAATCCATCCATAGATGAGGCTTTGGCCAGACGGGAATATGTCATAAATTCTAATAACATGAAAAAAAATTAGATCGCCATCTGGAGCCGTCCACCATATTGGATTTAAAATTACGTCACTTAGCTATCCACGCATTGTCATCCAAACAAAACGTGTATGCAAAATTACATGTTAATCGGTGGAGGATAGCTGCTTTAAAATTCAGTTGCGAGATTTGATCCAAACACACTTACATACATAGTACACAAGTTAAATAAAAGCTTGTAAAAAAATGTACTTTAATCAAAATTAATAAATACGGTGAGAATTTTATTTCGTTTAAGGCCACAAATAAGTAGCTAGGTAAACGAAAACAAAATGTAATTTATCATCAGTTTGTTTTGGCTAGTTTTCAGTACTTCAAATAAATATAATATTTGTGAGGGATACATGTTCACAGTTTGTAACAAAGGATATTTTATCAGGTTGTTTACACTAAAATTGATTGAACGAATATGGGTAGTTTGTTTGTTGGTAATCTTTTGTTTTCATGTTTGGGATTAAAGTGTTTTTTTTTTGTTTATTTATTTAGGCAATTATCGTTGCCAAAAAGAAATACTCTGTATTCTGAAGACAATATTCGTTTAATTTCGTCTTCTTCATAGTCTCAACTATAATAATCAAATTTATATGATGTAATTTGCGTATGAGGTTTTCCGCGAAAACATTCCATATTCAAAACCTATAAAGCACATACAAAAGAGGTCATACACAACACCACTTCACGCAAATCGGCAACACACACCAAACTACCAACATCTGCCCAAAATTCCACCGAGTCAAATCAGGTCAGGTGTCAAACATAACTCATAAAAAACATGACCCTTCTACTCCTTCCAACTTCAGCGTCGGATAAAAAGTTGACGATACAACCGACTTCTTAATATAAACACTACAGACGGAAAAATTATTTCAATTTCGGCAGAAGGTGTCATCAAACTAAGAGACGAAAATAGGAACATCAACTTCCGAAATTAAAGTTATTTTGCATTTTGTTTTTTAGTTTTTATTAAGAAGTCGGTAGTCGGTTGTATTTTTTTAAAAAGGTTTTTTTGTCATGTTTTAGGTTTAAAATGAGTGATATTTTTAATTTTATTTTAGGCACTCAGTGTTGACAAAAAAAATTGTAAGCCTGAAGTAAATTCTGAAACTGCCAACATTCGCGATGAAATAACTTTTGCCTACAACTAGCACGAGAAATTCAAAAACACACACTCCCAACATTTGCCCCAAATACCGCTGTGTCAAATCAGGTCAGGTGTCAAACATAACTTATTTAAAAACTTGACCTTCCTTCCAACTTCGGCGTCGGGTAAAAAGTTGATGAAGCCATGCAAGAACTCGCCATCAGTCATAACCGTGTGGTTAGGACGTACGGACGTACCATTTATCAAAGGCTCAAAATCTACATGACTAGGCCTGAATTCGGACTTTTTGTTTGCAAACTAATATTGGACTGAGCTTGGTTTTGGTGGTTGAAGTCCAATATTCTTAATATAACTTAAATAGCAGTTATGTTAACCTGATTGATGTTTATAAGTTCTATAAGTCACAAGTATCACATTTTGTGTTTATTAGTGAATTCAGAAACAACGCCCAAATAAACACAATCAACTTTATTTATATAAAAAAAAACAAACCATAATAATTAGCTTCAATACTGACAAGCAGATTCTCAATTCAAAATTCACTTATTGAATTAAGAGATTCCTAATTAATGTTTTAAGTAATTATATGGTCAAAAAGTAATGTAAATAAGGCCTAATGGAACTTGCTCAAACTAAGTATAATCTTAAAAAAAAAACAATAATAAAATACTATTTAAAAAAATCTATAACGATAAATTTGCTACGATGGTGCTACGCCGTAGCTATTATTGCTACGGCGTAGTACTACATTGTTTTTAGCTTTTAGTCCCAAATCGCATTGAGATCACTAAACTTTGTTAGTATAGAAAACAAACATCGCATAGTCTTAGCTATTGTTAGTGTCTCTTATCGTCTTTCTATAAAGTCACGCCTATATTCCATGTAGTGGTAAGCAGAGAAAGTAAGTACACCCACATCCATTTCATACATCCAAAAGGCATCAGCCTTACATCATCATCATCATCAGACGATGATGATGATGATGTAAGGCTGATGCCTTTTAACTTTCCCACTACTGGGACTGCGACCACTCTGCGAGAGAGGGAATTGGCCATAAACCACCACGCAGGCCCATTGCGGGTTAGTGGATATCAAATATCATCGAATTTTTGATTCTAGGATATTCCGGCAGCAGTGGTGATGAAATATTTAACACAAAGTAATGCGCCTGCCTAGGTTCGAAACCACGACAGGTAATTCTTTTCACTGGGCCACCACTCTGCTCTTCACCCACATTCAAACAAATATTATAAATACGAAAGTAACTCTGTCTGACTGAACCGATTTAGTTATAATTGGTATTGACATAATTTAAGATCCTGGGCAGAACAAAGGATAGTTTTAATCCCGAAAATCATCCTTAAGGGGATGGAAAGGGGGCGGGAAGTTTGTATTGGGAACCAATAAGTTTTCAAGAAAGGCGACCCACACATTTACAATATTATTGAGTAATATAAAAAAAATAGCTATTCTTAGTACTAATGCTACTCAGATAAAGTCGCTGGTAAAAACTAGTTACACCATATAATAGGGGTTAAAGTATGAAATAGCCGTTTTATTGTAATAGGTACTTCGAATTGTCATAGAATCTTCATGGTTTGAGATTTTTGAGTGAAACTTTTTTCACATGGTACCCATGAAGTTCTTTTTTCAAAAATGTGCAACATTCGATTATCGACTTTCAGTTGTTTTTTTATTCAACTTAGACAAGAAAGATGGAGAGGGTACTTCGAAAATTCGAGTGATTTTTTTACGGGTTCCGACGCGGAACTAACGCGGCAGAAACAGCTCGCAATATCAATTTTGCATTTGAAGAAGGGCCTGCTAATGAACGCACCGTGCTATTTTGGTTTAAACGCTTTCGTGATGGAAACTTTGATTTGAGGAACGAACCACGTGGAATAAGGTGAAAACAATGAATTGAAAAAGATGGTGGCAGCCGATCCGAGCCAAACTACCTATGAATCAACGGCATGGTTTAACGTTACCTTACCAAAAGTATTGACTCATTTGTGTAAATGCTGCCCCCACGTCAAACGCCGCAAAAGTGTCCTAAAGCAAAGCTTACCAATAAAAAAGTAATGGTAACTGTTTGGTGGTATCAGCATGGTGTTATTCACTATAGCTTTCTCAGATCTGGTCAAGCAATAACGGCAGATGTCTACTGTGCCAAACTCCGAACAATGATAACAAAACTATCAGTGAAACAGCCACAACTCATAAATAGATATTCACCATTATTGCTTCATGATAACGCGAGACCTCATACAGCACAAGAAACCGTTTAACTTCTACAGGAAGTGCAATTAGAAACCATTCGTCACCCTCCGTATTTGGAAGATCTTGCTCCAACGGACTACCATTTTTTTTATGATTTGGGCAATTTTCTACGTGATAAAAGTTTTCGTCTCAGGATGCAGTACAAAATGCTTTCACACAGTTTATCGAATCTGGATCACCAGAGTTCTATCGTAAAGGCATAAATGACCTTCCTATTAGATAGCAGCAATGGTAATTATTTTGATTATATAAATATGTTAAATTAAAAAAAAACAACAATTTTTCAGTACAAATCAGCAATTTCATACTTTACCCCTAATATACAGAGAGACCTTAGCCATTGATAAAGTAAGTACTTTTTCTTCTTAACTTAATTATGTTTATAAGACATTGCGCTTATAAAACAACTAAGAACATTACCTAATTAAATGAGGAAGTTGTGATTAAAATAAACGGAGCTTCGTCCGCAACACGGAAAGAAATAATAACTTCGCGTTGATACGTTAATGTACCATTTATTTAGTCTTAACAAGATACGAGTATTTATGGTAAATTTACGGAGAAATAAATTGAGGATATCGGGGCTTATATTTATAACAGCTGCATGGGTCTATCTTCAAGGTTAAGCAACGCATGGACGACCATACATTACATACCGAGACTCCTCCGTGACTCGGAAAGCACGTTAAGCCGTTGGTCCTGGCTGTCGGTCTTTGACAGTCGCTACGGGTAGTCAGAGCCCAGGAAAGATAACACCAATCTTACCAAGGTAGGCCCACCCTTTTTCTAAAAGTAGAAAAATAGGTTTTATCCAGTTACTGGTTTGTGGAGGTCAGATAGGCAGTCGTTCCATGTAAAATACCGTGGGAAAATATTGTGGGATACAATTTCTATTTAAGTTTATTTTATTAAATAAAACAATTATGCATAACGGTTTTCTTGGGCAACGGATTCTTTAAAGCAAGGAAGAAGCTCGCATTGGAATATTGTCTTGGATGATAAGCGATGATTTGTTCGACGATGGCATACTAAGTCAATAGTAACCTATTTATTTACTACTAGCTTTCCACCCGCGGCTTCGCCTGCGTCGACTACACGATTTTGGCTGTTTAGTTGGTCCAGTTCTGGCGGGATATTGCAAATTATTATCCAAACATAGCTTTCCACCTGCGTCTGTGTTCGCGTAGACCACAAATTCTTTTCAACTTTACTATTTTAATGAATTACTCGTATTAAAATTAGATAGATAACTTATTAGTCAGTAAAACACACCTTTTACCAAAATAAAAGAAAACAAAAGACTAGGCACCTAAGCGTAATACATCTCTTGTCCTTCACGTAATACAACATCTTCTAAGTAATTTTTTGACACGAAGTAACAACACTAGAGTATTAATGTTACCTTTACAGTAAACAAACCATACATTTTACTAAGTTACCTTGATGTTATCTAATAATGTCACCTGATGTCTCTGAGAAATAGATGTTTTTGTGTTGACACAGGTGTTAGAAATTGAGCTTTTAAGCTGAAAGATTACCCGTTTAGGCAAATTCGAAATAAAACAATACTGTTTTTTTACTAAGACCTTTAAGAAACGAACTGTTTTAGTAAAGAACTGAGTAATTTGAATTTATGGATTCCTAGAACAGTATTTCTTTAAAAGTAAGGCTTTTTCGTTATGGCGCGACGTAATTTAAATTTCGGCGATAAGTGATATCATTTGCATAGCTATTATCAAAGAAAAAATTAAGTGCAAATCGGTCGACTTGCATCACATTGCGTCCATGTGAACGTTATTGCAATTTAGCATAGTGAAAGATCAATTATCGGTGTGATACTCGTATTAATCGAAACGCGTCGCGTCGCTTCGATCAGGAAGGTTGCCAAGACTAAAAAAAAATAAGTATAGAGAGTACTCTAATGTGTCTTACTACGAGCTAATGTGCGCGAGTAATCGCATATTCGTTCTCAAAACTACGAGTGTTAGGACATATTTCAGAATTGAGTTTTTGGCGTAAAGAACGTGTAAAACCCCTACTGTCTCCCTAGTGTCAAATTTTGACAGATTTTTAAGTACAGTTTGTAAATACTCAACTTCAAATGCTTAATTCAGAAATCGGGGGTTAGTGTCTCTGATACGCGTTCCTCTGTTCATCAAAATACTTAATATGTTGTTCGTTCAGTCTATCCGAAAGTTTCTTGGTAGATATCACTGTCATCAAGACTCCCAAACATATACACAATATTATAATCGAAGTCTAATTCCAGTTAAATATTGTTTAAAAAAAAATTTAAACCAATAAATCAAAAAAAAAACACCTAGATCTCTCTCTCTTCATAGTGAAAAAGTTAATTTCTTAACAGTAATATCCATCAGCGTAAATAAGTACAGTTACGAAACAACACGTAAAGTAAAGTACCTTCTCATATAAGTGCATATTTTCTGCCTCTTTTTATGAAGTATGCTCCACGCTCGCTTAACGTGTATAGATGCATAAATAACAACGAAAGTGCCTGCAGTTGACCTTTAGTGAGCACGAGCGCATATATGCAGCCTTTACACAGGTTATTTTCTTTTGTTAGCATTTTTAAAAGCGGTGAAATAGAGGTGAAGTTGTGTTTTTAAGAAGAGTTGTCGTTCAGCAGTGGAGGGTTCGAAGTAACTGTCGGTAGTAGTATATATAAACTAGTAGTAGTAATGTTTGTGCCGTATTTTTTTAAAGTAAAGTTGAAGGTGGTATGTAGAAGTAGTTTTAGTAGGCTAAGGCCTCAAAAAGCAGTGGTGGGCCAGTGATAATTGCCCCAACTTACGTGTCGTAGGTAGTGAGTTCGAACCCAGGCTGGCGCTTTACTTTGTGTTAATTATTTTATCACCAGTGCTCTTAAAACGGTGAAAGAAAACATCATGAGGAAAGCAGCATGTCCTAGAACCAAAAATTCGAAGATTTGTGGCATTCACCAACCCGCTCTGGGCCCGCGTGGTGGGTTAAGTCCCATTACCTGTCTCACAGAGAGGATGCCTGTGTCCCGATAGTGGAAACATTATAAGGCTGATGATGAAGGTCTTATTGGTTCGTTGCGTCATCGCAGCGACAACGCTGAGTCGTTTTACATATATTTTTTAGGCACAATATGCCACATTATGCGTTGCGTCGTCGCAAGTGACGTTTTAATGGATCGACGGACGAGAGACGAAGCGGTAGGAGGTTGATGCGCTGATCTATCGAAGCTCCGGTGCGACGACGGACAGTGTCTGCGACGGCGAACGTTGCTCTCTTGCGTTGCGACGTCATGCGTCATCGCAACGGAGGTATGGCGTACAATGCGTTGATCCATTTCAAAGACGCAACGCAACGAACCAACGAGGCCTTTATTTTTTTTGTTTGAAACACAACATAATATAACATGACGCGTGTATTCACTGAAAGGTTTTGCAGAAGTTGACCTAGTAAGTACTTTTACATTTCTCCCACTTACGTTAAAGACCCATGCAACAGGGAGAGCGCTTTTGGTACAATCCTGATCGAGAAAGTTAATGATCAATTCCAGATGGCAACAACACTTTTCCCGACACCAGAAACGAATCCCACGTCAAGCTCATAGGTAGAGCTTGCGAACATGGGATAAAATATTTTCTTGAAAATTTAATTTATGTAGGCCAATAAATAAAGACGCTTGATTCTGCTTAAAAAAAAAACAATCATAAAAACGAATAACTTGTATGTAGGTATATAGAATTATAAAAATAGGGTGCTTCATTTATAAAAAAACAATTATTTACTTTATCTCTAAAAATAATGTTAATTTCAATCAAATAACTTCTTACAATAGTCTTCTAGTCGTTTTAATTGAACTCAATTACAATGTTATCAATACTGAATAGATTTAATTATTAGTTAAGAGTTCTTCTTAATTTAATAATACTTTTGTGCCCAATACTTTCGAAATTTCTTGATATTTGAATCAATTTAATTCTTCAATTAAGTTTGAAATAAACTATTTCAGTACACTTGAACACAAATAACGAACACTCATTCTGTAAATAATCCTGATTAAAATTAAATTAAATTATAAATAAGATACTTTATTGCCTTGTATCAGTTTCAGAGATTCGCTTGAAATTGATGAATATTTTGATTTAGAAAGAAATAAGTAAGTAAGTAGACAGTTAATATAACTTAAACCTTTTTAAATAGTTATGTATTTCTCTTTAGTTAACTACAGCTAAATTAAAATGTTAACTTCTTGCATGGAACGCTCTTAGAACGCCTACATTGTTAAAATATTATGCTATCACTATAATCATTCTAAACGCGTAACATTTTGTAGATTGCTTGACTTTCATTACTTTACAGTACCTTCAAACATTTCTACACCTATATCACGCTATCACTACAAATTTTTGCCCCGTGTGGTGTCTGGGCCGTAGAATTACACCACCCCATCTCATCCCGTGGGTGTCGTAAAAGGCGACTAAGGGAATAAATGCCAGAGGACACTTCTGTTTCCTTCTGTGCGGTGCGAACATCTCACCCCCAAGCTAAGGTCGCCGTTGCATGGCTAGGGGAGAGCCTAAGTCGCGAGCGTGCCTGCTGTCTGGGACCGGGCGCCCCCAGGCACTATCCAGCCTTACCTCTACAAGCGGGGCTCTGTAGAGCGTCGACATGGTTTCCCTTGCTATTCGTGGGAACAAAATGAGGCTAAATAATTTACTCGGAGACGGCGGTGATGCTCGCCACACACCACGTCATTTGTTCTCATGGGGTGAAAAGCGAGCTGCGGAGTGTCGCTTAGCTACGCTGAATGTGCAGGGTGGGATGATAGATAAGATGGATGAAGTATGTGAAATAGTGAAGGACAAAAGGATAGATGTGTTATGTGTGAATGAGACAAAAAGAAAGGGAGTGGATATGTCTAAACACGGGTCCCTGACAGCTATCTGGTCCGGTGTTCAAGAGACACAGAGGGCCTGTCAGGGTGTGGGGATTATCCTCTCAGAGCGGATGATGAGCTGTGTAAAAGATTACGCTTGTGTGAGCCCTAGGATTCTTTGGGTGAGAATTAAGGTGGGCCTACACCCTATTTTTATTTTGTGCGTGTATGCACCCGATATGAGATGCTCACTTTCTGAGAGAGAAGAATTCTGGGGAAGTCTAGGAGATATAGTGAATGAATGTAGGTCTAACAAGACACAGCAGCAGTATGCTCGGCGACTTTAATAGTTGGGTTGGTGTGAAGAGGAATGGGTTCGAAAGAGTATTAGGGGCATTCGGGGACAATAGAGTGAATGAGAATGGGAGGAATTTACTAGAAGTATGTGTAGAGAAGGGCCTGTGTGTAATGAACACTATGTTTGATCATAGAAAGATCCATAGGTATACGTGGGAAAGGCAAGACAGTAGAAGTATGATTGATTTTGTTATTGTAGATGAAAGATTGAAGAGCAAAGTTGCAGATACAAGAGAATATCGGGGTGCTAATGTGGGGACTGATCACTATCTGGTTATGTGTCGGGTGGCTGGTCTGTTCAAGCATTGGCGTCATCGAGTTCAAGTTCCTGTGACCGCGTTAGAAAGAATAAAAGTAGAAAGATTACAAGAACTAAAAGTAAAGGAGGAATATAAGAGACAAGTAAAACAGAAGACGGATAAGATATTTGATGGCATGAATGATTTCAGTTTAGAGGATGTGTGGGAAATAGTGAAAAGTATGGTGAACGTAGCCGCAAAGTTATGTGGTATAGCGAAGAGGAAACGTGGTAGTAGAACGAATGATACTTGGGTAGATGATGAAGTAAGAGAGGTGGTGAAGAAGAAGAAAGAGGCTTGGCTTAATGTGTTAGCCTGTAAGGCCCAAAATAGAATGAATGAGGCAACAAACGTGACGGATGATCTGGCAAGAGTGAAAGTAACGTATAAGCAAATGAAAGCGAAAGTCAAAGAGGTGGTAAAAATGAAGAAGGATGAAAAGGAAGAAAAATATAATAGGAAGTTCTCCGATAACTTCAGGGCCAATGTTAAGCTGTTCTGGAAACAGGTAAGATTGGCTCGCGGAGTGACAAAAACATCGAGCATGAATGGAATAAGAGCAGAAGATGGGTGCTTACTGTGTGAAGAATGTAAGGTCTTGGAACGCTGGAAGGGATATTTTGAAAGTTTATTTAGTTTTCAGGATAGTGTGCAAGGAGTGGGTAACTGGGCAGAGGCAAGTTGTCAAGACCCAAACTCGGACGAAGAGCAAAAGCATGAGAATGAAATAGGAATGGATGAGATTATAAAAGCACTGAGTGGGATGAAGATTGGTAAAGCTGCAGGGTATGACCGAGTATCTGTTGAAATGCTGAAGGGCGGTGACGGGGTGGTAGCAAGCCTGTTGTGCCGGATCTTTTATATGTGTTGGAGATATGACCGCGTGCCGGATGACTGGAGCAAGGCTGTAATCGTACCACTATATAAGGGAAAAGGCTCACAGCAGGAGTGTAAAAACTACCGCGGCATTAATCTTTTGAGTGTTGTCGACAAATTATATGCGAAAGTTTTAATAAATTGAGGTGGTAAAAGTGACGGATGAACAATTATGGGACGTGCAAGCAGGATTTAGATAGGGAATGGGCTGTATGGATCAGATCTTCTCCTTGAGGAGCATAGCTGAAAAACATCTGGCTAAGCACAAAAAAGTCTACTGTGCTTTCGTGGACTTGGAGAAGGCCTATGACAGTGTGTGGAGGGATGAAATGTGGTCGACGCTATCCGGGTACGGTGTGGACTGGCACTTGGTACGGGCACTGAAATCTCTATATAGGGATTCCAGCGCTTGTGTTAGGATTAATGGGGCGTATACGAACTGGTTTTCCATTTCAAGGGGTGTTAGACAGGGCTGTGTAGCGTCACCGTGGTTGTTCAACTTGTGCATGGATAGTTGTCTGATAGGTTTGAAAGAGCATGAGTGCGGATTGAGGATGACTGAGTTGCCTGTCAAATGCCTTCTCTATGCAGATGATCAAGTTCTACTTGCATCGTCAGCAGAACAGTTGCAAGACATGGTGACTGTGATGAATGAAGCTTTTAAGTTAAAAGGGATGAGTATAAATGTGAACAAGACTAAGGTAATGGTGCTTGAAAGGGAAGAAGATGTATCGAAGTGTGAAGTGAAAATAAATGATAAGAGTGTGGAGCAAGTGAACGAGTTTGTATATCTGGGAAGTATGTTCACAAGGGATGGAAAGATTGAAGAGGATGTGGAAAGGAGAGTGAATGCAGGGAATAAAGTGAATGGTGCTATGCATGCAGTTGTGACCAACAAGTCGATGTCTCCGGAGGCTCGACTCGCCGTTCACAACAGCGTGCTGGTGCCTACACTTATGTATGGAAGTGAAGGCTGGGTATGGCAAAAAAGACATGAAAGTAGGATTAATGCAGTAGAAATGCGCTCCTTGCGGAGTATGTGTGGTGTAACTTTAACTGATAGATTGAGGAATGAGGTAATACGGCAACGTTGTGGTTTAAAAGAAGATGTAGTGACTAAAATTGAAAAGGGTATGTTAAGATGGTTTGGCCATGTTGAGAGGATGAATGAAAGTCGACTTACGAAAGGTATTTACAAGGCAGACGTGAATGGAAACGCCGGGAGGGGACGCCCTAGAAAGACATACATAGACCTTATAGGTGATGTTCTTCAGAAAGGCCAAGTGCGCAGTACCCATAACCGGCGTGTGTGTATGACTAGATGTATGAATGTGTGTGAAGCAAAAGAAGTATGTATGGATCGTAGCAGGTGGCGTTCTGTAGTTTCTGCCTACCCCCATGGGAAAAAGGCGTGAGTTTATGTATGTATGTATGTATGTATGTACTACTGAAGGCTATTTTTTATGTCGAAAAAAATAACAGGTTCTGTGGGGTGGGCCCCGGAAGCAAAGCTTTTCTTGATAAAATTTTGCAGAAATTATTTCTCTGTTAATTATGAAGAAGATGCTGAATAAATTAATACGATCTGTCGAATTGCGTGAGGCAGGCATGGGAAAAAGGCGTGAGTTTATGTATGTATGTACTACAAATATTTTCGGAAATTGCTTGCCTTTTATTAACTTAAAGTACAAATATTTAATTCATTTAATAAAAGTAAGTATCTACCTACCTATCATCCTCCTCAAAATAAAAACATGCAATTTATATTCAAACAACAAAAATGCCGTGACGTCGCAAAATGACGGAGACGCACGTTGCCGTCAAACTGATAATTACGTCAATCTGTAACTTGACATCCGACGTCGTTGCTGCAATGTTTGGGACACAGAGCTGGGAGACGTCCCAGCGGGCACTGTTTAAGAAAGAAGAATAGGGATACTTTAACTCCAGGACTACAGTACACATATTGAAGTGACGTTACCCGGTATTAATATCTTTCTTTTATCTAAAAACTGATTGTTTTTAGAGATAGTAGAAAATCTGACGCAAAAATAACATGTGCTTCTCCTATTTCAGACTAGCATGACACTTCAAATGCACCTCGAAGTAATTTCTGCCAGCCTGCATGCTGCAAGTTTCATTTACAATAACGACAACACTTCCCATACAGAACAAAGGTCTTACTTTGTGGGGTCCTGATGTTTGTAATTGCCGCATCTAATGGATTCCCGCGGTCCTCACTAGATCGTCCGGTCCACCTCGTTGGAGACCTACCATTGCTGACATCAGGTATTCGGTAGCAATTCCAGAACCTATTGGCCCCATCGGCAATCGAAGCGAGCAGCACAGACGGTTGAAGGTGGTCCATGTCCATTAGTGAATATCCTTCCTCTGGAATGACGAGATGATCGATAGAATAACCTGTAATAGTTAGAAACTGCTGGTTTTTCTGAAAAACTGCACCAATAATATCTGTGTATTTCCTTCTAGGCCATCCCTTCCCAGTGTTTCCACACACGTCTGCCTTGTAAATACCTTTTGTTAGTCTCCGCCTTTCATTCATTCTCAACAATATACTTTATTGTACACCAAAATGATGACGCTTCCAAAACTTGTACTCGCCGCAATTTACGTGGACACAACTATCATCATCATCATCATCATTACAGCCGAAAGACGTCTACTGCTGGACTTAGGCTTCCCCCAGGCGTCGCCACATTGACCGATCACGTGCGTCTCGCATAAAGCGGATTCCCGCACAACTATCAATTATTTATAATATCCTCTCTAGTCGCAGAGGGCTTCCTTGTTCTGTGCGTCGTGCAGTCAACTGTGGAAGAGATAAACATACATGTATGTATGATGTATATTTTTAAATGTTATATGATGCGCAGAATTGGGACAAATGTCGTGGCAAAATTTTGAGCAGGAATGTGGACGAAGTGGGTTGATCGAAAAAGAAGAAGGCACACCGGCTCCCAGCTCCAACCACTACATGGCCCTCTTCTGTCCCTTTCTTTGCGACCTAGACCAATGAGGGTACTTGGACACATCAACATCATATCGTTTCAGCTGAAAGACGTCCACTGCTAAACATAGGCCTACCCCAAGCAAGTGTCACCACATTTTCCGGTACCGTATGTCTTGCATCCAGCGGATTCCCGCAACCTTTACCAGGCCATCGGTCCCCCTAGTGAGAGGCCTTCCAACGCAACTTGGACAGTTAAATTTAACACGTAACTACTTACGTACACGTAAATATTTTATAAATTATTTACTTAGATGGCCGTAACCAAAGCAGTAATTTCCTTTTCTACATATTGCAGTAAATATACGAATTTGTCGCCGTCAAATGTGATTTCAGCTCCACTACTACGCGAATTTACCCATGTTTGCCCGAATTATGGTGACTTGAGGTAGCAGCGCTTCGGTTCCTGAGTATATACCGACTGCTATGCTGCAGAAAATTGAAATCCTCGAGGGCTATGCGCAGTGGGAGTCGTGATAGTGGTCTTCTAAACAAACATAAATATGCTGCAAAGAGCTTACGGTAGTAGTTGTAAATTGGGGTTTCTAGATCAGATCTTGCGATCTGATCTAGAAGCCCCCAATTTACACTTTTCATCTATTCAAACAGCCCAGTTTTCAACTGCATCGCTTTGTATCTATTCAATCTCAGATATCACTATTCATCTGATTAGAATTGAAATGTTTTTCCAACCTGATTTAAATAAAAGGAATTTCATCTTCTGGCAGCATCTGGTAGCATAGAATGTCTTCTGAATCAGGCAACACTATATCGCGCATTATTCTTCTTATTACTAATTTAATGACAGGTTGAGGATTTGATGACCTTACAGCCGATTCTTCACAACCAGGATGTACATTGCCAACTCGAACAAATGTAAGGAGCTTATTGTGATCACTCTTTAGTGTGAGATATCGCGTATTTTCAAAGGTGGATTTTACTGAGTTTTGCTCGGTCTTGTTTGTATTGTCCTGACATTTTGATGAACTGGTGTTCATTATTTTCTGGTCAGTCATGTCTTGAGTAAATAGAATCTCACCACTGGCATTCTTCAACATTAGTTTAGAAATGCCTTCAGAAGTGTATTTCACTGAATCTTGCATTGTAGCTAATATAAATTGAATAACAATTTAATTTATTTTTAAATTGTTAATTCGGTTTATGATTCAACCTTTTAACTTCAATTGTAGGAATCGAATGTCCCATAAAATGGCTTTAAGTAAATTTATAGTTACTTGGGACTCCATTGTTATTGCAATGCATTAAGTAGCTTATTCAGCAGACAATCGATCTATCCCCTCTACTTTAGAATAATTTTATATTTTTGTTTCTTTAAAAAATAGACGTTTTGATTTGTCAACATAATCTATTCCTTTTACAGAATTTAAATAAAAGCAATCAGAAAAAAATATAGCATGTTGCATCCAAGGATCATTGTAATACTCCCAATCTTCGATAACACCTCCACACGAAAAACACATAACTTTATCGTTTAGGCCACTTCCATAGTAAAAAAAACCTGCATCAGCCATTTCCATCACCAATCTTCGCTTTGAATCTACTGTAGCCCAATAATGTCTGAATGAACATAATCGAATTTTATGTACATTATATATTTCATATCGCGGGCTGGAATAATTTTGAATCATTTTCTTGAATTTTCAATCAAGAGTCTTGATACGGATATGTGTGAAAGTATAATGAAGTCTTGTATCTGGGGTTGTCAATTTATCAATATGTGCTGCGAGTCATACCTTACGGAGAGCGGTCGGACTTACCTAATGACTTTTTTTTTTTTGGTATCTTTGGAATATTAGAGCACAGCTCGTTGTGGTATTCTGTTTCTCAAGTATTTGATAGGAAAAAAAAACAAGAAAACATTTACTCAAAAACCTTTATTCATATTCATCATCATATTATCCTTATCTTCTAAATTACTGTTAAAATACTTTTATGTTCAATCCACTTTTTTAAACAAGTAACATTTTTTAAAGCACATACATTCGAATGATACATACAACTAAATATATTATTTGACATTCTATAATCATCAAATATTTTTTGTAAACGAGGACAGTTCTTATCTTCTAAATTATATATTTTATCATGTTTTACAATGTTTCTTAACCACGATATTTTTTCACGTCCTTTAACGTAAATGTTTTTATCTTCCAGATAAGGTACAATATATCGATGTAAGTTAAAATATGGTATAAAACCCTCTTTCCAGAATTTTTTTCTGTTTCTCTCTATCCAACTTACTTGCAGTCTTTCTTTTTTTGTAAGATTGTGAAATGGGAATGGTGGTTTGATTAATAATACAATAACTTGATTTCCACATGCTATTGCTATTTCTTTAACGATAAACTCGTTACTTTCCGTCTTAAACCCTTGCACATCGACTATAGCGTTCATAATAATTTCTTTACAATACCAGTTAAGGGTTTATATTCAAATAAACGATCGTTGATGATTAGACAATAGGCAGATGTATTTTCTGGTATATCTTCCGAACTTTCTATTTCCAGTCTCACATCTACAGCCCCAGATTTCAAAGCTTCGTTTTGTCTTGAGCAATCAATTACAAATAAAGGAGCTTTGTCTTTAAATTCGTGCAAATCAAGCATCGGTTCAGATCGAGTGTTATAATAAGACTGGCGAAATTGGGTAAACATTTCGTATAATATATAATACTTATCTTCAGAAAATTTTGCATTAACCGATTCGTATGGATAATATTGAGAATTTAGAAAAAGAGTAACATTAGTTAATTTACCATGGTCAAATATTGAACAGTCTCTAGTTTTAATATTTTTTCTATTTGTCTGCAAACCAAAGATCACATACCTCGGTTTTTCGAGTTGTGAAGCAGTCTTCACAACCCAGGAATGTTTTGTAGTTCTAGGTAACAAAGGGTATTCGTATAAGTCCCAATTTCTAAAAGCAATTTGTATAGGACGATCCTTTTCTAAATGTTTAAGTAAAGTTAACCTTTCCCGATCTGAAACTTTTATATGAGGCACACGCCATTGGAGTCTCTTCATATTTATTTCAATGGAGTCATTATTATCAAGTGTAACACTGTTAAGGTTTGAACTGCTTCTTTTGAGTATAAGTTCATGTTTAAAGTTAATTATAATTTTATTATAATCTTCCGCAAATCCTAAAACTTTATTTAGGGGTATAAGGGCATTAAAAATGCCATCATTATCGTTAACTCCGTTCAGACTCCAACCCCATATAGCAGCAGCCTTACTTTCCCCCTCGTTCATAGACACATATGATTTTAAAGTTGTAGTAATACCTGCATTTTTTATTCGGTCTATCTCAACACCGTTAATTTCATATCGAATATCTTGAAATAGAAATGATATATAATTATTAGTAAAATTAACATTCTTTCGTGTTAGTTTTCCTGCTGCATCTTTCGAAACCGCTGTGGCTCGACCTTCAACGTAAATGTAGCTGGCTGAAGGTAATACGTACAAATCTTGCTGATTTATGGATATACGTATTTCATCATTTTCATTAAAACTGTTGCTATACGGATTATAAGTGTGATATTCGTAACTCACTATGGAGTTATCGAATTGCGGTGAATCGTTTATGTCAAGAATACTCATAATTTAAAGCCCAAGGCTTGAAGAAATAACTTATTCTCTTTAGTGATTTTATTTATTCATCGTGTATGTCTGCGTCTTCTGACGATTAGAGAATGAGTAACGTTATTCACATTGGCGCTTGATTTTATATCATACACTATCATGTTTCGGCTATAACCTAATCGACAATCGCCTCTTGTAACAGACAATATTAAAGTGCTGAATTATGAGCCAGACATCTTTTTTTAAAGTAATTATTTTGAAGACTGCTTTTTCCAAAACTCTTTAAGAAATTTTATGCATAAATGTCCGCAATTAAATAAGTTATTATTTTGAAAATTATTATAGTTATAATGGATGTTGTCAGAACCCACATAACGAATAAATTCTATTGGCGGTTTTAAGTTTCCGTAACTATCGAAGTATTCAACATATTTATTTAATATTACATAGGCTACCCAATGTGTACCAGAATTTTTTGAATTATCTAAATTAATGATGCCACATTCTCGGGAAAACGGCGTTCTTGGTAACGTATCTCTCATATAAACTCCACGAAAATATGGGATGTTTTGCGTAAAGTGTATGATATCTATATTAGTAAGAGCACGATTAGGTAGCCTACGAATTAGTTTTTTTTCTTCAAATTTACTAATCGAAGTCCATTCTTGTAACGGTTTAGCCACAATCCGTTCCCAATACATACACCTGCCACTTTCTTATGATGTCTTTCCATTTCTTCCAAACGCTTTTTTGCAACCTTATATTCCTTGATAGTTTTGACTATACCAGCAATTCCACTTGCTATACTTCCAGCAGCAGATAAGCCAGCAAATATAGGAATTAAAGGTAAAACACCACCGGTCGTAGGAAAGGGTATTATACGGGGGAGCTTCGCAGATGAATCACGAGCTAACTCCCTAGCAGCAGCGTATGCCAATTCTATGAGTTTTTTCTTACACTTTGGTTTTATTTTTTTTACACTTTTTTTATGTGGGAGATTATATTTTAAAGTTTTTTTTGATACCGTATCCAGAACTCACTTTTGATAGCATCACATTGTTAACTAAATTAGCAGCAAGTTTTTCTCCTTTGCTTGCATCAGAAGACAGAGCGCGCTTTTTCGCCTTCTCTAGTAATATTATATCTGCTTTGTGACGATCTTTCAATCTTTTGGAATTATTATACGCGATATCGTGATGTTTGCAATATTCATCTAACTTGTTAACACCTTTATCACCTCGAGCCAATCTTTCACCTAATCTAGTTCCTGGACCACAATAATTATATCCCGGTAAATGGAGCTCAAATGGTAAATTATTAATTAAATTATTGATAAGTCCTTCTCCCTTCATGTATACAAACAGAATGGGGGGCTTTATCATAGATCATCATGTTATATTTGCAAACCACTCATAAAACATTTGTATCCTCAATCCAACTATTTTCGCAGGATGATAACCCCACCCCAACCATTTCACGAAAACTTTTCTGCCTTTTCGTTTCAAAACTTTTTCAACAAGGTAAATGTCAGGATGTTTAGTTTTTTGTAATTCTTGTTCGTAAAATGCTCCTAAAATAGGTTGTTGTTTAACATCTTGTAATAAATATGTAACAGGCTTTGTGTTTTGAACTTCACTGATCTTAAATATCTCTGTTGACCAATTAGGAGTATAACCTTTTTCAAAACAACCCTTATGTTTATTTATCCGAACAAAATCGCCTGTCTCAAACTTACGATATTTTATTGGCGTTCGATTTTGTTTAAAATATCTCTGTAGTAGTTTAGTTTTATTGTTATGATTAACTTGAGCAGGCGCTAAACCAAATGTTCTATGTATTGTATGATTATATCTATTAATTATATTTGCAAGTGTCCCGTCAGTCCATTTATAATTCCCCTTGAAACTAAATTCTTTGAAAAGGTTACTCTTTATCGTACTTATTAAGCGTTCTACAATTGAAGCCTTTTTCGTAGAATAAGTGGAGTAGTGGTTAATAGAATTGTTTGCTAATATTTTTTTTAAACTTCTGTTGTAAAATTCTTTTCCTAGATCTGTTTGCAAGTTTCTAGGGATCCGCTTTTCTCTAA
This sequence comes from Orthosia gothica, assembly GCA_949775005.1. NCBI lineage: Eukaryota > Metazoa > Arthropoda > Insecta > Lepidoptera > Noctuidae > Orthosia > Orthosia gothica. Next base: position 10,595,598 of record OX459038.1, on the reverse strand, counting down.
TCAATAACGTATTGAAAGCTTCAGATACAGTTTCTTTACTTTTTGTTTAAGTGGTATAGCCCAGGCATATTTAGAGAATCCATCAATGACAACTAAAATGTATTTGCTGTTGTTGTTGAATTTGGAGAAACTTTGCATATCCATTAAATCAGCTTGCCAAAGATCATCAATATCTTTTAATATCACATGCCTTCGAGGAAAATGTATTCTTGCACTTCTATGAATTTTGTTTACAATATCTCTTTTCACTTTGCTCATTCTTCCAACTGTTACTTCTGAACTACAAAATTGTACTGAGTTTCAGTTTAATATGGTGAGTGTTTTTATTATTTTATAATACGCGCTTCTTTTAACTCTTCAATGATTGATAAGATTTCATTGTCAAGATTAGTATTACCAGCAGTTTTAGATGCGATCAAAAGTTTAAGTCTGTCCACTAATTCATTAGGATCATCCCAATAAACAAGTTCAGTATTTTTTTTGTATTTTTTGAGATACGGTAGACCAGCACCTCGTTTTTGTTTAGATTTAACTTCTGTAGGTTCTTGTAAGCGTTTACAAGAATCGGGAAATAACGGTTTGACTATTTGAGAATATTTAATGCCTTTATCACCTTTAACTTGACCTGCAGGGTCAAAGTCTCTTTTATGAGCATTAGTCGTGACGAGTATTTCTTTGTAAACCAATTTATCTTTTAAATTGACCAAACTTAAATCAGGTTTCTTGCGAAACAATAATTCTTTTAGACCGGGTGTTATTTTATACTGTTTATTAGCTATGCGAATATTATACACTTTACCAGAATTCTCTTGGGTGGTAAAGAAATTAACTGTTGTATTGCCGATCATATGCTTATTATTCTCACTACTTACGCCAAATGGTATATTCATATCATCATATATTTCAAAGATATCTTCTTTTTTCAACGACACATTAACTTTTTCTGATTCAGACGTGTTACCTTCTTCGTCTTCTGAATGAATTTTTTCTAAAGATTCATCAGATGATTCATGTTTGTACATATCATGAGATTTATCACGCATAAATATTTTTGAAACTATATCAGTATTTTTGGGTAGGTCATCAAATGTATCTTCATTTTTTAGGGTTCCGTACCCAAAGGGTAAAAACGGGACCCTATTACTGAGACTCCGCGGTCCGTCTGTCTGTCTGTCTGTCTGTCTGTCTGTCTGTCACCAGGCTGTATCTCATGAACCGTGATAGCTAGACAGTTGAAATTTTCACAGGTGATGTATATCTGTTGCCGCTACAATAACAAATACTAAAAACAAAATAAAATAAATATTTAAGGGGGGCTCCCATACAACAAACGTGATTTATTGCCGTTTTTTACGAAAATGGTACGGAACCCTTCGTGCGCGAGTCCGACTCGCACTTGGCCGGTTTTTATTATAGAAATATGCTTGTTAGCTGCTATTGCATTAAGAGGATCTGCGAGAGGCTTAAAAAAATACTTCAGATGAGTATCGGTATTAAACTCATAATCTTTCATTAGTTTCACTTTTTCCTTTATAGCGTCCGCAGACTTAATTAATTCATCTGTGATGTTGTGGTCCATAATACGACTTATACTCAGAAGTATTTATGCTCAAATGAATTCTGTTTTTTGCATCCATAATTTATATAAGCATTAATCAAAATAAATAAAGTTGTCAAAGGACTGTCTATATCTGCCTTTGTTTAATTCACAATCCTTATTAATAGTCAAAAAATCATAAGGATGCATCCAGATTTTACAATACATATCTTTGAAACTAGAGAACTCCATATCAGAACTAACATGTTCATCATATATATGTTTCATGTTAACTTCATCTTGCTTGAAAATTATCAAAAAGTTTACATTGTCACGTAATAACTGCTTTGGTATTTTTGAATACGTTTGAGATAAATAAAAACAATCTATACTTCTATGTCTGCCCATTGTGAAATAATTTCGTATGTTAATTTGCTTTTCACAAACCACATCATCAAAAATGATAATAGAATTTGGTAATGCATCATTAGGATGAATAACTTCATCGTCAAAGTTAAATATAAAAAGTTTTACATCGGGCACTCTTTCTAAAATCTGTTTTAGAAAAATATATTTTGGTTGAAAGCTCGTCTTGGAATACAAGTAAACATTTTTAAACTTTAAACAGTTTTTGTGAACTAACAAACTAATCACGACGTTAGTTTTTCCGCAATTCGAAGGACCACATATTATACATCTTATATTATTTGGTAGAAGAACACTATGCTTTGCGTGTAGCTTATTTTCCTTATCTACCTCTATATTTTTAACTTCTAACGAAACGGGTTGCTTGACCCTGAAGTGGGTGGGAAGTGTTTGTATCTGTCAGAAAAATAATATGTTCTAGTATTTATAATGCTTATCAGAAACGCTAAGTAATTATTATTCCCATTATTCATATCTTTAATGTTTTTTTTAGCATACATGTTCGTCCAATATATTCACAACTAGAGAAAATTATCGTATATCACACACACACACACAAAATCTATACAGGTTATGTTGACAAGGAATTATTAATAAAACAGCGAATAGAGTCCAAGTAAATATGTATTAAATAACAATATTATTGTTCAATGTAATTAATTAAACATAGTTTAAATTGACAAATGGATTTTACACTTACAAATAAGTAATACTTATTTAATATATTGTACTTATTTAAAATATTGTGGCACAGTGCCCCCACGGTAATGTATCTACTTGATTTGGTAGTATCTGTCTCTTGTCGTCACTTCTATTGATAACTACTTTATCTACCTCTTGAGAAAACAATACGTGTTTTATTGATTTAATAGTGTTCATTTTGCATTTAAATGTTTTGTTACTCATTAATGCTTTATTATAATTACATAAACGTAATCGGTTTGTTACATACTTGGTTACACCCTTAGCTTTCTTAATTTCTCTGTTTAAACTGTTTATGCAGTAAAGCTTAGCTCTAAGCCCAGTGAATTCAGTAATAATATCACCCCCAAGCTCATCTTTAAATAGGCCTGGAATTTGTGCATTGACTCTAGGCATATGATAGCTATTGTTAACATTAAAATTGCTAGTATCAAATTTCAGTATTTCTTCTTTCATATCTTGATATATATCTGGAGTCTTAATATAATAAAGCAAACTGTCTGTATCTGTATAGCAAAGCCTTGCTTTATTTTTATATTTATTTTTGATATAGTCATAGTGAAATTTGTACAAATGTTGTTTTGCATATTCCAGAACTGTAAAGCCAATATATATCGGCCTGTCAAGAATTATTTTGTCTGGACTTAAATGAACAGCAACAAAGTTTTCTGAAAAAATGGTAATATTTTTTAAGTTAGGTTTCGCAATTAATTTCGCGGCACCAAGGCTTTTGTTTGTTTTGTTTTCTGTATCATTCCATGTCGTCACTAATTTAATGTTAACTTGTTTTCGTCTATTTTCAATAGTTTTCCCAAATACAGCATTGTTCAGTAGTTTAAATAAGTTTTTTTCAAAAGGCGAAGATGAAGCTTGACGTAATTGAGTATTTAGGTCAATATATTTCTGTAAAAACTTTTCTTGCCTAAATGTTAGTATACGGTGAACCTTTTTCAGAACAAGCCCGTTTTTTATACATTCTTTTAAATGAACATAATGTATGACATATTTACATTTATCATATAAGTTTGCAATCAATTTTGGGTTCTTGCCACCTGGAGGAGTAAATTTTTCTGCTGCAAAAGGTAAATCACGATGAGCTTCATGTAAGTAGTCTGGATAAACCAAATCAACTTCTAAGATGTACCCGTAGTCTGAATCATCTGGTATGCTAGTTATATTAATTGTACATATTTCTTCAGGTGACAAAAATCGGAAACCAGATATTGGTAATTTTTTTGTCATCGCGTAACCGTACAGATTATTGCAATCAAGATATATCAAGTAAGTCGATGCTTTAGAGAAATCAAAATTAGGTAAATATTTATTATTAGCTTTTGCATTGCGAAGAGAGCACTGTGCTAAGCCTCCACGTATACCTTTTTCTAAAAGCTCATAAATCTCTATATCATTAATTAATTCTAACTGAACTTTTGTATACAACAACATCGCATCCCAGCTCAAGCTGGGTGCGGAGATATAATAAGCTGGATCAAGGTTATAATGCCGTAAACAAGTATCCCTAAATTTTTCGAATACATCACAAAGTAACAATACATCTGTTTTTAAATACAAATCTGTATATTCACCAAGTGATTTGATTCTAAAACTTTGCCATATTTTTTGTGCGTGTCTATATTCATCATCGGTTATATGTTCACATCTTAAACTATTGTAAAAACATTCTTTGGGAGGAAGATGTTTTTGATCGTATTTCGAAAAAGAATCCATATAATCATAAGGATAAATGCCTTTTTGATGCAATAATTTCACCAAGTTTGTTTCATAGAATTCATTCGATAAACTAATAAAGTCATTATCACTTAAATTTTTAGATAAGACATCCAAACTAGTGTTAAGGAACTGGAAAGAATCAATGAATTTTATTTGAACAGGGTGTGAAATATTACTGTTTTTAATAATTTTAGTAACCGACATGTACTTTTCTTTAGTTCTCGGTATTATATTAAAATTGCCTTCATATTTTGCTAACTCTTTGATAAATAGATGGCAATCATAACCTGCCAAGTTATGGAAAAATACCGGCACGAATGGACATACCCGATACATTAAATTGCAATGGGAGTGTGCAGCACCTCGATATTGTGATGTTACATGATCATGATCTCTCACCTTGTCATCGAATAATAACTGTTTACATATATGACAAAAAGTGGCATTATTAAAGTTATTTTCTTGATCCACCGTTAAGGGCATCATAGGTTGTTTATTTGATAATATATGATAAATTTCTTCTACATCCCTTAGCAAATTTCGAACAAATATTTCTACACAATCTAGTCCTCTATATGTAACATATTTATTTAAATGTCGATCATGTGAGCAACAAATATATTAACCAAAACTAGAAGGTTCGTGAACTTTGTACATACGAGTACTCTGTGTTATAAATTCGTTATGATTTAATAGAATACTTTCAAAGTCTGCATATATAACGAAGTTAATTTTTTGTTGTCTTTCATAATTTTTAAATTGTAGAATAGTATTTTTCTCTGGAAGTACAGTTAATATTTTGTTACACATATGTGAGTTGTACTTTACTTCACTTGTGAAACATTGCAAACATAAATCACATAAATACATTTTACCTTTATGATGAGTAATTTGCCGTTTAACCAGTCGTAAAAGACTTTTGATTAAGCAATAGTGACCTTTGCCATTTTTCTCAAAATACAACAAGTGCACATGATTGCACTTTCTTGCATTAGTCACATACAAAGGACCAGTTTTTTGTCTAATCCATAAATATTAACACTTATGTTAGAATTGTTCTTTTCAAAATTTCTAATATCAGTGTATGATGGTGGAAACGTCATATTATCTATATTCAGCACTGTAGAGTAATGCGGATATGAATTCGTTCTGCAAACATTACTCTTTTGTGGAAATAATGCTGCCACAATACTCCACAGGAAACAGTGATTATCATTGTTCTGTACATTAATACAACTTTTTGAGTGTTTCACTACATTCGGTAACTCAATATACGAGCCACCTCTTAAAGGATTGTATTTGTTAATATTAATCTCTAGATGACTCATGAAGCATGAAGAGACAAGTCCAACCAGATTCACAGTGTTTAAATTCAGATAGTTTTCTTTGAAATGTATGTATAACATTTAAATATAATTCATTAATATCGGTACTGTGATGTATTGATACATACTTTGTATTAAATGATTTCAGCTCTTGCTCTCCTGACTTTGGTAGAACAAAGTAAGCAAAAAGTTCGAAGTTCACTTTAATACAAATATGTTTTACAATACTAACATTAATTAATTTTATAACATGTTCTTGATTATCCATTAGGAATGCCTCTGGTGTGAGATACTCTTCTGATGGATTAAGTCGGTATGTAATTATTCTATTTTTAAACGCCTCAGCAATTATATCGACATTCTCAAATTCAGATTTTAATAGGCAATTCGATTTATGAAAATTCGTTCTCAAGTGATATGGAAATTCGTTTTTAGGTATTTCAATTTGACAGTATCTACAATTCAATAAATTATTAGATCTCGCGATGGAAGGGTGTGTAACTGTAAACAAAGAAACAACATAAACATTAATTATATGTATTTATTGTAAATAAAACCTATATTTCACAATACAAAATATTATAATCATGTGAGTAAATAAGTCAAAAAATAACCTAGGTAATGAATACGATAACATTCGATCAATAACTAGGTTACTACAAGTACAATATAGGTAATAAGTAAGTAAGATACACAAAATAAACGAAAATCGTTAATGCACTATCCTGAATGCAGGCGTCCTTCCTGGTTAAGAAAGTTTCTCTTTTCCAACATTCTGAATAATCAAAACGTCAGAGGTAATCAAACCTTTCTCGATGGGTCATAAAAAAGATACTTGCTAAATGCTATAAAATTTCTCTCAATTGAGAGATTTAACTAGTACGGATTTACGAAAGCCTTAATTCAGGATAATGTGATAGTGACTACGCAAGATAATAATTAAACAAGTACATTTCTAACAGTAATTATTTCTTAAATGGTCAGTAATAATTACTGATAAAGGTAGGAGAGCAATCGCGGCACTCTTTCCGGGTGGCAATAATAAAGTTACTTAAGTGCTGCCACGCGTGTTTTGGTCAGTACGATTTTTGACACAGATAATTGCATGACGCCATCTATTCAGGGGTTGCACCTTCTCTATTTCATCACAACTATAAACTTTTAACTCTACATAGTGTGTCCCCTGTTTAAAATCGAAGGCTTGACGCGAATGCCCATTGGCGAGTCTTCTACTAATGGAGGATTGTAGCTGCGGAATTGGTTTACCCGGGGCTGAGGGCTGATCCAAAGCGTCGTCTTCACTATCGCTCCCGAAGATATCTTGAACCGTTGTCCTCTTCGGAGCGATTGGCCTGATAACAGGCTTCTTCTTCTTACCCCATGATGAAGACTGCGTACACATAGGGGCAGGACTTGCTCGTGATGTACTCGGTGCCGACAGTGAGCACGACGGGGAGGCCACTTGTTTCCTTTTCTTTGACCTCTTCTCAGGTTCACGCAGCTGAACTTCGTCGTCGGATGGGAACAACGCTTCAGCATTTACTTGATGGGACCTGCAAAAATAAAATATATACGCTTAAAATTTCAATCAATAACAGCAGGAGGCTGGCTTGCAATCGTTACGTTTACTCATTCTGTTCTGTAACATATTGTCATGAAAAAACTTCAATGTGAAAACTAACAACAATAGAAAACAAGGAAAGTAAATTAAAATTATTAGTTAGTTATGCATAATGTGATGAAAAAACAAACAGTGCGTATAATGCGCCACATGTTTTAGTTCGAGTTAATAGATATTCAACCGTTACGGTACACTGAATTAATTATAATAATAATTAATAACCAATCAGCTCGGTATAAACCACTCCAATACAAGGACACTGAGATCCCACTATTCACATCCGAATGAATAGATCATTATCTTATTAATGTACTACATTAAAATGAAGAAAAAAATAATGTTTTAACGGTGTAGTCCTCGATGTTGATATTGGCCGGCAGAGATATGTTATGATGCTCCAGAAGCCCACTTCCCGATTTAAATACCAGCAAATCTACGTCATTTTTAATCCATAAAAGGAAAGTAAGACTTACTAAAAATCCTGAGTCAAATTTGTCTCTATTTATGGAAAATGCTTACCTAGCGCTAACATAATTAAGTAGTTCAATTCTCAACCTTAAACATACGCAATAAAGATTGGTACTAAATATATGTATTTTATTTGCCACTAAATGAAAACGCACATACTAGTCTTATACCCTGACTTTACTTTTGCATTTTTATCATGATAAATGTATGAGAACATTGTCAACGGACAAACATACAATTGGATCTCTGATATTAGTATTGAATTATTGTAAACAAAGCAGCGCCGGCGCCGGTCCGTCGGGAGAGTCCTGTTACATCAAACCATTTATGTAAAGTTTGGGATAACATAAAAAAATATTTGATTTTCAACCTTAAAAACATGATTAAAAAATATATATAAGTTGTGAAATAAAGAGAAAATAATCAAATTGGATTCTCAGTCAGGTTGGCAGGGTGGATAGAAGAAACTGTTACGAGTATGTCGGTAAGAAAATATTTTTATTATTGTTCAGAAATTAAATGATTTTTTATATATTTTATAGGTAATGCTTATTATTATTTTATAAGTACTTTTTGTGAGAATATAGTAAAGGCATGAATGATATTATGGAGGACTGCATACCAGAAAATCAATGCATCATGAAATAATTATTATGAGATAATAGAGTCATGTAATTAATATTCCTTTTTTTTTTGTTACAGTTCCAAGATTCTCAAGATCTTTTCAATTTCACCCCTATGGAACCTCGGCTGGTGCAAAACGAGATTGGCGAGGAATCAACGAGGCGTTTAAATCTGAAGAGGTCCAATGATGTGACGCATTACAGTTTTGTGAAGCGACCTTTAAAAGGATCAAAGATAATCCGCATCGAAATATACGATGCAAAAGATTTTGCCGATCGCGAAGAAAGTTCATGCAAATGCAAAGCAGATTTGTGCGTACAGCATGTTGTCAAACACGCCATGATGGACGGTATATACCAATCAACCAAGGACCTCGTCGTTAGGATCCAGGAAAATTTGGAAAGTGTTTTTTAATGAATAGATAGGTCGTAAATAAGTACTTACCACCTAACTACACTGTTTACTATTAATTATAATAATATTAGTAAGATAAGGCGCCTTATTAAGTACGTGTAAATAGTATGTACCTACTTCATGGTCAATAACAAAGTATTTACTATTTATACTGTGTAAAATAACAATAAAAGCTCATTAAAAAAAAATGCATTTTTATTTAGTGCATACCTACTAGCTATTATACTAGGTAACGAAATAATGCAACCATCTTCCATATTAAGAACACAAGATCATGTTCACAGTTTCACGTGTAGCACAAGCCAAGCGCCACACACGATGCATTACTACTTACTAGTGTCTAGTATATAGTATAATACACACTGATCACTGCATGATTCATTCATTCAATTCACATGCAGCATCGTACCCATAGTAACACACTTGTACCTTTGTTTGTATTTAAATAGATTGAATAGATGAACAATGTAAATTGGGGGCTTCTAGATCAGATCGCAAGATCTGATCTAGAAACCCCAATTTACAACTACTTACGGTACAGCATGACTTATTAATAAAAATTATATAACAACATGGCAATTATTTAGACCGTACGAATACCTACCCAATCAATGGTTAAACTGCTGTCATAACTTTTGTCGGCTATTGTGTAATGCCAAAAATTTTAACAGAAAAATTGTAATTGCATGTGATGGACGTCAGTCCAGACGGGATAAGGATTAAACGAAGTGGCTATACTCGTATCTTATCAGGTAAAGAGTCTAACGCTCGGCTCCCATTTTAACCCCCGACGGGAAAAGTGGGGTGTTATAAGTCTGACGTGTGTACCTGTACATTTGTGTATTTGTATATCTGTCTGTGGCATCATAGCTCCTAAACGGATGAATCGATTTTGATATCGTTTTTTTTTTATTGAAATCTGACTTTATCGAGAGTGTTATTAGCTACGTTTAATTAAAATCGTTTAAAAAAGTTATAGGCGTTTTACTGTTTGAACCGGGTAAGATATCGTGTCATAACTCATAATTACGTGTTCAATCGATTGTCGGGTCTTTTGAAATATAACTTGTATACGCTTACTTTCTTGGTTGAGCAATGTGGATGGGGATGAACAACGCTCCCAACGCTGCAATAAAAGTGGCCACCTACCGGGCCCAAACAGTATAATTTTATGAACCGTCTTGAAAAGATTACCGATCATGATTATCTTTTTACATATATTAGCATTTATTTAGTATTTATTGTTACATGTATACTTATATGTATGTATACGACAGCATATTTTATGTGTTATATTGTAAATTTCATAACTGTGAATTGTTTTATGTGTTTATTTTCCCCCTCCACACACAATGTCTACATCTTTTTTATCATATTTCTTTCGCAGGTATGCTGCAAGAGATTTCATTAGAAATAAAATTCACCTCTGTACCAAGAGGGATGGGAAGATAATTATGTTCTATTAGTAATTTTAAATATCGACCGTTATTTATTTTAGCTATTTATTTACTTTTGAATACCAAGAAATTTTTATTTCCTCTCAATTATGTGAATAAAGTCATCAAAATATACAATGGAATATAGATTGAATAAAAATAACATGACAAATACCCAAAAGAATCGCAAAAAAATCACTAATTCCAACAAAGGGCTGTGAAAAAGCGTGTGAGGCCACAAAAAGCCAATTTATATCAGAACTATTCTGTAGTAAATTGTACTGACACATTTTAGCTGTACCTTTGTTATTATTGTTACTTAATAACTGTCAATGTCACTCAGAGCGTTATCGGAAATCTTATAAATGAACAAACTATAGAGGGCGTCAAAATGCCTACACAGCAAGTCTTGAACCGATTTCAAAACACATGTTCGCACATCTTTTTCATCCAAACCTTTTCCCACTTTAAACACCATACAGAGTAATTAATACTGGCGTAGGTCTAAGAGACCCCTGTTAGGAGGTCACGTGATTTTTTGTTTTGTGATTTTCTAATTTTATATTTTTTATTGTTTTAGATAATATCAATAGCAAATAGCAACGTAATATTATAAGCAATAATAGTAATAGCAATAGCAGCGTGCTATTATATTATAATGGCTCTTCTTAGTCACGCTGCTATTGAGCGGTGGTTGGAACAAGATCTGTCAGACGACGAAAACATACCAAATGACGAATACACTGTCATCTGGAGACTGACGAAATAACTTATGTATTGGAAAAAGTTGCGTGTCTTATTCCAAATGCGAAGGGCAACTGCAGTTCAACGAAACACTACATCACACACTGATATTTCTTCAGTTAGTTTTGACCAAGAATTTTCATCTAAAAATGATTTGAAGTAAGCGCCAATTTGCCTTGAATGCTCAAATAAGCTGTGTTAAAATTGCTGTCGTTAAAAGCTGTAAATTAAGAGCCTGCAATTTTGTTTCATTAATAATTTTTATTTTTTTCTAAGTACCTTGTTGATAGAATAAAGAAATGTCCTACTACGTAAAATATTTTTTGTGGATCTCATTTTCCAAATGTAAGTAAGCCTTAATAAAATAAAAGATTATGCCAATTATTAGGGGTTGAAAATGTGTTTATTTTCATTTGCCTTTTTTTTCTAATAATTTTATTTGTAAAACAAAGGTGTAATATGTACATACTTAAACACTAAACAAAAGTAAACTATACAAAAAAAAATCTAAACCTAACTACTTACACTATATACAAAAGAAAAGTACACTCAGGCGACAAAGAATTCCTCCACATCGCTGTCATCCGGGAACGTGCCCAGAAGACTGGCTGCATTGCCACGTTGAATGACAATGCTAATTGTTTGCGCAAAGAAAGAGCCAGCCCTAAATAGAAATATTTTTTTTCTAATAAATAGTTTAATAATGTTCAAAACAGAATTTTAATTAATATCCCTTTATATTTTTTTATAAAAATTGGGCATTATTTTGCTCTGAGGTCCTACAGACTGTTGATGGTTATATGATTTATACCAATACCTATGCCTATCTATATACCTATTTTGTGAATGAAGTTTTAATAAATATATGGATAATATTTATTAACATACATACATACATAAACTCACGCCTTTTTCCCATGGGGGTAGGCAGAAACTACAGAACGTCACCATATTTCTTAAATGTTTAATAATATTATCGCCCGGGCGCTCGGTGGCAGGACGAGATTGTATCCAAAGCAGGAAGAGACTGGATGACCACTGCTAAAGATAGGGAAAAATGGAATTCTTTGGAAGAGGCTTTTATCCTGAGGGGGTCTACATTAGAAGGAGATTGAATTGCATGAGTAGTATATTTATTATGGTTGCTTAGTAATATAATTATTAAATTAATTAATTCTATGTAATTATTGTGGAATCAAATAAAGCTATTTTTTTATTTTATTATTTATTATAATTCTTATATTTCGGTACAGAATTTCACCGTATTTCCAACAGTGATATTTGTGACCGAAAACACAAGACTAAAAATTCGCCATAAATTTTTATTTTTATTGCATTTTATTTCGCACGCACCGTAATAACTGAAAATGGCTTGAGTACTTTTTACTTTAACAATTTTTCAACATGTCTGTCATCGGCACTAACTTTTTATATGAAAGATAAACTAAAATAAATGTACCTACTAGTCCTTCTTATTTTTGCTTAAAAATACTCTCAGGGGTTTTTACAAAGTAAGTATCTGTCCTCTATGTTAATATTTTTAATAGGTCAATAACACAGTCAATAAAAAGTAACAAATACCTTTTATTTGGATTTAAAACTGTCCATAAATTTTCCTTTTATAAGAGCAAATTACTATTTTATACTTTATTTTATATATTAATCAGCTTTTCTAGCAAAATCTTCGATACCAAAATAGACGAAGCCACAGTAATACGGAACCTACAAAGGTAAATGCATTTGAGAAAAACAAACCTTTTTGGCTCGTTACATATTCGCCCGGAGCAATATAACAAACTCGTACGTGCTATTACATTTTCCTTTTAAATAATATACTAAAGGCCTTCGCTTTTGAGTATAACGGACTAGACCACGACCCTTTGTTGCAATATTTGTTGCTGACACAAGTCACATATGGGCTCAAAAGTTAGAAATAAAATCGTTAGGCTCTTGGGTGAGTAAAATCTTTCAGAATTGGGTTTTGTTCTTTTTATTCCATGCTTCTTGAGAAAAGACTTTAATAAAGAGACTAATATGTTAAGCGGTAGTTTCACTTAATTTGAAGAAAATAAACTTCTAGTAGGTATTAAAGCAGGCGGTTTTTTTCGTAATTTTTTAATTTATAAAGTTTTGGCTTGAGTGATAAAGGTGTGGCAGACGCTGGTATAATAATAAAACCACATAAATAAGGATGATATAGTGGACTGTATTAAATTGAAGCACAAGGTACATTAAAAAATATATAAGTACGTGTTACACTGGCAGGGTGCGAATGATGACTGATATAGGATTGTTCACATGAACGGAATGAATGAATTATTATGTATGCTTCATACATAAATTGGCAACGCCGACTAAGAAACCTAAGTCTACTTTTGAATACAAACCAAAATTAAACTTAATATTAAACAAACAGGAAACTGTGTCCTTTTTACAGGTATATGCATAAACTGTTTAAATTACTATTATTTATTATATTTTAATACAAACAAAAAAAGTTATTAGCTTGAACTTTAAATTAAATAAATCATAAACTGGCTAACTACTTACAAAATTGTTACCTATGTAACTAATTTACACTGAGATTAGTGATTAAAAACCTATTGTACACCTACATACATAAATATTACTTTAATTTAAATATGCTATATGCATTGTAACCTTATAAGTATGTGTCTATTACAAAATAGATGTTTACATAAATTACATTTTACCTTCACAAAGTATAATTATGTATCTATTGATCATGTTATATATCTGTTTACATCATGTTTATGTTCAGCTATAAATATTTATCTATTACTTTCTATAACAGAAGTTAACTCAATATTATAGGTAACTTACAGTATAAAGTATAAACTATGTATTTAGCCTAGTTCACAATAGCTTGCTATTATGGTCTTACTTATTTTATTTTTTATTATTAATGGTAAACAAAATAGTTTTGACTTTAATAATCTATGGATGGGTACCTACATATTAAGATTTTTAAATTAATCCTTTTACTACTAGGTACATACCCATGCTTAATGTTATAAATTAGATTAGTTTTAATATATAAAACTAAAATTAAATGAATGTGTCCATATGACAAGTTCTGTAGCCACACAGAGGCAAATTAGTAAGTATAATCTATTCATAAATAGGAAGTACACAAACTTTCATCACACTAATACGCATGATTTTACCACTATTTGTTCTTACAGATAATGCCCTGACCTTGCCATCTGATCCGGGGAAAGTTTGTTCTACTCTGGCCACTGGCCATGTTAATGGAGGGGTGTTATCAACTCTCAGTAGCACCAAGACCCCTTTTTCAATATTTGGAACACTGTTGTGCCACTTTGGCCTATTTTGTAACTGAGTCAAATATTCCTTTGACCAAGTTTTCCAAAAGGATTGAGCCATGTAGGTACATTGCTGCCAGAATGACAAACGGTTTGTGGGCACATTTGTCACATCTGGTTCAGGGAATGATGTTATAGAAGCACCTGTCAAGAAATGGGCAGGAGTTAAATAAGACATGTCGTTTGGGTCAATACTTGGCAAAGAAAGTAAAGGTCTAGAGTTCAATAAACCCTCTATTTGAATTATTACAGTATTCAACTCTTCATATGTTAGTATCTGTTTGCCTACCACTCTTTTTAAGTGATATTTAGCACTCTTAATTCCTGCTTCCCATAGGCCTCCAAATACTGGTGAATAAGACGGAATAAAACTGAATTCAATACCAAGATCTGAAGTGAAGTTTATAATTTTGTCCTGATGTACCTGATTAAAGTGTAATGAGTATAACTCATGTAACTGATTATTGGCACCTTTGAAGGTAGTTCCATTGTCACAATAAATAATAGAAGGTTTAGTGCGACGAAAAATAAATCTTTTTAATGCCTGTAAAAAACATTCAGTTGTTAGACTTGATACTAACTCAATATGAATGGCCTTTGTTGTGAAAAAAACAAATAATGCCATGTATGCCTTTAAAATTAGTGGCTTTCTAACACGGTGTAATTTTATTGAAAATGAACCGCCATAATCAATGCCTACCTTTTCAAAAGGTCTGATGGGGTTCACCCTGTCTGAAGGCAGAGATCCCATCATTTGCTCTGATGCCTTGGCTCTCAGTTTGAAACAAACTAAACATTTGTGAATTACCCCTTTGACTTCTCTAAGTCCATTAATTAGGTAAAACCTTTGACATAAACTGGCTAGGGTAAATTTTTTGCCAGCATGTAATAAACATTTGTGTTCATTGCTAATTATTAAACGTGTAATAAATGATTTTTTAGGTAATATGATAGGATATTTCTGATCATAAGGTATGTTAGCATTGTGTAACCTACCTCCTACTCTAAGGATACCTATTCCATCTAAAAATGGATTTAAGGCCTTTAAATTGGATTTAATTGGTTTTTTGGACATGAGACAAGTCATTTCTTCATTAAAATGTAGTTTTTGATCTTGTCTAATTATTGTTTTGAGTGCAAATTGAAGTTCTTTTATTTTCAAATGTCCAGATACCCTATTTTCTTTCTTTATTTTGCAATTATTAAAGAACCTGTAGATATAGGCAATAATTCTTTTCAATTTGTTAATATCTGAATAATATGAATACAAACTGAAATCTTTATTTGGCTCAGAAGTCAATGTGATATTACAAAGCTTAAGTTCTGGAATTTCCATAAGAATTTTGATATTTGTAGATTCATGTGTGTAATTTTTATCATGTAAAAATTGTGGTCCATGCCACCATAACTCTTTGTTTTTAAGTAAGTGAGGTTCTATACCCCTAGACAAACAGTCTGCAGGAGTCTCAACTGTATTTACAGATGTCCATGAGGCATTTTGTGTGAGATCACAGATAGTTTTAACTCTGTTTGCAACATATACTGACAATTTTGTGGGCTCTGTGTTGAGCCATGCAAGAACAATTTGAGAATCTACATATAAATGTACCTGAATGGTAAAATTGATTTTAATTAGTTGATCATACAACTTTTTAGACAGTTTTGCTAGTATCAAAGCGCTATTTAACTCTAATCTTGGTATGGTTAATGATTTTATGGGATTTACCCTTGACTTTGCACATAACAAGTCAACATTTACTTTTCCATTGCTGTCAATGGTTCTTAAATAAACACAACAACCATAAGCCTTCTGAGAGGCATCTGCAAAACGAGTGTCAATATTTCTTTTTACTTGAATACAACCTGTTTTTGTTAAATTCTCAACAAAACTTCTAAATTTTTTATTTAAGTTACATGGCAATGGTGAGTCCCATGAAACCTTTTCTAACCATGTTTGTTGCATGATTATTTTTGCAAGTACAATAATTGGACCTACTAGACCCAACGGGTCAAAAAGTTTGCTAATGAAACTTAACGTCTGACGCTTGGTGTAGACATCTAACAACTCAGTTTGGGGACAGGAAATGTTTAGTATGTCCGTTTGAGTGTTATATTTGATACCCAAGGTCTTCACATATTGATCATCACTTTTGCATAAATCAATTTCATTTGAAATCTGTAAAGCACTAGGAATGTCACCTAATATATGCTCACTGTTTGAACTCCATTTATGAAGTTTAAAACCACCAAGGTTTAAAATGGCAATTAATTGGTTTTTCATATCAAGTAATTTTTGTAAATCGTTGCTACCGGTACAAATGTCATCCACATAACAATGATTCAATAATATGTGTGCACCTTCAGGGTAAATGTGTGCAAATCTGAAAGCTACCTCATTTAAACATCTTGTGGCTAAAAATGTTGAGCTTTTAAGTCCATAGGTGACTGTTTGCAATTGTACACATTGTATTTCCTTTTGTGGTGCATCTCTCCACAATATATTTTGAAGAGCACAGTGTGTTTTTTTGAGGTTAACTTCTCTAAACATTTTTTGAATGTCAGTAAATAAGACATATTTATGTAATCTGAACAAAATTAGTATATTAAATAACTCATTTTGGATGTATGGCCCGTTGAGCAACATGTCATTTAAAGAAAAACCAAAATTTGTAGCCATTGAGCCATCAAAAACGACTCTTAATTTTGTAGTACTGCTATTTTCGTTTAATACTGGATGGTGTGGCAGAAAATATACCTGACCAGTTTTCAAATCATAAGTTTGGATATCAATGTAGTTAGCATGACCCATTGAAATGTAAGTGTCAATGAACTCTTTATAACCTCTAAAAAGTGTAGCATCTTTGTGAAGTCTTTTTTCTAAATTGTTAAAACGTTGTAAAGCTCTTATGAATGAATCTCCCATGTTTAATTTATCTAAATTTTGTTTCAAAGGCAAGTCAACTTGAAATTTATTGTCTTTCAATGTTACAGACTCAGAAAAGATTTTTTCAGCAAGAGCTGCTTCAGAATCTGACTCAGTGAAAACATCTGTCACTTGCTCACACTTCCAAAACTGCTCTAAAGTCCTTTCTATTCTTTCAATGCTATCACATTCACTTTTATGTAAAATGTGTGTGGTACGCTTACTTACCGGAGAGTAACTTCTAGTCTTCACACTTCCAGCCACTATATACCCAAAGTGGGTGTTATGTAAATACAAACCTTTAGGGATAATAGGTAGTTGTTCACGCAATAATATTTTAAAGAAAACATCACAACCTAATAAGATACTTATTTTTCCAGTTTTGTAAAATTTAGTGTCAGCTAACTTGACATAAGACGGAATTTTTAAATTATATGTATCTATCTCACACTGAGGTAAATCACTAGTGATGTTTGGCACAACACAGCATGCTATTTGAGTGTTGTTAGTGTTAAGAGTAGAAGATATGTTAAAAATAGCAGTATGAGGAACTGTGTTGGATTGACCACATATTCCTTTAATGTAGGTATAGTTATTGACTATCCTGCAATCAATTTTTTCTGTTAGGTCTGATATCACAAAGGAAACCTGACTACCCGAGTCACAAAGAGCCCTAACTTGAAATTGTTGACCTAACTTGTCAGTTATGTTTACCTTTATAGTAGGCAATAAAACATCATCACACTTATTCATAGATAGTGATACTTGCTTTAACTCCTGTCCAGACTCATTTTGATGCAATAAACTGTTATGGGTTTGTTTGCAAATTGAACATTAAAATGTAAATTTACACTTTGATAGGTGTTTGTTTAAGCATAGGGTACACAACTCATTTGTTTTTACATAGTTGAAACGATCAGATAGCGAGGCAAGTTTAAATTTTTCACATTTATATAGTTGGTGATAATTAGACTTACAAAATTTGCATACTTGTGTCTTTTTATTTACCTCTGTCGTGGCTACCAAACCTGTCCTGCGGCCACTGTTCAGTGCACCATTTGCGGATGTTTGGCTGTCTGCCACTGTTTCAAGTGCTGCAGCCCGTTGTTCTAGAAATTTAAGAAGTGAGTTTAAGTCAGGCTCAGCATCAGATTTCATTTCTAGGTGAAAGGACCTTAAAGAGTGCATGTCAAGCTTGCGTTGCAAAATGCATACAATGATTGCGTCCCAATGTTGAACAAGTATATTCATGTTTTTTAAGGCAGCTAAATGCTGTCTGGTTTGAGAAATGATTTCTCTTAAAGCTAAAGCAGTGCATTTAGAAATAGGTTTTAGGTCCAATATAGAATTAACATGGTAATTAATGACCTTATTTTTGTTATCATAACGCTCGCTGAGCAATTGCAGTGCGGTTGCATAATTATGCGCAGTAAGCGATAAATGTTTTATTAATTCGGCGGCTTCGCCACTTAAATAGGTTTTTAAATAATAGAATTTATCACATTGTGATAGTTTAGTGTTTTTATCGATGACACTTTTAAATAGGCTAATGAAATCGTGGAAATCACCTAACTCACCGCCAAACTTGGGGATACTTATTGGTGGAAGACGTTTCATAACGTCTTTGCCTTCCTCATCATGCTCCGCTTCGGGCTCCGGAGATTTACTAGGGCTAGATTTTGAATCGATGGAATCTTCGAATGCGGCTAAGGCACTTAAATATATAGATTCATAGTGACCAAAGTCTTCATCGTTTTTATCATCTAGAACAGATATATCAATGTTAAATGAGCTATATTCTGAAAAGGCGGTGACCAACCTGTCCTTCTTAACAATAAGAGCCCTTATAGGGGCTTTGTCGATGTCCTCGGACTCAACGAACTTACATAATGTTGTTATAGTTCCTTTTGCCTGGCCCCTGGCCAGCGTCAGGCGTTTTAAATTATTTGCCATGATGGCAAATGAGTTTGTGAAGCTACACAAATATAATAACTTGCAATAATAGCAATTTTGCGCATATATAGATGCCAATTAATCATGCAGAATACAATAATTGCACAATGCTGTATAATAGAATAGATAGTGAGATGTGTTTCACTTGATAGAAAGAAAACCACAAAATGGCGGATGGCGTCGGACTTCGGTGATGAAAAAACTCGGTGCCGGTGGACAACGCCCGGAAGCTATAGAGCTTGCTGGAAGTTTCTGGAACTCGGATCGCCGACCAACCGGTGGCCGTGTTGATCGCGCCTCTCGTTCGCACGCGTACGCGCTTCTCGCTCGTCCGCGTGGCGTGTAGGCACTGTGTTGCACGTTGCTGCCTGCGTCCTCCTCGCACTCGACGCGAAAGTTGAGACGCACGATGAATGACAACGCGGTAATGATGACCGCTAGTCCACGCCGTGAAAATTGAGTCTCACGCACAAAATAAATACTGCCGCGAACACTATTTCCCTCGAAGGACCATTTTTATGTGGCAGACGCTGGTATAATAATAAAACCACATAAATAGGGATGATATAGTGGACTGTATTAAATTGAAGCACAAGGTACATTAAAAAATATATAAGTACGTGTTACACTGGCAGGGTGCGAATGATGACTGATATAGGATTGTTCACATGAACGGAATGAATGAATTATTATGTATGCTTCATACAAAAGGCTAATTATGAAATTACTCTGAAAATGGATCTTAAATCTAATAAGGGTCATTTTTTATGGTCCCAAATGGTCGAAAGGCAATATCGCGCACATATTTTCTGTGAAAGTTTCAAGTGCAATTCGGTTGAATTGAATTGCATTACATTCATGTAAACTTATTTACAATTTCGCTTTGAAAAAAATGCTTTTCGGTGTGATATAAATCGAATCGCGTCGAGCCATCAGGAAGGAAGTTTCCAATTCCTGAAACACATTTTAAATGACAAATAAATATTATTTTATTTCGTTTTTCACAAAAATCGGTCATCAACTTTCACTACATGAAAATTGAGTATTTATTTTAAACAGTGCATGTTTAAATATATTTGATCCGGTAAAAACTGGTTTTGAGCCTGCCTCTGATTTTGACATGTCTGAATCAACATTTCAAAAGGTTTTGACACTGACATTGACAGCTGTCAGATCGTGTACGAAGCGAGTTCGATAGTGATTTTTAGAATAATATTCATAGATATTGTGATTAACAAAACTGATATAATAATATCCGTCCATGTATCTTTATTTATGGGGCTATAACAATATTTTGAGGTTTTAGGGCAGCAACGGCTGCATTTTATGTTACTGTTGTTATTGTTTGGACCAACTATGTGGCTATTTCTGTATACCTAAACGTAGCGTGCAATTAATGCAGTAATTTGCTTACTCTCAATGTCATAAAAAGTAAATATATAGTATTTGCACATCGATCGAACGCGCTACCCCCACATTCACTTTCTATAATGGCCCATACGTGCTGGTCAACATACCAACCATGTGCATGTCCTCCTCTTCAAAGAACCGATCACATTAAATATCTTGTGTTATGGACCAATTGGAGTTATATTGGACCAATTCCTCAGCTTTAAACCGCATATTAACGTCCTGGTAACGAGATTGCGCAAACTCATTTACATCTTTAAGAGTCTATAACATGTAGCTGACCTTTGTACCATCAAGATGGTCTATTACGCCTTGTGCCAGTCGCTTATAGACTACTACATCATATCCTGGGGAGGTAACGCACTTGATAGAGGCCGAGAGAGCTCAACGTGCCATACTTAAGGTTGTTGCGGGTCTTCCCTTTCGCTTTCCTACAGTCGATTTGTACAGGAGGTGGGGGGTTCTGTCTATAAGACAAACTTTTGTTTTGCACACAGACCTCAAAAAGCACTCGCAGCTGGTCTATGATCCGGATTTATTGAAAGACAAACGAAGAAAGGGTACTGTGTGCAGAACAGAATCTTTACGTTCAAGTCTTGCCCGCAAGTTTTTCGTTTACCTGGGGGAATATCTTTATAATGTTATTAACAGCAGTCAAAATATGTATCCTTTACCTAAGCCCAGTTGTAAGAAAAAAGTGACTGAATACTTGAAAACCCTTTGCTATGATGACACGGAGAAACTGCTTCAGATAATTAAATAAATTCCATCAACGCTCTACGTCTTTGTTGCGAAATTCGATATTGTATGCTCTTATGGTTCCATAATTCCTGATTTAAATTTTAAGCGCATTTATCACAATTCATCTGTGTTGGTACACATACACATTCACCAACACATTTACCTACACTTTAACCACAATACACCCACTCAATTGCCACAATTCAGCTACACGTTTCACTTGCACATTCACCATATATGGATAGGAAAGATGGACCCTCTTTTCCGCAATTAGACTCCTATTTGGACCGTTGTGTGTGCAGGCATTCTCTCTGTGCGTGGATAACGGTCCATCCGTTATCCACCACGCTGGCCCAGTGCAGGTTGGCATGTTTTCGAATTATTGGTTCTAAGACATGCTGGTTTCCTCACGACGTTTTTCTTCACCTTTTTATAGCAGTGGTGATGCACCAATTTACACAAAGTAAAACGCCTGCCCAGGTTTGAACCCACGACCTACCACTTGTAAGTCGCGGCCGATACAACTAGGTCACCACTGCTCTCTCGTTTAACTGTATCTTGTAAAATCTTATAAAATCCGCCATACATCTTTTAGTCATACAAATATCATACAAACAGTTTTGTCTAAAGCAATTTCAATGTCCTTTTAAAGTTTTTTTTCCAACTTTATCAGCACAAGCAGAAGCGAGAAATTAAGAGAAAAATGAATTGCTCGTTTTAATTAGCAAATACTTCACAAAGACTTGCTATAGGCGGTAAAATTATACAGTGGAAAACATTACTCTTCTCTAGTTCTCAAAGATACTAGGTACTATTTATTTCTTACGGATTTTTTGCCAGCAAATCATCAAAATGTAGTACGTATGTTCTTTCAGAATGTTGAATTTATTCTACAAATATTTGCTCCTCAGATCTTTGAAAACTAACTTATATATGGGGTTTTTGAAGCGTGTAGCTTTACTTATTACCAAAATTAGTATAGAGGTACCTTCTGTTTGTAATATCTATTTAGTAGATACATATGTACTTATTACTACATTTACTTATACTTAAAGCGAGACCCAAGAGTAAATTAGGGCAGTAATTTATATTTCGACGTTTAGACATTGGTAATTTAAATTAGTCTATTTGCCAAGAAATTGTAATTTGATTTTATAAAGTTCTATTTACAGACTTCCACATTCTATTTGTACATCATACTTTTTGTAAACGCTACCTTAATGGCTCGGTAGAAAGGTTCGTGTAAATGTGCCCTAAAATCGTTTTAATGAGTCAGATGGAAAAATATGCAAAAGAAGTCAACGTTACCTTTTTATTCAGTTGTAAATCTTACTTCTGAACTTTTTAATATTATGAACCTTCATATTCGCGAGTTTTTTAATAAAAGTGTAATCTGGTTGTGAAAGTTGTCACCATATTTTAAAATTTCGGGCATAAAAAAGTTGAGCTAAGTGATGAATTATTATTCTGGGAGGATTTTAACGGGCTATTTATTGTTTTATTTGATCTGAAGGCTGGAGATATAAATGTTAATTTTAGAATAAAATGTAACTAATGAATTCTTTCATTGAATATTATTATATATTCAGCTAAGTAGTGAAACTCCCTAAAGGAATCTGTTTTTCCTGATAGCTTCCATCTTGGGTCTTTATGTGAAGAGTGAATAAGTAGGTTACATATAGGCAAGCAAACTTTACCGTTGATCACATCATCGCTTAACATCAGGCGAAAAAGTGGTCGAACGCGAGTCTGTCAATAATAATAAAAAACTAAAGAGAAATGTTGGCTGCAATGCTTGAAGTGGCCTTAATCGTTATCAGCATTAGCAAGCAATATTGCACTCTGATTTTATCATCCAGCTGACGTCACAAATGCACTTACTTAGGCCATTGTGTACAGACCTCATTACCATTTTAAATTGCGGTAATCTCCTTTCTTGACGGGTAAAATGGCACTCTCTTTTCTACTCGCATATTTTTTTATTAAATTTACTTAGCATAAGTAACTGCCTTTCCCAGAAATGCATACTGCCTTTAATTTCCATAGTCTTTAAATATGTCTATTAAAAAGCGCGAAAAAACTTCGCGAATACATGGAGTCTTATACATTTTTTTTCCTTGCGAATTTATTTTGAGCTTCTAAATATTTTGGCCTTTCAAAATGTCCATTTTAAAGGTAGAAAACTATTAGTCTATATAAAACGTATAAATAAATGATATAGACGACTTCAAGAAGAGCTCTTAAAGCTCTTCACGGGTACTTCATGAATATAATAGCTTCATTAGTAGAGAATTTGTGAGTTCTGTTTTAATTTTACGTTGATACGTATAAGATTGTTGAAATTAAAATGTTTTGGAGGAGAAAACGTGTACTTGAAGACGGTTAACAGCAGTATAACCCATAGCACAGAAGCCATTCTTAATTTTAAAATTGGAGAAAAAATAAACTCTAATATTTTTGGACCGAAACGTTCTGGACTGGCGATCACAGACCGAAAGACGATGCGTTGGAAGGCCTCCCACTAGGTGGACCGATGACCTGGTTAAGTTTGCGGGAATGCGCAGGATGCGAGACGCTTGGGATCGGTCAATGTGGCAACGCCTGGGGGAGGCCTATATATTATATAGTCTATTTGATTTTTAACATTGATGTTAGGCGATGTCCTAGTCCAACGTCGCTGAGGTTATTTATAAAATAGACTGATAACAATTGAAATATTATGTCCGATGACGAATTGCAATAGCCGGTAGTGCCTCGTAAGTTGAGTATTCCTGTCCCGTGCGGACCCAGAACCACTTTGTCATCCAGCTCTTGCCTTGTTTCAACTTTGGCATTGAAATCACCCATGACAATTTGTCAAGTACCACGGTTTTCATCACAGGCTTTATTGCGGAGATCGTAGAAGTCTTCGACTTCATCATGTGGATGAGTTGATCTGTGTGTGTAAGCCTGGATAATTGTATGTGTCTGCTTAAGAGTGATGCGGAATTTGAGCACTGTGATTCACTCTAAATAGCCTTTGAACTCGATGATATTGTTCTTCCACCTTTTTGCCACCGAGAACCCCACACCATGGAGTCCCTTAGTTTCTCCAAAGTGGAAGAAGACGGCATGTCCAGGTTCCTCTGTGTGTTCTCCTTGTCTCCTAACCTTCGACAAACCTATGATGTCCCAGTTTATGTCTTTGAGAGCATTTTTTAACTCTATTATGCGCTCATCTTTCTTGAGCGTGCGGATATTGTATGTTACCACATTAAGCATATCTGAGTTCCTTAACAGTTTGGCCGGGGTCGCTTGACGGTTGATAGATCCCGCCCGGAGATTCACCTCGCCCCGGACGCCAGTGCTGAGCTGGCGCCCGTCACCGCCAGCTGAGCAGCTGGCGTCTTAAATACTTATTTCTTTAGAAATACCTAACTGTTTTAAAACAACCACACACTTAGTTCTTCTCCAGTACAAACCAGCTTCTAATATTGACAATGATTCTATTACCGTTTCGTATATTTTTAGAGGATTATCAAACACGATTGCGTGCTCACCGCGGAGAGGACTTCACAATTAAGCCGGTAAACCATTTCAAACGATACAATATTTTAGTGATTTTCTAAGTTCTTTATTTTGCTTTCGAAGTAGCACTTAAGGAACCTATTTAGGTGATATCTTCAGAAAAGTCACGTGTTTTCAGATCGTAATGTCTAAGAGAGTTTCAAGGATTCGTACCGAAAATACAAGGTTTGTTTTTCTTTAAATATATACAGGCATACCTATCTAAGTAAGTCTTTAGTGCGTGTCCATTACCTCAGGGCTTTTGTCTATTAGCTTTTATCTAGAGAATTTGTTTTCTACTATTCACATTAAAATAAAGTAAGTTTTTATCATCAAGAAGAGAAGTCTAAAAACCTTTCTACTGGCAAATATCAAAAGATTTTTTATTGTTTTGTATTTAAAATACCTCATTAATTTATATAATATGTTCTTACTAAAGATTGACCCCGGTTTCTGCAAGGAAATTATTATAGATTTGTCATTAATTTATTGCAAAGCAATTTATGTGAACGATTAATTATCTATGAAAAATATCAACCAATTGCAGAAGGTTACGCATATTTGTCACATTAATTTTGCGTCAATTTTCGTTTCAAAAACCGAATCTCAGTATTTTAGGGTCAACTGCATTCAATTTACGATGCAATCCATCGCAAAAACCTAGTGGCGACGGTAATGTTTCGAAAGCGAGAATACCGCACATAAATAACGACTATGATATACGTAGGCAGTCTGCTGAGACCCAATATTCGGGTGATTCGGGAAGCACGTCCAAGGAGGATTCATATTTCATCCCTAACACTTGGGTCCCAAGAGATGAGCGGGTAAAGGCACCCGTATATTTGCTCGAGTTTTGAAAATAGTTATCAATGATTGATATGATGTGTTTGAGTTACAAGTGCTTCTGAACCATTCCTTATCATTTCCACAGATAATATAATACTACTCATTTCATACAAGGCATCCCCACCTTTATTTATATTTTTTTATGTGTTTTGCAATCCGAGTCTAATCCTTTATGTAGGAGTGCAACTCATCTGTAGCTCGCATGAATAAAAACCGGCCAAGTGCGAGTCGAACTCGCCCACGAAGGGTTCCGTAGCATTATATTTTATTGTATGGTAGTCCCACTTAAATATTTATTTTATTCTATTTTTAGTATTTGTTGTTATAGCGGCAATAGAAATACATCATCTGTGAACATTTCAACTGTCTAGCTATCACTGTTCATGAGATACAGCCTGGTGACAGACAGACAGACGGACCGTGGAGTCTTACTAATAGGGTCCCGTTTTTACCCTTTGGGTACGGTACCCTAAACATAAAAATGAGATTGATGGTCAATTATTATTAATTAGAGAGACACCAGATAAGTAGCACCATATAATCGTATGTGGCTTCTAAGAGATTAGTTTGAACACAAAGTTGAACATTTACTCAATTTTATTGGATCACACGTATTCATCGTCAAAATCGAGCAAATTCGTAGACACCCTCAACACGACACACTTGTCACGATGACTGTACTCTCTGATTGTGTTATCACGGAAAATAGAATAATATAACGAAACATCGTGCAATCTCGTGATCCGTGTTTAGGGAAAGAATATCTAAGAGTAAATGTTACTGACATGTTTGTTACTTTAGTACAGAGTGCCCATATAAAAAGTTTGTTTTACTGTGTGATCTCTGTTTTGTGTTCATTACTCTGTGATATGTATGAGTAGGCTAGTTTGAAAGTACGAACATTTCTTGTAGTAAATGTAGATTGCTGTGATATTAAATAGGTGTGGAAATTAATAAAATAGTTGGTAGATTAGATAGAGGCTTGTTTTGCTACAGTTCGCAATTTGTGTTATTCCAATTTATTAAAACAAGTTATTTAATACTTAAATAAACTTATATCTAGTCCATCAAAGTTATTTATTAAATACGGGTAGTATTCAGTTAATTACTTTTAACCTTTTCTGTGCCCGTAATAAGCGAATCAATAGACAAGCCATTGTGTCTCGCGTGGAGTCACTTCATAAACACGCGAAAGTTTAAGTCAGGTGAGATAGTAGTCAAATGACAAAAAAAAACCTTCCCTAGATCAATCATTGTAAAACTTATGAAATAGCTTTTGAATTACCCCCATACTAATTAGCATCTTTCGGAACCTCATCAAATCTAATTTATTTAAAGATTTATCTTTTCAAAATTTGTATCTATTAATTTCATATCTACCGCGTTTAATTTAGACCATAAACCAAGCAGACTCCATAACGTGCCGCGTGTCACCCGACTTTAGATTGGGACAAATGGAGGAAGTATTCTGAATCGTTTAGAATCGCTGTTTGTCTATTTTCACATCGTTTTAATGCTATTCTTCTATAACAGTATTATTTCTGTGTCGCCAAAGATTTATTCGAATCTTTTCAAATTATTCGAAACAAGAAAGTGTATGATTATTATGTATGATAAGTTTGTAATTGATTATAGAAAATATATCTTACAAAATCTAACGTTTTCATTTTAAATATACTTTGGATTTGTTGGAAGATTCATTTTGTACCAATTTATTTTTATTATAGGTAGGCTCGCGCTTGATCACTATCTCACCTGGTGGTAAGCGATGATGAGGTCAACTAAGAAGTTAGCTAGCCTACAAGTAATCTATTCACTCTTGACTTGAAGATCCCCTGGTTGTAGGAAACATAGACTTCGGCAGCGAATAACACTCCTTAGTCGTGCGCATAATGAAAGTATTTCCACGTTTATTGCGTCAGGGTGGGATGTCCATCATGTCGGACATTTAGAATTTCTACTGAAATACACATAACATAAAGTCATAAGTAAGTATATATTATCAGATCTTCTTATCGTGTAACAGGATAATTTCGTAGGCATAGATGCCAACTCAAATAAGACTACTCAGTCGAGCCGAGCATCTAAATTATCCCAACACAGTAACCTTATACTATTCGTAGTAATTGACTAAAATACATTACAACATTTCGTTGTCCCTCTAATTTTGCTCGCAAGTGTATCGAACAATGAATTAACTAAAATGTTCCGTTCCATTACCAGACATGTACCACATGCTAATAAATTAACATTACCTACGTTTCGTACTTAGCCAATGAAGAGCATGTTCGGGTTAATTCGATATCCTAGTTAAAATCTGTTACATATTTCTAATGGGAGGATCATTAGGCGAGATTTAGTTAAGGAGAAATGAAGAAAAAATTGGGATAGAGAAAAAAAATAAAACATTTGCGGTTTATTGCATTGCATTGAGCAACCGCTTTAACGGTACCTAAGTGAATGGCACATGAAGTATTCCCTATACGGCACCTATCGATATTTTTCAGAGGTGCCATTAGTGGAATAATTTATTGATTACGATTTTTTGAATTTGTCTTCCTAAAATAAACGTTCCAACTAGTACCTCAGTAAGTACTAGTTCGTTTGATCCGTAGGTGCCAAAAGTGGAATAAAATTTTAAATAATAAATTATTCCAATAATGGTACCTGCGAAAAATATTATAGGTGCCGTATGTGCAGTACCTCAGATTTCATTAACTTAGGTGACGTTAAAACGGGTGCCCAATGTAGTATATGTCTTATTTGCGACTCACACAAGAGACACGGTAGACAAAAAAAAACAAACAAAATATTATTAAAACAAAAATTTAAAAAAAATAACAATAAAATAAAACCGACTTCCAAAACAAAACACTAAAAAGCGAAAAATTACTTAGTTTATCGAAGTCGGCTTCGGGAAAAAGTAATTCTTCACTTTGTAGTGTTTTATTTGGAAGTCGGTTGTATATTTTTGTTAAAAGTTTTAAGTATTTGCTTCATCATAGTCGGTTAACTATTCGATATATCTTATACCCGTGACATACTTAGCATTAAAGACTTCCAGTGGCTTTCTGTGGTCTTCTTCATCAGTTCCACTTAACTGAATAATACTTTCTGAGTTCAAATTATATCATTGGTTACGAAACTAAAAAACTCGCTATATGTATGCCTATAATATTTGAGGAATACCCTCAATTTCTCCAGGAACCCATCATCAGATCCTGACCAGATGACCATGGAACTACCTGGGAAGTACCCTTTCAAACAAAAGAAGATTTTTCCAAATCAGTCCCAGCGTATTTGAGCAATCAGGGAACATACATAAAAAAGTTTCCGAATTGAGAACTTCCACCTTTTTTTGAAGTCGGTTAAAAAGAGACCCATGCGGCCATGCAATTACACAGGATTTTAAAAAATATTCATTTAGATACCTTACCATAACCTTTGGGGAATGGAGATATTCCCCGAAAGGTAAGGCAGAGGTTTGCCTAAAGTATACCCCATCTTGCTAGTGATGTTAAAGCCCCATATTATTGGAGTGAGTCTATTGGCACAAATCGAGACTCCGGGCTGCTACTAAGAAATTCTAATAACACTTTGCATGACCTGGATATGGAACCCATGCCCTCATAGTCAACAGTAGCGCTTGTGACTTCTAGAACAATGAGGCTGTCTGGCAGTCAGACATATTAACTTTTTAATTTTAATGGCTGTCTGATTAAACGAATCTAAACTAAAAGTAATGAGAAACTGCTGAAACCAATATATTGTCCATACATATAATAAAAGCGTAACTGCTCGCTGTATGTTTGTTCGTGCGTTTGTGCGCGCTAATCTTAGAAACGGCTTAACCGCGTGGTCAAGCGCGAGCCTATAATATATATAAAAAAAAAAAAAAAAAGTATATTGTGGTAAGCTTCACTTAAAATTATTTAATGTTTGTTTTATTTTAATCAGTTAAAAAGTTATATCAATTTTATCTACGAAACACACCGAGTTTATGATGATCTGCAATATCCTTTACACGGACCAGCCAAGCGATCTCGGCCTCTGTGAAAGGCTTGAGTCATGAATTTTATCACGGTTTTTGCTCCCAAAATGTGATAAAAATTTGCGACAAGTCCGTCACAGTAGGCCGTGCTCGCCCCCCAGGAGACCAAAACCGAGAATTAAAAAAAAAAACAAACTATCAGGAGATCAGAAGCATGAGGAAATAGATAGAGTAGAGAAGTCGCTGGCAAAAATAAGTATTTCGATATAATTTTCTTCCAATTCATATATTTTTAAAGCGTATTTGGCTACAATTGAACTAATTCGAACAAAGGCAAAACAAACGAAATCATATCATATCAATATCCAAAATGAAATACGAAAACCAAACAAAACTAAAGACAAACTAAAATATTATTTTAATAATGACAATAAACTACTCACACGTCATCATCATCAGCCTTTTAATGTTCCCACTGCTCTCAAACAAAGGAGGCCTGTTTCCCAACAGGCCTCCTCTCTTTGAATGGAAATAGTGCTAGTTGGTGGATGCCACATATATTCGAATTTTTAGTTCTGCCAGAGTTTCCTCACGATGTTTTCTACCACCATTTTAGAGATGTGGTGATGAAAAAATTTACTCAAAGTTAAATGCCAGCTTGGGGTCGAACCGATGACTATACGTTATTCGAGGCCGTTAACCAACTGAGCACCTACGCCAAAATAAAATACGAAACCCTACATAACTGAAGAAGAACTCAAATATT
Source organism: Orthosia gothica (assembly GCA_949775005.1). NCBI lineage: Eukaryota > Metazoa > Arthropoda > Insecta > Lepidoptera > Noctuidae > Orthosia > Orthosia gothica. The sequence continues at coordinate 10,565,047 of OX459038.1, read as the reverse complement.
ATTTTAATTACAATATACTACTCACAAAATGATACTCAAAGAGCAAAAGGAAGAATAACACACAACAGAGTTTTGCTACAACTTTTTGCCGAAGCAAACTTGTTGTTGGACAAACTCGAAGCTTCAATGTAAAACCCTAAAGTTTATACGAAGCTGGTTCAGTATGCAACAGAGAATTGTGAATGGTCCTATAGGAGTGATAAATATATATTTCAAAGTCCCAGCGCTGTAATAAAGCATTATATGGAGTGATAGTAAGGGCTGTGTCTCCATTGCCACCGTGAACGAGATGACGATGGATGGCGAAGTAGTGATGCATTTTACTACGAACTTTGTGCTAATCTGTACAAATCTCACCGCGAAAACTTTAGATAAACATAAAGTGACACGAAAACTTCTTCAATACATCTAAGATTAATTTTAAATACTCGCTACTTATACGATAGAGATAAATGGAATTAGCTGGTGAAGGCCTATGTGCGAGAAGGGTTTCCTATACCTAATAATTAGCTACGATGTGTTCAGTAAGTGTCATATAAATATATTTTAAATAAATTAATTATGAAGTAAAATGTAAAATATTGCTTAATAAGTATAACATGAATAAGAAATAAATGTTTTTTTACACGCTACTGGAGTTGGTTACCTACATGGGTTGCAAATTGTTTGAATATAACTTTATGGGAACATATAGCTTATTATAAAGTGGCTAAGTATAAGAATTTATTTGACAACGAAAAAGCTGTCCAAATATTAAGCTACACCATCGTTAAGTGTCATTAGGCTGCTTTCGCCACGGGGCATCCTGGGGTCGTAGCTTCTGTAAAATAGCCTGAAATAATCTCGTTTCTGGCTGTTGACAGCAACAGCAGTGTAGGAACGCCCTTGTTCTAAAATGGGCAAGAACGATGCCATCCAAGTAAGAAGCGAGGAATAAGCTGAATTTTGAAACAGGTGAAGGAAGGAAACTCCAAACAAAAGTTTAGCTTAATCCTCACAGGGAAACGCCAACAACGTTTCAGCTATTAATTAGTCTACGTAATTATTTAAGCTATTCCGTTTTAGTTGCAGCGTTTAGTGCTGCGAATTATTTATTTTGTTAAATAGGATGTTTAAATCGAGTTGGTAACGTGTGCTTCCGCAACCATTATACACAAAACTTACGACTTTCGTAAAGGTTAGTTCAACAAACATAAACCTTTACACGTGTTCGTCATATCTACATTAACGAGTACACGAGTTTGAAGTTTTGGCCAACTTTGCACAATTATGTTTTTTCTTTAATCAGTGCTCAAAACACCACTGATGAAACATGATGGACAAAACATGGTACGGTTTTTATTTATACGCCACGTCCCATTGATTGTTCCTACAAAGTACTTTTTACAAGGCAAGAGCCTTGTATTCTGAATTCGTAGAATTCCAAAGACTGAACTCAAGTGAATTCCATCTTTGCAATTCCTATTCTGCAAGTTTAAGAAACATATAAAAATTTGTAGCTATATCAAAAAGTTTTCGAAGCTGTTTGGGCCTTATAATATCTTTTGGGTTAAATCCGCCTATGTTTCAGCACTGTACATGATGTTTAGAGACTTGCAATATTTTGTTTTTCTGGCCAGCGATCGACTGGTTGGTCAAAGGCAAACCGCTTTTGCCGTTCTAAGCCCATGAAAAAACCTCTCTTAAATTGCCACCCCTGCGTATCGGTTAGGAAATACGGCATAGCACGTTCAAAGAATATAAATAATAAATGGTAGGTACGAACGTGTATGCAGACATCTGCAACGTGCCTACTGTTCAGCAACTAATCTAAGCGGGACTCTTTTGTCTACAACTCGTTTGCTGTAAGATGGTGCAGTCTTACGACAAAAACCTTTAGACAAAGTGTCATTCTAATAACGAAAGCGGTGCAATAGCGTTTGGGAAAATGGCAAAAATTGTATGGGATTGCTAAGCGTTATCAAAAAATCACGTGATCAATCCCTTACACTTTGGCGTTTCGACCATCACCATCACTTATGGAATGACACTTTGGCTAAAATCTATTATTTTATTTTTTTCTATTTTTACGGTCTATAGGTTCGCGCTTGACCACTATCTCACCTGATGTTAAGCGATGATGTGGTCGACGATGAAGTTCGCTTGCCTATTCACTCTTGACTTGAAGACCCCTAGATTGTAGCTAATGGGAAACAAAGACTCCGGTAGGAAATTCCACTCCTTAGTAAAAGTATTCCCAAAACTTTTAGTTCGTATGGGTGGGATGTCCATCATATGCCGATGGCGCATTGTCGTAAGTCTTGTAGTCTGATGATGGAAAGGGTTAGCGAAATCAAATTGTGCAGTTCCATCGCACACTCCCCGAAATGTAACCGATAAAAAACCGACACGCTGGCAACTTGGCGTCGATGTTCGAGGCTCTGTAGCTATGACACGACCAGTACACAGACATTTTGGCATTTCAACCATCGCCATCAAATACAAGACGACATTCTATCAGTGACTGCTATTGTCGTCAAAAATTTATAAGATGGTCATACGCTATCAAAATGTCCCAAAACCAGTCCCAAATATTTTGGAATTTTGACAATGTCACTCTGGAGCCAAAGGACAGCTGCTTTAAACGAGATTGGAATAGAAGCTTCACTTCAAAAAGGGTAGGCAACTTGCAGTGTCCCTGGCATTGCCTATGTCCACTTATGCGGCGGTCAGAACTTTCCATAAAATTTTGACAATCGCTATCACCACGTTTTCAATGAAAGAATGTCACTTGTCTAGGTCCTCTGGTAGGCCTCTAGTTTGTCACTTTAAGGTGTCCTGACCAATTCGATGCATTTTTGTTTCCTTACCGAATCTATACATATTCTTTACCGAGTGCATTCACCCGGCTTTTGGTACAGAAAGACTCCTAAGGCATGGATAAAATGTGCTACAGACACGAATGTATTGAAGACAATTTTGGGGGCGGTAGTGGCCTTCGATTACTCTCGTTTGAACTTTATTCTATTAGTAAACAGTTATTAGGAGACCCTGAGACGTAATAATGGTGAATTACTAAGAGGGCTTAGAGTTGAAAATTGGTTTAATTAATTATGTCATAAGTTTCATAAAGATGCTTAAGTTAGTATAGACGAGGAGCTGGTGTATAATAATAACAGCAGCACGGGTCAATCTTCAAGGTTAAGCAACGCTTGCCGAGGTCGATCCGTGGATAGGTGGTCATCTTAACATACTGAGATTCCGCCGTGCCTCCGAAGCGTTGGCCGTTAAGCCGTTGACCAGCTGACATTTGTAAACCTTTGACAATCGTTACGGATAGTCAGAAGCCAACAAATCTGACACCAGTCTTGCCAAGAGGTATCGTTACCCAGTTACTGGGTTGTGGAGGTCAGATAGGCAGTCGCTCCATGTAAAATACTGATAATCAGCTGAATTGGTTAGGCACGATGCATACCATAAAAAACCAAAGAAAAATTAAAATACAAATACAGAGTATGCGCCACAACCACGCAAAACGGTCATCGCTCAGCATAATGCTGGGACTCGCGTGCAAGACAGAGCCACAGCGATGGTTTTCAGCGATAGCTGGTGTTGACTGGGTGACGCCGGAACAATGAAACCTTTAGGGCGAGTGACAGAGTGAACATGTTCATTGTCATCAGGTTTCATTTATAAATAAAATAAACAATTAAAAGAGTAAAAACAAATACGAAACACAAGTGTCCATAACATACTTATACTTAATCCAATAAAAAAATAAAGATTATAATCTGATTATAATCTTTAGCCACAGCGATGGTTTTCAGCGATAGCCGGTGTTGACTGGGTGACGCCGGAACAATGAAACCTTTAGGGCGAGTGACAGAGTGAACATGTTCATTGTCATCAGGTTTCATTTATAAATAAAATAAACAATTAAAAGAGTAAAAGCAAATACGAAACACAAGTGTCCATAACATACTTATACTTAATCCAATAAAAAAATAAAGATTATAATCTGATTTCTAGTTTCGGCGAAATGCGTGGCGAAAGATACATCTTGCAAACATACATAAACATAACGGATCCATGAGGACGACGTCACAGGGTATCCATTTGTTGTCATCCAAAAACTTCTCCAGAGTGTAACAAATACTTTTCTGAAAACTGCATCAAAAACGATTCAGCCACACGTAATAAAATCGCGGACCAATATACATACACATACATACAAACTTAAAGGTCAAAATGCAAACCTCCTTTTTTTTAAGTCGGTTAAAAAGTATCTAAAGTTTAGATTTAAATTAAATCTATAGTTTGTTCTCAAACCGCTGGGTTTGACCTTGTCTTTGGTCCATTATTTGAAGTAAGTCAAGAATCACCTAGCCACAGGAGTTTGCTTTTATAATACGATCCCAAGCAATTGGTTCTAATAAGTAGTATTGTTATTTGCTGTAAGACAAAACTCAATTGCCATGGTTTGTTTATGATCTAAATTAACGTAACAGCGTAAGACAGTCTATTCCAAGATTAGATTGGATCGAATTAACACGAGTTTTGGTTTTTCGATTCGATTTTCGTCGCTCCCGCCATGTTGGACCCAATTATTTCGTCGTTCAATTCGTGTTCCGTTTGTGGTAAACAATTAATTTAGTTTGGATTTCAGTTTTATTTTTGTAATATTAAGAAAAGGATTATTCTTTTCGCCGTATTGTATGAATTGTGATCAGTGGGATTTTATAGGTGTTCGTTATAATTATCTTTCATGTATGAAGGTATTAAATTGTAACCAACTATTTAATAAGGGATTGGCTTTCCGAGAAATAGAAGCGACTCAATCTGTAAGGCTGTTCCAGTTGACCCTTTCTTGGAACTACCACGACTTAACCTCATAGGTGACAAGATCATCGTAAGCAACTTTTAGTTATGTGTCTGTTGATCAACGTCTCTTATTAATTTGGTTTCACATATTTTGTAGGAGGTTCAACTTGTAGGCTTCAAACATATTTTATTTTACCATTTATCCAATATGGTTCAGATATGTTCCTGTTTAAGTGATTGACAGTGACACGCTGTTGCTGACTGATATTTTTAATCAGAATACTTACATTGGATTATTTTTTATCTTCTTTTAATTCATTTTCTTCATTGCTGATGAGCGTAGTTCAACCTTACCGACCCAATAAGCTAGCCGTTTGGCAGTAAGCTAATTTATTGTACCAACATTAAAATATGTATGGAGTTTGTATATGGAATACAATGGAGCAATGTTTAAAATATTTATTTTAAACAGTAAGCCCAAATTGTGTGAGTTTGTTCTCACGTGTAGGGTAATCTCTTGAACCACTTCACCTATTTGGAAAAATCTGTCACCATTTGAAAGGTACATTATTCCAGATGATTAAAAACTATAAATTATTATGACCCAGGTAAAGCCGGGATGGGCCACTAGTTCATGTATAAAATACAACATTGTTTGCAGATGTCTTGGGCTGATCTGTAAAATCTGCAATAATTGAAATAAATAAATTAATAGTTACATCGTTTTCATTCGTTACTTCTATTCTACACGTATCGCTCCGCTCACGTAGGGTACCTATGTTTGCGCTCCACTAACGATAACTTTCGCTTCGAAATACAGTATAATTAGCCAAGGATTGCAAATTTAATTAATTTTAAGTTTAATATGTATCATAGAAATTCAGCGTCTACTTCTTACGATACGAGATACGACTATATATATGTCGTCGTGATATGATGAAAACAGGGAATTGATCAAATCTCTAAGCGATTTGATCAAATCACGGAGGATGTTAAAATAATAACACGTTTTTATCATTTCCCTAAACAAATCTGGTGATTTGACAAATCCCAATAAAAATCTAGTGATTTGAACAAACCCCTAAATTGATTCAGTGAAAAGATAATAAAACATGTAGGTAACAAAGTCGACGTAGCCCCGCTGCGCGGGGCTCCTATTTCTGTCTGCAGGGTCAAAAGTAACCGTGTCGGGGTGCCCTAAGTTCCCGAGCTCGCTTCGCTCGCTCTTGGACTGATTCTTTGACCATATAACATAACGCAGCCGATTACCTCGGAAAGCAAAGTACAAAATAAACCTTTAAATTACTACAGAAAAGTTATTTTTGTCATTTCACTGAACCAATTTTGAGATTTGTTCAAATCACTAGATTTCTTTATTGGGATTTGTCAAATCACCAGATTTGTTTAGGGAAATGATAAAAACGTGTTATTATTTTAACATCCTCCGTGATTTGATCAAATCGCTTAGAGATTTGATCAATTCCCTGTTTTCATCATGTCCCTGCGACATATACACCGAAGCTTCTCTTTGGCTAGAAAAAGAGAAATAATAATAGTTAAAGGTGATTTATTCTAAAACTTGGATTTTTTTTGTATTAATATTTATTCATTTCCATTTAACATGGGTAGGTATGATTCCCTCTCACATAGAGGAGGCCTGTGTCCTAACATGGGTAGGTATGATTCCCTCTCACATAGAGGAGGCCTGTGTCCCAGCAGTGGGGACATTAAAAAGGCTGATGATGATGTATGCAAAGGTTGAGAAACTGCGCGTTGATGCAAAACAGTTTTCTAAAATAATATTGCAAAATTTTGCCCTCCGAGGCAATTAATGTTTACTATCAGATAAACCACAGAGTAACAAGCATAGCCTGTGTGTGTCAGTTGACGAAATATATTTACTGTCTGCCGGAACTTAATGTACGTTCACAACATTGATTCTTCAAGTAGAAACTTTACTTTATAGCGCTACGACACCAGCGATACTATGTCTACTGTAGGTTATACTTAAATTATTATAATACTGTAAAACTTTTTAATTTGTCATGTATTTAACAACTTAATTTCCAGAAAATCAGACCGCCAGTATGCTGAATTATAACCATAAAAATAAGACTTTCTTAAAAACATTGCACATCCTAGTCATTAAGTAAGAGATCAATAGTCAATTATAGCAATACTCTACTGACGGTCAATCCCAAAGTGAATCTATCAGTAGATTTGCTTACTAAAGATACAATTTTGATAAAGTTCTATAAAATTAATGTCAAAATCCTATCCCTAGTAAGCATATCAACTGACTGATTCGTTAATTGGCTCAGTCGTAAGAAATAAGACTGAGCACTCCACGTCTTCTTTACTCCGTGCTACAACCCTGTAGAAGCATAAGTCACTGCTTTTCTTAGCACACATATTAAAGTAATTACCACTAAGGTGATCAAAGGGATACGAGATGTCTTCCAATAAAAAACCGAGAAATTTACATGAGCATAAACACGTTAGCAATTAACAGTAATTGCGCCAAATTACATTATAATTGGCGGATTGGGTTATTATGACAGTTGATTCATTATAGGTGTTCGGTTTCCGGGTAGAGTTAAAATCTGTATATAATGTAGTTCATGTTGTGTTATTGGAAAGAAGTTTTGGAACGATGTGCCTCAATTCGGCTTGCGGCAGGAGTTACCTGAAAAAGCTGTATGCCCAAAGGACGTTCGGTTCCGTCCGGCATAGTTTAGCTATTATCGACAATCGTTGGCCGCCATAGTTGTTAACATCATGTGTTAGTGGAAAAATGAGATTTTAGTCTTTCTCTTTCTAGTGTGTCTGTGTGTGTGTAATGAACTTCGTGACTGACGGGGGTCCCTGTCCGCAACTTTTTTGTTTTGCTGTAAATTATTTAATCACCACTGCTCTGGGATAAGGGCAGGAAGATGATGATCCTCTCAAAACGGTGAAGGAAAACCAAAAATTCGAAGACATGTGACAGCCACCAACCAGCACTGGGCCCGCGTGGTGGATTAAGGCCCATTCTCTCTCTCACAGAGAGGATCGAGGCCTATGTCCCAGCAGTGGCAACATTAAAAGGCTGATGATGATGACGATGTATGTAATATTGTTGGAACTGCACAATATTCACATATGTTACTCTATGTGGACTTCTTAACACGTCTGCCAAATGTTTGTATGCATGTATGTTTGTCCACGCATTTCACCAAAACTACTTATCGGATCGTGATAATTATACAGATATTACTTTTTACAGGCATTTAAACAAATATACGATTTTACTTCTTTATTCGATTTTACTTCTTTCTTTATTATTTATTATTATTATTGGTTTAGAAAAAAATAATGTTTTGGGTTTTTATATAAATTTACTCTATAGTACATGCTTTATAGAAAAATACTAAATGTAGTGCAAAGTATTTAGCTCCCTGATTTACCAACTGCGCGAAACTTATCTTGGATCGATCTTCAAAGGATTTTTGAGTTGCAAAGAATATTAATTGCGCAACCGAGATGCATTCAAACCTTTGAACCAAATACCAACTATATTTTACTCGTAAAAAATGTAAACAAGAGAAATTAAAACTGAGAAGCAGCTTTTTAGTAAGGTACCTTTCTAAGAAATGCTGTTTGTTTAATTGCAATGCAAACTATTAGTGAAGAGAGTTTCAGCTAGTAAAGCAGAAGTTTTCTAAACTTTTAATAATAATAATAAAGTAATTAATATAGGTGTAATTAAGAGCCGTTTGATGTTTTATTTATTTTTATTTGAAAGTAGACCTGATGATGTGGTGCTGGCTGGGTTTTGGAGTAAAAATATTCAAGGTGAAAAGTTGATAGTTAACTGAGTAGGTACCTGAGAGAACACCGAAAATGTATTTGAAAAGTTTCGGATGCGAGCCCTTGGACCCAGATTTCCAAAAAGGTTGCGTAACGTGCAGAACCTATCATTTTCATTTAATTGGGTGTAGCTCGACACAAAATGACAAAAATAGGCAAATCTGCTGAAGAAATTGACGGGGAAAACTTTGATTTGCACAGTTTTTAAAAGTTGTCAAATTGAGGGAAAGCCCTTACCTTAGACACAAATAATTTTATACTAGCATTCAAATGTCTGCTCCTACACAGCTAGCGTTTTTCGTCTGATTAAACTGTTTATTTTTATATGTACAACGATCGCGTTCGGTTCCATTCCACGTCGATAGATGGTGTTAGCAGCGACTTGCAAGTAAAATACGGGTATAAATAAGGGTTTACTCGGTTCGTGAATATTCTTTCTTTAAATACAGTGATGATTTGTTTTATAGTTTTTTTTTTCACGGTTTTAGAGTACAGTTTCATTGCACGCTAACTTCTTACAATACAAATTTAAACAATCGAGTTGAATGCCTCAGACATTTAAATCCGAGCCATTTAACGTTTAATGGAATCAATTTCAAGTGACCCGTTCAATTAATTTTTGATTAATGTGAATTAAGAGCCTTAGTTCTGTAAGTATCCGTTCTGTGCATATTTAAATATACTTATTTATTATTATTTTATCCTCGCACTGGAAAGCCTTGCAGCAATTACACCAATAGAGCAATTTTTTTAATTTATTATTTTTGCAATGCAATAAAATGGTTTTTTGTATTAACAGGGCCAACAATTTTATAAAAAAAATGTCTCCACTTTTTCAATAGGTAATTTAGTAGACCTCTAATTAAACCTATTTAGCCTTCTATGGAAAACAACCAATTAAATTTGGTCACTTTTACATATTAAGGGATAATGAAATAACAATATTAAACAAACATTATTAATATACTATTAATTTCTATTTGAATAAAACACATAGTTAATAATCTTGTCAATAAATATAATTCAATAAATTAGGTTACACACATAATTACTTCTAACATAACCTCAATAAAATGTTACGTTTCTAAAAAAAATTACAGCTAAAATAGCTCTGAAAATTACAAAGCTAGCAAAATGCGTTATTATGTTAATATCATTATACCTTGATTGTTAAATAAAATAAAATACATAATTTACACTGACTTTTGATGTGATCACTAAGATAGCTGAATAAAATGTGAACATTTTTATTGAGTTTTTTTATTAATCAGTTGAGTCGTCTTGATATACGTAAATGAAGCGAAAGGACTATGCATAACGGTCGTAGCACGTGGATTTACGTAGTGTCGGCCTATTCCTGTCGGAGAGAGGCGTGATTTTATGTATGTCGTCTTCAGTAACCGGTACGCGTCGTTCTTTCTTTATCCGGTCAGATGTTTTTCATCTTCTTGACATATTGAGTAAATACTGCTATGTTTTAGTATTTTCAATTGACCATCGTAGAACCTGTGATTGTGTGTGACCTAAAACAAAAGAAAAAGAAAAATGAGGAAACAATAATGGTGGCTATTAACAAATAATCTTTTCAATACAGTTGTTAAACATGGCGTACTTTCAGAGGCTATAATTATGATTCGAAAAATATTTTTTTTTTCATAGGCATCTTTCTGTTACGCGGTCGTGACTTTTTACGACCTTGATCATTACTTTTTCAGTTGAGTGTTAAATTTATAAGTCAATTTCGAAAAGTTTAGTAGCAAGGAGTTTTCATACATAGAATAAAACGGGATAGATTGTATACGAGGAAATATGAATGAGTACGTCTTAGCATTGAATTCTCTAAAGTATTTTAAATTGTTGTTTAATATACTTAAATACTAGTTTTAATTTAATTATTTTCACATCAACATTTGTCAAAAACCGAATCGGCTGTAAAGGCTGTTTTCGTTGTAATAAAAAATATGTCCAGTTGCAAAAACGTGCCATTTTCTAAAAAAATATTTTTTTGTGTGATAAATTAATTATTATTTTTGTTAATATGAGTTCAAGTAGTGAAGTAGTCGTGATGAAATGGAATAAACTCCACCCAATTTTTAATCTGAGGCGAAAACTGCGCAAGAAGAAATTTTGCCCCCAAAATCTCGAGAAAGACATATGGCAACTTACGATAATTTTATTTTATGGAAAAAACAAAAGAAAATTAAGTTTTCGTTACGTTTTCAAACATGTTTTGTTAGCTTATTTGCAAGAATTGAGTGGCAAATATAAACCATCTACATTCTGGGCAATTTATTCCATGTTAAAAACTACTCTCAGTTACCTAAAATTTTATTATCAGCTTTCATGAAACGGCAGTCTAATGGTTTTAGAAGCAAAAATCGAACGTATTGACAGTCGATGACGTGGAGAAATACCTAAATGGAGCTCCAGACGATAAATATTTGTTATCAAAGGTTTGTTTCACCAATTTTCATACAGTGTAATTTGCTCTAAAAATCAAACAACTTTATGGAAAAAAAAATGATTTGTTTGTTTTCAGGTTATATTGATTTTTGGCACAACTGGTGCCATGTGATGAAACGAGTTATAAAATATGGACATGAGTGACATAGAATTCCATGGCAAAATGTTTCTGGTTAAAGTACCAAACTCAAAAAATATAATACTCCGGAACTTCACAATATATGGTAAATTTTGTGAAATTAAGAAGAAATACTTAGGTCTGCGTGTTATAAAACAAAACAGCAGCCGATTTTTTCAAAATTTCCAACACGGAAAATGTATCCGTCAGAATGTTATCGTAAATAAAATAGGGTCTATACCTGAAGAGGTGAGGTAGGCGGATGAAATGATGATGGAAATGTAGCAATATCTTCATATAAATACTTCAATAATAATTCAATATAATATAATATCTATTCAATATAATATCTTCATATTGCTACATTTCCTTAAACCGCCATCCTACATACTATATATATACTAGCCATAGCTTCTGCAGAACTTCTGCGGCGCTGCTGGCAAATGCAGGAGCAGATATAACAACTTTGAAGCGTCACGGAGGATGGCGCTCTGCCACTGGTAGCAAAGGGGTACATAGAAGATTCGGTGGAAAATAAAAAATATATTGCCCATCAAAGCACAGATTCTATAAAATAAATCAAAAGGAGGCACGTCCGTCGACGTCTCGAGAAGGACCGTCATTTGGGACGCGTCTACCAAATCTTGGGAAAAGCTGGAGCTGCCCGTACCGCCCCCACAACTACTAAAATTCAGTGACACTACATGTTTCGAGAAAAAGACCACTGAAAAATCTACTTAGTCTTTACTATTTAAGCGATCTTTGTCTGCTGCAGAACAGCAAATTTCACAGAATTTTAGTAATTGCTCCAATTTAAATCTCAAGTTTCATAATTAATTATTTCTTATTTTTCTATTTACCTATGTATGTATGTGGAAATAAACATATTTAATTCTTTGATTTGTTTTTACTATTTCCCACAACTGTATTGAAAAACGTCGTATGATATACGGGTGTGTAGGTTATTGCAATATAATTTCCTTAGTGCCACCCTTGTATCACAATGTACTATTAGTTTGCTGAACACTTAGATATTATGGAAAGGTAAATTCACTAGTCTAAATACACTATTTTCTTAAGTAGCTCTTGTCCACGACATTTTTCGTTTGTTTTAGTATAAAACAGGCTATGGCACTTGGCAATAGCATAGTTTTCTGAAATATCTATCAGTAATAAGATATATAATCAAAATATTAACTAAAGGGAACAAAATTTCAAGAGCTAACAAAAATGTTCACGACTTTATAAGTTTATAAAATTAGCATATTGGGACATTTGAGACTTAGTAAACATTCTCACCTTTTTGTAACTTGGTGGTTTTCATCTATACATGTATGCTGACAATTCATTTCAGGGTACTCGAGTGGTCGACGCAGGTTCACAATCTACAGTTCTTCTTCGAAGTAACTCAGAATGTATAATAATTTGTATCTGTTGTGGATTACTTGCAGACCTCCATAGTTTGACACTGTGTACTGTCCATGGTCTAATACAAAATCCTTTCATGGCAGGCGTTGAAGCGTAATTGATTAACAAACGTTCAACTATACAGTCTTTCACATTTATAATAAAGGTAAGATATAATATACAAATTTTACACAAAAAATGTAACATTCTTCACAATATTCCTGAGTTGTGTATTGTAAAGAAAACCATATGAAATGTTACTAATATAGATATAATTTATGATATTTCATATGGTTTTCTTTGCTATTTCAATTCTATCATAATGTGAATTACAAAGGTCAGCTCACACCGAAACGCGACGCAAAGTGAAATTAAACCAAGGAATTTAAAATTTGAATTAATTAGAATTTTCTCACTGAACTGTATTCCTTTTTTTTTTATAAAGCAATGAAATTTCTTAATTGTATCGCTACTTCAAAAGGTGCGATCAACGTCACGTGTGGGTGTCAGCTGACCACTATCGATAGAGTTTATTTTTATCAAAATTATTGTCTAGTTGATTACTTGTTTGTTTGTTTGTTAATTATGTTTCTATCTATATTTGCATATTCATAGATCAAGTTACACATGTTTGAAATTTTTTAATTTTTTTTCCTTTGCTATTTTCTTAATTCAAAACATAATTTCTGTTTTTCATTAATGCAGTCACCAAAGTTCGGTATACGTTCTACATACATAGTTCGGATTAAAAGAAGAAAAAGGTCCATCTGTCTCCTAAGTTCTTACTTTACTATATTTATAATTGAATAAACTAACTAATTCTGTCTTACTTTGTTTGATACACATTATTATTAAGCAAAACATAAAATAATTAATAGAACACGAGGAAGATATATGTTAGTAATACAGAGAAAGTTAGTAATACAGAGAATATAGTAATAATATGATTTCACAATTTACACATAAAATATTTACAATTTACACATCAAGAATCGTCCGATAGCTATCAGGAGGTTCATAAATAATTCGTCCCTGCATGATGATTTCTTGGTCTGTCTGTCTTGCTAACAACCTTTGATTAACTCTTTTTGTATAAAACTCGTACCATGCTTTGCGATTACCCCGTAAAGCGACCAAAAACACTACCAATAATAGTGGATTAATATATTTTAATATAATTATTTGACTGCTATAAGCGAAAAATCTATATGGATCTAGAAATACTAATATGATCATGATATACTGAGACATTAATGCGGCATCACTTAATATAAATATCAATGTAGCTATATACAAGCGTCGCCAATTGTTAGTTCCTGTACGAGCGCTCGTGTTGAAACTACGACAAATTGAAAATATAATTACAATGTAAATCACACAGTTTGCTGTTACAGGTATAATTTGATCTATATATTGGGCTATCACGGTTATTGAAATATATAATTTTTTTAAATAAAAGGAATCGACTTCATATAGACGAAAACGAAGTGATTGCATCAGATAATAAACTATGTAATAATTCATAATGTGTGTTATCATAGGCACACCCCAACCAAAAATGCTACTTTTTAAGTATTTCCTTTGGGTATTCCCATGAAATACTTTTACTATGTCTACGTAAAACATATGACAAATTATTACCAACCAGTGATTTTTCGCAGTGATTAAATACTCGTCTATAAAATAAAGTTTTTTTGTAAACCTAATGCTTGCCATATATCTACATAACCCATTATAATAACATAGAAACAATAGCAATTGAATTATATAGTGTAAGAAGTATGATAAGATTGCGCTAAGAAACACATAGTTTCTGTAATTATGAAACTTTGGCAACATGCACCATGATATTAGTCCGTAGATCAACGAAGCTAGTGTCAGCACTAACATAGTTAAGTCAATGATTTTCCAGAAGTAATAAGACATGGCGAGATTCACTGCACAGATTTGATTAATTCACTTAAAGTTTACATAATAGTAATGAATTTGTGAAGAGTTTGATGAGCACTAACAGCACTGCTATGCCCTTAAACACGTCTTGCTTCTGAAACAGTCGATCTCACAATAGTTATAATAAATATTGTAATACTACAAATCTAATGAAAGCGGTATGTTCTATCTTTGAACCATAATCAGCACTAAATAAATTAATTTAAAAATTTCATATCGCTTGTGATAATATAAAAAAAAATATCGTAAAAAAAACGATAAATTCCGAGTAAGACTCGCTTACAAAGGGTTCTGTACCTAAGTAATATTTTTTAGCAGGTTAACTAAAATTAAATTATTTCATACCACTGCTCTAAAAACGGTGAAGCGAAACATCGTGAGAAAACAAAAATTAGAAGACATGTAACATCCAACACCGGGCCCACGTGGTAGATTAAAGTCCGTTCTCTTTTTTATGAGAAGAGGCTTGTGTGAACTTGTGTGTCCCAGCAGTGGGAACGTTTAAAGGCTGATTATGCATCTCATTAGTGTGGTGATTTTTTTCTTCTATTTAAATCTTTTTCAGGCACTTAGTAATAGTATCAAGCAAAGATACGATTAATTCAAAAATAAACTCTTCAAAAAAATAAAAAACCGATCAAATGCTTGTCAGACTTCGCACATTTAGGGTCCCGTACCAAACCGCAAAATCAAGTTGTTTGTAATAGGAAAAATGAGGGAATTAAAGAAAGTGTCTGATTTATCAAAATAATGGTATTTTTTGTTTAAAATACGTAATAATAAACATTACCAGCGAATTTCAAATTCATAGGTTATATTATTATTTACAAAATTTTGTAAAAAAAAGCTGACTTTGGTGGCATCTCATTCCTTTGCATTTCAATATTTAAAAAAAAAAACTGTTTTATCTACTCAACGTGGTCTAAATAACGATATCTCACTCAACGGGGTAGGTAAAAATATTTTTTTCAAGCCATCCTGTATCTGTATGTATGTATTGAAACCCGTGAAAACATTTAAAAATATATTGTGACAATTTGAGTGGCTTTGGGTCAAGAAGATGCTAATTTATCGAAGACTAGCTCCAGCTGTTTGGCTGTAAAATCTGTGTGACAGATGACAGACAGGCAGACACGTGAGTGACAGTAATAGTCCTGCATTTGGACATTTCGGGATCGGCACCCTAAAAAATTTGCTGTGTGTTTTTGTTCGCATAACTTGACAAAAATTAGAGAGCAGCTGACATTTTTTTCTGTTGTATTACCGATTTCATGATATATACATAGAAAGAAAAAAAAAAAGAAAAACGCGTCTTGTATGTTCCACCCTTAATATTAAACTATTTAACTATTTTTATTTTTATTATTCGGCCTTACAACACATATTCTGTGGAAATTTTAGGCTCCCAGCTATTACATGCCCAAAGATAGACTTAAGGTAATATGTAGTTCCATTTTACACCCTACGTGCACGGAACCCTAAAAAGCAGTTTTTGCGTTTACTGTTTTAAAGTTAAAAACTATATTAATTTGATAAAATACTTTCTAATTAATCACGTACCAAAATTAAAGCTTATCTAATCGTTCTCAGTTATCGAGGCCAGCACTATAGACACTTAATTAATTGTCAAAACTTCATTAGTAAAAAACAGCCAAGAGCGAGTCGGACTCATGCACTAACGGTAAATACCGTAGCATCTAAACTACAACACCATGAAGAAACCAGCATGTCCTAGAACCAAAAATTCGAAGACATGTGATAACCACAAACCCGCACTGAAACTACGTGGTGGATTTCTTAACCCTCTTAGATGGATTGGGTCTTCCCAAACCCTCTCTAATGATGACTGATGATGATAATTTTCTCGGTTTTGTGTGTATTATAATTAAATTGCTTACCTCCTAAATAAGACATGCACTGTTCTTGTTGGGTAAGCCACGGGAACGAAGTCACGGGAAAAGGTTAGGAATGTACTTAATAGGTGTTTAGATGCAGCGGCATTCCACCTGGTAACAGTCTATTGGTATAACTATAGCTGTGAATTTCACTGAGATAACCCTCAATAAATTACCAAAGAGTCGTTCCATCATGAGATGGAATAGTAGTTTTTTATACGAGGGTCGAAAGGAATCAAATCCCACACGAGGTATTTAGACCCACCGGCTATAGGCCGAGTAGGAACTGATGTCTTTCACCCGTGTCAAGCACTCTACTTTTCATTTCGTATATAAGGAAAGTAAAAAATAGTCCTTTTTGTAAATATTTATTGATAATAGTAACATGAGTAGTACTCGTACCTATTTAAAATTAATTGAGAAATTAGAACAATTTGTGAAATTCAAAGTTGCATTTTTGTTTGGAATATTTAAGCTGTTTGATATGTTATAACAGGAGGAGGAGGAGCTCGTGGCTAAATAATACCAGCCGCACGGGTCGATCATCAAGGTTAAGCAACGCTTGACAAGGTGGGTCCGTGGATGGGTGACCATTTCAACATACCGAGTTTCCTCCGTGCCTCGAAAAGCGCGCTAAGCCGTTGGTCCCGGCTGTCATTTGAAGATCTTTGGCAGTTGTTACGAGTAGCCAGAAGCTTGAGATCTGACACCAGTCTAGCCAAGGGGTGCCGTGTTACCCAGTTACTGGGTTGTGGAGGTCAGATAGGCAGTCGCTCCAAGTAAAACACTGGTACTCAGCTGAATCCGGTTAGACTGGAAGCCGACCCCAATACAGTTGGGAATAGGCTAGGCAGATTGATTGATTGGTATGTTATAACCAATTTGGCTGTGTTGAATTTTTGTAAAAGTAGGAGACTCCAGTATTTGATTAGACGGTGAAATCCATGGCGCAGACTCCCTTGAAGTATTTGGTTGAGGCGAAGTGGGACGTAAATTTATAGTCTCCATTAATTTGTTTGAATTTTTAGTTTTATATTGGACAAAATCCTAAAAGTAGCCTTTCGCAACTGTGCTGGATTTCCATCCTCCATGTCGTTTTAGAATTGTCAAGTTCGCCCCAGTATCGGCTAACAGTGTCGCTGACGTTCTTCTGTAACAATGCCCAGTATACTGTTCACAGTTTGGTAAATTCAAATATGTTGTAATTTGCTTCGGCATACCCGAGATTTTATTTTTACCGAGCACTTGTTTATTAAATTTTCTCTTTTGGTAGTTGAGAAAAAAGCTATTAGTTTTTATGTCATTGGGTCTGATTTTTTATATTTTTTTACTATTTGTGTGAACTCTTCTGGTACAACAAACGAGCGCTCAATATTTGTTTTTATTTTAGTCAATTTTACGAGTAATAACTGTCCTTGATTTTCAAAGTCGTTAATTGATAAATTTGTAAGTTCACTGCTTCTGCAGGTGCCGCTTATACCGAGTATCAACAACAATATTTTTCGATAACTGTATTTGCCTCGTCTTTAACAGAATCTGGGGGCAACATTTCAGAATCACTTGAACTCATTTCTAATAAGATATTAGTCATAATCCGAGATTTCGATACAGCTTACAGAGTTGGTACCCCGCCAAATTATATAAACTATTTAAAATTTTAACTATAGAACACACCGCGTCACTGCCGCAGGCGGACGCGCTCAGTTTTTTTTTTTAATTCACACTAGCCTTTTATACACTCACAAGACCGCAGCATTTCATGCTGAGATGGGATCCTTTTCGGTTTCGCACGGGGTTTTTATTGTTTTTTTTTGTGATTTTCTTATCTCGTGTCTCCTGTGCGGGTCACAATTTTTTTTTTCTTTTTTTCTTGTATTAAAATTTTCCTGGTGAATTTCGTAGAATTCAGTCAATCCCTTTTTTTGCAACGGTCACTCCAAAGGAATCGTGTTTTATAGGTGACAGTATATTTATCTTGGTGCTATATGCAAAATATAACAATTGCTTTGACTCCTGCTATACAGGTCCGCCTAGTTCGGAAGTCAGAGGTCTCATTATCTGCTGTAATCAATTAGGTCAATGAAGATTTATTTATCTACAAGCTTCTGCCAGCGGCTTCACTCGCGTGAATTTTGTAAATTATCCCAAGCGAACATTAATTAACCTGGGATGGAAAATATGTGCTATTCCAAACTATAATCTGTCTATCTGTAATGTCGCCAACTAACCCTATAATAAACAGGTATCACTTGAAATGTTAGAAGCATCAATTCAAATCTCAAAACGAAACGTTTGACCACCACGGTAGTAATTTAACTACCGCACCAAACCACCGACCGATGCCCGTTGGGAGACGTGATCTTGAGACGGTGCCAACGGAAATGCGAATAGGCAAACGTAGGGTTAAGACTCCCTCAGGCTAAGTGGAGCCATGCGACTGTTACCCTGCCTACCTGCTGAGTGGCCGAGTTTCGAGTCAAATGGCATACAGTTAGAGTGTATGTCCAGAATTGGATTGCTATTGATAATGATTGAGACTCATATTCCAAGTCAGTTTGAAGGACCTCCGTTCAACTCAGTCACCATTATAACGGAAAAAACCCTCAATTCATGTCAATTAATAAGCTACATAAACGTAACTGTAAATTTGATGGTTCGAAGTAAAGTAGAATTCGAATTGGAGAATATGTCTTGAAATATAGTGATGAATTCCTCGACTTCTCACAAGACGCCGATATTTATCACACATAAATGTACATAGAGGTATTAAGCATTAAAAAATATTTTTTTCGAGATGATTTTGAGAAAAAAAATACAATAATTCATATTTTTTTAACACCTATTTTTGTATTCTTCTCAGCAAACCTTTTCATCCTCAGTCCGCCATCTTGAACCGTCCAACATATTGGATTTAGAATGACGTCACTTAGCTAACCATGAATTGTTATCCAAACTAAACGTGTACGCAAAATTTCAACTTAATCGGTGGAAGATAACTGCTTTAAAATTCAGTTGCAAGATTTGACCCGAACACACCCGAAATACATACATACATTGAAGGTTAAATAATAAACAATCGCTGGTGGTAGGCTTCGGCCGAAGGCTTGTGACCACCCACCGGGCAAAGACGTACTGCCAAACGGCCTAGCCGTGTTCCGGTACGATGCTCGGTGTAGCCAACTAGAGGAGTTGAGTCGAGATAGCTGTTCCACTGCAGGCTGACCAGCCTGACGCGCGCTGTTAGGGATGTATCGGGAGACTAGTCGCGGAGGATAGCGGGGTCCGAGGCACGGTGCACCGCTGCCGACCGCAGGTAGTTGGGGGCCCAAGTAGTGTGCCAGCCACACACGACAGGCTGCCCCGCCAACTGTCGAAAAATCCCGGAATGCACCATCGGGCTGGTTGGCGACCAGACGGGAGGACCCGATGGACATTCCGGGGTGGCTCGGGCGTCCCCGCAGTCTCCAGACTAGTGCCCCAATGATGGCGTCTTTTCAGTGCGTGTCTGTAGGTTAGCATTGTGGAACCTCGTCTCACTTCCTTCTCCTCTATAATTCCATTCCTCTTTTATTTTATGCCATGCAAAGGAAAAGGAATACTGGAATAAAACAGCGGCTGCACTCCCTCCCCCACAAAGTGCACCTCACCAATATTAGAGGTTGTAACGTTATCACGTTAATAAAAATAAATAAATTAAAATTAAGAAAAAAGATATAGAGTTTAAAAATAAGGTCAGGCTTCATACGAAGTGCCGTTGTATGAGGTCAGGACGTCTATGCAGGCAAGAGGACGGTCAGGAAGTCTTCCAAGATGAGAAGGGGGCAAGCGCAGACCAGGGCGGCGTGGCACGGTGTGATGTGGCAGCTGGTGGAGCGCTGCCGTGGCTGTGGGCCCTTGTGTACAGCGTGCGCACCCTGCGCGTACTGCTGGAGGTCTCGCGCGGCCTCAGCGCGCATACCGCCGCGCCGTTGAGGTCCTGTCAGCCTCAGTTCATATTCTACGTGCCAGAATGGCAAACATTGTTATTCGGACTGGCACATCGTATTAATAAGTAGTAAAAGTACTTTTAAGAGTCCAAGGCAATAATTTATTATTTTTAGAGATTCTATTACACTCTTTCACAAGTTGAATTCATTACAATTTTATTAGTACAATGTAGATAAGAATATACTTTGTTATTTTAGGCTAAAAAATGTCTTGCCAAAATATTCCACCAAAATTCCAACTTTCAGCGTTCAGAACTGATTCAAAACTAAAAAGCTGAAGCCCGTTTTTATTCGTTCTGCCATCTCTTCTAAATTTCAAATTTAAATATCAATAAGACCAGAACGAATAAAAACGGCTTTACAAAGGCGGGTCAGTCTGCACTGACCTTACAATAATGTACAACTAGCTTAAGAAAAGGTCTAGGTAGTCCATGGTACCTATGGTATGTCTATGGCTTTAAGAAAATAAAATAGACAGACAGATGTCATGTCAGATGAAAATGTCAGAGTATAAAAAATTCCATAATTTTGCAAATAAGCAATAGAAATTAAGTTAAAGAATACAAATCAATCAGAAATAACTAAAAATACTTTACAGGTAATAAGAATATCAAAGAATACTTATAAAAGAGTTACTAAAATTGATACAATATCAAAAGATATGAAGATGTTTTGTGGAGTGTTATGAAACTTAAGTAAATGTGGAATAAATACCAAAAGGTCTGCACTCAAATATCACTGCAGTCCACTATCACCTGGAGGCTGAGAAACCAGCGCTCCTTTTCCTTACGGAGACGCAGATAGCGAATCCGTCAGACGTGTCGTACCTGTCTTACCCAGGGTTCACACTGGAGCACAATTTTAGACCACGGGCGGGCGTATGTATGTACGCCCGTGACGACATTTGCTATCGGCGTCTCCGTAACCTTGAGGACTCCCGATTCACAACGCTCTGGGCTCTGGTGGACACAGGTCTTCACAGCGGAGATCAGGAGACAACCAGGCTCACTGAGTACATCAGTGAGGCGGCTGATGTGTTTCAGCAGCGGTACCATTCAGCCCAATTAGTGTTACTGGGGGACTTTAATGCCCACCACCAGCCCGGCGAGCAGAAGCCATTTTGTCATAAATGCTAGCTCGGCGGCATGAGATATTTTCTGGACTTGTTGCATAACTTCTTGACGTTTATTTTTTTCTTTTTCGGAAATTTTCCAATTTTATTGCAGTTTTGGTTTAATCTTGGCCATAAAAACCAATTAGGTTCTGAGAAGCATAGCCTACGACGCACTGTTTCCGAATTATGTGCCACCAAATCTTATATTATTTTGTGTAAAACGCTCTATATTTCCAAAATGGTATCTCGAAAACGGTATGTTCTAGGCAAAAAATAATCAAAATTGGCCCCTCCCCCCCTTTGCTATCTCCGTGCTAGCAGCATCCCAACATGATTTCAAGTTTATTTTTTCACATTTCATGGTTTTCGACTTGAACTACAAATTCTTAACAGAAAATATTTAAAAAAGTTATGATAAAATATGTCATGTCTTACAATTTGTCTTAAATGCTAGCACGGGACAACCATGTGACATGAAATAAATAAATAAAAAAAATAGTTTAAAGGTGCGACATGCCTTTCTTGTTGCTGACTTCATAGTGCGACATAATCTGAATACGAGTAGACGACCAAATAAAATAATACGTACAAAAGTGTGCCGTTCATACAAATAAACAACTTTTTAATTTTATTGGGAACAAATTAATATTTGACCAACGACCATAGACTTATGCACACTTTGGTCAAGCGCGAGCCTATAATGAATAAAAAAAAAAAAAAAGCTTGTAATGATTGACCTAAACGCAATAATTTCTTTAAAAAGTTGCAGATTAGGAGTAATTTTAGCATCTCGACAGACGAGATGAATTCTTTTAATGATGCCTCGAAAAGTAATTGAATAATACAAAGTAGAATCTTGTTAGCTTAAAACGACTGTCTCCTGATAACATTTCAAGAAACAATATAAACATTTTGATAAATTGATTTATGACAAGTTTTAATGTGTTTTTTATTATTTTAAGACATGACTTTTATGGATAATGTTCTTTCCATGTTATTTCACGGATAATATTGCCAAAAATAAACAAAGAAGTTATACATTGCGGGTATTCATAATAGGGCGAGAATAATTTCAGCAAGAAATATAACCATAACTACAACATTTAGGGCCTTAATGACGTCATAAACGTATGTAACTCATAAAATACTGCCACGAAACACACAGATTTTTCTACAAAATATGGTACCATGTATTTATCTTATTAAAAAAATATTACACGAAAATAAACAAGAATAAATTACAAGCATTTCGTATTTCTTACCATCACGGCCAATCTAGCGCAAAGTAGTAGTAGTAGTAGCGTAAAGAATCAGAAATGTATAAATGGGGTTCCTTTTAAAACAAGGCGCCGCGTCACAGAGAAGCAAAGCGTTCGCAATTACGTGGACAAATGATCTGAGATGAGCAAAACTCGTTTATAAAATACTGCGGAAAGATACAGCCCACGGTTCTGCTCGGTTTCCTAGCGAGGGTCGTTTTTCACTTTTATGTAACTAGTTAATTTAGACTTTTTCTTTGGCCCGCATTTTTAGGGTTCCGTAACAAAAGGGTGTCGACGGAAACCTATTTTAGGAACTCTACGCCTAATGCCAGCTTGTAAAGTTTCATCTTTTAACCGTTATATGTCGCAAATTAAATGAAATGGTTACAGAATACGTGTTACTGAGTTCACGAGTTTGCGTCAAAAGAGACGTGAATATATGTACGAATAAAGCTTAACTTTTAATGTTAAGTCTGGGTCAATGACCATTAACCTTAGATGGTGATAGTCATCGCATCTGCGGAATATTGCTAGATTATTTAATTGGATTCTGTAAAATAATTTCTTTATCAAGCTGATGGTATTTCAAATTCTGAAAGTCTAGCCTATATGCTATTCCAGACTTTAATCACAAAATATGTATGAGATAATAGTAGATAGTAAATTATATGAATTTTGTGAATCACTCTTATCATCGCCGTCGAACATTACTGAACGAAAAACGTTTTTGCAAAAAAAATACTACCGACTTCCAAATTAAAAACTACAAAGTGAAAAATAACTTTATTTTTGGAAGTCGGTGTCTTTCTTTTTTCCATCTTTTTGCGATATGGACACCGACTTCCTTTTATTTTCCCCTTTTTAGTTGTACCTACATAAAATAGGCAAGTTGTTTATTAAGGTACCTATAACGCTCTGGCGTTATAGGTACTAAACTAAACAACTAGAAATAGAAAAAGATTACCCGAATAACATGAAACTTGAAAATAACATTAAGCGTACTGGCGTGATATTATGTTATGAAATGGTATAAAAAAATAAACACACATGAGATTGCAGCAATCCCGAATGATTCGCCCTTATTTATTGAAGAGTTCTGTTGTATACCTCCGAAGTTCTTCATCAGATCTTCACCAAATTAAAATGAGAACAATTTCAAAATATACTCAATCAAATAAAAAAAGAATTTTCAAAATCGGTCCACAATCGACGAAGATATCGGTGAACATACATTAAAAAAACATACATGTAGTTGAACATATAACCTCCTCCTTTTTGGTAAGTTGGTTAAAAATTAAGAAGATTTCTAAGTATCTATTGCAAAGATTGTATCAAAGTGTTGTTAAAACTTTCAGGATAACAAGGAAACTAATTAAATAAATTACGTCCTACTTGTTGTTTTCTCAATTTATTTTCTCGAACTAAGCCCCTTATGACGCTAGCGGTCACGCATTCGGTTTTACAACAAAATGCTCGGAACGGAGCGTTGGAAACAAAAATAAAAAGTTTTAATTTTATAATGAAACTCAACACTGAACGAAAGCGAGCTTTGTGTTGGTATTTAGAAGGCAACAGTAACATTATATCAGGTCTGTTTATCCTTAAAGGTTGTATTTTATTTATTTATTATGGAATGAATAGTGATAATATAATATTATTTATATTATATTAGAAAAATCTCTTAATGTGATTTAAATTAAAACTACATACTACAATAGTTGAAAATAATAAATTTATAAAAAATATTGTCCTAAGAAGATAAAGAAGAGAAAATCTAGAAGAGAAAGAGGTGGTGAAGAAGAAGAAAGAGGCTTGGCTTAATGTGTTAGCCTGTAAGGCCCAAAATAGAATGAATGAGGCAACAAACGTGACGGATGATCTGGCAAGAGTGAGAGTAACGTACAAGCAAATGAAAGCGAAAGTCAAAGAGGTGGTAAACATGAAGATGGATGAAAAGGAAGAAAAATATAACAGGAAGTTCTCCGATAACTTCAGGGCCAATGTTAAGCTGTTCTGGAAACAGGTAAGATTGGCTCGCGGAGTGACAAAAACATCGAGCATGAATGGAATAAGAGCAGAAGATGGGTGCTTACTGAGTGAAGAATGTAAGGTCTTGGAACGCTGGAAGGGATATTTTGAAAGTTTATTTAGTTGTCAGGATAGTGTGCAAGGAGTGGGTAACCGGGCAGAGGCCAGTTGTCAAGACCCAAACTCGGACGAAGAGCAAAATAATGAAATAGGAATGGATGAGATTATAAAAGCACTGAGTGAGATGAAGATTGGTAAAGCTGCAGGATATGACCGAGTATCTGTTGAAATGCTGAAGGGCGGTGACGGGGTGGTAGCAAGCCTGTTGTGCCGGATCATTAATATGTGTTGGAGATATTGCCGCGTGCCGGATGACTGGTGCAAGGCTGTAATCGTACCACTATATAAGGGAAAAGGCTCACAGCAGGAGTGTAAAAACTACCGCGGAATTAGTCTTTTGAGTGTTGTCGGCAAATTATATGCGAAAGTTTTAATAAATAGAGTGGTAAAAGTGACGGATGATCAATTATGGGACGGGCAAGCAGGATTTAGAGAGGGAATGGGCTGTATGGATCAGATCTTCTCCTTGAGAAGCATAGCTGAAAATCATCTGGCAAAGCACAAAAAAGTCTACTATGCTTTCGTGGACTTGGAGAAGGCCTATGACAGTGTGTGGAGGGATGAACTGTGGTCGACGCTATCCGGGTACGGTGTGGACTGGCACTTGGTACGGGCACTGAAATCTCTATATAGGGATTCCAGTGCTTGTGTTAGGATTAATGGGGCGTATACGGACTGGTTTACCATCTCAAGGGGTGTTAGACAGGGCTGTGTTGCGTCACCGTGGCTCTTCAACTTGTACATGGATAGTTGTCTGATAGGTTTGAAAGAGCATGAGTGCGGATTGAGGATGAATGAGTTGCCTGTCAAATGCCTTCTCTATGCAGATGATCAAGTTCTACTTGCATCATCAGCAGAACAGTTGCAAGACATGGTGACTGTGATGAATGAAGTTTTTAAGTTAAAAAGGATGAGTATAAATGTGAACAAGACTAAGGTAATGGTTTTTGAAAGAGAAGACGATGTATCGAAGTGTGAAGTGAAAATAAATGATAAGAGTGTGGAGCAGGTGAACGAGTTTGTATATCTGGGAAGTATGTTCGCAAGGGATGAAAAGATTGAAGAGGATGTGGAAAGGAGAGTGAATGCAGGGAATAAAGTGAATGGTGCTATACATGCAGTTGTGACCAGCAAGTCGATGTCTCCGAAAGCTCGACTCGCCGTTCACAACAGCGTGCTGGTGCCTACACATAAGTATGGAAGTGAAGGTTGGGTATGGCTAAAAAGACATGAAAGTAGGATTAATGCAATAGAAATGCGGTCCTTGCGGAGTATGTGTGGTGTAACTTTAAATGATAGATTGAGGAATGAGGTAATAAGACAACGTTGTGGTTTAACAGCAGATGTAGTGACTAAAATTGAATAGAGTATGTTAAGATGGTTTGGCCATGTTGAGAGGATGAATGAAAGGCGACTAAAGAAGGGTATTTACAAGGCAGACGTGAATGTAAACGCCGGGAGGGGACGCCCTAGAAAGACATATATAGACCTTATAGGTGATGTTCTTCAGGAAGGCCAAGTGCGCAGTACCCATAACCGGCGTGTGTGTATGACTAGATGTATGAATGTGTGTGAAGCAAAAGAAGTATGTAAGGATCGTAGCAGGTGGCGTTCTGTAGTTTCTGCCTACCCCAATGGAAAAAGACGTGAGTTTATGTATGTATGTATGTATTGTCCTAAGCTACTTTTTGGGTGCTAAGTTATATTGGAAAAATGATTTATTACATAATATGTAGCGTGTATAGTAAGTACACCTACACATCACCACACATCCATCCAAACTCTCGCATTGACAATATTACATTTATTGATATGATAATTATATATGCTGTTAACTACAAAATCACTTTCAGAGAAACCTAATAACACTTACTTTGCCTAACCGCGGTAACGATCCTAGGCTCCATGAACAACATTCAAATTCAAATATTTTATTTGCAGAATATGGAAGGGTTTACAGGTGTTAAAATTGAAAAATATATATCACCATGATCAGGCTCACGCCTCGCAAATGTAAAAAGCATATGAATAAATTAATTAATTAACACAGTATCAAGTTAATAAGGCAACGAATTACAGTAGAAAATATCAAGCATACAATACTTTATGGTATCGCAATTAATAGAAATACAAAAATCAATACATGTCAAACAGTTCAAAAATAGTTATACAAATATACATAATTCGATATTAAATAAATACATGTACGAATAGATTAACCATTATTATTATTTTTACATTCGCGATAGTAACTACGAGATGAACGATGCAGATAAAGAGGTCACAGTATGTTAGGCTATGCCAATACATGTATGTATGTCTGTACCTACGACCTACATAGATTTATTGAACTATATTCTGGCGGTATTGGCCAATAATTTTTGGAAGTCAAATGGCAGTCTCTCCACGTAAAATATTGATATTCCGCTGCTTCTAGTTTCTAGTGGACTGGGATCCGACCGCAATCTAGATAGGAAAATGCCTGTGATTGATTATATTCTGAGTGATTTGTGTGTCAGTTTGGCGACAGTATCTTATATCTTATAGCTAAAAAATAAATATGCTTGTACATAATTTTTCGACAATAACTGTATTTCATACTGAAAATATATATATATATATATCCCAAAGAAATGATTATATACAGGCTAATATATCACAAAGAAAAAAATATTATCCATCATCATATCTCCATATTAAGAATGAAACCTGTAAACCAAAAACCATTTTCTGAGAACAGGTCCTTTTAGAAATCATAATTACACACGTATAAAAACGCCCGCTCTTGATTTGTTACTTATTAAACCTAGGAAAAAGAAATGGCACAATAAACTGCCTAGTACCACAAAATACTGACAGAAAAAAAGTGTATTGCAGGCAAACAAAATAGAAAAATACTGAAAAAAGAGGATTCAAGAATGAAAGTCCCAAACAGTAGTTTACCGACCACTTCTGAAGATTCTTGCAATAAATCACTCACCCATGACAACTTTACCATAGGCATAAAAGAAAGAAAGTTTTCTACATTTTCTTTCCTATACTTAAAGTGAAGGACATGTGTCGCAAAAGGAATCCAAATGATCTTGGAGAAATATGGTAGGATGATGTAACATGGTGTGAACAAACTGATTCACGATGCACATACTAGCACAGAAGATCTGCTCTATACAACGAGCGAAAATACAATCACACATAGACACGCGTACAGCGATTGCAAGCGCAATCTCGATCGGCATTTGTTTGAAATCACCTAGACACGCGTCTATAGTACATGCGTCTGTTTTCACTCGTTGTATGGAGTTGACCTTCTGTATTATTCTGATTCCCTGTTCGATGCGAAGTCTTATTTCCGTCGAGAAGCGAAATGAACTGAGAAGGTACTTACTACCTGTGGAAACCGTTTGAGGGTCTTATGACACCGTTCTCCTTACGCAAGCAAATGTTATGTTGAAGAAGACCTCGAAAAATTGAAGAAAAATATTTGTACAAGATATTACTTTCGTTACAATCTTGACTTCACTATGGCACTTGAATAACATATTTCTGAATTCAAAAATCACGATGATTACCTTAGGAAAATACGTCAATCACGATTACTTGTGTTTTATAAGGATTAAAAGAAGGAAGAGGAAAGAGGTTAAATATAATGTAGAAATTACGTAAAATTTCCACAATACCTAGGTAGCCCCTTTAATTAATCAAATATTAAAACTTAAATCGCATCGAAATCCGCTGAACTCTACTACCTATATGACTGTATGTATTTACTTGAACTGCAAAAAATCGATAATCCTCCCCTCATCAGAGCAATTAAATAAACCATTAATAATCGTTGATGAGTGAAAAATAACGTTTGGTTAAGTTTTAGGAGATATAAAATACAGAAGCTTAATCTCAAAACTACCGTTGATAGGTAATACTGAGAATATCATCACAGAGGATCTGTACAATGTATATTTTCTGAACGAATTACGACAAAAAATCGGATACCGTACCTTTCCAAAAAGTACAAAATCATAATCATCTATTTGTAAAAACATAGTCTACATTTTCCTTTAATAAAATCACTCGCAAATTCTCTGTGGAAAAAATGATTTAACATGTTCAGTATCTAAACAAGTGAAATTCTCAGTACCAACAGTTTTATAGACTTTCCAATAAACTGGGCTATTTTAGAAATGGATACAAACACAAACGGTAGTGGAAACCTATACGAAGTAATACGACTGGTGCATTAGACGAATTAAATGTGGTGGCTCGGTGTTCGCTTTCCTAGAAAGTCAATTAAATGATTGGCAAGCTTCGTACGTAGCACAGGGTCATGCGAGTTACAAGCTGCCACCCGCGGCTCCGTCTACGTGGATTTAGTACTTAGTACTTTAGTAACTTGCTTACTTTAATATAATTGTAAAGGTTCATCTAAATCCGCACAGTAGTTTTTGCGTGAAAGAGTAACAAACATCGTTACAAAAATCCTCGAAAAAAAAATACAGCTAAAATAGTACTAGCTCCCGCCCGCTGCGCCGCCCGCATGTAATTATTATGGATTTCTATCTTTACAAATTATAGTCCATGTACTATTCTGATGTATCTATACCAATATTATAATGGAAAGGTTTTTTGTTTGTTTGTTTGTTAAAGCTACATTATTCCCTAGTAACATAGGCTATAATTTTGACGGGAGCAAAGCCGCGGGGATCAGCTAGTAATAATCTATATTACTGTTAAGTTTCATCAAAATCTATTCAGAAGTTAAAATAATCCATATTCAGTAGTTAACATTTTTTAAATCATCAGTAAAAGCCATCTATCAAATCAAACTTTCGTGTTTGTAATAGTTTAAGTATGACTTACACCATGTATTATGGACAAATTAATACCAAATCAATAACCCAAATGCATGGACAGTTTACAAACTATAATCAGGTTAATTTTCGAGCCATTTTCAAGATGAAATTAGAAACATTTTGCAGTACTAACATTTTGTGTGAATTTTATTTTCTTTTTTTTTGTTTTGGCGTGAAAGCATACAGAAACTTAATTAAACATAGTGAGGTGTCTAATGTTTTTATACTGGGTATCTTGAAACTTTGCAGTTGCATTCACATTTGTGTATTATCTATTGTTGGAGCACATAAATAAAAAACACTAAAGTACTTAATATTTTTTTAAACAATCTAGGTATACCTAAAATTTAAAAAAAAAACTAAAGAGAGCAAAAGTTAGTTTCGTTTCGGAAGTGGGTGTCGCAAAACGACAAAAACAAAATTTACCAAAGATTTCTACTATAGCTACTTTGCTTTTTTTACAAAAGATAAACCGAATTTCAAAGCAAAACACTAAAAAGAGCAAAAATAACTTTCGTTTCGGAAGTCGGTATCTTTGGTACCCACCTTTTTTTTTTGACCTTTTACGACATATAAGTGGAATTGATAACTTCCTTTTTTTAAAGTCGGTAAAAATGCATTATCAAAAGAAACAAACGTGTGTGCAAAAATTCATCTCAATCGAACATCGGTAACTAGATCAAAATTAACTTGCAAGCTTTTATTACAGACACCAGAACAGGTAAATACAAGCTTGTAATATCAAAGTTGGAATTTCTGTTCAGAGATAGTCAGTTAGAAAATGTCGAGTCCACCTAGCTTTAAACAAAATGTTGCGTAAAATTGTATCCCATCTTCCTAGCTCGTCGTGCTGTGCTGGCGCTGCCGTAGCGGCAGAGAACCTCAAGTGGCAGAAATATAATAACCTCATCGGAAGTTATATTTTCGAGCCGTTTGAAGTTAAAACTCTTGGTCCGTGGGGTCCGTGTGCTCACGAATTATTTAAAGATCTGTAAAGCCTGGTTTACACCAGCCGGGTGAGCCTCGGGCCTCGGGCCTCGAGCTACGGCCTCTGTGATAGGCTTGAGTCACGCATTTTATCACGGTTATTGCTCCCAAACTGTGTGACTCAAGTCTGTCACAGTAGGCTGTGCTCGCCCCGGCAGCAGGTCTCTCAGTTGACACTTCGTGTGACCTAAGGGCTGGCTTTTACCTTGGTCAGAGTGTATGGCAATGCTTATTGCCATACAACGTGGCAATGCTGCCAGTCTTTTGGGTACAATACCAATAGATAACGATGTGGAGGAGCTTTTCGACGCCATCTTTTAGAATAATATAATTTTAGGATCAGTAAGTTAGTAGGTTATGTTTGTAGGTTTGTAATCTTTGTTTTTGTTTGGTAATTAAAAAAAAAAAATATGCCGTTCAGATTTGCACAAAATTGCAATGAATTTATTACTTTTGAAATGTAAACCTAATCAATAGGATTAATAGAATTAAGCCGATTCAATAGAATATGTATGTGCATACATATTTCATTGAATGTTCTTAATTCTAAATCTAAATAAATCTACCGGGAAATGTGTTTTAAATACGGGTCACAGTTATTAATACGCACTAAATTAGCAGTAAATATGTAAATCATACTAAGTATGTTTTAAAGGCTGGCCAACATTATTATGAGTTGATTTGTTGACATACAATTTCTAAAATTATGTTTTCTATTAAATAGTTAACTGAAACAGAAAGACCACAATTGCGTTGTCAGATTGAATTCAAAGTCTTTTTGCGTTATTCCCCACCCGATCAAAAGAAAATTTGCCGCCCTGAGGATCAAAATAAAGTGACCTTTTTCGAAATCTGAAAATGGACTACTGACCACAGGGCTCCTATCTGAAAATTTTCAGATATAAAGAAAGAAAAGAAAGAAAGAAAAAGTGTTTATTCGCCACAAAAACGACATACAACACAGCAGGCTCCACCTACACAGCTATCACATTTTCGTCCTGAATATGGTTGCTCAAAAACCAAGCTACCCCTCCATACAGTTTTTACAGGTACTTGAAAAATATAGCTTCATTATTATAAGATTATGTTACCTACAAGGAAGGATACACTTAATCATAAACTCCATACTATTCAGATTCTAACTAACCAGCACAGCTTGAACTCTAACCACAGGAGCAACCAAAACATGTAAAGCTCAACTGATACTGGGCATATTCTAATTCACAAGTATATGCTTTCACTCTACTTAAGTAATGTACGTTTTGACTAATAGCCAATTAGCATAATAGTACTAACCCCAGAGTGAATTATGTTTCACACGTGACGTCAGAGCATACCGTTTGATAATTATAATTAATGTTATCTGAATCACAGCTATATATGTTATCCAAATACATCATGGATCAGTAGTTTGAACCACAGTTTGAATGGTAACGTAAACTACTATAATTATGTTATGGCACAGATAATATAATACTAGCATACAGATGCCTCATCCCATACAAAGAAACCGTGCCGACGTAACGAGCGTTTTTCGTCTGATTAAGATGATTATTTTGTAAGTACTTCGATCGCGTTCGGTTCTGTTCCACGGCTAAAGATGGTGTTAGCAGTGACTTGCAAGTAAAAGGTTTTCTCGATTCGTGACTATTTTTTCTTTAAATCCAGTGACGATTCGTTTTATAGCATTTTTTTTTTTATTACAGTTTCATTGTACCAAAATGTGTTTACAATACAAATGAAAAACAAACTCAAGTGACATGCCTCAGAAATATAAAAACCGCACCATCTCTTCGAGTCAATTTTAAATGATCCGTTCAACTAATCTATGAAATGTAAATTAAGTGCCCACTATTCCATAATTTTGTGCTTAGGAGAGTTGATTAGAAAAGAAAATACAATTTTTAAGATCAATTCTAGAAAATGTTAATTATACATACAATTCAATAACAAATCGATGCATATCACGCCATCAGCCTGTGCAATGCAGTATGTTTCTCGATGCGTTCGTGGCAAACAGCAATGAAGATCGATCTAAGAGGCTTTCAACGGCTAATCCTTGAATGGATGCCTATTTTGTACTCCCAGAGACCCGTTCGTGGCTCAGATAGTACGTTTAACCGTCAATCTCTACAGTCATAGAATTATAAGTCTTGCCTCGAATCTGGGCAGGCGAAGCATCTGTGATGCTACTGGTTGTAAAAAGACATAGGTGGCAGATCACTGATTTTCCTGGCCACGTTACGCCACAAACTCTAACATTCATATAAGTTTTTAAGATGACATGGTCACAAGAAACTTTAGACTTTACTTGAGACTTTAGTTCTCGTGATCATGGCGCTTGTACCAGTGCCGAAATATCGAGCTCTCCACCAAATGTAAAATATACATGGTAAATATCCCGAAACAAATATTAATTCTAACATTCATGATAAGCACCTAGGTAACAGTGTGAATTACTTTAATACATTGCTAATGATTTAAGCTAGCATTTAAGTAAAGCTGGTTTTAAAAGCTTACCGCAATGCACGCCTGCCACATGCTTCACGTAAACATACGTAATACATACTAGGATTTTTTTATTTCTTCCTGTATCGTGGGTGCGTTTACAAAAATATAAACTTACATACACACCACCCAGAGCCGGAACAACTATCTGTATACTTATGTCTACACTACGTCCATAGACAAATCACCACAATTAAATAGCGTTAGTCGCATAAATAACGACAGCTTACATGAAACATAACACTTTGGTTTATTATTTCTACCTCAATTTATTAAGCTGGTTTTCATTAATGTAAATTAATGAGTATTCATATTGTTTACAATTTTAATAAAGCGTTACAAAACTTTATTGCATCACCTGGATTTGATTTTATGAATACTTTTAACACATACGGATAGTTAAATATTTTTTATCTAATTTACTAACATTAAGACTGGCCCGTAATGGTAGAGGACACACGTGTGCTTGTGACGTCCAGCAATAGGACATAATGGGCTAAACCATACTATAAAATATAATAATTGCGAGTAACTCTGTCTGTTGCCTTTTCATGCTAAAACCGCTGAACCGCTTCAGATGTTATTTAGTATTAAAATAGTAAAGTTTGAGACCCAAGGAAGGACTCCAGGTTAGTTTTATCCTCGAATTTCTGACTATCGCGCTGGTGAAGCCGCAGACAGAAATATGTAAATAATATATGTCAGATCCAGGTATATAGGATCGTGATTTGACCTTCTTATTGACATAAATATGTCAGATTATAGTCGTGGGCGCAGAATTTGGAATACGGGTAAACTAGAGAAATATCTCCTGTAACTTCTAGACAGTTTTAATTCGTTACAGAATGAATTACTATCACTATAGTACTAAGTACTACTCTAGACTTAAAAGAAAACACTGAGCAGTTCCGAGGCCAGTATGTGTCGTGTCACGGCCATGTCTGAACGATCACTATCGCTC
Source organism: Orthosia gothica (assembly GCA_949775005.1). Taxonomy (NCBI): domain Eukaryota; kingdom Metazoa; phylum Arthropoda; class Insecta; order Lepidoptera; family Noctuidae; genus Orthosia; species Orthosia gothica. The sequence continues at coordinate 10,530,752 of OX459038.1, read as the reverse complement.
TCCAAAAACCATACCTGAAACTAGACTCTGCACAATCCTAAACAAAGGTACTTGTGTCCCATTATAAGTAACCAAATCATGAAAACAGCCGACATATAGATAGACTCCACCAAGCTGGTTTTTATCTACAAGCGCCCAAAATCTTACCTTCATCCACCAATACAAATAAAATCAATATAAAATAGGAACCTTGCCTAGCCTTACCTAGATACTATTTGGAAGTCAGCCAGATCTCGGAGCACTTGCGTACCAGCCTAATTCAGTTTGAATGACACTAACATGGCCTGTACCAGACACTGATTTGAATTACAATTAAGTTTGTTGCCTCGTACCATTGGTGGGCCATTCAACTATTTGAACACATTTCATTCCAAGCAATACAGAAAAACGACTGTGTTGTCAAAAAATAACAAAGTTGTTACCATATATCTTATATTAAATTAATTAGTTAACTCGTAATTTATACGAAAACTAGCTTTTGCCCGCGGCTTCGCACGCGTAAACTACATGCTTCTCCTTACCATATTTTAACAGTATGTAGAGAAAAAGTTAAAAATAATGATGATAAAAATAATGTAATGTGAAAGTCTTTCTTAGGACAGACTTATACTTACCTACTTTATCATCAATACGCTCTATCCTTGACCGGTCCCTATCCCTTCACTATTTCTGTGTGTATCCATGACTAATAATAAGTAATCATAATGATAAGTAAGTAATTAAATTAAAGTATTTCCTTATTAACAACATTTTTAACCATTTTGGATGTCTGCGCCAATATCACTAGACTATTTGATGAGCTAACACGTGAACACGCAACATAGAACTGTCTATGGGAAAAGCAATTATCCCTCAAATCTACACCAGCATACTTCAGAGTTTGTCCTTGAGCCTTATTAATTGCCACGGCGAAGCGAGCAGACTTTCAAAGGAAAATGCAGTCTCTTGAATTCAAAGGGAAGATCATTAGGAATCAATGGAAGTCCTGGTATGAACACAATTTCGCCCTGAGAAGGTCCGGTCAAAATAGTTGCCACTACCACATTGCGCGAAAAAGCTTTGACTTGTAGCCTAGTTCCATTACAAAGTTTAGGGGGTTTTAAATTTCTCAGCAACATTACTGGTGTACCAACACGCAGTAAAAGTTTATGGTAAGGGAAACCTGATGGGTTTTGAGTGTTCAAGAACTCTACAGGAAAATGGACGGCCTCGTCTGGATTTACTACAGTGTCAATCGAGCTGTAGAGCATTTCTTCGCCTTCAAATGATTTCAACAACATGTCAGTAATTACTGCTGCTTGGTCAATCTTTGGGGTCAGAATTGCCCTTTCGCACAACCATTCCAAAGATTTGTATTGTATGTTAGCAACATACGGATTATTTTTTCGATCAACTCTGCAACTGTTGTTACAACAGTGTAAAGGTCGTCGGGTATATTCAACATACCATAATTTTCTGGATACTTGCCATTGCCGAGTTTTAGTAATAGTTCCAAAAACTGAACCACAGTGACTTCATCATTTAAGTGTACTCTCATATTTTTGGATAGTTTAAGTATTTTTACTGAAGACCACAGAGAGGACTTCTTAAGACACGCCTTAATTTCATCCGCACGTGTTCGCCGAGGAACTATTGGAAATGTTTGACGAAAATCACCAGCCAGTAATACTGTCCATCAAGTTCTTGTTACCCCTAATATCTTGTAGAGTCCTATTTAAAGCTTCAATGGCTTTTTTGTGAGCCATCATAATTTCATCCCCCACTCTCTTCCCTCTCTCTTTCCTCTCCCACATCTTAGCTTTTCATAACACTTCCGCCAGATTTCTCTGATTTGAAATTATACATAAAGGAGTATCTACATCATTTAAGTGCAGTGTGCAGTTCGACCACCTTGCAAAAGAGTAGCAGCTATCCCTGAAAAACAAATGCTATAGCAATATCAAGATGACTTCTAAATTTTGCAAGGAATTAATTTATTAGATATTTTTTTCCGTATGAAATTAATTACCAACCTACAGAATTATTTTATTTTATTAAACAGTAATTATTAGGTACTACATTCTATACAGAATACTTATTTTTATTTTGCTACACTGCTGACCCCTACTACAACAGCTTAAATGAAATTAAAACGAAATGAACTGAAAATTATATAAACAATTGTTACTTGTAAATGCTTAACATCGATAAGTGAGCTTAGATAATAGGTCTATACCTATCTCGTCCCTATTTAATTCCTATATGTATGCATTGAGCCATGTTATAGTTATAACCCCCAAGGATGGAATGCCCAAAAAACCTTAATTTGCGTTATATTTTAATCTTCAGCCCAAATCCAAAATTCGAAGATACTAACTTCAAAACTGACCGACTTTCATACAAACTTTCATCCCTTATTTCACCCCCTTAGGGGTGGAATTCACAAAAATCCTTTCTTAGTGGATGCCTGCACAGTATGTTTTCTATGTGCAAAATTTAAAGTCTCTAGACGATTTAATTATTTCCATGACTTCATCCCTCTTTTCACCCTCGTGGGGATGGAATCTCCAAAATCACTGAGACACATGTAAATTATTCTTTAATTTTCAGCCTGAACCCAAAATATGAAGATCCTGGCTGTAAAACTGACGGATTTTCATACAAAATTTCATCCCCTATTTCACGGCCTTAGGGTTGGAATTTCCAAAAATCCTTTCTTAGTGCTCACCAACACTAACAAAGGAACCTAGGTGCAAGTTTCATGATTGAAGCTTCAGCCGTTTGGGCTGTGCGTTGATGGTCAGTGAGTGAGTGAGTCACTTTCTTCTTTTATATGTTTAGATTAAATTTATTGTCACACACACAATGTTAAATAAGATACATAATTGACACAATGAATAAAAAATATATAAACAAACAACACAACATAATGGATATGGCCATGGGCCCCAAACTAGGCATAGCCTGTATCTTGGTGGCAACAATTTGAAGCCAATTTGAAGTGATCTAACAGTGCCTAGTGAAAGGCAGATTGATAGCTCACTTCACCAAAGTATTCACAGTGAAATAAGCTTATCCGTATGCCAAGTTTCATCAACATCCCTTTATTGGTTTATACGCGAAAACGGAACAGACAGACAAACAGAGAAGCTTTCGTATTATTTGGATGGATATGGATTTATTTTTGTTGCACCAGAGGTGATTATGATCTTTCATGAAATTATATTAACAATAGCTTCTGCCAGCGGCTTTGGCCGCGTGAAAGTCGAAAATTATCCCAGGGGAACTTATTCTCGGGATAAAATGTATCCTTTGTGCTATTCCTGACTATAATCTATCTGTGCCAAATTTCATCCAGATCCGTCTAGCTGTTTAAGCTTAAAGAAGTTGCAAATACACACTCACAAATTTTCGCTTTTATAATATTAGTATGACTAGCTTCTGCCAGCGGCTTCGCCCGCTTGAAGTCGAAAATTATCCCAAGGGAACTTATTCCCGGGATAAAAAGTATTCTACTTGCTATTCTTACTATAATCTATCTCTGTATCAAATTTCATCCAGATCTTTCCAGCCGTTTGAGCGTGAAAAAGTAACAAACATTCAAACACACACACTCACAAACTTTCGCCTTTATAATATTATAGTGTGAAGTATGATTTGAACAAACACGACATTACGCTTGTATTCCTCGGTGGAACAGGAAGCGCTGTTTGGTACCTACCTACTTACAAGTACATAATATATTACGCCAGTTATCTGTAAGTCCCATATAAAACTATCTAGCCAACTTGGGATCTAGCCTCTTGTCATCAATCGGCAAAAAAACAGAATCCGGACTGATATTGAGATATTCCTTATACAGGTTGTAACAGAAATCGATTATCATAATTTAAAAACTGTTTCTACCTATGGAAATGAACTACTTTCGTCAAGGAAGTCATAGTCAATTGGAATTTCCATGCACGTACCCTAATCCTGATTAAGGTAGACATGGACAAATCAGTGTAATGATAATAATTAGTCTTTAACTCTTAGCGAGGAAGCGTAGCCACGGGCATACGTTTCAATGTACAGCAAAGTAAAAGAAAATGCGGTGTGACTAAAAACGACAAAATATCATCACGACTGTAAATACATATTCTCTGAAGGGTTACGCGGAGGGGTACCTATACCTTCCATACCATACCATATTTCATCAGTAATTTCTCATTTAATATGACGAGCCATCAGCCGGCCATAAATCTAGCCTACTGAAACATTTCAACGAAAAAACACAATTACACTCTTCTTATCCCGTGAAACTAACCCTAGCCCCTCATGCTAGCAACCAGGGTTTCCCAAAGTGGTCGATGTCGACCTCTTGTGTCGAAATCGGTTTCCCAGGCGTCGAAATCACCCCCCCGGTGAGTTCCCTCACTTTCGAGAGGCAGGGCTTAGTAGCCGTGGTCACCCACGGAGGAGTGCTGGTATTGCGGTGCGCCGCTCTCCCTATGCCCTGCGGCAAAAAATGGTAAGTGGCGGTGCCATTGACCTTGACTCGTCTCTAGGGGACCAAGGGTGCTATACACGGGTTCGTCTGGCGCCCATGTGCTGGTTTGGTCCCTGGGGTGGTCACGGCGTACAGTGTGTTATGGTACGCTAGTGGGGTACTCCCCAGAGGAGGGTCCGGTGACAGCCGTGGTGGGTTCGCGGTGAGTGCTAACGCTTACCCGTGTTTCCGCCATAAGTGACACAGGAGGTCACCGTGGAGTTTTAGTGGGTTAGAGTCCCACATAACTGTGCTATTTCCCGGAGGTAGCGCAGTATGCATGAGCATTTATCCACGCCTAAACAAAAACCAGTCGGCATAAATAAAAACAGAATTTGGGGGTTGACGAGGTCTAAAAATCGATCCCTATTAATTAAGACAAGTTCTTATTTGAAACTTTCAAGATACTGTATAAATTGTGTTACGTGTAACAACTTATTTTTTTTTATAACCTATAGGCTCGCGCTTGACCACAATCTCACCTGATGATAAGCGATGATGTGGTCGACGGTGAAACACGCTTGCCTAGAAATAACCTATTCACTCTTGACTTAAAGACCCCTAGATTTTAGCTTAACTTGTTATAAGAATGAGTAATATTTTAGTAGGAAGTATCTTTGTTGTACTTTTAAAAAAATCAACAAGTCGATAAGCATGCACAAGTTCGTACAATATGAAAAAATCGGCAAGTCAATAAGCGGATTTTGAAAGTAATTTAGCTATCAATGGGGGTCTGAGGGATCAATTAATTTTGGAAAAGGGTCTCTAGTCCAAAATAGTTTGGGAATCCCTGCACTCGACTAACGAAACATTAATGCTATTCATACCCACTTATGTACGAATTCACCTAAATACCTAACATTCATATACTACTATGAAAACACGCATCTGTATTGGTTTTCATTCCCAAATAAAATTAAATATATTTTGTCCAAAATTGATATCGGTTTACTAAACAATCGGACTCAATTCCTGAAATTTATCATGGAGGTTATCGTTTAATCGTTTGTTTTTTTGATAAAACATTGGCAGTTCATTAGCTGATTCGTAATTGATGATTGGATTTCCCATTGGTTTGGTGGTTGAAAGAGAGATCGTTGATCGGTGGTTCGAGATTCGATTATAAAATCGGGCGAAGTGTTATTCAGTTTTGATTATTAGGAATTGCTCGACAGCACAATGTCGGGTTAAAAAATCAGTTGCAGTCATCTTCTATGACATGGAAAATCCCATGTATGAGAACAAAATTGTAATGATAACTGTGGATGTAGTAGATATGTTCACCTCTGTTGTTATCCGTCTTAGGAAAAGACAGGCGTGTTATTAGGTTACGAAACAGGCTCCTTGGTCTCATGGTTGCATGCAATACTACTAACCATGATTTCCCCGGTTTAATTCTTCGTGTTATTAGGATTTTTCATGTTGATTTTTGCCATTGCTCTCCAGATTACCCGGTTGAGGCTATGTGTCGTCATGTTACATTAGAAGCCCTTTGTAGTAAAATAATCACTAGTACTGAATAATGTAGGTGTTTATACCTAGGAACACTTTTGTCTAACTGTTTGGGAGATCAGAAGTGAATCACTTGAATTTTCCGAATGCTGTCATTGGACAAAGTCCGCGGTTTCGGTCCAATCATATGTTTTATCGATAAAACTCCGATACTTCATTAAGAGTCCGTAATTGATGACGTAATTGCGAGGTGAAGAAATTAACACACAAATAGTCGTTTTTAATCATGAGCGGTCAGGCGGAACATTTTTAATGAGCTGGAAAGTTTAAATTGACCGAAAATGGTACAAAAGGGGAATGCTTCAATACGAGTTGTTATTAACACAATATCCATTAATAGGCTAAGGCACCAGAAGCGAGCTATAGCCAAGAGCCCACTAATGCTATCGTCAAATGACCTGAGACTACAAGGCCGTAGACAAGCATTAAAAAAGTGACATTTCATCAACGAAAGCGTGGCGATAGCGACTGGAAAAATGCCAAAAATGTATGGAAATGTCAAACGCTATCGAAATATCACGTGACATAAAAACCTTTAAAAAGTATAAAAATAAGTCTTGTACTCGGGTCTAGGGACCAAGGAGGCTTATTTTTTTGTGTCGGACGGTTTTTTTTTTTTTTAAACTTGGTGTGTAAATTGATAGATGTTTAGGTGGGATAGTGCTCAAACGCGGACCTTTCGAAATAAAAAAAGAAGTAACATATTATGAAAACCCAATCTATCTACCTTCAGAATTTATGTATTAAAAAATAAAGAACAAAAATATTATTCATTTTTATATGCCCCAGTAATCTCTGATCATGTTTATTTAATCAAATTTAATATAACATTAACGTGATTAATATTAATTTAATAACCAATATTCACGTGTACTTATTAATAAATTCTTCACGCTACATTCTCTCATATTTATTCCAATGAATTCAATATTATTTCCTGTGAGTTGTTTCATTAATATAATTAATTAATTTCCCTCCGGTCACGATCTGTAAGCTAACCACAGAATAGATAGGTACAGAAGCTCAGCTCCATACAACGAGCGGAAAGGCATGCACACATAGATAAGCTTCACGTACAGAGAGTGCAAGCGCACTCGCGACTGTCATTTGTTACAAATCGCTGCCGTACGTGCACCTGTTTTCGCTCGCTGTATAAAACCGACGTTCTGTACTTTTTTATTTTGTTGGTTTGGGTTCCGTAATCCGTAAAGTAATTTAAATAGACAATCCGTGATTGGCTGGAAAAGGCTAATATCCTGAATTAGACTGTGAGAGTTTTAATTGTTTTTATAAAGCTACACCTTTTCTATTCACCTTCAGACTTCAAATTATGCAACTAAAGGATTTAAGTAATGATGTTGAGCATTCTATCTTTAACACTTAACATTAAGATCCTACCTTGCAGGTCTGTTTGTTAGCCACTCTGTTCAATGTTACCTTTGGAGATTGATTCAGCACTCGGCCTGGCTGACGCATGACCCAGATAAAATGCTGTTTGGTTGCATCTTACACGCATAGGACACAGATAAATTTGTACATTAGTGTGTATTAAGACAAAATAGAATAAGAGCTGTAAAATATTGTTAATAAATCAGATTTGAATTTATATTCTTGTCTCATTATCCCTCACTGTGGCCAAAACGCCTTTAGCCACCTCTGATCAGTTTCGTCAGTCTGCTGGACTGGCAGTGAGTGCATAGCCCTCTCCATTGCCCTTTGGGTGACTGTAAGCTTTCTGATAAGGCCCATTGTGAGCGACCAAATCTCAGAGCCATAGGTCATCACTGGCAACACACACTGGTCATAGACCTTCGTCTTGAGACACTGTGGTAAGTTGGACGAGAAGACACTGCGCAATTTCCCGAACGCTGCCCAGCCGAGTGTGATTCAACGGTTTACCTCTTTCTCGAAGTTGGCCCTACCCAACTGGATGTTTGTCCCAGGTAGGCATAATCTTCCACAACTTCGAGTGTAGAGTCTCCAACCTTGATAGGAGTGGGTGTTACACGGGCATTCAACATTACCTTGGTTTTGTCCATGTTCATTTTAAGACCCACTCTTTCGGAAGCTCTTCTTAGGTCATCGAGCATTATACTGAGGTTCTCCATGGTCTCAGCCATGACCACTATATCGTCGGCAAACCGAAGGTCCAACGGAGGTCCAAGGGACCAACGGCTTAGCGTGCATTCCGATGCACGGTGGAAACTCGGTTTGTTGAAATGGTCACCCATCCACGGACCGACCTCAGCAAGCGTTGCTTAACCTTGAAGATCAACCCGTGCGGCTGTTATTATTTAGCCACAAGCTCTCCAAGACCTAACTTTTTATATTTCTAAAAAACAGCATATAATAGTTCCAGGAACCTGTCAAAGCCCTTTATTCCGTCATTAAAGGCCTGTACTATCCCTCTGCTTCCCCATATCCTTTCAGGTCTTCTTTCCTGATCCACTTCTATCGAGCCCTTGCAGTAGGCCGTCTCGCCATCCCCTTCTTGGCTGGCCTCGGCAGCGCCGTTTTTCCTCAGGCACACACTTTGTGGAAATTACCCAGCGGTCCGCGACCCGCCCAATTCCATTTCACTATAAGTTAAATTTAAATTGCCTCGTTTCTCTTGTAGTAGCAAGCTCTGCTGGTGAGCATGTGGTCCTGGCTTCAATTCCCGAATCGGTCAAAGGGTGGTTGGATTTTTTCAACTGGAATTTGCCTGAAAACCCTCATTGTCACAATGTTGATCGCATTATTAGGCCCATGGTGATGCTCATACTCAACTTTATCACCTACTACAATATTCCCTATATTAAACAATTTTTTCCCATTTTTTTTCTCCAATGATATCAGCGCTGAATCGAATTCAATAAAATGCTAGGTAAGTCTAGGTAAAAAAATATGGCCCCTGTAGGATAGGTCATGTAAGCAGAACTGTGGGAAAAAGTAAGTTTTTATAAGTATATATGCAACTATCATTTTGGCTCTGGAAACTAAACTAAACAGCAAATAAATCGTATAACTCAGAAACAATCTTCGAAATGCCAGTTTAATGAGACTCCAAAACCAAGTAAAGCCTCCTGGTAACCTCTGGCAATTTGCCTTGTTAGCACTAAGAGGAAAATATTGCAGTTTAATAACAAGAAGTGCTGTTACGTTAGCTTGATACTGACCAACGTTCTTTTAATTAGTTAAGGGGGGCAGAAAATTATGAGAAGATGTAGCAGCACAGACATGTAAGACCACATGCAATGTTTTTAATGAGAATGTCAAGGAGAGAGTTGGAGTAGAAAAAAAGGATAAAAAGGCTGACCATAAGAGGGAAAAAAAAATCTGAAAGAAAAATATACTTGTTGAAGTGGCGATGCTAGGGGAAGCTTAGTCTACATCTGACTGAAATGATAAGACAATAATTATGTGTCAAAATTAATAATTCAGTGAACATGCACGTATTTATAAGTACTTTTTTCAAAGGACGACCTCACTTACAGGGTACCTATACACATGTTGTCTTCTAACTAAAATACTAAACTGTGTGGGTATTTACCCACACAAGGTTTAGTCTTTAGGTTCTTTTCAGGTTATTCACACGTGTATTCGCATATCAATTACACAGTAACGTTACGTCAGTTTACACAAACTTACAGTTTATAGAGCAGCAGCGCTTACCCTTAGTTGTTTATCGCTCCTCAATCAAAGATTTACTTTTAAGGATCTTTCGATGGCATGAGCCATACTATTTATAACCGTGGTATGGGCGAGAAACGAGAAGTGCAAACTTGTCGTTTACCAACCTGACAAGTAGGACTCCATCTTTGTTAATATCAAATTAATTATTACCAACAAAGAAATATCACTTGGTGTGCTCAATTAAATATAAATATCGCTAACACAAAGTTTTGAAAATTTAACCCCTATGGACGAAAGTTAAACTGACCCTACATCCCGTCCACAGATCCACAACGTCCATAGTTCACCCACTTTCGACACAGCTCAAAGACTCAAACTTACCCACTATGCCCTTATTTGTATCCATTTCGTTCCAATGTTCAAGTTTCCAAAGGATTTGCCGCTGACGAACTAATTAGACACTTATTAACAACAAAGAGGCCTCCGGGAAGCCAGAAGTATCAGTTTAGCCACTAAAACGTAATGAGATTAGTTCCAGTGTAATTGCCCTCGTAAATAGGTCACCTACATTTTGTTTGAATGCTGAGAAATGCACGTATTGGTCTCCGGAGGCCAATAAGTTATTAGTAATGCGCTCTGTAGAGCTGATGGTAATACATTTTTATGTTTGAGTATTTATTTACAGAAATTATGTTATGTATTATATTCGTAATATTATATATGTATAGCTAGGCAATAACGTTGTTAAAACCCTTCCGTCATGCAATAGGTCAAAGGCGTCTCCAAAAGATTGATCAACAATAATTTCACAACTTTAAATTTAGGGTATGCCATTTTGAGTACTGATTTGTTGGTGTCGTGGTCGCAAATGCTTCTAATGGGTCTCAGAGAACTGAAAAAAATACAGGTAATTCGTAATATGAAATTGCAATCGAAAGCAATTTATGTTTTTTTTTGTAGATAGGGTCGCGCTTGACCACTAGTCTCACCTGATGGTAAGAGATGATGTGGTCGACGATGAAGCGCGTGCCAAGAATAACCTATTCACTGTATACTTAAAGACCCCTATGTTGTAGATAGCGTGAAACAGACTCCAGAAGGGAATACCACTCCTTAGCTGTACGCATAATTAAAGTATTTACAAAACGTTTAATGCGTAAGGGTGGGATGTCCACCATGTACCGGTGGCGCATCGCCGTACGAATTGTAGTCCAATGATGAAACGGGCTAGGCGGAATAAGAATGTGTTTGAGCCCTTGATATAGTTACAGAATCGACGCCTATCACATGGGTCATGTAACGATTAACTTGCAAAATATTGGTGTGTAGTTATCGCATAAACAGCATCATAATAGAATGCCCAGAAGGATGGGATTTCCAAGAATGCAGAGTCACTAAGTTACAACTCCTATACCTCACAACACTTTACTAACCACCATTTATTTATAATCAGTAAGTATCTAAATTATTTATACTTACATTGTTTGTCGTGGCTCAAGCCCGAAGGTCTTGTCCGGCCTTTGTGCTAATAGTCCGAAGTTTGGCACATAGAGTGGTGGCCGTTGATCCGTCTTGTTTGTGTTCGCCCAGTGGCTCTTTGTCAACCGTGTAGCTAGTTGAAAAAATGGGCTCCCACAATATGGCACCCTTAATCCGCCATTGTTCTATTTTCCAGTTTGAATGTCCACAATACTTAACTTTCGCAATGTTAAGATGAATTATAAAATAAAAAAGATTGACGTAAGAATCATCCACATTGGCCAACGCGTTTGGTCTCTAGAACGCCACATAGGAACAAACAGACATACATACATAGACTGATAAACACATAACCCTCCTTCGGCAGTCCAGTAAAGAGCCACTCTGTTTATCATAATTATCAATGTCAAGTCATTAATGGTTTCAGAAAACACAAATGTAGATAGGAAGGGGAAAGTCGGAAATAGGTCTCACTATAAATCTAAGAGTAAAACCGTCTATTGCCCGGTACCTCAGTTGATATAATATTAGCGCTTGTACAGACTATCTGGAACTAAGTGTCCCATCAAAAAAGCCCTTACACTGAACCTCTTACGCTCAAGCCAAGTTAGTGAGTCAGCCACTTAGGTATTAATTTATTATAATAGCAACCCAACATTTTTCCTATACCTAAAATATTATTCTTAAATCCGCATATTTCGATACAGTATAAAAGTACAGAATTTAGAATGTAACCATGTGTGTGATGGCAGGAAATGAAGCAGCAGACACAATATCCTCGCTTGCCACCATTTTGAATTCACGAAAGCATTCAAGTGGACAGTGCACCAACCTCACTGTTTTAACACGTCGTGGACGTTTTTCCATTAAACCAAAATGGTTCATTTGAAGATAAATCCGCAAAACGCTCGTATTTTTCTTAAACTAGCTCTTGGGTCCTTCGATTATTCTGCAGATTGGCCTGAAGTTCTAAAAGATCACTCTGTTACCTATTTACTTATCGCTAAGTTCATGAAGTATAATTATTAGGTATACCCACAATTATACTATAAATACATGTAATTGACGTAACATACATTCAATTCAAATTAATCTTTGAGTTTCCTAAACTTCATTACGAATTCTATTTGCTAGTTCGTCTAACACATGCCCTAGAACTGTTAAGTTTTACGCACAAGTAAGTACCTAATAGTATTAAGTTGGCTCTTTAAGCTAAATAACCCTTATATACCGGCGGGATTGCTTCGGCGCAATTACCTAGTACATACTCATATGCTAACACTTTTCTTAGTACGGGACACGCTTGAAAGAAAGGTATGTTTCACCCATCACTATTCTATCGACAACGTAAATAACCTTTAATTACCGCGAAATCATTCTGCTTTTATTGCAAGTGGCGTTTAAAAAGCGTACTTACCTACTTATACTTGTACTTTAACAACTAAATCTTCCCAAATATATCCACTACTTACATACCCACGGTAGGTACCTACACTCTGAACTAACAATAAATCTCAACTTAATCTAGGCCGTAATAGGTAACATAAGATATTTATTCCTAATAAATTAAAACTCGACGCAATTAGAGCCACAACCACAGCTAGTCGTGTTAATCTTTATTTATTTGGTCATTAGCTCGCAAAACACAATCTGTGAAACTCAAATTGGAGGGTTGAATTAGTATCTAAGCACAACTACGATATTTCAATTACTGCACCCCGAAATACCCATCTGCTACCATTCGAAACTTTGTGCGTTCACAAATCGTCTATGTTTTAGGGTCAGTAAGTCAATTTGTGCTCATAAAACGGTCCCATAGCAGTTCAGCATTTATTAGAGACTTGTAAACGTGTGAAAACGATCTGACGCACACGCTCTCATTTCTAGCATCAGGGACCCAAATTGTCTGGGGTCGAGTGCGAGCCAGATGGTCCAGACTTTATAGTCCGACTATGCAATTACTACCCATTGTAAAGCTAGCATACACTACCCTAAAACAAGAGTTAATTTCCTCTGGGTGTTACTCTTTGATCGACGATAAAAGCGAAAAAGTGCTGTGTCTTCTCCCCTTGATTAAATTCTACTTGAAAATACATAATTACAGACTCATTTATCATTGTATGAATTAACCCAAGAGCAAAATTAATAAATAAATTATGCTACAGCAGGCCAATGAATGAGTTATTATTAAATTCGAATATCGGTCGGACCAGTTCACTTAAAATTTAATATTATGTGAGTTTATGCTTAGGTACATAACATCAAAGAAAATAATGTCTGTTACTGATCGGTTTATGTTCCCAATAATAGCCCCTAATAAAGTTTATAAAAACATACGATCCGTATTATCCTATCATTTCCGACCCTTGATCTTTTTCCCGAAAACTTATTCTTACAACAAAATTGCTCATTGTTCGTAGAAGTGGGCAATAAGGAGGCAATTTCCTCTGCTCCTAAAAAAGCCGGCCACAATTAATTGAGGAAACCTTGCTCGGATGAAGACGAATTATAAACATGACAATGATGGATTGCTAAGCGGATGAATGTCACCTTTTCATTAAACTGCGGTGATCAATTGAAGTACGCGCGTTGTACGGAGACTATTAATTAAATATTAATTACTTGAATATCCCATTGTGTCCTTTTGTCTTTGCTCACGAGAGCGTTCGTTTGTAATGAATCCTTTCACTGATTCCATCAGCGGGACCTTTGGGTATTTGTTTAATTATTTTCGTAATCTCCTTTTATACATTATCCGTCTTTTGATACGTTTCATCTAGAATGTCTTTTGTGTGATTTGGGCCTTCATTATTATAAATACATGAATAATGTTATTTCTTAATTATTTCCCAGTAGAAATTACTCTCCACGTTCAGTTATAATCTCAGACTAAATAAATATTTTATCTCAGCAACAAATCAATTACTTAAAAAAAATACTTATCTATACTTAATGATCAACGACCCCTATTATAAGGATAATCCTGTGTTATTGTATAGTATCACCCAAAGAAATATACCAAATAACCTGTTGAGACACAAAATTTTCCATCGAATATCGATGTCATTCTTTATTTAGAATAGCAAATACAAGTTGCTTATTATAAAAACAAACCATTCCCTACAAGTATTATACTTCTTTATCACCCCGTATATCAACAAACAACAAACTATCGATGTCGATCGACAGACATTAACAATACCCATATATGTTTGCTTACCCAGACCATTAAAACTGTACTGATAACTCAAATTCTAAGCAACCGCTATTATTTCTACCCACAATACCCGTTTTCAACAATACCCGTAGAACTGTGGAAAATAAACTGTCCATAACGTCAGACCATCCCATAGAGTCTCGGAGGTATTCCCGTCAACATTATCTGAACAATTGCTTCCCTCTTCCTTTGTTTTACGTAGCGTTTGTTGGTAAACATGACAGCTACAAGAGCAGGTATAAATAAAAATTGATTAAAATAGAAAACGTGTGAGATAAATGTAAGCACAAACGGTATTAAAAATTAGAACGGTGTTTACCATCGAGCATTACTGGTCGGACAAAATCTAAATGGTTTGAGTTTATCGACACGAAAGAAGAAGACCATTGAGCTGCGCCGGAATATACATATAAGACCTCTACTTGTGGATAACCTGTTGAGTGTTGTTGAAATAAATATATATATACAAATACCAGAGGCTCTAGACAAGTGGCATTCGATGTCAGCAAAAGCTGTAGAAATGTCACATTTAAAGGATTGATCACGTGATCTTACGATATCGCTTGTCAATCCCATACAATGATTCCTTTTTAGGGTTCCGTACCCAAAGGGTAAAAACGAGACCCTATTACTAAGACTCCGTGGTCCGTCTGTCTGTCTTTCACTAGGCTGTATCTCATGAACCGTGATAGCTAGACAGTTGAAATTTTCACAGATGATGTATTTTTGTTACCGCTATAACAAAAATACTAAATATAATACAATAAATATGAAAGTGGGGCTCCCATACAACAAACGTGATTTTTTTACGATAATAATACGAAACCCTTCGTTCGTGAGTCCTTCTCACTCACTATCGATGATAGAATGTCACTTGTCTAGGGTCTCAGGATCATTATCATCGATTAATAAATAAAGCCAGCAGAGATTGTCGATCGACAGACATGAATCAAATAGGTACGAGTCTCATATTAGTCGTCGATCGTCTGCCTATGAATCGAACCAGAGTCTCTAGACAAGTGGCATTCTATCAACGAAATCGTGGCGATAATGACTGCAAAAATGTTAAAAACGCTATCGAAATTTCACTTACATTTTGATATTTCGACCATCGCCATTGCTGACATTGAATGACAGATGTGGTCCGTTTAGAGACCCGTCTCTTTAGAGCGTCGCGTCTATTTTTCGCTCAATTGTAACCATTTAACTTGTGAAAGTCACTTTTCTATGCACACAAAAAGCAGTGGCTAGACAGCCACTCTTGAAGCTCGGACGTGACAACTGAAGTGCCAAGTGTGCGATGAGTCGACGACATCAAAGAATGGGTTTAAATAAATGACAGCACAGTTTGTGGGTGCCACTAGAAGGTGTGCCATACTGAACTACTATAGCGGTCACTTGTGGCCTTACATGCGTTGTGACTTAGCAACATTTTTATTTTATTTCGAAAAACGGTACAACGTAATTTGGTTGTACTGTAAGGCGGCCGTTTTATCACTATATGCGTCAATCGATTTGCGTAGCATAATGTTGAGGTCAGCTACCAGCGTAACCGGATGCAACTGAGTGTACTGTATTTGACATGGAGCCACTACCTTTCTAACCTCCACAAACCAGTAGATGGATAACACGGTATCCAGCTGACCCCCACGGCTTTGCTCCCGTCAAAATTATAACCTATGTTACTCGGAAATAATGTAGCTTTCCATAGGTGAAAGAATTTTTAAAATCGGTCAAGTAGTTTCGGAGCCTTTTAGGTACAAACAAACAAACAAATCTTTCTTCTTTATAATATTGGTATGGTATAGATAAAAATGTTTGGAAACATGCTGGTCCTGACAATATTTTGTGTAGACAGAATGGAACTGGTTAATTTATATCTGTTATATTCATAATTATAGTAATACTTTATTTTATATATTTCTTCTCTTTTTGTTTAAATAAAAGAGAGCCCATTTTCTTCGAAAACTCTAAGAAAAGGACATTAATTTAGCCATATATTTCGTGTCAATTGACATTAATTATCAAAAAATCTTTACAGGGAAGGTTTTTGTAACTTAATTAGGAAGGTAGACAAAGAAATGAGATCTAGGATACCGGGCAGTTTGCAAATTTGACTTTTGCAGAGAGATGCGTAGTCGAGCGGACGAATGTTTAATTATATAGGGTTAAACAATGATTAATTATACTTCATAAAAGATATCTTGATCCCTGCGACATATGTCAAACTGTCGTATCCGTTATTGTTAGCCTGTCAAGCGCTATTGTTACTGTATTGATACTGATAGCTGCCACAGAGACCAAGCTATCTTTTATGAAGTATAGCTAAATCAGTACGTAACAAGACAAAAAAAATAACCCATAATATGTAGATAAATTGAACGTTTTGTATACTTGGCTGGTTTTATAATCCCTACAATACGGTTAATTACCGACTAGTGACTAGTAATAGTGGACTAGATTCGTTACTGGGTGGACACACTTGACCCAAATGTTTGAGCAGCAAAGCAGCTGCCCTTTGTAGTGACGGGGTTCGATTCTTACATAATTTACGTGTTTGTCGGGTCGGGTAAATACGTAAATTATGGACGATGACTCGAATGGTAAAGATATGTTTTCTCATGAATAATAAGTCTGTCTTTCAGGAAAAAAGTGTTGTTTAGTACGAAACTTGAGTTATAGTGCTAAGATTTTGTAAAAATATGCAGTCTGTAAACTAATTGCTTTTAGAAAAACATCTTTCTCTAAATACCTTTCAAAGCCAACCTTTTTTTTCTATGTCTTAAACCGATGTTTTCCGATTAGGATTTTTTCCTGTGCTTTATTTCGTGAGATTTGTTCGATAAAGCAAAACACAGTAAGGTTTACTCAGACCAGATTGGAGGTAAATCTCAACAATCCCCTTTGTCCTGTACCAAAATAGGCTAAAATACCTGTCGGTACGAGTATAACAATACTTATTATGATAAATGAGCCTCTCTTATGTCGGGAGACAAACTTGAGCATACCTTTAGTTATTCGTGACAAAATCTCGGCCAACTTCATTACGAAAAATTTTCAACTTTCCAACTTAATTATGTGGCTTTATTACGATCGTAAACAGTGTTTGTCTGTATTTCTGAAATGTATAAGCTGGTACCTGTACAACTAGGCTTGATTTGATCTCCTTGTCCTATATATTTCGAAACAAGCTTCTGCCAGCGGCTTCGCCTTCGATTAAGGGCCTACATACCCTTTAGTGCCGTAAAGCGGTATCTTTATAAAACATACTCCTTAGTAACGGCTAGGTTAAAATGTTTGAAAAAAAATACATATTTATTATAGATTCGTGTACATAATTTTAAACACAAGCATTTTGCGTGTTGCTTTAAAAAAAAAATTAACAACACGATATGTTTTCGCAACTTTTGGAAACTCTTCCAAAACGACTTGGATTTTTAAAAATAGTTTTACACAGAAAAATTGATGGCTGGAATTTCTTCCTAACTAACATAGCATATGTAAATTAAATAATATTTTGCAAACAAAACTGTTCAAAAGGAGGTTCAATATTGATATTTTGGCATTGAGCGGGCGCACGGCCAGTACTGCGTTAACATTGGGTTATACAGCGCCTTAAGTCATAGTTTTCTATGTTCTCCAAGGTTCAATCTATCCCTATAGGTACCAAAATTCTTCGAAATTGATTTAGAATCCATTTTCACCTAAGTATTTTCAATTTGTCCTGTCGGTTAAAAAACCATGAAACTCTGTTGCTTCAGTTTTTTCAAGAATACTCCAAGTAGATGGACTGTGTTAGCTGATAGAGAACTATTGTTCTTGATATAATATTAAAAGAAACGCATCGTTAAGATGATACAAAGGAATACTTTTTCTGTAAGCAATCCTTTTAAGATCAACTGTTTTATATAGCTTGTTATTAATTTGTATGGTGTACGTTCATACCCACATTCCTACACCTTACATTTGGGTACCTACTTAACAATTTTATTTTATTTACCACTACCTTTAAGTAAGCAGGTATTAGGTACTTTCCCAAAATAAATAACAATTCTAAGTCTTACTTACGAACAAATTAAAATAGAAACAGATTTCTGAACTTTGATGTCGATAAATAATAAGATTTCACAGAGCGGATTGGCAATTTGACGCCATTCAAAATATAAATGGGGAACAATAACTTACGCAGGCAATTCAGGATGAAGAGTTACGTAATGAAGAGAGTAGATTCGAAATTCAACTTACGAGAGCAGTGGTAATTCAGTGAATACAGCCGCGACTTACAAGTCTTTAAGGTCGTGGGTTCAAACCCAGGAAGGCGTTAACTTTTAGTATATTATTTTATTACTACCGCTCTCAAAACGGTGACGGAAAACATCGTGATGAAATTTCCTAGAGCCAAAATTTCGAAGACATGTGACATCCACCAACTCACACTGGGCCCGCGTGGTGGATTACGGCCAATTCCCTCTCAGAAAAAGGAGACCTGTGTCGCAGCAGTGCGACTTTAAAAGGCTGATGATGAAATTCAAATACCCCATAGAAAGCTTGAATTAAGAATTTGCTTAGTTTTTATAAACAAGGCTTTTATTGTTATGAAATTCATTTTTAATTCTTTTCGGCATTGGTAACTTCACTTATCTTAAACTAATTTCAGGAACAGTGAGTTTATAAATAGTTATCAGCGTATGCGTACGAAGGCATGCAAATGTTCTAACTACTATGCCTTTTAAATTTTACATTTTAATACGCTCCGATTCTTTAGTTCATACTTCAATTAAATAGTACTAAAGTCTGTTAGAATAAAGTTTATTGTAACTTTTAGTTGCAAATTAACATTAGGAAAATTATACACGAGCATGTTGTGGGTAGTTGCAATTTTCAATTGAATTATATTTAGATCAGTATTTAGTATGATCACAATTTAATTAATAACAGAAATCGCGGTTATTTACATTGAAATTCAACTTTGAAAACCTGCAATACAACACAAATACCTGCAATACAAAACAGGTTTTCAAAGTTATATAGATACTTAGCAGATTCAGTGATGAGTGTGACTCGTCAAGATTGACCGAAACTATTACCTACATATGTAGATACGACAAGTTGGTAGACAAGTCGGTAGACAAGTCGGTAGACAAGTCAGTAGAGAAGTCGGTAGACAATTCGGTAGACAATTCGGTAGACAAGTCGGTAGACAAGTCGGTAGACAAGGAGGTAGACAAGTCGGTAGACAAATCGGTAGACAAGTCGGTAGGCAAGTCGGTAGACAAGTCGGTAGACAAGTCGGTAGACAAGTCGGTAGACAAGTCGGTAGACAAGTCGGTAGACACGTCGGTAGACAAGTCGGTAGACAAGCTGGTAGACAAGGCTCCTAGACAAGTCGACAGAAAAGACGTATAAGAAAGAATATAATAAATCTTCTTCTTCTTCCTGGCCCCCTTCCCAATTTATTTGGGGTCGGGCCTCTTTGTGCGTCTACGCCAGGAGGGTCTATCCTGGGTTGTCGATGGTGGCTAATTTTTCTCACTGAGGTTTCTCTCGACAGTGGTCCACCAAGAGGCTGGTGGTCTGCCCCTTGTTCGTTGCTTGGTGTTGACTTTGAGCATTGCCTTCACGGAGTAGGTGCCTTCACGTCTCATAATGTGCCCATACCATCTAAGTTTACTCTCTCTGATCTTGTCGGCGATTGGTGCTACCTTGAATGATCCTCTTACGTATTCGTTTCGCACTTTATCCAAGCGCTTCACGCCCCCTGCCCAGCGGAGCATTTTCATCTCCGCTGTGGGTAGCTGTTGTTCGTGCTTCTTCAAGGCAGCCCAACATTCAGCGCCGTATAGCAACGTAGAAATTACAATAAACGTAGAAATTATAATAAATAGTATACAATTTGTAAAAAAGGTAGTTAGTTGTAGCCCGCCTAAAGTACAAACATCGTAAAATTCTATCAAGAGTGCGATGCCAAGTTATGACGTATAAAAAACTGGACGCTGAAAGTTTTTGTGTAGTCTGCTTTATAGTTTTTTACGGGGAATTTTTAACTGCACCTCTATTTAGAAATTTAAGCAAACAAAATATCTCCACTAATAACCTACTGCAAAACAATATTACTCACCGTAAAACAAAAATACTGATTTGCACACAAATTATTCAATTAAATATAAAATAAATGTGAATTAGTCCAAGAGCGAGCGAAGCGAGCTCGGGAGCTTAGGGCACCCCGACACGGATAGGTTAGGTTCGAAGGAGATGACGGGAGCTGAAGTGAGCGAGCAAAGCGAGCGAACTCAGTTCCCGTCATCTCCTTCATGTTAGGTTACTTTAGACCCTGCAGACAGAAATAGGAGCCCTGCGCAGCGGGGCTCCGTCGACTTTGTTTCGTTTCCCCCCCTCCCTTAAAACTTAAATATTTTGTTGCACTCGAAGAATTATTAGATTTACTTTTAGTTAACAGATAGTTATTCAGTAAAACAGTTAAGCTTTAAAGATCTAGCAGTATAGTATAATTCATTTATTTGATGAGCAAATTTAGTGTGCAATTCAGTATTTTTGGTAGTAATTTCGAATATTTTGATTGAAAAAAGGGGAATTACAGTTAAAGTATTAAATACCACCCTTTCGTTGAATCACCAAGAAAGCACTTCCATTTTACTTAAGATGTAAGTACGTAGTAAAATCACTTATTTTGTAAGTGAATTTTGAGTAATAGCTGTTCATAAAAGGTGCAGAATAAATGGCATAAATATATGAATACAGTCGTGATGGTCCCCCGTGGCTAAGAACTCGTTCTTGAAGTCGTGGGTTCAAATCAAGGCAAGTATCAATGCGACTTGTTTAATTCGTAATTTTGTACTTTGTAAGTGTAGCTTGGGCATCGCTGACAACATCGGAAGGATTTGTAGTTAATATAGGTATAAAACGTCAACCCGCATTAAGCAAGCGTGGTGAATAATGCTCGTGTCTTCTCTGTGTGAGAAGAGGCCTTTGTCCTGCAGTGGGGCAGTTACAGGCTGGAATTATTATTATGAATCCCTATATAACAAAACCTCTATTGGACTTATGTAGACTTAAAACTTATCTAGGCAATGACATCATATTGCTGTATGATAAGGTTCATTACTTGACCAAAAACACGGAATGCATAAAAAAGTGTAGGTACCATACACAGAATTTACTTCACCTTTTTAGGGTTCCGTAGCCAAATGGCAAAAAACGGAACCCTTATAGATTCGTCATGTCTGTCTGTCTGTCTGTCCGTCCGTATGTCACAGCCACTTTATTCCGAAACTATAAGAACTATGCTGTTGAAACTTGGTAAGTAGATGTATTCTGTGAACCGCATTAAGATTTTCACACAAAAATAAAAATAAAACAAAAAAAATTGGGGGTTCCCTTAGTTGAAACTATAACTAAAAATATTTTTTTTCATCAGACCCATACGTGTGGGGTATCTATGGATAGGTCTTCAAAAATGATATTGAGGTTTCTAATATAATTTTTTTCTAAACTGAATAGTTTGCGCGAGAGACTCTGCCAAAGTGGTAAAATGTGTGTACTATGTAAACTACCAGCGAAAATTGGTTTGAACGAGATCTAGTAAGTAGTTTTTTTTTTTAATACGTCATAAATCGTAAACCGCAATTTACCAAGTACGGAACCCTTCGTGCGCGAGTCCGACTCGCACTTGGCCGGTTTTTTGTATACGGAGCCAATTAGTATAATTGCCACGACTCGACCTGCCATTTTAACTTTTTACATAAAAGCCCTAGAGCTTTTTAATTACGAGTTTGGACGTTAGAAAACCAGAGGTAACAATGTTTCAGGCATTCCAAGTATTTACAATTCATAATGGTACTATAAGATCCACAACTGCGATATTTGAAACTCTAATGATACTTCATTATAATTTAAGAGCATTAAATCAGCGAGATATCGTGGTTTTGCATTTTCAACTTTATGTTAACCACAAGTGGTTTTAGTTTGGCGTGTTTATTTTTAGCAAAAAGCTTTCAGCTATATCTGTATCTATATCAAAGGTGCGTGTAAAGTATTTCTTTAAGTTTGCCGTAAGTTATTACTTCCTAGAATTTGAACCTTGTTAGTGACACTATCGGTTTGTGTAATAATAAAGGGAGTGTATTGTTTTTGTTTTTTTCCAAGATCAACAGTTGCGATTCCTGGATAGAGATATTGATTTAAAAAAAACCAATGGTACTGTTTCAGTTTTCATCAAAATCGGCTCCGTGACTCCCTAACCTAACAACTAACTTTTTTTTTATACTTTCTGCACCTCTTGCGTGAGTCACAAATAAATATTTTGTCTTTCTTTCTTTCAAAATCTCACTCTGTTTTTATGAAAGGTGCCTGTGAGAAGCTTCACACTGAAGTTTGTCTACAAAGTTACAAACCGACAGTGAAACGCTTTATACAGGTATTGGTTAGGCATTTATTACAGTGGGTATTCACATTATATTTTATTATTAGGATATTACGTACATACATTTTAAGTAAGTGTTCTGTTTGTTTATTTTACACAGTAATACAGTTTTTTTTTTGTAACAGTCTAAGATTATTGTTACTATCATAAATAGACTATTTTAAATTATCTGAAAATTAGAAGGCTCTAATTATACGAGATGTTCACTAAAGAAAGTTGATAAATTGTTGTTAAGTCCGTAAAACATACTAAAATAGTCAGGCCAGTATTTATTTGATACAATAAAATCTCGTATCGTTTTTATGTCAGACCTATAAAATGACAAAGCGATAAGATATGGAAATTGTGACATTATCATCCACTCTCGATACAAATAATATTTTATTTTTGTCACTTTTGTGAAGCTCTCAATTTTAAACCGACTTTTTTGTATGTTTTTTAAATATCAATGAAATATTCCGAACTATCTTATAAGAATAGCAAAAGCTTTGAGTTCGAATATGACGACTGTTATTCTAACAGTTAAAACACGACTTATGATATTTAATAACTGAGAATATTTTCTCATTCTCGGCAAAGGCACGAAACCGCACATTTATCTTTGAAATTCTTTCAGGCCCAATAGTACTTTATTTCATTACTTGACATTTTCTAACCCCGATCCCTCTGCTCGTAAATTAATACGTAACCTGTCCCATAAATCTTTTCACGCTTAAAGAAGTACCGTATCTATTGATGCCTCTATTTCTATAAAAGGACTCGTCTGGTACGTGTTGGTCTGCGCATAAATTAGTTTTCTATAGGTAGCACAATAATTCAATTCGTTTTAAAAAAATTAAAGAAATAATAAAATTTATTTAGCCACAGTGCATGAAACACGCGACAGAAATAAAAGATATATATGCTAAAATAAATTAAAGTGTGTGCCTCATAATTCATTATTTTAACAATTTATGAGTTAAACAGAATTTATTCTTATTAACTGCGAATTCAGTTTGGTCCCGAAAACGTTACTTTAATCTTGGTCTTTCAAAATATCTACATTATGAAGAAATTGCGATCACATAAATAGATTGATCATAAAGGCTAGACATAACTGTGACCGAAAGATAAAAGTTAATATGAAATTCCTTATTGGAGTACCGAACCATAAAACAGCGTAGCCAAATAAAATATTATTGTGATAATAACAAGGTCGGGGACAAATTGGAAGTCAAAACCTATGTCTAGATCTGTATAGATTCTCGTATGTCACAACAATCGAATGTACAGTCAAACGAGCTATTTGGTATACAGGCGAAAATATTCATCTTACTACTACACTATCAATATTATTTTTTTATGCGTGCGTAACATGTAAAACTCATGGTATAATTAAAAAGCAATGTAAAAGATGAAACTTAAATTTCACTAATCAAACGTTAACGGACTGTTTCACCATCCACGATTAAGTTCTAGTTAACTTTCCTGGCATATTATTTTACACAAATACTGTTCCTTTTATGAATTTTATCGATGAGTAGAATCTAATCGCTCAAAGTGAAAAAGGCCCGAAACTATAAGTATCTTATTTACTTAGCAAACTCACAGCATTGGAAAGTAGTTGCAAATTACCTTACTGTATTCCAATATCCTAGTTCGCCTGTACATCGGCATATAATAATTTTGTTTGGAATTTTCCAATAACGGCCGAGATGAAGACGTTCCCCGCGTGAGGGAATTCGAGACGCCGAGCAATGTACCCAATGTACCCGCTGCCATCGATTCAAGGCCCGCTTGATTGCTATCAGCTTGTTGGAAATTGAAACGGCAGGGCCTGCATACCTTCGGTTGTGGGACAGATTTACCTTGTCGTGTTTAATCGAGTCGGTTTGTTGTTCAGAATGCTTGTTGATACTGTTAAATAAGATGTACTTACAATGTTCATACATTTGCCAATGTTGGCAGTACTGTTTTTGTTTCTGTCGCTACTAATATAAATATGATTCGTGTGGCACTATGTTTTTTCCCGCTCTGTCACTTACCTACATACTTGTAAATGGTGTATAGTGTTCGAATTAAAATAAACAGCTTGATTAGTTAAAATCTCTGCATTTCATTTTAAACTAACTTCAGGTTATGGGCCCAGGCACATAATCCTGTATCGTGAGTTAGTTAGAGGAAAGTTCGGCGTTAGCAGTTACTCATCGGCGGAAAAGAAAGTGAGGTTAAGTCTCACGGCAGCGTGCAGTGTGGCGCGGTGTATTCCATCGAAGGATAACTTGTTCTGGATTGTGAACAAGGTCGGAAAATGGAGAGTAACAATAATGTGAACGTGATCAAGCTGGAGGGTTCCAGAAATTGGAACATCTGGAAATTTCAGACTACGGTGCTGTTGAGAGGCCAAGGTTTGATGGACGTTGTGGAGGGAAAATGTGTTAAGTCCGAAGCTCCTGCTGAAATAACCAAATGGGAAGCTAAAGATGCCAAGGCGCAAACGGTGTTGGTCACACGGATGACGGAAGAGGCCATGTTACACATCATCACATGCACAAGCTCTACTGAAATGTGGCGAAAACTTCAAAGCGTGTATGAACAGAAGACTGAAACGAGCATACACATTGTACAACAACGTTTTTTCCAGTACAAATACGAAAAGGGCATCGATATGTCAGTTTTCTTGTCCAAAATCCAAGAGATGAGAAACGTGTTAAAACAGATGGGCGAGGAGATCTCAGATAGGTTCGTTATCACAAAAGTTTTGATGTCGTTGCCTGACGAATATAAGCATTTTGTATCGGCGTGGGAGTCTGCACCCGACGATAAGCAAACCATTGATAACTTGGTGGCCAGACTATTAATTGAAGAAGAGAGGGTGAAAGGCAAGATTGAAGAGTCCCAGCAATCTTCATCCTCTGCGTTTGTTGTGAAAAATACAAGAAAAATAAAGTGCTTCAAGTGTGGCAAAATCGGACATTTTCAAAGTGATTGCAGACAAATTAAAAATGGCAGCGAGGAAAACGTAAATAATAAAAACTGTTTCTATTGTGGAAAGTTCGGACATTTTAAGTCGCAGTGTAGGTTTCGTAAACAAAAAGTTAGTAAAACTGAAAACAAAACGAAGAGTAATGCGTTTGTAGTGTCTAGTTCGTCATATAAATTGCATAAATCAAAGTGGTTAGTGGACTCCGGTGCTAGTGAACACATGTGTCGAAATCGCGCATTGTTTACATCTTTCACTGGTACCACAGAACAATCAGTGGTTGTCGGTAATGGCGCGACAATTAGTGTGCTCGGCTGCGGACAGGTGGCGGTGCAAGTGTCGAACGGGACCGAATGGATTAATACGGTCATAGACAACGTTTTGTACGTTCCGGAACTAAATAACAACCTGTTTTCAGTCATTCGCGCCACAGAAAAAGGTTACGCCATGATGACAGATGACAGATCATGCAAATTTTACAAAGATAACCTAGTTGGTGCGGTGGCGGATAGAATTGGCAATTCTTATTATTTGGAATTGCGGTATAAGTCTAATTACGAGACTGCAAGCGCTGCAACACTTTTGGCGGATGACTTAAATGAGTGGCACAGAAAACTCGCGCATCAAAACTTTACTTATGTCAAAGATATTCTCGAAAAACATAATGTTGATGTTAAACAAACCACTAAACCTGAGTGTGAGAGTTGTTTAGCTGGGAAAATACATCGATTACCGTTCAGCAAAAGTGAGAACGTGAGTACAAGGACTTGTGAGCTGATTCATGCGGATACTTGCGGCCCAATGGAAGAAGCATCTGTTGGAGGGGCGAGATACTTTGTCATACTGAAGGACGACTATTCGAATTACAGAAGTGTGTACTTTGTTAAGACAAAATATGAGATCAAATACTGCATTGAGAACTTCATTAATAAGGCCGAAAACATAACAGGAAACAGAGTGAAATTGTTTAGGAGTGACAATGGTTTAGAATTCTTAAACAAAGAAGTTAAATACCTGTTTTCAAAACGTGGGATAACACACCAAACAACTGTACCCTATACGCCGGAACAGAACGGAAAGGCTGAGAGAGAAAATAGAACATTGGTGGAAGCAGCACGGACAATGTTACATGAAGAAAACTTTCCAAAGAAACTGTGGGCGGAAGCAATTAATACAGCAGTATTTGTCTTAAATAGAACTGGGAAAAGCCATGAAAATGGAAGGTCACCATTTGAAGTATGGACAAACAAAAAGTTTGACATTCACCAGTTGAAAGTCTTCGGCACGGAAGTGTATGCTCACATTCCGAAGGAACGAAGGAGGAAATGGGACAAGAAAGGTGAAAAAGGGCTGATGGTGGGTTATGAAGAAAATGTGAAGGGGTATAGAATTTATTTTCCAGAAACAAACACAGTGGAGACAAAGAGAGATGTTGTATTCCTAAACCGAGATGGTAAGGAGAAGAAACTTCAAGTGAAGGAAGGCAAAGAAAAGGAATGTATAACATCAATAAACCTGGAAGAAGAACCTGTGGTAGATAGTATCCCTGAGACAGAACCTAACCCTGTGAATGAGCTAACTACAAACCTAGATGAAACAATGGAGGTGACTCATACAAGTAGTGTTGGAGATGATGGATCAGAACATGACTGTGACAGTGAGTACTTACCATGCAGTGATGAGGAAAATCTATTGGATGAAAGTGTTTTACCCATAGATGAAAGAAGCAAGCGGCTAAAAAAACAAACATCTTTCTATAAATGCAATAATGTGCAGTGGGATGAGAGTGAGTGTGAACCATCTACATACACTGAGGCTATGAACAGAAGTGATGCAAGTAAGTGGAGTGAAGCTATTGCTAGGGAACTACAGACTCTTAGGGACAATAACACTTGGGATTTTTGTGATGTGCCAATAAATAGGAAAACAGTTAGCAGTAAGTGGGTTTTTAAGATAAAAAATGTAAATAATGTTTTACAGTATAAAGCTAGGCTTGTTGCCCGAGGGTTTGAACAACAGGAGTCATTTGATTTGTGTGATATTTATGCTCCAGTCGCAAAGTTGTCCACATTTAGACTATTTGTAGCAGTATCAACGAAATTAAATGTGCCTATTTTTCAAATGGATGTTACGGGGGCTTTTTTATATGGGGAGATAAAAGAAGAAGTGTATGTTAGTTTACCTGAAGGGGCTTATTCAGGAAATAATAAAACAGTTAAATTAAAGAAATCTTTATATGGTTTGAAAAGTTCTCCTAAGTGTTGGAATCAAAAATTTAATACAGTAATAACAAAAGAAGGTTTTATAAGATCAAAGTGTGACTCATGTTTATATACAAAGTATAATAGCACAGATAAGATCTTTGTATTAATTTATGTCGACGATTTGTTAATTTCTGGCACAAATAAACAGGAGATTATAAAACTAAAAAATGTATTAAATAAGGAATTTAAGATGAAGGATCTGGGGTTAATTTCAGATTTCTTAGGAATAAATGTTAAACAAAATCTTCAAACTGGTACAACTGTTTTGTCACAAAGAAACTATTTGGAAAATGTGTTAAAAAGGT
The DNA here is from genome assembly GCA_949775005.1 of Orthosia gothica. Taxonomy (NCBI): domain Eukaryota; kingdom Metazoa; phylum Arthropoda; class Insecta; order Lepidoptera; family Noctuidae; genus Orthosia; species Orthosia gothica. The sequence continues at coordinate 10,502,451 of OX459038.1, read as the reverse complement.
TTCATATGGAAAATTGTAAGCCAATGATGTCCCCTATGGATAAAAATTTTAACAGTAAGATTCTTGATTCTGATGTAAAATGTGATAAAAGGTTTGAAGAAACTTGTAGAGAAATAATTGGCTGTCTTATGTATGCTGTCTCAGGCACTAGGCCTGACCTTTGTTTTGCTATTTCTATGTTAAGTAGATTCCAAAATTCGGCCAATAGTGAACTATTGAGTGCGCTTAAGAGAGTATTGCGTTATGTAAGGTATACTATTGATTATAATTTAACATACAAATGTAATGATACAGTGTTGCAAGGGTTTTGTGACGCTGATTGGGCAGGTGACCAAAGAGACCGAAAGTCAACTTCGGGGTACTTGTTTACTTTTGCAAATTGCTTAATAGTATGGTGTTCAAAGAAGCAATCGTCTGTAAGTCTCTCTTCAACAGAGGCTGAGTATGTTGCAATGAGTATGGCTGCTAGTGAAGCGTGTTGGATAGTTAATTTGTTACAAGATTTTGATTTTAAGAATGTTTGTCCAGTAAATTTGTTTTGTGACAATCAGTCAGCAATATTGAATGCAAGCACAGAGTCAGTAAAACGCTTGAAACATGTGGATATCAGATATCACTTTGTCAAGGATTTGATTAAAAATAATAAAATTTGCCTTAAGTACATAAGCACTTTGAAACAACCAGCAGATATGTTAACGAAATCTCTGAGTAAAGAATTAATTGTAAAGTTTCTGAAAGAGTGTGGTGTAGGTAATGTAATGATAAACTAAAGCTACTATTGTTGTTGTTATTTTTGTATTAGAATATTTTTGTTCAAATGTATAACATTGAGAGAGGGTGTTAAATAAGATGTACTTACAATGTTCATACATTTGCCAATGTTGGCAGTACTGTTTTTGTTTCTGTCGCTACTAATATAAATATGATTCGTGTGGCACTATGTTTTTTCCCGCTCTGTCACTTACCTACATACTTGTAAATGGTGTATAGTGTTCGAATTAAAATAAACAGCTTGATTAGTTAAAATCTCTGCATTTCATTTTAAACTAACTTCAGATACCAAAAGATTTTTGTTGTTTTTTTCTTCTTTTCATATCGAAATTTTGTTTCAACTATCGATATTTTTTTGTTTATATTAATGTAATACGGTCAGTATCACAGGTCACTTCTGAGCGTGACTAAACTTACTTAAGGGCCTGCCACCGCTTAAGTGCCGTAAAACAGTTACTTTCTAAAGCATCCTCCTTAGTAACGGCTATCAGGGAACAAAGACTCCGGAAGAGAGTTCCACTCCTTAGATGTGCGCACAATGAAAGAATTAGCAAAACGCTTTGTGTGTATGGGAGGGATGTTCACCATGTACTAATGGCACATGGCCGTACGTCTTGTAGTCTGATAATGGAAAGGGCTAGGTGGAATCAAATTGTGCAGTACCGTCGCACACTCCCCGAAATGTAACCGATAAAAAACCGACAGGCTGGCAACTCGGCGTCGATGTTCGAGGCCTTGGAGCTTTGATGCGACCAGTGTATCGTTGCCAAGCTGATCCAACAGTAATTCTATAAACCAGTCGCTTCTATTTTCCACTTTAAAGTAATTTACAAGATAAAGTCTTTGAAAATTCTCCTTTTAAACTAGCAAGAAATAATAAAATTTCATTTTAATATTCCGTGAGGTAGTATTATAAGCGGTAACTTGTTTTATTATTAAAAAAACACAGAAAACACTAAATTTAATCAATTATTCAAAATTACAAAAGTACGACAAACATGAAGGTAGGTAAAGAAAATAACCAGACACGAATAAACAAGTAGGTAGTAAGAGATTATGAACCAGTTTACCAACGATGCGAACACCACGAAGTCTCGATGCAAAAAGGGGCGATACAAATGGTGCGCATTGCTTATATACCCTCGCCGTCAGTCAGTTGACGTTCAAAAGTGACGTCTTCATTTGAAATCTTCTAACACGGCTTCTCCTGACTATATGTCGTCCTCGACACGAGTGAGTCACGCAGAGTGAGTGAGGTCGGAGTTCACGGCGGTGGATGTCGTCGGTTCTCGTTCCACGTCGTCATCCAGCAGAGGCATAGACGGGTCAGCAACACGCTGTGCTCCGGCTGCAGGCACAGTCTCATTTGCTTCCGCATGTCACCTGGATACAAAATTACATTAAGAAGACAATTCAAAAAGACCAAATGTACACATTTCACCATTCACAACTTTCTATACGTCATCTTTCAATTAATTCACTTATCATCTGTCAAAGGATTCACACAGCAACCACACATTCATCATTCTAGAACTATGCAGAGACGTCTCTGTTTTAAAAATTCAAACCCAACTGAGTCACCTCGTGCCGACTGTCCTTGATGACCAGTCTTAGTTATCTGAAACATGCTTGACGCAGACCGTATTCATACGTCAAGCTGCTTGACACGCAGACCGTATTCATACGTGCAAGCCGCTTACCACGCAGACCTTATTCGTACGTGTAAGCTTGTCCAACATGCAGGCCATATCCATACATGAGAGACGTCAGACAAAAGAACATGCTTGACGCAGACCGTATTCATACGTCAAGCTGCTTAGCACGCAGACACCGTGCAAGTGCAGCAGCACACAGACACCGTGCAAGTGCAGCAGCGCACCGGCACCAACCAGAAGCGGCAACGCACAGGCACCAACCAGGTGCGGCAGCGCACAGGCACCGACCAGGTGCGGCAGCGCACAGGAAGCGCACAGGCACCGACCAGGTGCGGCAGCGCACAGGCACCGACCAGGTGCGGCAGCGCACAGGCACCGACCAGGTGCGGCAGCGCACAGGAAGCGCACAGGCACCGACCAGGTGCGGCAGCGCACAGGAAGCGGACAGGCACCGACCAGGTGCGGCAGCGCACCGGCACCGACCAGGTGCGGTAGCGCACAGGCACCGACCAGGTGCGGCAGCGCACAGGAAGCGCACAGGCACCGACCAGGTGCGGCAGCGCACAGGCACCGACCAGGTGCGGCAGCGCACAGGCACCGACCAGGTGCGGCAGCGCACAGGCACCGACCAGGTGCGGCAGCGCACAGGCACCGACCAGGTGCGGCAGCGCACAGGCACCGACCAGGTGCGGCAGCGCACAGGCACCGACCAGGTGCGGCAGCGCACAGGCACCGACCAGGTGCGGCAGCGCACAGGCACCGGCCAGGTGCGGCAGCGCACAGGCACCGACCAGGTGCGGCAGCGCACAGGCACCAACCATGTGCGGCAGCGCACAGGAAGCGCACAGGCACCGACCAGGTGCGGCAGCGCACAGGAAGCGCACAGGCACCGACCAGGTGCGGCAGCGCACAGGCACCGACCAGGAGCAGCAGCTCGTAGGCAACAAGTGTCTGGGCACCACTCGCCTTGCCATGGCACCATGTGTTGAGCAGCCGCCTGCGCTGTCTTGCCATAGCCTCCGCTCAACAAGCGCAGTGTATAGCGTCCACTAGGTAACACCTTTACCACTTTGTAGGGGCCACGCATACCGGGATCGAGTTTTCCCGTCACCTGAGAAAACTTAATTACGAACACACAATCGTTATTAAATTGGCGAGGTGGTTGTCGCCCTTGGTTAACTCGTTCATCCTGCTTATCCCGTTGTGTTTCACCAGTTGTGTAAGTCCCATGAAGAGACTCAATAAGAAAATTACAAGCCATTGTAACTTTACGTTACCCTCCGTGTAAACTATGAAGCTGCGGTATGGTGGTTAAATATCTTAAAGTTATCAAACCTGTCTTGTGATTGTGGGTAGTAGACCAATACTTGCTTCTTTTTTTTTTTGTATGCTCGGTCTAACCTGACTTTCTAATATTGTACAACGGATATTAACCTCATTTGAGTTAACGAACAACACATTTTTAACGTCAACTTCATTGGAACTAGGAATCGGCTCAATTTGTTCTGATTATTTGCACAAATATAAATCATCGCAGTTCAACACATCCGTCCCTATTAGCACTAGTTCATCAATGCATTTTTAAGGCACTACAAACATACTTTGAATTAAATATAACAAAATCTATGACCAAAATAACCAGACTACTACACTAAATATTTTGATTAATCACATAAAACTTGCTGTGAGAGTACAAGCACTAATTTAAAATGGTTTAGCATAAATTCAGACATGAGCGACACGCGCGAACCTGTATAGCCATAGTTACATCAATGTCTGTCGAATTACCCTCAAACTCATGACAATAGCATTTTAAGTAAGTAAATATTGATTTCTCAGTATATGGTACATTGAGATCTTACATTTAAAATTGTTTCACACATACTACCATTGCGTGGTGTAGAAATATTAAATATTGAACTAGCTACATGCAAATCAAAACTTACATTATAAGACCATTATATAAATCATATCAAAAACCAAAAACAAATCATAATATCAATAAAATCAATCACAATGTCAAAAAAATTATCAAAAATGTCAAAAAAATAAATCATCATGTCAAAATATCAATCATAGCGGCAAAAACAAAAAAAAAACAAATAATTTAAAAAAAACAAAATTACAATGTTCAAGAATTCATAACAATGTCAAAATACTAATATCATTATTAAGATTTTAATTATAATATCAAAATGTATGATTTAAAAATTCATTAACGGAATAAAAACATGTCTAAGAGCCAAGCAAACATTTTACATTTAAATTTATTAATTAATTACTTTTTATTATAATACCCTTCAGATCGTCGTTTTGCAAAACAGACAGCCACGTCATGACACGCTTTCTTACAAAACGAACATGTTTCTGTCGGTTTGGACATAGTGTCTGTTTTCATTTTTTTTTTGGACACTGGCGTTACACATGACCAGTCGAAAGACATGAAAAACACTTAACAACAATCCGTGATAAACAATCATAATTGTCCCAATGATTGATATCACGTACATGTTCAACTTCTTCACACCAAGAATCGATATCGTGTACATAAGGTTCGAAATTCGAAATTTAAAAATGGTTTGATCTAACCTTGGACAAAACACTCAAAGCTCCAATGAGGCAATCGGTAACGTCCAATGACGTTGAAGTACTTGCGAGCGACTCTCCAACGGTGCTGGTGTGTGATGCAGTCGCCGCTGGTGGTAATGACTGCGGTGTCGACATGGCGACAATGCCTGGTGCCACGACAGCATCCGTGCCCAACAACGCCGCCACCGTCACTGCTGGTTCGATGCTCGCTGCGGGAATATGGCTATTCTCCAGCGCATTGAGACGCGCTAGAATAGCTCTAAGTGTCTCCTGCAACCCACCTACCTCATTGTCTTGTTCGTGAATATTCCTACCTCTACCACGAGTAGCAGACCGTTCTGCCATAATTAAAATTTTATTATAAAACAAAAATAAAATTTTACTATCGAACAAAAATTTGCTTGTTCGCCGATGACCAGAGAGCGGTGATAGACTATGGAGCCTATCCCACTTCTGATATAAGCGGTAACTTGTTTTATTATTAAAAAAACACAGATAAACACAGAAAACACTAACTTTAATCAATTATTCAAAATTACAAAAGTACGACAAACATGAAGGTAGGTAAAGAAAATAACCAGACACGAATAAACAAGTAGGTAGTAAGAGATTATGAACCAGTTTACCAACGATGCAAACACCACGAAGTCTCGATGCAAAAAGGGGCGATACAAATGGTGCGCATTGCTTATATACCCTCGCCGTCAGTCAGTTGACGTTCAAAAGTGACGTCTTCATTTGAAATCTTCTAACAGTATAATCTCTTTTGTCGACTGGTAACACAAATACTCTGGCAAATATTCATTAACATTCTTTAACTCAGCTGTATAGACAAATTTGTTTTGCCGACTTCAAAGCACTTTTGTTGAGCATATTATTCCGCTCTGAGAATTTAAAGATGCTGTCAAAAACGTAACGAAAAAGTAGCGAAACTAGACGTCATGAATGTAAGGCTATTCTTATTTGAGTTTGTTTTGTTTAATCGATTTTGGGTTTTATGTAACTTGAAACGATTTTCTTTACAAAAAAAATATATTTATAGGTCTCACAAGATGAACTCGTGCGATTTCAAAAATACTTTAGGTCCTGTATATGTCAAGCAAGTTGTACGAGTGTGATTATTTTCAGCTTCATGAAACGTCTTTGATTAACACCATTAATACGAATGTTAATAAAAGATCACCTTTAATGTAGCTAACACTAGATAATCTGACGTAAGAAAAATAAAATAGTTTTTTTTTTGCGGATTTACAATTTTGTTTCAACGCTAAGCGGCAAAATATTTCCATCCAGTAAATCTTATCTTGAGTTGACACGGGGATTATTTCAATCTTTTAGCGTTTCATTTTAAGAATTTTCCCCTTAATTATGACAACACGAATTAAATTTGCTGACAAACATTTTTCACATTCCTAATTTTCCGGCTAACGAGATATTTATCCCTATCCCAGCAAAATCATAAGCCTATTTCTGCCAACCAAGTGATCATTATAAGACCAAAGGATACAAAGTAATTATTGGTCTTAAAGCAACGCGGTCGAAGCACTTCAAGCGAAATACCATAAGTCACCGGCTCTATCTGTCTTTACGCTCATTTTCCTCTACGTTTTGGCGAGCTTCCAAACGGTATCAAACCTAAATGCGCCAGTAATACTAAAAGCTCCATGTGGCAAATTAATGGCCGCCACATCGAAGGTCACAGGCCACAGAAGTTCTAAATCAATTAGGAAACTCTAGCAAGACAATGAACAATTTAGTATTGTAGAAGAATTTTTGTTAATTGTTGGCTTCATATGTTCTGAAACTGGATGGTGACGTGATTGTCATGACCTTTTATAAATCCTAAAGGCACCAGTAATACTAAAAGCTCTAAGTAGCAAATTATTGGCCACCAAATCAAAGCTCACAGGCTACAGAAGTTGTAAATCAATTAGGAAACTACCAAGTCAATGAACAATTTTGTATTGTAGAACAATTTTTGTTAATTCTAAGTATAAGTTCTAAAACTGGATGATGGCGTGATTGCAGCAACTTTTTTTTTAAATCTTAATGCGCCAGTAATACTAAGAACTCCATGTAGCATATTTATGCCGCATCGAAGTTCACAGGCCACAGAAGTTAAAGTCTACAGGTAAATGACAAATGTTGTGTTTTTTGGCAATTTTTGTAGTTCTACATAACTTGCAATTTATTCCTTCAGATTTTGAAAACACATAAGATCATGTACAACCTTTTTGATGCGATCTATTTTGAATCATAAATAAACTCAGCTACTGAAGTCATTTATTTGTATGTTTGCATAATTCGATAAAATATTGGGTTTTCAGTAACAAGTTTTGTCCTATAGTAAAATTGTTCCAATTCTCTTATATTAATTAAAAGTTACCCTGTCTGTACCTATATGGCATGGTATTGAAACTGTTGATGACGTAATTGATACGACAATTTTTTAAAGATGTGGGTTGGATCTAGTAGTTTTTTTTTTAATTTTGTCTGCTTCGTTGTGTAGCTATCGTATAATACGTAATTCGTTGTGGGTGGCATAATAGGTTGTGTGGTTTCGATTCGATCCCCCGTACGGGCAAAGCGTATTGTCCCTTTTTCAACAATAGTTATTTGTGCAACAAGAGAGCAAAGTTGGTTTTTGCCGCGAGTGTTGATTTTGAATCCCGAGTAAGCGAAGGATTCTATATTTGAATCACGAGCGTAGCGAGTGATTCTAGGTTAGAATCCTGAGTGCAGCGAGGGATTCAAAGACACGAGATGCAAATAACTTTGGTCTCGTGTAGCACATACAACTTTTCACTTCAGCAGCGAGAACAAATAATCTAAAGGTAAAAATACAACTTGGTAATATTTAAACCACATGTATATTTGTAAAAATTTAAAGTTAAAAGTAAAATTCCTTTGTCGCCCGTGTTACTACCAATCTTACTACCAGTAGTAATACTGGTAATTTGATTCCCCTTCTTACTACTGCAGTAGTAAGTAGTTAGACGGGTAATAATGATTTGCCCTTGTTACTTTACTACCAATGATAGAAAAAATTAAAGAAAAGTGTTTATTCGCCACAATACGACATACTATTACTATATTATTATTCATACTCGTATATTATTTTATATTTGTTTAACAATTTCGGTACTCTGGGGTCCCGGATCTTTAAAAGGCGTGCCAGGGGTCGCAGCTAGCTCGCAGGGGCCTTGTTAGATATGTATCATTTATGTGACACCAACCGATGATTATCCCTGTATGCACTACGTAAGTGCACCCAAGGACAATTACCGGTAGGTGCAGGACTACTGATAAATATGGAGACAAAGATATTGGGCTATAGGATATTGGAAGGTTTAGTGGATCAGTTGTTTTTTTTTGCGGTAGTCAATGTGCAGACCTTCCTATCCAGGGCGTCAAATTCTGTCTAAAAGAGAACATCAAGACCGGCATGACCCAGCCGTTGAAGGCGCGCACCTTGTTCCCGCCTGATAAAATACTATTTAGTACTTTTTCAGGCGACCAAAGAAGCGACGACTGTTTCACGTCAGTAGCATTGATGCCTAGTAGGAGTGAGGCATATTTATCGAAACAGTTAAAAAAAACAGGTATTTAAAAATAGCAACATGGAACAGATATCCATAAATTGAAATAACAGTTCCTGCTTCTTTTGCCCTATCCACAAGTTCCACGACCCACAACAACAGTCACAGATTACTGATATGTAGGTAACAGTCACAGTCGCAGTAACAGTCACAGATAACTGATATGTAGGTAACAGTCACAGTCGCAGTAACAGTCAAAATCTGTTCCGCGTGGTCACAAGTCAAAACATACCTTTGGCGTAAATAGTGTGTGTGTGGCTGTGTAACATAACAAGCTCTTCTCTCGTCTAGCTTAGGGATGTTTACGTTGTTAGAAAGAGATTAAAACAAAAATGATCTGCGCCTGTACCAGTTTGGGACTGGAACAAGCTATTTTCTCTTCTGACTTATTGTAATAGAAAGAGATAGCGTCTGTTCTCTGCCTGTCACTGTTACCCATTCATTGAATAAAAAAATGTATAAAACATAGATTTTATAATGTAATATTGATTGTATTTTATTTATAATATTTTATGTAATGTAAAAATATGATGGTGAAATATTTATTTTAAACCCACAGATCACATTGTCGTGCTAAAAATAAAAATAGAACATAGTGTAATATCGAGCGTTTATCCAAAAGTGCAATAAAAGTCACATAATCTGTGGTTTTCTGTGAATGAATATCCAGATTGGGTATTATTGCCCAATTTTGGGGAAAAAGTGCAAACTATCGGGGAAAAAGGAAAAGTGGGTTAATATTGGGCATTTTTGTTCACAATATTTTCAAATATGTATGCCATTGAAAAATTATGAGCAAGTTTATAAAATACATATTAAAGGTAGCCAAACTACATAAATAACTCTTTTATCGCAAATTTTTGTGTTTTGCTCTTGTATGCTTATCATTTATTTATTATAAGCTTTTTTTATTACAAAATGCCACCACAAAATATGGGGAAAATTTTATGAAAGTGATATAATTTTTAGGAAAATTTATCAAGTATGGGGAGATTTCACATAATGAATCTGTACACTGCTTTATTTATTAGTACTAGTAGCTGTTGCAAAATAACAGGCTGTTATTTTGGAACAGGATTTTGGAACTGCTATTACCCTGGAACTGGAACAGGTGTAACAGATACCTAATTTAACCTGTTACAGACCACCTCTAATGCCTAGTGCTTCCGACATACCCAAATACTTGTAAGTTTCGGTTGAGGAAAGGGATCTAAGGTAAATAGAATCCAAGAGTTGTATTCCCACGGACACTATAATCTCCCCTCGCTTTACATGCATGACTGCACATTTGTCCACAACAAATTCCGTCCTGATGGCGTCACTGAAGTTTTCTGTTACCTTCAGAAGCTTCATCAGTTGCAAGATGTTGGGGGTAAAGAGCTTCAGGTCATCCATGTAAAGGAGGTGTGATATGACCTGACCCTCTTCTCAACCGATACCCAGGCCCTCCAGCGGGTACTCAGAGGGTTCTAAGCAAAACCACAGAGGACTCACCTTGTCTGTCGCCCTGAAATATTATGTACACCATATAAAATTTAAAAATAAAAAAACTGCGCTCGATTCTTATAGTTTCAATGTTTTCCTGAATCTATCGATATCCTGGATAGAGAAGGATCGTCATTCACTGCCCCATACATGAAGTCAGGAAGATGCGCAGAGTCTCATCAATTTTATGCGACTCCAGCACCCCCATGAGTTATGTATGTGGCATCGAATCATAGGCCTTTTTGCAACATGTCGCCAGATTCTGCATAATTATTTATTATTATCATTGGTAGTAACAAGGGCAAATCATTATTACCCGTCTAACAACTTACGACTGCAGTAGTAAGAAGGGGAATCAAATTACCATTATTACTACTGGTAGTAAGATTGGTAGAAACACGGGCGACAAAGGGTAAAATTATTGCAGTTTTGCAAATTAAAAGTACCTACCAGTTTTGTTTGGAACCAATGGAACCGATATTGTTGTTTTAGCGACTTCAGTTTGAGTATTCACTGATTCGCTTTTTACATACTGCTTCAATTCTTCCGGTGTTAAATTGCAGACATCATCACTGGATTCACTCATATTTATTTATTATTATTTTAATAATATCCAACGTGTATCGCACTTTGTAGCTAGCGAACAGAAGAAGAAAACAATAAAAATTTAAAGCCCGCTATTTTTTAAAGATGCGTTCGGAAATTGCACTATTACTAAATTATTCTGTCACAATAAAGATTGTTAAAACTTTAAATAATTATGTAGATACATGATAAACTTCGTATTTTTTACTTCAACATCTCTTTATTTGATTATAAAAAAATATAATTCGATTATTAAGAGAAAAGTATAATAATTACATTTAAACCTTGATTTGAAATTTTATAGATGACGTGTTTCCGAACGTTTTATTGTTGGTTTCTTTTTTGAGCCTATTATATATGGAATTTGAAAATCGAACTTCGAATCGACTTGTTTCTATCTCTCGCTCTTTTCGTATCGAAGTGAAAGTGACAGAACAAAGTGAAGTTCAAATCTTTCGAATGTTGTGAGTAGACCCAGCACTGACTCGGCATGTAATTAAAAAGTTACTTTGTCTCACGCTCGCAGCAAAATCGAATTTTGCTCACTGTCTTTAAGCAGCAAAACCTGCTTGTTTGAGGTGCTGAGGTGAAAAATATATTCTATGACTCTACTCCGAATATTGACTTTCACCCTCCAAAAGTACCTATGAATTCAAATCTTCTAAAATTCTGTCTTTTGCTTAAACCAACATGCATATGAAATAATTTTATTAGGTACTCAAACAGGGCAGTGTCTTGGTAGCGATAGATCACGTAGAGCAGTCGTGTCTGTGGCATATTGTGCATGTGTGACGTATATGGAGTGTGCCGTGATGTGTCGTCTGAGCCACAAACTAAAAGTAATGGCTGTCGCTGTGTTGCCACTCCGGGCTTGACGTGATAAAAGCATGTTACAATGTTGGGATGAATTTTGTTATAATAATAAGATTTCAACATTTTGACAGATTTGGATTTTAGCATAAAGTAGGGTAATACTTTTATGAAGTAAGACAATTAACGGCTTCACAGGTCACGTCGATTCTGCTCTTTATTATATCCGACCAAAATGTGGCCCTCTGGATAGATCTCTCTCGCCTGCTTTAGAGGCGTTTAATTTCTTTTGAAATTATTAAAGAGCCATATTTCATCCAGATCCGTTCAGTATTTTTTGCGTGAAAGAGTAATAAATATACTATTAGACTTACACACTCACAACCATTCGCCTTTATAATATTAGTGTCTGCCAAATATCAATTTGATGCACTTGAGTCGATTGACAGACGGGCCAAGAGGCTTATCGGCAGCGATGCACTGTTAGCCTCAAAGCTCCAGAGCCTTGAAAATTGACGCCGAGTGGCCAGTCGGTTACATTTCGAGGAGTGTGCGATGGAACTGCATAATTTGATTCCACCTAGCCCTTTCCATCATCGGACATCAAGGCGTACGGCAATGCGCCACCGGTCCATGGTGGACATCCCACTCATACGTACTAAGAGTTTTGCGAATACTTTAATTGTGCGCACAGCTAACGAGTGGAATTCCCTGCCGGAGTCTTTTTTTCCTGATAGCTACAGTTTTGGGCCCAGTCAAGAGTGAATAGGTTACTTCTAGGCAAGCGTGCTTCACCGTCGACCACATCATCGCTTACCATCAGGCGGGATAGTAGTCAAACGCTAGCCTATAGTTAAATAAAAAAGTGTGATTTTGCTGTAAGTATTTCAACAGCCTCAATTTATTTTTCATAAAAGTTATTAAAATTGTAATAATATTCCTTTAGTACCTACAATAAAATACCGTTACAAGCTTCAAATTAATATCCAATTTAAAATATTTCAAAGTGAAAAACATCGTTTAGAGATGAAACAAAACACGTACCTATTTTATTTCCAGTTGTCCAATTCCAAAATTATTCTCTTATGAAACATAGGTACCTCATTTATCACTCGATTTACAAACATTCCCACAATTTCAGCATACGCAAACTGTCAGAAACATAAGAAGAAAAGAAAATATAAGAAAGAAAGAAATCCAAACGTACAATCAGGGCACGTCAAGTTAAACTGAATGCAAATATACACTTCGCAAGAATATGACACATTCAAAGTAAAGAAAATTCCTTAAGATTCGGAATGAATGTATTTTATTCGTTTAACTTTCTACTGTATTTCTGAATGCTGGCAATCTAAGCTTGTTTGCACTGTTTTGTATTATGATGGAGAAATGAAAACGGGATATTTTCAAAAAAGAAAAAAAAGAATTTTGATAATGAAGAATCATATTTGGATAATTTGGCTTCCATTTTAATGTTCCAGTCTTGCTTAGTGTGAATTTACTAACGTGCTTATGGTTTTACTTGTAAATTAGTTAACTTCATTTTAAAATTTATCTAATCATCAATATTAATATCTTATTTAAAGTGCGCATTGGCCTGGTCAAGGTTGCGGGGATCCGCTGGATGCGGGATGCACGGGACCCGTCAATATGGCGACGCTTGGGGGAGGCCTATGTCCACTGGACTGGACGTCTTTCGTTTGAAATGATGATGATGACATCAAAGTCAAAGTCAAAGTCAAATGTGTTTATTTCAAGTAGGCCATTATTTGGCACTTTTGAACGTTAAAATTTACATTTAATAAAAATTGATTCTACCGTGCATTCGGATCTTTCGCATCTTTCAAAGTATTTCAAGTTTATGCAATCCAAAAACTACAAAGGCGTACTCGATGCCAGCAATCTCTACCAGCAAACCAAGGCGATGGATTTTTAAGTACTTATCATTATTTTAAGCCTACTCTGTTTAACATAAAACGTTATAATCAAAATTACAAATTCTCAAAAAGGTACAGGCTCACATCCTCCCAATTGACTCACGAAATCAAGTATCAAATCTCAGAAACAATCGAGAGAGACATGGCACACGTATTTGAATTGTTATGCGTCACGGCACGTTATGACAAACATTGTCACGTGACGCCTCCATCACGTGACGTCACGTCGAACGTTATAACATGGCCGACGTTCTGTAACGCGAAATATGTGGGTAGGTAATGGCGAAGGGTTACGAGAATTGAATGATGGAATGCTTGTGTAAAAAGATAATGCTAGTTGACCAAATCTTTTTTACTTTTTTTCATCAATCTCCCCATCGAATTATGATTACATAACGTTTATATTTTCTTCAGTTTTTTTTTTTAAACTCAATAAAATACAAATAAATCTGACAAGAAAAATACCTCTGACGAAAAATAAAAGAGAAAATAGTAAAAGTGAAGAAAAATTAAATTGGAGGAAACCTATACCTAAATAAGGGCCTCCACCGCTGTTTTATTCTGATTAATTCCGTTGCGGGATCCAAGACAGTTGAATCTCGGCGACTCGTGAGCCTCGGTGCTTTTCTGGTGGTCACCACTGTTGAGCCTAGCCTTCAGGAGTTGCAGTGGTCATAAAAGGTCCAAACCAACCTCGGCTTTGTCATAAAGAAATGCATACTATATAGAGTAGACTATATCAATTGTTCTTTGTGAAACTATTCCAATGTCTGTGTTCCAAAGTTGATTTTCTCTGAACATATTTGGCACACCTACAACATTCAACATACGCAGAGAGCCTTTTATTATTGTTTGTGAATGTAATTGAAGTTTTGTTTCTACTCTGTAAGTAGTTGTTGGAATGAAATAGTAAAAAATTTTGAAGAAAAATTATGATTACCCATACGTAATTATTGCGTATATGCAAGTTACACATTCACGTATAATTTAAACTACCTACCTATATTAATAATAACTTTTTAAAAGGCAATTTATAGCCCATTTCCTTTCGCTCTTAAATTGAACGAGTTCCCTCTGGCCTAGCTCTATCCTTACACGTGACTTACCACACATTTTAATAAACTCCGTACGAGGCAAGCGTATCAAAAGAAAGAAAAAGAAAGAAAAAGTGTTTATTCGCCACAAAAACGACATACAATTTTTAGATACAACTCAACTCAAACGCAATAAGATAAAGCAAATCGTTCTCAGAATCTAAGCAAATAGCGATGAGCTACCACAATGTTGGCTGATGGAAAAACGATTGGTCTATTTCGTAAATATGGGTTGTTTTAAATAACGAACGAAAGCTGAAACGTATTCATTTGTTTTTTGCGGCCTATACTGACAGCAGTTCGGGATTGTTATTTATTTTGTTGTACCCGTTTAAGTTCACCTCGTTGTTCTATTGAAATTCCGTCAGTACCACTCGTTTCACTAGAATCCAGGGTCAGCTCAAGTGTGAAGTTTACTCTGTTATGTCGGTTACTCAGTACAATTAAGTATATAGAAGTTTCACAAAGGGTTAATTATGTCATCTTTTTTTGTTTTGGTACTTTACAGAGAGAAAGAGAGCAATTTACCTACTAGCATTAATGCAAATAGACGACTGAAGCTCCTATCATAACTCCAAATTATGACGGCTGTCCCTAAAATCAATTTTTTTGCTCTTGATGAACCCGCTCTAGGACAGGATCTCGCCTGATGGTAAGCGATGGATGAAGTCAACGATGATACGAGCGATTTTCCAAGATTTTCACAGCTCTTGCTTTTGAAACTGGTAGAAAAGGCCTAAGGCATTAAGTCCGCCTCTGTACTTGTACATAAAGTTTTAGTAAATAATTAATAAATAGGAATACAAACAAAGTGAGCATCCCACAACGTAGAGCGATGATCTGTTAAGGCTTTGGGAATCCGATGGTTGTGAGACGCAGAGGACCGCTCGATGTGGTGATATTGTGACATTTGGGGAGGCCTATGTTCAGCAGTGGACATCTTTCGGATGAAATGTTGATAATGTGACTAAGATATGTATGTATGTGAGATAGTGGTCAAGCGCGAGCCTAACAATAATAAAAAAATGGAAAAAATGTATCAACTATATTTGACTTTGTTTAATCAGCGGCTTCTTAACATCCAACAGCAAATTCCACACAATACACTAATAAATTCTACCAGCAAAAGCGTTTCCAAAGTCAATCCTGGTACACGAGAGGTATCTACCATAAAAACACATTTGTTCACTCAGGCGTGGACTGGGCGGAAGCGTTGACGTCGGGACTTGACACCCGGAAATAGCGTCACCGACGTCGGAACTGACGTCACGCCGGCACCACCGACGATATTATTATATTGTGTAATAACCGGCCGTCTAAGCTGAGCTTTGTTGGCCGTTTGAGGAGATACGTACCTGGGTAGTTTACTTTGTAATTGATATACGAGGTGTTATACGAGTAATAAGGTCTTAGGAAAGTATACGGCTTCGCCCGCGACAAAGTGTTTTATCATCCCAATGGAAATTTATACCGAGATAAAGTAGCATATGTGTTATTTCAGACCATAATCTATAGATCCGTTCTTCTGTTCTAGCGTAATTTCGTAACAAACATACATCTATCCATCCTACCAGATTTTGACATTTATAATATTAGTAAGATTTTACCTTTTTGAAACATTTTTTTATTTTACATACCCATTTTGGCAAGCCTCTAACCCCCAGTTTCCCAGCTCAAAATTATCGGAGAATTAATGTGACAAATTGTCAAGCACGCGTTACCTGCTGTGATTGGTTGAATGAATTTCCAACAGCCAATCACAGTAGATAACGCGTGCTTGACAATTTGTCACATTAATTCTTCGATAATTTTGAGCTGGGTGTAGTGTGTATGCAGTGTACCTATGTGTATGTAACCAACCTTATATAATCATGTGTATCCTAAAATAAAGGAGAGTATTATTTGAGCAGTCGTGTCTATCATTTCGCTCCACAAATACCTTCGACCTTACATGGCGACCCTGCCAGCGGGCATCGCCGCGCGATCGCCTTACCGACACCGCCGTGCCATATAAGGGTTGTACAGTGTAAACAATTGGACTAAGTAGAGCCAAGCTAAGATGAATTATAATAATTATTCACTAGCGTTAATAACGTTCGCGTTTGTGACAAGTGGTATTTGGTTCGTAGCTTACGAAAAATACGAGTTCATTAAAAATGGGAACTACGCAAACTAAAGACGAAACCGTGGTAGTGCAAAACGCAGCCGGAGGAACTAATAACACGCAGCTGGAAGAGGTGAAATTTCATATTTCCACCATCACCATACTGATGACTATAGTGGTGCTGGTTCTGGGACTCGGCGTGCTGTATTTTCTGCTGCGAATGTATCGGCGTTGTCATGTACGCTGGATAAATCAGGAGATGTACAGGAGTACAATATCTAGAAGGTCAGGAGCGAGGCAATCTGGACCATCACTGGAGAAAGGACGGTCGAAGGGCGACATAGTGTGAAAACAAAGATAGCGGATACCATCACACATCGGTTCACACATCATGGGTTTAAGTGAAAGTGAAAGTGAAAAAAAGTGCTGAGTGTGTGAAAGTTCGAGGAAAAACAACAGGCATCGTAAAATGGACTCAGAACTTTATTAGATAAGTACATAATCGTAATAATAATAAACGTAGTAAATGATATGTTACATTGTACTAGTAACTATAATAAACGAAGCGATTAATTAAACAACTAATGATGGTAGGAAATGGCAGATGTCTTAGAACAATTATATAAAAATTTGAAATGTATAAAAACATATTTAATTAAAATTGGCCCTAAACGAAGGCAAGGAAATGTATTAGAGAAAAAGTTGTGTGATTCAAAGGAAATTTATGACAAATATACTGATATAATAGAGAAGATATCAGACGATGTAAAGAAAGGTAAAGTAGGACAAAACGAACAGATATTAATAAATACATTTTGTATTGATTTTGAGTCATTGTATAAACAAATTTTAGATTTATCCTCTACGTCAAGTACGAGTAGTAGCGAGGATACAAAAATGGAGTCATTTGATTTGAAAGTAGCTCTTAGTTTATTACCTATGATACCAACTGACAATGAATGTTCGCTTAAACAATTTATTGATAATGTAGAATACTATAGCTCGTTATTGGCTAGTGATGAGTGTAAGAAGAAACTAGTACAGTTTGTTGTGAAGAGTAGGTTGTCTCAGAACGCTAAATTGCAGTTACAGTTAGATTATTCTAATGTTGATGATTTGGTAAAGGAAATGCGTAGAGTGTTACTGCCTAAAAAATCACCGTTTGCGATACAAAATAATATTAATCAATTAAAGCAAACAGAACTGTCAATTCAGGACTACGGAACCAAACTTTCGGAACTTTTCGTGGATCTGACGGTATCGCAAGCCGACGGTAACTTAGAGACATACAAAATAATTAAACCCTTGAATGAAAAGCAAGTTATCAAAAGGTTTGCCGATGGGTTGCGAAACCGCCGTCTTTCAACTATCATTGCAGCTAGGAACTACGAGTCGTTGAAGGACGCAATACAAGGTGCGAAGGATGAAGAAACATCCATAGCGGGACCGAGTTCGAGTTCTGGCGAGATCCTAGGTATGTATTCTCCTAGAGGAAGACAACAGAATTATCGTAGTGGTTATCAAAATAATAATTACAACAGGACATATTATAACAGGGGTCGTAACAATGATTCCAGTGCTCGTCGAGGCTACCCTCGGGGGGGCCAGCAGGCGCATCAGCAGAGCCGCGGTGCACCACAGCGAGGCCGAGGATCACCATGGCGTGGTAGAGGTAGGAGTTATTATAGGAATCGCTGTAACCAAGGGATAAGCCAAACCCCTAAAGATACAAATAAACACGCGGTTAATGTTCTAACGGGACAGGAAAATGAAGAGTATGCAAATGAGTTTTTTCGTGAATAACAGAGTTATTCTCGCAACTGATACTAACTATTATATTAACTTAAGTTCTAATAGCAAAACTTATTCATGGTTAGTCGATACCGGTGCTACAATTTCGGCTATAAAATATAAATATGTTCTAGAACAAAACATTCCAGTCCAAAAAGAGGACATAGTCATAAATGGAATTGGTGGCAAAGTCCATGCAATGGGATATGTTTGTTTAACGTTGTCATCGGGTGATCATCACCTTATTTGTAATAAGTTTTATGTTTTCGATACTCTACCATGTAGGGCTAATGGCATCATCGGACAAGATTTTATTAATAAACATAAGTCCATATTAGACTTCAGTAATAATAACTTAACATTGTTGACACAAAGTTCAATTAAAATAGTTATACCATTACTGAGTTATAATAACACAATGGAAGTTTACCCAAGATGTGAATCCATACATTATTTTAAGACCGAATACACAGAAGAGTGTGTAGTACATTCTAAGGAAATTAGAGACGGAATATTATTGGCCAGTTGCATAGCAACACCAGTTAATGGGCTAATACCGGTTAAGATATTAAATACAACGGATAAGTTGTGTACCTTAACGGACATTAATCCATGTATAGAAAAATTAAGTAACTACAATGTTTGCCAATTTGACAAATCAGAACGTGATGCAAGTAGAGTAAAACAATTATTTTCGGTACTAAACCTCAAACATCTCAATAAGGAAGAGCAAATATCCATAGAAAAATTATGCGCGAAGTACTCGGATATATTTTATTTGCCAGGGGATAGATTAACTATAACATACCATTAGTTTAAAACCAAATGTAACTTCTGAATTTACAAAGCCATATCGTTTACCACATTCACAGAAGGGAGAAATTAAGCAACAAATTGATAAAATGTTAAGAGAAAGGATCATAGAACCTTGTCGTAGCGAATGGTCTAGTCCAGTATTACTAGTTCCTAAAAAGACTGACGGTACAGGTCAGAAAAAGTGGCGACTAGTTATTGATTACCGAAAATTAAATAATTGTATTGAAGACGACAGGTTTCCACTTCCAAATATTTCCGAAATACTTGATTCGCTATCGGGTTCGGTATATTTTTCACATTTAGATATGTATCAAGGTTACTATAATATTGCACTAGAACAGGAAAGCAGAAAGTACACAGCATTCTGTTCAGGACAATACCAAATGACTCGTATGCCAATGGGTTTAAAAACGAGTCCAGGATCATTTTCCAGAATGATGACCATGGCTATGTCTGGCTTAACGTATGAAAAATGCCTTATTTATTTAGACGATTTAGTGGTCTTTGGTAGAAACTTAGATAGTCATAACAAGAATCTACAAGACGTTTTCGAACGACTGCGGAAAGTAAATTTAAAATTAAACCCGCAGAAATGTAATTTTTTAAAGAAGGAATTACTATATTTAGGCCATGTGGTATCAGGTAACGGTGTATTACCTGACCCGGATAAAATAAATGTAGTAAAAAAATATCCGTGTCCAACAAATGTAGACGAGACGAGGAGGTTTGTTGCGTTTGTTAATTTTTATAGAAAATTCATTCCAAACTTTGCTGAGTTAGCTTATCCACTTAACAAATTATGTTGTAAAAATGCTTCTTTTATATGGGATGAAAAGTCTCAGTCGGCATTTGATAGTTTAAAAGAAAAAATCATATCTCCACCGATTTTACAATATCCGGATTTCACAGAACAAAATGAGTTTAATCTCCAGACAGACGCTTCTAATTATGCAATCGGAGCAATTTTGTCTAACAATAATGGAAGACCAGTATCATTTGCAAGTAGAACACTAAACAAAGCGGAAATAAATTATCCAAAAATCGATAAGGAATTGCTAGCTATAGTGTGGGCGATCAAACATTTTCGTCCATATTTGTACGGAAAACATTTTAAAATATACACAGACCACAGACCTTTAATTTCATTATTTAACATGAAAGACCCGTCAAGTAGGTTATTTAAATTTAGGTTATTACTAGAAGAATATGATTTTACGATAGAACATGTCAGGGGTACGGAAAATGCGGCAGCAGACGCATTGTCACGAATTTCCATAACATGTAATGACTTAAAACAAATGCACGAGTCGTGTGTTTCAGTTATGACAAGAGCTCAGAAAAGAAACCTGATTGACAATAATTCTAAGATAGGAACGAGTGGCACAACTACAGTTCGGTCTGATCAACCAAACGTTGTAAGCACTCCTAATACTAGTACTTTAAACGAGTCAGTGGAATTACGTTTTATTGATGCATGCAAGTTAGAAACAATTAGAAAAAGTGGTGAAACATGTAAAGAAAGTAATACATTTATGTGTATCTTCTCCATCGCAAATATCGCGAGCCGAATTTGTGAGAGAGTTACAAGATTTTTGTAGAAGCTTAAATATTACGGAAATCTATTTAATAAAAAGTAATAAAAATAACATTTTTATAAAAAAGTTATTAAATGAAATAGATATAATGGAAAAGTGGACCGGACCACACTTACATATAGTAAAAGATGTACAACGAATAGAGAATAAAGAAGATAAACGAGTAATTTTGAACGATTTTCATCTCTTACCTACCAGTGGCCACGCGGGTACGAGACGAATGTTCAACAATATAAAAAAATACTACTATTGGACGGGATTAGAAGATGATATAAAAGAGTTTATAAAGAGGTGCGACAAATGTCAGAAACAAAAGTATTCACCGCACAATACCAAACGACCTATGGAAATAACAACAACAGCACATAGTGCCTTTGAAAAAATATATATTGACTTAGTAGGTCCTCTGGAAAGGGATAATTATAATTATAGTTATATCCTCACGTTGCAGTGTGAACTCACCAAATACATTGAGGCATATCCCTTAGTTACACGCAGAACGGAAGAAGTAGCGAAAGCGTTAGTTCATAATTTTATATTAAGGTATGGAGTACCGAAGGAGATAGCGACGGATCGGGGTACCGAGTTCCTGTCATCAACATTCAAGGAGGTATGTAATCTATTAAATATTAAACAACTAAACTCAACAGCATATCATCACCAAAGTATAGGTGCTTTGGAAAACACGCACAAGCATTTGAATTCATTTCTCCGTATTCAAACCGACAACCATCCAGAGACATGGAGTACATGGCTCCCATTTTGGTCATTTTGCTACAATACTACAGTACATTCAGCAACAAAATATACCCCTTACGAGTTAGTTTTCGGAAAAAAATGCTCGTTACCAAGCAATTTGACCAATAGGATTGTTGATCCACTATATAACATTGATTATTATCCATTAGAATTAAAATTTAGATTACAAAAGTCACAGAAAGATGCAAACTGGGGGTTAGTTGTTTATTTCATCCACTTTATCCGAAGCATTTTCCTCAATTACTTCTGGACGGACACTTCCGACAACGAAGGGAATTCATGTCGGTTTCTCAATTATAATAAATTAAGTATACTTTGGTGTCTACAAGGACTTTGTCCTACTTTTTTATTGCGCAATAAAACCTTCAAGCTTCTTACATGCCTAGAAAGGGTTATTCAATATGAAACTGTGCAGCTACAGTAAGTAATCTACGGGTTCTTCTGAACAGATTTGGATACACGTAATTGACATCTCCGTTTGTATTGTCTAGTTAATCAAAATCATATACCTATATTCCTTCGAGCCTTTACATCAGCTCAAAAAAATATCATTTAGTCATGTATTAATGCGATTAAATTTATTACAAGTTTGACAACAATCGACTTTTTTTACGAATACATTTTAATCGATTTAACACACCAGTATTTTACTTTTGCTCAATATTTTGTATTATTTTATAGAAATACCCAGCCGTTCAATTAATTATGTTTAATTGTATTAAAATAATCAGTTATGGTTAGTATATTATTATCTTTTAACTATCTAAATGTTTATTCTATATCCAATAATCCTTTTTCAATATTTACTTACTTACATCTGCTAATCGGCACGTCGCTTCACTACTGTAAGCGTCCATGAATTCTTGCATTTCACTATCTATGGTTACCTGTTAATAATTATGGCACTCCATAGGTGTGCTTACGTCATATGTAAAAACGGCCAAGTGCGAGTTGGACTCGCGCACGAAGGGTTCTGTACCAATATCGCAAAAATCGGCACAAAAATCACGTTTGTTGTATGGGAGCCCCACGTAAATGTTTATTTTATTCTGTTTTTAGTATTTGTTGTTATAGCGGCAACAGAAATACATCATCTGTGAAAATTTCAACTGTCTAGCTATCACGGTTCATGAGATACAGCCTGGTGACAGACAGACAGACAGACAGACGGACCGCGGAGTCTCAGTAATAGGGTCCCGTTTTTACCCTTTGGGTACGGAACCCTAAAAATTACTAAAACTCTAATTACTAATTACTATTATTAAATTTTTTTATTTTTATTTTTTAGCTGGACGGAATACAGTGTTAAAACAATAATCGATCCAGAAGTTCTTAACAAATGTAATTCGATGTCAGCGATGGAAATGGTCGAAATGCCAAAATGTATGATTATGTAAGATTAATTACGTGACATTTCGATAGCGTTTACCAATGCCATACATTTTTGACCTTTTTCCAATCGCTATCGCTACGCTTTCTTTGATAGAATGTCACTTGTTTAGGTCCTCAGGCATGGACATGCTTGGCGCATTAGTCGACTATTATGTGATCATGTTTCCCAGCGACTTCGTCGCATCACCCAATTAATTTGATTTATCAACTAGTTTCTGCTGGCGGCTTCGGTCCTGAATGTTGAAAATTATCCCAAGAGAACATATATGCCCGGTATAAAAATTATTCGATGTACTATTCCAAACTATTATCTATTTCTGCGTCAAATCCAAATCCGTTGACTAGTTTTTGCGTGCAAGAGTAACAAACGTACACACTCACAAACTTTTGCCTTTATAATTAAGTAGGATAGAAAATTTAAAATTTCGTAGGCGTTTCGAAAATTCCAGCCTTATTCCTTGTCTACGCACATGGCAAAAATACCTCCAAGCTTTCTAGGTCCAATGGTTTGGACAGGATTTTGCTCTATGAATCATTGAGTGACCCAGGAGTTCAGAAATTTTATGTTTACTGGGATCATGCATTTTAGAAGATTATAATTTTTATATTCATTGTTGTATTAACTGTGTAATATTTTTCTTTTAATGCTGTTCTTTTCCATTCTACGTATATAATGTGCAGGTCTATAAAACCATAGCATCACATAGAAGCTCACCATAAAGGCATATGGCACGGGCACTAATGGTGTTGACGCTATTCAAACTACATTAACGGTAATGACTCCTTTGCTGCAGTCGATTCGGAACAGGGTCCATGCGTCGGTTTCTATAGAGAGTAATGTTACCTGCACTGGTAATGTGGTACTTTTTGTGGGAGCTTTTGACCATGATTTACTCTATTTAAATCAGAATCAGAATCAGAATTTTATTTGTAAAACATAGGTTACACAGCAGTGTGTGGGGTGTTACAACATTAAAGATACTCTCTATGTTTTGCCATGGGGCGTACAAATATGATTTGCAATATTCAATATAATTAATTACTGATACAATACAAATGATTACCAATAATAATAATAGAAAAAGAGTCAGAATACACACATACACATTTCCGAATCAACATCTTAATAAATCAACAATTAGAAGCGTCTCATTAATAAAATTCTAATGTACATGTCAATTAGTTAAATATCCAAATGTTAAATGTCAAATAATAATCAATCCATAATAAAACACAAATTTAAACAATAGTACAGAGTGGTCAATAATATTAAAAAAATGTAGTCAAACTTCATAAAATAAGATGTCATAAAAAAAAAATAACGAAATAAGATGTCAAAATAAATTATAGTAAAAAAATAATAATAATAATCAGAAATGTCAATAATTAAAAAACAAAAATTTATAATATATAATAACGGAACAACCACATTGATTAAAACACAATATTTTCCTTCAGAAATTCAGAAACATTATAATAGGATTTATTTATAAGAAACCTCTTTAAGTGCCTTTTAAAAAAATTAATATTTAAGACTTTAATTGTTTCTGGTATGTGATCATAAATAATAGGTGCCATGCACAAAATACTATTACGCATCAGTGCCGTTTTGGACTGTCTCGAGCATAACATATTGACATGTCGTCGACTCCGGTTATTTCTATCTGAAAGCTTGGGAAACAGATTTGGGTTGGTTTTCACAAATACTGCAACTTCGAATATGTACATACACGGTAATGTCAATATTTTACATTCAACGAAAAAGGTTTGCAAGTGTCTGTAGATTTTAATCCGAACATTGCCCTCATGCACTTTTTTTGGGTTTTAAATATCAGCTCCCTATTGGTTGAGTTGCCCCAAAAAATAACACCGTATCTTAACATTGAACCAGCCATTCCATGGTACGCTGTAACAATAGCGTCCCTTCCTATGACTGGCGCAAGTTTATACAAAGCGTAAGCGGACTTGCTAAGTCTCTTCGCCAAATCTACCGTGTGTGCCTTCCAATCTAGTCGTTGGTCTATGGTTAAGCCAAGGAATTTGGTTGTGTTAATTTGGTTTATTTTGTTGTTCTCGTAATGAATATTCATGGTCAAATTTTTGCGTTGGTTGAATGCCATTAATTTGGTCTTGTCTATATTTATCTTAAGGTTATTATTATTTAGCCATTGTATTATTGAGTTTATAGTATTAGTAATGTCATTATCATAATTAAGTTTGTCTTTACAGTCAATAGTAACGGTGCTGTCGTCGGCAAAAAGTGTCATCTGATGTTTTGTCACTTTTGGCAGGTCATTTATATAGAGTATAAATAGAGGGGGGCCAAGCACACTTCCTTGTGGCACACCATATGTGACTGTTCTATCACGTGACCGATAGACTATTTCGTTTTTTGTTTTTGTATCTATTTGTGTAATTTCCACATACTGTATACGATTTTTTAGATATGACTCGATAAGCTGTAGGATATTGCCTCTTATTCCGTAAGCATATAATTTATTAAGCAGAATATTGTGGTCTACGTAGTCAAAGGCTTGAGTCATATCGCAGTAGATGGAACATACAGGTGTATTTCGGTCAACATTTGCGATTACTTTATTCAAGAAGTCATATATGGCCATATTAATGGTTTTGTTTTTTCTGAAACCTTTTTGTTCTTCCGTCAAGATGTCTTGTTTGACTAAATATTTATAAATTTGTTCATATATATATTTTTCAAGTACCTTTGAAAATATAGGACAGGTGACCTCAAGCGGCAGTTTGCTGCCCAGAAGGCAGCAGCCGGTTCCTCCGTCACGGCCCCATCGCTGGCCCCTTCGGTTCAATCCCCGGTCCCATCGTCAGCCTCTGCACTTACGGACGCAGAAGTTGAAAAGATCGCACGCATCTGCATGATGCAGTGTGGTCAAATGGTGGGTGCCCGGTTAGAGGCCATAGAAGCAAGACTGCCGGCCGAAAACCTCCGCCCACCGCTCGCTGCGGATAAGCGGAAAAAGGAGGCGCCCGCAAAAACGGGCCCTGCGGCCGCAGCGGTTGAAACCAGAAGAGCCGGGCAAGAGGCTGGCAAGTCCACTGAGGGTATGACCGCGCCCACTTATCAGTCGGCGGCTGCGACCCCACCGACGCCACCTGGCCCCCTCACGGAGGCCTGGACGACGGTGGTCAAGAGGAGCCGCCGTCGAAAGAAGAGGACGGCGCCGCCGGCAACCGCTGGGGCACCCGTACCGGCATCAAATAAGGCCGGAGGACTGCGTAAGGTCAGAGCCCCACGCTTCGCGGCTGTAGTGATCACGCTGCAGCCCGGAGCCGTCGAAAGGGGCGTCACTTACAAGGCGGTCCTGACAGAAGCAAGGGCCAAAGTCGCGTTCCCCGACCTTGGAACACCGTCCGGCTTCAAAATGAGGCCGGCGATTACGGGGGCGCGGCTGCTTGAGGTGTTGGGTGCCTCTAGCGCTGAAAAGGCGGACACTTTGGCCGCCAAGCTGCGGGAGGTCTTCAACCCTGAGGACGTCCGGGTGTCCAGGCCGATGAAGACGGCTGAGCTGCGGATCGACGGTCTGGATGACTCGACAACCCCAGCTGAGGTCGTGGCGGCCATCGCCCGAGCCGGTGGATGTCCGTCTGAGGATGTGCGGACTGGCGAGATCCGCGCCGACGCTACCGGGCTCGGCATGATTTGGGTGCGGTGCCCGGTGGCGGCGGCGAACAAGGTCGCTCAAGGTGGGCGACTGTTGGTGGGGTGGGTTTCAGCAAGGGTGAAGCTGCTGCAACCCAGGGCATTGCGATGCTATCGTTGCCTGGACATTGGGCATGTCAGGGCACGATGCACCGCCGAAACAGACCGCAGCGAGCAGTGCTATCGCTGCGGTCAGCCCGGCCACAAGGCGGCCCAGTGCTCCGCGGCGCCAAACTGCAGCCTCTGTACAGCTGCAGGGAGGCCCGCTGGGCACAGAGCGGGCGGAAAGGCCTGTGGCGCACCCGCACAGCAGCAGAAGAGAAGGAGGGCCAAGGTTGCCGGGGGCTCTTTACCCCCCCGTCAACCTGACTGCCCTTCGGCCGACTCCCGGCCTAGGAATGGCGTGGAGGGAATGGATTCCGCATAATGGCGCTCTACCATTTCCTCCAGGGCAATATCAACCACTCTGCCAGAGCTCAGGATCTCTTGCTCCAGAGCATGGCAGACTGGTCGATTCACGTGGCTGTGGTCGCCGAGCCGTATTTCGTCCCACCCAGAGACAACTGGGTTGGAGACCTCGACGGTTTGGTGGCCATCATTGGCGGGGCTCTTGTCAGCCCGTCCCGAGGTCACGGCTGGGTTGCCGCCCTCGCGGACGGCGTTGGCATAGTTGGTGCGTATTTTTCGCCCAACAAGAGTCTCGCCAACTTCGAGAGTTTCCTTGTCGAGTTGGGTGCCGTCGTAGGCCGACTCCACCCTCGCCCTGTGCTGTTACTAGGGGATCTCAATGCCAAGTCTTCGGCGTGGGGATCTCCAGTAACCGATGCTAGGGGTGAGGTGCTGGAAGAGTGGGCAGTCACCACTGGCCTGGTCGTCCTAAACCGGAGCTCGGTCCAAACGTGCGTGCGGCAGCGGGGCGGTTCAATAGTAGACGTCTCGTTTGCTAGCCCTTCTGTCGCGAGCCGTGTCCACGAGTCGCATGTCGCCGTGGAGGTGGAGACGTTCGACGTCTCCACCCAGACCGCAGGCGGCCGCGGTTCACCGGCCCCGCGAACGGGCGGTCCGCGCTGGGCGCGCAAGCGCATCGACAGGGAACTTCTCGAGGAGGCCACCATTGTTCAGGCATGGATCCGGGAGTCGGCAACAACCGGACCCGTCGACGTCGAACAGAAGGCGCTGTGGTTCCGCGGGGCGATGACGCAAATCAGCGACGCATCCATGCCCCGGGTCCACACACAATCAGCGAGGCGCCAGGTGTACTGGTGGTCCGCCGAGATCGCACAGTTGCGTGTCGCGTGCGTAGCGGCCAGACGCCAGTACACCCGATACCGGAGGAGACGTCTGCGGGTCCCTGACGAAGAAACCGCGCGGTATGAGGTGTACCGCGCGGCGACGGAGACTCTGCGGCTGGCCATCGGCGAGGCGAAGAAGCGAGCCAGGGAGGAGATGTTGGAGACTCTAGACGGGGATCCGTGGGGGCGCCCTTATCGAGCGGTTCGAGGGAAACTTCGAGCCGCCGCGCCTCCGCTTACGGAGAGTCTCCAACCCGACCTGCTGGAGGAGGTAGTCGCAGCCCTCTTCCCGGCGAGAGCGGAGCACATCCCGCCACCGATGGCTTTGCCCACGGCCGCAGAGTCTACAGAGGAGGACGCCATTAGCGTCCCAGAGGTGACACAGGCAGAGATGAGGGCGGCCGTGATTCGACTCCGGGCCAAGAACGTGGCTCTGGGGCCCGACGGGATCCACGGCCACGTGTTAGCCCCCGCTCTGAAGGAGCTAGAGCCCTGGCTGAGAGGACTCTTCACAGCGTGCCTTGAGCGGGGCCAGTTTCCCACTTTGTGGAAATCTGGTCGTCTGGTCCTGCTCAGGAAGGCGGGGCGCCCTGCGGACTCGCCGTCCGCGTACCGGCCCATAGTGCTGCTAGATGAGGTGGGTAAGCTGTTCGAGCGGATTATCGCTGCCTACCTCGTCAGCCACTTGTATAGAGAGGGGCCGGACCTGGACGAAAGCCAGTTCGGCTTTCGGCATGGACGCTCCACCATCCACGCGATATCGCAGGTGAGAGTCCTGGCGGAGGAAGCGGTGTCCCGGGGTGGGGTGATGTTGGCGGTGTCCTTGGACATTTCCAACGCCTTCAACACCCTGCCCTGGAGTTGTGTTCGGGAGGCACTGCGGTATCATCGAGTGCCTCCCTACCTCCGCCGCATCGTCGGGGCTTATTTGGCGGAGAGGTGTGTCACCTACGTGGGACGGCTGCGGTCTCACAGGTGGTGAGCCGCATACGGCGCCTTGGCCTGGAGGTGGCCCTCAACAAGTCGGAGGCCATGGTATTTCATGGTCCCCGGCGGGCGCCGCCGCCCGATGCCCACATCGTGGTTGGAATCGCTGTCGAGTCTACTATGAAGTACCTAGGATTGGTGCTCGACAGCCGGTGGGATTTCGGCCCCCACTTCAGGCGGCTAGCGCCCAAGTTGTTGGGCGCGGATGGGGCGCTGTCAACGTTGCTTCCCAATCTGGGGGGCCCGAGCGCCGCCTGTAGGCGGCTCTACGTGGGGATCGTGCGATCGATGGCCCTGTATGGGGCCCCGATCTGGGCGACTGACCTGACGGCCGGCAGCATCGCTGTTCTGCGGAAACCGCAGAGAGCGATGGCCGTCAGAGTCATCAGGGGGTATCGCACGATCTCCTACGAGCTGGCTTGCGTACTGGCCGGATCCCCGCCCTGGGACCTGGAGGCAAAGGTACTCGCGTCACTGTACCGGTGGCGCGAGGAAGCGCGGGCGCGGGGCGAAGGGCTGATGCAGCGACATATGGAGTTGCGTCAGTCTCAGCTCCGCGAGGTTCTGGTGGCGGAATGGCGGGACAGGCTTTCACGCCCTACCGCCGGCCTCGTTACCATCGAGGCGGTCCGGTCAGTGCTCGAGCGCTGGCTCGGGAGAAGGCACGGCTCCCTGTCGTTTCGGGTGACGCAGGTGCTCTCGGGGCATGGTTGCTTCGGGAAGTACCTGTGTCGCATAAACAGGGAGCCGGACGCCCGGTGTCACCACTGCGTCGACTGCCGGGAGGACACGGCGCGGCATACGCTGGCAGAGTGTGCCGCTTGGGAGGAGCCACGCCGTGCCCTCATCTCTGAAGTAGGCAGTGACCTGTCGCTGCCGGCCGTAGTCGAGTCTATGGTCGGCAGTGGGGAGTCCTGGGACGCGGTGGTATCCTTCTGAGGCTGCGGAGAGGGAGAGGGAGATTTCATCTGCTAACCCGATCCGCAGCAGACGCGCCGGGCGTCGGCGGAGGGCGGACAACGCCCTCTTCCAGCCCCCCTAAATGGGTCCAGGGGTGGCGGACTCGGGGACGTCCGTCGCCCCCCACACATCAGGACCCGAGGTGGCGGCGCGTAGTGTTCCACGCGCGCCCCTCTTAGACGTCGCGGGGGGAGGCAAACACCTCACTCCCCCTCCAACCCGAGACCGTGGCCCGCACAGGCGGGCCGGCACTAGCCGAGGGTTGCGGAAGTATCATTGTTCCCGCGACCCCCAGCGTAAGTGTGAGATGGAACACCGGGGTGGTTTTTAATCAGTAGGAGTCTGACAGACTGCCCCCCCAGGGCGGAGGGGTCTGTCAGACATCCGATGAGGATTTTCCACCCCGGAACAAAAAAAAAAAAAAAAAAAAAAAAGGGTTGCCATGCTGTGAGGTTCTGAAGGTGGATAGAATATTTATTTTACATTTTTATGGTTAGAATAAAGACCACGTTAAGGCGCTTACTCCGCTTTAGTGCCGTAAAACGGTTACTTTCTAAAGCATACTCCTAAGTAACGGCTAGGTGAAAAGATTTGGAAAAGAAAATTTAACCATTATTGATTCATGTAAATTATTTGTCATTTACTGAAGAAAAACAATCCACGCACCAGTCCAAACTGCAGTCGAAACTCTTGAAAATCGATTTACACGCACAGTTCGGAGTCTTTAGTGCGAGTTTCTACTCACGCATAATCGCGCTAACGTAAACATCAATTTGTATTAGAACTGTATAAGCACCGTCTGGTGACGGTAAGGAGAAACCTCTTTTTTTGTATACATTTTGACATAAGGCATCGTTCAGGTTATCACGATTGAGTACATAAGTACGTTAAAAAACTCGAAATGAGCACACGGATCGTTTGTCTAAATATGTAAGATTCATTGGAATTCCAAACTGTTACATTATTTTTAAATACTACAATTAGGTACATTATTTCTAAAGTTGAAAAATAAACATGAAATCAACGAATGAAATCAAGAGGCCTACAAACCTAATCTTATGAACCTTTTTCGTTCAAAATAAAAACAAATAGAAACAGGAAGAATAAAATGAGCAAAGAGATTTGGCCAACCAAAAAGCGGTAATTAGGTTTGTCCTAATGCCTAGTCCTTAGGCATTACCAACTATCATTATTGAGCAATAAATAATACCTCCGATAGGATCCCACCGCACTATTTCCAAACCACTGCAACTCC
The DNA here is from genome assembly GCA_949775005.1 of Orthosia gothica. Lineage (NCBI taxonomy): Eukaryota > Metazoa > Arthropoda > Insecta > Lepidoptera > Noctuidae > Orthosia > Orthosia gothica. Next base: position 10,471,299 of record OX459038.1, on the reverse strand, counting down.
TGAAAGGCAGAATCAACAGTGGCGACCACCAGAAAAACGCCAAGGCAATTAAGCTCGACGAAGTCCCAGCGAAAGAATTTAACTGTCTTGGATCCCGCCACGAAATTAATCAGAAAATAATAACGGAGGAGTATGAAAAATTAAATACCTATGGATATGGTCCTTTCCATTTGGGGCAGAGTACCCATCGAGCAAGTATGTTGCGTTGTTACCAAATCCGAAGATCGATGGTAGAATGGGTCCGCCAACGTTTTTGGGCAGATAGACTCAATCCATCCATATTTTCTTTAGCATCCCTCTTCCTCTCCATTCATCTGCATGTATATTTAATATTTTAGCCGAGCAATAAAATAATACATACTACATTATTTTATATTTCAGACACTTCGCTGAAAAAGTAAAACAGACCCCAAGAATAACTGAATCTATCATAATTGTAGAAAGATTACATAACACAGAAAGTATTGCAGCCATGTTTGTCTGTCAATGAAAATGGAGCTGAATTTGTATATTTCCATAATCCATATAGGTCTGGTAAACCAACCGAGGCGACGACGGGACAACACACTGTTTGGTATCGACTAATGACTACTACAAGCCTTGTGGAGATCCTGTCATCATGTTTATGACGTTCACTATCTTAATGTTTGTATTAACTTTTCTTTTAATCACGTTCTTTTAATCTTCGAGAAGATCTCACCGTTGTTATCGGATTTTTTTATTAGCCGAGTGAAATGTATAATTATTATATTAAGAGGGTAGCTTTGAATCTTTATTTTGAAAGTTTAACCTAAATTGTGAAATGGTTATGGATACTAATATGTTATGATGTATGTATCTCTTTATTATACCTGCGTCTTAAAAATATTAAGATTCTATAAATAAAACTTGCGACATAAATAGGCCGCTGTTTATTTCTTTTCTTTTTTTCTAACATAATTATCACTTATCCCATTAGGGTCAACGCAGAAATACCTGTAAAATACTCGAGAAATGTTTAATTGATGTTGAACCCACGATTATAATAGAGTTCAATCATAACCCCATGTATACCTAAACTGCAGTCCGGCAAAAAGATTGAAAAAAAACAAGATTTTGAGTTTTATTCGGTTTTTTTTTGTTTGCAGATAGCTCCTTTATCGTAAGAATTCGGGCTTTACCCTTTTGTTGAAGTCAAATAGACTAACCGATTGGTATCGATCTGTTGATACCAGAGCCTCTAAAGTCTAGACACTTTAGACAAAGTGAAATTTATACGCGCTGTCAAATTGGTAGGTAAATAAATATAGGGTTTTAATAAATTTCAGGTATTCTGTCTAAACATTCTCGGTCACCGCCTTTACAAGCCTATTAACACACATTCATGACTAAATACCAATAAGTATCTGTCTACATCATTCATTAAAGTTGCGGGTATACTTACGTGAAATACTCTTCGCATAACACTGAAACAACACCAACATATCACGTCTGCTTATCGACCATATGTCACTGCAGGGATCCAGCAGAATATCAGAGTCTGGTATAACTGCCTGACACGTGCTGAGCTGGACTCCCATTTGGTGCAACCTTGAGACCCACACTGCACTGTGTTTTGATTGTCATACCTAATGTTACTGTGATGTTACTGGTGTCAATTTTACTTTTATTTCTGTTAGTATGGTTTCCTTTTTCTTTTTATGTTAGCACCTTGTTTTTAAATATGTAAATTGTAATAATTTAATTAAGATTTTGTGTGTTGTGCTGTGTCTTTTGTGTGCACTAAATAAATGTTTTATCTATCTACATATACATTTACATAGAGCGAGTTAGAATAATTGTCCGCTAACAAACAGGGCTAATATATCAAGTTAAGTGCGTCCTCTATTGTCCTGGTCTGGACTCGGGCCAGACTTTAATGAGAAGCCTAAGGCTACTGCCCTATATATATCCCTGTATATCTATAAGTTGGCCGGTCAGTGTTTGGATTCTATAAAGTTGTTGCATTTCATGAGCTTGCGTCAGTCACTGTAAATTAAACCCTTTCTCCAATTTTATAAGTCACAATATGCACTCGTGATTTGCGGCGACTTAACTACCAAGTTGCCAGCCTTTCGGTTTCGGCGATGGAAGTAATGAAACAGGTGAAATAGTGATCAAACGCGAGCATATCGATAAATAAATTTTTATTTATTTATCGATAGGCTCGCAGATTTATTTTTTGATAATAAACTTAATTTGATTTGATTTGAAATAAAAATAAAAACACTGCACAATTTGATCAGGCCTAGCCCTTTCCATCATCAAACTACAAGACATACGGCAATGAGTCATCGGCACATGGTGCACATCCCACGCATACGCGCCAAGCGTTTTGCCACAGTATAGATATTATACTGTGGTTTCGCGAATACTTTCATTGTGCGTACAGCTAAGGAGGCTGTGACTTACAAGTTGTATGTCGTGGGTTCGAGCCCAGACAGATGCTTTACTCTGTGTAAATTATTTCATCACCACTGCTCTCAAAACGGTGAAGGAAAACATTGTGAGGAAACTGGCATGTCCTAGAATAAAAATTCCATGACAAGTGACATCCACCAACCTGCACTAGGCTCGCGTGGTGAATTACGGCAGATTCCCTCTCACAGAGAGGAGGCCTGGGTTCCAGCAGTGGGAAGATTAAAAGGCATATGATGACAGCTAAGGAGTCGAATTGAGAATATTTTTATCGCGTTTGATCACTATCTTGCCTGATGCGATTCTTGTGAAGCACGCTTGTCTAGAAGTAACCTATACACTCTTGACTTAAAGACCCCATGATTGTAGTTATCAGGAAACAAAGACTAACGGAAAGAAAAGGGAATTACTCTCCTTAGCTGTGTGCAAAATGAAAGTATTCGCAAAGCGCTTTGTACGTATAGGTGGGATGTCCACCATGTACCGGTGGCGCATTGCCGTACGTCTTGTGGTCCGATAATGATAAGGGCTAGGTGGAATCAAATTTTACAGTTCCATCGCACAGTCCCCGAAATGTAACCGATAGAAAACCGTCAGGCTGGCAACTCGGCGTCGATGATCAAGGCCTCGCCTCAAAGCTCTAGAGCTTTGAGGCGACCAGTGCATCGTTGCCGATAAGTCTCTTGGCCCGTTTGTCAATTGACTCAATTGCATCAAATGGTATTTGGGAGATCCGATCCAGAGGTGAGAGCAGTATACTCCATGAATGTCCGAACTTGCCTTATATACAAGTCGAGCAGCTGTTTAGGCGTGAAGTACCGTCTCACCTTTGCAAGGATCCCCAATCTTTTTGCAGCCAACTAAGCCTTTGCCTCAATAAATTAAACAAAATTGAGGGTCGATGTTAACGTACCACCGAGAAGGTCGAGATGGTCCGTTGTCGGCACGGTTAAAAGTTCCGCGCCAATACTTGCAAATCCTTCAGGTAAACAAAACTGATAAGCTTAAACTATGAAACTACTGAACAACATTTTTACCGTAGGTACCTAATCATTAATCAGAACAATATTTCGAACTAGAATGGAAAGGGTTTACAAGAGTTTGAAACTAAAACAGCTCTCCTGAACTAAATCCCTCGAAACAAAGCGGTGGCGCGGTGATTCAGGTAGTCGAGGAGCGGACCCCAAACTTTCATCCCATGATCCGACCAGTTGAGTAAAGAGTTTATGTAGGTGCTTCACCAATCGGAGTTAGTTCTTTGGGATAGATAGATCTATTGGTATCAATGTGTGTAAGTTCTCGTATATTGTTGCTTACGAAACTCGAATACGAACTAAGAGAGGTGGTGGAATGGTCATTGTACTTTCAAAACAAGTGACATCGGGAAATTCTATGATGAAAATACGAAGGTAAAAAAACCGGCCAAGTGCGAGTCGGACTCGCGCACGAAGGGTTCCGTACCATTACCGCAAAAAATGGCAATAAAAACACGTTCTGTTTTTAGTATTTGTTGTTATAGCGGCAATAGAAATACATCATCTGTGAAAATTTCAACAGTCTAGCTATCACGGTTCATGAGATACAGCCTGGTGACAGACAGACAGACAGACAGACGGACCGCGGAGTCTTAGTAATAGGGTCCCGTTTTTACTCTTTGGGTACGGAACCCTAAAAAAAAACAGCATAGAACAAAATATAGGTACACTGACCAAAGGCAAGTTTGATGATGCTATGCTATATTTTATGTTTGCATTTAGCTATAACGTGATAAAACTTGCATAATATTACTCTTAAAACTTTATACTACTCACGCCGCTCTGTAATCCACTTTACAACTATAACACGGCGGAAAACTGCAAGTTAACGCAAACTTCAGTAATCTCTGTAGTCAGATTATTATGCCTACATTAATATAATCGTTGTTAGCATCGGCTAAGTAACAGCTGCATGGATCGATCTTCGAAGTTGAGCAACACTTGCCCAGGTTGGTCCGTGGATGGTTGACCATGTGGATGTGGAGTTTAGTCGCAAACTATGCTTCAGCTCTTATTCTGCTTTCTCTGCACACAACATGCAGCCAAAGTAACCTATTTAATGCCGCCGACGATGCCGTAGAAGAGACGAAGTATTGAACCGTGAAAACATACTCAATCTACGATTGAACCGAACAAGCAAAAAGTTTAATAAAAATAGTAACCCTACTAAGGTTTTTTTTAGACTTTGTCACTCGGGCCTTATATATATACGTGGGACACTCAGAAAGTTTTGCGAAACTAAAAAAAAATTTTCTATACGTACATATATTTTTATTAAATCTTTTCAAAGTACTTTCCACCAGCCTCTATACAAAGATTCATGCGCCTAAACCAGTTTTCAAAACACTTTTTCCAGTCCGCCGCAGACACCTCGTTTACAGCCTGCTCGAACGCAGCCAGCGCATCTTCCGGCGACGAAAATTATATCCCTTTGAGCTGATTTTTTATTTTTGGGAATAAAAAGAAGTCACACGGTGCTAGATCAGGGCTGTAAGGAGGGTGACCCAGGAGTTTGACTGGCGTGCTGTCCAGGAAGTCCCTCGTTTTGAGTGCGGTGTGCGCAGGTGCATTGTCGTGGTGGAGCAGTAGCCCGCGGAGCCCTGTGTTTGGTCGCTTGTTGCTTATAACAGAGAAAACTTCTGGCAAACATTTGGTAGTATACCATTCGGCATTAATGCTTCTTTGATCCCGTAAGGGAATTGATACCAAGTGGCCAGTCAAATTAAAAAAGCTAGCGATCAAAATCTTACCCCCGCTTCTAGATCGCTTCACTTTGGTAGGCGTTGGCTCATTTTGAAACACCCAAACAGTCGACTGACGCTTGGTTTTTGGGTCGTATTGATAAATCCAGGACTCATCACCTGTAACGATGTCGTAAACACGCCGAGACGAGCCTGCTTCAAATTTGTTAAGCATATCACGGCACCATTCCACCCGGGCCTGCTTCTGAGCATCGGTGAGGTTGTGCGGCACCCAGCGTGATACTATCCTCCTCACGCGAAGATGGCTGTGTAGAATCTCGTGAACGCTTCCCGATCCAATCTTCAATATGTGTTGAATCTCCTGATATGTAATTCGCCTATTGTCTTGGATTAAATTTTTCACTGCTAGCACGTTTTCTTCGGTAACAGCCGTCAAAGGGCGACCGCTTCTTTCGTCATCCCCCAAAGTTGGTCGACCGCGCTTGAATTCGTTATACCAACGATACACGGTTGCCTTGGAAGGGCCTTCATCCATGAATGCCATTTGAAGTCTATCGTACGATTCATCCGGTTTCAGGCGACACTTGAAATCGTATAAAATCATAGCTCTAAAATGTTCCCGGCGCAGATCCATATTTCAGTGAGACACAATACTTTGAATTAACTCGCAAAAAATGTGGAGGGAAATTTTGAAATTGGAACTTACTTATTTTTACTTATAAATAATCATATTTTCGAAAAACATTATAACTGGCCAGTCTCCCATATATAAAAACTTTTTTTCGCAATACTTTCTGAGGGGCCTGGTATAACGAATTGATTGACCTCTTTGATATTCATCACAATCGGATGAATAGTTTTGGCTCTACGGAGGAACATATATGTAAATACAAACATACATAAATAGATTGCTAAAATTATAACCCTTTCTTTTGGTTACGCCGTGGCCGGGTAAAAAAATAAACCTATCCTGCCAGCTATACGAAGAAGAAATCTTCCTAAAGGCTTAATAAAAGAACTCATTGTATTTTTCTCTTGTCTCTCTATACAATTAAGTATTCTGCCCGCCGTATTCACAATTATCGTAGCAAATGAGCTATATATCAGTGCGAGGAGTCATTAGTAGTCATTACTCACTCACAGCCCATTAAGTCTTTAGTGGCTGTACTAAAATATACTAAAAGATTCCACTAAATAAAACTTTTATGGCTCTCTGATTAGATTCATTAGACTGTTGGAGGCCTATTTGAGGAACTCGATAGACATTTTCATGATTATAATTTGTAGGTAGGTAAGTATATACTGTCTTGATTCTGTACCCGGAAAATGCAGGCAGGTATGTTTTCTTGAGTACGTGGTTACTTGGAGACTAAACACCGATTTCTGAATTAAGAATTTGCGACGCCTGAGGACATGACAAACTTTAGTATTTGCACGGGGTCTCATTGTTAACAGAGAAAATTTTGTTCAAATAAATCTCACTAGATGGCGCGACATGTACACACAATTCAATAGAATGTGTGTAAAATTAACATTATCTGGAATTGAACTTAAACATTGTATGTTCTTGTTTAATCAACTCTCCTAAGTACAAAATTGTGGAATATTGGGCTCTTAATTCACATTTCAAAGATTATTTGAACGGATCATTTAAAATTGATGCCATAGATGGCGCATTTTTAAATTTCTGAGGTATTCAACTCGATTGTTAAAATTTGCATTTTTACACATTTTGGTGCAAAAAAAACTGTAACAACGTGCAAAAAAATACTATAAAACGAACCTTCACTGTATTTAAAGAAAAAAATATTCAGGAACCTAGTAAACCCTTTTACTTGCAAGGCTCTGCTAACACCATCTATTGCCGTGAAATGGGATCGAACGCGATTGATGTACTCACAAAAATAACAAGAATAAGCAGATGAAAAACGCTAGTTACGTCGGCACGGTTTTTTTGTATGGGATGAGGCATCTGTATGCTAGTATTATATTATCTGTGGTATTTGACAAGTTCTTAGCTCCAAATACTCGATCAAAATACGGGCAAATATTTATCGAACTTCGGTCAAGAATCTCTGAAATATTTCCAAATCTTTTCGTATTTATTAAATCTTCTGTAATATATAAAAACCGGCCAAGTGCGAGTCGGACTCGCGCACGAAGGGTTCCGTACTTGGTAAATTGCGGTTTACGATTTATGATGTATTAAAAAAAAAACTACTGACTAGATCTCGTTCAAACCAATTTTCGCTGGCAGTTTACATAGTAATGTACATCATATATTTTTTTCAGTTTTATCATTCTCTTATTTTAGAAGTTACAGGGGGGGGGGCACACATTTTACCACTTTGGAAGAGTCTCTCGCGCAAACTATTCAGTTTAGAAAAAAATGATATTAGAAACCTCTATATCATTTTTGAAGACCTATCCATAGATACCCCACACGTATGGGTTTGATGAAAAAAAATATTTTTAGTTTTAGTTTCAAGTATGGGAGCCCCCAAAATTTATTGTTTTATTTTTATTTTTGTGTGAAAATCTTAATGCGGTTCACAGAATACATCTACTTACCAAGTTTCAACAGCATAGTTCTTATAGTTTCGGAAAAAAGTGGCTGTGACATACGGACGGACAGACAGACAGACAGACAGACAGACAGACATGACGAATCTATAAGGGTTCCGTTTTTTGCCATTTGGCTACGCAACCCTAAAAATGAATCGTAAAATGTGTTGGTAAGCGGATAACTTAACAACGCCTGGACCAATTTGGCCATTTTTTTTTTTTTATGTTCGTTGAAGTTCAAAGATGGTTATAAAATAGGTTAGGTTAAACGGTTTTTTTTTTTTAGGGTATGGTAGTGTAGGGTATTGTAGGGTAGTGTTGGGTATTGTAGGGTAGGGTAGTGTACGGTAGGGTAGGGTAGTGTAGGGTAGGGTAGTGTAGCGTAGGGTAGGGTAGGGTAGCGTAGGGTAGGGATGTCAGTGTAGGGTAGGGTAGTGTAGGGTAGTGTAGTGTAGTGTAGTGTAGGGTAGTGTAGGGTAGGGTAGTGTAGCGTAGGGTAGGGTAGGGTAAGGTAGGGTAGGGTAGTGTAGGGTAGGGTAGTGTAGGGTAGGGTAGTGTAGGATAGGGTAGGGTGGTGTAAGGTAGGATAGGTAGGGTAGATAAATGTTTGGTGTTTTTATGGCAAAACAAATTTTGCCGGGTCAGCTGAATGAATAAATATTATTATGATCTAATATTTTCTCTAGTCTTTGAAACATAAGTATGTGACAGAATGTAAGTATCATCATCATCAGCCTTGTACGTTCCCACTGCTCGGATAGAGGCTTCCTCTCTGTGAGAGGGAATTGGTCATAATCCCCCACCCGGGTCGGGTTTGGTGGATGTCACATGTCTTCAAATTTTTAGCTTTAGGACATTCCGGTTTCTTCACGATGTTTTCCTTCGCCATTTTGAGAGCAATGGTGATTCAATACATTACACAAAGTAAAGCGCCTGCCTGGGTTCGAACCCTAGACCTACAACTTGTAAGTCGCGGTTGTTATCACTTGGCCACCACTGCTCTCATCTCTTATTCACATATTATTTATTTAATAATGAATATTAGGATCAATGTGCCGATCCTTACATCTAATTTTTTCTGTTTCTTCTCTAATGTTTGAAACATTATGTAAGTATGTATAACATATAATAATCTGAAATATTTGACACTGGTTTCCCTGTGTAATATGGGTAGAGCTTTAATTTTCTGTTAATAACAACATAATTATTACAATTACAATCTGTTTGTTAAGCTTATCTTCTCGTGATAAAGTTGCACTGCTCTAGTTTAAAACATAGCCATTCAGTTGCAGTAGGCGACATCTTCGAGCTCATATAATTAATTCACTGTGTAGGGTGCAACTGATACATAAATTATCATAACGTACGTATTAATATCTCCTATAACCGTTTGAAAAATAAATTCTCATTTGCGGGATAAAGAATGAATAGACATCCTCGCTTTCATTTGATTTGAAAGCTATGCGTATATTATGGGTGTGTGCGTTTGTGACAATAGGCATACCGTGCCAAAGTAATTTTGACGTTACTTACGGTTAAATATCAATGCGCAATGTGTTATATGTGAGGTCATCAAAGCGAAGTATGACTCCACGCAACTTTGTGAGATATATATACAATGTCCCACAGATAGGCACAACGTCACACCGTAAGCGCCTGCCTGTGTTCGGACCCACGACCTACGACACGTAAGTCAGGTAATTACGAGTATGTAGACATAATTATAACAAACTTAACATTTAAACGACGAAAAAAAAAGTATCTACCTCTATCTAGGTGGTTATTTTTCTTATAGACATCAATTTCAGTTGCAATCATTACTGAAATACTGAATGAGAACTACATTTTGTATTCGAATAAAACGAAAAGCTTCGGCATTTTCAGTTGATACTTTACATATATTTTTATATGAATTTCGTTCAAAAACGAATGAGGCAGACTACAGAATATTTCAAGAGATGGAGATGATCAATCAAAATATTTCCAAAGGTAGTAATTATGTTTCGGTGTTCCGGTGATAACTGCTCAGTTCGTTGTTTTCGAATAAACAGCTTTTACATTAAAAATATTTTCGCGTATAAAATTCTGAGAAGTTATTATAACTTTAATATGTTGAAACAGGGACAGTACGTAAAACAAAGTATATTTCATGAAATACCTAAACATGTAGGTATGTTCGAGGAAACTCAAACTATAAGTAAGCATCTATTAACCTATTTTTTCTGGCAGCATTATACTTCAAAATAAAAAACAAAACAATTGGCAGTACTTTTAACAAAACCGACTAAGTAAAAAGAGGAATGACTAATTCATATCCAAATAATTTAATTATTATTCCACTCAGATCTCTAATTCTACAGACCAACCTTCCAAATTTACGTGTTAAAAGGCCTGCGTGAATATCCAGAGGCCCTCGTGAGGTTTTACCGGGCATCAGTCCCTAATGAAAATGAAGAGGCGTGAATAATGGTCGCTTTACACGAGGTGAGTTTCTAGCTTTGAATAGGCGAGTATCGGGATAAGTTCACTCGTGTTAACAGTAAAATGTTACTCGCATGTAGAAAGCCGAAATCTTGAAAACAAAAAAAATACACAGTAATATTACTTCATTTTCGGAATTCAGTGTCAAAAAACGAAGAAACGGAAACATGAACATCGACTTCCGACATTGAAGTTATTTTTCACTTTGTATTGTTTTTAATTGGAAGTCGTTTGTATTTTTTCGATATTTTTTTTTACACTTTTTAGTGGTGGTACAAAACGGGTAAGTTTTAAAGTAGTAGTAGTAGTAAAGTAGTAGTAAATTGCCTATAATGCCAGAATAGATTACCCGAATGAAACTTGAACTAAACCGGTGGAAAGAGAGTGTACCAGGGTGAACTGTACAAATCTGCATACCCCGTTAAAGTCGTGATGTTATATTATGAAATGTAAACAACAAACAGACATGCTATCGCAGCTATACCGAGAGATTCGCCGCCATCATTTATTGAAGAGTTCTGTTCTATATCACCGAAGTTCTTCATCAGATATTCCCCAAAAATGGGACCACCAATTTAAATTAGACCACATGAGAAGCACCAGCTTTCAAATAAAAAAAAAACAACAAAGTCGGTTCAGAGTTCAAAGTTCTGAAGTAAAAAACAATAAAAAAACATTCAAATTTTATACCTCCTCCTTTTTGAAGCTTGTAAAAATTATAGAGTTCGAGCAGAGAGCCAATTCAATTAATTATTATGAAAGTCCCACCCATACGCACAAAACGTTTTGGGAACACTTTCATTATGCTTACAGCTAAGGAGTGGAATTCCCTGCCGGAGTCTGTGTTTCCCGATAGCTACAATCTAGGGGTCTTTAAGTCAAGAGTGAATAGGTTTTTTCTAGGCAAGCGTGCTTCACCGTCGACCACATTATCGCTTTCCATCAGGTGAGATAGTGGTCAAGCGCAAGCCTATAGAAGATAAAAAAAAAGAAAGAAGTTCACATCATTTGTCAAAAAAACCTCTAATTATTCTTAAATGTTCACGACCTATCGATATCAAATTTTATTTGTTTACAGTACGATGGGATTTACACAATAAACCCCAAAAAAATAACAAATTATTATAAAAATAAAAATAGCCGACTGCTAAAAATAATAACTGAAAAGAGTAAAAACAAGTACGTTTCACAGTATAATTTATACATTAAATATTATGAGGTGCTGCCAGCGCGCCAGCGGTGACAAACGAAGTTTTGGAAGGTTTTCTATAATTTTTGTTTGTCCCCGCCAAGAAATTGTAACTTTCCCTTTTTTAGGGGGGCCGAAATATTTAAAAATTGTATAGCCTATGCCACTCCTACAATTGAGAAGAATCCAACGACACATACGTCATAATCCGGCCAGTTGTTTGAGCTGTAGAGCGCGTTAAAGAAATGGACATACATACATGCTTACATACATCAAACTAAAGTTTTTGACATTGATTGCCGCTCAGATGAGAGTGCGACTGTAATTTGAACGTTTTTACCTGACTGCCCAGGAGGGAGGGTAAGTCACTTCAGAGTTCAGTAAAAAATTCAGTAGGTAATCATATTCCAATGTAGTTATTCCGTCAAATCTAAACACAGTCATAAGTGCGATAATCGACTGCAGTGTCTCGCATGTTTCAATTCTCGCTTCTCGACAATCTAAATATGTCTAAACGAGTCTTTAAACGAGTGACCCCAGTCGGTCAGCCAAGTGTGACTCAGATGTAGGCCACGGTCAGCAAGCTCGCCCCTCAGATTTACATATTTTCTACTTTAATTTGTACGTAAATCACAGAGCTCTGTGCACGGAGGGTTCATATTACCTGAAACTAATGATCCCTCTTTACTTGTATGTATGCTGTGGTTAGTGGATATTGTTGTACTGGAGTTTTAGTTTGAGAATGGGTGTATTTTTTTAGGCTGTGGATAAAATAGGGGCTGGTTCGAGGCATTGCTATATTGTTGAGATAAAGGCGAAAATTCTTGAAATGAAAAGGATGAAGAATGAAAATTCCTAGAAGGCGCTGCGCGGGTAGTTCTTAAGTTGAAAAAGAAAAAGGCTATAACTAGGGTACCTAATAAGTGTAAACTTATTACAAAACTGGGCATGTTTATTTTGTGAGTATAAAACAAAACAGTATGTCGTTTTGTATGTAGGTACGTATTTCCCATACTTGTTTAATGTGCAAATAAAGAACAGAATGTAGCAACATCCCAATTTATAACGGAACAAAAAAGAAAACATGATTTCCTTAATAAGAACCGAGTTTTTCGCCAAAATTTTAGGTCAATCGTAACAAAATACTTTGCTTACTTTTATTTTGTTTCAGAATATCGAAGTACTTATTTACCGATCATTAAATGTTCTGTAAGTTAGGGACGTGACTGAAACCTGCCGATGGTGAGGTTTGGGACGGTTATGAGACCCAATATGTAAGCCTGGATTAATGGCTCGCCAGTTTCATATGTAGGTATACACACTTGAGCCAGGGAATTTATTCTGTTCGTTACAACGTTATTACATACCAGGACACCATATAATAAATTAGTTAGTATCGAAGTCCGAAAGAATCCGATTTCCATTCATTCTCTTAACTATGTTTGCCTTCAAGAAAAGTTTATGATTGATTACTCGTATAGAGCTTTTGAACAAACAAGAGCGCTTTTTTATTTAAGGTGCCAGTGCCGCACAGTTACTCAGCAATTAATGTTTACTTGTGTATGACTGCTTTACAGATCATAAGCACCTAATGTTAGCTTTAAATCCAATCTGTTTACAATAATTACAACGCATATAAAGTTCGAATGCAGTAGATTGCGTGTTAGTTGCAATAAAACCTACAAAATGAAACTAAACGATATAAATAAAATGAATAACTGTTATTTAGCAGTTTCCTAAGATAAAAGGTTGTTCATTGGTCGAACTAGCCAATCGATTTTAAAACGCATTCTGGAAAATATGACTGCGTGTGGAACCGGCTTGCATGAATAGTGAGCGCTATACTTTTATGTATGCCTCTAAACCGAAAAGCACTGACCGGTTTTTCATGTTCCCCTGGTACAGCAAATAAAATGTTCAGCGAGTCAATTTATGTTTTACGTTGATTTTACTTTCACTGTTTCATAGGCCGTTGATTTATTTACCTGTATTCGTTAACAGAGTGATTTTAACATTGAACAGTGTTTCTATGAAAAGTGTATTGGATCCGTGGAAAAAAAAACAACTTTCTGTAGGTACAAATATTTATAAACGGCCAACATGTTTGCACAGAAATTACAATAAAATTCATGGAGAAAATTGAACAGTATCCATCTACCTATCAGTCCGATTTGACAAAAGATTTTTTTCAGTCAAATTACATCCACTGCTGGACATAAACCTCCTCCAAGCTTCACCACATCGACGGGTCCTGTGCTTATAATAGTCTGCAGAATATAGTAAAACGCAGCCTGGAGTTTTACTAACGTATATTGACAAAACACAATCAGGATTGCATTACTATAACCTGCCAGTAGTCGCCGGTACGAACTACAACAGAGGTTTCATATAAATACTAGACTGTAGCCTGGACTGTCAGCACGTTTTATAGTTAATCATTACACCAGCCTCAACCAAGCTTATCTGCGGACTCTCCCATAGCATATTCGGAGCATATTTTATCTTGCTCTGCGTGCCCTGTTGCGAGCTCTCGTGAGGAGCTTATAGCTGCATCAGCTGGTGGCGATGCCGTGGCCAAATACTGGGCCAGGCAAGGTATTTAGCTAAAAAGTTTGTCATCGACAAGGTAAGAAGAAGAATTAAGCCTAGCTATAGTTCTGCAGTCATTCACTGCTCTCATCTCTGGGACGGATCTGCCAAATGCCAGCTTGATGCACTAGAGATGATTGAAAGGCGGACCAAGAGCCTCATCGGCAATGAGGCACTGGTTAAGTCAAAGCTCCAGAGCCTTGAACATCGTCGCCGAGTAGCCAGCTTGTCGGTTTTTTATCGGTTGCATTTCGGGGAGCGCGCGATGGAATTGCATGATCTAACTCCGCCAAACCCGTTTCATCATCGGACTACAAGACGTACGGCGATGCGCCATCGGTACATGGTGGACATCCCACCCATACGCACTAAAAGTTTTGGAAATACTTTCATTATGCGTACAGCTAAGGAGTGGAATTCCCTGCAGTCCGTGTTTCCCGATAGCTACAATCTAAGTGTATTTAAGTCAAGAATGAATAGGTTACTTTAGGCAAGTGTGCTTCACCGTCGACCACACCATCGCTTACCATCAGGTGAGATAGTGGTCAAGCGCGAGCCTATTCGAATTAAAAATAAACAATTTGCCGTGTATATGCAGTATGACCGCATAGTTCCAATCTACGAAAGTGTTATTCAACGCAATGTTCAGTTGAAAACCTAAAAAAAATAGCGAAAATTAACCTATGTATTATGTATAGTCAACTTCACGAAAGTGATATCGTTTTTTAACAAGTTACCTGCATATATTATTATTCAGCAGGAGGACAATATTAGCCCCATGATATAAAAAATCAAGGGCTCGCCCCAAGTTCTTCTATGAACTTTTATCCCGCGATGCCCCGAGGCCCGAAACATCGGCATGCATCCTCGCCACCATCTTCAGTACCATTGAATGGAGGCTTTTTACCCAGAAGTATTAAACTACGGAACACATTAACTACGGAAATCCCTCTTTAACGTTACGGAGTAAAGCCTCTTTCAAAATGATACCATGAACGTGTGGTTGACTGTTCCTATCGACGAGTAGGTACTTCGTTACATAAATGCGGCTTACGTCACGTTTTATATTAACTTTGGCTAACGTGACAAAAAAACGTGCCCGACACCGTTTTAATTTTTTAGGCTTTGAGGATTAAATAATTATAATAGCGTCCCGTGACTCCGCTTGCTCGGACTGTTTTTAATTTTGCCGGGATTAATGTTCGAACAGGTATCAAGCTACCTTTCTGTATAGAAATGTGTTTTTATTTGAACTGACTGCGTGCCAAAATAAGAAATAATAAAGAGCCTCCACGAATGATAGACACAAAATTTTACTTAAATATAATTATAATTATGAATAACTCTAGTCTGAATCATGAATAACCCTGGGTTAGAGCGAGAGTTGCGGTCGCTCTAGGCGCCAGATGGCAAGAGGTGCCAAAAAGTCTAATTCAAAAATCAATTTCCAGCGCTATAATCAATTTTGATCGCGCCTTTTCTTAAGTGTTGACATTTGCAATAAAAGTTGATTATAAAAAAATTGGCAATTTTTATTTATTTAATATCACACTAAAACTATAAAGGCGAAAGTTTGTAGTGTGTATGTTTGTTACTCTTTCACGCAAAAACAGAGATAGATTATTATCTGGAATAGCACATAGGATACTTTTTATCCCGGGAATATGTTCTCTTGCGATAATTTTCGACTATAATTTTTCAGAAGCTAGTTTAACGCAAGACCGAAGTAGAATTTACGTTAAGTGAAAGTGTCGACCAAAGAGCGTTGAAAGACAATCTCGCTCTACTCTGATCAAGGACTAGATCCGGTGCTGCCTGTGGTGCACACAGAGTAGTCAGCGGTCCCACTACTACCTTACTTATTGACTAGTATCTTCCTTACAGCACAGCACTTTTTCTAAAAAAGAAGAATCATGAACTTATTCCAACTATTTATATTTCGTGACGATACGAGAAACGGAAAATCACTTGAAAGCGTGAAAAGTCTATCCTATAAGATGCTTATGAAGCTGCTTATCTGCTTACCTTCAGTAAAAACAACCAGTAGTTCTATCTAAACGTGTAACATAAATAAAAAGCTTTGTAGATATAATAAGCTTATGAAAATGGTAAGATGAGCAAGAAAAAGTCGATTTGATATTTAGTTTTTTTTTTCTTCTTTACCTACTTTATTTTGTCCCAACAACAGAAAAATATGAAGAAAATAACCACGATACGGTCTTAAATTATTTAAGTATCTCTTTATATTTTCTCACAATACTAAATGCCGGCTTCTAGAGTTTATAGTTATAAGCCCTTATTAGGAAAGAAAACCATATTACACTAAACTTTATGTTTGATATGAACAGATGCCAGCTATACAAACTCCTTTCAAGATACCACTATCATAAAGGCCGGCCGGATTACTGTTTGGCCTTATCATCCAATTAAACTAAGGCACAGTACACACACTAGAGCATTAGGGAGCTAAAAGCGATCGATGCTACGCCTCATGTCACTAGGCTTAGGTAGGGTTGGCAGACCAAGGCTTAGATGGAAAACTTAACCATTTTCCAGTTATGGAGTAATGGAGATGGAAGCATCTTCGAGAAGAAAAGCTGTAAATGAAGGTAATTAGTCAAGAAACCCATCTGCTCCAAGCATATATATGTTTCAGGAAGCCGTAGACACCAATCGGATCCGATTTTACAAGCTTTACCTATATGACCTTTCTTTCGTATGTCATGTGTGTCCGGCAAATTGGCACGGGATCTTTTCTAAATGTTTAATTGTAATATTAATGTGTAAAAAGTCGTTGGTGTGCCTTATTAATAAATAAATAAATAAACTTGTAATCTGGGGGCACGGTAGAGACCCCGCCAAAACGAGCCAAGCGAAGCGCAAGGGCATTTCCTACCTTTTCTCAAAGTGCTCCGTCGTTTTTTTTAACCCTCTACACCTACTTGAACCTAACTTGGGTTCGGATTATATCATATTCACAAAACTCTCTTAATATGATGTTAATAGTGGACTTATTAAGTATATAAAGTTTCATTTGCGTAGCTCTTATGCTTTAGATTTTATTGATATCTAAAAGCTCCGATTTCGTCACTGACTGACTCCCTCACTGATGATCACGAGACCATATGGCTCGCACTGTCAAAAAGTTATCAGATCTCATCTAGAGCAAAGCTTCTAACTCTACAAGTCCTAACTTCACAATCTCTACACCTTAGTCAATATGTGACTTGGCCGTTTCACTACCGTGACATGGGCGTAAGGTGAAATATTTATACACTGTTCATTATTTTTCTGTTATACAATAGTTCTTGTAGTAAAGAAACATGGCGACAAGGAGTTGCGCATACGAAATATGTGAAACCTATAAGTGGCGACTTCTAGTAACGAGGAATGTGACCTTTCTCCATTATTTAGCACAAAAGCAAACAAGAACAAAATTGATGTAACAAAATTACCTATTACAATTCGTTCAACACAAACATTATAATTTTACCAGACATTAGTTTTATCCTGTCTAGAAACCCTAAGAGGGTTAATGAGGACGTAAATGTTTCTCGACTAAGATCTTGAAGAATTTAAATACATTTGTGACTGATACTGCGTGCTTTTGGCTAAGAACCTAAGGGGAGTGTTATACTATCATAGATCTATGAGTCATATTTATAAACTTTAAAACGATTTAAAACCCTTTAAATACGCCAGTATTTACACCTATAATAAATAGATACGAGTATCGCTGTCTTAGCATAAACTTTGCGGCTCAACGTCATCATAAAACCCAATTTTCCCCGAACCACGGGTTTATACAACCCTTCCTCCGACACTATTTGACTTTCATTACAACGAAAATCTTCAGAACATTTCAACCGCCGTTATTCAAACAAAGTAAGAAAGATACCATCAAAATTACGCCTACAAATTCTAAAAGGTATAATAAGTCGGGATTTGTTCTACCGCTAAATATTAATGAAAACTTTACGGCATTACCTTAAATTGATCACTTTCATGAAAGTAATTAATGTAAGCTATATTATTAGTCCCCTACGTTATTGAACGGGCAGGATTTCATTAATTCCCTTTATGAGGAACCCCGAGGGGTTCTAGTAAAATATAGCCACTAAGGTGTACCGGCGAGACTTACAGGGAATTTCGGGCATGTTGTCCCTTCGGCTAATTTGATACTGAGGCAAAGTTTTTGCCAGTTCAAATAGACTTAAATTTTTTATACGGCTGTTGTTTCCACAAAATTCCGGCCTGTTATTAGAAGGTAACAGCAATACTAAAGAGCAACGGTTTGGAACAATTCTGGAAGGAATGCGGTGCCCAAAAGTTTGCTTATTTCGGATTTGTTTTTGTAATAGGTATTCTATCCTTCTTTTATGAATTTTGCAGGTGTTCTTTAGAACATATGCAATAGGGTCAAAAAGTTAGAACAACAATGAACATATCTACCTAATTAGGTAATTACCACATACCTATTCCGATAAAAAGGGCCTGACATATCCCTAAACACAGGGCCGAATAAATAAAACAATTTATATTCATATTATTTATTAGACACTAACAAACATATACAAATATAAAAAGGACAACTTATGTACAAAGGAGAGTGAGCTTAACCCATAACAATCTTAGTAGGTCGAATATCAATAATCAACTGTCCTATGAAAAATTGTACGTTTCGCCTAAACTCCCACCGCTAAAATCTGCAGGTTTTTTAAAACTTTGTTTTAATTAATGAAACTTAATAGTAGAATAGATTGCTGCTGGGTTGCCTGGCAATAGGATTATTGGAAGACAGAAGATCTTCAGCGCCACTTTATGAAGTAAGTAAATAATGTAGAATGGAGTAAGTAAGTGTACTTATCCACTTACTATACAGTTATGCACCTTCGAGGAATACAAACATGATTGTATGTTTAAGGTAAGTTTAGGCTGGTTCATCATTTAGAAGCATTACGTTTGTTTAGGGATCCTTGACTAAGGTTGTTTGTTATTTTAAGATCAGCTCAAATGTTATGTCAAGAGTAGCATTACGGAAGTAAAATGCCTTGATGATACTGATGGATGTTTTGCTGATCTAAACAATATTGATCGTAAGCATTAAGTATTGCTGAGCATGAAGTTCTGGGTTTGACGCCCGGGTATGGCAAAGTTAAATAAGAAATTTCTCAGTCCGCCGTGGTGGCTATAGGCGAGCCTACTTGAGAAATTCCCCATTACTCGTGGGATTTGCCTCTATCAGGAAAATATGAGTGTATCTGCTATAGGGAAGCTGCTGCTAGAAGTAGGAATGTGTATGTGTGTGTTGTGTCTTTTCGTAGCGATGAACTTAAATTATATCTCAAATTTTCTTTTTCTTTTTGATGGAGGGATAGTGGTCTATCGCGAGCCTACATATAAAATTTAGGCTAGCGCTAGACCACTATCCCACCTGATGGTAAGCAATGATATGGTCGACGGGTCACTGGTCTCAAATGATGTTTCAACTTTTCTCAAATTTTTATCTGATCAGTATGTAGCCACCTGGACAGCTCTGTCATTTGCCTCTTTCAGATTCTGAAAGGTTCAGGCGGCTGGGCATGCTGAAAGAGGGAAAAGTAAAGAGGTGCATGAAAGGAGTCTCCCCAAGCGGCGTTAAACATATCATGTTGCAATCCTAAACGCCCGGCACACCCTGGACAGCTAGCACCCTTTACAGCAGGGTCTAGCTGACTAATCCTTTCACCACAATGACTCAAACTCAAAATGTACGTATATAATATCTCTGTCTAACTTTACGGGGCGTACAGTCCTGATGTTGATAAAATTATCTATCAATATTTATAAAGTACCTACAAACACGACTTAGTCGGTTCTGGCGTTGACCATAAGCCTTGAATTAAACAACATTTAAATTCCAAATCCTTCATTCATCATTAATCACAACCAGTCACATTTATTCTTCACTCTTCAAAATAAACGTATCGCTAAGCTTCTAAGCCAAAAGGTCGTTTTTAACTTATTTATTTTCGGTTAAATTCAACGCATTTGCCGAGCGTAAAGCTGACCCGAGGTTGATAAACAAATGTAATTCGCATCTTGTTGGACGAGAATTTCGTGATGCCTCGCTTACCTAACAATTTGGACGCCGACAGATTCCTAATCAAATTAAAATTTTATCCAGATTTCGCTTTCGGGGCAGAGAAAAATTCGTTTCATTTTTACTTCCCTACAACAGTTTCGTGAGGCAAGGTCCTGGCCAAATTAAAAACTCAAATCATCAAATGCAAAAAGGTTTTTACCAAAAAGTTCTTTTTCTAAATATTCAGTGGAACTCTTTAAAACTTCGCATAAATCCAGAAACTTTCTTTTAAATCTTTACAAACGAAAATATTAGGCCGATTATTATTTTACCTTTATGGTCCGGATAGAAGGATTTTAATACTTACCAGATAGGATAGGATAGAACAGGATAGGAGATTTATTATATTTATCATATTTATCATATTTAACGAGACCTTCGTATATTTTATTACAGAATGATTTTGCTACAGAAAGGGTATTGTGCGGCAGACAATTCATTGAAGCATTTAATTGATTTAGGTTCAAATAAATATTCTCTAAATGGCTTTCTGAAATCATTGGCATTAATGTAGTTATAGTGACCCTTATATTCATTCGCGAGGAATTTCCAGGGGTATCGTTTTTTTGAAATGGGATTTCAGGGTAAAAACTATAACCCAAGGAAAGAGGGAATAGTGATCAAAGGATTGCCTAAATATTTCCCTACATTTGTTTATGCCCGATTTACGAAATATCTATCTGCGTTTGTTTATGCATTCAGAAACACAGCTACTTTTAATTGAGAATAATTCACATAATATATATACAAGCAAAATTAAAAACAATAAAAAACCTCCGAAATATTTTTATTTTTTACACTAGCGGACGCCTGGCGGTTTCACCCGCACTGTTCCCGTTCCCGTGAGAATACAAGGATAAAAACTAGCCTGTGTCACCCGGGGATAGTGTAACTTCCCAACGGTGATAGAATTTTTGAAATCGGTCCAGTAGTTTTTAAGTTTATTCGTTACATACAAAAATGGTCAAACGCGAGCCTATAGATAAATAAAAAAAAAAAGAAAAAAAAAAAGAAATACAAATCTTTCTTCTTTATAATATTAGTATAGAAGTGTTGATAATTTATCTAGTAATAGACACGCTTAGATCGACAATCTATCACGACACTACACGATATCTTGCGGAAACAGCCCGATTCAAACAGGAAAACTCCCATAACTTTTAAACGGCTGAACTGATTTTCATCAAACATTGCTAGGAACACTATCGATAAAGTTATCTTTGAAACAAAAAATAAAATCGGTTCATCTTTTTTGGAGCTATGATGCCACCAATACACATTTGTGTATCTGTCTAAAAAACAAATACGCATCATCATCATCAGCCTATTAATGTTCCCACTACTGGGACACAGGCCTCCTCTCTGTGAGAGGGAATGGGCCGTAATCCCACGCGGGCCCAGTGCGGGTTGGTGGATGTCACATGTCTTCGATTTTTTGGTTGTAGAACATGCCAGTTTCCTCACGATGTTTTCTTTCACAGTTTTGAGAGCAGTGGTGATGAAATAATTTACACAAAGTAAAGCGCCTGCCTGAGCTCGAACCCACGGCCTACAAATTGTAAGTCGGGGCCGATACCACTAAATACGCATATTATACTCAAACACACAAACTCACATATACATAAACACACAGGTATCAAACTTATAACACCCCTTCTTTTCCGTCGGGGGTTAAAAACCATTACCTACGCAATAATTCATTAATATTCTTACTAAGTATGTTTAAAGTTATGAACAAGTAAAATTTCACAAATTATAAAACCCCCGACACATTTATCTTGCGAAAACACCCCGATTCAAACAGTAAAATGCCTATAACTTTGGAACGGCTAAACCGATTTTATTCAAACATAGCTAAGAACACTCTCGAAAAAATTACCTTTCAAACAAAAAAAACTAAATCGAAATCGGTTCACCCGTTTAGGCGCTATGATGCCACAGACAGATATACAGATACACAGATACACAGATACACAGATACACAGATACATAGATACACAGCAACACACGTGAAACTTAAAACCCCCCCTCTTTTTCCGGCGGGGGTTAAAAATAACAACCTCTGCAAAGGCAAATGAAAAGGATTATTTAAATTTTTCAATTTCTGTTTCATATTTATGAATTTTATGGAAAACTAATTGAATATATGATATTGTAATTGTATCCATAGGTAGGTATATTTTCTATCTGCTTACTAATAATCAGTGAAATATAATTTCTAAGCATAAAAATAATAAACAACTAACTGGGCATCTGGCAATCTGGGCACTTTTCACGTCGACAGCGATGTGGACGAATTTTATGACGCCCTATGACCCCCGCCCTTTTATTCGTAGTTTTATTTTATTTTTATTTAAGTGTATTTATAGGTAGTTATTTTTAATTAAGTATTTTATACTATGTTAATTTTAATTTAGATAAAACTAACTCTTTGTATTAATGAATCAATCTTTAATCCCCCATCGAAATGTTTTAACACAGAATAATCTAAAGACGTCCGAAAATTCATTAAATAGCAGGAAGGATTACAAAACATTTCAGCATTTCAGAATTTCATAATCCCATTAATATCAATTCAACTTTCTTTTGCAAAATTAAGCTAACGAAAGCTGAATTTATAATTTATGGTGCAAATTGCTTGTAATTGAAATGTCAAATGCTTATGCTGTTTCAATTTTCAACAAGATTTAATATAACCAGTTGGTACGTTCTTTGAATAGGATTTTTTTAATAAGAATTCCATCTTTTAGGTATTGTATTTTTGTATTAAACTAACTCTTATTGCCATGGACATTCAAAGGTGTATTCAAAGTCTAGTAAAATATCTTACTTGCATAAAAAAGTTAAAAAGTAATTTACATACTATTTGTGGAATCATTACATGAAACGGAGACCTCTTTACGAGCTTTAAAAGCAGAAGATAAGGGTAGAAATGAGACACTCTCGTTTTAATATCTTCAAATACTTTCTCGTGCAGGTCGATTCAAACTTAATTACGCTTCTCACTGCGTCCCACCCGTACCGCCACTGTCACATGAATTTGCTTCTGCCTAGCGTTTAGCGGCGTGTTCCGAGCCGCCGTAAGGTTTGATTCGACCTATATTTACTTTACGGTGCTCGGACAAAATAAATATCACCTTCGTAGAATTTCAGCGACAAACTCTTGTTCCCGAAAGGACTTGTGACTATCTGACTTCAAAACGAACCCCGCTATTGTAATATCACACCTTTGAGTATTAATAATGTCGGGTATGGAGCGCACTTTACATGTCTGCTTATGGAATGGGCAAAATACAAATTGTATTTTTTTTTTTTATGGCCTTACAGATACTTTACCGTCCCAGTGATAGAAATAAAATGTAAGTTGTCAGATGTATCTCTTAACCGTCTAATTGAAACCTTATCTAAATATTCCTCAAATAACAATAACATTGTAGTTGTTGTTGTACTTGTTGTTTTGTTTGTTTGTTTGTTTGTAGGAGGTAATCTTTGGAAATACAACAGTCAAATTTTGTAAGTGAATTCGGCAAAGAGCACGTATAGGTAAGGGAGACGACACCTTTAAAATAACGGCTTTTGTATTGCGTAATACACTCGAAAGGGGATAGGTCATGGAAAGGATATTGAATTCAACTCATAGGATGGTGGACGTACCCTTTCTAAATTATTTACGCAATAACGAAAAAAAATATTGGGAATGTGTCATACTCTTTCATGGAGTGTTCTCTTTGCCCTGCCGTACTCACTTACGCAATAAGGCTGCTGATCCGATTGCAACAAATTTTATACTGAAACTATAGCTACACTACAGTTGAGTCCTACAGCTTGTTAATAATAAGCGGGTGAAGTCACAGGCAGAAACTAATCTTAAATATAATATCCCAAAATACATGCAATTCTGAAATCTTTTCCTACTAACAGGTATTATACACCTAATATTATAATGTGAAACTCTGGATGTTTGTTGATAAATTACAATATAACGGCTAAACGGCCATGAACTAGGACATAGAATACTTTTTATTCCGGCATAATTAATACCTTTCAAAAGGCGAAACCGCGGGCACTGGCTACTATTTTTATGAATTTGTATGTTTGACAATCGTGCAACAACACTGATCGAGAAGATTTTAATGAAATTGGGACGCATGCTTACCTTGGCTTAAATTAAGATTCTGCATAGGTACTTTTATCCCGGCAATACGTTGGGACAATTTTCGCGCAGGTAGAGCCTCTGAATAAAGCTTAAATAATATTTTTCTTTTCAGTAGGATATCGTTCTTTCGCGGCTCGTTGCTCCCGCTGTCAATCTTTCTTGTCATTACCAGAATCACATTTTACGATCGACATCGGCTTTCTTCGAATTACTTCCAGTTTTATAGAATTTACACGGAATTGCCGGTGTTGGTGAGTAGGTACAGCGTATAAGAATAAAATTAGGTTTGCATTTGTTTTACGTGTTTCCTACAAGATTTTATCCGGTGACACCATGTTTATTTTGTATTTTCTACGAACGTGTAAGTATATTGTATAGTTATATCGCAACAATTAGGGATTGAATTTGAACTTTGGCATCGGGCATAGATACACGTTTGTGTACGCACGACCAATTCGTACCGTGTGCGAGCTGCCATATTATTTGGGAGAACGAATATGTTCATGCGTTTTCGTAAGTCTTCGTACAACATATTACGTCAAAAGGGCGTGTGTAAACTCACTGGTTTTCTGGCTCCATCCGGTTGATGGCAGATGCACAGGACCGATCAGTGTGGCAACACTTTGGGGAGGTATTGTCCAGCAGTGGACGTCTTTCGGCTGAAATGATGACGAAAACACCTTAATTGTTTCTGAGCCGCCTGATATTTTAACACTGCTTCCTTATTTATGAATAGGGATCGCCTCCTTCCAAAACAAATAATTGAGGGTGCTATACGTACCTACTTACACTTATTTAGACTAAGTACAATTCGAGTTTATTAAAGCAAAACGAAGCTTGTCAAAGCAGAGCAATTAAATTAAGGCCCCAGACTTTTAATTTGGTTTCATATTTTTAATTATTTTCTTAGTTTTCGAGGCAGTACAATAATAACATAGCCTTAAGCTGGGCAGTGTAAACTTTATTATTTGATTTTTCATTCTTTCTGAAAAATTCTACCTACCCGATACATTGTTTACAACTTGTCATCACAGCGTTTTTTCTGTTCTGTGCTTGTCATAGTAGGTCTTGAGTTTGCTCTATATTATTTATTTTTAATCTTTTCCTTTTTGTTTCGTTAAATCATAATTAATAATTGATATTAATAATAACATATTGTTCGATCATTATTTAATTTTAAAATATGAAAAGTTTTTTCGTTTGACATACTTTTCCGAAATTTTCACCAATTAGGAACACGGCCATCCGACCTTGGTACAGAAGAACCCGGGCACGAAGCATTACACACGATTTGTTCCGGTCGGATCCCCTCGATCTGATCCCCTGCGGCCTTATAAACACCAACCTCGTATAGACAAACATTTAGATTCAAAAAAAAAGTACACGACTTTTTGTGTATGGGATCATTTTTTATAGCCTTACTTAAATTTTCTACCGCTAGTTGGCATACTGCATCAAGGAGAAAAAATGGCTTCAATCCCTACGAAGTTCAGGTTTTTTTTAATTGAGATTATTCTGTATTTGAAATAACGTAAACACGAAACTATAAAAAACCGCCGAAAATTCGCAGCTTTTTTTAACTTGTTTTGTTTAACCTTTATTTACGTAGCGCCACCTGCTTGTTCATCTTTGCATATTTTTTCCTATTAGGAACATGGCCGCCTGACCCTGGCAACACGTACACAACAAGGACGACCCGGACACAAGGCATCATACACGTCCTTTAAACACCAATCTCACATACATAAACACACAATTTCAGAAAAAAATAATACGACCATTTTGTGTCTATGGGATCATTTTTAATTAACAAGGAAGCCCAAAGGAAAAACGGCAGGGCGTTTAACTACATGACACAGTACGATCGTAACTCTTTATTTATACATCAACCCTTGAAGACTTCACAACTTCATGCCCAACGTTTATTATTTAAAATTTAATTTTCATACAGTTAGTACCCTTTCACAGAACCCCTGCGAAGCGGGAGCAAGGGAAATTAGAAATTAAAATTGTATTATAAACGGAATTCTTATTTTTAACTTAAACAACACTGAGTAAACTGGCACGGTGCAGAGTCAACATTTTCCGAATACTTGATATTCTTATACATTTTTTCTGTTCATCTGACATTATTTTATGCTGTTTCCAAAGTATTTTAACAACGTCGAAATATAGATTAATTAAGGCGCTGTTCCCGTTTTTCAGGTAAAGTTATACCTTCCTTTGTGATTATTTTAATCCTAGAAAGATGTTTTAGAACGTCAAAGAGCGCTTTTCCGACCAATATCCTTCAATTTATTTCGTCTTTTGATGCTGTACGTACTTTATAAAGTACGGAAGCTTTGCTTTTGAAATCACTGGCAAATCTGACCAACTTCAAATTTAAGGAAATATTATATTTTGACAATAAACTTCTACCGTATTTATAATTAATCTGAAAATGTTATAGACAAGGATGTAAAGGATTGTCAACAAAACTAACTGCAGAATTTTTATATGATCGTTATATAATAGCTTAAAAACGCGTGCGCTCGTTTTAATTTTGATAATTCATCATTCATTACGTGTTTTACGCTGTCGATTAGACGGCTTGAATCGAACCCACTGAATGCAAGCAAAGCACTACAGCACGTGTTCTTTGATGTTACACAATTAGGGTGCAGATTAACTTTGTACTGATTTACTAGTAATAAAGAGACTAATAGTAAACATCTAAAAGAAGTTCCTTGTATTTTCACACTATTCATACTGGTTGCTTCATCTCCTTAACACGAAATGCTAAGAAAAATATAAAAAACAGTAGGGATTAAATTTTGAAACCTTCTCCAGTCATTACTGTTTGTGTCTCAAAATAAACTAATTATTTCAGAATATAATCTATAGAGGCGTAAATTAACTATCTAGAGTATAAATTATTTTCTTAATTAAGTTTTGTCGTAAACGAGAAATGAGAGGGCGAAACAAAAAATGTTAATAAAATTGGGAGTGTTTGATAAAGCATGGTGCTTATTTAAAAGGAGACAATTAGTATTTTGTTAGGTACTTACTCAAGTATATAAATTCTGTTTGTATAGTTTTTAAGTAGAGAACTGGAGTTTTATTTTACTACGTTATGAATTAATTTGAAAGGATTTTTCTCCTAAATTACTTAAAAAGATAAGTAGGCACGTGTTAGTTTAAACTTTGGTTGTCAATTGCTGAAATAAACCCTAATGTGTGAGAGAGTTACAGGTTTAGACAATAGATATAAATATAAAGGTACTATGACAATGCGCCCGCGACAACGCACGCGTGGAATTAGTTCTTCCCGTTATATTTGTATATATTATAGCGTATTATGTTATTCAATATGTCTGATTTATAAGTTACTAGCTGACCCAGCAAACTTTGTTTTACCATAAAAAGACCAAACATTTATCTACCCTACCTACCCGACCCTACACTACCCTACCCTACCCGACCCTACACTACCCTACCCTACCCTACCCTACACTACCCTACCCTACCCTACCCTACACTACCCTACCCGACCCTACACTACCCTACCCTACCCTACCCTACCCTACCCTACCCTACCCTACACTACCCTACCCTACTCTACCCTACCCTACCCTACACTACCCTACCCTACCCTACCCTAACCTACCCGACCCTACACTACCCTACGCTACCCTACACTACCCTACGCTACCCTACACTACCCTACCCTACCCGACCCTACACTACCCTACACTACCCTACCCTACACTACCCTACACTACACTACCCTACACTACACTACACTACCCTACACTACCCTACACTACCCTACCCTACCCTACCCTACCCTACCCTACCCTATGTCCTTCTCCTGGTTCTAAGCTACCTCCCTGCCAATTTTCAGCTAAATCGATTCAGCCGTTCTTGATTTATAAGTGATGTAACTAACACGACTTTCTTTTATATATATAGATTATTAAAGCCCGAACCAAGGTTAAACCCAAGATTAACCTTCCAAAATTTTTTTTTATTAAATTAATATTTAATATTAAACCTTCAAACTAAATGTTACCAACTTTTATTTTACATTTACCAACTTTTACCAGTAAGACACTGTCCTGTGTCTGTGTGTGTGACAGTCGGAATAATCTATAATGATCGCTAATTTCGGGCTTTTACCAGTAACACGGTAAATCTTAGGATTTCCCATAGAGACTCGACAATGTTGTAATATCTATAACACACTATGATACGAAATGATGAGAACAATAAAAAAACCGGCCAAGTGCGAGTCGGACTCGCGCACGAAGGATTCCGTACAATTATCGCAAAAAAAACGGCAAAGAAACACGTTTGTTGTATAGGAACCCCCCTTACATTTTTATTTTAATCTTTTAGTATTTGTTGTTATAGCGGCAACAGAAATACATCATCTGTGAAAATTTCAACTTCCTGCCTATCACGTTTCATAAGATACAGCCTGGTGACAGACGGACAGACGGACAGACAGACAGACGGACGGCGGAGTCTTAGTAATAGGATCCCGTTTTTACCCTTTGGGTACGGAACCCTAAAAAGTACACAAGACACAACACTAGAGGTTGCGGCAATATAAACCCTGTTCGATATAGTTCTCGCCAAACTTCTTGTCCGCCCTGAAGTTGGCTACAATGTACCTACCTCTATACACGGATGTGTGTGCATGTAGCTATAAATAGGTATACAATTTACGTAGCTCTGCGTTTGTTTAATAAATTAACAAACTTCCGTTTGCAAGTAACACGTGTGTACCACTCTCGAAATATTTTGATTATTTCAAAGGGGACTTTGCTTTGCTGTTAATAACAACATAATTTTGAAGGAAATTTTATTATTTTATGCATTGCTAAATAATTGTTTGTATATCTTTGTAAGCGTTAGAAGTAACTATTTCAGTGTTGCGTTGACTTCAGAAATCCTAACTATATGGACTTTCTGGTATGGCGTTACTTGCCTGCCTAGCCGTTTTCCCAATTATGTTGGGTCGGCTTCCAGTCTTACCGGATTCAGATGAGTAACAGTGTTTTTCATGAAGCGACTGCCTATCTGACCTCCACAACTCAGTAACTGGGTAACACGATACCTCTTGGCAAGACTGGCGTCAGATCTGACTACCCGTAACGACTGTCAAAGATCTTCAAATGACAGCCGGGACTAACGGCTTAACGTGCTTTCCGAGGCACGGAGGAAACTCGCTATGTTGAAATGGTCACCCATCCATGGCCCGGCCTCGTCATGCGTTGCTTAACTTTGAAGATCGGCCCGTGCAGCGGTTATTATGTAATATTTTTGGTACCAAAGTCGATCTGCAGTTTCTTGCATTTCAACCTAGCAAAAAGAAGTCTTTAAGAAGGTACCTTTTTTTTTAACGGGGTTAAACCTTCATAAGGCACTTGGAGTTTTGGGGAAAATAGGGAGTGTAGAATTTTTACTTCACTAAAAGCACTCCGTTGATCACTGTCAGCACGTAAAAGGGCTCCCTGAGCTCTCAAAGGATTACCTATATTTTTGTTACCAACATTGAGAATCATCATAATTTCTTCTGTTAATACTTAGGTAGGTAGGTAGTCCTATATAAAGAACAAAATTTAATAAGAAAAAGTAAGTATCAGGTGACCTTAGACCACTTAGATAGACTAGACTGCAAGTTCTTAAAATTCTTTAGACTTAATCCTTAAGAGTAAGAACCTACTTTTGCTCTAACGGGTCCTGATTCAACGACCTTCGTTTCATTCAGACGAGACGAGCAAACATCTCAGAAACTTTGCTTCAATAATTCCTGAAGAAGTACTCGAACTGCGAATACCCCGGTTCCAAACACTTTTGCTTTTTAGCTACTCCAATCAGATCTCGTTCGAAGAGGAACTTCTCCAACATAAATATTTACACGTGCCTGAGAATTTTCTCGGTACTCTTCGAGCTATGATTTGCAAAAATAAAAGAAAGTTTCTGACTGACAGAATTACGCATAGAATTTGGAATCTATATTTTTGAAAGGCAGATTAGTACCTTTTTAGAGGTGCACTTGACTTTAGAAGATTTATGCGAACTAAACGTTCACCTAACAATATAACAAAATATGTCAAATAATTTTTTCAGTATATCTGGCTATGAAAAATTCCGACAAAAAATCTCACCATGTTAAGAACAATTTTCTTTTTGTATTCATCACGTCCCATTCGAAAGCTCTATATAAATAAGGCATTTTCACCTACGAATTAATTTACAAGATGGGGAAAAACGAGAAAATTCACACTGTCTATAGTTGGATGGGACGGTACATACTGTACTTTTAATAAATGAATAGCAGGTTTTAAATTCAAATACCTACTTCAAAGAAAATTGGAAATTAGAATCTGCTAGCCAGTTGCTAATCAGCGTCGAGATTTTTAAAAGGCGCTGGTATCTAAGGGTTAGGAGTGCTTGTATTTAATATTGATAGGTAAATGTTTTCTTATAAAAAACTAACAATACCAAACGTTCCATTTTCTGTTTCAAAATAACAGCCGAGCTGGTTCTACAGATAACCATCAAAACCATTATTGACAGGATTTGAAACAAAACTCTCAAAGCGAAGCTTTTACGTTCGGCTGACAAAAAATAAAAGCCGTCCGGTAGATTACCTCGCAGCTTCGTCAGCCACAGAACGGGACGAATAGATAGATGTGCCAGACTGCCAGTTAAGGCGGCTACAGACATACTATTATCTGCAAGATTATTAAGCTTACATGAGCTCTCGTTTTGTCTGTGTTTGCACAACTGTAGCCAGCCGTAGTGGCCCAATAGTATAGGCCCAAACGTGCGTATCTTAGATCGTGGGATCAAACCCAACAAGCACTATAATTCTCCACTGTTGACTTCACTCACAGTTAAGAAAAACATCATCATAAGGAAAACGGCATGTCCTAGAACCAAAAGATAAACAAATATATATCTACCAATCCACACTAGGCCCGCATGGTGGATTGTCTGCCTAAATCCCTTACACAAAAGGAAGGCATATTCCCCAGCAGAGGGAACGACGGAAGGTGTCCTTAGCGATTTCCCCACAATCAAAAAAAAGGTACAGATAGACAGCTGGTTATGCCTATGCTTGTTGTTTGAAAGTTGGTCAGCTGTACTTTACTGCGTACCCATGCAGTATAGTATCTAAGTAATGCAAATGCAGTGTGCAGGTGAACACTCAACAGTTTTACCCATACTTGCACAGTGCCACTAGTTTATGCAAGATCAGCTTGTAGTGATGTGTGTAGCCAGCTTTATCTTCGAAAGCCTCCATCCTTTGCGCCTTCCAACCGTCCTCGGATTTCCCACGGATCAGATCTGTAAACCCAGCCTAATTTACTCTTGAGGCGTTCTCCTATTCTTTGATAACTATTCAGGGTTGCTAAGGCTAAAGAACATTTTGATCGAATCATTAATGGGAAGAATAGCAGGAATATACCTACTTATTTGTCTTTACTTCTTAGATATAGATAGAAAGATACTTTGAAGGTTTTCAATTTGATTTCTAAATACCTTTTAATAAGCTCTTGCTTCGAATAGTTTTTTGTGTTTCCACAGGGCATGCGCTAGGTGGCGTGGCGAGGAATATGTGCGAGACCCACGAGTACTTAGTTAATTAATACAATTATCATTTCAAAAGAATATGTTATGTGTTGTGACACGAGAACAGAGGTCTTAGACAAGTGACATTATATCATCGAAAGCTTGGCGATAGCGATTGCCAAAAGGCAAAATTGTATGGAATTGACAAGCGAAATCGAAAAATCACATTATCAATCCTATACATTTTGCCACTATGCCTATGCCACTTGTCTAGAGCCGGTGCCGTCAATTTTTTTTTAACTTTTTGGCAGAATTTATGAATGTATAGCGTTAACAGATTTTGAATCCTCATGTTCCTGCCCTTGTCCCATGTTTCTTAGACTCGCAACACGTCCTGTTAACAGATTTTCAATAAATAAATAAAATAAAAACCTAGTTATATTAGAACCAATTTTCGATGGCAAACAGATTTAGTATTTTTTTTAGTTAGTATTTGCTTTTTTATTTAATTTCCGATATCTCCGTAGAGCTACAAAATAACATACCTACCTATTCGATTTGAGTCGAGTCGTATTTGATGCCTGATTCAATACCTAATTAATTTAATGAACATGCAATTAATGTCATCAAATTACCTGCCTGCCAAATGTTATTAGTAATATCTCAGGACATCATCGTTGCCTCATATAATTAAGTTTGAATAGAGCTACCTATACCTGCCTACCTATACTGCCATGACCATGGTATGAATGTTATCGCAGGCAGAGAGTGGAATTTTATATACTGACGATATTTCAGTATGCAGAAATCATTAGATGTTGTCAGCCTGCCTCTTTGGTGTAGTAGTCGCAAGCACAGAAGTTTTATGGTACCCGCGCGTGAAGGAGACGCAAAGGAGACGCCCTCACGCCCCTAGCCAGCAGCAGCAGGAGACTCCACAGGCGTCGGGTGTCGTTGCCCGTCCACCGTAGGCGCGGGCTTGCGGACGGCAATTAATGGGTAGCTCGCCGTCCGATAAGGACCAGGCCCCAGTCGACGGCGCGTAGTGTTCCACGTGCGCCTCAAAGAGATGCGGGGCCGATGCTTGTCTGTGTCTCGGATAAATTTGAAAGAGAGTTACCGCTGTTCTGGCACAAGCAGCTGAAAGAAAATGGGTGGGTTTTAGCCAGTAAAATTCTGTCACGCCCTCGGGCGTGAGAAGTCATTGGATGATGTCCAAAAGCAAAAAAAAGTTGTTATGGTACCCGGGAATGGAACCGGCCTGAGTTTCTTATGCTCAGCTACTGCTGTGTGCTACTGCGAGCAAAGTGCTATTGAGTTTTTCCATCTGGAATTTCTCAGCTCGGACTCTGGACTTTGTGCCCAGTTGATGGCATTAGGCTCGTCCTCTTTTACAAGGGACTTAAACATAACTGGTAAAATGTGGGTGTACCCATAGGTGCACTTCTGCTTATGAGTTCCATTGGCCATCTGTGGTCTTCTTCACCAGTTCCACTTCACCAAATGATACTTTTTGAGTGCATTGTTGATGAAAATGCCAAAATCGCTATATGTATGCCTATAATATTTGAGGAATTCCCTCGAGTTCTCCTATATCCTATCATCAAATCCTGACCTGCTGACTTTGGGACCAAATGGGAAGTATACCCTAAGAAGAATTTACCAAATCGGTCAAGGCGTCTTTGAGTAATCGGTGTACATACATTAAAAAAAAAAAAAAAATACCAATCGAATTGAGAATCTCCTCCTTTTTGGGCAGTCGGTTAAAATACCACAATAAAACAAAGAAACGTTATTGAAACTTTCTCATTTTATTTTTTGTACAGACACCCTACAATACTGGCCTTTTAACCTTAAAATTAGAGATTAGTCGCGAATGCATTGAGGCCACCTACATTATGTAACCATTTTAAATACATTGAATTGATCATAAATTACAATTAAGAACAAAAATTTAGGTGTGATTATTTAGCTGTGCGATAAAGGGTATCCTTAATAAAGGCATGTAATATCCGTCACGTACGAGATAATCTCGTCAAGGGAAAACCTGAGATCCTCTTGTGTATTAAAATAATTCTACCCGTAACAGGGAATTATCTTTCGTAAGAATATGCCTTATCTACTTTTTCGCTTGATTAGCGATAGCATTAAATTCCTCGCATGATTTATCACTGTTGCAATTATTTTGAAAGACAGTGCAATAACGGTCGTTGACCTAATGAGAAGAAAAATACGGATACGCATACGTTACGTTACGTATATATGAATGAAATATACGCTATAAAATGTGAGCATATTCTCTAAATTTGGCGGTCACGATTGGATTTTTGATAATAAAATGCTTAGAATAATAAAGCATGGAAGCTGCGTCTAGAACAAAACAAGAGCGATATACTGTCTCCACTTCATTTATATGTGTGCGTGAGCCGAATGTGTCTACGTTCCTCAAACGCACACCAATATAGCTTTCAGTGATACCTACCAGGCCGTTACCCACAAAAATATGGGCAAACGCAATACTATAATATATTGCTGGATCAAATTAAGACATGTATTTTATTTTATCGGGAAGGTTTTGACCAGGTCATTAATAAAGCAAGGAATCCTGGCTATAATGGAACTGTACTTTCAGAGATAACCTCTTACAAGCAAACAAGCGATTAAACCTCTTTGTAATATTAACTTTATTATGTTTAACGTAGAGATATTCTTTTCCAGCTTTTATCAAATTGAAAATATTTTCACGAAATTATTTGCGAGCTAATTTTACTAACGTTAAAAGCCAAAAGCGAATGGTGGTTTGCTACTACCGCCACGAAACGTGATAATTATTCATACATTTTGTTATGCTCTCCCAGTCTCAGTGTTTCATAAAATTAAATATGAAAACGTATGATAAAAGCAGTTGGTTTACACTGTGTTAACTGATACGGCAACTCGGAAGCCTATATGGATATCCATTACAATTAGCAACCTCAAGCGTGGTGCTTGTATCTTTCTCATAAATTTTACATTATCTTATCTACGTTTAAGAAAAACCTTCTTCGTTGTAGCGTTTTTCCGGTTTCACGCTCACCTCTATGTTGTTTTGAACTGGATTTAAAATTACAGTCCGTATTTCTGGAACAGCATTGCAGTGGTGTTCTTTTTTTAAATGGAAACAGTCGTTTATATTGTATGCACCACTTGTCTTTTACGTCTGGTGATGTGCCTGACTCTAACGCCGGCGCAAGCTTGACGCTTGTCTGTCCTAAAAGTAACCTTATCACCTGTGTCTTACGGTACATTTTGATTCATTCATGCCTATATTTTGGCGAACATGAGGGCCTTTATTTGCATTTTCCCTATACCAAAACTAAGGAGAACTTCATGAGCTGTAGTAACTAAACCCAGTAGGTATTCACGGTCGCGGTAGGTATCTCGGCGTGGTGATCAGTCCATAGAACGCCTTGTTGTCCAAGGGAAAGTGGAGAGCACTAGACCGCGCGGAAGGTCACCTACGCGTTGGACTGACCATATCAGTTGGTTGATTAGCAAACTAGTTATCTCATTCATGATTTATCAAGTTTCTTGTTCACGAGCTACTGCAATTTTACCTTCAACACTCCTAAAGGACGGTCCGGGACGCAGTCGCAATCTGTAAAAAACACCTTCAACCCTTTGACAAGTTTTTTTAATGTAGCTATGATGATATTGCTACTTGAATTTCCGAAAATTGGGCTACAGGTTTACGCACAGTTCTAATAATTTACAAGTAGTAAAGCCAGTTATTGAGACATCTACAGGAAAGTAATATCATCTGTCCATAAACTGAACTTTACCGTTAACTGTAATGTATTCGCATGATATTTTAGAAGCCACTTTATCAGCATCTCAGGCGTAATAAACTGAATATATTTGCTCTATCTTTACGTCCCTTTCATGGTCACTAAATTATTTTAAGCGTCGTCACTTTACTACTTATTAATATTAATGTTACTACATCCCATAATTTTTATCTACAAATGAATCGATAGTTCCTATAAGTACCTTTCCTAATGTACGATAAGTTTCATAGTTTTCCCATTACCGAAGTTTGAGAAGAAATTAAGTAAGGGGAGGTTAACAATAGTGTGCCGTTAATTAAATAAGATTAAGTAAACCGATGCGAGTCGTAGTAAAGTGTAGTTACTATGGGGCAAAGCACCACGCCGTCTGCTAAGAGGGAGATCAGCTGTGCTAGGGTAAGGGGGGTTGTCGAGACGTGAGCGGGCAGAGGAGGGGTATGTAATCGTAAAAGCCTCGCCTCCCACAATAGCGCACGTTTTCACTACATTGCATTTTTTTTATTTTTTTATTTTTTTTGGCGCTCATCCATTGCGCCAGCCGTGCGCCCAAATTTGCTCCGATCTTATTTCCAATGAATTTTAGTCACCGTTGAAATCAATGCTTCCATCGGTACGACTATTGGCGACTATTGTGCCGTATCGGAACTGTTACTTTTTTGCATTCACAATAAGCGTTTGGCTGATTATAGGTACTGTTTGGTAGTGCAGCGAGAAACTGACTTCTATCTCTCGATAAAATTCCTGTTGAATATTTACTCTGAAGAATTCTAGTTTTTTTGTTGTCTTCAATCCATGTAGGATTGCAAAATAAGCACACTGTAGTGGCAATGGCTGACCATGTTAGCCGTAGAACCGTACTAATTGAGAGTTGCCAAGTATCGAGATGGATGTTCTCCGGTTGGAGAAGCCTATTTTTGCAGTAGTGGGCTGCCGACGGCCGATAATCATAATGTTGATTTTGAATGTGTTGTTTTTGCACATTCTTCACAAATGTGATATTCCAATTTTAATTATTAATATTTACTATATACATATTTCATTTGGCTACCTCAATTTGCCCACATTTTAATGATATTATTTACCTTAACAAGGACGGATTATTTTCAAACGATAGGCTAGAGCAAAAACATAAAACAGCTGTTTGTCGTCATTTTTATTCTATTTTTAAAAGTCATAATGGAGGATGGAAGAGGGAAGCTTATTTAGTCGATATTGTATCTGCAGCTAATGGCTCTTTGTGCCTGTAATATGTTGCGGTTATTGAAAAGCTGGTTTTATCCTTTATGCTAGCCGATGGTGATGACATTATTTTGTTGAGAAAAGCAGTGACGTTATAAGGATATATGGAGAGTAGTCGATTGTAAAATACTTATTGTTATGATCTACCTATTCAGTGCCTACCTAGTATTTCATTTGTTAGAACGTATTTATTTACACTTAATAGTAATAACCCCACTGCAGGGGGATAACACGTTCGTATTTTCTGGCAAGTCCAATATTTTCGCTCAAAGTTTAGTTTCACTGTTTCAAAAAAAATGTCATGCATGTTTAAAAATATTTGTTTCTTATTAGCTGATAAGCTACTTACCTTTCTTCTTACTCGGTTAAGCCTACAATTCCCTTAAATAAATATATTGAAGTCACTTCTAGCATCAATTGCCCCGCCACAAAGTGTAAAACATTTCTGTAACCATCTTTTCTTCATTCAAACTTGGTATCAATTGAAAATCTCAGTAGGAAACCACTCCTGCATCAATATTGTGCATCGACTGCAGCAAATGTTCCCGAGAGAGTAAATAACTCCGGACTATTTTATTGCGAAACTTCCATTGTGTTTCTTTGAAATAATGAAAAAAATCTGAGAAAAATGATCGCTTACTTGCGAGGAAGAAGTTTCTAATAGCGTTGTTTCTGGCAGAAAATTAATTGGTGTAGTTTGGCATTTGAAATTTGTATTGGCTAGTACCTATTACTTCCATGCTTTCGAGTTCTCAAGGCAAGCCTAGGGCGTAGTGATCTATACCATAAGCTAGCAATAACACGTTTCTTGCGCCATTCGTTAAGTTTATGGTTAACGCCTCTAGGATTAATGTTAGTGAAGGCAAAGATCATATCTTTATGTACACCTATAATGTCCTATAAGGTATTTGACTTTAGTTGACCCTATCATGTAATAGAGAAAGATAGGCATTGTCCTGTTAATAATAATTTTATAAATGGCTTCGCAATCATAAGTTATTTCTGCAGTCATGCAGCATTGACTTATTAGGTTGACGTAGACTTTTAATTCATCATAATAATACTCCAGTAAATCAAAGATCTGCTGGTCCAGTGGTAACGGCCCCGTGTCGCAGGCCGTGGGTTCGAACCCAGGCATGGCGCTTTACTTTGTGTAAATTATTTCATCACCACTGCTCTAATAACGGTAAAGGAAAACATCGTGAGGAAACCGGTATGTCCTAGAACCAAACATTCGAAGACATGACTGTGAGATCCACCAACCTGCAATGGGCCCGCGTTTTGGATTAATGCCCATTTCCTGTATGACAGAGAGGAAGTCTGTGTCCCAGCAGTGATGACATTAAAGGCCGGTCGTGAATCTGGTAAATCAGAGGAAAAAACCTTTTGCTTTATATTGCACAAATACTAATATAATTCTCTCGCCCGAAATCTAAAACGCTTTGTTTCACACAAATAAGGCCTTTGAATTGCTCCGGCTATATTACGTGGAATATATTAGGGCCCATAATGCTTATGAATTCCATCGCTGAGGTTCTTTGAATGTGATTAACCATGAAATCAACATTAGCGGTATGAATAAACAATATTTTAAAACCACAATGTTTTTCGTATGCATTGAATCTGATGAATAAAGATGGTTGGAAATATCATACATTCCTCTGTCCTACCACAACATAAAAGTAGGCTGAACGCAGTTTCCTGTGCCAGTTAATATTGCAAAAGAAAAACAAATAAGCAATCAAGTTGGCCACGACGAAAACGCGCGGAATCAGTTCCATTTTTGAAACAATAGTGATAATATGGCAATAATAAATCAAAATTCAAAAACTTTGTTCAAGTTGTCCAGGTTTTATGACTTTCTCTAAAGTGATTAATTCTGTTTAATTTATGATGATGACGGTCAGTCGGCTACGTCGAATGGATAAAGTTTTAAAATTAAAAGATTTTTTTTAATTATTTTACTTATACATTTTTAACTAAGTGATGGAATTCCGTCGCCATTAATTCATACAAAGTGACAAAAAATACAGAAGGAGTTAAATGTGAGTAGGTAGGTACAATTTAAAAATGTTTTTGCATTGTTTGTGTTATAACTCCGCTCGTTGTCATGACAACCGTTGCGACTATTTCCGGACGATTTCCTTTTTACCCGACTGCCAAAGGAGGGTAATGTGTTTATCAGTCTATGTATATATGTATGTATGTTTGTTCCTATATGGCGTTCCAGAGACCAAACGCGTTGGCCGATTTTGATGATTCATACGTCAATCGATTCGTCTTAACCCTGCGAGTGTCATATGCTATATTTAAATTGGACGGGAAAATGGCGGATTTTGGGCGCCATATTGTGGGGGCCCAAATTTTTTTTCTTCCAAACACATCGTGTGGGGTATCAAAATAAAGGGTTTTAAGAGGTGACTTTAAAAATATAAACTGTTATATGTTTTAATGTATCTAATTCGAAAAAAACTTAACTAAAAAGTTATAAATCAAAATATCAAAAAACCCGACTGCCTTAAAAACGAATTAAAAAGTCGTAAACAAGGAAAAATTCATGCTGTGCAAGCGAATACACCAGATTTTGGTCAGCCCGCCCGCGAATATGTATCCTCCGACTGCACAGCATGAATTTTTCCTTGATTACCACTTTTTAGTTCGCTTTTGAAGCAGTCGGATTTTTAAATTTTTTTATTTAACTTTTTTTTGTGTTCTGTTACATTATTGGAAAACAGGCACTTCTGAGCGCTATGATAGCATTTGGGAGACGCAATATCTTTGAGGTTTCGAAGGTTAGGAGTGCTTGCAAAAGGCGAAATTATATTAATATAGAATTTGCTGGTGGCTTTGTCAGAATACATATACTAAGAGATATGATAGGTGGGTATGTGTAGATATATGCTTACATCTTAATTTTTATATCTTTACCTGATCTTCGTCAACATTCTTTTAACGTGTCAATCAAAATGTATTCATCTACTCTAGTATCCATATTCTTTATTCATGATTATATAATCCAACATACGTAAAATTCATACAAACTAGTTAGTTGAAATAATGCACTATAAAATACACTAACAGAACGCGACACAGACTAAATCAAATCTGAAAACTTATTCATTTACAGTACTTATAACTTGTAGAGCGAAACACAGCTACACATACAAATGGGCTTAAAATATTAACTAGTTACTAACTTCATTAAAACTATGATACTCAACAATTTTACTCAACTTCATATCGCACGTGTAATTTTTTTTAATCAGAATTTTTACAAGTGGCAACCCAGAAGCAACTGGCAACTTTGCTACCAGAGACAAACTCCTTTTACTGCCATAAAGTTGTATCTGAACTACTTTGTTGAGTTGTTGAAATATAATAATAACTTAGTAGTTCCTTTGTGTATTAAGTTAACTGAAGGAAACCTTAAGTGATTGACATTTTATCATATTTATCTTAAAACTAATTTAATTATTGCTTTTTTCGTGTCTGTATGTAAAAGATTCGTCTAGTGTTAGCTACTTTTGATAGAAAAATCTGACCTACATTTTTTCAACTGTTGGAACTCAACATCAGCTTCCTGTCGCTTTATTTAATGTTTTCTTTCTTTCTTCTTACTTTGTCTAAAATAACAAGATTTTTAAGCATTCGCCATATGTTTTCTCGAAACTGTGGGCTAAAATTAGGGTCAAATTAATCCAAAACAATAAAAACCTTACTATGCATTTAGTTCCGAATTCTGACATTAACAGCCATAAATTATTTGACGAACACGACCATCCCCGTCGAAAGTTTCTGTTGGAGTAAATAAATGAGAACATGTTGGCTACGTAGTGAAGTTTTAGCACTAGGCGCTTTTGTCGAACGTTAATAACTAACAACGGTTCGGCTCGCCTTTTATTTTATGGGCTTGTTTTAGGGTTGGCTGATTTAAATCATATGATTTTTTGTTGATCATGATTTTAATCAAAATCTCCAAAGATAAACAACATTTAATTTATGAAAATGATTTTTTTTTCATATAGGGGCTAGCATACCAAGTCGTAGACTAAATCATCATCATCATCATATCAGCCGAAAGACGTCCACTGCTTGACATAGGCCTCCCCCAAGCGTCACCACATTGACCGGTCCCGTGCATCTCGTAACCAGCGGATCCCCGCAACCTTCACCAGGTCATCGGTCCACCTGGTGGGAGGCCTTCCAATGCAACGTCTTCCGGTTCGCGGTCACCATTCCAGAACCTTTCTGCCCCATCGGCCATCCGTTCTGCGAGCAATGTGCCCTGCCCACTGCCACTTAAGTTTGGCGATTCTTCGGGCTATGTCGGTAACCCTAGTTCTCTTGCGGATCTCTACATTTCTGATTCGATCACGTAAGCCTCTCCATTGCCCTTTGAGTGACTCTAAGCTTTCTGATAAGGCCCATTGTAAGCGACCACGTCTCAGAGCTCGGAAGCTTCGGAAGCTCTACTGAGATCATCGAGCATTGTAATGAGATCGTCCATGGTCTCAGCCATAACCACTTTATCGTCGGCAAACCAAAGGTGAGTGATGTACTCGCCATTGACTTTGATGCCTAGCCCTCTCCAGTCCAGAACCTTGAAGACGTCCTCCAGTACAACGGTAAAGAGCTTCGGAGATATGACGTCTCCCTGTCTCACACCTCGCTGCAGAAGGACGGGTTCCGAGGTCTGATCCTAAAGTCGAATTGACATTGTGGCGTTTTTGTATAAACACTTCAACACTTCGATTTACTGGTAGTCAATTTGGCACCGTTGGAGAGACTGCAGTACAGCCCAAGTCTCGATCGAATCGAAGGCTTTCTCGTAGTCCACAAACACTGAACAGAGAGGCAGGTTGTACTCTTCGGTCTTCTGTATAACCTGCCGCAGTGTATGTATGTGGTCTACGGTGCTGAAGCCTTTACGGAATCCGGCTTGTTCGAGAGGCTGGAAATCGTCAAACCTGCGCGCGAGACGATTCGTGATGAATCTTGAAAACAACATGGCTAAGGAGTGTGATGGGCCTATAGTTCTTTAGTAGGGCATTTTCACCCTTCTTGAATAGAAGAGTACCACCAAACCCCTGCACCATGCCTGTGGCATTTTCCCCTCGAGTATGACGGAATCAAAAAGCTTCTGAAGGGCCTTAAGTACTGGTTTTCCACCCGTCTTCAGGAGTTCGGCCGTAATTCCGTCATCACCCGGTGCCTTGTTGTTCTTAAGTTGTTCCAGAGCCATCCTAATCTCATACAGGCTGACGTCCGGAATGTCTTCGGTATAGTGTCGGGTCAATCTAGCTCTGGGGTCATTCGCTAGATTCGCTACGGGTTTACTTTTTGACGTGTACAACTGTCCATAGAATCTCTCGATCTCCCTCAGAAGCTCCGGTTTGGCGGACACGATCCTGCCATCATCGGTCTTCAGTTTCGTGAGCTGACTCTGCCCAATAGACAGATCTCTTGCAAAGAGCTTGGAGCCTTTGTGGCGCTCGATCGCGTCTTTAATACTTTCAGTATTAAAGCGGCGGAGGTCGCTTTTCAAGGACTTTGAGATCCGTCTATTTAGCTGCCGGTATTTCAACGCATCGTCTGAAGACTACAAGATCATCTCACGCCTCTCCTTCATGAGCTTGAGAGTAGGATCAGAAAGCTTTTTGCTTCTATCTGTAAGGCGGGTCTTGAAAAACTTAGACCCGATCGTATGCTTCCACGAACCCGTCGCTGTATTCGTCCACACGAGCATTTGCTTCTTGGTTGACATGATGAAGTCGATCTCGTTTTTAGTTGCACCATCGGGGCTTTGCCAGGTCCACTTCCTGTGCTCACGCTTTCTGAAGAAGGAGTTCACCATGTAGAGGCCCTCCTTCTCCATAAAACTGGCCAGTAGGTTACCCCGGCGGTTCCGACGTCCAACTCCAAATTACCCCACTTGCAGCTCATCCTCGTCTCGTTTGCCCAGTTTCGCGTTGAAGTCCCCCATGACAACGGTGAAGTGAGTTTTGAAACCATGCATGGCTCTAGAAATATCCTCATACATGGCCTCTACCTCGTCGTCGGGTGTGCCGAGGTCGGGGCGTAGACCTGTATGACCTTCAGCGAATATCTTGCGGATATTCTGAGTATAAGGTACGCCACCCTGGTCGACACACTCTCGATTTTCACCACGTTGTTCACAAGAGACTTGTGGACGATAAACCCAACACCACCCTGGGACTGCCGGTCTCCCTGTCGGAAATAGAGCAGGTTACCGGATTTGAGGATTATCGAGTCCTCTCTCTCTCTTCGGACTTCAGATAACCCTATAATACTCCATCGTAACCTGCTCAATTCTTCCTCAAGTTCGGCTATCTTCTCGTCGGTCCGGAGTGTTCGCGGGTTATATGTTCCCAGGTCCAGTCGTCGGTGTTTGTGGGGGTAGCCGGGTCCACTCCGGGGATTCTTAGCACCCCTTGCCACGCCATCGCCTCGACCGCTACCGTAGCCGAGGGTAGACGGGCTGCCTTGCACTCGGGGCCGTTTTTTCGGTGTGCTGTTCATTAGGTTTGGGGGGGGGGTTTCCATAATCGCCACGCTTGGCAGGCGGGTTGGCAATCGCAGTTTTTTGTTTAAGTACACAGAGAACGCTGCTGCCCATTCTCTGGTGTGTCCCTTAGTCGCCTCTTACGTCACCCACGGGAAGATATGGGATGGTGAAATTCTTTGCGTCCGTCACCATACGGTACACGGTACGGTACGGTACTCACGTACACCATACGGTACGGTATACGGTAGAATAAATACGTTACGTTAATACTTCTATAAATTATTTTAATTATGTACTTACCACCATGTATTTATCAAAAATAATAAAAAAGATAGTTATGGCATTGCCTACATTAAACGCTAGTATTAATTTTCAACTAATAAACCGCCGTATTTTAGATAACGACACACCTGCACAACGTTATAATGAAAAACCGTGATTTAAAAAAAAAAAAGATTTTTCCAACCCTACACAAGTTGGAGAGCTCGGATATTTTATGTTATGGCGAGGGAGCGTCACAGATCCGTTTTTGGTGCAGGGAACCCCGTTTTCCGTTTCCATGGCAACGGGACGCGAACTACCAACCTGTACCGGGATTCGTCGAACAAGATAATGTTACGTTTCAGTTTTATTTTTGACTTTGAAGTACGTTTTTCATTTTCTGGGGTCGTTTGCTTGTAAATCCTTTTGCCGGTTTGTTGGCGTTTGTGATAGATTTTTAACGGGGGGCTTTTAGATTTGAAGTATACCTAAGTTTGAAACTGTTCTAAAAATAAAAGACTTAAAATTCTATCTGATAAACTACAGAGCATCGTTAAATAAAATTCATTGTCAGTTGTATTTGGATAAAACAACCTTTTCTGATATAGAATCTGAAAACAGACACGAAATAAATGCGCAAAAATATTATGTATAGCCTGTGCACACGCTATGTTATACATTACAACTTAGGTCATAAATTATAATAAAAGCTGATATTATCGAAGTCAGTTTCTTGGAACTTCCTTATTTCAAGGTACAGATAATGTTCAATGGTTTCGTATATATTAGCCTCGTGTGTCTTATGTATCATGGTTTATTGATAAACTGTGGGTTTACCCAACTAATGAAATAAATTTCGATGTAACTAAAATGATTCCGAGGTTGGGGACCTAGATTTATTAATTTTCTAAGGACTTTTCTAAATTCGACTTGGGAATTAAAAAGTCACCAAAATCTAAATGTTCGTGCCCTTTGGACGAATAAATCCTACCTCGGACCTACTTAAAAGAAAGGTTTCCTAATAAAATCTATTTTATTAGTAAGTAGAACCTACTCTTAATCCGATTTGGGAATTGGACCCGTGAAGTAATCAAAACCCTCATTTCGTAACGGATACTCTTTCTACCAAAACTATTTAAATATGATATAGGTATGAG
Source organism: Orthosia gothica (assembly GCA_949775005.1). Lineage (NCBI taxonomy): Eukaryota > Metazoa > Arthropoda > Insecta > Lepidoptera > Noctuidae > Orthosia > Orthosia gothica. The sequence continues at coordinate 10,426,446 of OX459038.1, read as the reverse complement.
ATCCTATTTGGTTATAGCTACCTCTATAGGTTGTTATGGAAAGGTGCAATCAAAAACTAGCTGTGCCCGCGGCTTTGCTCCCTCAACTGCCTACCATACCCTACCTACCTAGACCTACTTACCTATTTACCCTACCTAACTTACCTACCAGTTTTCTATGGTCATTCTTTCGCGAAGAATATTAACACAACGATCAAACGCACAACGCCATAATATCTATCGAATATGGAGTTCAACTATCTGAGTATCTGATTTGCTTGTGTGATATTTTACTTTTTGAACACTTTAAATTCATTTAACTTTTGATGGAGTGAACCGATTGCGATGAAACAAAAACAAAGTAATGATTCAAATTACGCAACATTTTTATGTATAAATGTTATTTACATTGTTTTTTTTTTTTTGTGATACGTGCTCATCTAAAAATTCCAAAAATGCTGGTAATGGGTTCAATGGGTTCTATTGGTTATTCTTTAACACCCCGGCTATTTTTTTTGGATTTATTTTCGATGTACAAAAACGACTATTCTACAGATTTTTTATATGTATTGATTGATTAATAAAAAAACTTTTTTGCAAAAAAATACTACCGACTTCCAAATGAAAAACTACAAAGTGAAAAATAACTTAACTTTTGGAAGTCGGTGTCTTTCGTAGGAACCATTTTTTTGCCATATGGACACCGACTTCCAAAAGTTAAGTTATTTTTCACTTTGTAGTTTTTCATTTGGAAGTCGGTAGTATTTTTTTGCAAAAAAGTTTTTATATTTTTGCCTTTTTAGTTTTACCTACCTAATAGCAAGTTGTTTATTAAGGTCCCTATAACTCCAGAATAGATTAACCGAATAACATAAAACTTGAACATAACCGGTGAAATGAGAGATCTGCGTACCCCTTTAGAGCGTACTGGCGTGATGTTATGTTATGAAATGGTATAAACAACAAACAGACATGCGATAGCAGCAATCCCGAGAGTTTTGACGTTATTTATTGAAGAGTTCTGTTGTGTATCTCCGAAGTTCTTTATCAGACCTTCACCAAATTAAAATGGGACCAATTTCGAAATATACTCTTTGAAACAAAAAAAGAATTTTCAAAATCGGTCCACAATTGACGGAGATATCGGTGAACATACATAAAAAAAACATACAAGAAGTCGAACATAGAACCTCCTCCTTTTTGGTAAGTCGGTTAAAAACTGCTTCTGTACAAGTATGTATGGAAAATCTATTATTTTTGTTGTGAATTGACTATGACTTTCTAGCAGAAAGCTGGGTTGGAGTGTAGCTTTAGGGGCATGATACACAACACATTGCATAAGCTCAAGATGGTCCGTTATCGGCACGGTCACACCACGGAAAGAAGGGGCCGGGTGGAATTGGCTCCTTTTAGCGGAAAAAGACACGCCTGGGTTATAGCAATATTAAACCTGACCAGATTGGCATCGCCCCATTCGGAGACTGCCTGCAAGGACAGGTTCAAACGCTACACCATGGCCGCAAGGAGAGGCCGGATCTGCCGCCCGGTAGCCCGTTCGTTGGACAAGTATCTCTCAGCAACAGTGCTGTCACTTTTTATTATAGTTTTTTTCGCCCAAACTATGATAAAATGTGTGACTTAAGCCATGTCACAGTAGGCCGTGCTCGCCGGGCTGATCAAGTAACACGATATTCTATTGACCGCCCATTGTACACTTTTTTTATGTTTTTTGTCCTGTATATATAATTTTAGGTGTACAATAAAGAATATAATAATAATAATGATCAGTAAGACACAGGAGACGGCTGCCAATAATAGCTCTTGTTTACTCTCTGTTTAATCTCAGGTTACCAAACAAAAGCTTATTCCAAGTTCTTGAAAATGCAGTACAAAAGTTGTAAAAAACTCTCATAATAACAGCTTTGGAAATGTGATTGCTAGAAACCCTTGCTCTTCATACATGCAAAATACTTTCAAGCCAGTTGCTACTTTCAAAAAAGAAACCTTATATTCCCCTATGGACGCTTACACTACAATGTTTCCACTTTATAAAAGGCAGATAAAGTTCTTACTCAAAGACATTAGGCACGCCTTTTTCATTCGCTTATTTAAAAATATAGAAACGAAAATACGCATCTTGAATTTATCGGGTGCTTTCGAAAACTGAAACACGACTGACTGGCAGTCTGTGGTTGCACGTTCCCGATTGCAATTGAAAAAGAGGAAAAAAGGATGAAAACATTGAGTATAGAATGGTCTGATTTAAAAAAATATTACGGATGGAACATGTAGAATGTAATTCTGAAAGGGTTTTGGTGCGCGAACTTAAAGAGAGCAGTGAGTGGCTGTGAATCTTTTATTTACGTAACTATAGTAGTTTTACTGGTGTTTACTAAGCTTATAAGCTTTTTAATCTACCTGTATTGAAATATTGCGATATTTCCTGTCAGGTTGATACAAAAAATAACTTGAATTTTTTTAGGACATTTTATACAAACACAAAGCTGACTAGATGCTCTAGTCCAACCGCAATTCTTTTAGCGATAGAGATTGTCCAAGTAGAAAAGAAAATCGCTGACACCAAGTTACCTCTGTTACAATTTGAGTTCGTGTAGGAGCCTAAGGTAAATATTACAAATTTAAAGTATAACAATATTCTCTACTCTAGTGGTTGGTGGAGTAGTTTTAATCTGTAATCGCTTTGCTTCACTATCAGGCTTACATCAGGAGTCCCCATTTATAGAATGTGTAGGGATTACATCACGAATAAATATATGTTCACAATTTTTCGCCACACTCTGTACGTAAGTCTTTAGCCAGCTTAATGTCAACAGTTTTAATTAAAGTAAACCAACCTTGCTTGTAGCAACTGCGAATGAATATTGCTTCTAAGCCTTAACTTAGGGACATGAAATTATTATTACGAATAAAATAAAACCTATGAGTGTTTTGGCTGAAAAAAAAATACTTACAGAATTTAATCTAAATTCAACTTTTGTATAGGTAATAAAACACCAGATAACACCATCATCACCACCACCACCACCACCACCACCACCGCCACCATCACCATTGTACATGAAGTTTAAATAAATAAATAAGCATTTGCTACACACCAACCTAGGGGCATTTAAATCAAGAGTGAACAGCTTACTTCTAGGTAAGCGTGCTTCACCGTCGACCACATCATCGCTTGCCATCAGGTGAGATAGCGTGAGCCAATCTATAATCAAAACCAACGAGATTTCTAGAACTAAGGCCCTTTGTCTCGCAAGCTATGTCGTTACATTTTTCAATAGGTAAAGTATTTATAGGATAAAATCTTTAAACCTGACACTAAACGCACGTACTTTATCAAAATAAATCTATAGTGACTCGTCCAAAAATTGAAAAGCATTAAAGCTATATTAAACGAACATTGAGAATTCATATTATCGTGAATTTAGCGCTCAAAGGATAAGCAAGAAGGATGAATATCACACAAAGGTGTCCGTGTCATTTGTCAGCACTCTCCCCCGTTAAGTCGGCACAGGTCACGATTTCCCCTAAGGGTGAAACGGTTTCTAAGGACCGTGTACGCTGACACGAAACTACCCCTTTTTCTCTCGAAAATTGTAGGCAGATGAACGTCCTTCTATTATTTCGTAGTATGATGAGGATTGGACATCGTTTGGTATTAGATAATGGAGAGCGTATAGTACCTACATATGCGTATAGTACATAGTAATAGGGGATAAATAGAAGCAAAAAGTTTGAACTTCTCGAAACATTAACCGATTGTAACCTACATAAAAGTATAAGCAGCTGCAAAAAAAAGATGAGTCAAGCGTTAGATGGATGGGCTTCAGTTTTGGATGAATTTTACTTCAACTTAATATGCAAAATTCACATGTATCTAACAATATGTTTTTGAAAGTTCAATCAATGTTCAAGGTTGTATGAACACTTTTGTTAAATGTTTGACATTTTTATAACGCAAGCGACAGGTCACTGGGCAGGCCCAGGGTTTAGCATTCGTTAAATTAACTATTCATGCATAAAAAGCTCTAGTATACAGAAAACTGTCTATGGATTTGGCATTTTTTACGTTTTTGGCAATGATTTGCAGTGATTTTAGTTTGTCACGAATATAATACGTTTGTAGTACATAAAACTCAAATCGTAACAGAAATAATGTTGGAGACATAGGTATTGAAATTGTAAGAAATCTATATTTCTCAGCAACAACCCCTTATGTTAATTGGAAACAATACATCTCAACAAGCAACATCTATTATCACGAAATTTCTTTTAATTCTTCGAAAGTAGACTAGATTAGCATATTATAAGTAACTCAAAAACATGTTCCTGTAACATAACAGAATATTTATAACAACTTTAAATTACATTAAAACGGAGTTTGACTTTGCGAGAATATACATTCACTGAATTTTGTAAAAGTTTTTTTTTTAAATTCTAACATTTTCCACTGTACAATTTGAATTCATTTGCCAAGCATTTATCTTTGTTTAGGATTTTTAGTTTCACAAGTGTCGAGCTGGCATTCCACACAACTATTACTGCACGAACACATTGCATCGGGTCACTGGTCACTTCAAGCTCGGGTTATTTCAAAACACATTTCAAACCTAGCTGACTGAACTCAGTTCTATTGAACTGTAAATTAACGTCATTAGTTTGAACTGAAGGACTTTCTTGCAATCTTGAGAAAAATACAACTCTTAATTGAGAATAATAAAAATATATTTCTGGCTTGCTGTGCAAAATTTATTCGGAACGAATTTTATATTTACGAAGTAATTTTATAATGGTTATCGATTGAACATTGTGGATGTTGCAATAACAATGTATAATTAAAAATCATAGCAATTTGTTACAAAAAATATGCATTGAAATGAAAATGTATTCATGGACAGGACGGCAGCGGCTTCGATGTAAAAAGCGTATGAATGGCTGTGTTAGCATCGATAGCGTTATAAATGTCGATATTTTCAGAGTCATTCTATTGTAGAATTCGATATTAGCTCGATCAACTGTCGGTTCACATTTGATATTATATTATACTGTCCATATTGCCGAATCGGATTAAAACAATGGTAATTTCTATTGTGTCTGGAAATTGACACTTTGAGGGTTAATAGAAACATTTTGAAAAGAAAATAAATTAAAGTGTATGTAAAGTGATTGGAAAAAAATATAATTCGATTGAAATTGTTTTTAGAGTTGTTACCTGGGTTTTGCAAGAAGGTGAAACTAACTTTCAGATGAATTATATGAATACAAAAATGCAACAATACCAACCAATCAAAATATATATTTGAAGTTTTGCGTGCATAAAGTGAGGGTAGTCTTGACAAAGAATTAGATAAACAAAGTTAATTTGAAAGCGGTCACGTAGTGGCGTAGTGGTGCTTTCATAAATATTTCGCTTTGCACTTTGAATTGAAATTGGGTTATTATTATAATTAACTCTGCAAATTAACTTAATTAGTACATTTACGTTTATTGCTCTAAAGAAATACGCTATCTTAGGTTTATCATTAGACTGGACTACAAACGAAATAAATGGCTTTGTATGTTTGCCGACTGGTTTAATTAAGAAACTTTTTGGTGGTAGGAATTTGCTTTAGTGTTTCTTTATTTTGTTAGAATTCTATAGGCGATAATAGAACCTAAAAACTTAAATACTTATAACTGGCGTAACTGTCCATCGGTTCATCTCTGCTTAACCCTTTTGGAGAACTCCGCCGTGACGTTATGTTATGTTGTCACCAAAGGCCAAAGAGGCCTCATTTCGTAAAGTTTGCCGGTTTTTTTTTTAAATTATTATTAATAGACTCGCGTTTGACCGCTATCTCACCTGATGGTAAGCGACGATCTGGTCGACGAAGGGGCACTCTTTCCTAGAAGTAACTTATTCACTCTTGACTTAAAGACTCCCAGGTTGTTGCTATCAGGAAATACAGACTCTGGGAATTCCACTCCTTAGCTGTACGCACAATAATGGTATTATATGTATATATGTATACACTTCTACCCAAACATCAATTTGCCGTACATTTCTAACATATTCTTCTCGTTATTCCACAGATATTCGACAACCACTACCACTTCCATCACCATGCGATTGTGAAGCGTTCTATCACGCCAGCACACGATCATCACGGCAAGCTAGAAGGTGACCACAGAGTACGATGGGCGAAGCAGCAGCGAGCACTCTCAAGGAAGAAGAGGGACTTCCAGACCATACCAGATTCATTTCATTCTACAGGTACGGATAGTATTTGAAATGTATTTCTGTATAAAAATCTATTAAACCTAGGACATCTTAATTATATACAATGAAACCTAGTTAATTGGGCCCTGGATATGTGAGAAACCTCCACTTATGATAATTATTACAATGAGGTACCATCACTTGCTTTGAATATTGGTACTTCTTTTATCTAAATAACTGTGTTTTCTTTGGATATTCTGATTTACCTCTATAATTAGGAGCTTAGACGACTCTGTAAAAAAGACTCGTCTTTATAAACTTGGCTATTTGGGAAACTTTTTAAATGAATAGCCTCAATATGTGATAACAAATACTAGGTCTTTTCAAATCCCAGTTATCCAGGTAACACTACTTGAAACATACGCAAAATAAAAGTTAATGGCCACTAAAGGAGGTATTAGACCTTAGAATTTGATAGTTGTAATACATAATAAATTTAGCTCTTTTTATTATCAGACTTACCAAAAAGGAGGAGGTTCTATGTTCGACATTATGTATGTTTTTTTTTATGTATGTTCACCGATATCTCCGTCAATTGTGAACCGATTTTAAAAATCCTTTTGTTTGATAGAATACGTTCCGAAATTAGTCCCATTTTAATTTGGTGAAGATCTGATGAAGAGTTTCGGAGACATACAACAGAACTCTTCAATAAATAGCGGCAAAGCTCTCGGGATTGCTGCAATCGCATGTCTGTTTATTGTTTATACCATTTCATAACATAAAATCACGCCAGTACGCATGCACCGACACACTATCCCAGATCTCGGTACCTCACTCCAACCAACCATGCGCAAAATCGTGACTTTATTTTTTTCTAGCTGAGATGACGTCATTGGATTCGCCTGCGCCGTCAGCCGCGTCCAAACGTGACACTAATTTCAAGCAAGAGCTCCAACCGTCTCGGGTGAAGGGACGGCCAAGAGCTGCAGACTCCAAGTTTCAACTTAACGACCCGAAGTGGCCCCACATGTGGTATTTAGTAAGTATTTTTGTAAATTGCTACTGGGTTCTGGCCTTGAGTATTATTAAGAAATTTGGCCTTAAGAAGTTTATGGAACTTAATAATCTTGCGGAGTACGTTATACCTGCCAGCTTGATTATCGGACGACCTTAAAGAAGTGGCTGGGTTAGAATGGACGTCGCTAGGTCTTACGGTGTATCTTGTAAGAGGTCTATATCTAGTAATGTACTGCGATAGGCTGGGTTGATTGATCTTAAAGCCACATTCTTCTCTAAAAAAAGCGATTTTCTATCAGAGCAATATTTTTTTCATTATTCGTGCGATCTGAAATAGTTGATATAAAAACCAATTTTGTATAGATATCTGTGAAGCAATCCGTCAATACAAATTTCCTGTGGTTGCCCCGATGTTGCCGCTGATATTTCATTTCATTCGGCTCTGCTACTGTTGCAAACATATTTCTGCAAATTCATTTTAGTAACAATTTTGTAAATTAAAACATCTTCTCTAATGGAGGTTGAGTAATTGGTTTTGCTAGTACATTACATTTTTGTGGTGTTTCATAATTTTACGACCGCCGAAGATTAAGTGGGTCATTGCTTTTATTTTATTACTTCTTGTTGGTAGATATTTTGCCAAGCTATTCCATAAATCATGTGCTAAATGATAATAGGAGTAGTTTGTTAGTAAATATTTATTATTGCCAACTGGATACATTAATTTCTTCTGGTGTATTAATCTTGTTTTTATCGTGTTATTTAGAACCGAGGAGGTGGTTTAGACATGAACGTGATACCAGCATGGCGGGAAGGCATTACAGGCCGTGACGTCTTGGTTACCATCCTTGATGATGACTTGAAAACCGACCATCCTGACTTAGTCGCTAATTACGTTAGTATCCTTCATTGTTCTTTGCTTGCTCCAATATAAACACAAACTTATAAGAATCCAATTGGTTTGCGTCGTAAAACAACATGATCCAGATTAGGTCTCACGACATTTCGAATGAATTTCTTCGAAATTGACTCATTGTATGTTTTATGTTGTCGGCACTTTGAAGCTCCCTTTGTACTTCGTACTCAGATCTTCATTGGGAAATAAGAGCGGCATTTTCCACTTAAGTAAGAAGGAAGTGTTTGAAAAACACCGATGAAATCAGAACGGGAACGAGTAATACGTTGGGGGATCCGTGCTTTTGCGTTAAAAGGGCGTAGAGTGACATCTGTGTTCGGAACAAAAGCTGTGGAGTTTCAAATTACACGATTCACATCGCTCGTGTGGCTTTAATTACACTGTTGGCGTTCGAAAAAAAATGGGTAATTGGGTCGCGGGTATACCGAGGCGATTTCTATGCGACAAACGTAAGGGTTGCATTAGAGAGTAATCAGACCGCAATCGATCAACGACGTTTTGACATATTTCGAGTTCAAGAAAATTTCTATGCCTTAACGAGAATATCTAAATCTACGTGGGGTCTGTCTTTTTTAACTTTAAAAACTATTTATAGGGCTACTTACTTGGGTTGTATGTGCTATGCGGCGCCTGTTTGGGCTGATAGGGGCGGTACGACGTAAATTACTTCAAAGCCAGCGTTTGGTTTTGATATTCTTATGCAAAGCGTACAGGACGGTTAGTACTGAGGCCTTACCGATACTTGCTGGTGTACTTCCGGTCGACCTTGAAGTGCAGCAACGTGCTGCAATGTACTATTCCGCACGAGCGGCCAAGGACGCGGACTTTCTAACGCGGAGTGACCGTGAGAAAATGTCTAGATTATTTAAACTACCTATTGACGTCTGAGAGGAACTTTTATCCGAATGGCAATGTAAGTGGGATAATTCCACCAAGGGCCAACACCTCCACCAATTCTTTCCATACATTCAGTGCGGCTGGCCAGCACGTGGCTGGAAGTGGATAACTGTGTTGCCGAATTTCTCACAGGACATGGTAACTTTAAAAGTAAATTATTTTCTTTCAAGCTCGTTGCCTCGCCTTTATATCAGTGTTCTACCTCTGACTGCGAATATGTACAATCTGCACATCATATCTTATGGAAGTGTATTCTTTGTCAGAATGAACGTAATATTATGTTGAATAATGTATAGGCTGCATCAGGAGTTGTTTACTATACGGACCTTGTGGAAACAAGAACAAATTTCCGTGCGTTCAAGCGTTTTTGCCATACCTATTATTGGAACCAAATATAACAGCTCACAATGTTAGGACCTATTAATATGTATTAATGCTAATTTTGTATCCGTGGTGCTGGGCTTATCCCAGTTGTATATGAACCTTTGTGCCTATTGGCCTTGTTTGTTCTGTCTCCTGCTTGATATGGAGGGAAGTGGAAATTTCCATTTTTCCTACTCCTCCGTTATTCTTTTCTGATTAATTTCGTTGCGGGATGCAAGACAGTTAAATTCATTCTCCGGGACTTCGTCGAGCTTCATTGCCTCGGCGCTTTTCTGGTGGGCTTTCAGGAGTTGCAGTGGTTTGGGAATAGTGCGGTGGGATTGTACCAAAAAAAAAAGTATAAATCTCAGTCTTTTTGACCTCTTTGACTTTATTGTAGCATAGAAAGGTTTCTATTAGTTTATATATTGTGAGACAAAGGTCAAGGTCGATCGCTCGTAGTCTTATTACACCTATATTATTATGACCTACGATATTTAAACTTTAATTTGATTTGTATTTTACTCTCGAGTTATTTTTTATTGATTTCAATCTGTTAGTGATTTGATTTATATTGAATTTAATTTATTTTTTTGATTAAATTTTGATTTTGACTGTTTTATTTTGTTCTAGTTTCATTGTGAATAATTTAATTTTAACTTATATGATTTTATTTTGATTTTTTTTTATTTTAATTTTATTTTGATTTTAATCTGATTTAATTCTAGTTTCATTGCGATTAATTTAATTTAATTTTGATTTGATTTTATTTGTGATCTGATTTAATTTTTATTGATTTTTATTTTATTGTTTTTTATATTGGCTTTATTTTACCTCTTTTATATAGATTTTAAGTGTTTCACTAGTGAATATGTGCATGTAAGATTCACATCTAGTAGATGTCAATCAGACTTTCGATTAGACTTTTATTTTTGCTCGTGTGATTGTACATCAGTTTTGTGAACTATAAAAAAATAAAAAAAAATACGAAATGCGGGGATTACTACCAAAACATCATGCATTGTTTGCATACATAATTACGAGAGGAATCTGAGACTGAAGACTTAAGCCGCTCAGAGACTTAATAACGGCGTACAAATGTGTTGTATGAAAACTTGGGTGATTACCTACATGTTGGAGAATTTATTATAAGGCGTGGGACTTGAACTTATTTGTTTCAGAAATTTAATTAGTTTAGCAGATGTACTTAATAACCTCGTATTTATCCTTCATGATTAATGTAACATGGTTTCGTTCAGGAAAGGCTTTATTGAAGACTTTAAGCTTTTTCTGCATCGGTCGCCTTTGTAGTCAACCAAATTGGTGACTATGGCCTATTATCGAGTCGGGAGTTCTTTCCCGTTAGTTACCTTGATTAAAATCATCTTGGTACCTCTGACCCAAATACCTTAGAACTAAGGTTGTTTTTATTTATAGCTACAACTGGGGTGTCTTTAAGTCACGAGCTTTTTTTTGTCATCTCTAGGCTTGCGCTTGACCACTATCTCACCTGATGGTAAGCGATAATTTGGTCGACGGTGAAGCAACCTTGCCCAGAAAAAACCTATTCACTCTAGACTTAAAGACCTAGAGTAATAAGCCCCTTTTGAAAAATTTAGTCCCAATTGAAATAGGAAGAATCTTTCGACCAGTCGAGTGTTGTGTCTGGTCAGGGACTGCTCGACGGTCGTTGTTGTCGGACTGTTGTATGCGTTCAAATCGGGCGGAGAACTTTAATTGCGCGATGTAGGCTTTATTTATTTAAACTATATGCAACATACAGGTACTTAGGCGGATTTAATGCCTAAGACATTCTCTACCAGTCAACCAAAGGTGGTCGAGAGATAACATGCCAGGAGCATAAAAACTCACTGAAATAAAATGTGTACACAAATATTTATATAAAGAAAATAGACATACATATATACTAACCATAATAAATACACAAATATAATATTATAAAGAGGAAATATTTGTATTTTTAACTACTGGACCGATTTCAAAAATTATTTCACTGTTGGGAAGCTACACTATCCCCGGGTGACATAGGCTACTTTTTATTTGTATTCCCACGGGGACGAGAACTACGCGGGTGAAACCGTTAGGCGTCCGCTATTAAATATATAGATTAAGTAATAGGCAAGCAGAGTAGTCTCAATCAATACTCCTCCTTTGTTTATTGATTGAGACTACTCTGCCTGGGGCTTTGTGTGACGGCAGATCGTTTTCGTAGTTCGAGTAGCGGCATAGACGCCATTACAAGGTTACTAATAAGCAAGCACGTCACCATTCATCACACGACCATATCCATCAACAACAAACCACCACCATACCACCACCATTAAACATCACCATTTACCATAAGTGAGACAGTGGTCAATTGCATCCTTTCTTCTGCCACTTGTCCCTACATCTAAGACACATTTTTTCTTCACCAGGACCCTATGGCGTCTTACGACGTGAACTCTCACGACTCGGATCCTCAGCCGCGGTACGATATGATTGACTCGAACCGCCACGAGATGCGCGGGTGAAGTCACCGCCCCTACCAACAACTCGCTGTGTGCTGTGGGGGTCGCGTATGGAGCAAGTGCTGGAGGTAAGAACCAAAGCTATAAAGCCACAACTAATTTATGAAACTGTAGGATGTGTTACGGCAGCCATGTTACGACATACGTTCGACAGTACGACGTATCACGTACGGTAATTATGGTACGCCATGACCACCTCGAATCACCGCGACTCTAGATTCGCTGGTGAAACTGAAAAATAAAGATTTATACTGTGCCCCTATGTTTTTTTTTCATTAAAAGTTGTCAAATTTGTACACTATACACATACAATTTTGAGCACATTTTGAGTGTTCTAGTTCTTCTAAAGATAATTTATCATCAAAAAAGAAAATTCATGGGCACCGTATATATCTTTCTTATTCAGTTTATGGAATATTTTTTAAATTCGTCCAATATTGCAGGAAGAAATAGGCGAGAGCATAACCTCGAATTTTGACTTTTACTAAGGAATTTCATGCTGGTGTCTGTGGCCGCATTTCCTCAAGCATTTCAAGATGAGTATTTTTCAAACTGTAATTTAGCGTAACCCTATCAAATTTGGCACCAACGTAGGGCTATGACACGTTCTTAACGCCAATTATCAATCTATCTATCTCAACCAAATAAACATAGAAGTCGATCAACCAGTCATTGCTGCGCCTTCAATCAAAATTACCCTCATTTTACTGAAGCGTGTATAATTATTAATTATACCGAGTTCACGTTACTCACATATAACAAAAATACTTCATAAAAATATAGCATCTAGAATAGTGTTCCATTTTCCTCGCAAAAATCATATTCGCGTTCTTGAAGCGAGCACAAAATTAAATACAACTACATACAAATCTTCAGCAGCACATGATTAACATAATAAGTAAGAACTCCTTCGTGAATATACCTGTCATCACGTAGTACTGAATCTCAGATATAAACCAAATTACTGAATATATAACATTTCAGATTCAAACAACATTTTCTGCGCGTCTGTACCGACGTACAATGGTGTATAGTCTTAATGAAAAGTCACAACACCAGCTCTGTAAAATCCTGAACTAAAATTCATTAATTTTACGCTGACATGTGACGTTAGCACTTATTTAGACAGTTTTAAGGTTTATTTTCAATCCTTTTGTAATCCGCGTCGATTTTAAACGAAGGTACCTAGAGCAGGCAAGCGACACTGCTAAAACAATTTCTGTAATGAGGCAAATATTTTCTCTCACTCTCACTTTATTTCTCACACTATAATATGGTCAAGTGTTCACAGAGTCTTAAATTTACATAAAGTCGTTTTCCTTTTTCAACCCTAAACAGCTTGAAGGTTGTTGTTTGTATAAAACGAAATACGTTTAAAAAAAGTTTTCTTGTTGCCGTTTTTTTATTACCTTCCGCGGTTTTTTCGGGTTTCGAATTTAAATAGAACGTGTAATGTAGTCAGGGAAAAAACTTTGCTTTTCGCCTGATACACCTGCGTCGCTATTTTTATGTGACTTTTATTTAAAGTTTTGAGTGCGTAATAAATGGGCCAAGAATAGCAAGAATGAGACCTTTTTGGTGTATTAAAAATACGCATCACTTGTTTACTTACTTATCATTATTTTATTATATTTTATTCCTTAAATATTTTATGTTCCGTTTCCGTGAATGTGTCCGCAGCATCAACAGTGGGCCCTATCAGAATATAAGTGAAGCGTTATTTTCTTTTTAATATCGTTGCACATGCTGAGATAGGAGCCTTTTTGGTATCGCACTGGGTATTTATTTTTGTTTTTCTTTATGTTTTGCTTATCTCGTGTCTCCTGTGCAAGTAAATAATTTTTTTCTCTTTTATTTCTTTCTTTCTTTTACCTAATCTTCTCAAGAGGTCGAGTTTTGGTTGACTATAAAAGTAGGTTCTGGTCCAAAGTTTTCCATCTTTCTTGTGCCGTCTATAGTGTGCAAGCGAGAGAACATGATAAGCACCGCCATTTTAGATTCGTTTCTCTAACGAACCGAGTTATAGGTAAGGTGCATACTCCTTCAGAGAAACCTCACCCCCTAGAAATTTATAAAAAGCACATCTATGGACAGAAGGATATACTACGATATTTACGTGCGCCGCGTTTCATCTCTGAGACATTTTGTAGTTATTGACATCGATTCCACTAGTAAGCGTGCAATATACCCATTTTACAATAATTGTTTACGTTATTGATACAAAATTGTTATGCGCTAACCAACCTCGTACTAGTAATGTACACGGAGTTGCTATCAATTCGACCTGCAAACCTACTACTACCATAGTTCTCGCCAAACGCCAACGCTGTCCTGAAGTTGGCTACAATGGATATGGATATTCGAAAAATTGTGCAGGAGAGCGTGAGAGCTGAACTAAAGGATATCCGTGCAGAACTTTACACGGTAAAGGATTCCCTGGAATTTACAAGTAAGCAGTACGATGACATGCAGGCCATTTTGGAGGAAAAATCAAAGCAGATAGATCAGTTACAGAGGGAAAATAACAGCATGATACCAGTTATGAAAGATCTGACTACAAGAATAACTCAGATGGAACAGCACGCGCGATCTTGTAACATTGAAGTCCTATCTGTGCCTGAGTTTAAGTCTGAAAACCTGAATGTAACAATGATGCAATTATGCAAGGTCGTGTCATATCCCCTCAAAGAAAATAACATCGTTATGTCGACTAGGATTGCCAAACAAAGCTCGGAGAACTCGCGTCCAAGATCAATAATCGTCAAACTTTCTTCTCTGGCGGTGCGTGACGAAATTCTGGCTGCGGTGATTAAGTTTAACAAAGCTAATCAGATGGATAAGCTTAACACTGTTAACACTGCCCACCTGGGGATGGGAGGAGATAAAAAACCGGTATATGTAGCTGAACACTTGTCCCCACATAATAGATCTTTACACCATGCTACTAGGATGGCGGCCAAGGAGAAGAACTACAAGTTTGTATGGGTGCGTAATGGTCGCATATTTGTTAAGAAAAACGAAAACTCCGAGCGTCTTCATATGAGGGACATGGAATCTCTTAATAAGTTAGTTTGAGTTTGATTTTGTTTTCTTTAGCTTCTTTGAATGCTTAATGTACAAAAACTGTAAAATTCTCAGATTTTCTTATTTATTACCAAAACACCAGAGGATTAAAGACAAAAACGCATGATTTTTATCAGAACACTTTGATGAATGATTATGATGTTATTATTCTTACGGAAACTTGGCTTAGTGATTTTGTCTCTAGTTCAGAATTGTTTGATGACCGTTACAATGTTTATAGAAGAGATCGTGTACTTAATGAGCTTTGTAGGAAAAAGACTGGTGGCGGGGTACTGATTGCTGTTTTAAAAAAGCATAATTCTGTAGAATTGGCCTTTCACAACAGTTTGTGTGAAGATCTGTGGGTAAAGTTCACATTAAAACCATCAAAAGTGTAGTCAGTCTATGTTTTTGTGCGGTTTATATTCCGTCACCGGTTAAAACTGAAGTTTTGGAGCATTATTTTGAGAATGCGGGCAGAGTCATTGGTACGGAGGGGAATATTTTTATTATGGTTGAAATATTTTACGAAAGGTTTACGAGAGCTATAAGCAATCACGTTCCTTTGTCGTATAAGGTAAAATACAACAAACAACCACCATGGTTTACAAAAGAACTTACTAAATTATTAAAGCAAACATACAACCTTAGAATTAGAGTGAAAAAATATAATAACGCCATGGACAAAATTGATTTATCCTTGCTGAAGGAGAGATGCCGGTTATTAAACAAATCATCCTACACTGCCTATATTGAGACAATAGAGGCTAGAATAATGAAAAATTCCAAATTATTTTGGACTTATATTAAACATAAGCGTAAAAATAAAAGCACAATTCCGGAACTTATGAGCTTAAATGATGAAGTAGCTGACAACAATACTGATATCTGTCAATTATATGCAAAAAGCTTTTCGTCTGTGTATAATCAACAGAACCCTTCCATGCCCCCTACATTACTAACCAATAATTTGAACAGCTCATTGAGTTCTGAAGGTTTAAATGTTTTGGGTTGTATATCGCTTACCGAGGATTTGGTTGCTAGCAAACTAAAATGCCTGGACGTACGCAAAGGACCGGGTTCTGACGAGCTTCCCCCAATTCTACTTGCTAAGTGTTCTAAGTCCTTCTCAAGGCCATTAACCATTATATTTAACCGCTCTCTTGAATCAGGTCACTTCCCATCCGCGTGGAAGAAATCTAAGATAGTCCCAATTTTTAAAAATGGTAGTAAGAAGGACATAAAAAACTATAGGCCAATTTCGATCATATCAATTATCCCTAAAGTATTCGAATTGTTAGTATATCCTTATCTGTATAGCCACTTGCAAAACCACATAGTAGGTAATCAACACGGTTTCATGAGGGGCAGATCAACACACTCCAATTTGGTAGCATTTTCGGAGAATGTCATCGAGTTGGTGGACCAACGGATTCAGGTTGATGCAGTGTACACAGATTTCAGTAAAGCGTTCGACAAAGTGGACCACCAGATTTTGTTAGGGAAACTTGAGAAGTATGGCATCTATGGTACACTATTGCAATGGATTCAGTCATACCTTAGTGATCGTGTATCGTTCGTCGTTTTGAACGGGACCAGATCTGAAGACTTCAGTGTGACTTCTGGGGTACCACAGGGCTCCCACTTAGGGCCTTTGTTATTCAACATTTTCATTAACAGCATTATAAATTGTTTTCATCACGCACAATCTTTTTTATTTGCTGATGATCTCAAATTAACCTTGCCTATAAGATCCATGGAAGACGCGTATTTGCTACAGGCCGACTTGAATAGATTGGTTAAGTGGTGTAACGATAATAGGATGAGCCTAAATTTAGATAAATGTTTACACATAAAATTTTGTCGCAACAAAAAAACTCACAACACAAAATACACTATTTCAGGCAAAACACTCAAGGAAGTGTATAGTATTCGGGATCTGGGTGTCTTTATGGACAGTAAATTGAGCTACAATGACCATATAGACAAAATAATTGCAAATGCGAACAAAATGCTAGGCTTTGTATTAAGGTCCTCCAAGCCATTTAACAACCCAAAGACGAAAATTATTCTTCGACGTTGGTCCGTAGCAATTTAGAGTACTGCTCTCAGGTATGGTCACCACATTACAACGTTCATAAGCTATGAATTGAGAGAGTACAAAAAAGGTTTTTATACCATTTATCCTTTGCAAATAAAACCGCGAATCAATTAGGATCTTACAAAGACCGAATTCGGCACTATAAATTTCAAAGACTAGCGAATCGTAGAAAAGTACTGGATCTGTTTTTTCTTTATAAGGTGGTGACATCCAAACTAAATACTGACCTTCTGTCGAGAATATCCATTAATGTCCCTAGTAGATTACCACGGTCCCATACCTACAAATTGTTCGGACAATCTTCGCGCAAAACGAACCTTGGCGACAACTCTCCTCTTGCAAGGGCTACCAAATTGTACAACGCTATATGCCGCAAAGCTGACATCGATATAAATCACGACACTCTTAGCTCCTTTAAAAGGAAATTGTATAAGCACTTTCAGGCGGAGGACTTTTGATTTATCACTCCAATAATAATTGATTAATTTTTGAATGTCATGACTGATATATCACAAAAAATATTTTACTATACTTTATTATAATTTAATGTTGATTTTATTTTGATTATTCTAGGACATTTTATGTATGATCTCTGTTTTTTTTTATTATTTTATTTTATTTCAATTCCAGTATAATTTTAGTTTTAAATATTGACATTTATTTTATCTTTTTTTTTTACTAATTTTGATTTTAATTTTAATTACTGATATTATTAGTAGGTTAGAATTGGGGGTTCTGAATCACCTGTTCTCGCTGCGCTCGAACCATGATTCAGAACCTCCAATTCTAAAAGCCATGATTCAGAACACCTACATTATTTTTTCAATCCTCATCTCAGTCGATGTTGGACTAGGGTTTACTTTTGAAAAAATAAAAATAAAATAGAAATAAAATAAATTTATTCATTAACTTAGGACTAGATTACATAGCAATAAAAGTTAGACAGGTAATACTAGGAATAACATTCAGAACTGTATAGTAGAACTGAAACGGTGATGGTGGCCCAATTTATATGAAACATATTTCGTTTCCTGGCAGTATCTGATAGCAATCAATATCTTCTAAAGCAGGCAAAACTAACTCATGGGCTGAATCACTCTCCTGATGAACTAAATCATCTGTTGCTGTCGATATACTACTCCCTCTAGTATTTGATGAACTTAGAATAGATTTTTCATGATTAGCCTGATTGTTGCTAACTCTTACGAATGGGCGAAGATCCTCACCAGGTCCGCTTTTGAGTTTTAGGTAGTGAATATTGCTCAAATTAGATTTCACAGAATCTTCCAACTTCTGGTAAACTAAATCTTCTGTTTGGGTTATATCATTATCCTGGTGTTTTATTTCACCTGTGCTCGATGTCTTTTTTCTAGGGTGCATATCTTGAATATATATTATCTCACCCCTAGCATTCTTGAAAATCATTTTACGAATGCCAACTAAATCAGATTTCGCTGAGTGAAACATTATAGGTAATAAAAATAATTTTAATTATTTATTTAAGAATTAGATTTAAAATTGAACCGCTGCACTGTAAAGTTCAGAGTTAAATTGTGGTGATGCATGGTGCCTCTATAATATATACACATAATTTGGTTATTTTTTTAATGCAATATGTCATCGTATACATATACATTCTAATAAGGTAAGATTTTCAATTTTTTTTTGTTATTTATCTATAATCCCTTCACCGTGTTTATCGTGAACCATAGATCAAAGTAAATCTCTCAATCTTCTAAAACATCTCCACATGAAAAAACATGCTGCTTTATCATTAACACTGTTTCGATAATAGTAGAATAGTTGTAGAATTTCATGATGGTTAAATCCATTTGAATACAAGTACATACGATTACCTTATAAAAATTTCGTCTCAGTTTTCAGCGACAGCGCGGCGCCGTTTAATATATCCTCCTAAAATGGTAAGTTAGGGCAACTTTACAATTGAGTATGAATGATGAGTAAGAAATAAATAATTATAAATCTTATGTACAATGCGCATAGGGATTATAATGAAATGGCAATATTGACCCCTAATTTTAAATATATTATATCTAACAAAGATTATTTAAGTGTGTATACCGTTTTACAATTTATGGATATAAAAGCAGCGTCATCTGACAATTATCTCACAGAATATTGTTCAATCAATCAGTGCATCGTGCTGTGATCTTCGTATAACTTAACATTGTTTAATTAGTGCGTTTAACAAATAAAGCAGCAAGTATGTACGTATCATTTTAAATCTATTAATTTAGTTAACAGTATAAGGGCAGTGCAGTGCAGTTATGTGTGGAGTATATGGGGTATGACTGGGTGTTTTTTTAATATATTTTATTTTAGGTCTTATACTATGATCAATTTTATCGAAGGTATTGCAGGTTCAGAGGTCACTGTTGAGAGCGAGTTTATAAGTTAGATTTCCTTGAAGGCAAATAGCTAGGCGTGCCAGGAACCTAATGTATAGTATCATGAATGATCTATGTGATAAAAGTTGTAACTAAACGTATGAATGTTTGCAAGTAGACCTGCTTTATAAAATGTTATAATCTTGTTTTGTTTTCAGGTTTTCCAATCCATTTGACTCTGACACTGAAGTGATTCCTGTATCACAAAAGAAGAAGCCAAGTAAGCCTTTAACACCTAAACCCTCGAAGCCAAAAAGAAAAAATAAAAAGCTACTCCAAGAACAGCCGATCGGTAGCGGGTCTGAGTCAGAGGCCGACCTTTCAACCGCATCTGCATTTGCGTCTACATCGGCTAAAAAGAAACGAAAACTTAGCATCTACCCTGATTCCGAGGTAAGTTGAGATAAAATTGTCAATTATTAATTATATTTAGACGGATCGATAGGCGCAGGGGCTGAACGATTGTCAGCTGCGCTGGGTGTTGTGGGTTCGATGCCTGCCCGGAATAAATATTTAATGGCCTATAGACTCATATTTATTGGTGTTAAGCTTACTGATTATTATAAGGTCCTATATTCAATTCTCAGGTCTGACCAAGTGTAGATAATTGTGTCAATTTTGAATAATTTTATAGTAGGTGGAGCGGTCGAAAAATACAGGCGTGATGTTAACGTTTACTTAGCAAACGTTAACTCGTGATTGTGTGAAGGGATTGATTTAAATAAATACATGAAGAAGAATACATATGTCCTATGATATTATTGTGATGGTACCTTAATAATAGCAGAGGCTGAAGATCATTGTGAATCATCAGAATATAATGATAACGAATAAACCTAATTTGTTTTTTGTTTTTTCCAGGATGAAGAGCAACGTGAATCAATTCGTGCCTCGATACTGAAGAGCTACCTAACGCGTCGAGTTGGTTCTGGATATACTATGCAAAGCAACCCCGCAAGGCGAGGCGAATATTATATTGAGCTTCGAATATCGAATTGTCAGGAGTTGGAGGCCATAACAACCGATCGCTGGAAACATTCACTGGTGTGTTTAAAAACAGCAGTGAATGACGATAGCCCAACTTGGAAGGCGGTTACTCAATTGGTTGCAGCAGTTAAAGAGGATTACTCCTCTATCCAACCAATTCTGTACCCCCAAAATTATAAGTAATTTTTTTCTTTTTATTTCTATTTAAAGTAAGATTTTAGTTAAGTTTAACACATTACTTAACTTTATTAAATTGCATAACTTTACTTAATTTTCAGTATTAAACTTGGTTTAATCCTTTATAATATTGGACATTATCGATATTAGCACCCATGTTTTAAAATATTTTTAATTTGGATAGGTATCTATAACTAACTTATATTTTTGCATTGTTCTCTTACAGAATCTACTAAGTAGATAAGACAAAAATCTAAATAAAAATCTAAATGAAAATCTAAATAAAAGTTTAAATAAAAATCTAAAATTGAAAATAATACAATATTCATAATATAATTATTATCTAATATACATAATTATAATTTATATGAGTACCTAGATTATAAAATATTTTTTAATCTGATTAAAATATCTACCAACCATGTAACTTATATTTTTTAATTGTTCTCTTACAGAATCTACTTAGTAGATAAGACAAAAATCTAAATAAAAATCTAAATGAAAATCTAAATAAAAATCTAAATAAAAGTCTAAATAAAAATCTAAATAAAAATCTAAAATTGAAAATAATACAATATTCATAATATAACTAATATACATAATTATAATTGATATGAGTACCTAGATTATAAAAATATATTTTAATTTGATTAAAAATATCTACCAACCATGTAACTTATATTTTTAAATTGTTCTCTTACAGAATCTACTTAGTAGATAAGACAAAAATCTAAATAAAAATCTAAATGAAAATCTAAATAAAAGTTTAAATAAAAATCTAAATAAAAATCTAAAATTGAAAATAATACAATATTCATAATATAATTATTATCTTATATACAAAATTATAATTGATATGAGTACATAGATTAAAAAAATATTTTTTAATTTGATTAAATACCTACCAACCATGTAACTTATATTTTTGCATTGTTCTCTTACAGAATCTACTTAGTAGATAAAATAAAATAAAAACCTAAAATTGAAATAATGCAATATTCATAAATCAAATTTAACTAAGAAATAAAGATTTTCTAAAATTATTCAAAATGGTTTTCTGTCAAGCTTGTAACATTAACGTTCACAATTATTCTTCTCACAAAAAAACTAACATCCATAAATCTAATAACCTCATAAAAACTCAATTTGATAATGTTCGTATAATAGCTTGTGCTTTTAAAAACAAAATAGTCAGTTACAAAATAAATCCTCAAAGTTTTACTATTACACCTGAAAAGTTTTTAACTGAAGCTTCAGACACATGTTACTATCTAATTAAATAATTATTAAAACAACATGTTTCTTTGAAAGTCAATTTCGAACTTTTTGTTTCCTACACTTTACCTAAAAATAACGAAATCAGTCTTAAATCTTTTAACACAAGATATGTAATTATACTTCAAAGTACAGATATATTATCCATATATCATGCATTTGCAGAAAAAATCTTAAATAAATGTTCCGAGTTCGAACTAAGTGAGTCAGGGTGGGCAATCGAATCGATAAGTCATTTAGAAATTAATTTCGTTAAATACAGTCCTTTGAGAGCAGGTTCTTATTTAGAATTACCTAAACGAATTCAAAATACGAAATCATGTCTAAACATAGTCAATAAAGATAATCACTGTTTTCTTTGGAGCATTGTGGCATATTTGTATCCAGCAAAGAATAACCTCAATAGAGTTACATCATATCCGCACTATTCTAAAGTGTTAAACATTTCTAATATGACATTTCCCCCCAGTATAGACGATATAAAATTATTTGAAAATTTAAATCCAAACATAAGTATTAACGTCTATGGTTTGGAGCAGAATTATGATGTAACAGGACCGTTATATAAAACGTTAAAAAGAAAACTTTATCATGTAAATTTACTTTATTTCAATAATAATGGTAAAAGTCATTTTTGCTATATTAAAAATTTCGGTAAGCTTGTACACAGACAACTTACAAAACATAAGTCTAAGATATATTTATGTGACGAATGTTTTGTGTATTTTGACTCACCAGAAAAACAATTAAATCATAGCTGCGCAAGAGTGCAGACTATACTCCCCGAAGAAAACTCGAAACTTTGTTTTTCAAATTTTAATAGGACTCAAAGAGTTCCAATTGTTATTTATGGCGATTTTGAAAGTCTATTACACGAATATTCAGACAAAAATAAATCCACATGTGTCGAAAATATACAAATCCATGTGGCAAGTTGTTATGGTTATTACATATTTTGTCAGTCTAAACCTGAATTAAATGAATTTAGATCCTATAGGGGGTCAGACTGCTCAAAAAAGTTTGTCGAATCTATTAGTCAAGATGTAATAAGACTTCATAGACTTATGTCAGAGATAAAACCCATAATTATTAGTAAAGATCAGCAAATGTCTTTAAACAACGCTAAACAATGTCATTTATGTAGGAAAACATTTTCTGATACTGACCTCGTTGTTGCTGATCATGATCATTTCACAGGAATGTATAGAGGACCAGCCCACAATGCATGTAATTTAAATGCAAATTCTTGCCCATTTATACCTGTCATATTTCATAATCTTTCTGGTTATGATTGTCATTTGTTTATAAAGGAACTTTCAGCTCTTTGCGGTCGTATAAATCTTATTCCTAAAAACAAAGAAAAATATATATCTTTTACAAAATTCGTCCCGATTGACAAAAAAAAATGTAGCTCAGTTAAAGTTTATCGATTCTTTTAATTTTTTAAGTTCAAGTCTAGATAATTTAATAAAAACGATGAAAACAGATGATTTTAAAAATTTACGAAAGTTTTATAATGATGATTATTTATTTAATTTAGCATGCAAGAAGGGTGTTTACTGCTATGATTACATTGATTCATGGGATCGTTATAAAGATACTAAATTGCCAGATTCATCTAAATTTTATAATAAACTCACATCCCAATCTATTTCGGATGAAGATTATAATCATGCTTTAAATGTCTGGAATGCATTTGATATTTCTAATTTAGGGGAGTACACAGACTTATATTTGAAATGCGATGTCCTTCTTTTATGTGATGTTTTTGAAAAGTTTAGAACAATGAGTTTAAAGTATTATAACCTTGATCCCTGCTATTATGTATCATCTCCTTCGCTGAGTTGGGATGCAATGTTATTATATACTCAAATTAATTTAGACTTAATTTCAGATATTGATATGTATCAAATGTTAGAACAAGGCATTAGGGGAGGACTTGCTCAATGTTCTTTAAGATATGCGAAGGCAAATAATAAATATCTGCCAAATTATAACAATAAGGAACCTGACAGCTATTTAATTTATCTTGATTGTGTAAATTTATATGGCCACGCCATGATGCAACCGCTTCCTACTCGAAACTTTAGGTTTTTAAACGAAGATGAAATAAATAATTTTAATGTAATGTGTATTTTAAATGATAGTGACACAGGATTTATTTTAGAAGTTGATTTATGTTATCCTCATAAAATTCACGAAGCTCATTCAGATTTACCATTTGCCGCTGAAAAGTTTGCTCCACCAGGTAGTAAAAATGTTAAATTAATTGCTAACCTGTATGATAAACATAAATATATCATTCACTATGTTCATCTTAAAGAATGTGTAAAAAACGGGCTTCTTTTACTTAAAATATATAGAATACTAGCGTTTGAACAAAGTTCATTTTTGGCTCCGTATATCTTGTTGAATACTACTCTCAGACAAAGAGCTTCTTCCGATTTTGAAAGAGACTTTTTTAAAAAACAAAACAATTCTATATTTGGCAAAACTATCGAAAACAAAAGAAAACAAGTTGATGTCAAACTGGTTAATGTATGGAAAGATATTCATAATAAAACTAACAAACTTTGTGGAGCTGAAAAATATGTAAGTGCTCCAAACTTCAAAGATTTATCTATATTTTCCGATACTTTAGTGGCAATCCAGTTAAAACAAACGAAAATTGTTCTTGATAGACCAATTTATATTGGCTTTACAATATTGGAATTGGCTAAGAGTCATTTGTATCGTTTTCATTACTCTGTGATGAAACGTCTATACGAAAATGATATTCAACTTTGTTATACTGACACTGACAGCCTTTTGTATTTAATATATACAGAAGATTTTTATGAGGATATGAAACAGAATATAAAATACTTTGATACGAGCAACTTTCAAACTGGAAATCAATTTAATATACATAAAGCAAATTGTAAAATACCAGGTTTTTTTAAAGATGAAATGGGTGGTGATATTATATCTGAATTTGTAGGTTTAAGAGCGAAATTGTATTGTATAGACTCGCTAGCTTCTTCAATCATCAGAGCAAAAGGTGTTAAAAAATCAGCGGTGAAAAAACTCGATATTAAAAAATATAAACGAGCTTTACGGTACAATGAATGCATAAGAGATGACATGTGTATTATAAAGTCAAAAAATCATAAGATTTTTACTCAGAAGATTAATAAGCTTGTTCTTAGTAGGGATGATGATAAAAGACAAATAATGGAAGATGGTTGTAATACTTTGCCTTGGGGGCATCATAAAACTGTATTTTAATTAAGTGTTCGATGAGATTACAATGCAAAAATTTAAGGTATCTATCAAAAATTAATAAAGTAAAATGTGTTGATTGAAATATTATATAATATGAAATAAATCATTTGTAATCAAATAAGTGTGTTTGAATGTGATATACCCACTTCCTATTTAACTAAGTAAACAAAGAAAAATGAAACCCAGAATAGTTGATAGTCATAACATTTATTTAATTTACACTTAAATGTATTTTTTTTATCATAATTATTATATAGATCATTCACAGTCGACTATATAAAATAAAAATAATCTTAAAACAGTAATAAAACAATAAGTAACTAAATACAATAATTACTATCTTATTAACTAAAGTACACATATTTTGATAGTGCAAACTATTTATTATTAACAAGGTATATAAAAATAGTCTAAAACTGTTCAGGGTCACTCAATTTTTCCCCAATTTTTTTAATGAGGGCCTCTGCTGCTTCCATCACGTCGTCATAAGTTTCACGCGCCACATATTGCACAGTTACACATGCATTGTCACTATCACTATAATCATTTTCGTTCTTAGAGTCTTTAAGTTTATGCACTTCTAATTTAATTAAATGCCCTCGATTATCGCTTTCTCCTCGGCGAACAATATATGATGTTGTTGATCCTAATGGGCATTTCCTCTTTTTTGAAGACTTTTTAGAGGATTGGACTTGGTCATCTCCAGTGAGCAACTTTTCAACTTTAGCGTTCTGATTTAAGCCTTCAAAATATGGTTCGTAGTTGCCCTGAGAGTAAAAAAATGAGCTCATAACTGGATTTCCATTGAGGACCTCAGAGGTCCACTGCAAAAAAAAAAAAAAGAAACGTAATTAGCATGTGAACAAAATAACAGTAGCGTAAGAAAAAAGAAAAACAACTCCTATGAAATATTAAACCAAAGACTACCTCATGAAAACTAGGTTGCTCCTGCTCTGCAGAAATAACATTATCATTGTCCAATATGCTAGGGCTGTAGGATGCCGGTGGTGGAGTTGCTTGAGACATTATTCTGAAAAAAAATATACTATCTATGAATAAAATTTAAACAGATATTATATTTATAACTTTTTGTTTGATTGGTTATCATTCAAACACTTACCTTTAGAATAAAAACAATATTTAAATCGCGAACAACAGCCTATGGTCCTACTTCAAGTCAGCTACTGCAATGAAGTGTAGTGTTTAATTACTTTTACATATCTAGAATATTCTCCTTTCAGTTATTAGTCATAAATACATTCATGTAAGACGAGAACATCAGTTTGAGAACGATACAAGTCCAAACCTGTTGTTTAAATACTGCACTCACATATTCATATATAAACGTTAGTAAGTAATGAAAATAAATATTAGGCAAGATGAAGTTAATCAAACAACCCCTATCCCTGAACGTGAATAATATCAATTTCAATGACTCTGCTCGCCAGATAAGGCATAGTGCTCTATTGCCTAATACGATTCGTTGCATAATATGTGGACCCTCGAACTGTGGCAAAACAAACGCTATGATCAGTTTATTGTTGCATGAAAATGGTCTTAAATTTCAAAATCTTTATCTTTACTCAAAAACTACTTTCCAGCCAAAATATCGTTACTTAAGTGAAGTATTAAGAAGAGTGCCTCAGATTAATTTCAAGGAGTTCAATGACAATAAAGAAGTCATATCTCCCGGTGAAGCTTTGCCAAATTCTATATTTATATTTGATGATGTTGCCTGTGAAAAACAAATAAATATTCGTAATTATTTTTCTATGGGTAGACATAAACAAATTGATTGCTTTTATTTATCGCAAACCTACTCAAAAATACCGAAACAGTTGTTACGGGATAACAC
Organism: Orthosia gothica; assembly: GCA_949775005.1. Taxonomy (NCBI): domain Eukaryota; kingdom Metazoa; phylum Arthropoda; class Insecta; order Lepidoptera; family Noctuidae; genus Orthosia; species Orthosia gothica. The sequence continues at coordinate 10,399,393 of OX459038.1, read as the reverse complement.
CAATTTTCTTATAATATTTAAACAAGATGATGTAAACTTAAAGCACATCTATGGAGAACATGTCAACTCCGATCTACCATGGAATCAGTTCAAAGATATTTGTAAAACTGTTTGGAGTAATCCATATCAATTTCTTCTTATTAGCAAAGAATCACCATTAAATAATGGAAGGTACAGACAGAATTTCGATATTTTTTTAAAATTTGATTGACTGTGTATAAATATAAGTAAATAACACGCAAAAAGAAAAATTAGTATTATTTGTTCTTCAGCTGAATACAGTTGTTACAACATGGAGAAAAATATTAAAATAGAATTAATTAAGTTTGTAAACTCTATAAAGAATAAAATAAAACAAATGAAGAACCAGGAAAACTCAATGAACTTGTCACTCGATAAAATGCTAAAACCTGTCACAGATCCGCTTAAAACTCTAGTTGATTCTAATAAATATATGGAAAAAATAAAACATTTAGAAAATACAGCACTCACTAATTCTGAAGGCAATGAATTGGATGACATCAATACTAGCTCATTTACAAGTTTTGAGGATTGCTACGATCCAAAACTAAATTCTACCCAATCCCCTAAAAAGTCTAATAAAATGGAATTACCAGATGATTTAGAAATTTCATTAGAGGGCCGCGATATCCATGATATTTATGATGGTGTAAATATACCGTTTGGAATAAGAAGTGTAAACAAAACTTTATTAATGGGTAATTCAGCAGTATCATTTTCTAAAATTGATAGTTTAAATGACGATAGTGACATTTTAATTAAAATCGATGACAAAACCTATAATTTAACCCCTGGCCTGAAGGAACTTTTACTTCGAAGAAAACCTGATTTAAAATTAATTTCGAGCAAAGATAAACTTGTCTATAAGGATATGCTGCATTTTACAAATGCTCATAAGAGAGATTTTAATCCTAATGGACAAATACGAGGCGATAAAGGAATAAAATATCGTGAAATAATTAAACCACTCTTTTCCGAATCGTCAAACGATAATAAACTTGTTCACACTAAACTTGGAGGAAACTTACCCATGCTAAAAAAATACAAAAAAAACACTGACTTGGTATATTGGGATGATCCTAACGAATTGGTTGAGAGATTGAAACTATTAGTTGCTTCAAGAGATGCTGGCAATACAAACCATGATAATGAAATTTTATCGATAATTGAAGAATTAAAAGAAGCTGACATAATTAAAGAATAAATAGTGATAATAATATGCTTTTCATTCAGTATTATAGATGGATTCAAGACAAATGTACTAAATTCTAAAAATGAGCAAAGCTGACGTAGTAAACGAAATACATAAAAATGCGAGGGTGAACTTTCCACGAAGACATGTTATTATGAAAGATGTAGATGACCTGTGGCAAGCAGACTTAATGGATATGCAATCAATTTCAAAAGAAAATAAAAATTATAGATTTATTCTTACCGTTATTGATACATTTTCGAAATATGCTTGGGCCTTCCCTCTGAAAAGTAAAACCAAAGATGATGTATGCAAATCTTTCAAAACGTTGCTAGCTACAGGGCGTGTTTCGAAAAATCTCCAAACGGATAATGGCACAGAATTTTATAATAATAAATTTCAAAAGCTTATGAAATCTAATCATATCAACCACTACTCAACCTTCTCAACAAAAAAGGCTTCAATAGTTGAACGATTTATCAGAACATTGAAATCTAAACTGTATAAAGAATTTAGTTTAAAAGGCAACTATAATTGGATAGACAATACCCTTAATAATGTTATTCATAAATATAATCACACTTACCATCGGACAATTCAGGAAATCCCTGCTAATGTAGATAACATTAATAAAAAACGTATATTAGAAAGGTATTTAAGGCTGGTAAAAAACGAAAGAATAAGAAGCAAGTATAAAGTTGGTGATTATGTCCGTATCAGTAAGTACAAAGGAACATTTGAAAAAGGATATACCCCCAACTGGTCGATGGAAATATTTAAAATTCGGAAAATACAAAATACAATTCCTATCACCTACTTAATTGAAGATACGATCAGAGGTCAGCCTATTTTAGGGGCATTTTACTTACAAGAGCTGCAAAAGACAAAACATCCCCATGTTTATCTAGTTGAGAAAGTTCTTAGAAGAAAAGGAAACAGGGTTTTAATAAAATGGTTAGGTTTGTCATCTGCTGAAAACAGTTGGATTGATCAATCGAATATTTTATTATAAATAAAATTAACTTTACTAACTTAACAACAAATACATTAATGAATCGAATAAGTATTTATTAAAGTGTTCATTCAAGATTCATTAGTCTTATGATGTGTATTGGAGAGAGTAGTCTTCTCAATTGGCTTATAAACAATTTGCCGTTTGAATTACACTTACCAGGATACAATTATTGTGGTCCTGGTACGAAATTAATTAAAAGGCTTACACACGGAGATATAGGTATTAATAAATTAGACGAATATTGCAAAGAACACGACATTGCCTATCACAAATCATCAAACTTAAAGGATCGTCACAACGCTGATTTCGTTTTGTTAAAAATGGCGAAAGAGCGAGCGGCTGCCTCGGATGCGAGTGTAAGCGAAAAACTCGCAGCACACTTAGTAAGCAAGACAATGTCTGCAAAAATTAAAAGTGGTGCTGGCCTAAAAAAAAGTAGCAAAAAGTGCTCTCAAAAAGTTACATCTGGAAAAGGATTAAAAAATAAATTTAAAAATGTTATAACTAAAACAAAAAGACACATGAAAAAATTAAAACCTAAATGCAAAAAAGTGGCAATAGAATATGCTATGGCCGCAGCCAGAGAATTAGCTAGTGATTTATCCATTAAACTTCCTCGAGTTATTCCTATACCAAAAACTGGCGGTGTATTACCTTTGATTCCTATTTTTGCTGGATTATCAGCGGTGGGAGCATTAGCAGGCGGTGCAGCTGGTATTGCCAAAACCATAAATGAATTCAAAATGGCTAGAAAGCTGTTGACCGAATCGAAAAGACACAACGAAAAAATGGAAGCTCTCTGCATTGGGAAAGGACTACACCTTAAATCACATAAAAACGGTCTTGGAATTTTTTTATCGAATAAAAAAAACTAAAATATCGGCTACCCAAACGAGCCTTAACTAAATTTGACATTTTGAAGTATGGAAATAGTATTCCCTATTTTAGAGGAGTCTTTATGAGAGACGAGCTTCCTAAAAGTCCGTTTAAAAAAGAATGTGGAGTTATTAATTTAGATAGTTCTAAAGATCCTGGCTCTCATTGGGTAGCCTATGCAAAATATAACGAATATATTGAGTACTTTGACAGTTATGGAAATCTTAAGCCTCCAAAAGAATTTATAAAATACATAGTTTACATACATACCATACATCAACAAGACATATACGTGCTACCATCAGCCAGTTCAATTTACATCGAAGGCCAAGCAAAACTGTTCGGTAAAGATGGGAATCCAATCAAGAAAAATGTTACGTTCACTAATAACCCTATTATGTCTTTGTTTCAAGACATCAGGTACGAAATGAATGGTATTGAAATAGATCGAATAAAAAATTCTGGAATAACTTCAACTATAAAATCATACATCTCATTAAATGAAGGTGAAAATAAAGTTGCTGCATTATGGGGTTGGAAGTTAAACGGATTCGAAAATGATGGTCATTTTAGTATTGTGTTACCGTTAAATAAGATTTTAGGGTTTGCAGAGGATTACAATAAAATCGTTATAAATTGTAAACACGAGCTTATATTAAATAGAAGTAACTCTAACTTAAACAGCGTTATTCTTACTGATGATGTTGTCAATTTTCAAATAGATATGCAAAGAGTTCAATGGAGGATGCCACACATAAAAGTGTCAGATCGAGAACGATTAACACTTTTAAAGCATTTAGAAAGAGATAAATCCATTCAAATGGCTTTTAGAAATTGGGATTTATATGAATATCCTTTACTACCTAAAACTACAAAACATTCTTGGTCAGTTAAGACTGCTTCACAATTAGAAAAGCCTAGATATGTAATATTTTGCTTACAAACTAATAGAAAAAATAATAAAACGAAAGACAGTTCACTATTCGATCATTGTGAGGTGACAAACGTTACGCTCTTTTTAAATTCACAATATTATCCTTATGAGCCTTTGGGTTTAAAGTTTTCTGACAGCAAATACAGTATATTATACGAAATGTATGTAAAATTTCGTCAGTCGTATTACAACTGTCCAGCAGACCCGTTGCTCGGCCTAAAGGACTTCAAAGAAAAAGCTCCCCTCTTTATCTTAGACTGTTCAAGGCAAAACGATAGTCTAAAATCAGGTCCAGTGGATGTCCGGTTAGAAATTGAATGTTCAACGCCAATACCTGATAAAACAACTGCATATTGTTTGATTATAAACGATCGACTTGTGGAATACAAACCTCTTAGTAACATTGTACGCAGGTTATCATGATTGCTATTGTAGATATTCAAGGCTTTCGAACAGAAACAGATGAATTTATAATAAAAGAAATCGCTATATTGTATAATAAAAAAATTCAATGGTTTTTAATTAAGCCACCATTTCCATTTTACTATTTGACGAAAGCAGAAAGAAAGCAAGTTAGTTGGATTGAACGTAACAGAAAGATATATTGGCGTGAAGGATTTGTATCATATTCCAATTACCAGAATACTATTGTTGACATTTTAAGAGATAAATGTGTCTATGTTAAAGGTTTTGAAAAAGTATTGTGGTTAAAAAATATATTAGAAAACAGTAATAGTAATATATTTAATTTAGAAGACAAAGGTTGTCCTAGTTTGTTAAGTCTGTACAATCAATATAAAAATTCTCAAGATTTGTATAGTTGTACTTATCATGACTCTGTATGTGCTTTAAAAAATGTATTGTGTTTAAATAAATGGTGCAATGATAATAAAAAATAAAATTACATTTTCTTCTTTAATTTCTATACTACGGTAAAACGCTTCCTATCCCTCCCAATCACGATAAGGTCGTCAAATCATTAAAAGCTGCTGTCTGTAGCTAGACGGTGTCATTATCCGTTTACCTGTAAAACGGAACATGTCTCAAAATAACTACAAACCTCGTTATGACATGTATAATACTTATAAAATGCGTGAATTTTCATTTAATTATTACTGGGCAACGGCTGACTCAAAGAAAAGATTAGTGATGGAAATGGCTGACTCTGGATTCTTTTATTGTGGAAACAGTATAAATGATAAAGCAGCATGTTTCTCATGCGGAGGTGTTATAGAAGATTGGGAGATATATGACGATCCTTGGATGCAACATGCTATACATTTCCCACAATGTTTTTATTTAAATGCTGTGAAGGGGAGAGAGTTTATATTTAATACGCGATGCAAAATATAAATCGAGCATTGCTTATTTATCGAAATAGAATTATGGTTCTGAATCACGTCTATAGAATTGGGGGTTCTGAATCACGTCTATAGAATTGGGGTTTCTGGATCATGGTTCGAGCGCAGCGAGAACAGGTGATCCAGAACCCCCAATTCTATAGACGTGATTCAGAACCCCCAATTCTAACCTACTATTATTATTTGACATTCAGGTAATACCAAGTTTTATTGTTTCGTCTCTTTGTTGTTGTGAGGGTTATTTTATAACTTATATTATAAATCACAAAATTAATTTAATGTTCATTTTAGTTTATTTTATCTACGACATTTTATGTATAATCTCAGTTTATTTATTCCAATTTTATTTGAATTTCATTATAATTGTATGTAAATGTTGACATGTTTAATTGAAACTAATTTTAATTATTGACATTACTGTTATTTTCTTTATTGTTTGATATTCAGGTATTACTAAATTTTACTGTTTTTATTTTATAAGTATTTCGTATTCGTATCGCATGTCAATTAATTTTTATTAATTTTTATTAAATACTTTTCATATAATTATCATTTATATTAAGCTGTGTATGCTCGGCTATGTAAAAGATGTGGTTACCTATAATTGAGTGTGCATTACAGGATAACGATGATGTGTACCAATTTTTGTATTTTGTGTAAGTTTTATGGTTTTGTAACACTCGTTGGTGATCCTTAATTAAATAAATAAATAAATAAACAATGGCGGTGCATTAGTAAATCTCATACAAAACAGCACCGCGCCGTGCTTTGCGCATCGCAACCAACTTCAGGGCGGCCCAAGAAGTTTGGCGACAACTATACACAGTTAATGGCTAAGACGATACCTCTTGTTTAGACTGATTGTCTGAGTTTTAGGCTTCTGACCATCCGTAACGACTGTCAAACATCTACAATGTTGCCCTATTTTATCTCCAACTTCATACTTTGTATTTAGATACAAAACTAAGTTACATTATACAAAGGCTGACATGTTCCCACCTATCTATTAGTCCTAATTTGTGCATAAAATACCAACCAATAAACAACAATCATTTACTCCACACCAAATCATTTGACCAATCTAAATTTATCCCCGTTAATACCTGAACAGTATTGATCAGGCAAATCACGTTCAATTGTGCAGTCCGCGAGACGAAGCGACCGGTGTCAATGACTGCTTAGCTGTCAATCACATGGTACATCTACTAATTATTTGTTAACGAGATATGTTTCGGCATCTGATATGTCGTATTAATAAAGCTTTACTAGGTTATATATAATTAATTTGCTATGTCTGGGCCGGATGAAAGAAGTTGAGAATAAGAACAAATTTTAAAACAAAAACCAGTTATTTCAGATATGTTTCAGATATTAAACGCAAAATAAAATAAAATTGTTATTTGCCGTATTAAAACAATACTGCTCGGCTTGAATTATACCATGAAATTAAATAATGGAACCAAATCGGATGCATAAAAAAACAACTATTTAGTACATTTGTGTTCGTATAACTCGACATATAGTTTTTCTTTTCATATTTCAAAGTTGGTCTTAGTGAGACTTCTGCCTAATTATGAGTAATTTATCCCCTGAAAGATTGCTAACGAATTAAAAGTTTACCGTATATTTAGTCTCTCATATTTCTATTCGATCCGTCTACTCTTCAATAACAAACGATTTCTAAGTTCGCGTAACAAAATGTGGGCTCAGTGAACCTTAAAAAAAGACGCTTGGATTTTCAAGTGTCTTTTACTCCGTTCTGCGGTTTTATTCTAACACACTGTGAAGCCAGTCTCTAGTCACATCACGGTTTTATTTCTGAAAACTTTTAATTGACTCTTTCGATTGTTGAATTGCGCGTTTACACAAATCGACTTTTATGTAAATGTATGTAGATGTTGAATTTTCGCTTAGTGGGTTGAATAAATATATGGCACGGGTGTGTAATAAAACCATCGTACAGTCGCGTGGCACAGCAATGGCAAATGACGTGACATTTGAGTATGATCAGCTGGAGGCGCAATACGTTCGTCGTTCGTATGCCGTTTGCCACACCCGTGACGTTTCCGCTTCATAAAGCAACGATTTACAAAAAAAATATGTTCATTTATGCCGTGCCGCAGTACGTCAAACCAATCTTTCAAGCGTGTTCAGATAAATACAAACCTAGTGATTGGAATCAAATTTGCTCTATGATTTATTTCGTACGGAATATTGTATCGAAAATATAGTCTATGCTGGCAGCCGATGCCACCCCATGGGTATAAAAATGCCCGTAGATTTTTCGGCTATACCCTTTTGTTCCAAACAGTAACAGTTTTGTTTTATATAAAATAATGTGAATATAATTTTTTACGAGAACCCTTTGTGGTTGTGAAATTCATCGGAAAAGCATAATAAATTCGTTTAGCTTGTTAGTTTATGTATTAAATAACACGTCGGTATTTTGTTAATGTTTATTAATAGAAAACATAGGTATTCTTTTCCAGCTAAAATAGCGACAAAATGCTGTTTAAACTTTCAAAAAATAATTTTGAATGTTACCTACATTGGTATGACACCCATCGATAATTATTTATTTTTATAGTATATCGGGTCCATGTTACGTCAAATCAAATAAAAAGCCAACATGGAAAGTTGCAAACAACCGGCGTCACCTTCTTGTTTGCAATGTTCCATTTTGACTTTTTATTTGATCTGAGCATGTAACATACAAGTCAACAAATCGACTGTTTATGTCTTAATCTATCACAACTGTCTCAGCTCTCAAGCCCAAATGCCTTGGCAAAAGCGGCACGTAGCGCCACCTAATAACTCGGACATGAACTAACACAAATATGATAAATTTACCTCTAGTGCCACACAATACATGAGTCACGTTTCCCCAAATGCCCTATTTACTCAAAGAAACGAGTTTGAAATATACTAGGAAATATTACTACTTTGATCTAACTACCCTATTTTTTTAAAGAAGCTAGTGTGTAATATACTGAAAACAATGAAAGTACACTCAAGGAAATGGATTGTTCAGCGAATAGTCATAATCATAATAATTTATTGCATTCATGTAGTTTACAAAGTTGTTACACGTATAAAGTTTTCACACATGAACCCTGCTAGGGCACAGCAATATAAATAGTTTAAAGTGCTACAGTGTCACAAAATAAACAAAACCACTGTGCTTAAACAAACACAAATTTTAACATGTTTATCAAGTGTCCAACATTTGTTATTGAAATAAGTAGCTGTCATGTTAAAAATAAAGGATAGGTGAGAACAATTAGGTCATCATTTCCATTCATAAATTAAAATAAATTAAAAATTAAATTAAAACAAACAATTTGGTCACCATTTCCATTCATAAATTAAAATAAGATAAAAAATAAATTAAAAACAAACCCAGATAACAATAATAATCATAAAACAACATAGGTAGGTCGTAAGTCAAAATTGTAGTAAGTGCTCTGTGTATTCTGCACAGGTATGAATTTCAATGTCAAAATTCACTTATCGTCAAAGAATTCGTTTAGAGTGTAGTACGATTTTAATATAAGATATTTTTGGAGACTGTTTTTAAATTTATGTTCGTATTCTATGTCCATAATTGAATTTGGAAGCTTATTATATATTTTAACGCACATGGATAGTGGTCCTGAATGGAATTTATTTAATTTTGAGCTTAGCAAGGCTAATTCATTCTTGTTTTGGCGACTAATATTGCGATGTTGTGGGCGAATGTCCTTAGTGAGTGGGAATAGTGCCTGGTGTTTTCTTATAAATTTGCTAATATCTAAAATATAGATACCAGTTAGTGTAAGGACTTTGTATCTTACAAAGAATGGCCTGCAGCTTTCTGCGTTATCTATATTGGCAAGAATTCATATGCATTTCTTTTGTAGAATAAAATCTCTATCCTTGTCCACTCAACTTCCCCACACCACGATTCCATAATTTAGCCAGGAGTATGCGTAGGCGTATGCTGTTAGAGCACTTTTAAAATCGGTAGCTCTTTTAAGCTCCCCCAATGCATATATAAAGCTAGCTAGTTTGTTTGCCAGTGTATCTATATGGGCTTTCCAGTTTATATTCGTATCAAAATCAAACCCAAAAGTTTAAACTCGTTTATGCATTGCAGTTTTATGTTGTTGTATGAGTAATTTATATCTAATTTCCTTTTTTGATATGGTCTATATTGCATTAGCTTCGTTTTATCAAAATTTAGTTCAGTCTAAATTTAGTTTAGTGTTTCTAGTTTCGAATAAATTCAAACACCAATATCATTATTCGTAAATATGGCTATTGCTTTTAACAAGGCTATCAACCGGTTTTCGGAAATACATTATCGACGCTTCATAAATTTAATGCTAACCTGTATTAAATTTATGACGCGTCATTGATGCAATTTGTTGGGTTCAAAATTCATCGAATCAAAGCATCTAACGCGCGTTTGACAATTTGTCACATTAGTTAGCTATAAATTTCATTTCAGATTGAAATAGAATAAAGAATAGCGGATTATCAATCCGCTATTTAGCAGTTCAACAATACATTTTCCTGACTGTACATACTCGTAACAACGCAACATTAAATTAAAAAGTATCTCGTCTGACTAGACTAATGCCTCTATTTCCGTCACAGGGTCGCAACGGCAAAGGTTCCATTTTCGTATGGGCCTCAGGAAATGGCGAGCGGGAGCATGACAACTGCAACTGCGATGGCTATACCAACTCAATATGGACGCTATCTACATCTTCGGCGACTGAGAGAGGAGAAGTGCCTTGGTACTCAGAAATGTGCAGTTCTATTTTAGCGGCGACTTACAGCAGCGGGGCTATAAACGAAAAACAGGTAAGTTCAATGAATTATCTTACTTCTTACTAATATGATAAAAACGAAAGTTCGGATGTATGGATGTTTGATTGTTTCTCAATCACGCCAGAACGGCTGAACGGATCTAGATGAAATTTGGCACGGAGATAGATTATAGTCTGGAACCGCCCGTTTTTCTGATATGGGTGTCAGTTCATAATAGACCGAAGCAAACCACGCGGTCGGCTATCTTCGGGAGCAGTCGTGTGCGCGAGACATTAAAAATGCTGTTTCTTGTATACCTAGTGAACGCGTTTAAGCAAACGGACAGATCGCATCTTTTAGAATTTAGAGGAAAACCAAAGAACACTTGGATGGATTGTGTGAGTGATGATATGAAAGAAAATTGATTCAATGATAGCGTGACGTTTTATAGGACAAAGAATGAAAGAAAAAAAACGTGTTTCAGCAACCCCGATTAACATGAGACAAAGGCAGAAGGATGATAGATATGTTTATTCTCATTACGGATGGATTTTCCTGCTATCTAATGAAAAGGGAAGAAACAAAAAATGGTTTTTGAGATTTTTTTCCTTGTCCTATAATGATCGTATGTAAATAAGATTGCAGTTGTTTCCCCCTCTTCAGACTCAAAAGTATTTGACATAGCATTAATCCTATACGAGTAAAATAAATAGTCCAGTCTCATCCTGCTATTGTAAGGAATAAGTAATACTTAAATACAGGCGTTTCACTAATACAAATTGATGGGAAGCATGATTTCAGTTCAGTCGTCTTGGCGGTAACAGAAATATATAGCTAGCGTAACTTTTTGGTTTGGTATTGGCAAAGTTCGCTCTTTTCGATAATGGGCCGTAGTTTGGAAATACACAAGAGAGTAAAACTTATTCATATTACTACATTCAGTCATAAAGACGCCTTTTTCTCATGGGGTTAGACAGAAACAACAGAATGCTGCCTGCGTATCCATACACAGTCCTTTTGCCTTGTTTACGTTCATTCATCTAAGGGCCTAGTGCGAGTTAGTATAGAGTAAAACCCGGAAAGTTGCCACACTTTTTAAAATTACCTCTCAGTACAAAAATCAAGATTCTTTATTTTTAAAACGGATAGGTACTTTGGTTTATTATCTTGAATAGTTTTGTTTCACTGTAGTGTTACTAGAAGGCGCTTATACAATTTCAATAAAAATTAACGAGTAAGTATAAAATCTCGGCTTAAGGTCTTCGCATCAGGCCTTTCTAAAGAATATCACCAATACTTTCTGTGTTTGTACTTCTAGGGCGTCCGCTCCCGTACCGACATATACCTAACTCTGTAGTATACAATTAAATTAGCATCAGAAATAACATTTCTCGTTAGCGAGATTTAATTTCAACCAAATAAGAAATTCTAAAGTTGAAGTAGCTCTGAACATTTCCTTTGATCTCTATTAAAACTGACATCTAAATTGGGATGTCCAAGATCAATGACACGTTTTCTATTTTCAGCATGTTTTTAATATCCTACTTTGTTATGACTACACATCTCACGCTGAAAGTATTTAATTTTCTTTGATTCGTTACTCTAAAACTTAACTATTATTTAAAAGTAAAAATGGGTCTACGAAATGTATTCATTCATTCCCTCGGATTTCAAAAAGAAACACCCTATTATTACGTATTTACAGGAGGTTTTACCTTTTTACGTTTTTTGGCCCTCCATCCCACTTACCCCGAGAGTAGTAACGTCCCTACATCCCTTTGCCCTTTTAGCACAAGAACGATGTAAATAAAATTATGTCATTTCAATGTGGATTATAAGGTTGCTCTTGTTAATTCATAGTAGGATGCCTGTGTTCTGTTGTGTTGGTTATACGAGTAATACAAAGGACGTGCCTACTCAATCAAAGTTGCGTAAACTTTTGGGTCAAACGAAATACGAAAATGTTTCAAATAGATAAACGGGTTCGAATGGAAGCCGTTGGATACTTATTCGACCGATACGTTTGGAACTCATATCAAGATAGAAGAAATTACTACATAGTTATGATTAGATATAGGTACCATCGATGGGTCACCAATATACGTATCTTGAAACAAACTAGGTATGCACTCACAAAAGTGATTGTTTAAAATTTTACTTTACAGTATACATATTCAAATTTCAACCTTTTTCAAGTTGTCATAACAACTATGCAAATTCTATTGTTAAAATAGTAATGAGTTATTCGCCATGAAAAAGCGTTGTTAATAAAAAACATGGTGACATTGTTTTAGGTTAAAACTGAAAAGCTAGTTTCAATTTCCGAATGGAAAATACCTTTATAGTCATCTTTTGTGGCCAGTTCAATCTAAAAGCATGCAGTTTTATAAACAAAAGTTTTTTTGCATACAGACTTCGCAGCTAAAAACGATATACTTAACAAAGTGTATAAGGGTTTTTGTGGTAGCAAGAAAATTCGTATTCAAGTTGGTGTTATTTTTAAACAACCTGTATACTCAACATACATCAAGATTGCTTTTTCATTTTTCCTTCAATTCCTCTTGTATTGTTGTGCTATTATTTATGGGGGTATACGTTATTTTTTTAGTAAGTGGGAAGGGGATTCGATTTTTGTAGTAAACGAGAATTCCGATAAAAATTGATCCAAATCGACTGTTGTCAGTTTGAGAACTTGTAAGACATCGTTTTATTGGTTGTTTCATATTTCCTTAGCAACTCCACACAATTAAATGGCAAACGTTTGTATAACAGCGATGGAATTTTAATTTACCAAGAATAGCAATGATTTAATTTGATTGACCTTTCCATTTTGAAGTGGCATTTTCTTGGAACCGATGAAAATAGATTTTATAGGTATAGGTCTACCGGAATCTCATGGCAAATAGGGAAATAAAAATTTGTTTTGTGCAATACGTGGGAAATTGGATTAAACGATCTTGATACTGTGTAATTTTTATTTATGTCTTTAGTATTAATGAACATGAGGTACCTTTATAATAGTAGTCACAGGCTCAGATCAAATAAAAAGTCATGATGGAACGTTGCAAACAACAAAGTGAAGCCGGTTCAAACTATGCCTTGCCGTAGGTATAAATACACAATTACACGCTCACACGAACAACGAAACTACCCCTTAGCTTGTCAGTTGAGCTTTATTATGTGATCTGAGAGCTCGAATGACAAGCTAAGGCGTAATTTCGTTGTACGTGAGTGCGTGTTATTGTTTATTTCTACGGCAAGGCATAGTTTGAACCGGCGTCACTTTGTTGATTGCAACGTTCCATCTTGACTTTTTATTTGATCTGAGGTCACAGGGGATCTTTGTGTCTCTGAAGTTGACCCGGCCAACCATTGCGTAAGAAACAGTTTGTCATCGAGTATACTGCATAGAGTAAGCGAGATGTCAGATGAAAAGCATAAGCGAGTGAAAGACAGTTATACAATGCTATCTTCACCTTCAACATTCACACAAAAATAGCTACTGCGCAGGGTCTTGCAACCAATTCAGAGACACAAAGATAAGCTGTGAGTATTATAGGTGTGTATGAATAATGTTGTTATACATCGGGTTCTTAACATAGGAAAATATGTCATGAAAAATAAATCAATTGTATATTTATTTATGTGATAATTTATTGTATATCATTTTAATCATATTAATAACTTAACACCTCATTCAGAACTAGAATACGATTCCAAGAACTCCAGTGGCATTTCAAAAACTTGTATATTTGGAGTTTTATGTCATCTCTCCCAATCAAAATCATTCTTTTTGATTGGCATTTAACATATTCAAAACCAATCTCTTTATGTGGAAGTCTGTAAAAAATAGTAAAATCAGTCATGTTACTTATAGCTTAGTCATTCATCAGTCTATATACGTCCCACTGCAGGGCACAGATTATTACTTAATATTTTTCTTACCTAAAAGATTCTCAACCTCCGTTGAAATCAATATCTTGTCGAAGAATTAGTAACGGTTTCATTACTCATCATTCGATGTGCCCTCACCTACGATTTACCGTATAATTTTAATGGAAACCCCTGTAAAGAAAATAAATTAAGTAAGAAAAATATAAAATAAACTAAAAGTATCAAAACAAGTCAGTCCAACTTACCGGTCCACCCTACGACTTGCTTTAAAATCAAAGAATGAGTTTGATTTACGCCTTCTTCCTCCCTTATTTTACGATTCACATTGAAAACAATATGTCTCGCTTGAGATCGAAGTTGCTTTTTCGATATTTTCACAAAAACAACAAATTTTCAAGAAGATAACACAAAATCTCAGCAGCGGTTGACACATCTCGTAATTTGATTTGACAGGTGACAATTGACATTGCCATATGAAAAACACAATAAAAAAAAAAAAGAAATGCCATTTATTTTTACACCGTACTTTTCTGAGAAAAGACTTATTTGTTTACTTAAAGAGCTTTTTTTCTACGTCATTGAACACACTGAAACCTTACAATGAAATTATAACAGTTTTTTTTTATAAAATGGAGGATACTTTTTTCATCCTGCCACGATTTACATAGTAACAGTGTGCAGTACACGAAGTTTATAATGTATTAGAAGAGGTATTATAATACACAATAAAAAAGCACCCTCCATTTAAAAAAACAAAACTTATATCATTTCATAAGGTCTCAGTTAGTGAAAATTGTATCTTCAAAATGGCTGGAGTATAGTAAAATTTTTACTAACAAAGCAAAACCACAGATTTTGCCGGGCTACCCTCTAATTAAATACAAATGATTTAAACTAATAAAACGAATTCGATATAAAATGTGTTTGTTGTACATCGATTTAACTGAGTTAGTAAAAATGAAAGATGGTTTGATAACATATGTTATCCAATGTCATAGGACTCGAAGATTAGATTAGAGCGAACTTGAAAATAAAAATGTTGCCACCTCTGCTGTCAGTTAATTGAGCTGTCAGTACTTTGTTAGTAAATATTGTACCTTCATGTTGGCTAGAGTATATAGGTCTACCAGAATCTCATGGCATTTTTTTTTTTTTTAAATTGTGATTTTCATATGGCAATGTCAATTGTCACCTATCAAATCAAAGTACTTGATGTGTCAACCGCTGCTGAAATTTTTTGATATTATATTGAAAATTTGTTATTTTTGTGAAAATGTCGAAAAACCCACTTCGATCTCAAGCGAGACATATTGTTTTCAATGTGTATCATAAAATAAGGGAAGAAGAAGGCGTAAATCAAACTCAATCTTTGATTTTAAAGTGCGTCGTAGAGTGGACCGGTAAGTTGGACTGACTTGTTTTGATACTTTTAGTTTATTTTATATTTTTCTTACTTAATTTTTATTTCTCTCCATGACTATTATATGGTATCATAGGTCAGGGCACATCGAATGATGGCCGGAAGGAAATGGCAACAGTAATGTAACTGTTACTAATTCTTCGACCAGATATTGATTTTAACGGAGATTGAGAATCTTTGACGTAAGAAAAATATTAAGTAATAACCTGCAGTGGGACGTGTGTCAAGACGGGAGTTTTTGTCGAGTGAAGTTCAGTGGCTGTTATTATTAATTATTTGCAAATTGATTTCTAGTGGATATTGTGATATATTATTGGTGTAGTTTTGTGTCTCAACTGTCTATGCAACTGGACAATTTGTAAAATCATTGACAGAAGCGATCTCGGGATATTGGAGCGGAGTATTTTAATGTAGTATTGACTGCCTCTGCAAAGCTTACTGGGAAGACTGACTCGATACAATTTGCTGCCAAATACTCCAAAAAACATTAGAATCTGTTACATCCGCATTCTAATGCATACTAAAGAATAAATATAAGATACAAAACTCTTTCCAAAGACGTGGCTAAAAGGTCCTAGCAACCAGGCCAGAAAACTTACATAAAAAAAAGTTTAAATAGACTGATGATGATGAATGACTATAAGTAACATGATACATTTTATTATTTTTTACAGACTTTATACATAAAGGGATTGGTTTTGAATATGTTAAATGCCAATGAAAAAGAACCATTTTGATGGAGAGAGATGACATAAAACTACAAAGATACAAGTTTTTAAAATGCCAGTGGAGTTCATGGAATCGTATTCTAGTTTTCTAGTTCTGAATGAGGTTTTAAGTTATTAGTATGATTTAAATGATATGTAATAAATTAGTACATAAATTAATATTCAATTGATTTTTTTTCCTATGTTAAGAACCCGATGTATAACAACGTTATTCATACACATACCTATAATACTCACAGAGGATCTTTGTGTCTCTGAATTTGTTGCAAGACCCCGCGTAGTAGGTTTTTTGTGTCAATGTTGAAGGTGAAGATAACATTGTATAACTCTCTTTAACTCGCTTATGTATGTCACATCGTCCTATCTCGTTTACTCTATGCAGTATACTCGATGACAAACTGTTTCTTACGCAATGGTTGGCAGGACCAAGTTCAAAGACACAAAGATCTGCTGTGACTACTATAATATAGGTACCTCATGTTCATTAATAATACAGACATAAATAAAAATTAAACAGTATCAAGATCGTTTAATCCAATTTCCCCAGTATTGCACACAACAAATTTTTATTTCCACATTTGCCATGAGATTCTGGTAGACCTATACATGACTATCAGCAATAACGATGATTTTTTAACGACGATTGAAATGTGACAATTGTATAGGATTGACATTGACCGAATGGGTACCGTACCTATCAAGGATTGACATTGGTACAAGTACCTGTCCTATTTAAACTATATGGAGACAGACACAGCACTTTCAGAGCGATTGTCACTCGTCGATCCCTCTGGAGACCGCTTAGCATCCAGAGGCCCTAGACAAGTGACATTCTATCATCAAAAGCGTGATGACAGCGATTGAAAAAATATATAAACGCTATCGAAATGTCAAGTGATCAATCCTATACATTTTGGCATTTCGACCATCGCCATCATCATCATCAACATTTCAGCTGAAAGACGTCCACTGCTGGACATAGGCCTCCCCCAGACGTCGCCACATTGACCGATCGCGTGCGTCTCGCATCCAGCGCCTTCCCACATCCTTAACCAGGTCATCGGTCCACCTAGTGGGAGGCCTTTCAACGAATCGTATTCCGGTTCACGGTCACCATTATAGAACTTTTCAGCCCCATCAGCCATCCGTTCTGCGAGCAATGTGCCCTGCCCACTGCCATTTAGGTTTCGCAATAGCCAGTTACTGTCCCATTGCTGGACAAAGGCGTCTTCATCTTCTTCTTTCTGGAAAATAATCTATATTATTTATTAACTAGCTGTGCCCGAGGCTTCGCTCCCGTAAATTGCCTACCGTACTTACCTTCCTGCCTACCCTACCCTACTTACCTTTCTGCCTACTCTACCCTACTTACCTTCCTGCCTACCCTACCTACCTACCAACTTTTTCGGGACATTCTTACGCTGAGAACACCGCCATTCAGAAAAGGACTTCAAATGCAGAACGCCACCTATCGAATATGAAGTTCAACTGTCCAAGTGTCTGAATTGCTTGTGTTGTGATATTTTACTTCTTATCTTTTAATAGATTGAACCGATTGCGATGAAACAAAAACTAATTAATACTTCAAGTTACGCACATTTTTTATGAATAAAAGTTTTCTACATTGGTTTCGTAAATTGTACGTGATGCGTGCACAACTAAACAGACAAACCAAAAAAAAATCCAAAAATGCTGGCAATGGGTTTTGTTGGTTAACCTTTAACACGGTGACAATTTTTTTTTTGAAATATTTTCCATGTACAAAACGACTTTTCTACAGATTTATTATATGTATTGATGATAGTGCCAAAAAAAACACAATCACGAAATTCACAAAACACAATCAAAAAACACAAAAACGTATTGAATACTTGCTAAAGATACGATATTAAAACGATACGTATAGGAGCTCGAGTAGGTAATTATTGTAACGAAACAGGAAATGAGCAAAGGAAAGAAATATCGTAATACCTTGATGTTATCGGCATATTGATATGAGAGACAAGGAGTCTTACATTTAGCTGTTTGTTGATAACATGGGGTATGACGATAAACATAATTTGTTTTATGAATTGTTTTGCATTTGAAGTGATTTACGAGGAAGGATCAAAAAGTAGTGAGAATGAGATAGAATATAATGACCATTGATAACTTAATAATTTATTTTTCTACATACTTTCTGAGTCTCTCTACACACCGAGTACAGAGCTTTTCTAAGGCTTCAATCCCTTTCAGAAAAAAAGTTTTGTCTTGGTTCTACAAAAAGCTCTCCACGGCATCTATCACCTCTTTGTCGTCTTCGTACCTGTTTCCCCTTAAGTATTTTTTCAATTTGGGGAACAGATACAATTCGCTAGCTGTCAGATCTGGTGAATAATTAGCTGGCATCGAATTGGTTGACAATTGTCAACCAATTCGAAGCCAGCTTGCTTGTATGGCAGCCATCGCAACTGCCGACCTGTGCGCGGGTGCGTTGTCGTGATGAAACAGCACGCCACTTCGAAGTTTCCCTCTCCATTTCTCTTTGATGGCATTCCTCAACTTTGAAATTAAAGCTGCATAATATTGGTCTGTAATAGTGGTTCCTCGCTCCAAGTAATCAATCAACAATATCCCTTCTGAGTCCCAAAATATTGAGGCCATAACCTTGCCAGCCGATGCCACGACAAGAAACTTCTTCGGGGTCGGTGGTGATGACCGTTTCCATTGCGAAGACTGCTGTTTTGTCTCGGGATCAAAATGATGGACCCATGTTTCGTCCATTAATACGAAACGAGACAAAAAGTTTTCAGAATCTTCTTGAAACTTGTCTAACAATATCTTCGAAATGTCAAGTCGATTTTGTTTCTGACTGTCGGTTAACATTCTCGGCACCCATCTTGCGGAGACTTTTCTCATATTTAAAGATTGTTCCAATATGGATAGAATACTTCCATATGAAATGCCCGTTTCTTGAATTAAGTATCCGATGGTAACTCTTCGATCGCTCAATACAATTTTCTCGACTTTCGCAACATTTTCTTGGGCGACTGACGTCGATGGACGGCCGCAACGATGTTCGTCTTCCGTGATCGTTCTCCTTACTCGAAATTGAGAAGCCCATCTTGCGACAGTGGAATACGGCGGAGCAGACTCTCCTAATGCTGCCTCCAAATCGTAATGAATCTCTTGCGTCGTTAACTTTTTAAACAGCGGTATTTAATAACGGCTCGCACTTCGTTTTCTCCATTTTCGAGAACACGTTCCGACACGAAGCAAACAAATGACTACATTCAGAAAAAAACAAAAGAGAATCGAAGATTTTGTCTTTATTAATATTAAAAATATGTATCTGAGCTATGCCTGCCAATAATTTTTTTTTCTTACCAAGGAGTATGTCGTTCTCACTACTTTTTGATTCCTCCTAGTATATAGAAGGTCTATGTGTATGAGTGATCAAACACAGGTTACATTTACTATTCGAACTAGGTTGTAAGACGTCCATCCATCTGCATAGCTTGGTAAATGTATACAACATGCTTGTTTTGAAACATACTAGCTTATTTATGAATGAATGAATTATACTAGCTTCCAAGGTACTGCACTAGCTCACCACAAGTCCTCTAATGTCAAACGCCCTACTTGCCCTATCCAGGCATAGTGACCAGGTTTCAATTATGTATGAATAGAACACCATTCTATTGTGGCACGAATCTAAGGACTTAGACTAACGGACAGTCCGATTTATTTTCAGGCCATCTTGTTAGAGACGAACTATGGCACCTAACAGATAATTCAGATTAATTTGATGTCGAAATACCCAGCATGGGTTGAATACATTTATTCATACGATATTCTCTCGATAGGAGAGCAACAAAAAAAGTTATATACCACTTTCAATGTAGATATACTTGATGTTCATAAAACAGAAGGTTACGACGAATAAATCTGCGATAAGTGTGACAGATTGAGTTATAAAAAATTTATACTCTAATTCAAGCCTTACTGACTCTCAGCTTTAAAACCTAACAACCCATTTCACGTAATACTAAAAGCCGATAAACCGAAAAGGGCAATAAGCGTGTTCTTCAGTTTTTTCACAGATTTCGCAGCACCAATAATGTGTACAACAAATAATAAAATATAAAGTATGTGGACGTAAAACCAATGATCTGTGCGGGTTTCTAACCCGCCCTAGCAATAATTCTCGCGATCCTTTAGTTGGCAATTTTCTTTACGGCTTGCCGCGCTATTTTCGACCTTTGACTTTGGCTGAAGTACGACGAATGACCAATCCTTGTTATTGTTACTACGACATCGTTAAATAAGAAACGATCACCTATTTCAGTATCCTTAATAATATATCTGTCTATATAACCTTTGAGCGTTGGTTGTAAAAAAATAATACCTTTTTGGAATCATTGGCCTAGTAACATATCACGACTGACAGTATTCTGCGTCGATTCATAATTATGTTAATATGCGAAATCTAACCATGGTGTTCAGTACACTTTTTGAAATCTCTCGGTGAATACATGTGTGGTGTGAGTTCATAAATACATTCTTATAATACAGTTTAGTCTCTATTTACATCTTATAACAGGGTTGAAATCTGTTTCGGAAATCCCGAATTTTATTGGATTAGATTCTTTAGGTACAGAAGGAAAGGTACGAAAAGGTTACGTTAAGAGATTGCTGAGTTCCATTCACATGTGACATCACAAAAGCTTTTCACATATTTTTATGAAAATAATAATAATATCTTCGCCAACCGAATTTCTGTCACGGTGCTCAATCTTAATGGAGATTATCCAAAGTATTCGGGAGATTTATAGCGCACAAGCGTGTGCGCAAACACAGATGCACTTTCCTCCAACTCTACCGGGGAGATTTAAGGCGCAGAACCAAGATTTTGACGTGCTTGCCGAGGCACGGGGACATCAGACCACCAAGTTCCAAACTCTAGGCTAGGCTAACTAAGAAGTTCGTAATGAAAAAATGCAATAACAAGTTTTGCTTGACACAATATCAGTCACAATATTGCCTTTTCAGTAGAGGTCGTAGGAAAAATCTACCCGTTCTGAGGGTAGAAAAGCCTTTAGTTTATTCTGAAAATATAAAGTATTTAGGCATATGGCTAGACAGAAGTCTAAAGTGGGGAAAACACATTAACGAAGTGGTCAATAAATGCTCAAAATTCTTAAAATATATTAAAGTTATTAGCAGGAAGGTCTTGGGGGGTGCACATGATACATTTGCGAAGATTATACATGTCCTTAATTAGAAGCCGTATTGATTACGCATCGGTTTTATATGACAGTAGTGCTAAAAGCCATATTTGCAAACTTGATAAAATCCAGAATTAAGCCTTGAGAGTAGTAGGCGGATTTATCAAAAGTACTCCAATCCACGTCATGGAGAGTGAGTTACACATTGCTCCATTATCGCCTATAAGTATTTATTAAAAATCAGTTCTTGGGCAAATAATAGTACTACTAATTTAATTTCTGAAATTAGTGCTCTTACGCACATTAGTTATTGGGTTAATAAAAAAAAGCCGTTACTCACACAAACCATTGAGGATGTGAAACAGACTGAAGGTGTTTCTGTAGATATTCTTCCAAAGTTTGCTTTCGATATTTGGTTATCAGCTGTCGATTTTCATAAGTGCTTAGTTATAAGTTTAGAATGTATATCACTAGCTAAATCAATGTATGAGCCTAATACTTTAGTTAACGAAGTCGTGAGGGAAATGAATATTAATTATAGTGGCTGGCAGAAACTGTATTCTGATGGGTCTAAGGGCGCTCATGGATTGGGGGCAGCGTTTTACGATCCAAGTTGTAATTATAGTGCAGGCTTTAAAATAATGTCAGATGTATCCATCATGACGTTGGAACTCATTGCAATTTCGCAAGCCTTGTCTTATGCAATAGAGAAAAAATTTGCTAATGTTGTAATATTTACGGATAGCAAAAGTGCATTGCACCACGTGGCTCGATGCGCCTCTGGCTTCAGAGGTACATCGATAGCTTACGATATTTTAAAACATATTTTCAAGTTTATTGGAAATGGCATAGAGGTGAGGTTGCAATGGGTTCCAGCGCACGTTAGTTTACGGGGTAATGAGGAAGCTGATTATTCGTCTAAATTAGCAGCGAAAGAAGGAGTTGTGCTGAACTTTGTACCAGATTACGTGGAATATGTGCCAAAATTTAAAATGAAAGTTTTTAATAACTGGAAACAACATTTTAATCATAAATCAGTAGAAAAAGGAATATGGTACAAAACAATTCAAAATGAGCTTCCTCAAGTGCCCTGGTTTGAAAATAGTAAGTTAAGTAGAAGTTATGTAAAATTAGCAGTAAGATTAAGGTCTGGACACTATCCGTCGGCAAAGTTTGCATTCCTCATGAAGAAAGTAAGTTCTCCTAACTACAACACATGTAATGTACTTGAGGATGTACATCATTTGCTGATGGATTGCGTCAGGAACCAGGACAAAAGGAGAATTTTAGTCAATGAATTTAATCTAAATATATCAGAGGTAGGTTTAATTCAGTCAATTTTGGCACAACCGAAGTCAGATGTAGCGATAAGATTTTGCGAATTGATGTATCATACTGATTAAGATCCTCCTATTAGTTTAAAATTTAAAACAACTTTTTGTAGTAGTAGTTATGTATAAGGCATGATGGGGTTGGCGTATCCATTGGGATAAAAACCCCAAATTAAACCAATAAAGATATAAAAAAAAAAAAAAAAAAAAAATGCTCGATGACATCAGTAGAGCTTCGGAAAAAGTGGTTCTTAAGATGAACATGGACATAACCAAGGTGATGTTGAATGCCCATGTTACACCCACTCCTATCAAGGTTTCAAGGACTTGACACTCGAAGTTGTGGAAGACTATGTCTACCTGGGACAAAAAAATCAGTTGGGTAGGGCCAACTTCGAGAAGGTCAACCGTCGTCTCCGACTCGGCTGGGCGGCGTTTGGAAAGTTACGCAGTATCTTTTCATCCAATTTACCGCAGTGTCTCAAGACTAAAGTTTATGACCAGTGTGTATTGCCAGTGATCACCTATGACTCTGAGACGTGGTCGCTCACAATGTGCCTCATCAGAAAGCTTAGTCATCCAAAAGGCAAAAGAGAGGGCTATGCTTGGAGTTTTCTTGCGTGTTCCAATCAGAAATATAGAGATCCGCAAGAGAACCAGGGTTACCGACATAGCCCGAAGAATTGCCAAACTTAAGTGGCAGTGGGCAGAGCACATTGCTCGCAGAACGGATGGCCGATGGTGCAGAAAATGTCTGGAATGGCGACCGCGAACCGGAAGACGTTGCGTAGGAAGGCCTCCCACCAGGTGGACCGATGCACGATGACCTTGGGGGCGGTATGTCGAGCAGTGGACGTCTTTCGTTTGATTTGTTGATGATGATGAAAATCAAACCCAGGACAGCACGCTCGGCAGTCGCGCTTGCCACGAGAACAACGGAGCCGTTAAAAAGTGCCATAAAAATAACGCAAGCGTACCGTAGACTCAGTCTGTAGCAGAACTCAATGCGAAAGATACTTCGTCGGAGCGGTTTTGTTCGTCGCTTTTCATCTCCTTAAACTGCCCATTGCGAGGATTTTCGGGGCCACTAGGAGCGGCAGCCCTCCAATATCGTGTTTCGCTAAATAGTGACGATTAAGTATTGCCTACAATTGGCTTGGTGAGGTTTTAACGAGGCACGTTCCCTAAGCGTCATTAGACGATGTAGTTTGGGGTTCTTTGATAAGCCTACCGTTGGAAGCCTTTTTTTTTTTTTTTTGTCGGGGTGGAAAATCCTCGTTGGATGTCCTCCGCCCTGGGGGAGGCGGAGGGGTCTGTCAGACTCCTACTGACTAAAAACCAGCCCGGTGTTTCATCTCACACCTACGCTTGGGGTCGTGGGAGCAATGATAGTTCCGCAACCCCCGGCTAGTGCCGGCCCGCCTCTGTGGGCCACGGTCTCAGGTTGGAGGGTAGTGAGACCTTCTATAGGAAACAGTATCTTTTAACAACTAACATTTGTTTGTCCTACGTGACCAATTAAAAGCGGCCATATGTAGCCTATTTTATACAGAAATGAATATTAGTGGTTCCGCCTTCCATGTGTGTAATGTCAGTTTACGCTCGATAAAGGTCCATAATCAAATGAGTAATTGTTTAGTGTTTAAATGATGGATTAGGGTATGAAAGTGTAAAAGAAGATTTCATCGCTTCCCTAGACCAAATGTTAGTGACAAATACTTGATAAGGTGTGGATTAGGAGTTAAGTACAAGGCCTCGCCAAGCTAGAATAAATAGTACATTAGTGAATTGTCCCTACCTATGTAATACAATGATGAAAACTTACCACAAACATTCCGACATTCACTCACACTTGATTGAAAGCGTCTGGTCTGCACCAAGTGCAAAGGGCAACTGATAGAAATCCGACGACTGACAAAACACGAAGTTTGCCGGGCGACATTAAGAAAATGTTTGTACTGAACACCCATGATGACCTATTTACCAATAAACGCTCAGCTGATTGGTAAACTTAGACTATTGAACGCGTAATGCCAGTCTTAGTACCTAGTACTTAGACTTAGTCTAAACAGTATTAAACTAACAATAGAATAGAAGAACCAACGCGCGACTTAGCCCGAATAGAATCAGTGACTTGCAGGTTACTAGATTATATCCAATTAGGCTTCGGAAGTGTTGGGATATATCGTATTGTTCAAATTGTATCTTCGTTAATGTGTATTGTGTTAGAATCCTAGACTAGGTTTGCGTTAGAATATTAGGTATCCCTTCAGCTAACTGGTATTTTATTGGTGCCATGTATGAATGATATCCTGAAACAAAGAAAACGATAATTATACAATTGGTTTTTGTAGCTATACAAACCTTCTCAAGCAAAAACAATCTGAATATAAATCTAAAAAATAAAATTACCACCAATAGGTACAAGTCGACCGCACATCAGTGGAAGACCTTAAGACCGACCGTGACTTGGCCGAGCGTACTAAGAAGTTTCAATAGAACAAAAGGCCAGTTTCAACTGGTTTCGTCACATTAAGCTACATTTTTACATAGGCCAATTTTGATTTCTCCTCTTTCTCAACAGTGGTTCGCACAGCCCGCCCCGAACGCCTCAGCCTCGGCGGTGACTGGAATGTGAACGGCGTTGGCCGCAACGTCTCCCATTACTTCGGCTACGGACTTCTTGATGCTACTGGCATGGTGCGACTGGCCAAGACGTGGAGGACTGTCCCACCACAGAAGAGGTGTGAACTTGCTGCGCCGAGACCCCAACGACCAGTACCACCAAGGGCTTTTGTTACTTTACAGGTTCATCTATACTGTGGTGTGCTCCATTGTGCTAAGGTTTGGTAATCGCTACTGGCATGCTACGATTAGCTAAGATATGTCGGACTGTGTGAAATCTTTTTGGCTTGATGCAGAGTTAAATTCAAATGTGCCTGGTTTCCTGTATAATATCGCCAGCATGTGGAGCTATTCCGAAAAAACCTAGAAACGACGGCCTGGTAGGTAGTTGGCATTTCGAACTACCTACAACAATTCATAATAAAGGCATTATGTAGATTCTTGGCTCACTGCGCGTAAAATTATCCATTGCATAATTTTTTTTTTTCATTTTCTATGTATTTGATTATTTAATGTAACTATGTGTGTATGGATGTTTAATTTAATAAGTCTGTGAAACTTCAAATAAATGATTATTTATTTTATTTATTTAAAAACAGTCGTACCACATAAATGTAACTGAAGTTGAGCGATCGGGCGCGAACTCTTGACCGGCTTGATGGCGAACATAAATGTGGCTGACACCAGGTTTTTTACTATGAAGTGTAAGGCCGCTTGTACACGCTAAAAAACTCACAGTTGTGTAATTTATACACACGAACTATGCACTGCCACGGTGCTGAAGAAGAAAAAATCTTGTTTGCGCTAGGCAAGATTCACATTGCCAAGAATGGACAAAAATATTGTCGTGTATATTGAATTGGTCGTGTACGATATGAATTCTTGCACACGCTAAGAAATTTCACCGGGCCTACCCCGGTGAAATTTCTTAGCGTGTACAAGGAAGGCCCTTTGGGCCCCTATAATAGCTTAAGCCATGATAGTTCTAGAGAGAATGATAGATTTATACGGAACGACTAACCCTATCTCTTTTACGCAACCGAATCACCATGGCATTAACACGGAGTAAAGCCAAAGCTGCGGTGAGTAATGTGGTGAAAAGCCTGTGTCATATTAGCCTTTTGTGTGCAGGCCACACAAAAGGACTCTAAGTGCAGAAAAGGGGGTCCATCTATCCGACCCTAGGCTGCCGCAGTCAATTACTTAAAGCTACGGCATACAAATCATCTTGAATCACCATTCCTCCTATATTACCCACATATGCAACCATTTTTCTTCTACAGTTGGATGTCGGATCATGTCCAGGAGTCAACTATTTGGAGCATATACAAGCACGGGTGTCGTTATCAGCTGCAAGAAGAGGTGACCGCGCATCGTATTGACCTCACCTGTACAAAGCCCGTACCCGCCGGTACAAAGGTCACTCTGCTTGCACCCAGGTATGTATACGGTATGGTTGGTAGGTGAGAAGTACTTAAGTTGGAAACAAACCAATATTGCCTGTTTTACGTAAAGAATAGTTTGTGTTTGCTGGCATGCAGCTGTTGGGTTTTTTGTTCCAAAAATTATGGGAGAAAAACAACAACGTTAATTTCCAGTAGGTGGCACTTTAAAAATAAAATTTCTATCTAATCTTCACATACAGATCTAATAAACGTTGGATATTCTTGAGGAGTTTAGGGATTTGAGAGATGGCAGTAAACAACTCATGTTTTAGACTCAGATAAAAAGAAACATGAAAAGAATTCCTTTTGTTTTTCGTGTTAGTAATTCATAACTTCTTCACATTCTGGAGTTAGTAGACCTTCGAAAAACCAAGTCTTAAACTATAACAAAATAACCCAGGGTTCTTTGAATATCAAACAAAGTACAAATACCTCTTCTTAACCCACTATAGCAGCAATGTCCATTTCGTTCGTAAATGTCGTTGCTATGTAGATGGAGCTCGGCAGTAATTGAGGTATAATGGCTCGAGAACACAATGGCTCTCACATTGGCAGCTTTATAGCGGCCATTGAACGCGCAAGATATAGCTATTTAGGATATACAAGGTGACTGTTTGAGATGTACGGTGAAATATGTACCTGTGCGGTATTGAGAGAAGTAGTTAGAGTCATTTGGGGCCCATTTTATTTTTGTCAGCCTATAGTATCATTAGATTCCCGCAGCCTTACCCAGACCTTCGGTCCACCTTGAGGTAGGCCTTCCAACGCAACGCTGAGTCTCCCGGCTCACGATCACTTCTCCAGAACTTTTCGGCCCCATCGACCATCCGTTCTGCGAGCAATGTGTCCTGCGCACTGACACTTTAGTTATGCGAGACGCACAGAACCGATCAGTGTGGCGACGCTTGGGGGAGGCCTTTGTCCAGCAGTGGACGTCTTTCGGCTGAAATGGTGATGGTGATAGTATCACCCACTGCTTGGCCTCCCACTATTCCTTTCAAACCAGTCTGGGCATGACTGCCCCACAAACAAAATAAGATAGATCACGATACGTCACACTGACCTCGCCACGGTCGCGCTCGACGGGGATTTCCTCCTTTAGGCCATCCAAATTGCTTCCTTTTACTGACAGTAACGAGAGACGAATAAGACGTTAGATTTATCCATTAAACACTACTGTGATTGACAGCAGCGAGCCAATTTCACGTAAGGCAATAACTAGAACCTAGAACTTTATGAAATACAGAAAAGAGGTCAAAGGAAACCCTAATCTCCTTTACAAAGAACAAATCAAGGCAACTCTCAAAATTTGGATGGCATTTCCATCGACTTTCGACCTAAAACACTGTCAATCTCAGGCTTATCGAGAAAATTGGTGGCAAATGCGGACTAGTGTTTCTTGCGAAAAGGTCAGTTTCAATTTCTGGCTAAACTAGGTGGTTTTCAGAACAATATAGTTTTCACAATACCTCTCTGCCTAGTTTGAATTTCGCCCTGAATTCTGTCTCTGTAAAGCCTATTAAAGCCAGTGTTTGCACTGAAGCCAAACGTTTATCGAACGGCTACCAGGAATCGTTTGTCAAAGCATGAAGTGGCGTTTAGGTAGACAGATCTTAGGTATTGTTTAGTAGTAGCTAGGTACATACGCCATATTCAAAGACTTCTGAGTAAAGACTTCTAGACTTGTCACCTCTGAGTTTGTTTCGACCTTTCTTCTCAGAAAAAGGAAACGCCGACCACGTCTAGTTTTAAAAAATAATGATCGACATGTAAGTGTTTGTACAAACCAACTAACAGAAATAAAATCATTTATCAAAGGGTAATATGCCGTAAAATATTACAGAGCTTTTTTACACACAAACAATCACATTTTATTTCCTAGTTTGTTCACTTTGTTTTTACCTAGTAATTATGTATCCTAAATACTAGTAAATGTGATTTTTTTCTCATAATTCATTTAAATTCTATATTGAAAAATACCTCAACATCATTTGTATTACCATTTTTTTTTTTAAATCTTTTTCAAAACATTCAAAAATATTAAAACATTTTCATTACTGCCCGGAGTTAACCTACTGTTAAAACATTGACTACACTCTTAAAGCTAATGCACGGTGCTATGAGGTTCTGTGACATGGAACAACGTGACCGCAAATACAAAATGCGCCATCTATTCAGTTTAAAATAGACGCGATAATGTTTTGCTACTGTGACTACACGTCACTTATCTCTATATTTTAATATTTAAAACTACGCATGGCCGGCCAGATGTGTTGAACACATTGAGACGCGGTCCTTCGGGTTTGACAGGCTATGTCATAAACTATGGAACACGAACCCAACCTTTTCAAGATGCTCATAAATTGCCTTTCAAAGTAAAAGCTGTCAAGACAAAAGTAATATTCTAAAGAATCTTGGAATATCTGATTTCTTACACGAACCAGACCCAAAACAATTAAGCGATGCACAAAAAAACTGAACTGAAAAGGAGATTGGTAGATGGGCGACGGGCTTGTAGAAGCGAGAGTGGGACACTTGACTTGAGGCAGGGAGAGTGGACGGTCTGATACGGGGAAGCGGGAGAAGACGGATACGAGTAATGATACGAGAGTGTTAGAGACATAGGGTTTAGCTTTGTAGTAGGTAGTAGGACAACCAAATGTTAGTTGTTAAATACTGCTTCCTATAGAAGGTCTGATTACGGTCTCATTGCATTGCCATGTTGTATGTACACTTATAAACTAAAGGGGGTAGTCATCGCTGAACATCACAAACTGGGATATGATCAATTTAATGAATGTTAGTGTCGTGTCTCGTTAAATCGCACCAGGCTTTCGGGCCAATATCTGAATAAAAAATAATATTTGCCGAGACACGATGGAAGCCCAGTGGAAGACCCCACTGCTGACGTCGCACGGCTGTTATTTACACTGGAGCATCCTCGAAATTGGGAAGTTTAAAAAAGTGTGAAATGACGAATTATTCCATTTCAACGTATAACAAGGCAATTGTAGTGAACCTGTTTCAGACTGAGTCTACGGTACGCTTGCTAGTTTTGCATTGTCTTAGTAAAGGGTGTTAGGTCGAGGGTGAGCTAATTATTATAGTGCGCGTCCAGTAATTCTGGAAGCATGTCTCGCTCAATAAATATTGTGTAAAACTTTTCTTTAAAAGAGTAAGTATGGAGTTTCTTGTGCGTTCTTCTCCATAACAACCTACATTTCCGAATGCACGGTAGAATCAATTTTTATTAAATGTAAATTTTAACGTTCAAAAGTGCCACATAATGGCCTACTTGAAATAAACACATTTGACTTTTTTTTTTGAATGGCAGGACACTTAGGCACAAAACCGTCCTTGTCTTAGGATTGTGTAAGACATGGTTAAGTTTAGGGAAACATGTATTCTTGGAGCCGCAGCAGATTCTCACTAGAAAATGCAGTCGAGGCCCAGCAGTACACGTTACGACGGACCTGCTGTTGAAAGGCGGTCTCACGTCACTTGGGTGGGAATCTAGACTATTGCCAATTAACTCATTAACGTAATTCAAATAAACGTATTATCAATGCAAGTAAGGTCGAAGGTATTTGTGGAGCGAAATGATAGACACGACTGCTCAAATAATACTCTCCTTTATTTTAGGATACACATGATTATATAAGGTTGGTTACATACACATAGGTACACTGCATACACACTACACCTCCCATGGCGAGGTAAAATAAAATAAAATTACAATTTTGTTTTATTTTTATAATACATTTACAATTACACAAGAACAAGATAATTACTGATTAGGATAATACAATTTTGTTCTGTTTTTGTGAATGGTGTCTACATTACCATTCTTTATTATTTTAACATTTGGTGACTCATCTGATATAACTCTATATGGTCCCGAATAAACACTATCTAATTTATTACTCATATTATTTTTAACTAAAACTAAATCATCAGGATGGTAAGTAACTGGATTTATATTTCTGTCATATCGTTCTTTTTGTTTTAATTTACTTTTGAGTAAGTTGTCTCGTGCATCTTTCTGTGACTTTTGTAATCTAAATTTTAATTCTAATGGATAATAATCAATGTTATATAGTGGATCAACAATCCTATTGGTCAAATTGCTTGGTAACGAGCACTTTTTTCCGAAAACTAACTCGTAAGGGGTATATTTTGTTGCTGAATGTACTGTAGTATTGTAGCAAAATGACCAAAATGGGAGCCATGTACTCCATGTCTCTGGATGGTTGTCGGTTTGAATACGGAGAAATGAATTCAAATGCTTGTGCGTGTTTTCCAAAGCACCTATACTTTGGTGATGATATGCTGTTGAGTTTAGTTGTTTAATATTTAATAGATTACATACCTCCTTGAATGTTGATGACAGGAACTCGGTACCCCGATCCGTCGCTATCTCCTTCGGTACTCCATACCTTAATATAAAATTATCAACTAACGCTTTCGCTACTTCTTCCGTTCTGCGTGTAACTAAGGGATATGCCTCAATGTATTTGGTGAGTTCACACTGCAACGTGAGGATATAACTATAATTATAATTATCCCTTTCCAGAGGACCTACTAAGTCAATATATATTTTTTCAAAGGCACTATGTGCTGTTGTTGTTATTTCCATAGGTTGTTTGGTATTCTGCGGTGAATACTTTTGTTTCTGACATTTGTCGCACCTCTTTATAAACCCTTTTATATCATCTTCTAATCCCGTCCAATAGTAGTATTTTTTTATATTGTTGAACATTCGTCTCGTACCCGCGTGGCCACTGGTAGGTAAGAGATGAAAATCGTTCAAAATTACTCGTTTATCTTCTTTATTCTCTATTCGTTGTACATCTTTTACTATATGTAAGTGTGGTCCGGTCCACTTTTCCATTATATCTATTTCATTTAATAACTTTTTTATAAAAATGTTATTTTTATTACTTTTTATTAAATAGATTTCCGTAATATTTAAGCTTCTACAAAAATCTTGTAACTCTCTCACAAATTCGGCTCGCGATATTTGCGATGGAGAAGATACATGTTTAATATAGATAGTTTTTTCCTTAGGAATGTACATAAATGTATTACTTTCTTTACATGTTTCACCACTTTTTCTAATTGTGTCTAACTTGCATGCATCAATAAAACGTAATTCCACTGACTCGTTTAAAGTACTAGTATTAGGAGTGCTTACAACGTTTGGTTGATCAGACCGAACTGTAGTTGTGCCACTCGTTCCTATCTTAGAATTATTGTCAATCAGGTTTCTTTTCTGAGCTCTTGTCATAACTGAAACACACGACTCGTGCATTTGTTTTAAGTCATTACATGTTATGGAAATTCGTGACAATGCGTCTGCTGCCGCATTTTCCGTACCCCTGACATGTTCTATCGTAAAATCATATTCTTCTAGTAATAACCTAAATTTAAATAACCTACTTGACGGGTCTTTCATGTTAAATAATGAAATTAAAGGTCTGTGGTCTGTGTATATTTTAAAATGTTTTCCGTACAAATATGGACGAAAATGTTTGATCGCCCACACTATAGCTAGCAATTCCTTATCGATTGTTGGATAATTTATTTCTGCTTTGTTTAGTGTTCTGCTTGCAAATGATACTGGTCTTCCATTATTGTTAGACAAAATTGCTCCGATTGCATAATTAGAAGCGTCTGTCTGGAGATTAAACTCATTTTGTTCTGTGAAATCCGGATATTGTAAAATCGGTGGAGATATGATTTTTTCTTTTAAACTATCAAATGCCGACTGACACTTTTCATCCCATATAAAAGAAGCATTTTTACAACATAATTTGTTAAGTGGATAAGCTAACTCAGCAAAGTTTGGAATGAATTTTCTATAAAAATTAACAAACGCTACAAACCTCCTCGTCTCGTCTACATTTGTTGGACACGGATATTTTTTTACTACATTCATTTTATCCGGGTCAGGTAATACACCGTTACCTGATACCACATGGCCTAAATATAGTAATTCCTTCTTTAAAAAATTACATTTCTGCGGGTTTAATTTTAAATTTACTTTCCGCAGTCGTTCGAAAACGTCTTGTAGATTCTTGTTATGACTATCTAAGTTTCTACCAAAAACCACTAAATCGTCTAAATATATAAGGCATTTTTCATACGTTAAGCCAGACATAGCCATGGTCATCATTCTGGAAAATGATCCTGGACTCGTTTTTAAACCCATTGGCATACGAGTCATTTGGTATTGTCCTGAACAGAATGCTGTGTACTTTCTGCTTTCCTGTTCTAGTGCAATATTATAGTAACCTTGATACATATCTAAATGTGAAAAATATACCGAACCCGATAGCGAATCAAGTATTTCGGAAATATTTGGAAGTGGAAACCTGTCGTCTTCAATACAATTATTTAATTTTCTGTAATCAATAACTAGTCGCCACTTTTTCTGACCTGTACCGTCAGTCTTTTTAGGAACTAGTAATACTGGACTAGACCATTCGCTACGACAAGGTTCTATGATCCTTTCTCTTAACATTTTATCAATTTGTTGTTTAATTTCTCCCTTCTGTGAATGTGGTAAACGATATGGCTTTGTAAATTCAGAAGTTACATTTGGTTTTAAACTAATGGTATGTTTATAAATACTTGTTGTAGTTAATCTATCCCCTGGCAAATAAAATATATCCGAGTACTTTGCGCATAATTTTTCTATGGATATTTGCTCTTCCTTATTGAGATGTTTGAGGTTTAGTACCGAAAATAATTGTTTTACTCTACTTGCATCACGTTCTGATTTGTCAAATTGGCAAACATTGTAGTTACTTAATTTTTCTATACATGGATTAATGTCCGTTAAGGTACACAACTTATCCGTTGTATTTAATATCTTAACCGGTATTAGCCCATTAACTGGTGTTGCTATGCAACTGGCCAATAATATTCCGTCACTAATTTCCTTAGAATGTACTACACACTCTTCTGTGAATTCGGTCTTAAAATAATGTATGGATTCACATCTTGGGTAAACTTCCATTGTGTTATTATAACTCAGTAAAGGTAAAACTATTTTAATTGAACTTTGTGTCAACAATGTTAAGTTATTATTACTGAAATCTAATATGGACTTATGTTTATTAATAAAATCTTGTCCGATGATGCCATTAGCCCTACATGGTAGAGTATCGAAAACATAAAACTTATTACAAATAAGGTGATGATCACCCGATGACAACGTTAAACAAACATATCCCATTGCATGGACTTTGCCACCAATTCCATTTATGACTATGTCCTCTTTTTGGACTGGAATGTTTTGTTCTAGAACATATTTATATTTTATAGCCGAAATTGTAGCACCGGTATCGACTAACCATGAATAAGTTTTGCTATTAGAACTTAAGTTAATATAATAGTTAGTATCAGTTGCGAGAATAACTCTGTTATTCACGAAAAAACTCATTTGCATACTCTTCATTTTCCTGTCCCGTTAGAACATTAACCGCGTGTTTATTTGTATCTTTAGGGGTTTGGCTTATCCCTTGGTTACAGCGATTCCTATAATAACTCCTACCTCTACCACGCCATGGTGATCCTCGGCCTCGCTGTGGTGCACCGCGGCTCTGCTGATGCGCCTGCTGGCCCCCCCGAGGGTAGCCTCGACGAGCACTGGAATCATTGTTACGACCCCTGTTATAATATGTCCTGTTGTAATTATTATTTTGATAACCACTACGATAATTCTGTTGTCTTCCTCTAGGAGAATACATACCTAGGATCTCGCCAGAACTCGAACTCGGTCCCGCTATGGATGTTTCTTCATCCTTCGCTCCTTGTATTGCGTCCTTCAACGACTCGTAGTTCCTAGCTGCAATGATAGTTGAAAGACGGCGGTTTCGCAACCCATCGGCAAACCTTTTGATAACTTGCTTTTCATTCAAGGGTTTAATTATTTTGTATGTCTCTAAGTTACCGTCGGCTTGCGATACCGTCAGATCCACGAAAAGTTCCGAAAGTTTGGTTCCGTAGTCCTGAATTGACAGTTCTGTTTGCTTTAATTGATTAATATTATTTTGTATCGCAAACGGTGATTTTTTAGGCAGTAACACTCTACGCATTTCCTTTACCAAATCATCAACATTAGAATAATCTAACTGTAACTGCAATTTAGCGTTCTGAGACAACCTACTCTTCACAACAAACTGTACTAGTTTCTTCTTACACTCATCACTAGCCAATAACGAGCTATAGTATTCTACATTATCAATAAATTGTTTAAGCGAACATTCATTGTCAGTTGGTATCATAGGTAATAAACTAAGAGCTACTTTCAAATCAAATGACTCCATTTTTGTATCCTCGCTACTACTCGTACTTGACGTAGAGGATAAATCTAAATTTTGTTTATACAATGACTCAAAATCAATACAAAATGTATTTATTAATATCTGTTCGTTTTGTACTACTTTACCTTTCTTTACATCGTCTGATATCTTCTCTATTATATCAGTATATTTGTCATAAATTTCCTTTGAATCACACAACTTTTTCTCTAATACATTTCCTTGCCTTCGTTTAGGGCCAATTTTAATTAAATATGTTTTTATACATTTCAAATTTTTATATAATTGTTCTAAGACATCTGCCATTTCCTACCATCATTAGTTGTTTAATTAATCGCTTCGTTTATTATAGTTACTAGTACAATGTAACTTATCATTTACTACGTTTATTATTATTACGATTATGTACTTATCTAATAAAGTTCTGAGTCCATTTTACGATGCCTGTTGTTTTTCCTCGAACTTTCACACACTCAGCACTTTTTTTCACTTTCACTTTCACTTAAACCCATGATGTGTGAACCGATGTGTGATGGTATCCGCTATCTTTGTTTTCACACTATGTCGCCCTTCGACCGTCCTTTCTCCAGTGATGGTCCAGATTGCCTCGCTCCTGACCTTCTAGATATTGTACTCCTGTACATCTCCTGATTTATCCAGCGTACATGACAACGCCGATACATTCGCAGCAGAAAATACAGCACGCCGAGTCCCAGAACCAGCACCACTATAGTCATCAGTATGGTGATGGTGGAAATATGAAATTTCACCTCTTCCAGCTGCGTGTTATTAGTTCCTCCGGCTGCGTTTTGCACTACCACGGTTTCGTCTT
This sequence comes from Orthosia gothica, assembly GCA_949775005.1. NCBI lineage: Eukaryota > Metazoa > Arthropoda > Insecta > Lepidoptera > Noctuidae > Orthosia > Orthosia gothica. The sequence goes on along the minus strand of OX459038.1, from coordinate 10,363,391 downwards.
TAGTTTGCGTAGTTCCCATTTTTAATGAACTCGTATTTTTCGTAAGCTACGAACCAAATACCACTTGTCACAAACGCGAACGTTATTAACGCTAGTGAATAATTATTATAATTCATCTTAGCTTGGCTCTACTTAGTCCAATTGTTTACACTGTACAACCCTTATATGGCACGGCGGTGTCGGTAAGGCGATCGCGCGGCGATGCCCGCTGGCAGGGTCGCCATGTAAGGTCGAAGGTATTTGTGGAGCGAAATGATAGACACGACTGCTCAAATAATACTCTCCTTTATTTTAGGATACACATGATTATATAAGGTTGGTTACATACACATAGGTACACTGCATACACACTACACAATAACGCAACCTACCAACCGGTACCGGCGGTAGCGATCCTACCAACTCCCTTTCGTTAGGTAAATGTTGCACTTTGCAATCCCTTTGTCTAATTAACTTCATACTTCACTATTGTTTTACTTATTTAGCCCGTAAGGCTATCAGACAGAAATGTGTGCTGGAAGTTTGTTTCATCATTTCTTCTCACCAGCTATTACACTACGAAATTATGGCGGGATGGGCGCTTTTGGGGCTGTCTGTAGGCGAGTTGATATTATCAACTCCAGTTACTTCCTGAGTTAAACTCTCTGCTAATTTAGTCACTTGTATTTGTATTAATCCTTGAATATATATTCACTATCCGCGACCATTATTCGGTCTTTGATTTAAATACTCTATACATTAGTGTAAAGAGTTTCTCACACAAGCTTTAGTAAATTGTAACAATTTAGTTTATATCCCCTTATTAAATTTTATTCTTCTAAACCACTTCCAAGTTATAATTGTATAACTGTAAATGCCAAAACAAAACAAAAACATAATTTGGAATTCACTTGTCGGAAGAGAATTGACCAAGTCAGGTGACGAAATTCATTGTGCAGCGCGGAACGGAGGGGCGCTCCACCTCTGTTAACAACAGAGCCGACTTTAACACCAAATCTAGGACATCTTAGGAAAAACTAAATTTTTATCAGCCTAGGGTAATTTATTAACAGTCACACTACCGTCATTTTTTTTTTTTTTTTTATTGTACAAGGCTCACCAACGACTCATTTACAAATTAATATCAGATATTACAATTCAAAAATGATCCTGTGTAAGCAAGTCACTTACAGGCATGCACAACATTGTCATTCATAAGTCGCATAATTTTATTGTTTATCTTTTAGTTGCCAGTGCACGACCTAATGTAATCGTGGATGACGTTATTAAACCTAAAATGTAGGAAAACTTAACATTACTGAAAGGGTTTTTTATATTTTTATCTTGGGAATGGAACTTGATTAGTTTGACTGTGGGATTAGTTGCCACCGAAAATTTTCGAAAAATTCATGTGTCATATTGTCAAGTGTGTAAAAATTTATGCGACTGGTTGAATGCGTTCTCAACATTCAATCGCATCGATTGACGCGCGTTTAATTTAAGACAAGAGAGAAATGCCAGTAATTTCACGATAATTTTAATTGCTAAAACTGGGGGAGTCTTAAAACATTGGCTAGGTTAGTTATACATGAAAATATAGGATCTGTTTTAAGACTGGAAATGACAAGTAAACAATATACATTTGCTCAATTAGCCAAAACTATTCCGGGTCGCTTCCCAACTTCGTTCTGGCTGCGCAATTAATCATGTACAATGTGTTATTAGTTGTTCAGTTTATTAAGCCGACACAAGACGCTAACTAGTGCTCGCACTGGGTGTAATTAGACGGTAAATTTTCCGGCAGGCCGCACGACTCGTCCCGCGCCGGCTTCAACTCGTAGCCTTTCATGTCCGTGCACATGTAGGGCGAATCTCCCCTGGGCTTCTGGCGGCTAGAAGTTACCAACGAGGGACGATATATGGGTGAGTAAACTGACATTATACAGGGTGCATGTTGTCAACAGGGACGACATTGGTTAAGGGATTTTTTGTAATAATTCAATCATCATGCTAACCTTAGATTCAAATATACCTACTTACTGTATTGGTACTTTCATGAACCATGAATAACAGAAACTCTGACTTCAAGCCACAAAGTTTTTATTACCGCATTTATAACGAATGGCTTGTCACAAAAGTCGGCGGTCTGGAAATTTTAAAGGCCCAAGAAAGGCTTAAAGACGACAGCTCAAGAGATTGTTTATTCAGCTCAGCTACTTAACATTCTATTGAGCGAAAAGATTCTCAGTTTTCACTTATCCTCGGTAGCTGTAGAATATCATATAATAGCATATAATAAATGTGAATCAATATCTGTTTGTTCAATTCCACGTCATAGGGCGATCAACGTTGCAAGATTGGTCTTTAACTTTGTATGGAACTAGTACGCCTGCAGCTAAAAACGATCCCATACCGATCCGGAATCCAATTATATGCAACAAGGGCAACGCAACGCGACCCATAGTGGTGCAGGCGGGCCGCAAAAACAATAGAGGGAAGCCGGTGCCGATCGTGCCGACGTATTCGGTGGGGCTGGTGAAGCGGAAAAATAATAAGAATGCCAAGAATCCGAAAAGGAACTCGCAGAAGTCGAAACAGAGTCGGCCGGCGACGCGGTCGCCGATAGAGAGTACGACGGTGAAAGTGACGTCGTCAACAGCTGCCGACCTGAGTTTGAACCTGCGTGCGGATCTAGGGGACCCGTTAGCAGACGCGCGCGGTCGTAAGATGTCCAGCCTCTTCGAGCAGTATCCCAAGATACAGCGCATATATCCCGCGCCGCTGCAAGCCCACGGTACCGCCCTGCATGTCGTGTCCGAATTTAGCCCCGGCCATTTTATTTTCGCTGCTAGTTTCAACCTGCACGTCAATTACCCTTGTTTCAGACGCCGCCGTTCTTTGCATGTCGTGTGTTTGCATTGTTTATATTTTATTTTGTAGCGGAACTTGAAACAGTTGAGGTTTGAATTGAATTTTGTTTTCTATTAAGTATTTATCAACGTGAAGTAGACTGTTGCATTTCGTTTGTGTGAATTTTTGAGTTTTATTTTTGTTTTTCTGTTGATCAAGTCCAATTTTCTTTTTTGGCTCGTATCGTGTTCACGCTTTGTGTATAACTGCGTAATAACAACATTTAGAGCTTTAATTGTAGAACAAAAACAGTACCAGTGGCTTTAGTGTGAGTTTTTAACACTATAGAAAATCCTTTTCTATAGGTACGCGTTTTTATATATCCGTTTTTAATGCTAAAAGACTCTCACTAAGTCATCTGTACATCTAAATACACCTATTAAACATATTTTATTGACATAATTTTCGCAGCGGGTCCACTAACCCAATGGGAGCTGATATTCTATGGTACGGAAACGCCTACCCAAGAGTACGACGCGTCGCCCGATACGAACTCATTGAATGCTGGAGCGGCCGCTAACGCGGGCGGTATGTTGATACAGCCAGAAGCGCCACCTAGCGGTGGAGGCGTGACGCCTTGGAGCGGCGCGAGCGACCCAGAATCCGTCGAGGAAGTCAGACAGAACACCCTCGATGACGCTCCTCTCTCTCATTGTCTGGCATTCGCACACGGTGAGTCTGAACTCTCTGTTTGCTATTTACTCTTTGCAGCAAATCCTTGATTTATATTTTTGTTTCTTCTTTTTGCAAAGAGGCAAAGTTTCAGAACTAGCGTAGTTTGTTGAATTATAAATTATAATTTAGTTTATGGAGATGTCAGTTGTAGGACTTGTAGGATTATTGAAATTCGGATCTTACGACCAATTATTTAAAGATTAAAGTAACAAAATGAATCGGTATACCTATATTTATTTTTAGCATAGCAATAGCGGTCGTTGACATTCTTAATTTTCAGAAACAAAATAACGTAAGTCATCCGTCCTGAATCAACGTGATCTTTAAATTTTTTACTAAGGAATTCAAATTTATTGTTCATAATTAACTGTTTGGATTTCTACGAAGAGATATTTCTGTAAGGGCAATGACCTCTACTGCCATGCTAAAACGAGCTTACTTATATCATTGTCTAGACTGTAAAGATGGTCTAGTGAGGGGTCACCAAATGGCGGACCACGGTCTGGATCTGGAACACCGACCTATTTTGTGTGGAACTTAAGTAAATAGTACAATTTAATTTACTTGTGTTACTTGAGTAACACAAACTGCCACTGCTCTAAAAACGGTGAAAAAAATCATCGTGAGGAAACCGGCAGGTCCTAGAACCAAAAAATCGAAGACAAGTGACATCTACCAACCCGCACTGGACTCGCGTGGTGGATTAAGGCCCGATCCTCTCTCACAGAGAGGATGCCTGTGTCCCAGCTGTGGGAACATTGCAAGACTGATGATGATGATGACTTGAATGTTATACGTGATTTAATCATTTATCCGATGATCATCTCCAAGATTGAATGACAATAGCCTGCACCAACTTTAGTCGTAACTTCAGACGGATAGTTCACTGCAAAAAAATAAATTTTTCACATTAATAGTTGAAAGAAGAGGGGGTTCTTGTATATTGGTAAAAAAGGGCTATCAATGGAAGGAAAATACAGATATTAGCAAACTCTCAATAAGTGGCTTGTTCGAGTATTGTGCAATTGAAATGACACAAAGTAATACCATTATAGTATGTATTTATATAATTCGAAGAATCTAAATACATTTTTTGAGCAGTTAGGAAAATTGTTAAACTTTATTAATAAAATGAATAAAACAAATATTGTATTATGTGGGGATTTTAATATTGACATGTTAAAGCGAAAAAGCACATTAGAGTTAGAATGTCGACTACTTAACTCGAATCTTAAACTGCAAGTAGATCAGCTTACTAGACTGAAAAGTGGAACATGTATTGATAATTTTGCACACAATCTAGAAAATAAATGTAAGTCAGAGGTAGTGGACCTTGCCCTTTCCAACCATTCCTGCCAAATACTAAAGAGTCCAGTTAAAAAAAAGTTTTATTAACCAATTGCATATTTATGGTAGGGATTACAATCAAGAAAATGTGGACAAATTTAATGACTGTCTAAAGAATATTAGTTTCTCTGAAGTGTATGAAATCAAAGATCCAAATAAAGCATTCAATGTTTTTATAGAGACATTCTTGTGTTTCTATGAACTATGTTTTCCAATCAAAAGAGTCTTAGTTAAATCATATAGGAAACCACAATGGGTTTCACGTGGAATAAGACTTTGTAGCAAAAATGAAACTAACAACTCAATATTTATGCCACCAAGTAGCCACCATAACATATCAAAGATTATTAAATCACATAAAATACAAAGAGTGTAGGACATGTTGGTATTTCCACATATGTAATTAAAGAACTCGATGACATCATCAGTAAACCTCTAAGCCCTATTCTAAACCAATGCATAACTGAAGGTATATCCAATGCATACACAGAACACCTCAAAATTGCCGTTAGAAAACTACTTCTGGAAAAAACCGATAAAATGTCAATGGAGTCATATCAATAGCGCACAAGCGCTATCACGACGAATACTTTTGATAATATGGGTACAAACCCCTATTATCAAAAGTATTCGAAAAATATCTATATGTAACAACATATCATTTTTTTTTAAATAATTGTCATTTTTACATGTGAACAAAAAGGTTTTAGAAAAAGTAAGATAATAAATATGGCAATCTATGATTTCCGAAACAATGTAGTGGAAAATGTTGATAAAAGGCGTCCAGTATGTTCAGTGTTCTGCGATATAACGCAAGTATTTTACTACGTGGACCATTTTCACGTATAAACGAATTTGGTTGAAACATGGTATACGGGACTACAATGTCCTTTTTTAAGAAAAAGGACTTGTAACCCCGGGAGTATGTTCTATCGGGATAATTACTGGCGGTCACGTGCACGAAGCCGCTGGCAGAAGCTAGTAAAAAATTAAATAGAAATTCTATTCTCAATAAAAAAAAAATACGATGTACTTAACCTAAATATCTTTTAGCGTGGGCTTAAGCTTAACGTAAATTACGCAAAATAAAAGAAAAAAGTCCTCATTTTATTTTGTCCAAGAGTATTCAAACTAAAAATAAATGACGATGTCTTTACAACACTCCAAACTGTTATCACAGACCGTTTACAATACAGTAAAATAATTAGCCAATTTTATTCGCAAACAAAACGTGTTTCTTACAAAATTATAGACAGTAAAAAGCCGTTTACACACGTTTGTACAGAATACAAATCTTTGCTTTTGACTAAAAATAACAATAGTCAAAAATTGGTGTGAAAATGGTGTGAATGGGGTCTTTGGTCTTAAGTGTGGTGCGATTGGAAAAAGAAAACTGCATAATTAGATATTGAACGAAACAATTTTGATAATGTACCGGTAATGTATCGCATTTTCATAACTCCTAATTGAAGAAGATGAAAACAACTTGCGGTCTGTTTACCCCAACCAATACGCTCCTTCATTTTGATGCTACAATAAAATTATTGGCTTGCGTCTTCTTGACAACAAAAATAATACAATGTTAAAATCGCAACATACTTTATGTTTTTACAAGCAGGGTGCAGATTTTCTGCAACCTAGGTTATAATAAGTATCCCAAACGCGTACAGTTCAAATAAGTGTTAGCTTCCTGAAAATTCATGTTCTAATTTAAAATAAATATTGCACATATTATGTTTAGTTATTTTGCGCTGTTTAAATAAAATCAGTCTTGAATTCTATTGAAATGTTTTGGTTGTTTCGGAAGTTTGTATTAAAACTAATATTAATTACTGTTAAATTAATACCATAAAACATGTTGATTTTATGTGGATTTTCTGAATACGTTTACATTTTTAGTTTGTTATAATTTTTGATATTTTTCATTGTAAGTAGCTCAATGCTGACTTCCGGACAAAATGCCGTGTTTATTTTCCATTGGCTGATGCTGGTCTTTTACATCGGTGTCAACGAGGAAAGGACAGCCAATCACAATCAATCATCATTGAGCTATAAAAGATTGTGGATCATGAGAGTCAGAAAAATTGGAGATGTTCTGTAAAGCCGATAACAAAGTATTACAATTATTTGATGAAGTACAGTCTTTGAATTCTTTTACCTGGAAGTTTTTAACAAATCAGAAGTGGGACAGCACCAAGGAATTCTGGTGTATCGCTACCACCTTGGTGTGATCATACGCCCACAATAAGGTATATTAAAAGTCAATTTGATTATTTAATGTGAATTTTATTTGTGTCTATTTTCTTTTTCTGTATAGAATATCTATCTGTATAATATATGGCATGTACGGGTATGCATGCATTTGTGCACGCATGTACATAATGTGTGCATGGGTGGCTTCCCGTCAATATGGACACACGACACATACTGTGACAGTTCGATTTCAATAAAAATAATGCCGTTAAATAGGTACGTTGTTTAGGTTTCTTATATTTTGAATAGTAATAGTCATGGTATTAGGAAAATACCGAATAACTAGACTAGATGCAGATATGATCAATGAAGCAAAAGCAGTATGTAAGGACTGTAGCAGGCTGCGTTCTGTTGATTTTGCCTAACGCCAAGGTGAAAGATGTGTATATGTACGTGTACCAAACAACAGTTATTCATTTTGAATTATTGTATACTTGTAAATTGAATTGAGATAGCTTGAACTTTATGCCGCGTATAGACAATTTTGAAACAAAGAAGTAGGCACACAAAAGAAACCAGATACTCGTTGTTCAAATTGTTCCAGATCATTGGACGCATGAAGATGCCTAACGATCAGTCCGAGAGAAGACGGAGGTCGGCAGGGAAGCATTCCAGTGTGGTGCTGGGACAATTCTCGAGACGCAGCCGATCCCGGACTCGTGGTCGAGGCTCGGGGCAAAGTCAGCGCTCGTCAGCAGCCCCCTCGCAGCGGTGGTCGAGGTTCGAAGCGAAGTCGGCGTTCGTCAGCAGCCCCTCCGCAGCAGTGTTCGAGGTTCGAGGCGGAGTCGGCGCTCGTCAGCACCCCCGCAGCAGTGGTCGTGACTCCGAGCGGTGCAGATCCAGAAGATCACCTTCAAGGGTGGTGTTGCAGGCAAGAAGGAGGAGGGAGGACGGTTATGAGGGGTCATTAGAGGGCAACGGATTCACAGGTTACAGATTACAGATACCTCGCGTAGAAAACATTAGACTAGAGATTTGCGAGTTTTATTTTTAGATTGCATAGTCCAGTTCGTTCTTAGAATAGAATAGAATAGTTCTTTATTTGCACAGAAAGTAGGTACAAGTTTATCATGTCAAGATGAAATTCAGTTAATAATTTGAAATAGGCGATACAATAAACAATGTGAATTTTAATAAAATGGGATTACAAATTCGTCATGTTTTAGGTCAATACAGTGAAACAATAAATAAATAAAAAATTATAAAGTATAAGTCAGGAAATCTGTCAATCTTGTACTAATGAAAGATTTCTGTATGTGAGCCCACTGCATTCATCTGCCGATATAGTAATAATTATTATTTACTCAAATGAATCAAAGAGTCTTTACAATCGATATAAGCTGTAAATTCACATACTTAAGAATGATTTGCGCATAATAATGTAGATCGAAAGTTTGATCCTAAATGCAGTAAGAGTGTTTGGGTAAGTGTGCCGAAGTTAAGACTTTATGACTGGTTAACAGCGCGGGCTAGAGACAAGACGACAAATTTATCAAGAGTATACATGTTAATAATGAACTTTTGATAGGGTGCGTAGATTTTGGTAGTCAGTGTACCTTGGTAAAAGAATCTGCTATGAAAGGAGTTGTTCCACGCAAAATGGATAGTAAATAATTTGCCTACTCTCAAAAGCTTTGGTAGTACAATCGTGAGCGTTTTAGGTAAAACTAAGATTTCGTTAGTGATTGATGATTAAGATTGGCGTTGAGATCAATGTCACTGAAATTTGTTCTAAGTTATGATATCTGTTGGATAGACTGCTACTGAGCAACCTCACATATGGGTGTTTAAATATTATACAAAATTTGATGACTTATGAGAGATACATAGTCATAGTCATTAAGCGCGAGAAGGTTTATAAAGTAAATGAGGACGGAATAAGATACGTGGTGTTAAAGGACTGTAGGTGGCAGGTTCTCCAGAAAAGTTGCGACGAAATAGGCCACGTTTGATAAAACATTAGTTAAAATTAAACAACATTATTGGCTGCCTCGCATGCGAAAGTTTACCAGGAATTATATAAATTCGTGTTTGGATTTAGAATGTGCTCTCAATAAATTATCAGCGTGAAAGAAGTAAGGCCTCTGCAACCTATTCCTAAGAAAATTGCACTCTTTCACATCATACATAATTATGAACCATGTCTGTACATTTGTAAAATCAAAAAGAAAGAATTTTTACATTTAGGTGATTGTAGAGTATTTTTATTTAAGGCGGTTAAGAGCCACTTGCGCGTTCCTGGTTTATCCTAAAAACCCCTTGTTAAGAACTAGTTCAGGGTTAATCAGATAAATCGTCTTGCTCCACCAAGACTTAGAAGTAAATCTAGAGTTAAACTTATAAATTTACTTAAATATTTAACCCGCCTGTAGGAGACTTAAGTCGCTAAGTCCTGGGTTAGTGTAAGAATTATCAGAATAGAACAAGTAACTTGAACACATGTTTTTTTTTGTTTATATTTTAATGTGTTTGGTTTCAAATGAGAGGTAAGTATTAATGTAGAACTGTTTTGACCGTTTAAATAAATGTAAATTTTTATGCGGTGTACAATAAAGTTTATAATAAACTAGCTGACCCCCGCGGCTTCGCTCCCTTCAAAATTATCACTCGGGAATAATGTAGCTTTCCATAGGTGAAAGAATTTTTAAAATCGGTCCAGTAGTTTCGGAGCCTATTCGGTACAAACATACAAACAAACAAAAAAATCTTTCCTCTTTTTAATATTGGTATAGCTAAATCGGTCCACGCGTTAACGAGATATTCGTTAATCAGTGTAAGGGAAATGTTGTTTTCTGATGACAAAGAAAATGTTCTATGACATTTCTATATTTTGTGACTTTGTCACATAGAATTAAAATATCACCAGATGTGAAATTAGGGGCACGAAAACGCGATTGCTACAGATTTCTTTCCTATTGAATAAAAAAAAATATTTTGCCGAAAACAAATAAATTGTGATGACTAATGGCGTCGGTGAACGAATGATGCAAATTTTTATAAAATACGATTAAAATGAAATATCATCTTAAAATTCAAAGACCAGAAAGTATTACGTATCGTAGTGTAGTAAAATAAAAGGGACACACATACAGTTTCGTTCATAGATTTATGCATTTGTTTTTGGTCAGATTATATTTCAGGGCCGTACAGAGTAACTAAAGTTTTGAACCACGATAGGTATTATGGTGGGTTGTAGATATTTACTAGAAAAGGGACGTCAAAGTATATAGGTGTATTTTCTGTTGATAAAATGCATCCTTGCCTTTGTTTCAATAACAAAGATAGCGAATAGCCTGCTAGCGAAACCGATGATGATTTAAATAATGATTTAGATAATTTATTTTGCAAATAATATTTATTTGTGTGTCTAGAAATGAATGAAGTACATATTTTATCATGCAGATTACTTTTTTTTGAGTAAAAATATTACATAACCATTTATGTAAAATAAATGTGATCAGATATCATACTAGATGGAGAATAATGTTTGAGTTTATCCAATTTTCATAATTAGCTAAATAGTATGAATTACACAAATTGTTGATCATGCTTGATTGATTGTTGTTGTTGTTAATTGTTGGTTGTTGTTGTTGTTGGTGTTTGTTTGTTGTTGTTGTTGAGCTATTATTCGCTATGAGCGACCAAGTTTTTTTATGGTTAACCTACACTGCTATGAGCGTGTAGTTAACTATTATTTCGCTATGAGCGACCCTGTTTTTATGGTTATTCTACACTACTGCTATGAGCGTAAGGTGTAGATAACTATTATTCGCTATGAGCGACCAAGTTTTTATGGTTAACCTACACTGCTATGAGCGTGTAGTTAACTACTATTTCGCTATGAGCGACCCTATTTTTATGGTTATTCTACACTACTGCTATGAGCGTAAGGTGTAGATAACTATTATTCGCTATGAGCGACCAAATTTTTATGGTTAACCTACACTGCTATGAGCGTGTAGTTAACTACTATTTCGCTATGAGCGACCCTATTTTTATGGTTATTCTACACTGCTATGAGCATAAGGTGTTGATAACTACTATTCGCTATGAGCGACCATGTTTTTTTTAGTTCATCTATGATTCTATAAGTGTTGGTGTAGTTTTTCTTTTTTTAAATTAAACTGCTATGAGCGTGAAGGTAGATAACTACCTTTTAGTGCAATGTACAATTAAGTAGCTATGAGCGAACATAAGTTTTGAAGTGCAAAGTGCACAATCATTGAAATAAGTCTTATATTTTATGATTCTGAAAAATGAAGTTTTTGAAATACTCTATATACACAATTCATGTAAACAGTACTTGATTTGTGTGTAGTTTCTATTAACGAAATTTGTATTTTATAAAATACATTTTTGATTTCAATCACTCAGTTAAAATTGTTGTCTTGTGTTTATTTTGAATAAAATCAGAATTTACTTTTAAAAAATGTCATTCGCGGGGACGCGAAATTTATCAGGATGGACGAATGTTAGCTTCCTGAAAATTCATGTTCTAATTTAAAATAAATATTGCACATATGTTTAGTTATTTTGCGCTGTTTAAATAAAATCAGTCTTGAATTCTATTGAAATGTTTTGGTTGTTTCGGAAGTTTGTATTAAAACTAATATTAATTACTGTTAAATTAATACCATAAAACATGTTGATTTTATGTGGATTTTCTGAATACGTTTACATTTTTAGTTTGTTATAATTTTTGATATTTTTCATTGTAAGTAGCTCAATGCTGACTTCCGGACAAAATGCCGTGTTTATTTTCCATTGGCTGATGCTGGTCTTTTACATCGGTGTCAACGAGGAAAGGACAGCCAATCACAATCAATCATCATTGAGCTATAAAAGATTGTGGATCATGAGAGTCAGAAAAATTGGAGATGTTCTGTAAAGCCGATAACAAAGTATTACAATTATTTGATGAAGTACAGTCTTTGAATTCTTTTACCTGGAAGTTTTTAACATAAGTAAGAACATGGCGTTAACAGCACGTTTACTTCCTAGCAGATTCATAGTTCAACTCGTACTATAGACCCGTGCATGCATCCAGGCATGTAAGTTGGCAAGGTTTTGGCGTAGTGGGGATAAGTTACCACATAGAGCGAACGGAACGTGGACGCGACGCGATTGGTCAGTCGATCCTTGCGTCAACTGACCAACAAATCGCGCGCTCGGAACGTTCGACGCGCCCCGCTTCACTACCAAAGAGACCTAAAAAACGACTTCTGCGCATCTAATGACTCTTGCCAACTTAAGTGTCGGGGATTATAACTGACGCGCGAATGTCAACATGTTACACGATCGCAGAAAATAATATAATTTTCTATAAGGCAGAACAACAGTAGGAGAACGCGGCGATCAGAAAGGCAGTCGCTCCATATCAAATGCTGGTATTCAGCTATATCCGATCTGACTGGAAGCCGACCCCAGCATAGTTGAGATAAGGCAAGGCAGATTGATTGAGTCCATAGACCACAAAACAGAACCACAGACCGTAACAGGCAGACATATTGTGTCCAATTCAATCCGCTGTACCGTAACTGTCCATCGGTTCGACTAATTGGCTAATGTATCCTTGCTGCGGGCGTTAGATTTGTAATGCAACATATTGTGTTTATCAGCCTAATTTAACGGTCGATTCGATTCGCCAATTAGTACGGTTGCTTGTACGTTTTTAAAATCGACAAGTTGATTGGGCAACGAGCGAAATTAACGTTGCAAAAGAGTCTATTAAACGTGTTCAAATTTTGAGACTTTTAAAAAGAACGAGACTTTAGACGGCGAGTTTTACAGTAACATACAAATTGTTTGAAGTCTTTCATCATTCGTTATCCTCTTCATCACCTAATTTAATCTAGCAGATAACCACATGGTTATGTGATTACATATTTTACATTACTGCTTTCTCATCATCATCATCATCGGCCTTTTAATGTTCCCACTGCTGGGACACAGGTCTCCTCTCTGTGAGAGAGAGAATGGGACTTAATCCACCACGCGGGCCCAGTGGTGGATGTCACATTTCTTCGATTTTTTAGTTCTGGGACATGCCAGATTCCTCGCGATGTTTTACTTCACCGATTTTACTTCCATCTGATCTTCCTCAAATACAAAAATATTAATGTAGGCATAGCCAATCATGTGAAAAGCAAAAAGCTGTTGTTCCCTTGACACCTATTCACCAAAACGTAAAAACTACGTTGCAAGTCCTTATCTACAGCATTGTTACTAATATATGAATAGATAAGTAAAAAAATATGTGTGAAATCAGTCTTACTTACGCATCATATCACGTATTCTCCGAAGTATAGACAGAGGCGTTGCATATTTTGCCAGTTATATTTAGGTCAAGCCTATTGACATCAACCGGGCATAAATCCAAAATCCAGGCTGGTACTAAGTATATACTTAAAACCCAATAATAATGGCCGTCCTGAAAATCAAAGATCTTATTTTCTTTCTTCTATGACTGGCTCTCTTCTTCTTTTATGGCTTCAGAAGCATTTGCGACCACTAGAATAACGAGGCAATATTTAAATGTTCATCTTCGTCATCACCCACTGCCCGACTTTGCCCACTGCTCTCCCCTCTCTTCTTGTACCAGACCCCAAGTTCCTGTGCCAGTCTCATCCAGGTCCTACTCGCGTTGGCAACAATTTAATTTGCCCATCTCGCCGCTGCCGATGCTTCTTCTTCCAGTCCTTGAACGCCAGTCAGTCATCGTTTTACGACACCGCGCCTTGCCAGGTGTCCTGACAAGCTCCATTTGAGTTCCGAAATTCGTTTTCCGAAGTCGAAAACCTTCTTTCGGATCTTAACGTTGGGAACTCGGTCTATTAGCCGTATACCAAGCATGGAACGCTCCATGGCTCTCTGTGCAACTCGAAGCCTGTACACAGCCTCTTGCGTGAGCGTCCACGTCTTGGTGGGTCATGGTAGGCAGAACGCATCTTGACTGACTTAAAAATATCGTCCAATTTGCTAAATGTGGCCCACATGAGCTGTATTCTTCTTGATACCTCCATTTGTTGATATTATTTGCCAAATACTTCGTATTCTTGTGTTATGCTCGTATCGTGTATCATATAAAAACTTGTTGGATTACTTGCAGATGTTTATAGTACAAATCAAACCTGCAAAGATGGTTTAATAGTTGCCAAAAAAAAACGAAGGTGCCGAATAAACTAATTTATTCAAGTTGACATGAAAACAATTTGCCGCTCATTCTCCAGAGTTTATCTTCCACGTTCACGTTCACGTTGTCTCACGAGAGTCGATTCTGTACGTAAGTAATTTATTTTTAGCCAAAAATAAAACCAGACATTTTACCGTGAATACCTTATAAAACATGCCCTCAATAATTAAAATATAAGATTACTTTCCATCGTACATAGATTTCCTAGATCTCGTCGGAAAATATTATGACTTAGATAAAAAAAATAAAAATGATGGGTATATAGCTCGAATAGAACTTATCTTGAAGTCTAATAATAATGTGATAGGTACTCAATTTTTATTGGCACGAAATAATGTCAAATCTAATTTATGTTGAAATATACGAGACACCTTTGAGAAAAGATGATAGAAAGATGTGTTCCTCTGAGTCGAATGTTAAATGCTACACTACACTAAAATTACAGCTGTTATGATTTGTTTCTGCTTCGAAGATTATTTATTAAGTACGAAAATTGGTGCGTTTGTACCTAGGTTAATTTTTTCACGCGATTGAGAAATTTACGACCCTCACTACTACAGGTACAGCAGTTTGAACTTGTCAAGACTAGGGCTGCTACAGTGACCATATTAGTGGAGGCTGACTTGAAAAAACATTAATTAACATATTTTTAATGATAAACCCTTCCTGTTGATAAACAAATTATAAAACAGAATAATATAAAAAAAAAACAATTGAAATAACTTTTGCGGCTTTGCCACCTTCTAGCTAAGCGGTTTTCTTAGTGACTCCAAAATTAAACTATCAGACACAACATTAAACAGTTGCTTACTTTGTACTGAACATGGAACATGGAAACCAAAACTTCAAAATGCCGAGTTTATATCTCCGCTAATTTAAATGGTATTCGTTTGATTGGAACTGATTTGCTTTTTAAATCATATTAGACATCTGCTAAAAATTTGCGGCACCTCATGCGGTAACTCTGCATTTACAGAGCGGAGGTCCGTTACACTCCTATTTTTAACTCGTCAAGATAATGCCACCCGCGACTTTTGCGATAAAACCTGGTGTTTATTCTGAAATACCTTCATATGCAATATAGACGTTTTTACGTTATTTGATAAACGAGATACGATGATGAAACGAGAAATTTTATGGAGATTGTTGCTCCCTTTAGTGTGCATTCAAAGATATTTACTGGGATGAATGGTAGCAAGGACCTGAGGAGTCTGAGTGAAAATATTAAGACTTTGTCTCAGATTTTTTTGCGTATATCAACTCATCTTCTAAGATAGTATATCTAAGAAAATGTATAAATAAGTTTCTTGGTAGTACCTCAAGGATTTGTTTGCTCAATTTGTTTTTTCAAGGTTTTGTAGAAATAAAGGATGCGACCAAATATTCTGGTTAACTCTATTGATTTACTCAAAATAAAAATAGTATCATATTAATTATAATTCTTTCGGTAGTAAAGAGAATGACAACAATAAAGTATCTTTCCGTTCGACCATATTAGATCATGGTTAGTTTGAAAGAAGAATTATATTCACTTAAATGGGATGAAAAGTGTGTCTGTGTAACAAAATGTAAAACCTTAAAGATTATTTGATTCGTAACTACTTTGTATTTGAAATCGTAAGGTTTGGTTGTTGAGCAACTTGAAGTAGTCCTTTTAAAACGATACTTGAAATCTTGTAAAACGATACTTGAAATCTTTGAGGTTATTAAATAGAGGTTATAGGTATTCTGTAATTTTAGTACATTTTTTTATATAGGCACTATTTTAATACCAGACTTTACTTTGTTGTGTGTCTAATATAATCTGATTTGTACTTATCCTATCAAAGTATCTATCAAAAGAAACCGTATTTCTTTGAGTGTCCATCTTCGAATAAAACTCCTAGAGAGACTGATTTTCTTTTTATAACTATCATTTTTTTTTTGTCACTAGATACACGAAGATAGTCGAGTCCCGAGACTGTCGACTCAGGCAACGCGGGTCAGTACACGGGCAACGCGTCAGGTTGCGCAAAACACGCGCCACAGTCGCTGCACTGCCTAGGTTTGTGCTTATTCATCATCATGCTAATGTCAGCGGCCGACGCGTTGAACATAGAATCTTTTAGTATCAGTTCCCAACGCAGACAGCCGCATAGAGTAAGTAATCGCGATTGTGCACTTACTGCTAGCATAAGGTTAGATTCAAGACGCGCCTGGCTGGGGGCGCGGCCGCCGCGCGCTCCCTGCTTGCGACGCCTAACACCGACCTCTGTCACCCCGCTGGGGCCCTAGTACTGCGCCTGAGGCATTGTGATTTTAGTTAAATTTACCGGGTTTATATATAAGTACAAGCTGTTATTATTGATATGTTTGTTTTTAAGTTACGTTAGCTGCTGTCCGAACACAATTTGGGAAGTAGCGCTGTCGTTTGTGCACCGATTTTGTCTGGATCTACCTTCATCTCACCAAATGCTTTTTTACAAGCCAAAGTATATTAAACATTGCAATGACTTTGTAGGAACAAATTGAATCAAACGTGACAACGGTGACTGCTTATTAAAAACGACATGAATTTTTCGTTCCTAGAAATTAATGCAGCTAATCAAATGTGACACGTGCCATTGAACAGAAGAACAATATATGACAGCTATAAAAAAAATCTATAGTTAGAAGAATGGCAAAATACTATGACAGTTAAACCATTCAAACATTGATATCTGAAACGTTGCTTTTACCCTCGGAATTATCTTCCAAAGGACCAGGCATCCAGCTATCAAAAGCTATGGAAGTTTGGCGGTAATTAAAGCTAATCGTAGGCAATGCGGCTATATAGGCAGCTATTCCTCATTCAGCTTTGACAGTATTGAACGCAGGATATAGGTATAGTAAATGCCATAACACTGTTTGGCTATTGGCTCAGTCTTAAGCCTTAAGCATGTTTGAGTGATTACTTGTTAATGGTCTGTTTATTCTATTCGCAGCTATTATAAAGACGGACAGACACTTTATTTTAATCAGTATCAATTCTGATTTTCGGATATTTTCGAATTCAACGAATGACTGCTTGACGTTTTCCGTCCTTCTCACGACTTTTTAATACTTTCCAAAATGATCCGACTACGTTCATTACATTAGGATAAGGAACGCGGTACAAACGCCATTTCTGGTTTTAATCCCATCGCACACAGAGTGAAACAGAAATGGATTGTCAAATTTTAAAAAACAGTTCTGACCTTGGAAGTCAATAAAAGTGAATTCGGCAAGGCAAAGAGAACTGTCGACCAATCACATAGACGGAAATCCACATCGCGTCTTTGATATCGCATGTGATTGGTCGATTGTTTGTCTTTGCCGTGCCGAATTCACATACGCAATAAGGCTGCGTTTAACATCGACCATCAGGTTTAAACATAATATCTCTAGTCCATCTCTGGACTCAACCACCTTATTTTATATTCAGTTTCAACAAATATAATCTCCCATAATTTTTCGTCAACTAAAGTCTCGATCTATATCCTAAGCTTAGGTCAGTCTATTAGTGATTGTGAGAATGTCAAAATTTGAAAGGTTGGTCACCTGATATTTTGTTAGCGCTTGACAGTCTCATCCATTTTTGACATTATACCAATCGCTTTCATTGTCTCTAATCTAAAGCCTCTATGTGTTCATAAAACCAGACAATATCGGCGTGCGATCGACTACACTAATATAGAATGTTTACCAATAGTTAGCGAATAATGTCGCGTCGTGTGCGTACATAGATTCGTACTTAATGTTTACGTACTGTTCGTTAAGTGTATTGTACTAGTTGACAGTTGTTGATGTTATTTTGTCAAGTTCAAACGTTGGAGAAAGTAAACAAACAAACATTTTCGGCAGAACATAAAGACCAATAGTTTTGTGTTTCTACATCGTAAAAATGAATTTCAGATATTTCTCCAAGATCAAAGTATCCACTTACTCCTGAAAAGCTATAATTATCTATCCCATGTAAAATATCATGCTAGTTTTTGTAATTGGTTGGCCAATACCTACACAAGGGTCAATCAAGTCACTTGTTACTTACTTGCTGAAAAAAGGCTTTAGTAACGCAAACTAAATACAAAACAATTTATTCGACGTCTGTGCTTGGCATTTTAACACTCCTCCCTAAAAGGAACATTTTTCTTTGGGAAAATAAACATCAAAATCGCAAATGGACTGCTAATATAAAAATAAATGTAATTCTCTAGGTGTTACGATATTAAGTATGTTCATTTGTATAAACCACCACTTTATTGGCAAAAATATTAATGAAGAGCTAGTGAACAAGTGCAATTACGTATAATAATGTATAATTACGATATCAAGTCGATAACGTCCATTTTTCACGAGTAATTGCAAAGTGTAAGTGAGAATGAGCGAACAATGTATAAAGTTTTCTTAAAATCAATACGATACTGTAATATCTATGTGGTGTTAACTTAAGCCCATTTTACGTACTTGTTTTGCACTGTGACGAAAATTTTACTTATTTTAATGTTACTTTTTGGACCTAAAATTATTCACAGTACATTTTTTGTGGTCTGATAGCGTGTAGCTATTTTTTTTAAACATTATCGTTAGTTCACTGTGCAGCTTGACTATTCACTAAAACGAATCGATCTACGTTGAACTATGAAAATGATACCAAATGTTAGTGCATTTACGTAGCCCTTCACGTGTTATAACATAATTTATTTATTAATGAATATATTTAGATATAGTAATGGCATAAATTTATTTTAGAAGTAAATCATGTTATGATTTAATTTAGGCAGCGTTTTGGCGATATTTTCCTGTTAGTTGCTTTATCATGTTACAGAGTTATTTGCAGCTAATTCTATTTTGTTTATTCATCTACAATTCTACAAATGTAATGAAATAGTTTCCTAGTAAATGAAAAATATCTATATTTCTATATCTGTTATGATGAAAAAATCGCCTTTACGTATGTTTGAACAGGAATACATATCTGTTATAATAAGTTTCATGTTTAAATTTGTCCGTATTCTCATCAGCGTGTTTGTCGTAGCATATTAGGCGTTTTCACGGCAGCAATCGTGATTTTTAAAGAGTTTAGACACGTCAGGAACATGATTATGATTTGAGTCACCATGAGTCCATCATTGACTGAAATCATAATATTATCCTTTACTGTAAGGGGATTAAACGAAAATATTAAATTTTTGTGTTTCGTCATGCTTTTTGCCTTTGTTCGTATCGAATAAATTAAAGCCGATTATTGCTATGAATTCGGTTTTATTTCGTATTTTTTTTTCATTTCTGTATAGTGGAAAATGTACTCGATATATTTTGTGGCTTTCCGAAAACTCAGTTTTATATATGAAGGAAAGTATGCTACGACAAACACTTGGTACATAAAAGGAATGTAGTTAGTTTTCATGTATTTGGACGTAACTTGTAGGGTTAACATAATTGCATATTGTGGTTGTGATCATAGCACAGATTAACAATCCATATAGCTAGAAGATAGAACAATATAACGATAATTGTAAATAATAAGTAGGTATGTATCGATATAAATAAATTTGGAGACTTGTACAAATTTGCTCACAAACCTGTAAATTGAAAACGACTGAACGTTCATGATTTCTCATCGACTGGTAGTAAAATTATCGTAATTTTAATATAATAGATAAGTATCTAGAATACTTCTCCATCACCACTTCCAAAACTTCCTTTTCTACAGATACCAAATCGGAAACAATGCTGGTAACTATCGCTCGATGAAGAAGAAATCATCAAAAAGGCTCATTTTTATAATAGTTGTGTAAAATGTAAAATGGTTCACCGATTTTGAAGTTAAGTAGCAGCCCAATGAACTGTATCTATTAATGTAAATGTTGAAGCATAATTTGTATATATTGAATCTAATGTGAACGGGAAATAATAAAAACAATCTTTTATTACAAAATTTACTCAGGTTTTCATTTGACGTCAACATTGTAATAGTGTCTTGTCTCTGATAGTAGATTTAAGCAGTTAGTCGCATTACGTGTTGTTATAAGAAAACAAACTGTGTTTCATTAGATTTATTTTGTTTATTTTTATTATTTTTGTTTATTGCATGTTTCGCTTTGCTTAGACTAAGCTTGCTTTAATCTGTGAGCACTTGCAAACCACGCTTAATTAATTTCACATGTCAATTTAGTTCTGCACTCTCACAATTTCGTAATTTTTTTTTTTTTTCTTCTCACCTCTCATTCGTCACATGAAATTAAACTTTATTTTCTGTCTGATTTCATTTAATTTTGTGCACGTCTCTTTGCATGTCTACTTCTATTTTAACATTCGTTTGTTTTCGTAAAGTGTATGATTCGACAAAGTACGTGGGACACTCAGAAAGTTTTGCGAAACTAAAAAAAATTTTTCTATACGTACATATATTTTTATTAAATCTTTTCAAAGTACTTTCCACCAGCCTCTATACAAAGATTCATGCGCCTAAACCAGTTTTCAAAACACTTTTTCCAGTCCGCCGCAGACACCTCGTTTACAGCCTGCTCGAACGCAGCCAGCGCATCTTCCGGCGACGAAAATTGTATCCCTTTGAGCTGATTTTTTATTTTTGGGAATAAAAAGAAGTCACACGGTGCTAGATCAGGGCTGTAAGGAGGGTGACCCAGGAGTTTGACTGGCGTGCTGTCCAGGAAGTCCCTCGTTTTGAGTGCGGTGTGCGCAGGTGCATTGTCGTGGTGGAGCAGTAGCCCGCGGAGCCCTGTGTTTGGTCGCTTGTTGCTTATAACAGAGAAAACTTCTGGCAAACATTTGGTAGTATACCATTCGGCATTAATGCTTCTTTGATCCCGTAAGGGAATTGATACCAAGTGGCCAGTCAAATTAAAAAAGCTAGCGATCAAAATCTTACCCCCGCTTCTAGATCGCTTCACTTTGGTAGGCGTTGGCTCATTTTGTAACACCCAAACAGTCGACTGGCGCTTGGTTTCTGGGTCGTATTGATAAATCCAGGACTCATCACCTGTAACGATGTCGTAAACACGCCGAGACGAGCCTGCTTCAAATTTGTTAAGCATATCACGGCACCATTCCACCCGGGCCTGCTTCTGAGCATCGGTGAGGTTGTGCGGCACCCAGCGTGATACTATCCTCCTCACGCGAAGATGGCTGTGTAGAATCTCGTGAACGCTTCCCGATCCAATCTTCAATATGTGTTGAATCTCCTGATATGTAATTCGCCTATTGTCTTGGATTAAATTTTTCACTGCTAGCACGTTTTCTTCGGTAACAGCCGTCAAAGGGCGACCGCTTCTTTCGTCATCCCCCAAAGTTGGTCGACCGCGCTTGAATTCGTTATACCAACGATACACGGTTGCCTTGGAAGGGCCTTCATCCATGAATGCCATTTGAAGTCTATCGTACGATTCATCCGGTTTCAGGCGACACTTGAAATCGTATAAAATCATAGCTCTAAAATGTTCCCGGCGCATATCCATATTTCAGTGAGACACAATACTTTGAATTAACTCGCAAAAAATGTGGAGGGAAATTTTGAAATTGGAACTTACTTATTTTTACTTATAAATAATCATATTTTCGAAAAACATTATAACTGGCCAGTCTCCCATATATAAAAACTTTTTTTCGCAATACTTTCTGAGGGGCCTGGTATGTATGACCAAAATTATTTGAGATCAGTGACAAGATTCTATGTTACCTTTCCTAAGTTTTCCTAAACTTGCTTCCCTCTCTGTGAACTCGCATCGAGGCTCGCTCGGACGCGCATCAGCATCATTTGACAAGAGATCGCAAGCTGCATGGACGCTGGAAAGGTGCTGGGTGGTGAAGGACTCTCTCTCTGTTGTTTCATGTAATTAAATATCTCTGTTCTCTTTCTTTCACTAGAGTGCGCGAAGGGCTTGCATTTGTACTCCGGTCGATGCTACAAACGTTGTCCAGACGGTACGTATGCCAGTGAGATAACGAGGGAAAGGAGCTCAAGAAGACATAATTTGACTTACTATTCGGAAGGGGCCATAATGAAAAGACAGTACGGCGACGCCCCTAAGCAGACCGCGTTAGAAGCTTTAGATATGGAGGCTGCAGCTAACGAGAGCGACGCTAAGCCCCCACTCACGTGCCTGCCGTGTCACTACACATGCGCCACGTGCGTGGGCCCTCACAACAATCAATGTTTGTCGTGTTTAGACGACGCTCAACTCTTCAACTTAACCGACACCGAACCTAAGTACTACTGTTACCAGAACACGGTCGGGTCGCAAATAAAGGACGCTAATTGGCATTATAGGCTGAACGTTGCTCTTGTTGTTGTCTTGTTCGTCGTTAGTTCTGCCTGTTTGTACTTCATGTTATCGTGTGTGGCACGAAGGTACTGTTGCGGCGGATATTACAAACCAAATGTAGTCTATAACAAATTGGCTGTAGACGATAAATTACAGAGTGCGATGGAGGTCGACGAAGAGATACAGATTTTAGCGAGAGCGAGTCAGATGATGATTTGAATTTATAGCAATTGTTAACATTCCAACCTAAGTATTATGAACTCATCGAACATGTGAACGTTAGTGATTAGGAGATTCCAAAACAGATGCAGGGCTCGTGTTGTGATATTAATCATTCGGTTGTCACAATGTTTTAGTTGTAGAGTGTTAGTGTTAGTCCAATGAGATTTAATTCGTACAAACATTGAGGTTATTTTGAAATTATTCCAAAGAGCTGTTACAACTCTTGAACGTTTTCTGTAAATTCTGTTCCTTTACCCATCTTGGGTTTCTTGACATTCAGTTCTTTATGAATTTCGGTTGTGTCTATTTTATTTGTATTTTTGTATTCTTTCTTTTCTTAATTAATTTAGAGTAGGTACCTATGAAGTGAAATATAGAGTATTATGAAACATTACATTCCAAAAATAATGATAAAATCTTATGATCCTTAAAATTATTTTCGATCCACATGGCCTTCGGCAATCGGGGCTATGAGGGCGCTTTTATTATTTCTAAAAGGCTACAATTCATTCATAAATTGAAGTAATTTGCTCAAAATCTTACTTATTTATCTTTATTTTCTTTTTCTAATTTAGTTTTTAAGGCTAGAGATTCACTCAAAGAGACTCAAAATAATTTTAATTTCGATTTATTTTATTTTTTAGTTTAAGAGGACGTCATAATAATCGCATAATATTATCTTAGGTGTATTTGCTCAAGATGCCATGCTGTTTGTGTGTACCATACCGTTTGGTGCAGTGTAAATATTTGTATGTAAATAAATGAGTTCCTATTTTCATATGCTGTTTTATTAAAATGCTGTCTACATCTTTTATTAAACAACATAATGCATGGGGAGTGGATGTTTGATCAACTACGCTTAAAGTGAAGTTGTTAAAGTAAATATGAATATTATTTATTTGGATAAAAGAGTGCATCAGAAAAATATTCGGAAAAGTGGTTTACCTTATCAAAGAACACATCGACTTACGAACATAAGCAAAAATCCTTTGCACAGTTATTCAAAATAAAAATTGCAGTACGTAAGATAAGAACATTGAGTGCTTTTTTATGAACATTGGAGACACCTGGGTTCAAATAGGTAACTTCAAGCCAATACATATGCATTGGATACATACCCACCACGACATGATTCAATAAAAAAATGGGTAAACAAATCCTTTTTGTCATTTAAACAACACAGATTATGCCACTGTTTCCTATGTGACTACTCTGAGAAGAAACATCGTAACAAAATGAGAGGTCAAGTATAATACAAACTAACAAAAAACTACGTAACCCAGATGATGTATTCTCTTAGCCGTCACGACCATTATTACGGAGATCCCTCGAAAATAAACGGCGTCCATCGAACGATCAATAAACGTAATATATTGGGTAATATAAGCCCTCACAAAGATGCCAGTAACAAACCGAAGCTACCCTATATTGAGACGGTAATTGTAACTGCTACAACGACGCTTTTAGGGGACTATTTAATATAAATATTGGGCTATAGAATGTCCTTGAAGTATAATGGCTAGCAATAATACCTAGGCTGTTTATTTTATGAAGAGAGGAATAAAGGTATGTCTATTAGGTAACTCAGTAGAACAAAAAATGGTGTCTGTATTCAATAGTGTGTAAATCAGATACAATTCATCGTAATGTGTTGGGTAAATAAAACCAAGGTACCCTAAATTGAGAAGGTACTTCTAACTGCTACAACGACGCTTTTAGGAGACTATCTAATACACATATTGAGCTATAGAATATGTCCTTAAAGTATACTCGCTAGCAATAATACCTAGTCTGTTTATGTTATGAAGAGAGGAATAAAGGTAAGACGTAACCTCTTGTATGCCGGAACGCAGATCTAAGCGAGACACAATGGCTTTTTCATTGTGTCTCGAATGCAGGCATACAAGCGGTTATAGGTAACTCAGTAGAACATAATATGGTATCCGAGTTCAATAGTGCGTAAGTCAGATAAAATTGGTATTGCTAATGTATTGGGTAATATAAGCCATCACAAAGATGCCAGTATCAAACCAAACTACCCTAAATTGAGATGCTACTTCTAACTGCTACAAGGATGCTTTAAGGGGACTACCTTATACACATATTTACCTATGAATATGTCCTTTAGGTGCTGTGGTTCGCACTAATTGCAATGGCTAGTCTATTTATTTTATGAAGAGAGGAAACTCAGTATACTAAAAGATAGGTGGTAAAGACTAGTTTCTGAATCTTACTTCTTACTAACTTACTCATAATAATATTATAATTGTGAAAGTTTGGATGTTTATCACGCCAGAACGGCTTAACGGATCTGGATGAAATTTGGTACAGAGATAGATTATCGTCTGGTATAGCACAAAGGGTACAAGGGTAGGATTTTCAACCGGTATATTGTTCCTTTGGGATCAGAAAACACTTTTCACGCGAGTGAAGCCTCTGGCAGAAGACTATTTGAGTATATGGATTAATAAATTGTTAAATCCTAATATACCTAAACAAAACTTTGACAGATTTTGCTAGAGTTTGACAAATACTCAACTTTAAATTATTAATCCAGAAATAGAGAATAAATCCAACAGTGCGTTAGTCAGTATTCCATAAGATGGAAAAGGTTATTGAAAAAGATTTGAGTATTCATGAATAGTAATGAAACGAAAGATGTATTTCGTAAATAAATGATACCGAGATCCTATTTTGGGTTGTGAATAAACGCCGAAATAAACTGGGTGGTCATAGTCTCTTTAATGGCTAGACAGTGTTACCTACACGTAGCGCTGCAAAACGGTGCGTAGCATCCGATAGCGCTTCGTAGCACAGC
Organism: Orthosia gothica; assembly: GCA_949775005.1. Lineage (NCBI taxonomy): Eukaryota > Metazoa > Arthropoda > Insecta > Lepidoptera > Noctuidae > Orthosia > Orthosia gothica. The sequence continues at coordinate 10,337,710 of OX459038.1, read as the reverse complement.
GTAGTGCCGATCAGCATTACGTAGCGCTGCGTAGCATTTCGTAGCACAACGCTCTGTTTTAGGGTTCCGTACCCAAAGGGTAAAAACGGGCCCCTATTACTAAGACTCCGCGGTCCGTCTGTCTGTCTGTCTGTCTGTCTGTCACCAGGCTGTATCTCAAGAACCGTGATGGCTAGACAGTTACAATTTTCACAGATGATGTATTTCTGTTGCCGCTATAACAACAAATACTAAAAACAGAATACAATAAATATTTAAGTGGGGCTCCCATACAACAAACGTGATTATTTTGCCGTTTTTTGCTATAATGGTACGGAACCCTTCGTGTGCGAGTCCGACTCGCACTTGGCCGGTTTTTTACAGTAAAAATGTAGATCAAATATGATCCACTTCTGGACTTGATGATCGTAGTTAAGTAACAAGTATAAGTATTTTATTGGTTTCTCTATGTTGATTGTAAAGAGACGTACAACTGATTGAAAATTTGTGTAAAACAAATACCAATGATGCAAGTGATTAAAAAGTCCCTGATACATCGACGTTTTACCCCCGTGCTGTTGTCACGAGGACTCAAGATACATCCCAAAATACCAATAATTACACAGAGGGGAGAAAAATAATATCTTTCCACCCTCACACATTGCTTATATGGTACTTATGTACCGATTCCCTACCGTCTAAAATACAATAATACCATCCATTGTGCGCGGTCCAATTTATTATGCCGCTTAAATGGATCGCATTTTCATTAAAATAAAAATAAGAAACAATCCCCACGAACTGTTCGTTTCTTTAGTTCTCTTTAATTTTATAAATTTCGCAAACTTCCAACTTTGCCCAACTTCGAACTTAATTTCGATCTAATGAGGCTTAATTTTCCATTCAGAAGTTCTGAACCTTTTTTTGTATCAGAAAGTATCGCCGCTAATTGGATACAATCTCCCAGAAAGTTGATAACAAAAATAATAGCGTGAGAAAAACGTACGAACATTATACCGATGATGTCGTAAATAATATAAAGGTATAATTAGATCCGATCCATCCACATCCCTTCCGTCTCATTTAATACCAATAAAAGAGTGAGGATTGGTTTCAAAGATCCCTCGCGTTCTAAAAACGTGTCAACCGCGTGACCTAATTCTTTTTCCTCATATAAAATGATAGTAAGTGAGTCGGGGCGTGTCGGTACATCACAGCTCACTTTGATAACGTTAACAGCTCCTAAACTGTGTTTGTCCACTAGGTTACGCCTCTACTGAGTTAGAAAACAAACCATGTGAACCTATCTTAAGGCCGTTTTATAGTCAGAGGCTTTTACGTTTTTTATAGACTATTGACTGGTCGACTGGGAAAACTAAGCGAACGATCCAATCTCTTGATATCGAGATCTTTTCAAATACAACTGAAGTCTGCAAGTCAAAAAGGATGGTAGTTTACATACGAGATTCGTAGTGGAATATCGTTATGGTTGTTGGTCAAAAGGATTTATTTCATACAAACCTGCAGATGAACGGTTGGTTAAACTTGAAAAACATTTTTCCGAATTAAAAATACGAGTTTATTTACCGTATGAAAGGTTTCAAGGATGGGGGAGCATTAAAAGAGCACCAACGAGAGTTGATACTAAGCAATGTACGATATACCCTGTACGGACAGCTTCGACAGCAACTTTAATTACTTTTAATCATGGTGTAAACGTTTATTTTCAATCATCAATATTATAGAAAGCATCAGTTGAAATATGTTTTGCTCTGCTGTATGGAGTTCAAAATCGTGGCAAAATTTATAACTGTTAAAATCAACTGCTGGTAAGTACTATCAGCCAACTATACATCTGATCATTTTGAAAACAAAATCCCGTGCACAAGACCACAACATCTGTTTCCGCCCTTTTTGCGTTGACCAATAGCCATATGCCAATATGCATAGCAATGTTAAACAAAAAAGTACCTTGCTACATTACTATCTAGGAATGATATCTTCAAATAATTGGAGTCTTCAAGAAAACCTCATGGAAAACACATTTCCAATAAAAAACCTTGAATATCTCGCTCATCAATCGTATTCATTACAGAACAAAACAAAATGATATCACGTAATGTAAATAATCGACTCGGTTCCCGCATTTCTACAGCGCCATACAAAATATTATCTACTTATACAAATTAATTAAATTGTCTGTTTGTAATATCAACATTATAGCTTTTTAGTGCGCATGAATGTTTATACTGTCCTTATAACAAAAAAAAACAATGTTTAAATTGTTTTTGTCTGTATTTTCCGTGTAATCACCTACACGTCTGCACCAATGTGGACGAGACTTTAACTGGCAGGTTGCTGATGTTACAAGGAGTAATTTAGGCTTTACTTTAGACGTCCTTTTATTTTGGAAAAATTATGTTCCCGTGTAAAAAAATCAAACCCTTCAATATTTTTACTAGAGTACGGGTTTGATGCGGACTAAGCCGCGGGCAACAGCACTCCAAATAAAATCTCATTAATGGCACCGAAACAAAAGGGTTTCATGTTGTCGCAACAAATGAGTATTGTATGTTGTTGACACAATAGCTTTTGAAGCGAATGATTTTCGAGTACAGCTTCCTCGTATCGATAGCTAGAGGCTGGAGGGCTACATTACAACGGTTCCTGTAACTAACTAGTTGTTCATTATTTCAGCCGAAGGACGTCCACTGCTGTAAATGGACCTACTCCAAGGTTCGCCAAATCGACCATGCACTGGTATATTTCTCAGCTAATAAGTAAAGCAATAAAATCATAATAAGATATATGATATCTTCTGGTTATTGAGAAATTTGCGAGCACAAAGTTCCTTTTTTCTATTTTTAGGTCGCAAAACTGATGGAGCTCTTAAATAAAAAAAATAAAAAAAAAAGCCTCTTTATTTCATGCTATGCTTACATTATTTTTTCATAAATTTGAAAATAAACGTGCAATTAGATAATAACAATTATATAATCTTAGTAAAGTTAATATGATACGATTTCATTCTCAAATTTCATATCACAAATGATAAAATTAATTCATTTCTGGCCACTCATTAACTATACTATGTTTTATTCTTTTATAACATAATTTAATTCCAATGTTATTCTATCTAAATTATTATTGGCATATTATTTATTAAATAAAAATAAAATATATATTTATTGATTGATTTCGTAATAACAGTAATAAAAGTTATAATAAATCATTAAAATCCGTAAGTAATTAGATATTCAATTATTTGAATACCTACATAGTAATTTAATTATTTTGATATAACATAACAATAAATAATGTAAAATAAACAATTTTTAATGTAAAATATTTTAAATTATAAAGTGATTTAATTAAAATTAGATTGCATGAACCCCTTTACGGGTAAAGGCCTCCTCCAGAGCCTTTCATTCGTCACTTATTAGCTTCTGTACAAGTTCAGTTAAAAACAATTTCTAGTGATTTTGATAATTGAACGAGCATAATATGTATGTTATTTTTTGTCGTCGATAATTGGCTCTGGAGGGTTATAGTCGCAAATCCCCGCGGTGACAGGCCGTATTGGGGATGAATTATTTATTTATATATTGTTCATTTATTATGATGATGGAGAAAGCGCTCGTTCTGGTTGCTAATCGGAGGTGTGTGTTACTCGGGTGTCTCTTGTTGATGTGAAGAAGGCAGATATGTCGTGCTTATTTTTCTTTTGAGTTTGTTTAATATTACAGTCTTTATTGACGATACTATCCTCTTCCGGTGACAGAGACAAATTTCTTTTCTGAGTTCTGTGAGCAATATTTGGGTGCTTGCTATTCTTTTCCTCTAGTATGACCAGTTTATCATATTTTATTACAGCTTTTGTTGGATGATGGAGCTATTAATGTCTGCCTATTAAATTAAGTACTCGTTTAAGCGCACAAAAAATTTCACGTTGATTCCAACAAAACTCATGGTCATCTTTTTATATCTTCACAAAGCTCGTAAAATACTTAGAACATAGAATGCTGCCCTGTCTGGTATTTTGTCAATTGAAGGATTTGACACCTACAAGTCAATAGTCAGGACATGGTAGAACAAGACATGGTAGTCTCTTCCCGTGACAGCTGGGTCACGTGATTGGCCTAAGACTACGTCATCAATTGCGTTGCGGTTCTCAAACTTTTTTTGTGGGGAAAAAGATAAAAATAATACAATAAGTACAAATGTTTTATAATCTTAATAAATCGTCATATTTGATACTTTTTTTATTTATTTACTTTGCTTTCTTTTAATTGATTGCATTTTAGTATTTTTATTTATTTCGGAACGAAAACTCACAAAACTTGACTTGACTAAAATAAGTCAAAAACTAATTAGGTTAGGTTAAGTTCGGGCGTAAAGATGTATTGACACAATAACTATGCCTTAAATTATGGAACGCGTATATAAATTAAATAATAAATTAATGAAAGGCACTTACTACACAAGGCCCAGTTATTTTAGGTGAAGTTAATTACAATACTGGAGCCACGTATATGATAGCGTCTCTTCATTGGGAAAAGAAAAAAATATATTACGCCGCCTTTTATCCTGCTGTTTTTACAGTTTACGGAACAATTAACAATTTTTCTTGTGTATCTTTCAAAGTTCACGGGTTCATCACAAATGTTTGGGAGCCACAGTATTTTTCTCACCGAGCGAAACAACGCTATAGGTGTGAGTGACACGACAATAGCGATGAAATGGCTAGTTGTCAGTATGACACTTGTCAATTCGATGTGTTGCCACTGTGTGTTATTGAAATACCCGAGCAAAATGCATTTTTTATCTTAACAAAGCAATTTTGAACTAATAATTCAAAATATAAATTAATTTAACACTAAATATACATGACATAGATGAACATAGATGAATCACATGAGTTACTAAAAAGTTAAGCTAGTTAGTAATTTATTTTATTTTCATTAACTACATGGGAAAGTGCCTAAATTTTCTAAAAAGGACAATCAATGGTAACACTTATCGTGACGCAGGCTAAGGCCATCCTGGGAAGAACATACCAGGCGAAGTATACGGAGTATGTTATTATACCATGAGTCAGGACTCTACAAACAAACTATTTCTTTAAAAGAGACATGACTTAATATTGTTCTAGTAGTCTAAGCATGCCTTTGGGAAACTGGTTAAATCACCAAACAATACGTAAATTGTACAGGTTTATCAGACCGAAGTCCCTACATAGCCATTAAGTATATAGACCGCAAAGCTGATATGCTCTGTGGTCACAAATAAACCTAAACCCATACAGATATCAATTGACCTTTGTTTATATCAATAGAAAAGGGTAGATTGATACATACATGCCTAGGTACTTAATCTACAGTCTGTGTGGATTAGACTTGGGCGAACAACACACGGAGCAGTCGAGCGAAACGTGGCCGACTGGTCCAAATCTTGAACCCCTGCGGTAATCCGCCCAGTCTTGGTACTGGATTTTGATCCGCTAGGCCGCTTACAGGTGCGGGCAGCGATGGCTTGACACCCCGTTAGTTATTTCGTCTTATCTTAATACACTTACCTATTTTCAAAGCATACACAGACAAAGTTCTGATCCGATCAACAAAGCGTTGTGTGTAACTACAGCTTACAACTAGTTCGCTCACTTAGTTACTGTATCCTTTTTTTTTTTTTTTTTTTTTTTTTTTTTTCGGGGTGGAAAATCCTCTTTGGATGTCCTCCGCCCTGGGGAGGGCGGAGGGGTCTGTCAGATTCTTACTGACTAAAAACCACCCCGGTGTTCCGCCTCACACCTAAACCGGGGATCACGGGAACAACGATACTTCCGCAACCCCCGGCTAGTGCCGGCCCGCCTCTGCGGGCCACGACCTCGAGTTGGGGGGGAGTGAGGTGTTGGACTCCCCCCGCGACGTCTAAGAGGGGCGCGCGTGGAACACTACGCGCCACCACCTCGGGTCCTGATATGTGGGGGGCGACGGACGTCCCCGAGTCCGTCGCCCCTGGACCCATTTAGGGGGGCTGGAAGAGGGCGTTGTCTGCCCTCCGCCGACGCCCGGCGCGTCTGCTGCGGATCGGGTTAGCGGATGAGATCTCCCTCTCCCTTTCCGCAGCCTCCTTCTGCGAGACGACTGTTTCGCAGAAGGATACCACCGCGTCCCAGGACTCCGCGCTGCCGACCATAGACTCGACTACAGCCGGCAGCGACAGGTCACTGCCTACTTCAGAGATGAGGGCACGGCGCGGCTCCTCCCAAGCGGCACACTCTGCCAGCGTATGCCGCGCCGTGTCCTCCCGGCAGTCGACGCAGTGGTGACACCGGGCGTTCGGCTCCCTGTTTATGCGACACAGGTACTTCCCGAAGCAACCATGCCCCGAGAGCACCTGCGTCACCCGAAACGACAGGGAGCCGTGCCTCCTCCCGAGCCAGCGCTCGAGCACTGGCCGGACCGCCTCGATGGTAATGAGGCCGGCGGTAGGGCGTGAAAGCCTGTCCCGCCATTCCGCCACCAGGACCTCACGAAGCTGAGACTGACGCAACTCCATGTGTCGCTGCATCAGCCTTTCGCCCCGCACCCGCGCTTCCTCGCGCCACCGATACAGTGACGCGAGTACCTTAGCCTCCAGGTCCCAGGGCGGGGATCCGGCCAGTGCACAAGCCGCCTCGTAGGAGATCGTGCGATACCCCCTGATGACTCTGACGGCCATCGCTCTCTGCGGCTTTCGCAGAACAGCGATGCTGCCGGCCGTCAGGTCAGCCGCCCAGATCGGGGCCCCGTACAGGGCCATCGATCGCACGATCCCCACGTAGAGCCGCCTACAGGCAGCGCTCGGGCCCCCCAGATTGGGAAGCAGCGTTGATAGTTACTGTATCCTGGCTTAGCCTTTTGATATAGTTGCTGATAGCCCATATCGACTTTGTATAAATTTGTTTTGTACGTTTACCAAAGCAGTTTTAGAGAGCGATAGGGGAAATTAAAATGCATCTACAGGCAGTTTCGTAGTATATTGCGAAATATGTAGATTTCATGTAAATTGTATGGATTGCTTTGTAGTTTATGTTTTTCTAAATAATAAACTCTGAGGGCAAACGCACCCTAAAGTTGTGCGTCGAGTTATACGAACATAGCCCGTGGCGTCCTTCCATCTGGAAATCAGACGAAACCTGCTGCGATTGTCTGTTTGCCAAGGCTTGCAAGAAACGAAATGGCCTTGAGGTCCAATCAGACATTGACAGGTTTGTATGGGGATTAACAGATTCATATGGAGATTATATATAGTTATTTACAAACATACAGAAACTCATGCCTTTTATCTTTTATCACCTGCTACGATCCTCACATAACTTCTCTTGATGATTCGTTTACGTTCATAGATTTGATCATACACGAACCCAGTTGTGAGGATTGCACAACTGTCCTTTACGAAGAATATCGCCAATAGGAACTGTTTACATCATCAGAAAAACTTACCATCCTATCTCCTGTATCCTGCTATGCATGATACCTTCATTCTGGGTGCCTAAGTAAAATATCACTAACGAAATCCTTAATCTCTTACATCAAGTGGAACCAGGCTCGTTGCAAGTTCGCTCTTCAAAATAACCGATCTGATATGTTATTATACTCTTGCAACGGTATTTTATAATACAAACTCCACATTAAAGCTTGCTCCGATAAATTATACCTCGTGCCAGAAACGGTAGCCAAACGTCTTGTATGTGCAGTTTTTATCGATTTTCGCTTCGTTTAGCAGAAATCACTGAGAAGATTCAACGTGACATAAAAATATTTTATTGAATCTGTAGATTGTTTGGTTTTAGTTCTATGGTATAAACTTTGGAGAAAGATTGAGTTGTAAAAGTTATGGTGAAATTGTAAATTCAGGTTTTCAGAATACTTAAGCTATCTACACACCTTGTGCCTTGTACACCCGCAGGGCAAGGCCTTATTTTGAGACGATGTTGGTGGCGGCTTGCACCCGCGCGTAGACGGTATCCAACAAAGTGGAGAGGAGAGACGATCAGATTTCGTTATTGCCACATCTCCTCTTTGCTTAGCTTCGGTGGAAATAATAATATATTATAAATTGTTTATTTTGTACATTTACATTAAAATAATTCAATACACAGATTTTAAAATAATAAATGTTGTACAGAAAAACAAAAATGGGCGAACTGCTGCCTCCTAAATTAGACCACGGGCCTGTTTTTTAGGAGCCAAATAGATCAAGCGGAGAGGAGATGCGGAAATATGAAAATCTCATTGTCTCCTCTCGACTTCTCTCCTCTCCACTTCGGTAGATACCGGGCCTTACCCGGTGGCACGCCTCTCCGCTCATTCACTAATTGTAAACGCTGCATGCCGTGGCTGTCATGCCACCAGCAAAATGTTCACGCTTAGACCGCTGAACCTATTTAGATGAAATTCGGTATGGAAATAGTTTGAGACCCTGGAAGGGCATACTAGGATAGTTTGTATCCCGGAAATCATCCTTAAGGGGGTGGAAAGGTGGTAGAAGTTTGTATAGTGAACTAAAAATGTATCAAATAAGGCTATACGAAATAATAATGCTACGCAGACGAAGTCGGGGGCAAAAGCAAGAATTAGTATCTATCAAAAAAAACTGTCGGTTTTTAGATAGATGATGGATTACTCCGATTTTAAAGATAAACAAAACTTCGTTCAACTTGACTGTACCAAAAATTATCTCAGACAATTTCTAAATTCATGCTTTTTTTATTTATTTACCGACAGTAGAATTCCTTGATGGATTTCAACTCCAATTTGCCACGTCATCGTACTCTTGATTTCTCCAAATTTTCTTGAGGCATCTCTGGAGAATTATTTTAGAAATAAGACAAAGGAATAAGGCAAAATTCTTTGTTTTTCTCCAAGGTTAATTCTCACAAGGCCATACGAGGCCGCGAATTTTATTCTGGCAATTTATGTTACATAAATAGTTGCCAAAAGATTCAAGATATTGGGGATGCGTAATGTTGCTTGGGAGCAGGCTTGATAAGAAAGAAAATAAACAACCTAGCCATTGAGGATATATCTACATAATCTTATTCCTATTATACTCAGTCTTACACTGATAGTAAACTGAAGTTGCTATTAGAACCTTAACAAATTTTTTCTAGAAAAAAAACATTTAAAAAAGCGTTCTTCTGTCCCGTCACGTTATGACTCAAATTTTGTGTTTATCTCATGGACCAAGTGATTACTCAGTGTACTATGTATAATACCCGGGTATGCCGGGTATAGCTGATGAATAGACATTTTACCCAACGTTGTGGACCGAACTGGATGCAAAAAACGCGCGATAGAAGCGTGTGGAGCGATTAAGGGGAGCCCTACGCCGCAGAGGCGACCACTACGAATAGTGATGGTAAACACTTGTAAAAGAAAGGAAAATAAAGAAGCAACGGATTGAGAAGAAGAGCTAAAGATTTATTTTAGAAGTATCTGTAATAATATATAACATGTTTGGGTACTTTTTTATTATTTATTAGCCTTTGTTGTCAACTATCTCTGTGCGAGTGTTGGCGTGACACGAAGGCCAGAATTTTTCACTCCTCTCTGATTCTAGCAGTTCGGTGCCACAGTAGATCGGCTAACCTTTTTATGTCATCAGACCAGCGCTTTCTTTGTCTTCCTCTTTTCCGCTTTGTTATGTATCTAGGGGTCCATTCTGTTATGTTATTTTTATTTTATTTGATTTATAATTAAACAGTTTAGAGCAGTGGTGGCCCAGTGGTATCGACTGCGACTTAAAAATTGTAGGTCCTGCCCAGGCAGGGACTTTACTTTGTGTAAATTATTTTATCACTACTGCTCTCAATACGGTGAAGGAACCGGCATGTCCTAGACGTTTAGCAGAACCTAAAAGAAGTACCTACTACTTCTTTTAGGTTCTTTTAGGTTTTGGTGCTTTTATAAATTAGATTATTGCAACCACTTGGGTTTTTTATAATGCCAAAACTCAGCACAGAATAGGGTCTTCCTGCCTCCATATTATGAGCTGTGTTGGCAAGGAGGATCTACACCTACTGCTTGTCAACGCATACGTTGACAAGCACGCCAAACTATTCCCAAGTAACGCAATTCATGAAAATCTGTATCGAAGGTTCTGAAAAAAAAGAAAACCAATCAAAAAAGTTGTGGCAACTGGCAACACAGAAACTGTGCAAGTAAGTACGATTACCTAAAACGCAGACATTAAATTGTCCAGTAGTTTTATGATATTTAGATAAAGATAATTATAATGATGATACTGGTTTCTAAACAATAGGATTGGGAATGGGACTTACTACTTGCAGGGCCAAAAGATGTCTGCCCACTGCACCGTACCATACAATGGCCATATTGGCCGTGCTATGAACGAACATATCACGGTATCAGAATCAGAATCAGAAATCTTTAGGTCCTGAAAGAAACATGACACGGACTACTTTGCCTACTAGAACTTAAGTAAAGCGTATTAAAACTCACCTGCCTTATTCCTACCATCTAATATCTCCAACCTTTGAAGTTACTTGGGACTAAATTGATTGCTGTTGCTCATTTTTGTAGAATCTTTCCTTCGTTATATTTGAATATAATATACCATTTTTTTTTCAATTCTGTCATACATACTCGTAAATACTTCTGAGAAAAAGTACCTACTACGAGTATGTATCGTAATAATAGGTAAATGTTTTCTGGAATTAATATTTTGTTCGGTAAATTTACCATGTATATTGTGTAAATGTATTCTGCTCTCTAATCAGGATTCTTTTCATAAGCTGAGTTTATATCGTCCTTTATAAGAACAACTTTCTGGATAGCTTATCTATACTATATATTATAAAGAGGTAAAGTTTGTGAGTTTGTGAGGTTGTAAGGTAATCTCTGGATCTACTGAACCGATTTAGATGAAATTTGGCATGGATATAGTTTGAAACCCTGGGAAGAACATTTGATAGTTTGTATTCCCTTGGGATGATGAAACACTTTTTACGAGGGCGACCCCGCGGGTTAGTTGGATATAAACGTGAATTGTTAGGTAAGATGTTACATGGAAAAGGTGTCTTAGGTTCAGCTTTTACAAATTGGATTATATTAACAACTTGTGTTTTATATAATGTCAAAACACAGCACATAATGGGGTCCTCCTGTTTCAATATTAGGTATATGAGCTTTGTTGGCACTGAGGATTCCACAGCACGGGTTGACAAGACCGCCAAACTATTCCAAAGTAATTCAATTCCTGAAAACCAGGATTGAAAGTTCTGAAAATAAATCCAAATCCATAACCGAATAGTAGCGGCAACACAGAAACTGTGCAAGTATGTACGACAATCTACAACGACGACATAGTTTTACGGTTGATCACTGTAATTACTGAAACAATTGAAAAGCCATTATGTCCCGCGTGTATCCGCGTTTTGGGCGCTCAGAGGGGTTAATTAACAATTTGTTGAGGTGTTGGTTGGTGATAAAACGGTCTGGTAGGAAAGAAGAAAATTTTTTTTTTTACCTGACTCGTTTATTTAGGTATTTATTTAAACTTCATGTACAATAGCGGTACATAGGCAGACTTAATACCACAAGGCATTCTCTGCCAGTCAACCTTTACATGTACGGTCATGATACGGTGTATTGGACAGACTCTCTTAAGCTCAGCAAGATAAAGCTTCGAACGCGTCTACCAAAATACTTACCCAGTTTAAATCCGGGACAGGATCAGCGTTCTGGCGTAAATTTTTTTTATTTTTATTTTTGTAGAAGTGTAACTGATTTTTTTTAGACCTTATCTTTGTTATGTATTTGCAGTTGATAAATTATAGTTTCTTGGTCGACGAACAATTGACGACGATTGACTAGACGTCCGACGAAGACGATTTACGAAGATATAGGTAAATAGGTATATCAAGCAAAGGACTGGTACAAGATGACGATGAAATAAGAAAGAAAGACAATATTTCCATATCAATATCACTCCATACCTACTAAACAGCCAAATAATATCAATAACTAGTAACCAGATAGAGAATTCCTTCCACAAGTATCTAACTTTATCTCAGTACGTACGCAGTCTGCAAGATTTGCTGTAGCTGAAGATAAATTACAGGCTGAAGCATTCTACATCATCAAAACTAAGCATGATTGAAAACGCAAAGCCACATAGTTACCATAACAACTTCACTGATTGTTCAACACAATTTAAATCTAAGATTAAACTAAATGCCAGCAATTTTCCACTGGAGTTACTCCACAAGTTCATTTAACTATTGTAGTCTAAGTTAAAGTCTAGTTAGATTGATTTTAAACTGAAGAGGAAATGCTTTGCTTGATGTAAGCACACTTTGAGCAAGTTATGTTGTGGTAATTGTTATTCGAGAATTTAACCGAAGTTCGGGCTTTTGTATGTTAAGTATGTATCGCTAATGACCTTTGGAAGAATACGAAGCACTATGTATGCGTATGAAGTCTTGATGGAACTGTTTAGGTACCCTTACTACACCAGCATAAACGAAAGTTTGACTGCCAGAATTAGGTCCTATTTTGGAAGTGGGTAGGTAAGGGTGCGGTCTCACCGAGGGCTACTTACTCTACTTCCATACAATTGAACAGTTACTAGGGGTCTCGTAAGTCAAGGATGAATAGGTAAGATCTAGGCAAGCGTAGGTACTTCACCGTCGACCACATCATCGCTTACCATCAGCTAAGAAAGTGGCAAAACGTAAACCTACCGTTAATAATAAAAAAAAACTATTTTCCTGCCATTTTTGCCTAACCTTGTAGATTTAATTTTAGTTTAGCTCTTTTTGAACTACAAAATTGCCAGTTCATAGCTATCAATGGGACCACGCACTAACCTTCTCAACTCCAGGCTGTTAAAAGTAGCCTGATAGAATTTTTTCAACAGATTGCCTTTATTGAGACTAAATAAAGACGACATACCGGTCATCCATGTTTCAATCAATTCACTCAGCCTATCGCAGTCCAGTGATTGACAATGACCTCTCTCAAATTATTACGTCACAACGCTACCGGCAGTAACCATTCTTGTCAGTCTGTAATCCTCAATTGAGAACCAGGTATCCATTTGAAGAGTAGATAACTTTCATGGCTAAATAGATTTTATTATTTGTAAAATAATGCAACTACATATAAAATTATTATGGACTAATAAAAATAACGCATAACTGATAAAAATAATTATGTGCAAGCGCGTATACAATGAGGAGAGGGAAAGAACTCATTAGGCATCAAAAAATTCGTCTATATCGCTGTCACTAGATTAGGAGATAAAAATATAATATGCCGACCATCAATCTACTCGTACGTCTCTAACGTGGTCAATATGTCAATGTCCCCTCTGTGACTGGTCATCATAGGTATTAGGGGACTCATGGTCAACCAAGGTCGTTGACGAGCTAGAACGGTCGTCAGGTATTTATTTATTGGCCTAATTACATTAATTACACTGATTTTAGCTTAGTAATATAAACAAAGTGTAAAATATGATGCGATAGACACAGCATACAAAAGTAGTAGTTATTAAAAATATAAAGAATTAATATTGTTTGTTTCATCATCATCATTATCATTTCAGCCGAAAGACGTCCGCTGCTGAGCATTAGCGTCCCCCAAGCGTCGCCACACTGATGCCTTCCAATGCAACGTCTTCCAAAGGTCATCCGTTCTGCGAGCAATGTGCCCACTGCCACTTAAGTTTGGCAATTCTTAGAACTATGTCCATAACCGTGAGGAAATCAGCATGTCCTAGAACGTTGTTACGTAGTAGGTACTTCTTTTAGGTTCTGCTTTTATAAATTAGATTATTGCAACCACTTGGGTTTTTTATAATGCCAAAACTCAGTACAGAATAAGGTCTTCCAGCCTCCATATTATGGGCTGTGTTGGCATGGTTGACAAGCACACCAAACTCAACAACCCCAAGTAACGCAATTCATGAAAATCTGAATCGAAGGTTCTGAAAAAAAAGAAAAACAATCAAAAAAGTAGTGGCAACTGGCAACCTAGAAACTGTGCAAGAAAGTACGATTACCTAAAACGAAGACATTAAATTGTCCAGTAGTTTTATGATATTTAGATAAAGACAATTATAATTATGATACTGGTTTCCTATCAATGGGATTACTTACTACTTGCAGGTGCTAAAATATGTCTGCCCACTGCACCGTACCATATGATGGCCATATTGGCCGTGCTATGAACGAACATATCACGGTATCAGAATCAGAAATCTTCAGGCCCTGAAAGAAACATGACACGGACTACTTTGCCTACTAGAACTTAAGTAAAGCGTATCAAAACTCACCTGCCTTATTCCTACCATCTAATATCTCCAACCTTTGAAGTAACCTATGACTTAATTGATTGCTGATGCTCATTTTTGTAGAATCTCTCATTCGTTATATTTGAATATAATATACCATTTTTTTTTCAATTCTGTCATACATACTCGTAAATACTTCTGAGAAAAAGTACCTACTACGAGTATGTATCGTAATAATAGGTAAATGTTTTCTGGAATTAATATTTTGTTCGGCATATTTACCATGTATATTGTGTAAATGTTTTTTGCTCTCTAATCAGGATTCTTTTCATAAGCTGAGTTTATATCTTCCTTAATAAGAACAACTTTCTGGATAGCTTATCTATACTATATATTATAAAGAGGTAAAGTTTGTGAGTTTGTAAGGGGTAATCTCTGGATCTACTGAACCGATTTAGATGAAATTTGGCATGGATATAGTTTGAAACCCTGGGAAGAACATTTGATAGTTTGTATTCCCTTGGGATGATGAAACACTTTTTACGAGGGCGACCCCGCGGGCTAGTTGGATATAAACGTGAATTGTTAGGTAAGATGTTACATGGAAAAGGTGTCTTAGGTTCATCTTTTACAAATTGGATTATATTAACAACTTGTGTTTTATATAATGTCAAAACACAGTACATAATGTGGTCCTCCTGTTTCAATATTAGGTATGTGAGCTTTGTTGGCACTGAGGATTCCACAGTACGGGTTGACAAGACCGCCAAACTATTCCAAAGTAATTCAATTCCTGAAAACCAGGATTGAAAGTTCTGAAAATAAATCCGAATCCAAAACCGAATAGTAGCGGCAACACAGAGACTGTGCAAGTATGTACGACAATCTACAACGAAGACATTAATTGTCCAGTAGTTTTACGGTTGATTACTGTAATTACTGAAACAATTGAAAAGCCATTATGTCCCGCGTGTATCCGCGTTTTGGGCGCTCAGAGGGGTTAATTAACAATTTTTGAGGTGTTGGTCGGTGATAAAACGGTCTGGTAGGAAAGAAGATTTTTTTTTTTTTTTACCTGACACGTTTATTTAGGTATTTATTTAAACTTCATGTACAATAGCGGTACATAGGCAGACTTAATACCACAAAGCATTCTCTGCCAGTCAACCTTTACATGTACGGTCATGATACGGTGTATTAGGCAGACTCTCTTAAGCTCATCAAGATAAAGCTTCGAAAGCGTCTACCAAAATACTTACCCAGTTTAAATCCGGGACAGGATCAGCGTTCTGGTGTAAGTAGACGGCACAGCCCTCAAAAATATTTACAATGTTGAAAGAGACATGCAACGCCATCTATCAGAGGAGGGGCGAACTTAGGGCGATTCAACTGTGCAGAATTTTTGTAGAAGTGTAACTGATTTTTTTAGACCTTATCTTTGTTATGTATTTGCAGTTGATAAATTATAGTTTCTTGGTCGACGAACAATTGACGACGATTGACTATACGTCGAAAGATATAGGTAAATAGGTATATCAAGCAAAGGACTGGTACAAGATGACGATGAAATAAGAAAGAAAGACAATATTTCCATATCAATATCACTCCATACCTACTAAACAGCCAAATAATATCAATAACTAGTAACCAGATAGATAATTCCTTCCACAAGTATCTAACTTTATCTCAGTACGTACGCAGTCTGCAAGATTTGCTGTACCTGAAGCTAAATTACAGGCTCAAGCATTCTACAACATCAAAATTAAGCATGATTGAAAACGCAAAGCCACATAGTTACCATAACATCTTCACTGATTGTTCAACACAATTTAAATCTAAGATTAAACTAAATGCCAGCAATTTTCCACTGGAGTTACTCCACAAGTTCATTTAACTATTGTAGTCTAAGTTTAAGTCTAGTTACATTGATTTTAAACTGAAGAGGAAATGCTTTGCTTGATGTAAGCACACTTTGAGCAAGTTATGTTGTAGTAATTGTTATTCGAGAATTTACCGAAGTTCGGGCCTTTGTATGTTAAGTACGGATCGCTAATGACCTTTGGAAGATTTCGAGGCATTATGTATGCGCATGGAGTCTTGATGGAACTATTTGGGAAGGTACCTAACTACGCCAGCATAAACGAAAGTTTGACTGCCAGAATTAGGTCCTATTTTGGAAGTGGGTAAGTAAGGGTGCGGTCTCACCGAGAGCTACTTACTCTACTTCCATACAATTGAGTCTAGGTCAAGTCCGACGAATAAGTCAAGGATGAATAGGTTAGATCTAGGCATGCATAGGTACTTCACCGTCGACCACATCATCGCTTACCATCAGCTAAGAAAGTAGCAAAACGTGAACCTACCGTTTGTCTAACCTTGTAGATTTAATTTTAGTTTAGCTCTTTTCGATCTACAAAATTGCCAGTTCATAGCTATCAATGGGACCACGCACTAACCTTCTCAACTCCAGGCTGTTAAAAGTAGCCTGATATATTTTTTTTCAACAGATTGCCTTTATTGAGACTAAATAAAGACGACATACCGGTCATCCATGTTTCAATCAATTCACTCAGCCTATCGCAGTCCAGTGATCGACAATGACCTCTCTCAAATTACGTCACAACGCTACCGGCAGTAACCATTCTTGTCAGTCTGTGCTCCTCAATTGAGAACCTGGTATCCATTTAAAGAATAGATAACTTTCATGGCTGAATAGATTTTTATTATTTGTAAAATAATGCAACTACGAGTACATATATTTGGCGTTGGACGTCGGAGCCACCGGGGTCACCTACTGGCCAGTTTTATTGACAAGGTGGGCCTCTACATGATGAACTCCTTCTTCAGAAAGCGTGAGCATAGGAAGTGGACCTGGCAAAGCCCCGATGGTGCAACTAAAAAGGAGATCTACTTCATGATGTCAACCAAGAAGCAAATGTTCAATGATGTCTCTGTGATCAATTCGGTGAAAACCGGGAGCGATTACCGTATGGTAAGAGGCACATTGAACATTAATATCAAGCTTGAAAGGTCTCTACTGATGAAGTCTACGCGCCGTCCAGTACAGATCCAGATCCAAAACCCCGAGAGCTTTCAGCTCGAACTCCAGAATCGTTTCGAGTGCCTAGGGAGCTCCGTGGACGAATACAGCGATGGGTTCGTGGAAGCTGTCCATACGGTCGGGTCTATGTTTTTCAAGACCCGCCATATAGATATAAACAAAAAACTCTGTGATCCTACTCTCAAGCTCATGAAGGAGAGGCGAGAGATGATCCTACAGTCTTCAGACGATGCGTTGAAATACCGGCAGCTTAATAGACGGATCTCAAAGTCCTTGAAAAGCGACCTCCGCCGGCCGCTTCAATACTGAGCGTATTAAAGACGCGATTGAGCGGAATAAGGGCTGCAAGGTCTTTGCAAGAGATCTGTCTATTGGGCAGAGCCAGCTCACGAAACTGAAGATCTACGATGGCAGGATCGTATCCGCCAAACCGGAGCTTGTGAGGGAGATCGAGAAATTCTATGGGCAGTTGTACACGTCAACCAGTAAACCCGTCGCGAATCTAGTAAAAGAGAGAGCTAGCTCTAGCCCTAGAGCTAGATTGACCCGTCACTATACCGAAGACATTCCGGACGTCAGCCTGTACGAGATTAGGATGTCTCTTAAACAGCTAAAGAACAACAAGGCAACGGGTGATGACGGCATTACGGCCGAACTTCTGAAGGCGGGTGGAAAAGCAATACTTAAGGCTCTTCAGAAACTGTTTGGTTCCGTCATACTCTAGGGGAAAACGCCGCAGGCATGGTGCAGGGGTGGGGTGGTACTCTTTTTCAAGAAGGGTGACAATGCCCTATTGAAGAACTACAGGCCCATATCACTTCTTAGCCATGTCTACAAACTGTTTCCAAGAGTCATCACGAATCGTCTCGCGCGCAGGTTTGACGATTTTCAGCCTCCCGAACAAGCCGATTCCGAAAAGGCTTTAGCACCGTAGACGACATACATACGATGCGGCAGGTAAAACAGAAGACCGAAGAGTATAACCTGCCTCTCTGTTTAGCGTTTGTGGACTACGAGAAAGCCTTCGATTTAATCGAGACTTGGGCTGTACTGCAGTCACTCCAAGGGTGCCAAATCGACTACCGGTACATCGAGGTGTTGAAGTGTTTGTACAAAATGCCACCATGTCAGTCCGACTTCAGGACCAGGACTCGGAACCTATCCTTCTGCTGCAGGTGTGAGACAGGGAGACGTCATCTCTCCGAAACTGTTCACCGCTGCACTGGAGGATGTCTTCAAGGTTCTGGACTGGAGAGGGCTAGGCATTAACGTCAATGGCGAGTACATCACTCACCTTCGGTTTGCCGACGATATAGTGGTCATGGCTGAGACCATGGAGGACCTCATAATAATGCTCGATGACCTAAGTAGAACTTCCAAAAGAGTGGGTCTTAAAATGAACATGGCCAAACCAAGGTAATGTTGAATGCCCATGTAACACCCACTCCTATCAAGGTTGGAGACTTTACACTCGAAGTTGTGGGCGACTATGTCTACCTGGGACATACGATCCAATTGGGTAGGGCCAACTTCGAGAAAGAGGTTAACCGTCGAATCCGACTCGGCTGGGCAGCGTTCGGGAAATCGCGCGGTGTCTTCTCGTCCAACTTACCACAGTATCTCAAGACGAAGGTCTATGACCAGTGTATGTTGCCAGTGATGACCTATGGCTCTGAGACGTGGTCGCTCACAATGGGCCTCATCAGAAAGCTTACAGTCACCCAAAGGGCAATTGAGAGGGATATGCTTGGAGTATCCTTGCGTGATCGAATCACAAATTTAGAGATCCGCAAGAGAACCAGGGTTACCGACATAGCCAAACTTAAGTGGTGCAGGGCCTGGTGAAGGTTGCGGGGATTCGCTGGAGGCGGGACGCATGGGACCGGTCAATGTGGCGACACTTGGGGGAGGCCTATGTCCAGCAGTGGACGTCTTTCGGCTGATATGATGATGATGACATATAACATTATTATGGACTAATTAAAATAACGCATAACTGGTAAAATAATTATGTGCAAGCGCGTATACAATGAGAAGAGGGAAATAACTCATCGGGCATCAAAAAATTCGTCCATATCGCTGTCACTAGATTAGGAGAGGAAATATAATATGCAAAAAAAATATGTGCATAAAATGTATGTGTTATTTCTTTTTTTGGTGTACAATAAAGTATATTCTATTCTATTCAATTCTATACCGACCATCAATCTACTCGTAAGTCTCTAACGTGGTCATTATGTCAATGTCCCCTCTGTGACCGGTCATCATAGGTCATTAGGGGACTCATGGTCAACCAAGGTCGTTGACGAGCTAGAACGGTCGTCAGGTATTTATTTATTGGCCTAACTACATATATTACCCTGTTTTTAGCTTAATAATATAAACAAAGTATAAAATATGATGCGATAGACACAGCATACAAAAGTAGTAGTTATTAAAAATATAAAGAACTAGCTTCCGCCCGCGGCTTCGCCCGCGTAAAATGTTTTTTATCATCCCAAGGGAATACAAACTATCGTATGTCTTTGCCAGGATCTCAAACTATGTCCATGCCAAATTTCGTCTAAATCGGTTCAGTAGATCCACCTTAATCGTCTTTTGGGGGTAGTTTCAAAAAAATAATAATGATAACATTAATTGTTGATTGAGGTTTGTATTTATGTCAAGTTTCATATATTTATTAACCCATAAATCAAATACTGCCGTTCAAACTTCAACACCCACTACATCGTCTTTTGAGGGTCGTTTCAAAAAACTATTAATGTCACCTTTATTTTTTATTAGGTTGGTATTTAAGTCAAATTTCAAATTTTGTTAACCTAGGAAATAAGATTCTTCAAAAACACTTTAACATCGCCTTAATCATCTTTTGGGGGTAGTTTAAAAAAAAAAAAAAAAACCTTCAAAATTCATTTAGGTTAGTATTTGTGCCAATTTTCAAGTTTACTGAACCAAGAAATCAGATTTTTCCATACAAACTTCACACCGCCTAGATCATAATTTGGGGGTTGCTTCGAAAACTAATAATAGAAACCTTTATCATTTACTTGGATTACTATTATTGCCAAGTTTCGAGAATTTTAGAATTAGACTTTTCATCCAATCTTTCAAACCCCTTTTTACCCCCTAAGGGGTAGAATTTCCAAAAATCCTTTCTTAGTGCTCACTTACATCAAATGAGGAACCTTGTTGCTAAATTTAATGCTTCTAGGCTTAGTGGTTTTGACTGTGCGTTGATCGATCAGTCAGTAAGTCAGCAATTTCGACTTTTATATATTATAGCTGACCCCCGCGGTTTCGCTCCCATCAACTGGCTATCTACCCTACCTACCTACCTACCCATCCACCTACCTTACCTACCTACCAACTTACTCACCTGCCCTACCGATCAACCTACCTACCCTACTCTATCAACCTAATCACCTGCCCTACAGATCAACCTACCTACCCTACCCTATCCTACATACCCTATTTACCCTACCCTACTTACACACCCACGTATGTAAGTAGGGTAGGGTACTCCACCTACCTACCTACTAATTTGTTAAACTATTTATTTGAATAAGAATTAATACTACATTACGAATGTAACCAACTTTTGTTTCTACCGGCGCGGCGGCGATCTATTTAAATTTTAGAACACCAAAAGCTGCTATTGTGACTTAACTAAGACAGTGAGAAATATTCTCTCATAGTCTTTTTGTAGCAAATAAAGAGTACTTTAATCAT
Source organism: Orthosia gothica (assembly GCA_949775005.1). NCBI lineage: Eukaryota > Metazoa > Arthropoda > Insecta > Lepidoptera > Noctuidae > Orthosia > Orthosia gothica. Next base: position 10,316,640 of record OX459038.1, on the reverse strand, counting down.
GTAATACATCATTTTTATGTATCTTCAATAGTTTTCTCAGCGCACGCCAAATAAATAATTTTATAGGCAAAATATTGCTACTTTGGGTTACATTATTGCAATTTTCATAAGGATTTCTATTTTTTTTGGAAATGAATTATAGCCTATGTTAATCGGGAGTAATGTAGCTTTCCATAGGTGTAAGAATTTTTAAAATCGGTCCGGTAGTTTCGGAGCCTATTCGGTACAAACAAGCAAAAAAATCTTTCCCCTTTTATAATATTGGTATAGATTACTATTTTTTGTTTCATCATCATTATTATCATTTCAGCCGAAAGACTGCTTAGCATAAGCTTACCCCAAGCGTCACCACTCTGATGCCTTCCAATGCAACGTCTTCCAAAGGCCATCCGTTCTGCGAGCAATGTGCCCACTGCCACTTAAGTTTGGCAATTATTCGGGCTATGTCGGTAGCCATGGTTCTCTTGCGTTTGTCATTTCATATTCGAACACGCAAGGCAGCTCCGACCATAGCTCTCTCCATTGCCCTTTAAGCCTTCTGATGATGCCGATTGTGAGCGACCACGTCTGTCCCGTATGTAATCACTGGCAACACACACTGGTCATAGACTTTCGTCTTGAGAAACTGTGGTAAGTTGGACGAGAAGATACCGCGCAACTTGCCAAACGCTGCCCAGTCGAGTCGAATTCAACGGTTGACCTCTTTCTCGAAGTCGTGCCTACCCAACTGGACTGGTGGACTGACTGGATTGATTGTTTGAATTAATAAAAGTATGTAGTGATTCAATTGCCAGAATGTGTGCTATACTGGCGCGGGCACGGTAGCGAAACTGCTGAAAAAATCGACATGATTTACTTACTTTTACCTATCATAGATATATTATACCTAAAAGCCAATTTGTAAACAAATTAAATATCCAAGTAGGTAAGGAAAATTTAGAAATTATCATTTCCTCGAATTTTGTAGCCGTGTTCTTGTGAGCTCGAGAGGGCATTATTTATGGAGCCGTCAGTGATCCTATTAGGGCGGCCGCCTGCTGAGCGAGCGTCACCGGGAATTTGTCACCATGTCACTTTTTATGTCCTGTCAAAAACGCGCCGAAATGCCGACGCTAAAGCTGGCCATGTCAGATGTTCTCATGAATAAAAATAATAAGAAAGTTTGGCGGATTTCTTTGTTGAGGTTATTAAAATAGAGTAGCGGTGGATTTAGTGGTAGCGGTCGCGTCTTGTAAGTTATGAGTCGAACCCAGCCAGGCCCTAATTACTCGTTGTGTAAATTATTTTTCATCACCGCTGCTCTCAAAACGGTGAAAGTAAACATCATCGCGTGGAAACTAATGTCTTAGCAAGTTTATAGCCAACTACCTTCACAAAGAGGAGGCATGTGTCCCAGCAGAGGGAACATTATAGGCTGAATATTAAGCATCTTCTTTTTGCTATGCTATGAGCCTTTATGGTTTTGATCACTTACTTTGTGCAGTACAAAAGCCGATAAGTTGCTCTATTTTCACACGGATAAAATATTTTCTGGAGAACATTATTTGCGATTGTTCTCGTACGAGTATGTTATTTTGCACGACGTCACGTAGGCTCTCATTAAGGCTTTTTAAGAGCGCCACGCCAGTGTGGATGCGATGAGGGCGGGACAGAGCAATGGTACCCGCACTTTGTGTTTCGTTGATTTTGTCTAGATACCTACTTTAATTTTAGTCGCAACATATTTACGTAGTGGTTTATATTATCTCTCTATACTTATTTGTTATATATTTTTGTATTATATTAGACGCAACAAGCTTTGGTTTCCGTACGTCACGTCCTAGGCGACCACTGAAAATCAGCGCTGTGCTGTGGGTCTCCCACGGCACAGCATTATGCTGAGTGGAAGCCTTCTTGTCACAGTCACGACATGCATCTGCTTGTACTTACCTACTCATCATCCTTGTACTGTACTCAAAATTGGTATTTTATTTTAACTTCCTTTACTAACATAATTTAAGTACTTACTAATACTACCGATGGGTTAAATTTAAGGAAAAATCTAAAAATTGTATGTCGTTTTTGTGGCGAATAAACACTTTTTCTTTCTTTTCTTTCTTTCTTTCTTTTCTTCTATTTTGAGGTACGAAAGATTTGTCTCTAAATATTATTACACAATAAAGAAGACCACCACCATTGACCCCCAGAATATTTCCTCAGCAGCTGATTTAAAAATGAGAATCACGTCTAAACGGCTAGTCGTAATTTTTCTTAATATATAATTGATAATTTTATAGATGAAAATTTTGTGTTTTATTCGGATAACTAATAGAATGAATTTGTAAAGTTATGACTAAAACGTACAAAATAAAACGAAAATCGCACCAAGACAGCTACCGGGCGTATTTTAATGAAATGTCTCCATCTCAAAGACAATTTAATTATCTACATTTTGATCTGAGGCATTTTTTTTAGTCTTTGAATAATAAGGAATGTCTAAAAACTACTGAATTTTGGGTCGCGCGGGTGTGAAACGAGTGCGCGTTTTGTTCTCTCAAGATCGTTGACGACTGTCGTCGTCTTAAGAATGACATGATCACAAGCAACACAACAGAAGGGACCCGCTACCGTATGTACGTTATGGTGCAGAAGAACTAGGAAGGCTGACCCCAAATAAGCTGGGTCAATATTCAGAAAAGGAACAACAAGAGAGAATAAAGAAGAAATACTGCCTAATGTTGGACCTTATTAGGACCTTTAAAAAATATAGGTATCATATTATTTTGGCGCATATTAAAGTTACAGGAAAAAGAAAATGTCCTCCCACTAGAACTCCAACATCAACTACGCTATTTAAAAATTAATTCTACACGCAGTACCGAAATAAAAATCTCCAATTTGCTCGATAATTACACCCAGTAAAGAAAACGAAGTAAAAAACATTCCTGGTACTTTCACCGAACATTTTACGTATATACGCTAATTTCGTTTCACCATATTCCGTAAAAGTTGGAGTAATTACGGAGTTGTGTTTTGGAAGCACCTTAATTTAAAAAAAAACTCCCTATAAACAAGTGACATTAATTGACTAGGAGTAAGGCACCCAAGTTATTTATTATACCGGCTTTATACTGCGGAACTGGGTAAATAAGTACTCGTAACAGAGATTTGTGAACGGTTCCGAGATGTTCGGAACAGTTTGTAGTGATGCGGCAAAGCTGTGTTTGTTCTGTTTTCTTTAAAAGTAATTAAGATCTCCAGGAAAAAACTTTTGCTTCTAAAATGGGAAAGAAAACCTACTTTATTTACTTTTTAAACTTTCCACATCGGAGACTTTTGGAATGTAACTAAAGTTAAGGCATCCTCCTGCTAAAAGTAGGTAATATTAACCACAATTAATAAACTAGGTACTCATTTAGTTCTCATATTCTCTGAGTGCAGCATGAATGAAATATATATATTAAATATTTGAAATCATTGTAAGTGTAAAATAAATATATTTATAGATTTTACAGGAAATGTATTCTCTTATTTATAGATTTTTCCGTATGGAATTTCGCAGTGTGTCAGGTGTTAATCATCTGGTGAAGTTTTGAATTTGGATGTAGTAATAGGTGTACACCCAGCCTAATACTTCGAGGAATACAGGCCTGATGTTATGATAAATCAAAACATATAATAAATCTGTAGAAAAGTCGTTTTTGTACATCGAAGATATTGCCAAAAAAAACGGTGTTAACGGATAACCAACAGAATCCATTGCCAGCATTTTTAGAATTTTTGTCTGTTTATTTGTGCACACATCACGTAAAATGTACGAAAACAATGTAAATAACTTTAACACATAAAAATTGTGCGTAACTTGAAGTATTACTTAGTTTTTGTTTCATCGCAATCGGTTCCCTCTATCAAATTTATATTATCCCTTTATTATTATTAATTTATATTATACCCTTAAATGAGCAATTCTTGTATATATATATAATCTGAATCTGGGAAACGGCGCCAACGATTTTCATGATATTTAGTATGCATGGGGTTTTTGGGGCGTTAAATTGATCTAGCTTGGTTTCATTTTTAGAAAACGTCGTTTTCTCTATTTTCTCCCGAGCAGAGCTCGGTCGCCCAGGTACTGAATTTAAAGAGTCCAAGAAGTAGCATTATCATAACTCGGACAGTTGATGGCGTTGTGCATTTAAAGTCATTGTCAAGATTCTCCAAGAAAGAATAACCCCAGAACAAAAAATGGTATGTAGGTTGAATAGATAGGAAGGTAAGTAGCCCCTGGTCTGTCCACCCGACCGAATTGGAAAAAAGCATCCTGTGCGTTATCTGTCCACCCGACCGAATCGGAAAAATACCTGTCAGTACAAGTTTTGACCGAAATACGTCACGGGAAAGGATATTCTCAAAGGATCAGGGTTTAAATCGGTACTTTAATAGACGATAGTATAATATAATATATATAATATATCAAATATATTACAAGGTAAAACTGGGTAAATCCCTATGAAATCAGATAGCTTATTTTATCACAATTCTAACAACATAACATTTATACATGGTCCCCATACAAAAGTACCGAGAAATCGGCGTTTTACTGAGACCGGGCGATCGCAAAAAATGGCCCCCGGGAACGTCATCCGACAGCGCCCCGGCGGCCGGCCAACCTGGACAGTTGACCGTGTAGGGTAGTTAGAAAGGTAAGTAGGGTAGGCATAGGTAGTCAGTTGACGGGAGCGAAGCCGCGGGCACAGCTAGTAATGTATCTAATAATAAGAAAATGTGATACTTTTATTCTCTTGCCAACTGATTATTATCACAGTTAGAATTGTATAATTGTAGTCTCCAATAAGTCTTCTTCTCTGTCGTTTCGCTCTAGGCAGAGCGGTCGTGGTCACGTCAAGGCGTCCACGTCGGTGGTAGATACAGACACAGCTCTCCCCACGATCGCCCGCCATCTCTCCCTGTTGGTGGACTGTTTGGCGCAGTCAGATATGCGGCCTCCTACTGCGGATTTCACTTGGTCAGTCCAGAGCATAGGTTACCTGCCGCGCGATCTGGTTCCCTCCACTTTTCCTTGTACGACCAGCCAGCTCTATGGAGTCGCCATCCCGCCTAGAGACGTGTCCAAAGGATTGAAGCATGCGCGACTGTACTACGTTCGACAAACGCTGCGTGATGCCGAGTTCCTGGAGTATGGACACGTTAGTTTGGAAATCCGTCCACGATATTCCGAGCATCTTTCTCCAGTATGAAGTCTACCTAATAGTAAGTTAGTGCATGATATTAAAAAAAAATTTAAATCAAAAAAATCAAAAAACCCGACTGCTTCAAAAGCGAAATAAAAAGTTGTAAACAAGGAAAAAATCAAGCTGTGCAAGTCGGAGGATACATACGCGCGGGCTGGCTGACCAAAACCAGATGTATCCTCCTCCTGCACAGCATGATTTTTTCCTTGTTCACAACTTTTATTTCGCTTTTGAAGCAGTCGGGTTTTTTGATTTTTTTGATTTAACTTTTTTTATTTATAACTTTCTAGTTAAGTTTTTTTCGAATTAGATACATTTAAACATATAAGTGTTGTATATTTTTGACACGCCTCTTAAAACCCTTTATTTTGATACCCCAAACGATGGGTTTGGAAGAAAAAAAAAATTGGGCCCCCGCAATATGGCGCCCAAAATCCGCTATTTTTCTATTGTCCAAATTTCATTTCTACGTTTTTTGTCACTATATATTTATTTAACTTGATATTGATACCTGCGGTTTTCTTTTTTTCAATAATGTTTATTTATTATTACAATAAAACAAAAGTGTACGTATTAACGTGGCATAAAGGTTTTATTCTTTTTTTAACGAAATAGTATGTAGGTGACGAGCAGTTTATACATAAAACAAACCTGAATATTCTGGACAAATAAAATATTATTTTCCTCAAAGACGGTAGTTCTTTTTCAGGAAAATGCTTACCCACATTCCTTTCATAACACGCACGTACAAACACTCTCTCTCCCTTCCCACTTTACCTAATTCACTTATCACTTACGCAGGTTAGGCCACTGCATTGTTAAAATTTTCCTCGCCGAATATGTTATGTCAAATTAGACCCACTTCAAAAGAAAACCCTCTAAGGTTCGAACCTCATTAAATTGCTCAATTTTGAGGCTTCAATTTGCTTTAAACAGAATTTTCATTGTTAAAGAAGAGATAGAAATGCTTGCATTATGCAAATACTATTGCCTTCTTGTTAGCAATTTAGACATTCGCTCCGTTATTGGTAACATCGTCGACTTTAAATTGGCGGTCTATAAAATAAATACAGGCACACTCTCCTTTAAGAAGAGAGGGAACATAATTAAGTGATCACACTCTATTAACATTTTAATGAAACTGCTCATTGATAAAAATTACGTGATACCTAAGAGGGCCGGAAAAGCAACATTCTTTCAACGATAATGACTGTCAAATAGCTCAAAATGTTTCACCATCGCTGTTAGAACATAATTTTTAACCTTGAAGTAGGTTAAAAATTATGTTCTAACAGCGATGGTATGGTATTTGAGCATAAAAAACAATTTAAAAAAAAAAAAAAAACCTATGTCTGAAGCAAACTACTACAAAGCGGCAAATAACTTTGTTTGGCAATGTCGGTGTCTTTGGTACGTATTGTTTTTCGGTTTTCGACACCAATTTCGGAAAAAGTTATTTTTTGCTTTGTAGTGTTTTGCTTTAGAAGTTGGTTATTTTTACCTCATATTTAATCTGCCTAGCCTTTTCCCAATTATATTGGGGTCGGCTTTCAGTCTTACCTGATTCAGCTGAGTGCTAGTGTTTTACATGTAGCGACTGCCTATCTGACCTCCACAACACATACACAGGTAACACAGTACCCCTTGGCAAGACTGGTGTCAGATCTCAAGCTTCCGACTTCTCGTAACGACTGAAAAAGATCTTCAAATGACAGACGGGACCAACGGCTTAACGTGGGGTGTGTGCTTTCCGAGGCACGGAGGAAACTTGGTATGTTGAACTGATCACCCACCCACGGACCGACCTCGTCAAGCGTTGCTTAACCTTGATGATCGACCAGTGCGGCTGTTATTATTTAGCCGCGAGTTCCTCAGTTGTAATGAAAAAGTAGTTTTAGTACCTCATATTACCATGAAAATCATATATAGTCAGAGTACATCATTTCAGCCGAAAGACGTCCACTGCTGGACATAGGCCTCCCCCAGGCGTCGCCACATTGACCGATCCCGTGCGTCTCGCATCCAGCGCCTTCCCGCAACCTTAACCAGGTCATCGGTCCACCTAGTGGGAGGCCTTCCAACGTATCGTCTTCCAGTTCGCGGTCGCCACTCCAGAACTTTTCGGCCCCATCGGCCATCCGTTCTGCGAGCAATGTGCCCTGCCCACTGCCACTTAAGTTTGGCAATTCTTCGGGCTATGTCGGTAACTTTGGTTCTCCTGCGGATATCATCATTTCTGACCTGATCACGCAAGGAAATTCCGAGCATAGCCCTCTCCATTGCCCTTTGGGTGACTTTAAGCTTTCTGATAAGGCCCATTGTGAGCGACCACGTCTCGGTCCCATAGGTGATCACTGGCAACACACACTGGTCATAGACTTTTGTCTTGAGACTCTGCGGTAAATTGGACGAGAAGATACCACGCAACTTCCCGAACGCCGCCCAGCCGAGTCGGATTCGACGGTTGACCTCTTTCTCGAAGTTGGACCTACCCAACTGGACCGTTTGTCCCAGGTAAACATAATCGTCTACAACTTCAAGTGTAGAGTCTCCGATCTTGATAGGAGTGGGTGTTACATGGGCGTTCACCATGACCTTGGTTTTGTCCATGTTCATTTTAAGACCCACTCTTTCGGAAGCTCTACTAAGGTCATCGAGCATTTTACTGAGGCTCTCCATGGTCTCAGCCATTATCACTATGTCGTCGGCAAACCGAAGGTGAGTGATGTACTCGCCATTAACGTTGATGCCAAGCCCCTTCCAGTCCAGAACCTTGAAGACGTCCTCCAGCGCAGCAGTGAACAGTTTCGGAGAAATTACGTCTCCCTGTCTTACGCCGCGCTGGAGAAGGATAGGTTTGGAGGTCTGATCCTGAAGACGGACTGACATGTTGGCGTTTTTGTACAGACACTTCAACACCTCAATGTACCGGTAGTCGATCTGGCACCGTTGGAGAGACTGTAGTACAGCCCAAGTCTCGATCGAATCGAAGGCTTTCTCGTAGTCCACAAACGCTAAACAGAGAGGCAAGTTATACTCTTCGGTCTTCTGTATAACCTGCCGCAGCGTATGTATGTGGTCTACGGTGCTAAAGCCTTTTCGGAATCCGGCTTGTTCGGGAGGCTGGAAATCGTCAAACCTGCGCGCGAGACGATTCGTGATGACTCTTGAAAACAACTTGTAAACATGGCTAAGAAGCGAGATGGGCCTATAGTTCTTCAGCCGGGCATTGTCGCCCTTCTTGAAGAAGAGTACCACCACACCCCTGCACCATGCCTGTGGCGTTTTGCCCTCGAGTATGACGGAATCAAAAAGCTTCTGAAGGGCCTTGAGGACCGGTTTTCCACCCGCCTTCAGGAGTTCAGCCGTGATTCCGTCATCACCCGGCACCTGGTTGTTTTTAAGCTGTTTCAGAAACATCCTAATCTCGTACAGGCTGACGTCCGGGATATCTTCGGTATAGTGTCGGGTCAATCTAGCTCTTGGGTCGTTTGCTAGATTCGCAACGGGTTTACTGGTTGACGTGTACAACTGCCAGAGAACATCTCATTTCAATTCCAATAAACCCAAACTCGACTAGTACATTGTTTTACTACGACGTTCCAGTGCCTAACTTCCGCCATCATCAGATCAAATCGATGGTACCATTTTCATCAGTACCATTTATTTATATGTATTTGCTTCATCATAGTCGCTTAACCATTCGAGATATATTACACCCATGACATACTAATTACGGAGTTGCAGTGGCAATCTGTGGTCTTCTTCATCAGTTCCATTTTACTAAATGATACCTTTGAGTGCAAATGCTTGCCATGTTATTGAAAATACCAAAATCGCTATATGTTGCATTGAATTTGCATTGGATCTCTTCATCAGATTTTGACTTGGTGATAATGGGACCACTTCGAGAGTATACCCTTTCAAACAAAAAAGAATTTAGCAAATCCGTCTCTATAGGACGGAGTTAAGCCCGAACACACATAAAAAAACCGGCCAAGTGCGAGTCAGACTCGTGCACGAAAGGTTCCGTACTTGGTAAATTGCGATTTACGATTAATGACGTATTAAAAAAAAAACTTTTTCGGTGTAAGTTTACATCATATATTTTTTTTAGTTTTATCATTCTCTTATTTTAGAAGTTATAGGGGGGGGGGGGTTATATATTTTACTAATTTGGAAGTGTCTCGCGCAAACTATTCAGTTTAGAAAAAAATATATTAGAAACCTCAATATCATTTTTGAAGACCTATCCATAGATAGATACCCCCCATACTTATGGGTTTGATGATGGTTTTGAGAACCCCCAAACATTATTGTTTTTTTTTCTATTTTTGTGTGAAAATCTTAATGCGGTTCACAAAATACATCTACTTACCAAGTTTCAACAGCATAGTTCTTATAGTTTCGGAAAAAAAGTGGCTGTGACATATGGACGGACAGACCGACAGACATGACGAATCCTTATGGGTTCCGTTTTTTGCCATTTGGCTACCAAACCCTAAAAAGTAGAAAAATACAAACTGAGAACCTCCTCCTTTTTGGGAAGTTGGTTAAAAAAGGAGACGTTTCTCAATTCAGCTGTTGATGAATGAATTTTTATTTTTTGATCGATCAAAATTTATATTTGTCAATGATTTTACCACTGTACCGGTTGAAAAAGCTGTCTATCTATCTACTTATATTGAAAAGGTTCTTGTTACATAAGTGAAGTCTAAGTGAATTCCAAAATAATTCAAATTATTATGAAACCGATAACCTGTCACATCCGATAACACCAGGCCAAACCGAAGCCAACCTTAATTAAGAACAACCCAAGACTTATGACGAAGACCTTCCTTAAACATCTTCCTACACCGTTTCATTTGTTTTAAAGTTATTGCTTAAGGCTGTTCAGTAACCCATTAAGTCCCTATCGTAACGAAACGAGTATATTATTAGAATTCATAGTTATTGGAGGTAATACCATTACTGATAACTCGATCGGGGGCTATTGGGACCTACTTGGGAGTTAGCAACAAAGGGTAATAAAGGGCCGTCTTGTAACTGTTCCGTAGCATTTGAAAGTTACTACCTAACAGTCAAACGGTATTCATGATGGCAACTCAATTAAAAAGTTAAGTCTACCTGACTGAAGTTGGACTGACTAGGAAAGTACATTAGGATGTAGCGGGTAAAAGTATCGTAATATATTGCTGGAGTTAGAATGCATGCTAATTCTGGCATTGACTAAATTTATAATTATGTCCGTACCATTTAAGTATTTTGATCCTGGTCTTATTGGTGGTTAAACTCTCAGTCATATAACAAGTCATAGGACATTTAAAAGGAATTTTAGTCACTAGCGTGAAAGTATTTTTCATATTTCAAGCTACTAGGCCTCATGGTGGTCAATAGTTGGATAATGATTCGGGGATTAAGGCTTGCCAGAATAACAGACTGAATTGTTATTTAGTTTTGGAATTTTATTTGAATTGAAGCTAATCCTGTAAAAACTGATATTCAGTTGTATCCGGTTATACTGGGTGCTCACCCCAACGTATTAAAAAAGCGAGGCAGGAGCTGATCTTGAAAGAATCCACCTCCTTCACTCACATACCACGCCAATTTATACCCAAGTGCTTAATTTAAAATTATCTAAGGTTTATTTGGTACAATCCCACCTCACTATTTCCAATCCACTGACTGCAACTCCTGAAAGCCATAATCAACAGTGGCGACCACCAGAAAAGCGCCGAGGCAATGAAGCAGCTCGACGAAGTCCCGGCGAATGAATTTAACTGTCTTGGATCTCGGAACGAAATTAATCAGAAAAGAATAACAGAGGAGTATGAAGAGAAGACCGATGACCGATGACCTGGTGAAGGTTGCGGGGATTCGCTGGATGCGGGACGCACGGGACCGGTCAATGTGACGACACTTGGTAGAGGCCTATTTCCAGCAGTGGGCGTCTTTCAGCTGATATGTTGATGATGATGAAAAGAAGTGAAATAAAATTTTCAATTGTCTTTATTCCAAGCAGGAGACAGAACAAACAAGGCCAATAGGCACAAATGTCCTTTACATCTGGGTCAAGTAAAACTTTCTGAGCTGTTATATATGATTCCAATAATAGGTGTGGCAAAAATGCTTGAACGCACGGAAATTTGTTTTAGTATCTACAAGGTCTGTATAGGTACCTAGTAAACAACCCCAAGATGCAGCGTGTACATTATCCAATATAATATTGCGTATAAGGTTTATCGTTAAATTGTACAAAATAAAAATAAGTTCCTCCAGTCTAACAGCATTCAGCTGGATACCCCTATCTTACCTCCACAATCCTTTAAATGGGTATATCTGTTGTACATGTGTCAATACTGGTTTTAGATTTAAGGCTTCAAACAACCCGATACGACAAATGACAGCCGGTACCAACAGCTTAACCTGCTTTCCGAGGCCCGGAGGAGTCTCGGTATGTCCAGAATGGTCACCCATCCACGGACCGACCTTGGCAAGCATTGCTTAACCTCGGAGATCGATCCGTGTAGCTGTTATTACTTTGTTCATACCAAACATCAATCGTCTTCCTTTGGAAGGCCTCCCACTAGTTTTTTTTTTTCTTTTTTGATAAAATCGTTTCCCCGCACCAGGAATTTCTTCCTGTATCGTGGGCACGCTTACAAACATATCAACTCACATACACAACACCCAGAGACGGAACAACAATCTGTAGTTCATACAAATATTTGTTCCGTGCGGGAATCGAACCCGCGACACGCAGCGCAGTCAATCGCTCAACCACTGTGCCAACCGTGCGCCCAATTGTTTTATTTATTTTATTTTAGTGTAATTTAAGTTAACTTTTTTATGTTACCGATCACGTTTAAAAAATGTTTCATGATTTCAAGATACCGATACTGGAAATATGAAATAACGTAAGGGACATTTTCTCGAAAATGAGTTATATATATCGTTGAATTCGAAATTTCTTGCTCTATCGATTGGTATACTTAAAATCCCGATATCTCGAAAAAAAAGTCCCTTACATCACATATTTTCCGTAGGCCTAGGACCCTTTTTTTCTAGAAACTAGCTGTATATGACAATTCAAATTAATATTTGTATAAAAACTAATGTAAGTCTCGTTACTCACAGTAATTGGTATTTACATTTAAACAAAATCGTTAACATTTTACAACAGGTCACATAAGTTATTCCATAATTTTAGATGTTTTAGTATTGTCTTATACATTAAGTGTTCCCTGAGAAGGTACAAGTACCATGTCCCTTACATTAAACTGTGATTCAAATTATCATAATCATATTGGTCCTTACGTTAATTTGTCAGCATCGAAAATAAATTGACATGTCCTTTACGTCACACTGGACTGCGTGATCCGTACAATTCCTTAAAACTTATCTAAACGAATATTATTAAGCGTCTCTATCACACTCACAAAACGATGCAGCTTGTCTGAGCTAGATAGAAATACGGATTTTGTGTGTCCTTTCCGTCTAAAATTACGTTTTTAGACGATGGTATTCAACATCTAATTATTTTTTAACAGGTTCTTCTGCAAACCATGAAAAACATAGAAAAATCCATTGGAAAGTATAAAAGAGAATAGCGATACAGAAATGGAGACTTTACCAACGAAAGCAAACTTCGTTATCCCGAATAGTAGTAATGAGATCAGTATAGAAAATGATATGGGATATGAAATTATAAATACATCAACTCTTTCTCTATCTCGATCACATTAATTTTTCAAAGAAAATCGTTTTGGTTCTTTTTTTTTGATGGAAAATCTAAAATAAAATAAAATATCAAATAGTGCCCGTGTGTCACTGGAATACCCTATTCATACAAATCAGATTAATGAATAGTTTATGAATAATTGAAAAGGATCTTGATGATTGGATCTTTTCATATCCAATCATTCCAAGCAATGAACATCAACAGGATAAAGCAGATGTTAATACCATTATCTTATCTCATTCCTTACTTTCAATATCTGTGTACTTCACACGCTAGGAATCTGCGTCCACCTGATAATCTTCTCTTGCTCTGTCCTTCACATACTTTTGATTTTATCCATTCTTCCTTTCATATTCAGTCCATTCTTCTCTGGAATGCGCTTCCTCTCGATATCAGGACGGCCACCAATCAATATGCATTTAAGCGGAAGTTGCGGCATTATTTTCTACACCATTTAAATTAGTCGTCTCAATCACCTTTCTATTAATTTATATTTGTATATATATATGTATATATATATAAATAAGTAGAAAAATGCTTTTTTTTATTATAGATAGGCTCGCGCTTGACCACTATCTCACCTGATGGTAAACGATGATGTGGTCGACGGTGTAACACGCTTGCCTAGAAGTAACCTATTCACTCTTGACTTAAAGACCACGAGGTTGTAGCTATCCGGAAGCACAGACTCCGGCAGGTAATTCCACTCCTTAGCTGTACGCATAATGAAAGTATTTCCATAACGTTTAGTGCGTATGGGTGGTATGTCCACCATGTACTGATGGTGCATCGCCGTACGTCTTGTAATCCAATGATGAAACGGGCTAGGCGGAATTAGATCATGCAATTCCATCGCACACTCTCCGAAATGTAACCGATAAAAACTGACAAGCTGGCAACTCGACGACGATGTTCAAGGCTCTGGAGCTTTGACTCGACCAGTGCCGATGAGCCTCTTGGCCCGTTTTCCGATCGACTCTAGTGCATCAAGCTGGTATTTGGCAGATCAGTCCCAGAGATGAGGACAGTATTCCATGCAAGATCTAACTTGCGCTTGATACAACTTCAGCAGCTGTTCTGGCATGAAGTACCACCTCACAAGGATTCATCATTCACCTTCGCAAGGATCCCCAACTCTTTGGCAGCCTGTTGAGCTTTTGCTTCAATGTATGGGCCAAAATTGAGTGTCGATGTCAACGTTACGCCAAGAAGCTCAAGATGATCCGTTATCGGTACGCTTACACCTCGAAAAGTTGGAGCCGGGTGAAATTGGCTCGTTTTCGCGGAGAAGAGACACGCCTGTGTTTTTGCGGCATTGAACTTGACCAGATTGGCATCTCCCCATTCGGAGAATGGCTCCAAGGACAAGCTTAACCGCTCCACCATGGCCTCACGGAGAGACCGGATCTGAGGCCCAGTAGCCCGTGCGTTGGTCAAGTATCTTTTAGCAACAGTGCTGTCATACCAAAAGGTGCCGGGTTTTAGCAGTTCATTTATGTGCAGCAAAAATAATGTCGCCGAGAGTACCGAGTACCCATGAGGGACCTCGGCATTAATATCCAATAGGGCCGAAGGACAGCCGTCGATAACTACTACAATGGACAGACCCCTCAGGAAGTCTGCAATCCAGTCACACAGACCACCGGGCAGACCGAATGAAGGAAGCTTACCAATAAGGCTTTCGTACCAGATCCTATCAGAAGCCTTCAAAATGTCGAGAAAGACGGCAAGCGCTTCCGTATGCCTCTCGATGGCCTCACTCCAGATGTGAATCGTATACGCTAGAAGATCCAGTATAACTCCAAGCATTATACATCAACAGGATAAAGACGCGGCTCCTGAGATAGCGTTAACACTAATATCGCTTGACAATCATTTTCCAATTACACTACCACACAATACACAAAATTAGGCAGTATCATTTCAATGCAATGTGAATTAAATAGATCATAGAATGACTTCAGAAGCCCCTGCTTCTGAAGTAATGCCTATTCTTAATTGACCAGCCAACATGCTTATTTTGTAACCAGTTGCATATTTTTTTCATTTGTTTCAGGAAGATGATATTTTAGGAAATGAAGATCTAGATGATTTAGAAATTTTATGTCTCACGACGTTTTTCTTTGGTAAGACCAAAGAAAAACGTCGTGTGACATCAAAATTTACAAAATCATGCATGGATTTTAAATTTGACGAAAGACAAAACAATTTTTCTTCAACAAGCTTAGCCCTTTGGTCAGAAAATGAAGAATTTTCAGACAGTTCAGTTGATAATAAGAAAAACAAATCAAGAAGGAGGAAAAATAAAGCCATAAAAACAAATAGTAACAAAAGTCAAGAAGATGTAGTCATCATTTCAGCCGAAAGACATCCACTGCTGGACATAGGCCTCCTGCAGGCGTCGAAAATGAAAGAAGAAAAGAAAGAAGATGATGAAGAAGAAGATGTAGTACCGAAGAAAAAAACAAAACCAGAAAAAGGCATAACTATAAACTATATGGTATAAACATTAACATTAGAAGCGGGCTATTTACTATGTTTACTGTTTGTTAGTGACCATAACAGTTTAAAAACCAGAAAAAGGCATAACTATAAACTATATGGTATAAACATTAACATTAGAAGCGGGCTATTTACTATGTTTACTGTTTGTTAGTGACCATAACAGTTTAAAAACTTATGTATGGCATAGGCATAGTAGTTCACGAATGTTAGAAATTATATGTTTATATTTTTTTAACAGCATAAGCATAATATATGGTACAACATTAAGAGACCTTTACTTTGAAAAACTGTAAATGTTTATTTCCTTTAATGTCCCTTACATCAATGCTGTTCATTTACAACAATAATTTTAGTAACGTATATCAGCCGTGTTCATAATTATTTAACGTAAGGGATATGCTATCTTTAAAACTTTAGGCTTTATTGGTTTGTTGCTATTATAGCTTCAAAGAATGAAGAAATCTAAGAAACTTTTTCCTAGACACTTTTTATATAAAACATATAGTTAAAAAATTATAGTCAGTTTTGTAAGAATTATATCTTATTTTTGCTCTCCTGAAAACCTTAGTTTTGTCCCTTACGTTATTTCATATTTCCAGTATCGATACAGGCTTGCCTAGTTTGTGGCCAATGCTAAAACTTTTTGATTAAATAAATTTGAATTTTGATTTTGAATTTGAGTCTTGTAAGGGCAATAGCGTTCGCACCAAGCGACCGTTCTCGACTCATTCTTATCGCTTCAACTTTACTTTGTTTCTGCATTATTTCATTTTCGTGCTGTATTTCTTGAATGTAAGTTTTAATTTTCCTTTGTTTTAGTAGATTGTTCGTTCGTTGTAAAGAATTTTGTGCAAAATCTGTTTTTTTTTTTTTGGCGAAATATTAACGCATTTTTTTGTAAAACACACAAAGCTCCTTTTCGGCTTCGCCGCATTGAGGTAAAAATATCAGGTGTAACAAAACGTATAGAAGAAACCGAAAGAAAGTTCTAATTACATAAAACAAATTTTAAAACTTGAAATGTAATTTACATTCTGGTAAAATATATTTATTAGGTATTCGTGGGTGAAGAAAATCTTTAAAAAAAAATTAAAACAGAATTTCTATTTGAACAAAAACACTTAATATTCCAACTCGAGTACTAAAACAACATATTATTTAATAGTGCTGTTAGAAACTACTTGTTCTAGATTGGGACGTAACTAAGACCCGACCCAATCAAAGCCGGAGCTTAGTACAATGCGATTTAATTAAACTATCTCGGGTACATATTGCACCTGGCGTATGACATTAACGGCTAGTTAGAAAGATCTGCTATTAACTCGTTAGTTAAACGTTCAGTTAAAACGGTGGTTCTCGATGGAGGAGTCTGCTGTTTATATAGTAAGTACTAAGTACCTAGTGGTAGATTGGTTCATTGTCTTCAACAAGACTGTATTTTCGGAAATCGCATTTCGGATTATATCTGTAGTTGTTACAATGGCGATTGTTACTTTATCTTCCTACTATTGTTATAAACGTGAAATATTGTGAGGATGGATGGATGGATGTTACTCTTTCACGCAAAAATTACTGAACGGATTTTGATGAAAGTTTACAGAAATATAGCTTATACATCCGAATTACACATAAATATACCTATTGGGAGAAGTACTAACACCTGAGAGCAGTGGTTGCCCAAAGATAACGTCCTCGACTTACTGGTTACAGGTCGTGGTTTAGAACCTAGGCAGGCGCTTTACTTTGTGTAAATTATTTCATCACCACTGGGAGGAAACCGGCATGTCCTAGAACCAAAAGTTCGAAGACATGTGACATCCACCAACCCGCACTGGGCCCGCGTGGTGGATTACAGCCCATTCCCTCTCTCATAGAGAGGAGGCCTGTGTCGCAAGAGCGGGCACTTTAAATTATATGGTATATTATTTATGTGTGTATTTTATTATATTTATGTCTAAGTAATATTATTTATGATATTTTGTTCTTTGACAGCTCTCTATCCATCTCCTCTCGTTCAGTCCATCCAAAGATTGCCGGTATGAGATTTCCCAATGCAATAAGACCGCACATTGTACACTTGTTTTTATAAACGATTGTCCTGTACTTATTATGTTATGTACAATAAGTATTTATAATAAAAAATAATAAGAAATTTTATATTACCTAGGTATATTTCAAATAGTTTCAAAAGTGAAACAGAAGCTTTCGTTTGTAGAATATTTGAAGTTACCCACGTAAGTTAACTGTACGTGGGACACTCAGAAAGTTTTGCGAAACTAAAAAAAATTGTTCTATACGTACATATATTTTTATTAAATCTTTTCAAAGTACTTTCCACCAGCCTCTATACAAAGATTCATGCGCCTAAACCAGTTTTCAAAACACTTTTTCCAGTCCGCCGCAGACACCTCGTTTACAGCCTGCTCGAACGCAGCCAGCGCATCTTCCGGCGACGAAAATTGTATCCCTTTGAGCTGATTTTTTATTTTTGGGAATAAAAAGAAGTCACACGGTGCTAGATCAGGGCTGTAAGGAGGGTGACCCAGGAGTTTGACTGGCGTGCTGTCCAGGAAGTCCCTCGTTTTGAGTGCGGTGTGCGCAGGTGCATTGTCGTGGTGGAGCAGTAGCCCGCGGAGCCCTGTGTTTGGTCGCTTGTTGCTTATAACAGAGAAAACTTCTGGCAAACATTTGGTAGTATACCATTCGGCATTAATGCTTCTTTGATCCCGTAAGGGAATTGATACCAAGTGGCCAGTCAAATTAAAAAAGCTAGCGATCAAAATCTTACCCCCGCTTCTAGATCGCTTCACTTTGGTAGGCGTTGGCTCATTTTGAAACACCCAAACAGTCGACTGGCGCTTGGTTTCTGGGTCGTATTGATAAATCCAGGACTCATCACCTGTAACGATGTCGTAAACACGCCGAGACGAGCCTGCTTCAAATTTGTTAAGCATATCACGGCACCATTCCACCCGGGCCTGCTTCTGAGCATCGGTGAGGTTGTGCGGCACCCAGCGTGATACTATCCTCCTCACGCGAAGATGGCTGTGTAGAATCTCGTGAACGCTTCCCGATCCAATCTTCAATATGTGTTGAATCTCCTGATATGTAATTCGCCTATTGTCTTGGATTAAATTTTTCACTGCTAGCACGTTTTCTTCGGTAACAGCCGTCAAAGGGCGACCGCTTCTTTCGTCATCCCCCAAAGTTGGTCGACCGCGCTTGAATTCGTTATACCAACGATACACGGTTGCCTTGGAAGGGCTTTCATCCATGAATGCCATTTGAAGTCTATCGTACGATTCATCCGGTTTCAGGCGACACTTGAAATCGTATAAAATCATAGCTCTAAAATGTTCCCGGCGCAGATCCATATTTCAGTGAGACACAATACTTTGAATTAACTCGCAAAAAATGTGGAGGGAAATTTTGAAATTGGAACTTACTTATTTTTACTTATAAATAATCATATTTTCGAAAAACATTATAACTGGCCAGTCTCCCATATATAAAAACTTTTTTTCGCAATACTTTCTGAGGGGCCTGGTATACGTGTAAAGTTGAATTTACATTGAAATTCAATGGAAAATTCAAAATTGTTTCCGTAAAAGGATATTTTTTTAAACGTTTCCCCACACAAGGAATTTCTTCCTGTATCGTGGGTGCCTTTAGAAACATTGAAATTCACATACACGAGACACCCAGATCCGGAACAACCATCTGTAGGTCATACAAATATTTGTTCTGTGCAGGAATCGAACCCTCGACATGCAGCGCGCATCGTTCAATCACTACGTCAACCATGTCGTCAAATCAATTTATTTTTAAATAACCTCCCTTTGAAGTACACTAGAGGAGAACTCAATATCCGATAGATTTTAAGTTACCCGATGAGTCGTTACGGTAGTCAGAAACCATAAAATCAGACACCAGTCTTGCCAAAGGGTTAAATAATAACTGGGTCGTGGAGATCAGATAGGCAGACGCTCCATGTAATCACTGAATACGATAAGATTGGAAGCCAACATATTTGGGAACAAGCAAGGCAAATTGATTGATTTAGTTACCCGATTAGATTTTAATTAATCATAACCTTCGCGGTATCTTCTCGTACAACTTACCACAGTGCCTCAAGACGAATGTCGATAACCAGTGTCTATTGTCAGCGATTACTTACGGGATACAGACGTGGTTGCTCACAATGGGCCTCATTAGAAGGCTTCCAAAGAGCAATGGAGAGAGATATGCTCGGGGTTTCCTTGTGTGATATAATCAGAAATGAAGACATCCGCAAGAGAACCAAGTTTACCGACATATCCCGAAGAATTGCCAAACTTAAGTGGCAGTGGGCAGGGCACATTGCTAGCAGAACGGATGGCCGTTGGGGTTGAGAAGTTCTAGGTGGAGCGACAACCTGGTCAAGACCACGGATGCCGGTGGATGCGAAACGCACATGACCGATCAGTGTGGCGACGCTTGAGGGAGACTTGGATACCCGAGGTGCTAGCCCGTATTGTGTCCATTACGAAAGAACATATATAAAAGATACACAAAGAAGCGTGATTTCGTGTAAATCAACTTTAAACGGATATTAAAAATGTCGGTGGAATTGTTATAAATTCTCAATATGTCTGGTGAAGCTGGAAGATTTAGTACGGAATACATTATGAAAAATGTTTCGCTTAGTGTTCCTTTGTGCTCAAATAGGTATCTTTGAACGTATTCACGGTGAAATATGGACGATACGAAATGTTTTTAACGCTGTATAGAGAGTGGTTGAATTTGTATTTTTGTTTTGTTTTCAACATGTTAAAATCTGATGTATGATACTCGTAACGATAACTCATATTATGGACAAGTTACACATTATTCATGACACCACCAGAGGTGGCCACATCCACACACGAAAAAAAATATGATCAAAAAAGAAAATAGCACCCATAATATTTTTGTTATTCATAGGCTCGCGTTTGACGACTGTCTCACCTGATGGTAAACGATTTATGGTCGATGGTGAAGACGCTTGCCTAGAATTTCACTCTAGACTTTAAGATGAAAGTAAGGAGCAAATCCCCCTTTTTCTTCTGTACGTTAACTTTTGTGTAGATACAGGGATAAGAAAAGCGAGCGGCGCCGCGGCAGCGGCCGGCGAGCGCTACTTTCAAGTTTCTCGAAGATTTTTTTTTTTATTTTGTTTTCCTTAACTATTTTTGGATTAAATAATCATAATTTGGAGTTGGTTGTTTTAAGTTGGATCACAAGTTGTAAATTTTTGGTTCTACTTTCACGCTTAAATGCATTTATTTTTGGTGACTACTTGAACTGTGTCACTTTTTTTAAAATTTCGCTGCGCCGTTGTTGACAAAATAAAATAGCGAAAAAAAAATATCAATAGGTAGATTGTAGCACTCACTAAACTTCGGAAGCGCAAGCGAAATATCTCATTAATAAACATTGAGATAATATGTACTACGTACTACATTATTACCTCAATGTTAATATATTATTGTTTTAATACACACACAGAACAGAAAAAACGCCTTCTATACACATAACTTTCACAAAAAAATAAAGTATTTATATTTGTTTTGTTGACATTTTTGACATCTGGAATTAGAGTTAGGTTAGGTAATTTCAAATTTATATAAAAAAAAATGTATTCAAGTGTGACTAGTAAGTAGTAGCTACATGAAGAAGTTTTACTACCTAAAAATCATTTTTAATTCATCAAAATTAATTAGATGCTTATTATTATAGAAAAACAACAGTAATATATTTAATCTCCTGTTTTCAAGACAGACTGCGCTGATGTGCGCGACAACAAACAATTTAATGTTTAAAATAAATGTATTAATTAATAAATATATATTAATACATAACTCGTGTTGAACATGAGAGGTCCTACAGGCTTGAAAAACCCAGCCTTAAGTTTCAGCTTATTTTTCAGCGGATTTAATGCCGATTTTAATCCGCTGAAAATTAAGCTATATCTCAAAAATTATCTATTACATAAATGGATCAATATTTTAATTAGTTTAAATAGCAGACTTTAAAATTATATAAACGGACTGTTTTAATGAATATGTACTAATTAACTTAGCAAGATTTACAAACAGCAATATGAAATTAATTAGCTTTTTATGAACTCGCAGTCTATTGCCAACAAAGGAAAATGAAAAATCTTCATCTTCTAATAAAGTTGATCTCTTGTACACACTTAATATCCGAGATCCCACCGCAAAAATCTGCAGGTAGATTGCTTTGACAAATCTTGATTTTTATGAATTATACTTGATGGTAGAATAGATTACTGCAAACCCTGCAGTAATCTATTCTACCATCAAGTATAATTCATAAAAATCAAGATTTGTCTGGCCGCATCTAGCCTAGCAAATAGTAAATTGTATTTTTTTAAAGTTAGGAATTACACTACAGTTTTTTGTATTGTGGATTCGTATCAGTCAGCTCTCAGTTAGTCGCAATTTATAGGTGCCAGGTGAAGAGAGGAAAATATATACAAAAAATAATAATTGAAATAATGGTATAAACCGGCAAACTCTACCCAGAGGCTGTGGAGTGCATAACTGAAAGTTGGCAAAAAACAAATCCCCATTTTCTACATCACTCTCTTTCAAATGCCATTGGATTCACTTAAGACTTATATATCTGGGATTAATTATTTATCAAACTTTATTTACAACCTTTTTAATGAAGATAGTTGTGGCTAGATTATGCCAGGCAATCTGACAGCAATCTATTCTACTATTAAGTATGGGTGACTGAGCTCTGCTCGTGTGAAAATAGAGAAAAAGACGTTTTCTAAAAATCGATCTAGCTACGATTTATCGTCCCCGAAAATGAAAATCGTTGGAGCCGTTTCCAAAATTCATATTATGTATAGAAATACATACATTTATAAAAGAATTGCTCGTTTAAAAGTATTATTCATGAAAATTAAGTTTATCATCATCATCAACCCTTTTATTTGCCCACTGCTGGAACACAGGCCTCCTCTCTGTGAGAGGGAATGG
The DNA here is from genome assembly GCA_949775005.1 of Orthosia gothica. NCBI lineage: Eukaryota > Metazoa > Arthropoda > Insecta > Lepidoptera > Noctuidae > Orthosia > Orthosia gothica. The sequence goes on along the minus strand of OX459038.1, from coordinate 10,294,132 downwards.
GCCGTAGTGCATAAACCACCACGCGGGCCCAGTGTGGATGTCACATGTCTCAGAAGTTTTGATTCTAGGACATGCCGGTTTCCTCACGATGTTTTCCTTCATCGTTTTGAGAGGTGATGAAATAATTTACCCAAAGTAAAGCGCCTACCTGCTTTCGAACCCGCGACCTACAACTTGATGTCTTGGCCTTTACCACTGTGCCACTATTGCTCCTTGAAAATTAAGTAGCAGATTTTTGCAATGGGATCTTAGGCTACTATAAGATCACAGAGAGAGTTTGTTAGTATTATACTTAGACTAGAACAATCGGCTTCAGGCTTCATTTCATCGAGTAATTTGTTGAACTTCTAATTAGTAATAAGAGCTTTTGGTTTAACGTACACCTATGTTATTAGACGATTCATTAAGGCTGAACTTTGCTATGAAAACTAAGCCTGTAATTATGTCTCTGAAGGCCCAATCTGTATAAACAAGATATTTAGGTGAACAAGATCTTCTCGGGTTTCACAAACATAAGAGTTGACTTTCTTTTATTTATCTTATTACTGGTTTATCTATTATAATATACATGAGTTGATAGCCGGAGTGCGTGTATGACGTGTGAAAATAAACGAAACATAGTATGTAAGGATTGTAGCAGGTGCGGTTCTGTAGTTTCTGCGTACCCCCGTAGGAAAAATGGTGTGAGGTTATGGACATCTACACTAACATTATGAAGAGGAAAGATTTGATTGTTTGTAATGGATGAACTCAAAAACTACTTAACTGATTGAGAGGCTGCAGAGAGAGACATAACACACCGCTCTGCTCGAGGGTTTCAATCAGGAACTCTTACTAGGGCTCTATACCCAAGCAATTCATTTGTGACATAAAATACAGAATCCAACTACACGAGGAGAACCGCTGCAAGACGGATCTTCACAGACGGATCCAAAAGAAATAGCAGGTTCTGTGCCCCTCCTCCCCTCCTCAGAGCGAAGCCTTTCTTGATTATATTTTGCAGAAATTATTTCTCTCTTCATTATGAATAAAATGCTGAATAGTTAATACGATCTGTCGAAGTTGAACTGTATTCGAATTATTATACGAATTTCTGAGGACACTCAGTTCAAGATGTATACCGGTTTGACTATTCCGAAACGTCGTGAACGCATTGACGTCCTTGTTTTGCGCTATCAGTTAGTACAATATGTCAACCCTCGATATTAAGATCATTTGGTGAACAAGACAGTTGACAACATTATCAATTAGTAGCAATGTCGCCTCATACTATATCTACTATTTCGGCAAACAACAACGCTATTCTAGGGGTTAATTGGTATCGGGTCATTGCTGCTAAATTATTATTCCTTCATTGGAATATTTACAGTTGTCAAAATAGAGCGATATATATTTGGAACTACTCACTAAAATAAGAGTATTTTGCGTTGTTGGTGACAGAGAATAGGTTTATAATAATAACCTAATTATGCCAACGATATGCATACTTTTTAATAGCTATTTTGGGCAAATGTTTCCGTGACATGATGTCACAATAAAATAATATGGAACAGACTAATAGAGTACTGTTATCTCTAACTAATATTTCAGGTACATAGTTAGCATAATTAGAACTGAAATTATTCGGTAACTATCTTCTGTTCACAGTTTCACCCGCGTGAATATCGGAAATTATCCAAAGGGAAGATATTAACACAACATACCGATAATCACGTAGTCAATAGCGTTCAGACGTGTCCGCTCTTTGCTTGGAGTTTTTCGTCCGATATTGAATATGCAGTAGGCTTGTTCTTACTCGGACATTAAATGGAACGCTCCGAACTAGTACAATCGTTGAAATGAACTAGGTTCGGTCTTCTAGTACTATTAGTTAATTTTAGTTACCCGTTCATTAAGATATTCTTGTGCGCCGGGTCGGTCATCGAGATCGTACGTAGACAGAGCAAACTGTACTAGTTCGTCGTTCATCAGTTATCACGCTCGCGCGCACGCTTCTCAAATCTCTCAACTCGTTCACTCGCTCAGGCTCAGACAATCGTAGTTCGTACCGTACTAATTCGTTCTGAGTCAGCACTCGAGCGATCCGATGTCGCTTGGATCACTGTACTAGATGAACGATTTAAACGACCGAAACAGAATAAATAGTTCGTTCTCGTTCATCTAAAGGAATTGCTTCCTAATAGTACATAGTACATGTACTACACAAGCCTAATATGCAGGTCACATGAGTGTCCTCATATTACTTACATACACATAACAGAGCAGCAAATCTGAATCACAATTAGGAGCCCAGAAATGCAGTCACTGGGACCGAAACTGGCTAGATGGCTTCATCAGTACTATATAAAGTATGGGGCGTACAAAATATGAACCAATCTAAATCATTTCACTTGTGTATTTATCCAAATCCTTTTAGCTATTGAGGTGTGGGGTGTGATTCATTAAAAAAGATCCAAATGAATGTACCACAATGTAATAATCCTACATTTTTACATTGGCGTATCAGGCAATCAATCCGTTTATTCAGCGTATATTATTTAACAGAGACTAGTTTTTACGGTGAAGTGCAGGATAGGCCCAAAAACACGTTGGATCCGAACTCTGTAGTTAGGTTTACGTTTGCAAAAATCCTATCCGTCGCAGTCAGCTTCAAAGGATACTCTTTTTTACATTGTTAACAGTGTTAGACCATCAATAAAATACCAAATGCATACACAAAATTGAGTGTGTTAGGCAAAGTAAAAAAAAAAAAGGTAAGATAGCATACATAGTCACGAGAAAAACATAAAAACCCAAACCACACTCGATTCAATCTTTAAAAAATACACGAAGTCTGCACGGACATAGTCGCGGGCAAAACTTTGTTTTGTCTTTGGAATTGTAGTGTATGTAGATATCAATATATCGCGCTACAAAACGATACCAGTATTGTGAGTCGACGCCTCGGGCGCACGTGCCGCTCGGTTATAAATACCGGTCCGAGTGGTGGGGCGGGCAGTTGATATCGAACTGTTGGCTTGTGCAGTAGTGCGTTAGCGAGTCGGCGAGTCTAACTTCTAACCAGTGAATAGGCATACATTACATTGGCGACGAGGAGAAAACCGTGAGTTTTACATTATATATAAAAAAAAAAAAAAAAAAAAAAACTAAGTGTAGATAAACAACAAAGTAATAAAGACCATTATTCATGATTGAGATTTCTCCGTGCCTAGGAACCGACCCCGACCTCATCGTGGTTGGGGGAGGGCTGGATAGATTGATTGATCCATGTGTACACGAAAAAGAGAATAACATTTGTTTTGAAGGTAGATTGAAATAAAGTTGTTATTTTTCTTCAAATATGAAGAACATAAAGACTTTGTTATATAGTCTTCTACAGGTCCACATCGGAAGGAAATGTAAAAAATATTGTTACAATTCAAAAAGTCAATTATTGAATAATACGTCACAAAATTTTTGGAACCAAAAAATGGTTCGATATTGTTTTTTAGTGATTACACAACAATGCCGTACTTCATTCAAGAAAATGATAATTCCAAATGAAATGATAAGTTTTGAGGTTATTGTGTTGATCATTGAATTGGAAGTGGTTATACCTAGCACTAAAACTAGGTAATTCAGACATGCCTAGTACAAAGCCAGTACGTAATACATTTCTTACTGACGGTAATAGTTTCAACATTTTGTTCAAGGATGAGATATCCCTTGTGAAGGAATGCAGAACTGTCATTTTAAGTGTCAGAGCGAGTTAGTAATATAACGAATAAGTACGCTCACGATCGCATACAAAGGATGCCTCTAAGTAGTGCTCCTAACGAGTTAAACGTAGAAAACAGTGAGGAGAGTTCCTCCACCGCGCTGGAGAGCACATACCGTGGCTATTAGGTCGCACTTTACGCACTTGTCTGTAGTCGTACCTGCAATTCACTTGTGAGTTGTTGAGGGGGCTATGGGCAGCTGGTCTCAAAGGAGACTATCGTTGTATTGGTTTTGTAATAACCTAGAAGTCGTAGGAATAGAATCATGAATCATCCTAGAATCACAATATCACCAAAGGCACGAAAACCCAGCTCATACGGGCACTTGTGTTCCCCATATTTCTATACGCAGTCGAGACCTGGATGCTGAAATAAACTGAGAGGAAATGAAAAGACGCTCTGGAAATGTGGTGCTGGAGAAAATGCTTGGAGTGTCGTGGACTGAGTTTCGCACTAATATATCCATCCATCGGCTATAGTCCAAGCTCGAGTACTTCAGTTCTTTGGACACGTGTCCCGACGATGCAACGACTCTATCGAGCGGCTTGTAGTTCAGGGTAGAGTGGAATGACCGAGAGAGCGCGGCAGGTCACCCATGCGATGGACAGACCAGATTAAGTCTGTAGTGGGTGGCCCATTGCATAAGTACACACGAATAACAGCCGATAGAGATGGTTAGGCAAATTATGGCAACTCGAATTCTCACTGCTACATGATGACCACGACCGCTCTGCCAAGAGTGTACCGACGAAGAAGAAGAAGTCGTAGACTCTATGTGAAGTGATGTGTGTTGGTCGTACCACTTGAGGTAATAACGATATGGGTGGCATGAGTGTCACTAGCTGCTGCAGCAGTCGTGCCAAGAGCGTTGTAATTATGATCTAAGCTGATACGGTTTCTGATCAATAACTGCTAAGGCTTAGAGGAACCTTTCGATATCGGTGATCGTTATACACTGAAAGCTTTAAATAGATGCGCTTGGAACTAAGAAGTATACACACTAACGGTTTAGAAAGATGATGGTGGGTCACGTAATCATGTTGCAGTCAATGTTGATTTCGATAATGATGATTGATGAGCAAACTGTAGAAGTTTGAGTAATTCAGTCTATCGGCCGTAGTGTATGTTCAACCGTACCAGTGGTTAAGCGTAGTCGTAGCCGTAAATCGGTATATCTTGAGGCAACACAAGTAGTCCGTAGGTGAGCGATATTGCTTTTAGTCCTGTCCGAGGTCTGGTCTAGATAGACCGTTGTGTGAGAGCAAAGCGATTGCTAAAATAATAAATCAAAGAGCACACAATTGCGGTAGAGTATACCTACTAGTCATTTAATTGACAAGCAGTAGAATATAGGTACTGGTCATTAAATTGACATACAGTAGAATATACCTACTGGTCATTAAATTTACAGGCAGTAGGATATAGCTACTGGTCATTAAATTGACAGGCAGTAGGATATAGCTACTGGTCATTAAATTGACAGGCAGTAGGATATAGCTACTGGTCATTAAATTGACAGGCAGTAGGATATACCTACTGGTCATTAAATTGACAGGCAGTAGGATATAGCTACTGGTCATTAAATTGACAGGCAGTAGGATATACCTACTGGTCATTAAATTGACAGGCAGTAGGATATACCTACTGGTCATTAAATTGACAGTCATCAGAGCATGACAGTGATAGCACTAGATTATACCTACTGGTCCTTAAATTGACAGTCATCAGAGCATGACAGTAATAGCAGTAGTTTATACCTACTGGTCATTAAATTGACAGTCATCAGAGAATGACAGTATTAGCAGTAGATTATACCTACTCGTCATTAAATTGACAGTCATCAGAAAATGACAGTAATAGCAGTAGATTATACCTACTGGTCATTAAATTGACAGTCATCAGAGAATGACAGTATTAGCAGTAGATTATACCTACTGGTCATTAAATTGACAGTCATCAGAGAATGACAGTAATAGCAGTAGATTATACCTGCTGGTCATTAAATTGATAGTCATCAGAGAATGACAGTATTAGCAGTAGATTATACCTACTGGCTTCAGAAAAAGAGCTAGCTGATCTGTTTTACAAAGAAGAATATGAGAGTGGACTGGTTGGATTAATAAGTCGAAGACAAAAGTCATGCTCACGGACATATCCGGTCAACTCTCTAGAACGAAAGAACTCGCGGACCTAGAATTTATCAGCGAGTTTATATACCTTGGATCGCTACTTCCTGACCGAGGAGGAACCGAAAGAGAGATCAGGAGAAGGACTCAAATGGCCAAAGCAGCGAAAGTAAGCTGACACATATTTGGCAGTACAGAAAGGTCAACAATGTGGTAAGATGAGACTAGTCTGGACACTGGTTTCTCGATATCCCTTTTCGGATCGGAGTCGTGGACGATTCGGGCAATAGAACGGAAAAGATTTGAGATGTCGTGGTGGCGAAGAATGCTCCGCATACCATGCACCGCCAAGAGAACGAACAAATCTATCCTTTATCAACTAGGCATAAAAGACAGACTCACCACGTTCTGCTATTTACTACACCAGCGCTGCTGCGGTATGCTGCTAGCCACTTTGGTCACATTTGCCCGTCGAGAACCAGACCATCTAGAGAATTTGGTGGGAAGGCGGATGGAAAAAACCTCGCGGCCGGTCACCTAACCGCTGGTCAGACCAGGTAACCGCTCTCACTGGACTCTCTGTTACAACCGCCCTAAGAGAAGCTGAGAACCAATTGAAGTGGTAGAACATCGTGCATTAAGCCCTGAGGGCCTTTCAGTGACGCACTTTCAGTAATGAAGAACGCGACCAAAAAAGAGATCCCTACTGGTGGTGAAGGAAAAGCATCAGGAGGAAACCGACATGTTAAGTCAGCAGCAGTGGTACTTATATGTACTGGGGTCCTCCATGGTATCAGCCATGACAGCTATATCATCGGTGAACCGAAGGTGAGTGATGTGCTCGCCATTGACGTCGATGCCTGTCGATGCCCTCTCCGGTCCGGAGCCTTGAAGGCGTCCTCCAGTGCAGCGGTGGACGGTTCCGGAGGTGTGGCGTCTCCCTGTTCTACACCTCGCTGCGGAGGGATGGGTTTCGGGGCCAGGTCGCATGTTGGAACTAGCGTAGTGGCGTTTTTGTGCAGGCGCTTCGGTGTACCGGTGGTCAATTTGGCGCGTTGGAGGGATTGCAGTGCAGCCCAAGTCTCGATCAAGTCGAGGACTTTCATGTGGTCCACAAACGCTGAGTGGAAAGGCAGGTTGTACTCTTCGGTCCTTAGCCTGCCGCAGCGTACGTGTGTGGTCTACGGTGCTGTTCGGAGGCCAGCTTCTTCGGGAGGCTCGAAGTCGTCGGGCCTGTGCGCGAGACTATTTCGTGTATTAATTTATTGGTTCCAGGTAACTAATTAATAACATGAGTTCTCAACTAACGTTAGAGTAATTCGATGGTGAGAGGTAACCTTCATCAGTAGGCCGAGATGGGAATCAGAAAATAGAATAGAAGAGGATGAGAAAGGTTAAAAGGGAACAATAAATTAAATCAATTAATGATTTTTTAAATATTATCGTGCTGTCATTTTGTTATGCCAGAGATGCCAATTAATTATTAATACAAATAAGAATTTGCTAAAAATCTTATTTATAATTCTGGTGACATACAACTGGTTAAAACAAGGAAGGGAATGTAGTGTATGTAGATATCAATATATCGCGCTGCAAAACGATACCAGTATTGTGAGTCGACGCCTCGGGCGCACGTGCCGCTCGGTTATAAATACCGGTCCGAGTGGTGGGGCGGGCAGTTGATATCGAACTGTTGGCCTGTGCGGTAGTGCGTTAGCGAGTCGGCGAGTCTAACTTCTAACCAGTGAATAGGCATACATTACAGGAATGATAAACGAAATCTTTTCAGAAGAAAAAGGTCAAATGTATTTTTGTACGCCTTCTAGATACTCACTCAAATTCTGACCTTTAAGAAAAAAATACTTAGATATATTTTTATTTTCAAAAAATCAAACTCGTTTAATTCAGGAGACTTGTTTTAAAAGAACCCTGATAGAACATCTAAAATGAAAACTTAGTTTGTGAAGTCAATTTTCTCGCTCAATCAAAATTCAAATGAAGTTTACACAAAATGAATGACTTAATTTCCTTTGCAATATCATTTCAAGTGAAACTTAACGAGCTTAAAATCGATGAAATACCTTTCAAGTAAAATCAGTAATATGTAATGCAAAACGAACATTTATTTTTATTCGCCAATTATTATTTAATGGTACTGAATGACTGAAGGAGCAAATAAAAAGGCTTCACGAGCTACAAAATAAAATACAAAAGATTATAAAATCGTATTAAAGTTGTTGGCACACTGGGTGATCATTAGGCCGGGATATACGAGTACCTCTACCCCCTTCCGCGGACTCGGTAAAAAAATAGCATCAATAACCCACTGGGATACTTAGCTTCTAACGACATTTTAATGCGATATTTCGTATCTGCTTAAAATATAGGTGACTCAACTTTTTTGTAAACACTTTCGAGTTTGGCATCGGTACAGATGTTTGTATAATTACTCGTAAAAATGGCAAATTACACATTCACAATAATATCGAAACGAAAATAATTTAGTAGAGGTACATTATTCAACATTTTGCTTTTTGGAATAACACTTTTTTAATGCCCGAAAGGTTTGCCGATTAGACCCAATTTAGAAAAGGCCAAATTGAAACAACTATATCGTAGTTATTTTATTTTCAGTAAAGTTATGACTTGAATGCTTATTACAATTCAAAACACCTACTCTTGTTAACTTCTATCTAGGCCAAGTACCTTCATTTTAGAAGTATATCTAGTTTAGAATTTTCTAACTCTATTTAACGCCTTTCAACTTCAGAACTTATTTATAACCTTATGAAACTATCTTCCTCACACCGTTTAAGTTATAATTACTTGAACATACCGCGGCTGCCAATAAAATCTAAGTTGCTGACATCAACCCGAACATGATACCACTTAATCTTGTCACACAATGAGAACTATGTCAAAGTGTCGGGGGCAGCCTATTGATAGTCTCATTTCCTGAAGAACATCGTAAATCCTCGCCACAGAAGAGATAGGAACAGAAGTCCTACAGCTTAAATGCGTAAGTGAGTTCAGCAGGGCAAAGGGTATGAGTCCTTGAAATATTATGACAAATTCCTTCTATTTTATTTCGGTATTGCCGAAAATTATTGGACTCTTTCGAAAAGAGTATTCTCACCAATGAAAGCGTCTAATATTTTTTGGCAATACCGAATATATAAATAGTGTAGTGTTATAAAATTAAAATAAAACTTTTTTAACTCAACGATAACGTATAATTTTGAATTAAAATAAAATACACCGAAGGTATAAAAATATTGAAAAAGGTAAAACACATTATGAAAAAAAATAAAGACGCAGTTGTCAATATCGTATTAATTATTCTAAATATTTAGTATTCAAAAACTTAACAGTGAAATTATGGCAAGCTGAATTCACGTGCTTAATCTTCAACGCAGTTGCAACCGGTTTAATGATGGCTTAAGCATACAAGTAAAGTACGATACCATAATGTGATATAAGTAAGGTAATAAAAGTTTTTAACTACGGAAATCTTGAAGGATAAACTACATTAAACATAAAGTAATATAAAAGTATGATAACATCCATTCGTCGGGAATCCACGCTGGATGAACAAAACAGCCTTCCGTAGAACCTCTCCCAAAAACTCAGGCCGTTTAAAAAAACATCTACGGAACCCGTTGAAAGATTTTCGGAATCCCGAAGACTGCAGGTACTCCAGAGGTCATTCGTTCCGTCCCGGCGGTAAAACCCGAAGTCGGCTCAACTCTGATATCAGTTCATTATGCACAAACCCTTGTCAACAACAAGTTTTTTTATGATAAGCTTGTCACCAGTCTTGGCAGGACCGCCCAGTCGCACTCCAGTTTGTCGCACGGCTACTGTGGAATGCCATGGTAGTGAAACGATAGTTGGTGTCTCTGACAGAGCTCAGTCACAGAGAGATGCGGTCCGCGAGCTCCAGCGCGCCCGTGGACTCGAATATCACGTACCCTCGGCCTAACGACAAGGAATGAGTTCCTGCCATTTCCACACAAGAACTGACATAGCCATGGTCATATTGTTGCTGGCCATTTTAAAACACACTTTTAAACAGTTACTATAAAATTACCAATAATTTATTTAGTAGATGATTTCAGAGCCAAACATTTTTTTATAAAATTTTATCTGTCAGTACGAGAAAAAATTGCTTTCTGTTTTCTTGACAATTTAAATTTGAAAATTTGAGTAATTGTCATTGCTTTGACAAAATAAAAAGTGGCTAAAGAAATAAATTGGATTTAAGAATGGGTCACGATACCCCTTGTATTGTGAAAATTCAGACCAGAGTTTGGGAAACACTGGTCTACAACTTCGAGTGTAGATTCTACGCTATTTATATGAATGGATGTTTCATGACCTTTGTTTTGTCCATGTTCATTTTAACCCCCCCCCCCTATTTTTGAAGCATACTGAGGACTTCAATCATTTTACTCAAGTCCTCCATAGATTGTTTTTGGTCACAGCCATGGCCACTATATCGTCGGCTAACCGAAGGTGAGTAATGTACTCGCCATTATCGTTGATGCCTAGCTCTCTCCAGTGCAGCAGTGAACAGTTTTGAAAAAATACGTCTTCCTGACTCACACCTCGCTGTAGAAGGATAGGTTTCGAGGTCTGGTTCTCAAGTCGGACTGACATGGTGATAGTCAATTTGGCACCGTTAGAGAGAGAGTGCAGTACAACTCAAGTCTCGATCAAATCTAAGACTTTCTCGTAGTCAACAAACGCTAACCAGAGAGACAGATTATACTTTTCGGTCTTCTATATAATCTACCGCATCATATGTAAAAGCCTTTTCGGAATTCGTCTTGTCCGGGAGGGAGGAATTTAAAGTAAGTGCTGTGCAGTTAATAATATATGTTTAGAGAAATAGAGTTGGTAGAATTGCTAGCATATACGGATGCATATTCATTTAGATAAGTATATTGATATTTTTTATTAAAAGTGTGATGTGTTAGCAATAACACTTTTTTATGTCCTATGTTCCTATAATAACAAATTTAAAGCTTTATTTGTAACGAACAATGTTTTTTCTTCATTTTTTATTGTAAAAAGCAAACCACTGATAATATATCTAAGACATGGCCACTCGTGAGGAAATCGGCATGTCCTAGAACCAAAAATTCGAAGACATGTGACATCCACCAACCCGCACTATGCCCGCGTGGTGGATTGCGGCACATTCACTCTCACAGAGAGGAGGCCTGTGTACCAGCAGTGGGGACGTTAATAGGCTGATGATGTGATGATGGCCACTCCGCTGCGACGGCGCTACTCGCCGTCGTCGAATTGGCAATCGGCGCTCATATCTAGTTTGCACTAGTTGTATGTCTCAAGTTGTTGTTGACATCATTTGATTTTATTAATCTTGATTGTGCAAGACATTTTATGATTTAATTGTATTATTTTTTTGACATTATTTTATAGTTTGATTGTACTTTTTTGTCTTTTTATTCTTTTGGGTTTTTCGTTTATGTATCAACCCTGATTTTTATGATCTTATTGTACTTTTGCGACATTTTTTTATATTTTTAATCTTGATTTTGCAAGACATTTTATGATTTTATTATATTTTCTTTGACATTATTTTAATTAACTAACCACAATTCTCTATGACATTTTATGATTTGATTATACCTCTGACATTTTTTTTACATATTTTTTTTTTAATTTGAACTTGATTGTTTATGATGTTTTTATGATTTGATAAGGATGACGATCTTTCGTTAGTTTTTTTTATTTTTTTGGTTTTCTGACATTCAATTACGATCAATTTATTGTTTTTGTTTAAAATTTGTAATCCAAATGTTCTTTATAACGATTTAATAAATATAAATAATTTTGTAAACTTTATATTTGTACGCCTCGATAGGCAAAACATGTATGTGCTGCAAATTAAGTCAACATCTTGCATGCATAAGGTATGTAAACACATGTTATAGCAAATAAATTATCTTTATCAAAGCGTTTTTGCGTTTTGTATGGATCTGACCTTCTGTACCTATCCATTTAGTGACTTCCGCTACACACGAGATCCGAACGGTCGGATATATTTTCCCTGTTTATTATGATGCATTCCTTATGTATAGCCTTACTTATGCTGAGTCTTGTTACAACTTCATTCTCGAAGTCGGGATCTTGGGATTGAAAAGAAATAAGTTTAGTAGTATAAAAAACTGGTTTATGGAAATATTTTTTGCTTTACGTGCTAAGTTTTGGCACAACCTTGTTGTTGAAAAATGGCTGTCTATAGAAAATTACAGATTAGATTATATGACTAACTGGGATGCAATTATTTGCCTTCTAAATTCAAGCTCTCATTCTATATGCCTAAGTAAACCGTAATAGGTATCAGGTCAGTTTTAAGACTGACAAACCAGATTGCTCCCCTTACACTGGTATTTTTAGCCAAAGATTATCCCTAGACCAATACTTCCCTACTGGGACCTCTTTCAGTCAATTTGTGACCGCAATAAGAATAATCATATTGTCATTAATTATTCATAATGCCGAACGTCCGTCTATCATTCACTTGACCTTCCTGACCACTGTCAGAAAGGAATCCTTGAAGATGGATAAGGGTTAAGTTAGGATAAACGAAAAGTTCTCACATTGGTTTGGTTGAGGATCTAAGAATAACGTTGAGCAGGTTATCTTAACCTCTTAACTGCTGGAATCGCAGATCCACGCGAGCCACAATAGCTTTTTAATTGTTTAGGTAATTACGGCATTCAAATGGTTAATGGAAAATATTATATCGTTACCTTTCTTCTTTTTCTTTCGTGTCGTATATCTTAAACTATAGTTTTAATTATTTAATTTATTAATCATTCAGATTTTGTCCAACCAGAGGCGCTAGACAAGTGAATTTTTTGCGAAAGGGACATTCTGCGAAAGCAACTTTTTGTGAAAGGGACATTTTGTGACTAGGGGTCATATTGCAACAGGGACATTCTGCGTCGAAGCCATTCTATCATCGAAAGAGTGGCGATAGCGATTCACAAATGGTAAAAATTGTATGGGATTGACAAGGGTTATATAAAAACCGGGTGATCGATCCTTAACATTATGATATTTCAACCATCGCCTTCGCTGACATCGAATGCCACTTGTCCAGAGCCCCAATATGTAGCTACTCGGACAGCTCTGTAATTCGCCACAAAAATTTGAAAGGTGCAGGCAGTCAGTTATAAAGGGCATGAACCATTACCTTTTATAACGACTGATATAAATCTGTAAATGTATAAATGAATATATTTATTAATTTGAATGCTATCAAATTTCGCGGTCGTAAGAGTAGTTTTGAATATAAATGTGACATTACACGAGTAGGGGAAGGACAAACGAAAAGTTGGACCGTGAGTAAGATGATGTGTCTGAGATGAGGCCTATTCAATTTGGTTTCGCCAGAGTGAAAGTCAAAAACTACACCAAAGGAAACAGGTTCCTTTGGTATAAATATACCCGGATAAAATGTATTATCTGTGTTAATCTTGGGAACAAACAACATCTTTGTGAGTGCGAGGTTCTGGACTGGAGAGGGCTAGGCATCTACCTCGATGGTGACTACATTAATCATCTTCGATTTGCCAACGATATAGTGGTAATAGCTGAGACTATAGAGGATCTCAGTGCAATGCTCGATGACCTCAGTAGAACTTCCAAAAGAAAATCGAAATACTTGTTTTGCTTAAAAGAATAACAAAAATCCATCCATCCTCACAAACTTTTACGTTAGTGTATATATAATAAGTAGTAGGATAGGGTAATGCTAATGACTGAAGTATGGATTCATGACAATAATATATCCTGCCTTAGAAAGGCTGATAACATTTCTAAATAAAAAAAACCGGCCAAGTGCGAGTCGGACTCGCGCACGAAGGGTTCCGTACTTGGTAAATTGCGGTTTACGATTTATGACGTATTAAAAAAAAACTACTTACTAGATCTCGTTCAAACCAATTTTCGCTGGTAGTTTACATAGTAATGTACATTATATATTTTTTTTAGTTTTATCATTGTCTTATTTTAGAAGTTACAGGGGGGGGACACACATTTTACCACTTTGGCAGAGTCTCTCGCGCAAACTATTCAGTTTAGAAAAAAATGATATTATAAACCTCAATATCATTTTTGAAGACCTATCCATAGATACCCCACACGTATGGGTCTGATGAAAAAAATTTTTATAGTTTTAGTTTCAAGTATGAGAACCACCAAAATTTATTGTTTTATTTTTATTTTTGTGTGAAAATCTTAATGCGGTTCACAGAATACATCTACTTACCAAGTTTCAACAGCATAGTTCTTATAGTTTCGGAATAAAGTGACTGTGACATACGGACGGACAGACAGACAGACAGACAGACCGACATGACGAATCTATAAGGGTTCCGTTTTTTGCCATTTGGCTACGGAACCCTAAAAAGGAAGTGCCCACGAACTCGCGATAGCTTTACCTAAATACACCAGACTAGGTAAAGCGTCCAATTAAATTCCATTAAACTAACATCAATAACAATAGGGTCCCCATTATGCTCTTACAGCAGAACTGTTTGCCCGTTTAGAACCAGGTCACGGGGAACAGTTTGTATAATACGACAGGGATTACGAAGAACGAGTAGAAACAAAAATATAGCGAATTAATGTAAATTGCCGCTCCTCGTATCGCTTGCGGGCAACGCCGTGGCGCGACCTAGTCGCGATTTAAACTGCCATCGATCTTTTGGTGTTTGTGAAGGTACTCGATTCTGAGAAATTGGATGCTTAAGTCTTGTCTGGATTATCGTTTTTGAGGTTGAGAAATGGGGCTTTTGAGAAAAACTTACTTTAATAAAAACCTTTATATTCAAGGTTAGTTTTTGAATAGGTATTCCAATATTTTACTGATGTGATTTTTCTGATATGTCTTGCTGTATTATGACCTTTTGATTTGAATAACAATGTTTTTCATAGGTTCAATAAATAGTAAAACTAGCTTTTCTAGTGGTTTCACAGGTCTGGTTTACCTGTGTTCCAAACATAAACATTTCAACCATTGTGGCCGTTGAAATATTTACATCTATTCACTCACACTTACTCAGAATAACATTATTTTGTTTTCAGTGCCATTGATAAAAGTCATTACAAATGCAGTCGTACTCTACCAAAACCAAAGTGTCTGAAGCTATTTTGTAGGAGAAGATTTCAAATCCAACTAGAATCTTTCCATACTTTTATGCCTTAGATTCCATGCTATAGATTAAATCAATTATGAACTATTGACCTTCTTCTTTAAAGAAATCTTAGACACTAGTCTTGGTAGAGTACGACTGCACTTTTGACCCTTGACTGTACTATTGTAAAACATGGTTCGATTCAAACTGTTGATCCACAATACTTAGAACTAAATATTGACGAAAAATAAAGTGCATACAACGTATGTAGAGTGCTCCAATATTTTCTAGAACTACTTCTTATTATCGTCCCAAATACACTAGCCAAAACATTTACAAGAAATTTGCACAATTTATCATACTTGCATCAATTTTTGTAATTGCATCTAAATCTTTACGATGGATGGAATAATGTATGGTGTAACGTTATGGTAGGTAATGGGCCATCAAATTGTCACTTCCGCCATATGATTTTCAGCTACATTAAGCATTATTCTTAACGTCCTGAAAAGATGTGGAGAACCACAAAAACGGTTTATGATGCTTCGAAATAATGTGACATGTGTGTAATGTGTATGTGTGTTCTTTTTTTTCGTGTATTCGTGGGAAACGCTCGCTTGTGGATTTCAAATATATCTATCTAGATGTACATAAAGTAAATTCCAGTCTGTTTTAATATTGAGTTGTGATTCTGACCTTTCTGACTCTGATTCGTACTCATCATAATCATTTCAGCCAAAAGACGTCCGCTGCTGGACATAAGCCTCCCCCAAGCGTCGCCAGATTGACCGGTCCCGTGCGTCCTGCAACCAGCGGATCCCCGCAACCTTTACCAGGTCATCGGTCTACCTGGTGGGAGGCTTTCCAACGCAACGTCTTCCGGTTCGCGGTCGCCACTCCAGAAATTTTCGGCCCCAACGACCATCTGATCCGATTCTGATCCGTACTGTAAAATAATAATTTGAAGAAATATGGTAACGCAGTGCAGTGAGCAATCCAATATTATGTACTAGGTTTTTCGCGCTGATTCGCTCCCTAGGCTATTAATATAGAAACCGTGTATTGTTTGGGATAAAGGCCTATGGAACTCAGCGATAGTGTAACTTTCTTTCAGTAAAAAAACTTTTAACAAAAAATTAAACCGACCGAAAGAAAGTTATTTTACGCAATTAATTGTTTTTTTTGGAAGTTGGTTGAATTTTTGTTTATTTTTCTCTTTTTGGTTTTGGTACCTTATATTACCATAAAAGTCATTTGTAGCCAGAAGTCTTCTCTTTACAATTATTCTAACAAGCCTACACCACTGAGATATATTGTTTTACTACGGAGTTCCAGTGCCTACCTTCTGGCTTCTATCTTCATCACCAGATCATTTTGATGTTACAATTTTCATTAGAACTATTTATTTAAATTTGCTTCATCACAGTCATTTTACTATTCGAGATTTCTTATACACATAACATACTTATCAGTAAGAAGTGTCAGCGGCCATCTGAGGTCTTCTGCGTTAGTTTCACTTCACCAAATGATGCTTTCTGAATGCAAATGCATGCCATGTTGATCAAAATACGAAAATCACATATGCAAGCCTATAAAATTTAAGGAGTTCCCTCGATTTCCATGAGATTTCCTCATCAGATCCTAACTTGGTGACAATGGGACCAAAATACAAACAAAAATTCAAAATCGGATCAAGTTACGGAGAAATCAGTGAATATACACAAAAAAAAAACATACATACAGCAGAACATGTTCTATGTTTCGTTTCTGTGTCGTGTTACTCCTCCTTTTTGGAGAGGTGGTTAAAAATCGCAAATCAAATTACGTTAAACCTCCAGGGTTTACCTCCCGTAAAAAAACAACCAACCTCTGCATAGTCTTAACTATTATACTAGTCTTAATTTATTACGTTTGCTCCTACGTGTTATGTACGATAACCTCTGGAACCAATACACCTTTTTGGAAAAAAAAAACACCATTTAAACGGATATTATTCCAGATGGTTATAGGATACAAATTATTATGACCCTTATCAAAGCCGGGACGGGCGGGCCACTAGTAATATAAATTTTTTTCATAAGGTGCTATTTTTATATGAAAACCAGTTTTTAATGAAAGTTTGATAACCAACAAGCCATCTTTTACACGATCTTGATTTGTAATAAGGTAGTTGACAAAAAATATCTCTATCTATCTTTAGTCCGAAAGTTAGATAACCTAAACATATTGGACATGTATTTTTCCTTTTGCCACGTAAACAAAAATTACGACGATACAGTGCGTTGAAATATCGTGTGACGTCACAGTGTGCTATACTTTATATTGACAAAGTGATATCACAAGCTCCCACTTTGATGCACTTTATCTTTGTAATTTTTTATTTATTTGTTAAAGCAAAAAATTGGGTCCAATATTATGTGATAATCTCACTGATGGACTAAATAGAATTATCATTTTTCTACCCAGGAAACATCACTCTTGTAAGACGTCTACTCAGCATCCTTTTCGCGGTATTTCTATTTTACATTTCTCGTTCATCACCTGCTAAGCTCTCTTTTAATGAAAATCCTGTTTTTCTCAGAACTTGTTTTCTCTAGCTGTTTTTAACCAAAAGGAAGCCTTTAATATTGTAAAAAATTTTCGGATATCATTTTACTAAGTCCGTTATTAATACAAAGTTTCAATCTGTTTTAAAATTAATTGCTTTCATTGACAGATTCAAAGCCGATCAGAATTCCTATCAAAAAGCGATTTTGTTAGCTTAATCCTCTCGCAGTTCGCAACTATCGCCTACCTATACAATATCTTTACTGGCACAAACCCTTTTAACAGTCACGGATCCGAGCCGTTAATGAACCGATCACTCAGTAGTTTCTTGATAACTCTATTTGTGAAGTTCACATCGAGATTAATCAAGAAAAAACATCAACCAATAGGAAGCCTTTGTGCTTCCTATTGGTACCCGGAGGTTGGAACCTGGTGATGTGAGACCACCATGCCTCATTAAAAACGTTAACCCGTAAGTCTTAATATCTTTCCGGTCGTGCCAAATTGTAGTCCCATCGCACTATGACAATTAACCCCTTTCGTTTTGCGCATGCACTTGTGCACTGTATTTGCTGCGCCTTTTTTTTTTTTTGCGTGGATAAATGCTCATGCATACTACACTACCACGGGGAGATAGTGCAGTTATGTGGGACTCTAACCCACTAAAACTCCACGGTGTCCTCCTGTGCCGCTTATGGCGGGAACACGGGCACGCGTTAGCACTCACCGCGAACCCGCCGCGGCTGTCCGTCACCGGACCCTCCTCGGGGGAGTACCCCCCATCACCGGCGCACCAGAACACATTGCACGCCGTGACCACCCCAGGGACCAAACCAGCATATGGGCGCCAGACGACCCCGTGTATGGCATCCTTGGTCCCCGGTGACGGGTCAAGGTCAATGGCCCCGCCACCTACCATATGTCGGCCGCAGAGGATAGGGAGAGCGGCTAACGCAATACCGACACTCCTCTTCCCCTGCGGCCCCACCGCGTCCGCCATCAGACGGTGGCGACCCCGTCTAGGCCGCGGGAGGTAGGGAGAGCGCCTTAAGCGGCACAGGAGGACACCGTGGAGTTTTAGTGGGTTAGAGTCCCACATAACTGCGCTATCTCCCCGTGGTAGCGCAGTATGCATGAGCATTTCTCCAAGTAAAAAAAAATAAAAATGGAATAATGACGAAAAGTTAATGCAATCTGTTTGTCTGATATCGTCTCTATTCGTTTTTAGATCGGCAATGATGAGATTTTGTTCGCTTACGTTGATGTTCCTGGTAAGTTGGGTTACCTACACAGATTTTAGCACTCGTTTTAGTACCGTATTATTGGATATTATTATTTATTATAAATGAATATTCCAATTGAGTTCTTAAGTATTTATGTATAATATATATTTGACGGCGCGTCGACGAAGAAATTAAAAAGTCAACGGCAAGAGTGGCTGTATGGTCGCTGTCATGGTCAAAGCCACTCTAGCGGAGCGTCGTGTCGATGGTAGCGAGGCGCCATTTTGGAAAAACGGACTGTTTGGAAAAAGGGCGTCGACGCACCATGTCTGCGACGAATCGCTTCCGATTGCCTCAATCCAAGTGATTTATTTTAATAATATTCGTGAAGTGTTAAAGACTAGAGACTATTCATTTAATAACTGAAGGTTAATTTGAGTTATATTGTGATTATTGAAGAAAAGCATTATAATAGTTGATTTTTGAAAGTATTCGGTTTTATTAACCGCCTTATATCCACGCCCTCCAAGATGAGTTCTGATAATGGCCCTGATGCGCCTTTATCAGAAGTGGGATCGAACGTATTGCAAAGTGAAGCAAAACCAGCGGATAAAACAACCGCTGAGCAACTTTTGTGTAACATGGAAGCGTTACTTACCCAAGTTTTAGCAGCGCAACAGACACCAACAGTGAGTAACAATCAAACACCATTTTTAAAGTTTGACCCTGATGAGACAGACTCAGATGTTGATGGTTGGTGTAAACTAACAGAAGCAATCGTGAAACATAAACGCCTGGAAGGAATAAACCTGCTCGTAGCTCTGACGGGTGCGTTGAAAGGCAGTGCTGCTACATGCCTCACTAAGCTAAATTTAAACGAGATTACATGGATTTCAGTTAAAGAGGCTTTAATCGCAAGGTTTGCTAAACCGAGACTTGTTCAAGATTACTTCGACGATGTCTTGCGATTCCAAATAGGCGTAAAAGAGACGGCGTCTGAATCTGCTCTTCGGTTATGGAACCTCATCGAACGAATTCCTAAATCCACGATGTCTGAAGAAGTCATAACTGGATTTGTTATATCGGTGCTATGCCAGAAGGATAGCTTAATACGTCGTGAATTAAATGCACAAACAGTTACGAGTCGAGCTCAATTATTCCGAATCCTTAGTGGAATATCACTTAGGCGACATTTGGATGCTGAACACCAAGAACCTCAAACCAAGCGAGCTCGTACGATGGAGAGATTTAGTGGCAGGTGCCACTACTGTGGATTGGCTGGTCATCGTATATCCGAGTGTAGAAAGCGACGTGAGGATATTGGATCGAAGTCGCAAGATACTTCAAGTTCATCATATACTATGGAGAAGAAGGCTGCTGTGACCTGCTACAAGTGTGGCCAACCTGGGCACGTGGCGACTGTTTGTCCGGACAGGAAGAATGGAGGCGGAGCTGCGGTCAAGGAAGTACATCAATGCGAGCACCGCCCTTCCAGGGGTACTTTAAGAACATCTTCCGGTGAGCTAGTCTCTTTTTTATTTGATAGCGGGTCATCTTGTTCACTTTTAAAACAAAGCTTCTGTGACAAACTTTTGGGTACTGTGCGTAAGAGTCTCGTTTATCTTAGTGGCATAGGCGGTGATGATGTACAATGTACTACCCAAATTCAAAGCGATGTGACAATTGACGAACTTACGGTAAATTTACTTTTTCATGTGGTCCCAGATAGTCATATTTCTGATCCTATCATAATCGGTAGAGACATTTTTGAGCAAAGGCTATGCGTCAAAATTGACAATGACAATCTTATATTTTATTCTAAGGAACAATCCCATTTTTGCGACTCAAACTTAAACAGGCTAGACTTTACAAAAATTGACACGGATTTACAAGGTCAGGAAAGGGAATCGCTACTCTCATTATTAAGCAAATATGCCGACTGTTTCACCGAAGGCATTCCTTCCCGCCGAGTTAAAACAGGAGAATGTGAAATTAATTTGGTAGATCCATATAAAACGGTGCAACGGTGTCCATATAGGCTGGCGCCGGCAGAAAAACAGATAGTCAGAGATAAGGTTCAACAATTGCTTGATGCTGGGGTGATTCAGGAAAGCTCCTCCCCCTTTGCCAGCCCAATACTATTAGTCGATAAAAATGATAAAACATACAGAATGTGCGTGGATTACCGGGAATTAAATTCTAATACACAGCCTGAGCACTATCCACTGCCACGTATTGAAGAGCAAATAGATCAGCTCGCCGGGGCTAATTATTTCTCAACATTAGATATGGCATCAGGTTTCCACCAAATAATGATGCACCCTGATTCTGTGGGGAAAACAGCTTTCGTTACACCTGAGGGGCAATATGAGTACCTTGCTATGCCCTTTGGTTTGCGAAATGCTCCATCAGTCTATCAGAGGTGCATCACTAAGGCTCTGAATCATCTAACAGATAAGCCACTGATATATATGGATGACATTTTGTGCCACTCTGTTGACGTAACTGAAGGTCTGCAGCGCTTAAAGAAGGTTTTGGGTGCTTTAGCAGAAGCTGGGTTTACTTTGAATCTCCAAAAATGTAAGTTTATGAAGCGTAAAATAGAGTATCTGGGATATTCGCTTCATTCTGGTGAAGTAAGGCCTAACTCTCGGAAAATACAAGCGTTGGTAGATTCTCCTCAACCAAAAACAGCCACCCAGGTCCGGCAATTTCTTGGACTTGCCTCCTACTTTCGTAAATTCATTCCGAATTTTACACGCATCGTGGGACCGTTGTATCCTCTTACGAAATTAAAAGGTTCCATTAATTGGACTCAGAGGCACGAGGAAATACGTAACGCTATAATACGTACACTAACATCTGAACCAGTACTAACTATCTTTGACCCGGAAATACCAGTAGAGTTGCATACCGATGCAAGCTCTGAAGGGTATGGTGCAATTCTCATCCAGAAAAAGAATAATCTACCGCATGTCGTGGAGTATTTTAGCCGACGCACGTCGGAAGTAGAATCACGCTATCACTCGTACGAATTAGAGACATTAGCAGTTGTACGAGCGGTCGAACACTTCCGGCATTATCTTTACGGTCGACGTTTTATAGTTTTTACGGACTGCAATTCCCTAAAGGCCTCAAAATCTAAAAAAGACCTCACTCCTCGCGTGCATCGGTGGTGGGCTTTCTTACAAGCCTACGATTTTGACATTGTTTATCGTGAAGGACGAGGAATGGAACACGCGGACTACTTCTCGCGAAATCCTCTACCTAATATCGATGCTGCCAGCACATCTTCTGAGAGTTCACGGGCAAAGCAGGTTCAGTATATTGAACTTCATCAAGATTGGCTTTCCGTCGAACAAAAGCGTGATAGCGAGATACAAGATCTTATGGCGAAACATAATGATAATGGCTTTCCCGACTCGATAGCTGATACCAATGATGTTAGGGAAGGTATTCTTTATAGAAAAATCAACCGAAATAAAACCGTTTCTTGGTTGCCAGTAGTTCCACGGTCTTTAATTTGGACACTAATTAACCACACCCATAATGAGATACAGCATTTAGGCAAGGATAAAACATTAGATAAACTTTATGAGCAGTACTGGTTTCCTGGGATGTCGAAATGCGTGCGTAAGTTTATCGATTCGTGTATTATCTGCAAAGCATCGAAGGGCCAATCGGGTGCTCAGCCCGTTCAGCTCCACCCAATCCCAAAAGTATGTGTGCCATGGCACACCATACACATAGATTTTACGGGGAAGCTTAGCGGTAAGAGTGATCGAAAAGAATACTGCTCCGTAATAATCGATGCTTTTACCAAATATGTTTTGCTTGAACATACTTCTTCTCTTGACGCTAAGAGTGCGATACGTGCTCTACAAAAAGCAGTATGCCTGTTTGGAGCGCCTAGACGAATCATTGCTGACCAAGGTCGTTGTTATATTAGCTCTGATTTCAAGAAGTTTTGTGCAGAGCATAAGATACAACTTCATTTTATTGCGACGGGCTCAAGCAGGGCAAACGGACAAGTTGAGAGGGTTATGCGTACTCTCAAAAGCTTGTTAACCATTGTTGAAAACGATCCCAATAAAACGTGGCGCGATGAACTAGAAAACATTCAACTTGCACTCAACAGCACCAAATCTGCCGTTACAAAATACTCACCCACAGAACTTATGTTAGGAATTCGCGCACAATCGTTAGGCATGTCTAAGCTAAACTTAGATGTCAATGGTCAACAAGATCGTTTAGACCTCGATACTATACGGGAAGATGCGTCAGCTAATATTGAAAAAGCGGCTAAATCCGAGGTAGTTCGATTTAATCGGGGCCGCGCTGAAATAAAACCGTTTACAAAAGGTGAATTTGTGTTCCTTAAAAATAGTGAACGGAGTCAAACCAAATTGGATAGAAAGTTTAGGGGTCCATTTGTCATAACTACGGTACTAGACAATGATCGGTATGAATTAAAAAGTTTAGGTGGTAGTTCTCATCGAATTTACAAGTATGCCCACGAGAATTTGCGCTTAGTACCCCAAGGTCATGATGGATTGCTTGAAATCACGACTAACCTTTTGAATTATGATGAGCCCGAGACGGCGCTAGAAGATGTAACTTCAAATGGTCGAGATGACGCATTGTTTTCAAACGACTGTGATACTTTGACCGTATGCTCGAATACTATTTCCGCCGACTCTCGGACAAACACCGCCGGTTCAGACACTCTCAGTGTATACTCTGATCCAGAGACATGGGATATACAAAATGAAATAGAAATTTATGCTGAACAAGATAACCTGCAATGATAGGTATGTCATTACGTGTTTATGTATTGTTGTCTAAGTGTTTGCTTAAGCTGTCGATCCTGGTGGATAGTGACATCCGGGTTCGCTGAACGAGGAAGGATTCACTAGTCCAGCCCAGATGTAAGGTAGTCGATCCTGGTGGGTAGTGACATCCGGGTTCGCTGAACGAGGAAGGATTCACTGGTCCAGCCCAGATGTAATATAGTCGATCCTGGTGGGTAGTGACATCCGGGTTCGCTGAACGAGGAAGGATTCACTAGTCCAGCCCAGATGTAAGGTTGTCTATCCTGGTCGAGAGCGTCGTCCGAGCCGTACCTGAAGGGTTCGGTTGAAGGGATGCACTCGCTCGATCCAGATGTATTGCATTAGTTGACCTGTCGGAGGGACGGTGTCGTCTGAGTCAGACAAATGTGGGTTGGTTAAAGGGATGCACTCGTCTGGCCCAAGTCATTGCGATGATGGTCCAAGATGGAGTACTGTTGCGTTGATGTCGATGACGATAATCCATTCAAAAAGTCATGTTATTAGCAGGATGATCGAGCGGATGTCCTAGTGATTAGAAAATTGTTTGTTCTAGATACATATTAACGCCCGAGGACGGTCGTATGTCAGTCCGGCCGTGACGGCGCGTCGACGAAGAAATTAAAAAGTCAACGGCAAGAGTGGCTGTATGGTCGCTGTCATGGTCAAAGCCACTCTAGCGGAGCGTCGTGTCGATGGTAGCGAGGCGCCATTTTGGAAAAACGGACTGTTTGGAAAAAGGGCGTCGACGCACCATGTCTGCGACGAATCGCTTCCGATTGCCTCAATCCAAGTGATTTATTTTAATAATATTCGTGAAGTGTTAAAGACTAGAGACTATTCATTTAATAACTGAAGGTTAATTTGAGTTATATTGTGATTATTGAAGAAAAGCATTATAATAGTTGATTTTTGAAAGTATTCGGTTTTATTAACCGCCTTATATCCACGCCCTCCAAGATGAGTTCTGATAATGGCCCTGATGCGCCTTTATATTTATGTAAGGGCTTAATTCTTTATTGTACACCAAAAACAATATTCAATACAATGTGATAATAAAGTACATGTACAAAGGCGAGCTTAACTCAATGTTGAGTTCTCTTACAGCAAACCCTAGAGAATGACAGAGAATGATGACAAAAGAGGGTAGGATCCAGTGTACAATTTTGAAATAACATAATTATAATCATAAAAATAAACATAAATAAATATATATATATATATCTACTAACATTGCGTTGATAGGAAATGCTCTTTAATTTTCCTCTTGAAAACATCGAGAGAAGGGCTATCGCGTAGGGAGTGTGGGAGAGAATTCCAGAGGTGCACTGCAGTAACAGAGAAGGAGCCATCATAACGGCTAGAAGTGTGACGCGGAGTACGAAGTAGAAGCGAAGTGGCCGTGCGACAAGGTTTGCCCCTCGGGATGAGGTACTCAAACCGTTCGCGAAGGTATTGGGGAGAATTAGGATTATGCAGGATAGTATAGAGAAGGGATAGGATATGGGTATCTCGTCGACGCCGAATCGGCAGCCACTTCAATCTGGTCCGAAATTCCGACACATGGTCGTACTTGCGGAGGCCAAAAATAAAGCGGATGCACAAGTTCTGCAATCGCTCGAGTTTGTTTAGGAGTACCTCCGTTGCATCTAGAAAACAGACATCCGCATAGTCTATGAGCGGTAGAAGAAGAGATTGAGCAAGAGTGACCTTAGTGTGAAATGGTAAGAATTTTTGGAGACGTTTAAGAGACTGAAAGGAGTAGAAGACCTTCTTACTCACATCAGCAATATGAACCTCCCAAGAGAGGTTAGTGTCTATATGGACGCCCAAGTTTTTCGCGCTTTTGGAGTAATATATGGGCACTGAGTTATACTTTACTGGCGGCAGAGACTGGGGTTCCAAAAGATTGAGCATGTATCTGCCACCAATAATGAGCGCTTGAGATTTAGTTGGGTTTAGGAGGAGTCCAAAAGACTGAGTCCACCTGTTGATATTCTCAAGGTCATCATTGATGGCAGCCACAGACTCTGCGAGTTCATCCACTTTGAAATGGCGATATAACTGCAAGTCGTCTGCATAGAGATGAAAGTTAGAAGTTAGGACCTTAGTGATAGCATTTATAAAAATTGAGAAGAGAAGAGGAGAGAGGACACCACCTTGAGGAACGCCCGCAGCCAAGTTACACCATTCAGAGGAATCCTCATCGGAACGAACAGACTGCGAGCGACCCCGGAGATAAGATTTGAACCACTCAATTACCGGAGCAGAGACATTAAGGGAGGAAAGGATTCCTAAGAGAATGTCAAAGTCAACTGAGTTAAAAGCACTGCTGAAGTCCAGTAGAACCAATATAGTTAGACATTTATTTTCCATAGCCAGTCGTATGTCATCAGATATTTTGACTAGAGTCGTAACGGTGCTATGGCCAGGTCTGAAACCAGATTGGTAAGGACTCAGCAGGCTATTACAGGATAAATAATAAGATAATTGCTTCTGAACAATACTCTCGAGGACTTTGGAGAGGATTGGGAGGATGGATATTGGACGGAAATGGGATGGTGAAGATGGATTTGAAACTTTGGGAAGTGGTAGGACGTGAGCCCTCTTCCAAGCTGAAGGAAAGGAGTTGTTGAAAAGCGAAAAATTAACAATATGAGTTACGACAGGAACTATTTCACTCAAAATAGGTAGGAACATTTGCAGTTGAAGGCCATCGTCACCTACCGCCTTAGTGGAGATAGATTGGATACATTTCTTAATGTCTAGTTCAGCAATTGGGTGGAAAGAGAAAGAAGTATTTGCTGGCAATGGAAGATTAAAGAGATCGTTAAGAGTGGCAGATTTAACATGGTCATCAAGGGTGATTGGGGACTTAGAAAAGTGAGCATTAAGTGCATTTAGGTCCATCTTATCAGAAGAACTCTTGCTAGAGGCTTTGCCAATACCGAGAGTCTTTAAAAATTGCCATACTTGTGTTGGGTTGAAGTTGTCAATTGAGCTGTGAATGTGGCGCCTTTTTGCATTCCTACACAAACGACTGCAGCAGCGACGAAGGGCTCACTATTTTCCTTACAAATTAAACAACATTTTGTTCCAATCCAGTACTGAAACGTAATTCTCTCTCTTTATAAAGGTACCTACGTATTCCCGAGTCCTCTAAACCTTTTGTCCTTATACCTTTCAAATATGAACAAGAAATTAATTAGGTCCCTTGAGCGTGGCCGTAAGGACTGTGCAAAGTGCCCTATCACCGATGCGTAGAATGCCCAGGTGAGGTCTAATAGGCGACGGCGACGGTTATAAACTACATAGATGGGTAGGTATCATAAGTTACAACGTAAGGACTCTGACGACATTCGGGTTTAATTTGGAAATTAATGTAGGTGCATACATAATTTTGAAAATTACATCTATTTCCTAACACATTCTATTCTTCTAGTCGTAACGATGAAATTAGAAGCACGATACAAAATGGAATTTCAATATTTTGTTTTTCTGTAGATGTTGTAATTCCTTAGTGATGCTGTCACCTCTTTGCACTGGTATGCCATATATATTATATACTAGCGGACGTCTCGTGGTTTCACACGCGTAGTTCCCGTTTCCGTGTGAATACCAGGTATAAAAAGTAGCTTATGTCACCCGGGGATAGTGTAGCTACCCAACGGTGAATTTTTTTTTGAAATCGGTCCAGTAGTTTTTATGTTTTTCGTTACATCATCATTTCAGCCGAAAAACGTCCACTGCTGGACATAGGCCTCCCCCAGGCGTCGCCACATTGACCGATCCCGTGCGTCTCCACTTTACCGCAACCTTAACCAGGTCATCGGTCCACCTAGTGGGAGGCCTTCTAACTTATCGTCTTCTGGTTCGCGGTCGCCATTCCAGAACTTTTCGGCCCAATCGGCCATCTGTCTGCGAGCAATGTGCCCTGCCCGCTGCCACTTAAGTTTGGCAATTCTTCGGGCTTTGTCGGTAACTTTGGTTCGCCTGCATATCCTCATATTCGTTACATACAAACATACAAATCTTTCCTCTTTATAATATTAGTATAGATAAGTTTTACCACCCTTAAATATAAAAAAAAAAGAATATTTTCCAAAAAGTTTGTGGTCAATCCATTTAACATAACCGCTGGCTAAAACAGCGTAACCAAAATTGAGGCAAAAAAAAAAAAAATATAGGCATAGGTACCTCACATCAAAATAATTTATACGCCGCACTAAAAAACCGCGTACCTAATTGCAATCCGGCGTTGCTCAGGTAAACGCGTTGTGGTCCCAAATGGCCATTTACTCAGCCTGGTTTATGAAAAAAAATGATTATCCCCATCCTTGATGACATTCTTTCTGTTATCCTTCACATCCTCAATTTCTCGGTTTCCAGTGGTATCTTCCCGCAAGCCTGGAAAGATGCCCATGTTATTCCCCTACCCAAAAAATCTTATCCTTCATCTTTCTCTGACTATCGTCCCATTTCTATTCTTCCTTTCCTATCCAAAGTCCTTGAAAACTTGTCCACCATCAACTCAGCTCGTTCCTTTCCAAACACAAGCTGCTAAATCCCTTCCAATCTGGTTTTCGTCCGGGACACAGCACTACCTCAGCACCTGGGGATTTACATCGACAGCACCCTTTCCTGGACTAAACAACTGCAGGAGGTCAGTCGTAAACTGTTTGCGTCTGCGGGCTCCCTGAGACGCCTTCGTAACTTTCTTCCCATCACCACTAAAATTGCGATAGCACAATCTCTTCTTCTACCTATCCTGGACTATGCTGATGCCAGCTATCTCGATCTCACCCAAGACCAATTGGACAAGCTTGAGCGACTTCAAAATCTCTGTATCAGGTTCATATTTGGCTTGCGCAAGTATGACCATGTTTCTGAATTTCGAACCAAGCTCAAATGGCTTCCTATTCGCCTTCGCCGGAATGCCCACATACTTTCATTGCTATATAATGTGCTCTTTAATCCTTCTAGTCCTTTTTATCTTAAAGAACGGTTTCAGTTCCTCTGTGACACACATTCTCGGTCCTTGAGATCATCGGAAAACCTAAAATTAAGCATTCGTATGCATTCCACATCCTTCTTCGACAAATCTTTCACGGTACAAGCAGCTCGTTTGTGGAATGCATTACCTATTGAGGTAAGGCGTGCGCAAACATTACCTTCATTTAAAAAAATGATGAAGGAGCATTTCCATTCTCTATAACTATTCTTCTCGTTTCTCTGTTCTTCATTTGATATT
This sequence comes from Orthosia gothica, assembly GCA_949775005.1. Lineage (NCBI taxonomy): Eukaryota > Metazoa > Arthropoda > Insecta > Lepidoptera > Noctuidae > Orthosia > Orthosia gothica. The sequence continues at coordinate 10,265,222 of OX459038.1, read as the reverse complement.
TATTAGTATATTATTTTATTTGTATGTATGTATTTTATGTTATATCTAAGTAATATTATTTAATATAGTTTTTGTACACTGACAGCCCTAATGTCTATCTCCTCTCGTTCAGTCCATCCAAAGGTTGTCTGTAAGAGATTGCCCTGTGCGATAAGACCGCCCATTGTACACTTATCTTTGTAAATGTTTTGTCCTGTAATTTTTAAGTGGTGTACAATAAAGTATATAATAAATAAATAAATAAAATATGATTATATAATTGTGCTGCGGTTGGCAGACAATATGCCGCGGTGTTAGATAGATGATGTATGTGATATTAGTGGGTGATATAGAAATGTTATGCTTGCGGTCATCGCGACGGCAGTGGTATTTAGTAAACTCACTTTTTGTCAACTATATTCAAGTCCCGGTAAAAGCGCTTCGTCACTTTTGCGACTGCTAATATGTTCAACCCCTAGTCTACTTGTACTTGAACTGGATTTTGTGCCCGATCAAGTCCAGACACAGGGCTGCCGGAGTTGTTCTTGGTGGAAATCATCCCAATGACAGTTCTGCTGACCTGATAAGGTAACCCAGACTCAGCAGTATTAATTGTCAAATGTTAAGACTGCTGAGGCTTCGGTCTTGGGTAATTGTGGGTCTGATTTCCCCGAAGAGTTTTTCTCTCAGCACTCTGCTGACTGGTTAATCTTATATCATTTGAAATTCATACCAAAGATATGAAAAAAGTGAGAGTATATATATATATATATATATATATATATATTATATATATGCGCCGGGCAATATGCGTTGATGTATGTGACATTAGTGGGTAATATTTAATTGTTACGTCATATCTGTGGTCATGGAGAGTTTGGCATAATTATGTCCTAGTTCAGCCACATTTCACCAGTTATGTTAAACTCTCGTGGTTACATCATTGACAGTCGTTAGATCAGTCATAAGCTAGAAAATCTGGCACCAGTCTTGCACCTATTTTTTGGGTTATAGGGATCAGATATTATGATGAAGTCCAGTGAAGGGCGGGTGCCTGTCTTATTTCCCGCGACTTTGACAAGTCGCAGTGAGAACGACTCCTAATACGCTCGCCTCCAAACCAGCAACAAACAAATCTAGATTTGTTTGTTGCTGGTTTGGAGGCGAGCGTATTAGGAGTCGTTCTCGTTGGACTAGTCCAGGCATAGGGATGCTGGTGAAGGTTTTGGATGAAATATAACCCAGAACCCAAAACCCCGTTCTTTCTCTGAAAATCAAAATCAATAATTTTTATTTCACATAGGCCTACATGGGCACTTATAAAACGTCAACAATGTGCACGGTTCAGGTTGGTCGATTCCTATGGAGAAGAACCGGCAAGAAACTCCATCCTCTGAGTTAAGGGTTCTGTGGATATAATATCTGTGTTCAACGAAAAACATTCCCTGCTATCAATCATTCTGTCTGGTGACTGGATAATCTTTTCAGTTCCTTTTAAAAGTTAATTTTCGTCTTTTTAGTTCGCTTCTTAAGCAGTTGTGTTTTTTGATTTTTTTAATAAACTTTTTTTGTAAAAAAAAAATTTTGTTTTTTTTAACATAAGTTTTTTGTATGTTTGAAATCATCTCTTAAAACCCTTCATTTTGATACCCCACAAGAAAGGCAAAAAAAAAAAAAAAAAATGGGTCCCCACAATATGACGCCCAAAATCCGCCATTTTTTATTTTCCAATTTTAATGTAGATATTAACAAGGTTAAGATGAATCAAACGCGTTTTGTTTCTAGAACGCCACATAGGAACAAACATACATACACACATAGGCTGATAAACACATTACCCTCCTTCGGCAGTCGGGTAAAAAGACAATACTTATCTAATATTCAATAATAATCAGCCCGAGTATTCAGATTTTAACGTAAACTTTTGCAAATTTCATTATCAAGGCTTACTATTGCAACCAGATAAGGCTGTCGGTACCACACGCTATACAAAGCTACACCAAAGCGATACAACACCGCCTATTGTAAACTGGGAGCGGTGTTGGTAGCTTTTGAACAGGGTTTACTAAAGCTGAATTTGAAACTAGTTCTATGTTCTACATATAATGGACAATGCTTCATTGTGGCGTGAAGTACACGGTGATAATTGAAATGGGAGTATTAATACGGTTATAATAGAGACGGTACTCTAAATGGAAAGTGAAATTCTAGAAACGATATTCGATGTCAGCGAAGGCGATAGTCGATGCCCAAAGCATTTGATAAAATCGCCATTGTGCATGAAAAAAAAAAAAAAAAAACAAGTACCCATATATGCCTGCTCTTTTCTGCACGCGATTTCGCCCAAATGAAAAACAGGAAACCACCCGTACTCCCGGGATAAAAAGTTTTATCTAAGGTCCAATCTATTCCTACACCAAAATTCATCAAGATCGGTTCAGGGATTTAAACAAGCGTAAATACTTAACAAACAGACATATAGGCTGAGTTACTTTCGCATTAGTATGGAAGAATGGATAGTATGGATGAATAATCATGAACCTTCGAACAACCCGACTAGCCACAACCTCATATTCACACCACCACCGCATGAACTTTTAATTGAATATCCTGGGTTCATATCCTCCCATATATCCATAAAGTTACTCCATGAGTGAATTAATTCATTAGAAGGGAAGCACCTGATGCGTGGCATCCAACTTCCGAGTGTCACCTTACCAGAAGTAATTTAGTGATGAATTATACAAGGCCTGCCTTTACAGACCCAAGCTGTACATGTTTAGTATAATCTGACCTGGTATTGTATAGGCTTTGTGAGCAGTGAGAAGTCAACTTGTAGTATGCTTGTAACACAGTCACTAATATGGCAAACTGAGTTTTTGAAAATGTACTTATAGCTTAACACGACATTATCAAGCAATCAATTCATCAACCTTTTAACCTGACCTTGCATTATACGGGAAGCCCCAGCAATGTGAGGTTAGCTTGTACAGGAAATTCATGGGTTGATATCTCGTAGTGTGTAGTATCTATGCAACGACCAAATATGGCGACTTCAAATTTAATAAAAAGTTTGGATGCGAATAGTCTGTCAGTCTCTCTCTAAAACACGTTGTTTCCTAAAATTATATTTATCCACTTTTCACAATGCTGCCGGGCGAGTTCATTTTTAACAGGGCCACTAAGTTTATATTGTTATAAGCACTATCAATGTCAAAAAAACATCCCAAAGTGCTAAAGCCCTTCGAAAATTCTTCCTGAATGCGCGATACTAATCTAGCCAAGTTATCCGCACTCTTTTGCGAATAACTTGGCTCTTTCTCCTGGCTCTTTCTCCTAAATCCGGTTGTTTCATATGAAAAGCAGATATTTTTTTCAAGAAACCATTCAAGTCTACGGTTTAGGATTGTGCGTAAGACTTTACTAGGACATGACAATAGAGCAATTGGTCTGATACCTGATATAGAGCCAGCATCCCGACTAGGTTTTGGTATGAGCACTATTTTAACCTCTCTTCATTGATTCGGGACAAAACCCGAACGTAGAAATCTATTGTATAGTGAAACTAGAACTATTTTTCCTACTTCTGGTAAGTGCTTGATCATGGAGTAGGAAATACTATCTCCACCGGGAGCGGTATCAGTCTGTTTAATACAGTTATTTAGCTCTTGGATCGAAATTCAGCTGCTCAATTGCTCATTTTCTGAAATGAAATTAAGTGAAGGAGGGCTCACGTAATCTGGTGTTAAACTATGTAGTAAATGTTCCGTTTGCTCCTGATCCACGGCACTTCCTGCTGTCTTATAGCCTTTGAGCCACTTCATTCGTCCGTATACTTCAGCTGCTGACATTGTGTTATATATACTATCACAGAAGTTTTTAAACGAGTTTAACTTGCTATTCCGAATCAATCTTTGGGCATAACTCGTTTTTCTCTGAATTTTGTCTAAATTCTGTGGCGTAGGATTCTTCCTGAATTCCGCTAAGGCTAGACGTCGCTTAGCAACTATACATGATAAATCCTATCCCCAACATGGTTTAGGTTTAAACATCTGTTGCCGAATTGGGTTATCACAAATTTTTATTTTAGGTATGGTTTGATCCGCAGCGGATCAAACCATACCTAAAATAAAAATTTAGCATTTAGGGCTTCAATAAAATTATCATACGCTATTATATATAGGTTATCAGTATGTATGTCTAAAACATTTAATTTTTCATTTATAATCTGTGTATATTTTGCCTAATTTGCCTTTTTATAATTTCTTTTAATTTTGTAAGGGCCGATTTCTCCAATGTTCACTAATCGCGATTAGTTCAACTAAACTCAGTTTAAGCGCTTAATCGAGATTAGAGCTTCATTTTGCGTTTCACCACTACAAACTAAACTAGTTTAAGCTAAAACTAGTTTAAAATCCTAAACGCCCAATTTTCGACGTTTAAGCTCGCTTAAACGCGTTTAGCAGCTGTCACTTGCAATGTCAAAATAATAACCAACATTGTTTTGTTTACCTACTACGACTTTTTGTTTTTCTTTACAAAATAAAGATGAAAAGGGCAATAGCACTAGTTTTCGACGAAATATATGATGAAGAGGAAATAGTTCGTCGTCCAAGATGGATACGCGAGAGAGAAGAACACTTCGACACTCTTGATGATAAAGACTTTGTGACAAGATTTCGTCTGACGAAACCAACAGTTCTATCTGTATTGGAGTCTATCGAAGATAAATTAGAGTTTCCTACAAATATGTAAGTATTGTTTTTCATTGTACTATTGGATGCATATTTTGACGAATTGATGTTTGAAATTACACTGTGTAAAGTGATGTGGTTGTGATGTAGTCACAAGTATAAAGTAATTATGTAAAAAAATTTTTGTTTAACTAATAATATTTTTTTTTAGAAACAACAGTGTGTCGCCCATTAATCAGTTACTATGTGCTCTGCGGTTCTATGCAACTGGGTGCATTCAAATGACTGCTGCTGATTTAAGTGGTTTTAGCACATCTACTGCACATAGAATTGTGCACAGGGTCAGTGCTGCCATTGCCTCACTCCGGCCACGCTACATTTACTTTCCTGAATTACCAGATGAAGTACGCCAGACCCAAATTGAATTTTTTAAGAGAGCGAAATTTCCATACGTTATAGGTGCTATAGATTGCACACATGTGAAGTTTATCAAATCACCAGGTGAGGCATAATTAATGCAACTTAAATTCCTATAATATATATACAGATTCCATAATATATTTACAAGGCAGACGTGAATAAAAACATCAGGGAGGGGACGCCCTAGAAATACAAACATACACCTTATAGATGATGTTCTTCAGAAAGGCCAGGTGTGCAATACTCATAACCGCCGTGTGTGTATGACTAGATGTATGAATGTGAGTGAAGCAAAAGAAGTATGTAAGGATCGTAGCAGGTGGTGTTCTGTAGTTTCTGGCGACCCCCATGGGAAAAAGGCGTGAGTTTATGTATGTATGTCCATAATATTTGTAATACCTATACACAATATAATTATAATACTTACATATATTTTTAGGTGGCGAGAACCCAGAGATTTTTCGTAACCGGAAAAAATATTTTTCTCTAAATATTCAAGCCATATGCAACGCTAATTTGGAATTTACTGCCATGGTTGCTCGTTGGCCAGGAAGTACACATGACTCATACATTTTCAACAACTGTTATAGAATGCAATGCAATGTTTGAACAGGGACAATATGGAAGTGCTGTTCTTGTAGGAGATGCAGGCTATGCATGTAATAAATATATGATGACCCCATTAGAACAATGCAATAATGATCCTGAAAATTTATATAATGAGACTCAAATTAGAACCAGGAATTGTATAGAAAGATTGTTTGGAGTCTGGAAAAGGCGTTTCCCAGCTATGGCTATTGGCTTGGGAGTTTCCTTACAGAATTCCTTTCCAATCATTATTGCCACAGCTGTATTACACAATATTGCAAGAAGAAGTGGTGAAGCCACACCTCCTAATGATAACCAAGTTATAAATCCAGATTCTTGGAATGCTTTAATAGCTCAGGGTAATATAAGCAACGGAAATGTGGATACAGGAAGATCACACAGGAGAAATCCAAATTACAGAAGGCGTAGTGAACTTGTGACAAACTATTTTGCACGGTGAGTTAACACAGTTCTATGTACCATATAATATAGACTATTTGTGTCATGAATGTCTATCAATTATAATAAATTAGAAATAATAATATCCTTTCTTTATCTTTTCAGACTTTAACAAGTTAATAGGAAGAAAATACTCATCACTAATTCCTGCACCAATGAAATTGATTAATTACATTAATCTGGATACTGAAGGAAATATGATAGAGAACTGACAGATATTTAATCTAAATAATTAAAAGTAATTAGTGAGAAAAATCTGTGTTACTTTAATGTTTTTGGGTAAAACGAAATAAACATTAAAACAATATAAATTAATTTTGCAGTTTCTTTAATTCAATTTTTAAAATTTCTAATTTAATTTCTTCTTGTGCTGTTTTTAGTTTCGCTTGTTTGTAATTTTCTTTCAAAATATTTATATTTAATGCATGCTCCTCTTCAGCATGCTTATCAGCTTTTAATAGAGTGCTGATGCGTTGAGCGTTAAAGCTCGTTTGGTTGCTAGCTTCTCTGTTGCGGCTCAAAGTTGGCCTCCTGCGACTTGTAGACTGACCTGCGGCTGGTATGGCGTCAGAAGATATACAGGCCCTGTAACAAATATAAAACGTAAAAATAAAAATCTACTACGACATAATTAAGGGGAATCACATATAATTAATAAGAATAACTTTTGCAAAAACAACAGTTTCTTATGAAAAAGTCAAGGACCATTGTCATAGGTATCATAATATGTCCATAATTATGTTATGGCCATAGTTCTTGACTTTGGTATGCATGGCATATAGGTAAGTAGGCAGTAAATAGACGTGTTAAAAATAATAACAATCATTGTATCTGTAATAAGTAGGTATAATAATTGTTAATATTTTATTTTGTAGAGATAACTAAGCCATTTTAAAATTATTTTAGGGTGGGCACTGTCTACTTGCCTATATGTATTGCACGCTACTGCCTTGACTTCATTGAAAAGCCTGAAATAATAATAATAGGTATTGGCTGTGCCATAAGAGGCAGTTTTATGATTAGATATGAATAGTTTATAATACAACTAACCTAGGTGGAGTAGTTGATGCTTGTTGGTGCTGTAGTGGTGGTTCCATTTGACTCTCACTTGCCTCAGGTGATGGGCTTCTAGTCAGTATGAGTACTGAGCTTATTGGTTCTCTGAGCATACCAGCTGTGTACTGAGACCAGTCCTGCATAAAATAATAAATAAATTACAAACAAAAACATATATGATTTATTATTCAAATGAATGTCAAAATACTTACAGCTGCAATTGTAGCAGCCGTCTCAGTGGCCTCAGTAATTTCCCTATTGGTGTCTTGCACCTGTGACTCACTGGTACCGGCATCTAAAACAAATTGTTTTGTAAATACCTAATAACAGCTTCGTTAACATTTTTCCATTTGTGTGTCACTTGATGGCAAAAAATATAAGAACAAAGTATTATCCACTCAATGGTCTTAACACAAATACCCTTTTTAGGGTTCCGTAGCCAAATGGCAAAAAACGGAACCCTTATAGATTCGTCATGTCTGTCTGTCTGTCTGTCCGTCCGTATGTCACAGCCACTTTTTTCCGAAACTATAAGAACTATGCTGTTGAAACTTGGTAAGTAGATGTATTCTGTGAACCGCATTAAGATTTTCACTCAAAAACAGAAAAAAAACAATAAATTTTGGGGGTCCCCGTACTTGAAACTGAAACTAAAAAAAAAAATACCATCAAACCCATACGTGTGTGGTATCTATGGATAGCTCTTCAAAAATGATATTGAGGTTTCTAATATATTTTTTTTCTAAACTGAATAGTTTGCGCGAGAGACACTTCCAAAGTGGTAAAATGTGTGTGTGTCCCCTGTAACTTCTAAAATAAGAGAATGATAAAACTAAAAAAAATATATGATGTACATTACCATGTAAACTACTACCGAAAATTGGTTTGAACGAGATCTAGTAAGTAGTTTTTTTTTAATCGTAAACCGCAATTTACCAAGTACGGAAGGAACGCTTCGTGCGCGAGTCCGACTCGCACTTGGCCGGTTTTTACTAGACTATTATCACCAAAAAATTACAACAAAAGATATAATAAATTAAAATACATACCATTTGAACACAATAAAAAATCTTGAGTTGCCGTCTGCTACGTTAATGCAGCTGATGCATTACTACCAGATGCTGAAAAATAAAATCTCTATTAATATTTATGATCATGCAGAAATGAAAAAGAATGCTGAAACTGGTGGTAAATTAATTCTGTATTTTGATACATATCATCATCATCCACCTTTTAATGCCACACCACTGATGAGGCACAGGCCTCCTCTCTTTAAGAGGGTGTGGGCCGTAATCCACCATGCGGACCCAATGTGATTTGGTGTCGAGAATAACATATATTATGCCAATAATAATTTATATATTTATAACAGTAAGTATAGTAGTCACAGCGGATCTATGTGTCTTTAAAGTTGATTCTGCAAACCATTCCGCAAGAAACAGTTTGTTATTGAGAATACTGAATAGAGTAACCTTGACAGGATGATGCGACAAAGGTAAGCATGTGAAAGAGGCAGTTATAGAATGCTATCTTCTACTTCAACATTGACACCAAAATAGCAACTGCGCAGTGTTTCAACGAAGTTGGCCGCAAGGCCCTTCTTGCGGCCTACTTCAAAGACACAAAGATCCGCTGTTACTACTATACTTGGATTTATAGAAGCTTACCTAAAACATTTATGCCATCAGAGTCATACAGATTGACATATTCCGATACCCTGGAGTGTATGAGTTCCAGGACTCGTTCAAAAGCGGGATCTGAGTTATGTTTTCGGGGTGGCCCTCCTCCTTTAATATGAAAGAGATGTTGTGGTTAAATATGGGTATTATAGTGAACAAACTATTTAATAGAAACTTACGGTAATATTATGTAGTACCTGTTCCCAAATAGTGTTGATTGCGCGCTGATTGTTCACTTTTTGCCTTCTTCTTCATGTTTTCCCAGCAGTTTTTTAAAACGCTCCAGTCTCTATGATGGACTGGAGAAGCTGCGTTGAATTCTTCAGCAATCTTTTGCCATTCCATAGTTTTTTGTTTGATGGTAATGGCATCGGTTTTCTTACATTCCACAATGGCAAAGTGTTGGTCCACCAACTCAACTAGAGCCATTTTTTCACTACCTGCAAATGCTGGATCTCTCTTCCGTTTCAAAACGATCGTACTGTTGGTGGACATGGTAGCAAGATACTTATTAGATCCAACTACAAGAAAACGAAATCAAAGTCCGTAGGTTCGTAGCTGTGGTCCCGTAAAGGTAATAATCCAGTCCAATAAGGCAAGCAATGGTCGTCGTAGTAAGTTATCACACACAATAGTCCAAAAAGAATAGCGGGGTCACGGAAATAACAAGAAAAAGAAAAATACACACTCGTAGAACAGAAAAGTTTAACGAGTGATTTGAAATTTTGAAAGTTTTATTGAGAACAACAACAAAATTGCCAACAGTGTAAAAAAAAGTCCTCAAAATAATAATGTTTTAAAATTTACTATATTCTACTGCTATATGCACAGGTTAGCTATTTTTTTTTGTACATAGTGCCTATTAAATTATGAACTAAGCAATATATCGTAATATAATGACTACATGATTTGACTTTATTTAATTTACTTCAAATTATGTTATGTTATATTACCCATTTTTAAGAGAATATTTTCTTTGCTTGTAGCACTGTGAACTAATCAAAACACGTCTCGTTATTGCTTCTTTAAAATACATTTGAAACCGCAGTAGGTGGCAGATGCATGTTGTAGATACAAAACGCGGCTGCGACATTTTAGAGCCTCGCCCATTTAAACTTGGTTTTGGTAAACGCGATTAAAATGGTGCTGGTGAAATCGGTTTGACGTAAAACGAGATCAACACCGATCTTTAAACTAGATTACGCTAAACTTAGTTCTGGTGAACTTAGTTTAAATAGAGAGTGGTGAAATCGGCCCTAACTGTTCATATTATTAATTTCCTTTTTAACTTTTAGAACTAGGTGATTGCTCCCTAAATTCTCGTTCATAACTTGCCAACTAAACTTCATTGCCAAATCCAGGGATGCTACGGTCAAATCAGGAGAGGTACTTTGTAGCACACCATTAACCAGTTTAACACGTGTAGAAGTGCCATCATTAAGAGCAATGTAATTGTTTTCGAATATGGCGTCGAACACCTGCATACCTCTTGCGTCCGTCTTAGATGACCAGTTTGTATGGAGTCCATTGCATTCTCTGGCTATAAGTTTTATTTCTTGCTTCAGAGAAAAATCTGATCCCTGTCTCTTTTACTAGAGTATACTGAAGAAGAACAATAAACGGTTATCACGTTTTCTGAATGGTCGCAATTAGAAATCTTTACATGTAACAGCTGAATACCTGGATTGTTAATATTGCTGTTAAAACGACTTGCTCTTAGGGACCACTGAGTTAATATTGCGACGCCTTCATATCAGTCATAAAGGTCTTCTCTGAAAATGTTATAACCGCTTGTGCGAAAACTGCATCCAGGATCAAACCACGTTTCATTAATTATTTCGATATGATTTTTTTTTTGATTTAATAACGCTTTGAACTCAATAGCTTTAGGCCGAAGGCTTTGAGCATATCATTGCAGGATATTGATCATTGAGGGTCTGTTAGTTCGTTGATCCATTGTTTAAAGTTAGTAAGGATGGGAACTTCTGAAATGTACTTCATGATAATAGATTTAATCCATTCAAACAGTAAACATGCACAGCTTTTGGTTTTATTCATAATCATAATAATCATAATCATTTATTTATTTGCGAATATGGGTACAAAAGAAAAGATCTTATACAAGCAATAGTGTCCATTAGCCATATCCTACCATAAGGCATGCAAATTAAAAATACACAGGTATCCTTTAAAACTAAAATTTAACAGTAAAAAAGAATTATTATTTATGTATGGAGAAAACTATCGTATGGAGTAACATTATATAAGTTTATCCTGTAAATATTCAGTGACAGAGTAATATGCTTTTTTTAGTAACAGTGTTTTTATATTGTTTTTAAATATATTTATATCACTTATCTCCAGAAGTGAATTTGGTAAATGGTTATATATGCGTGGAGCCATACATAATATACTTTTATTTAATAACGCTGTTTTATTGCTTGGTAAACATATATTGAATCTGTATCTTTTGCTATTTAACTTATTAAAGTAGTTTGTATTCTTCCTAACGAACATTATAACCTCTAATATATATATACATGGTAACGTAAGAATATTTAATTTCAAAAATGATGGTCTGCAGCTGTCAGTTACTTTAATACTATTTATGGCTCGTATACATTTCTTCTGGGCTTTAAACACCGCTTCTTTATTAGTAGAATTACCCCAAAAAATAACACAATACTTAAGAATAGGAGCAACATAGCCGTTGTAGGCTGTAAGGACTGTAGGAGTGTTGACCGTTTGTTTAAGTTTAAACAATGCATAAGAAAATGTGTTCAATTTAGTGCATAATGTATGGATATGTTCTTTAAAATTCAAATTATTATCTATCTGTATACCCAGAAATTTCGTAACGTCAACTTCTTGGATGCTATTGTTTTGGTAATTTATGTTCATGTTTGCTATTTTACTTACTCTACTCCTGAATGTCATGAAATTGGTTTTATCGAGATTAATATGTAAATTGTTTGATTTCAACCAGTTTACAATGCTATCTAAAGTCATATTTATCTCAAGTTCCATGTGTGATTTATTATCTCCTGTGAACAGTACTGTACTATCATCAGCAAATAGGATTGTGTTGTATTTTGTCGCTTTTGGAAGGTCATTAATGTATATTATAAAAAGAGGCGGACCCAATACACTTCCTTGTGGAACGCCAGATGTAACCTGTCTACATGTGGATGAATAAGTTATCATTTTTTTTACATACGGACATATCCTTGTTATTTGTGTTATTTGCGTTCTATTACTTAAGTAAGATTTAATTAGGTCATAAATGTTTCCTCTGACACCATAAGCGTATAATTTATTTAAAAGTATATTGTGATCCACATAATCGAATGCTTTTGTGAGGTCCATGAACAGTGCGCACGTTTGTTTACCTTGATCCATGTGGGTTAATATGTCGTGGAGAAAATTATATACTGCTATATTAATCGTTTTATTTTTACGAAAACCAATCTGTTCTTTGCTTAGTAAATTGTTTCTTTCAAAGTAATTATAAATACCATCATGGATTACTTTCTCGAATATCTTCGATATGACTGGTACAAGTGCTATTGGACGATAGCAGCTCATGTCATTTTTATTATTTTTCTTAAATAAAGGTTTAATTATAGTTAATTTTAACTTTTCTGGGTAAACTCCATTTGCTATACTTAAATTGATTATATGACTAAGTATAATTGATAACTTAACGGCTACGTGTTTTATGATTTTTGTTGATATATTGTCATATCCAGTACTATTGGTGTTCTTTAGGGCTCTAATTATTTGGTATATATCTTCTGGTATAGTTGGACGCATAAATATTGAGTTTGCTTCGAACGAGATCTTGCATCTTGAGTGGTTTGGTATGGAAGCTTTAGTTTTATCAATGAAGAAATTATTGAAATAGTTTGCAATCTCTTTAGGGTTAGTTATTATATTACCACCTACAGTTATCTGTTGTATTTGATCCTTTGGTATATTTAGTTTATTGGTATTTATAATCTTCCAAGCAGCTTGCGATTTATTTCGGGCAGTTTTTATGTAATTTTCATTGCGAGACTTTTGCGTTAACTTAATGATCTGATTTAATCGTGTGGATAAATTTAAGAATTTAGTTTTATTATTTTCCGTAGGATTTTTCCTGTACTCCCATAAAAGTTGTCGCTTACGTTTACAGCAAAATGTAAGACCTTTTGTAATCCATCGAGGGCGAGATCTTGCAGATATTTTTATCTGTATAGTAGGGAAGCAAAGATTATAGAATAAGTGGAACAATTCATAAAACTCATCAAATGCTAGGTTTGGATCTGTATTGACAAAAACGTCAGTGAAATGAAGAGAATTTATGCAGGTTTTGAATTTACGAATGTTCTCTTTAGAGTAGTCTCTTTTTTCTATGTACCATGATTTACACAGGAAACTAGATTTGACTGGACATGTGAGCAACTGAGCAGTGTGATCAGACAGCGCAGATTCAATAACCTTTGCGGAACATCCCTTAATATTAAATATAATATTATCAATGCATGTTTTGCTTGATAACCGTGTTGGTTCGTTGATGCCTAATTTTAAGTTATAACTGTGCAGAATTTGCACAAATTCAGTTGCATCGTAAGTTTTCTTAAGCAAATTTATATTAAAGTCGCCACAAATTACAACTTTCTTTCTGCCGTAACAAAATCGACTGAGAAGGGAGTCTAGTTTTCTAAAAAATATATTTATATCATTCGTATTTGGCCTTGGAGGTCTGTAGATGCATATGACGTATATTTTATGGTCTAGTAACTCAATACCAGAGCACTCAATTATATTTTCAAGTGAGTAAGTACAGAGATTTATTGGTGCATATTCAATTGATTTTTCTATTAAGATACAAGACCCACCGCGCCGGTTCTTCCTAAAGAAACAAGAAGTTAGTTTATAGTTACTGATATTTAGTATGCTTTTGTCTGTTTCTATCATGTTATGTTCAGTTACGCATAGCACATTGATAGGGTTTTGTTCATTCTCAAGAGCTAACGTTAAAAGGTCTGACTTAGAGATTAGGCCATTTATGTTTTGGTGAAGAATTTTAATATATTTAGACACGAAAAAGCTGTTTTGACGCTTGTGGGGTAGATGTATTATCTACATTCTTATTTTGTAATGCAATGGTTGGATAGCAAGTATCGCTAAAAGACGAGCATTGATGGATGAGTGTTTCCGATTTATTGCAATGTCCATTTGATTTAGCATCTGTTAGTTTTTTAAAATAATAAGGAATAGTGCCAGGTTTCCGTTGACTGATTTTATTGCAATTTTCTGTATATGGAGTATCTTCAGTCTTATAATTTTTCTCATAAAATGTGTTTAAGTAATGTATATATTTTTTTAATTTATGAAAGATTTTTCCGATCGCAATATTATTCACTTTTCCTGTATATTTAGAGAACATATAGTAAGTATAGTTTAAATATTTATTAGTATCAAACGTATGCGTATATTCATACTTCTTATTACTTAAATATAGAAGTTGGTTGAACGTTTCTATTCTATTATTAAACAACATTACACTACCATTTAGTTTAAAATTTGGAGCACATAAAATAACATTAGTATGTGTTATTTTTTCGAGCTTACACTTTATGTGATTTACCAATGTTTCATAGTTTTTAGAAACGACAAAGTCTCTTTCACCTAATAAAATGATACAATAATCTTTCGAAGTGTAATTTACAAGTTTTAAATCGAGCCCTGATAGGAGTTCGGATATCCCCGCATTTGGCAAACAGTAATGACAGATTTTATTATTTGGGAAAACGTTTTCAGCAGTTTCCAGAATACTATTAACATTATTATCACTAAGTATACAAATTTTAGAGTTTGTTTTGTTTATATTACCCATAATTTCACGATAACTACATTTTGCTGAATCTTGTATGACTTGAGAGACAGCAGTGCCCTCTGTTTCTGGGTTAAACACCAAATTGGATGATCTTGGAATATCATCAATTAATTTTTCGTCACTGGAACATTGTAGTTTGTTGCACGTTTGTGGGCTAGATGATGTTTTGTTTAATGTCTTTTGATTAGGACTTTTTTGCAAAAAATCAAGCTGAGATCCAACTAGGCTTTTACGTTTTGATTTTGTAATGGATTTCTTCTTAAGCGTACTTGTACATACATGTTTCAGTTTGTTAACTGTTAATTTGTAGCGATTTATTTGTTCAGCTTGTGTGCTATTTTCTAACAGTAATCTTTCTATTTCATTGTCAGCAATTTTTAAATTGTCTTCAAGTTTACGTATTTTATTCTTTAATTCATCAACATCATCATTTGGCCTGTGTATTTCAGGATAACTTCTGTTCATAACATATGAAGACGTTGAAATAAATGATGTGTTTTCTTCCTCATTATCTGACAGTTCAGATAAAGCTTCAAAAGAGTTTTCAGTTGGAAAAGTAGCTTTACATGTTTTGTTTCTAACTGTGACATTATTTATCGGCGTGTCGCATATTGTTGTTGGACTACTGAGTAAATTAACATGCGATATATCCGTAGATCTAGTAGATATTTTTATAATACATGTCCTGCAACGCCATTTGTTTTTTGATTCTTTGTCCATTAGTTTGTATGTTTGTGCTGGATAACCGTCGCAATCTGGTTCAAATCTGTTGTTACAGACCGAGCATAGTGCCGTTGTTTTTATGTCAACCGAGTTTTTACATTTGTAACACACTACTTGGACAGACATCTTGTGGTAACGTTTGAAGTATAGAAAAGTTATTTTAGTAGTTTTTTTTATTTTACTTTTTTTTAAATCTGTTGGTGCTTTTGCTGCTCATTCAACGTCGTAATAACGTCTCTGAACAAGTCAATTGATGTTGAGAAATAATAAACAAACTTTTAAAAATCCAAAAACTCCAGTCCGATGCCCAGACGCGAACCCGCGACCTCCGTTACCGAGATACACTTTGAAGCCACTCGACCAGTTGAAGTGTTGAAAAGGTGTTTGAAATTAGGCAGCGCTTTCTTCATGAAATAATTTTTAAATTAATGAAGTTTTTTGACAATTATTTTTATTTTTCTGCACCTAATTTGTATATAGACAAATAATTGTAGTCACTGTACACTTTGTTTTAGTTTTATTACACTTTAACACAATATCTTCGAACTGTTTATTGTTTTTATTGACACTCAATAGTTGACAATTTAGTTTTTGTTTTTCACTTATTATTCACTTTCTCTTAGAGATAACACTCACACTTTGTAGTTGGACTATTATAAATCGTTTTACGTTATTTTACGGATGAATACAGTATTTAAACCGAAAAAATACACAAAATAATAGCGGAGCGATTTACTTCAGTTTTTAAGGAGTCATTCGCCCATGATGTCTCCGTATCCAATTTTTTTGTCTTTTAATTGGCTTCAAAACCCTCTAATATTCGACCTTCTGATTTTTGAACGGTTCTCTCTATAATTGTCTTCTGATTTTTTACTTTTTATGTCACTGTCTGATTCTTGATCTTCTGCTATGTCTTCCGAACTATGACTTAGAAAGGGGGGAAGTGGGGTGCCCCACCTTGCTTTATCTTTCTTCTTTTTCCTCGTGTTTTTGTTACCTTGATTGCTTTTCACTATGTCTGCGTAGGTATTCTTGCTTTCAGAGGAAAGAGCTAAACTGTTTTTACTGGCTTTTACTGGACTTCTATAACTCTTCTCTTAGTATATATTGATACTCTCCTCTAGATGTAGGTTCCACTATAGGATGCTCTGGCGGGACATACATGGTAAGAGCTCGCTTGTAGCTACAATTGAATTCTGCCATCAGATCTCTGATTTTTTTCTCTTTAATGTATACAGGACACTTCTTTGCCAAGTTCATGTGATTGCCAGCTCAATTATTACATTTGTAATCCACTGTATCGCAATTAGGATGATTTCTACCACATTTTGGACATATCACCTTATTGGATGGGCAAAATTTCATTGTGTGACCAAATCGCCAACACCTCGCACACTGCGTTACTGGATATTTATAGAGGGTAATTTCTGCTCTTATGTTAAAGATATGTATGTATGAGGGCAACGACGACCCTATGAAATATGTACGAACTGCTTCCGATGGCTCCCATCGAGCATATAAACTACTCCTGCGCTTTAACCTTTTCACTCCTATCATCTGGATGTCACTCTCCAAACCTTCCACTATTTCCTCTTCAGATAAATCCAGGTCAATATATTTCACCACCCCATAAGACTGAGTTGTTTCCAAAGTTCTTTGACATTTATAACCCTCCTTCTTAAAATATTGCGAGTTGATCAATTTTTTTTATTTTTTTTTTATTTATTATGGGTTTGCTCTTGACTCTAGTCTAGGTCAGAGGTGACAGAGACAGAGTCTACGATGGAGTGAGAATCAGCATTGCCATCCAACGTGGCAATGCTGCCAGCGTTCTGGACACGTTTCCCATTGACATCGAACTGCACGAATTTTTTTATGCACAATGAGGCCTTTTCCGTTTCCATTTTGTATTTGTATATAGGTTTGTTTTTAGAATATTCAATTGTATATATGTTAATAAAATAAATTAACTTTAATTTTGCCTAAGACGTCATCATAAATTCAAAAACATATCAATTAAATAGACTTCAATGATTTATTTATTGAACTTATTGTTTTTTATTTATTAACTGTTGCATTTTAGCAAGGGAAAAGCAGTCATTCATCCCGTATTATTGAAATTCATAATTTGAAACAATAGGAAAAAGCCGTACTGAATCGACATTTGTTCCTCCGCATTTTTACTAACCTATAATGTTTATTTTTTGGGTTTCTACGAAGGGATATTAGGATAAGGGCAATGACCACTTCTGTAGCCAACAAAACCATTACCGTCATTTTCGTAGATACAAAACTACTTACAGGTTTGTTCCTACGGAAAATAAATCAAAACAACTCAACAATATCAAAAGAGGACATCTGTCTATGAAGCCTGTGGTCAACGGATACGCCGAACACATTTCGAAAACAGGCCAAACTTGGGTCCTTCGGCGGTTCACGAGAGCAATTCCTCTTTTTTATGTGAGAGTCGGCGAAAATGATAAATCGTCGCAGAACTGTTCAACGTTCATCTGTCTCTTGACCTATCTCACGAATGAGTGCCGAAGCTTGTCAAACCCTTACGAAGTGACCTTAATCAAGTTGTGACAATAGTTATGAAGTTTTAGCATGAGAACAGCGATCATTGACCCTTAAACATTTATTGTTATTCATAGTTTTTTAAAACCCTTAATCGTAATACTTTTCATTACTACTTTACTCATGAAAATCGATATTCAGTTTATTTTTCAGGTTAAAAGAGAAATTGGAAACGGGCAATGACCGCTGTTGTCATCCTAAAAGAAAACAACTATACTTAGTCCACTTTTTTCGTTCGATATAAAGTTTGTGATACACTTGTGTTACGCATAAACTGAAACTATGTTATATAAGTTTTTAAGCTGACATGGTCACAATTAATATCGAGCTCTCATCCAAATTCAAAATATACATGGCAAATAGCCCGAAACAAATATTCATTCTTATGAAACTATGTACTTATTATTTTATGATTATATTGTACTCTGAGCTTAAATTGGTCTTCAATTTGGAACACTGATTTAGTGTCAGAGGTTTATTATCTTCTTACTAGCATGAGTTAAGCTACTGTCAAAAGTTAGCGATCATAAATTTATTTGAACACACTTGTATACAAAGAGACCTCACACCATAGTCATCTACAAAAAAGTAGTAATTGCATTTAGTTTAGATAGGAACATTATTTTTGCAGGTAATTAATGTTCCTTTAATTCTTCATCAATTTATAATAGTATATTATTTTTTTGATAATTTTTATGGCTTTGGATCAACAAGATGCTTATAGCGTGAAAATTTTAAGACTGTAGCTCCAACCGTTTGGCTCTAAAACGCGTGTGTCAGACGACGGACAGACGGACATACCGACGGACATGTGAGTGACATCAATAGGGTTCCGTTTAGACCCTTCGGGTACAGAACCCTGAAAACAGGTAAGTTTACAAAGAGTATTTTATCCAATATTTTTATTTGATTAAAAAACGTGTGATTTTGGTACCTGTAAATGTTTTTGGTATTGTAGGTACTCGTAACGGTGTTGTGAAAATACCTGCACAAAGATTTATTTTTATTTATCGCTTAAAATCGTATGTTTCGAGGCAATAATAACAGCTACAAAGATCGATTTTCAAGATCAATCTACGTTTGCCGAGGAGGTCGATTAACGGATGGGTGACCATCCACTACTCTGCCTTGGAAATAACGTTATGCTGTTGGCCCCAGCTGTCATTTGTAGATATTTGACAGCCACTTCATTAGTCAGAAGCTATTAAAAAAGTCACCAGTCTTGCCAAGAAGTATCGTGTGATAACATAATAATCCGAAAATGCAGATTGAGGCCCAAAATCATGAATTTATGTTTATCCATAAAACATAGGCAAATCTACGTGCTCCCAACCCATGATTCTATCTCTAATTTCAAATCACACACCGAAATCAAATATTCCAATACTACAGCAAAAAGTCGACGGCCTTGAAATGGCTTGCCCATAGCCCTTCTCTAGATTAAATAGGACGATCCGATTTAAGACGGGCCCGTTGTGATCCGAGATCCGTTGGCCTGATAGAGCACGTCCGATGTGCGTCTTTTTGTACTGGATTTGGACCAATGCCACGGTGTTTATCTAACCCCGTGGTACCAAAACTTTTTTTGACCAACCTCTCATTGTTTTTTTTTGTTAGAAAGAAGTGGAAGTCTAGAAGAAAATTATACTATGTTGATCTAAAAATAACTTAAATCATAATTATATTATTTGCAAGGACTCTAAAAAAATAAATAATGTGTTGATCTAACAGTCATAATTAATTCAAAATTTGTAGTATACCTGTTTATTTTACTAAAAGTAACGAGAATTATTGTCATAGAAAGCAAATTACTTTTGAAAAAAATACTTCAGTTTGCATGTAATGTTATTTTTGAGTTGAAAAGTTTGAAATTTGACTGTTCCTAAATTAACTCAGGCTGACTAAAATTTTCGTTTTTCCTCAAATATCCGAGTCTGAGGGTCGGTTTCTAAGTTGCCGATACCAAGTACAGATTTAAAATTTATATAATATTTTGTTAATAAATAGGACAAGTGACAGACAGCCATAACGGGGCCTTTCGCGGACCATATTTTAACACTTGTGGTGGATCACAGGTTGGGAACCAATGATCTAGCCAGTTATAGGTGCTGGTTCAGTAAATTTTTGAGTAATTGCTTTTTTGATGATTGTACGGATTATATGTACGTGAGATTAGAGTTAGGATTTAGGTTTAGTGTCTGACTGGCAACTAAACTTATCCTCGTCGGTTAATGGTCTGGTCATGATACAGCAAAAATATGGTTTAGGTACAAAATAATCACAACTTTCGGCACTAACATCACGGTTTCACTGAGTGCGTATTAATGATAATGGAAGGACTACAGACAGATTTAACATGAGACAATAATGTAACAACGCAATTTTGTAGGATTTTTGCCATGGATGTATATTTAAAAGTAGTGTGCATTGTCGCGTCGTGTCCTATTTACAATCACAAATCTAACATCTTTTGTAAATTGTTATTTGTTCATTAGCCAGATGTTCCAAGTTGCCATTTGAGCACTTATTTGATACTTATTTTTTTGTATAGGATATTAGATTAAAAGGTCTCAGTTACACTAAGTGCTAGTGTAGTTTTGGTACTAACACATAATGTTACGTTACTTAAGGTCGATTACTGATTTCGGTATTTGGCGTTAAGAAGGTGTCAAAGCCCTACTTAAGTGCCCAATTTTGACAGGTTTCCAGGCTAAACAAGTTTGAGAAATAATCAACTTCAAATACTTAATTCAGAAACCCTGGGTATGACCTAAAACTGCGATGAATGTGGTGTTCAAAACAATAACGTATTTATTCAGTAGGTACAGAGCACTAGCTATCGGCTATCGAACCCACGATTTGTTTCGCAGAAGCCATAATTATACAAATTGGCAAGAAGAAATTAGCAGGAACCCATACATAGTTAGGAAGTCCCAAACTACTAAGAAGTTACCATCAATATAATATTGTCTACCTAATATTGTTATAGTGTTTAACAAAATAGTTTGGCACTTGTAAACTAACTGAAGCTTTTATATCGGGTGCGTTACACTTAATCAGGTTATCTGAAGTCCATTAACCGCAACTTATATAACAAACAAATGGGCTTTGTTTGGATTACGGTTACATCTAATTTTGACCTATGGACATGGTTACATTCATTTTTATTTATACGAGTATGTAGCTGTTAATTGTTGGGAAACAGTAATAAGGGATAAAAATTTATTGCGTATTTTACTTTCGACGGCCTTGTATCGACATCTACATTAATTCAGCTTTCAATGTAAACTAAACTTGATTGCAGACTCTTAAAATAAGAATAGATGTATGGCCCATCAGCCCATAACCAACTATGTTTGAATTTAGAATTTGTGATCATTATCTTTAAATAAAGAACTATATGTCATCGAGACCATATTACAAATTCTATTGCAATACTTATTGCAAATGGTCACTTAAAAATCGACTTAATAAACATATCACTGCAATCGAAAGTAATTACCTCGAATTACATTCACATTTTTTATTTCACTTCCTAAAGACCTATGTTTGAAAGATCTCAGTGTTGACTAGTTTGTTGTCTTAATGTCTTATGGGTCACAGTAATGAGGAATAATACCCCACTGTAATACAGTACCAACTAGCACAGGGGGTATTGTGACTGATACTGGCGGCCTTATTATTTTGTAATTATACTTAAGACCTTTACTTGAGATAACCTGTTGTTGTTGAAATAATTTAAAAAAATAAAAAAGAACAAGTTTTAATAAAACTTGTGTAAAAAAATAAGTTTTTTTTTCACCCAAGAAAAGTAAATATTCTCAGAAAGTTTATTCAATGTAGTTACGTTTTATGATGTTCTAGCTCTGCATGATTTGATATAAAAGGTACCTAAAAATCTTTGTTTTGTTTTGATCCCAGCAACACAACAAGATTACCTAAAACACTACAATTACAATGATATCATAACATTCTGGCTCGGTTTGGAGAAGGGGTAAAAAAGCTCATATATCCAAATAAATAAAAACAGGTGAGCGTGTAATACCGTGTAATACTGGCAATAACGCGTTTGTAAATAAATGTTACGGGTTATTTGCATATCAACCGTTTTTTATGAAAATTGATGTTGCTCCTTTTTGCGTATGGCGCGAGAAAATTCAAGTTAATCTGTCAGTTTTCAGTGTTCTTATTGGATGGTGGAACAATCTTTTATTATAGTGTAATTGTAACTTACATCTTCTAACTTATTTATTAAGTCCTATGAACCTTCAAGATGACAGACATTGCCTTTTGGCAATCACACGCAATGAAATTTGGCACAGAGATAGATTATATCTGGAATAGCACATAGGCTACTTTTCGTCCCGGTATTAGTTCCCTTGGGATAAGAAAACACTATTCACGCGGGTGAAGCCGAAGGCAGAAGCTAGTATTAAAAACGAGAAAGTTTTGATAGATGTTTGACTCAATCACGCCAGAACGGCTTAACGGATCTGGATGCAATTTGGCACAGAGGTATATTAAAGTATGGAATAGCACATAGGTAACTTTTATTCCGGCAAAATATAACGTTCCCGTGGGACAATTTCGAACCATCACGCAGGTGAAGTCGCTGGCAGAAGCTAGTACAAGTTTAATAATAAAGTCCATAGCTGATGGTAGCTGCCTGTCATGAAAAATAATTCAAGAAAAGGGATCGTTTCGAATCAATTATTCAGAATATTTTCACACCAATCTAATCCATGAAAGTTTCAAGAGCCGCTACTCCGATATCGTGACAATAATAAAACGGAATAATCAAGATTAATTACTTTTGTTCGGGAGGCTGACTCGAAGGAGTTAGAGAGAGATTGATAACTTTTGTAAGGAAATTTTCAGCAGTTCAGCAATATTATTATTTTGGGTTTGGCGTCAAAGATACTATTTGTGAAACAAAATAGGTTTCAAAACACAGGAAAGGTTCAAAAATACAGGAACAAACCATAAGTAGCCGGTCATCTGTCCACCAGACCGAATCGGATTAGAACAATGGTAATTTCTATTGTGTCTGGAAATGGACAGTTGAAGGTCTTAGATGAAGCTCATGTCTCAAACCCTTCTAAGACATGGTTGTCTCTGTATGATCCCTTGCTAGCCCATACATTACTTTTAGATGAGAGATGAATGGAATAAAAAAACGCAAATATTAAAACACTACTGTATTGTCCCAAAGGTATTACAAGTAAAATTTCACAATTTAAAAAACCCCCGACACATTTGTCTTGCGAAAACAACCCAATTCAAACAGTAAAATGCCCATAACTTTTGAAAGGCTGAACCGATTTTATTCAAACATAGCTAAGAACACTCTCGACAAAATTACCTTTCAAACAAAAAAAACTAAATTGAAATCGGTTCATCCGTTTAGGCGCAATGATGCCACAGACAGACACACAGATACACAGATACACAGATACACAGATACACAGATACACAGCAACACACGTGAAACCTGATACACCCCTTTTTTTCCGGCGGGGGTTAAAAAGATAAAATGAGCTAAATGGACTGATGGTGTGGAAAATTAACTGAGTGACGCGGCTCTTGTTGGCTGTAACGAGGATGCCTGGCTGACTTGACAGCCCAACGTGAACTAACTAATTGTTATGAGTTGAAATGAATGTGTCGCGTAAACTGCTGAATTGTAGAATGTGTGGTTGCACCGTATAGTCTCCTTCCTGAAGACTTACTCTTTCTTACTCTTTCACGTAAAACTACTGAACAGGTTTTGATGAAACGTTACAAACATTAATTTGACTTTTTATATAGATTTATACATCAGAATAACACATAAGTGTTTGAACGCGGTGTGAATTCAACGCGAGTGAAGCTGCGGGCTGCAACTATTCTTTCATATAAATCTATCAGCCATCATCTCTGAATTCACTTTATTTTAAGCCATAATGATCGTTCACAATAATCATTCTAGAATTTGTGGTTATTTCAATAGTGCAATTCTCTATCAAAATATTCGCTATTAGAGACCCACTTTAAAATAAACAGAGATTGCTGAAGCATAAAATTCACTTGATTTAGTTAGTGCTGATGATTCAAAGTGAGCATTGGAACGTGAACTAATAATGTTCATTTCTACTCTCATTTATGTATTTAAACGTTAAACTCCTTTGGTAACGCCATTAACGCGGTCTCTTCGCCATCCAAATATTACTACAATATTATCTTAAACGTTTGTAGATCTGTAAAGTATCTATTCATTTGTTATCATAAGATAATTTGTGGTTTTAGGATTCAAGTTTATGATTTGTGGTTGACTATTTTGTATGAATGTCATTTAATGATGAAATTTAGTTTGCCCAAGTCTTTCATAATCAATAATACAACGGCCCCTAAAACTGCTTTGAGTCAACCACACTGTGTACAACTAGGAAAAAAAGACAGAAAAGTTGAAGAGTTTATTACAATAAAATAAAATTGACTTCATGAGAATTGAACTTTAGTTTTATACATTTTCAGCAATTCACAGAATCATCCTCCAATTTGCATTATCAATATAAATTCAAAAGTTGGTTATTGTTTCCAAAAGTCTTCGGGCCATCTTTGTATGGAAACCATACCCTTGGCGTAGACACACAGACAGACAAATGAAAAATTACGGATTTTTTTGATATAAGGCTCTGATTTACTATGACATTAATAACATTAATGTGAGTCACGGGAATGCCGAAAACAATATAAAATTATCGTATACAGGGTCAGTTTTTCAAATGGACCAAATCCGAAACTATGAGGAAAAACTATGAACACTGAGAGTCTCGGGGCCGTTTTGATAAAAACTAAACTATGGATTTTTTTTAAAGTAAACATTGTTAGCTGGGAATCGAATCCATTGATTTTGAAAAATAAACACGCTGATATTACACAACAATAGTTTCAGTATAAAATTCTGGAAATTAATTATATACGGCAAAGTCAAAGTCAAATATATTTATTCAACTAGGCCAATAAACTGCACTTTTGAACGTCAAATAAATTAAAATTAAAAATCTTATCTTGAATAAAATCATCTAATTTGTAATATGCTTGTTTACAAACAGAGATTTTAACTAAAGTTTTAAATTTACTTTCATTTAGTTTGGCAAACTTAAGGAAATACCTAATTTTTTACAAAATTTACAGACGAAAAATAAAGTCCTGCAAATAAGGGCCCGCGCTCACAAGGATGAATGGGAGAGAATTAGGCTAATAGTGTTCGCTGACCGGTGGCAAAATTCTCTGCCATTTCGTCCCGGTGTGCGTAGGCCTTAAGGGATCTAGGCCGCGAAACCAAATATCACTGGAATCAACCCAAGAGTCGAACCCAGGATCTAATGCTCAGTACACTTGCGACCACTAAACTAACGAGGCAGCCTAATACAGTGCTGCATAACTGGTGAAATTTGGGTATAACTACCGTAAAACGGGGTGAATAGGAATGCGGATGAATGGAATAAAACACAAACAAAACTTTGAAGGAAATTTACACATTACTCAAAATAAATTGCAGCAATTTAGTAGGTACTCCAATCTATACCAATATTATAAAGGGAAAGATTTTTTTGTTTGTTTGTACCGAATAGGCTCCGAAATTACTGGACCGATTTAAAAAATACTTTCACCAATAGAAAGCTACATTATTCCTGAATGACATAGGCTATTTTTTTATCCCGGGTCCGGGTGGTCCAAGGGAGCGAAGTCGCGGGGAACAGCTAGTATTAAATAAATTAATAAAATACGATGCTTTGTTTGAAACCATAAAGTGGAATCAACCCCATTCACCCCTGTATTTCTTATTTAGAAGACATCCGTCTTACCCTTCAGGCGAGAGGTCATGTTATTTAAGAAAATGTTTACATTGATTGACGAAAGATAATACATACATACATACATAAACTCACGCCTTTTTCTCATGGGGGTAGGCAGAAACTACAGAACGCCACCTGCTACGATCCATACATACTTATCCCCTCTAAAAGGTCACGGGGATACGGTTCCCTACAAAAAACCTCTTTATGGCCTTTTGACCGCTAGTAGTTATTGACAGGCACTAAAAAAGGTGTAGATTAGGCATTATGAGCATTTTACGGGCATTTTAAGTCTCCAGCAACCTATATCATATCAGCCCTAGACTAATTTGTCGATAAAGTTCATGAATATTCTGCATAAATTCTCGGCGAGGTCCGATGTTGATCGGTAGGTAAACATGTAATTTTATATGGACGTTCTATATGAATAGTTTATCATCCTTATATCGAGTTGGATGGGATATCAAATAAAATTTTATTTCGGTTAAGAGATCTTTTGATGAGACGGGTAGGTCGTGAAAAGACTAGAGATAAGAATATCTCATGTATTCATCGTACATAAGTATATTCGTTTTTCCTACAGAAGCCAGTTTTGACAAATTATGGTTGGTAAACGGATGAGTTCTAGGTATAGTACTAGGAGTAGTTTACTCTAAGATATTTGAATATACTTGCTCCTTAAATATTAAATTCAAGGAGAAAAGTTGGTAGGGCTGCCAAAACAAATAAAGTAATTGAAGGCCCCACTCTACATGCATATTAAAACTTACAGCTTAAAAAGGTTTTACTGCATAATTTTAGAGATGTGTATACTTTAACCTCTCAAAAGTTGACTGTACACCAGACGTCCTAGACAAGTGACATTCTATCATTGAAAGCGTGGCGATAGGCATTGTAAAAAAGGCAAAATAGTATGAAATTGACAAGCGATATCCAAAAATCACGTGATCGTTCCTTCACATTTCGACTATCACCTTCGCTTAAAGCGAATTCCACTTGTCTAAAACCTTTAGTGTACCTGCATAAGGTATTCTTCTTTCTATTGTGTCTAATGAACTAAGTTCAGTAGTACCTAAATCAAATTAAGCAGACTACAGTTACAGTTATTTTACTGGCATTCTACTTATTCTTTTACAAAAGCATTCTTTCACAAAAGTATGCGAATTTTACGAGACCGCTGTCCCCAGTTAAACACCTAAAGAGAAATACGTAAGTCGGACAAAGGCGAGAAAGGAAGAATGTAATATTTCCACTTAAGACGGTACCCTGACCAAAAAATCGGCGTGAGATATGAGCGTTCCTATTGGTCTAGCGGCACTGGTGGCGCATGAATTACAGTAGTGAATACGCCCAGATTTTAGAATAAAATCTTTATAAAATCGAATTTTGGTCTTTTGAAAAAAATAATTCCCCCTTCCCCTTGGATCGCGAAAGCGTTTAGACGTGTCTTCCGTATTGAATTTTATTTTTGTATTAATTCATTTAACAAATAATTCAAAATAAACATCGTAATATTTAGTCGAAGTACTAGGAGTTCATAAAGTACAAAGAGGCCATCAGTTCGAGTCAAACGACGGCAACACCGGTGCGGCGGACTGAATGAAGCACACCTACATCAAGGACTACGCAGTTCTACGCACACACCGCTGTAGAGATCTACAACTTGGGCAGATCCCATTCACTCCGACGCTTACGCATGGTTAGTAGCTACACACATAAACAACGCAAACATTGTCTACGCGCTTGGGATCACCTTACACTGGACGGAACGGGAGATTGTTGAGATTCATCGATAACCGACCAGCGAAGTTGACCTGCCAAGTTGTCAGCGCTTGCCCACACTATCTATTCTATTCTGCTGCCCTGGTATCTTGCCTTGCACTACAAATTTTTTTGAATAATGTCAGTACGACGTACGTCTCCTCCCCCCTCCCCCGCCCCGCCGTTGAAAGCGGTTACGCCGGCACCGGAGTTAGCGGGTGTTAAGTCAGTTGAAGTCATCACAGACATAATGAAGTCACCATTACAGCATTACGATTCGGAGCCTGATCTTCACACTCTAGCTAACATTACTGAGAGGAAAAAAAGAAAATACAATGACGAAGGTACGGACTTACTAATAACCATAAAAGAAATGTTTTTCTCCTTCTCCGCAGAGCAGGATAAGAGATTTAATGAGTTAAAGGCGAGTATTGACTTCATGTCTGATAAATATGAGGAGTTTATACTAAAAATATCGTCTTTAGAAAAAGAAAGCAAGGCCGACAAGTCAAAAATAAAAGAGTTGGAAGAAAAGCTGGAAAACTTGGAGAGAAAAACGCGTGGTGTAGGTATAGAAATTCGAAATCTACCCAAACATTCCGGCGAGACGAAAGAATCCCTCCAGACCGAAGTTATAAAACTAGGTGAAACTCTTAACGTGGTAATGGATGCTAACTCAATTAGAGACATCTATAGAACCAAGTCTCAAGACCCCTCAAATCCTGTCGTGGTAGACTTTACCACTGTATTAATGAAGGAGAAGGTTCTTAAGGCGGTTAAAAACTTTAATAAAACTAAGCAAAAAGGAAACAAACTGAATACTACCCATATTAACCAGGAATATCAACTAAAACCGCTATATGTATCCGAGACATTAACCAGCAAAACCCGGAAACTATTTTATATGGCGAGGCAATTCCAAACAAGTCATGGCTTTAATTTCTGCTGGACATCAAATGGAATTGTGTACCTTAAGCAGCATGAAGGAGCTTCCTATTCTCGAATAATCGACCTCAATGACCTAGAGAGCCTAAAGAAAACCTTAACAGTATGACTATATTGTGTTGTCTTTATAGGAAAATGTAAACAGTTCACTTTAAGTACGTATCAACTAATGATTTGTTTAAACTTAAGCATGTATGACTATAAGTCAAAAAATGAATATTGTGTAAACATTTATCCCACACTCTATCACTTTATAATTAATAGACATTTACTAATACCTTCAGATAACAACTTCTCATTATGTTATTACCATACAAATCACATACTACACTACATTACACATTCACTCTCTACAAATATACACTCTGGGTTATTTTTTGAATTAACAACCGACTCAAATATACATCTTCTTACTTTACACAGTTCCTACATGAATATATTTACAAACCATACATATCACATGTACTCAATTTATAATATTATTTGCACTGATGAATTAATATTAATCTTTGTAAGTCTTCTACATCCACTTTATTTAAATATTTCATGGTTATTACACTTTATATCAACCTTAAAATGGCAGATAAATAAGCTCAGGCCCGATGCTTATCATTTTTTGGATAATTCTTGTCAAATATCACTTGTATTACATATACCTAAAAGTATACCAATTCTAAATCGACAGATAAATACCGGACCAACTCGTCTGAAAACTTTTTACTTTCTAATTAAACGTGGTGAAATAATTTTCTTAACTTTTATAATTCGATAACTTAAGTCATATAACAAATGATATAGACGAAGTTTCTGTATCTAAATCCCTCTCATGTGACTTAGAAGAATGTCAGCAACACATAACTCAGGTACCATCCAGTGGCCTTATAATATTAACTCAAAACATACGCAGCATCAATTGCAATATGGCTGGCTTTGATACTTTGTTAAGGAGATTAAACATAGAATGTGATGTTCTGGTACTTACCGAGTGTTGGCTTCTGGGTGCTTCTGTCATTCCACAGCTCGACGGCTATCGCTCTTATGCCACTAAAACCCACCTCAGACAAAATGATGGCGTGGTAATATATGTAAGTAACTCGCTGAATGTAAATGTTGAGGAACCAGAATTCACAGACGGCAACTGCTTAGTTACAACACTCGACAAACATACCGCAATCATATCTATATACCGGTCTCCTTCTATAAGAAACATTGACAACTTTCTATACTCCTTAGACAATATATTATCCGAACTAAATTCCTTCAAAAACATAGTGTTAATTGGAGATATCAATATTCCCATTAACTCCTCCAAGCTGGATCTAGCGGGTGAAAGATATTTAACCATCGCCGCTTCTCATGGTCTCTTACCTGCACACACTGAAATAACCCGTGCAAACAGCTCCTCATGCTTGGACCACGTGTTCCTTAAGACCCAGTTTACTGCTATAACTATTGTGCCACAATCAACCTTAACAGATCACTTCCCTGTCTTGACCCAATTAAGTCCACAGCGCATCTCTAAACTCCCTAGGCAAATGATTAAATCAACTATAACTAGAATAGACACAGAAAACTTGAACAAAGACATTAACAATATAGACATGTCCCCCATATACAAAACAATTGACCCCAATTTTTCCACAAATTACCTTATCACTAATATCCAATCAGCCATAAATAACAACACAAAAACTTTCACTGTGTCGAAGCGCAAAAAAATACTCAAACCATGGATTACGCCTGGCCTTCTCAGATGTATGAAAAACAGGGACTTTCTTCACAAAAAGCATAGGACGGCTCCGGATAATATCATTTTAAAAACATCATATATTAGATACCGCAACTTTTGTACCAAAATTTTAAAGAAAGTAAAAAGAGCATATGAGAAAACTCAATTAGATACTGTAAAGAATAATCCCAAGCAACTCTGGAAGACTATAAAATCAATTACGAGCTGTGTCAATAACAGTGACTATCCAGAGGAATTGTTAAAACTAAGTGACTCCAAAAACACCGCACTTGATATTATTAATGAGCACTTTGTAAAAGTAGGTCAATCGTTGGCAGAAAAGTATCCTATTAACCCTTCTCCGTCAACATCTAATAATTTGTCCTCTATGTTTTCATGCGACTCCCATTCGCGATCATTTGTATGTGAAGAAACAACGGAAGAAGAAGTGTCCCGTACAATCCTTACATTAAAGTCAAACTGCGCCACTGGTTGTGACAATATCTCATCGAACCTACTAAAAAGTAATATCGAGCTTTTAGTTCCTCCTCTCACGTTTATATTCAACAGATGCTTAGAGTGTGGTGTATTTCCGAGGAATCTCAAACTGTCTGAAGTTCACCCTATTAATAAGGGAGGTGACCGCGATCGTGTTAATAACTACAGGCCGATATCGATCCTACCCTCCTTGTCTAAGGTTTTTGAAAAACTACTAAACAATAGACTTGTTAGCTACTTGGAGGGCGAGGGCCTACTCTCTTGTACACAGTTTGGCTTTCGGAAGCATAGAAGCACAGATGATGCCATCTTTAAATTAAACAATTGTATAGCTACAAATTTAGATTCTGGGAAGAAGTGCCTTGCCATCTTTTTAGATCTGGCCAAGGCATTTGACACGATCTCGGTCCCCATCCTTTTGCGAAAACTCGAGAATTTCGGTATAAGAGGCAATCAACTTAAACTTTTTGAGAGCTATCTGTCGGAAAGATACCAGTGTGTAAGAATAGGAAATTGCACTAGCTCTTATCTTCCTATTACGTACGGAGTTCCCCAGGGCAGCATTTTGGGACCTACCCTCTTTCTCGTTTATATAAACGACCTCACGAACCTATCTATACCCCAAGGCGAAATAATCTCTTACGCAGATGACACTGCTCTTATATTCAACGCCGACAATTGGGATGAGGTATTTAACGTTGCACAATGTGGACTTGATCTCGTAAAGGAATGGCTACAAAATAATTTACTTACACTGAACAGTGATAAAACTAAATACTTGACTTTCAGCATACGAAATCCACCTAAACATCTGACTTCAAAATATTGCCTTATTCCTCACGATTGTCCTGAAAAAGATAACTGTAATTGTGTACCTTTAGAATGTGTCAACTATGTGAAATATCTAGGATTAATTATAGATCATAATTTATCCTATAAGGCCCATATTAAAGCTTTGTCGGGACGAGTAAGAAAACTAATTTATATCTTCAAAACTTTGCGACATGTTGCTGATCTTAAATTATTAAAACAGGTTTATTTCTCTCTTTGTCAATCCATTATTAATTACGGCATAATTGCATGGGGAGGAGCTACCAAAACTACTCTAAAAGGCCTTGAGATAGCTCAGCGTGCAATTCTAAAAGTTTACACGTTTCGTCCAATTCGCTTTCCCACAAACATTTTGTACAAATCATGCGAAGTCCTAACAGTGAGACAATTGTTCTTACTCAACATTGTACTAAAACAACATGGTGAACTTATATATAATACTGATCTCACAAAGAAACGCAGAAAACATGACGTTGTGGTCCGCATACATAATCCTAAAACCTCTTTCATAAAGAGATTCTTCGTCTTTCTAGCACCACACGTGTATAATAAAATTAATAAATCCATAAATATTTTTTCTCTTAACAAGTTCCATTGTAAAAAGAAGGCATATGAATTTTTAATGAAACTTTCATACGAAGACACTGAAAAATTTATTCAAATAATCTGCTAATATTTTTGTTTGTATTTCTATATACATGTATATTCACTCTACTCCTGTCATTTATCATGTAGACATACGTATACACTTTCACTTACACACACAGACACCCCCACACACACACACACACTCACCCTCTCATCCGCACACACACACACAAAAATTGTTAGTAATTTAAGTTTAGTTTACCTTAATTTCTTATTTCTCTTTGATTTGTAATGGTTCTAAACTCTTGCATCTTGCTGATTTAGGTTAACTAGTGTATTGTTTCTGAGGGGAAACGGCGCTGTCAGCTGAGATACAGGCTCACGCCTAGTTCAGCTGCGGATGCTCATTCTCTTATCTAGAATTAAACTGTAAGCCTAATATTTGTAAGAATGTACTGTACCTACCTACTGTTTTTGAGTAAATAAATAAATATTATTATAAATATTATTAATTCTACAAAAATGTTCGTTATTAAATTGTCTATCCATTAGTGTTAGTACAAAAAATAATCAATAAACACTTTACGAGGAGATGCATAATATCAATAATAATTTCTCAATTTCATGTTTTTTTGGAAGTAGATTAGTGAAATATATACAACATTTAAAAAAAAACTAAATCTACCATTTTAGAATCAATATTATGTAGAAATTTAATGTATTTTTATTAATTGATATTTCTTTTTAATTAACGAGTAGATAGCTTTTAAAAACAGCACAAAAAACGGCTTGCGCGGCGTTTTGCTCGGGGTACCGCCTTAACTTGCACGGGACAACCCTAGCCAAAAAATATCACATACCCGAGCCGCTTGGTTGATAAGATAAAACTGGCTGTAACTAATATATGAGAATTTTTCCCTTTTTATATTATTCACGTATATAGTAGATGCCAATTTTCGAGCTCATATAGTGTACGATGTATCTCCCACAAAAGTTTTATATTAGCATAAATTGACTTTTCGTAATACAGAGCCTGAGGGTAGTATTACATTTCTGTAAATATTTACCATACGAGGTTCTTACAACGGCCAGATGTAGCTGACACTTATCCATAATATGAATACTTCACATCGAGGGGTCTATGTAATTTTGTGTGGTTTGTTCTTGTATGCTCAATATTTTTTCCAAACTTCGCGACAGAATGTGTAGGGTTTTGTTTATTGCACATAGTTTATAGTTATACAGTGTATATACACTGTATATACTTGTATCTATGTAAATAAAATTTCTGAATATTCATAATAAAATAATTAAAAAAACATACATTATAAAAAATCACAAAACAAAAAATCACGTAACCTCCTAACAGGGGTCTCTCAGACCTACGCCAGTATTTATTTACTCTGTGAAGTGTTTAAAGTGGGAAAAGGTTTGGATGAAGAAGATGTGCGAACATGTATTTAGAGATCAGTTCAAGACTTGCTGTTTCTGTTAAATGCTGTAAATTAAGAGCCTGCAATTTTGTTTAATTAATAATTTTAATGAGACTTTTAATATTTTTCTAAGTATCTTGTAGATTGAATATTATAAAAAGTATAAGAAGAATGTCCTACTAGGTAAAATATTTTTTTGTGGATCTCATTTTCCAAATACCTACATTTGGAAAATAAGATCCACAAAAATAGTTATTTATGCTACAAGTGCGGAAGGTAGGTGATTTCCGATGAGTGGATAAATCGACACGAGTCGGAAATCATCTTACGTACGTGTATCATACAACATTTTACTATGCATTGTGAAAACTTTTATTTCCCAAATATTAAACTTTTACTCTTTTATGTTGCACTGTAACTAATTTTTAAAACTTTTCTCAAATAATAAAAACTCTTTGCGTCGGGCTGACGTTGGAGTTAAAAATTAAAAAAGTTCAGGAAAGTAAAAAGCACTAGTGAAAAAAAGTGACACTTTCCGCACAGTTTGGCTGCTTGGAAAACCGCTCTTTTCGAGGACATGCATTGTAATAGTTATTTATGCTACAAGTGCGGAAGGTAGGTGATTTCCGATGAGTGGCATTTTTATTCACGAGCGAGCGAAGCGAGTGAGTGGATAAATCGACACGAGTCGGGAATCATCTTACGTACGTGTATCATACAACATTTTACTATGCATTGTGCGAGGAAATAAATAAATTAGCGGGCTTATTCAAGCGCGTTCAGCATATCCACAGATTAACTAATAGTTCCTCGGGCATATCTACTGCGCATGTGCGAATAGCTGTCACATCGTAACGCAATAAGGCACGGGCAAAATATACGTTCTGCCAAACATATTTAATTAATATTTAAAATTAATTTATTGATCAAAATCTAAATCTAGAGTAATTAAAAACGCCTAAAA
The DNA here is from genome assembly GCA_949775005.1 of Orthosia gothica. Classification (NCBI taxonomy): domain Eukaryota; kingdom Metazoa; phylum Arthropoda; class Insecta; order Lepidoptera; family Noctuidae; genus Orthosia; species Orthosia gothica. The sequence continues at coordinate 10,230,576 of OX459038.1, read as the reverse complement.
TAAAGTATTAGTTTTATTTTACCTTTTATATGAATGATAATCTGTACATAACTAATTTTTAAAACTTTTCTCAAATAATAAAAACTCTATGCGTCGGGCTGACGTTGGAGTTAAAAATTAAAAAAGTACAGGAAAGTAAAAAGCACTAGTGAAAAAAAGTGACACTTTCCGCACAGTTTGGCTGCTTGGAAAACCGCTCCTTTCGAGGACATGCATTGTAAAATATTTTACGTAGTAGGACATTCTGTAGACAGTAAGTAAGCCTAAATAAAATAAGAGGTTATGCCAATTTTTACGGGTTGAATTTTTTTTTGTTTACATTTGCCTTTTTTTGCTAGTTAAAAGTTTAATAAAGTTCAAACAGAATTATAATTAATAACCATTATTTATTTTTTTACATAAATTGGGGGTTATTTTGCTCTGGGGTCCTACAGACGTATGATGGATGGTAATATAACAATAATATGTGTGTGTAGGTAGTTAAGGGTTAAACACATACCGTTAAAATTTATACCTATACCTACCTGCTTTTAGATGGAAAAAAATATCCATTGTCTGTGTACCTATTTTGTGAATGGAGTTTGAATAAATATATTGATAATTTTAATTTATTTTTAATGAAAAAAAAGGTCGTCGTACAAAGCAAAAAGTTAATTCTTATATTTCAGTACAGAATTTTACCGTATTTCCATCAGTGATATTTTTGTCCGAAAACAGAAGACAAAAAATTCGCCACAACGTACATGTTTTTATTTATTTTATTTCGCACGCACCGTAATAACCGAAAGTGCCTTGACTACTTTCTACTTTCACCATTTTTTTACATGTCTATCAGTGACACTAACTTTTTGTTTGAAAGATAAACTAAAATAAATGTACTAGGCCTTTTTATTTTTGCCCTTGTCTAAAAATACTCTCGGGGTTTTTTTCTAAGAAAAGGTAAGCATCTGTCTTCTAGGATTCTATGATTTCACTTTTTATTATGTCGATAACACAGTCAATAAAAAGTTAAAATACCTTCTATTATGATATAAAACTTTCCATGAATTTTCATTTTATAAGAGCAAATTAATATTATCTACTTCATTTTAAATATTAATCAGCTGTTCAAAAAGAAATTATAAATTTACTAGATTCTGATAATAAAAATAATAATAAATAATAATAATAAAATCGTTTATTTATTTCTTAAAGTACAAAATTTACAATAATTTGCTTATGTTCTAAAAAGTGCTGATGTATAATTTGCCTGAACTAGGTAGAACCTGTGCTTCAGGCGTAAAAGTGCTTATTTATATTTAATAACGTAGGTATTGCAATAAATTAACAATTTTAAGTAAAACTAGGACACTGCGGAAATATACATAGTAGTGTTATTTTTAATCATGCTTACGTAGTTTTAATCTAATTTTATTTTAATACTAGAAGCAGGTCTTCAGTCTGGTCATATGACAAACCTTGCAAATAGTTTAAAACAATGCTTTTACAGTTAAAATAATTTAAATTATATATACTTAGTATTCCATTTAATCTATTATATAAAAAGGGCCCTAAAAATGTAAAGAATCTATATGTAAATGCAAATTTAGAGGTAGAGGTTGAACTGCATACTATATCGTTTCGCCTTTTGTTAGTTATATCTAGGTTATATTTAAGCATTGCATGCTGTTTTAGTGTTATGTGCAGTAAATAAATTTGCCGAACAGTCAAGACTTTGCAGGATTTAAATAACTGGTGGGTAGGGAAAAGGAAAGGTAGAGAATTTGCTACTTTTAGAACAGCTCTTTGTGCTCTTTCAAGAGAGAGAATGATAGTTTTTGATGCTCCGCCCCATGAGGTTATACAATATTGAAGTATTGATTGACATAGAGCAAAATAAATGAAAATGAATGATCATTGTGGGCAGAGGATTACTATACAAAACCTAAACAACAAAGTGGCTAAAAAGGATATCACTGTTAACCCCAAAACTGTAAGTCGTTTGGCAGCTTTTAAGGCTAAACTCATTAATAAATTACCAATTTTGTCAATTCATGCTGATCCTAATCACCTATATGATGATTTTTTTAGTATATACTGCAAACAATTTAATTCGACCTTTATTCCCAAGAATATCTCCGTTAATAGTAACGCATCATTCGGTGATTGGGCGACCATTGGTATTCATAAAAGTAGAACACGGCTTTATGAGCTGTACAGTGAAAGGCCTTATGTAAACACTGCTGAATTTAATTTATATGTTAGAAATTATTCAAAATTATTTAAAAAAGTTTGTAGTTTGGCCAAGTCGCATTATTTGAGTTCGAAGATTAAAAACAGTAGTAATGTTATTAAAACGACTTGGAATATTATTAATAGTGAAACGGGAAGATCTGGTAACCGAAATACTGACTACAGCCTGTCTATTAATGACAACATCATAAAATCAGACTCACAAGTCGCAGTGGTCTTTGAAAATTTCTTTTCGGATATTCCCATTTCAACTACTAAATCCCTAAACTCATCACCTTCTGTTGCTGAGTCTTTGCTAAAAGAAAATTTTAATGTCTGCGATACGGAATTTCTTTTTGAACATATTACTTGTAGAGACATAATTAAAACCTTTCACACTTTAAATGTTAAAAAGACTGCAGATCTGTGGGGTCATTCTGTAGAAGTTGCTAAGTCTAGTAATGATGTTGTCGCACCTAGTTTAGCTATTATCTTTAATAATTGTATCGACTGTGGGGAGTTTCCTGACCTAATGAAGAATAGTAAAATAATACCTTTGTTTAAATCAGGTAGTACATCAGACCCAACAAATTATAGACCTATTTCAGTACTACCTACTTTTAGTAAGATATTTGAGAAATTAATTTTAGAGCAATTGCAAAGATTTTTTAATAAGCATAAATTATTACATAGCAAACAGTTCGGTTTTACAAGGGGTCGTTCAACAACTGATGCCGGTGTTGAGCTTTTAGGACATATTTATAATGCATGGGAAGATAAGTGCGATGCCCTGGGAATCTTTTGTGATTTGTCCAAGGCATTTGATTGTGTTCTTCATGAAACGCTAATCAGGAAACTCCGCCACTACGGGATCCGGAACAGCGCTCTGGATCTTCTTACTTCTTACTTGAGTAATAGGATTCAGACTGTTGACGTTAATGGAAAAAGATCACCCGGATCTATAGTAAAAATGGGAGTCCCGCAGGGCTCGATTCTTGGTCCTTTCTTGTTTCTTATTTATACTAATGACTTGCCTTACCTCATAAAGGATAACCATGATATAGTGTTGTTTGCAGATGATACTTCACTTTTGTTTAAACTTAAACGGCAGCAGCTGGTTACTGACGAAGTAAATAGCGCGATCTCAAAAGTAGTTCATTGGTTCAATGTTAACAATTTACTCCTTAATGAAAAAAAAACGAAATGCATTAAGTTTACCCTACCTCACGTTAGGCAGGTGAAAACTGATGTGTTGATAAAGGGCGAAGAATTGAATCCTGAGAATAGGACAGTATTTTTAGGCTTAACTTTGGATGCTAAGCTTCAGTGGGGCCCACATATAGATAAATTGTCAAAGAAGCTAAGCTCCGCAGCATATGCTGTTAGAAAAATTCGTAATTTAACTGACATAGAGACAGCCCGTTTAGTATACTTTAGCTATTTTCATAGTGTAATGTCGTACGGTATTCTGTTGTGGGGAAATGCCGCCGACATCCAGAATATCTTTGTTTTGCAGAAAAGAGCTGTTCGATCAATATATAAATTAAGCCCGAGGCACTCTCTCAGAGAGAAATTTAAGGAGATTAATGTAATGACTGTGCCCTCTCAGTATATTTATGAAAATCTTTTATATGCTCATAAAAATATAAAATTGTTTAAAAAATACAGTGATATCCATAACATAAATACTAGGAACAAACACAAATTTGTAGTACCTACAACAAGGCTCAAGAAGATAGGTGGCTCGTTTAGATGTCAATGTGTACGCTTTTATAATAAGCTTCCAAGCCACGTACAAGATCTAAGTCTTAATAAATTCAAATCATTCGTTAAACGTAAGTTGTGTCAGAAAGCGTTTTATACTATTAAAGATTACGTTGAGGACAAAAAGGCTTGGGATTGAGCTGCTCCAATTAATTTTGATTTTTTTATATTTTGCACCGTGAATTTTGTTTTTAATTTTGATATTTTTTTTTTGTTTTCTTGCAATGACAAGAATATTTACTTTTTAAAGTATTATATTTTTTTTATTATTATTGTGAATGTGAAGACTATGTGGATTTTTGTTTTTTATTATAACTTAGTTAGTTTTTACTCATGGTCTGGCAGTTTGAGTAGTTTATGCGGCCTACCCGAATGTCCTTTCTTTGGTATTGTTCGTCGAATCGTTGAGCTCCGTAAATTCTGAGTTGAGCTGCTCGGTTATTGACAAATGCGTGCACTGACTGGACAGGTCCACTCAATCTGGCTGGTTCTTTCCTCAAAAGACCATTTCAGACATATGTCTACATGGTCTTCACATGATATAACCAAGTTTTTGTCAAGACTTAAAAAGAGACTGTGACCTCTGAGTTTGTTTCGGCCTTTCTTCTCAGAGTAGTCAGATAGGAAACGCCGACCTCATCTAGTTTTAAAAAATATGATCGACATGTAAAAGTGTTTGTACAAACCAACTTACAGAAATAAAATCATTTATCATTTATCAAGCAAAATAGACAAAACGAAGCCACAGCAATACGAAACCCAAAAAGGAAAATGCATTTGAGGAAAAAAATACCTTTTTGGCTCGTTACATATTCGCCCGGAGCAATATAACAAACTTACACGTGCTATTACATTTTCCTTTTGAATAATATACTAAAGGCCTTCACTTTTGAGTATAACGGACTGGAATACGACCCTTTGTTACAATACTTGTGGCTGACACAAGTCACATACGGGCTCTAAAGTTAGGAACAAAATCGGTGAAGATCTTTAGGCTCTTGGGTGAGTAAAAAGTGGCACAGTTACAAAAGTTTTCAGAATTGTGTGTTGTGTTTTTTATTCAATGCTTCGTTAGGAGAAAACTTTAATATTGAGGCTAATTTGCTTAGCGATAATGTTACTTTGTTTGAAGAAAATAAACTTCTAGTAGGTATTACAGTAGATGTTTTTATTGTAATTTATAACTTGAGTTTTGGTTTGAGTGATGACGGCTAATTATGAAAATACTCTGAAAATAGATCGAAAATCTAACTATAAGGGACCTTCCTGATAGTCTCAGATGGTCGATAGGCAATATCGCGCACGTATTTTTAATAAAAAAACAAGTTAATTCTTTCGTTTTGCATCGTATTGTGTCCCTGTGCAGTACAACTATTTTCTCAATGCCCCTCGGCAAACTTCGTGTATCGTTAGTCGTCGGATTTATATCAGACTTCCAAGTTGATTGAGAAAATAGTTGTACTGTCCGGTCTGCACCAAGTGCAAAGGACAACTAATACAAAGCCGAGGACTGACCAAACACAAAGTTTGCCGAGGGTCATTAAGAAAATAGTTGTAAACACAAAGTTTGGCGAGGGATATTAAAATAATAGTTGTACTGTACTTGCAATTTCGCTTAGTAAAATCCCTTATCCCTTATCCGTGTGATATAAATCGAATCGCATCGAGCCCTAAAGAATGTCACTAATAAAATAAACCAATAATAATCAAATCAATCTAATGTCATTAATCACTTCACACACACACACTTCCCACGATCACCTATTAAATAGAAATTAATTATTATTTCGTTTAGTTGTTCACAAAAATCGGACATTATCTATTACAATATGAAAATTGAGCATTTATTTTATAGAGTGTTAGTTTGAATCTGTTTGATTACGTAAAAACTGGAATTGTGCCTCTAATTTTGACATGCCTGTATAAACATATCAAAAGGTTTTGACACTGACATAGACACTGACATTGATCGTGTACAAAGCGAGTTTGGAAGAGATTTAAAAGATAATATTCATAGATTTTGTAAACAACAAAACAGCATCTATCCGGCTTTTATTTTTGTCTGATATAATAATATCTGTCCATGTATCGTTATTTATAGGGCTATAACAATATTTTGCAAGTTTTAGGGAAACAACGGCTGCATATTATGTGACTGTTGTTATTGTTTGGACCAACTATGCGGCTATTTCTGTGTACCTAAATGTAACGTGCGATTAAATTGTTAAAAGTTGTAGCGGACCATGGTTTCGGATAAATGATTGCGACACACGAGAGACTAAATTACATTTTCGTTACCTAAAATGATATTATGTAAAAAGTTCAGTAAGCACCAGTTACTTCAAGACCTATATGTGATTGACACAATGATTTATACATAGACAATAAATCGGACAATGCGTTAATTTTTCTTACAGCCGGTTTCCAAATTAAGAATTTAGATTTAAGGACTGGTCGGATTATTCTTTTATATCAGTTTTTTAGTCTTAAGTAGAGTTGTAACTTTAAATTTTCAAGTCAGAAAGCGGAAGTTATACTTAGCTCAGAAGTAGGTACATAACAGACGAAAAATAAAAATACAATTTCCCTATCTATAGAAACCAGTAGGTACATTAAATGGTTAGGTACTGCACCACAAAACTTATACACAACATATACTATAGCTACATTTCTCATAATTTTATCTAATACACAATAGTCACTACCTTAATCCAAGCCAGTCAGCTTTAACAAATCCTTCTTATTGGAGAGGAAGCTAGCAAGCTTTTGAACAACCATATTCTCGGGCAAAAGTTGATAGCCAACTGGGTGCGGATTATAACTGAAAAGTTTTAGATATGACCCCTGTCGTCAGGAGTTACTATCTGCAACTTTCAGATGTACAAAAACGACCCTTTTTTAGGATATCTTCAGAACAGTTAAATTTTATTGTATCAGGTGTCTGACGCAAATTGACATAAGCCAATTTGACTATAAATTGTGGGCTTGCCCTAACTTTTCAAAATCTGCCGACTTTGAACGCTGCGACAACGAACGTTTGTCAATTTTTGTAACTATATTTAGGCCGATTAAAATTTATTCTGTGCAAGAATGTAAGATTAGGTCGTTAGCATTGTAGCCAGAGATTTTTTTACATGTAGTTCAACAAACAGGGTTCAGTGGTTTCTTAAAAAAGCATTTATTTCTTTTGATAGTCAAAATGAGGTTTCAGGCCGTGTCGACATCCAAGGTTATCCTTTTGAGACATATTTCATTTCATATAGAAATGAAGCAACTATCGTAACTTTATGTAAGTTATTACAGTCTAACACATAATATTATTCCTTAATGTTATGTTTTGCAATGAAATGGTTCATCGTTAACGATAAGTGGGAATACTTCAGTGCTTTATTATAGCTGGTCTTAATGCTTATTACACTCTACGAATAACTATAAAAGAGAGGGTTAAAGAACATACAAACAACTGCTGGTCGGACAAAGGGTTGTTGGGTTTTCCATCTGGAATTTCATTAGGCGACCACTGAAATTTAGCGCCGTGCTGTGGGTTCCCCACGGCACATAATGCTGTGCTGAGTGGAAAGCTTCTTGCCACAACCACGACATGCATCTGCTTTTATTTATTCCTACTCACATTTGCTATTTTATTTTGATCTTGTCTTTACTAACATAATTTAAGAACTACTAATTCTAACGTTAAGGGTTTAGTTTAAGCAAAATATTTTAATGTTTGTATGTCATTTTGTGACCAATAAATATTTTTCTTGGAGTCTGGATTTGTGCCCTGTTACGGCAATAGGGTCGCTCCCAAATAACATGGGACTTAAACATAACTGGCGGGATGGGGTTACCCTACCCTTAGAGGAATACAGGTGTGCTGTTATGCTATATTTAGAACATCCGTTTTCGGATCTCGGCATTCTAAAAACAAACTACAAAAGTACCTACACATGAAAATTCAATTTTCGAAATGTCGGTTATTACCAGCGTTTTCTTGATATCTCTCGCGTCGTTGCGAATACCCGAGAATGTTAGCTAATGCCTTGGTAAAGAGATTAGTGAGTCAGCAGGCTGGTAGTGCAAAGTGCTGCTGACTGCACAGAGTGCGCCGGACGACGGCTTAGCCGCGTCATTCGTGGATGCTGCTTATTGCCCCCTTATTAGTAACTAGAATCACAAAGTACGTAAGCGGCGGCGCGCCGCAGACAGAGGGGCCACTCTCACTTTGACATTTCGGTTTTACAGGGAATATTGGGCAATATTGGACCGAGCTCAGTCGCGGCTGTCATGATTGCTTTGTGCATGCGTTTGTCACGTCATTCATACATTAAGTACTGTAACGAGGTTGGTTGCATTGGATGGGTTACCTTTATTATTTGTTACAGACCGAATTTACTTTTTTGTTTTTAATTCTTTCTTTCAATTATTTTTAAGTTATAAAGGTCATTATTCTTTCAAGATGACAAATTAGAAATTCATTATCTAGGATTATAATAAATTATTTTAAGCCCATTGATGAAATTGGGAACTTGTCAAAATAATAAGGTTCAAGTCATACAGCTTACAAATATGTTGCCTCCGACTGCACAGCATAATTTTCTTCTTGTTTAAGATCATCTTTGGTTTTTTGATTTTATTAGGTACCTGTTTTTTCACATTTATATTTTTGTCGAGCTTGGAGCTTTTTACAATTTATTTTTTTAAGTGGGATCATTATTTCACTATTATTATACTACGTCTTTTTACTCTCCAATATTCATCGTATGTGGCGTAATATTAAATGTTTCGTGATATTAAATGGATGTTTGATGCCCTGTCTACCCTCAAATACATAGAGTCGTCTAAACATACATCATATCATGCTTACATGCCTGTAAGCATGATATGATGTATGTTTAGACGAATCTATGTATTTATGTTTGTAACTTGGGCAACCTACTCTTTTTTATAATTCGGAATCAATATAGTAGCAACCCTAGTGAATCTGTCAAGTTTAGCTGTAAATTTTCTAAACGGCGGGAGTGGCCCTTCTGTATTCTTACTATTTTGTGCTAGAATAAAGTTTTATTTATGTGTTATTTTTGGAAAATTGTGATTTGAAATCCGAATAGCACAGGAACCGTCGTTGTGGTGACACTTAAGGAAACTCTATGTCCAGAATCGGACGTCTTTTGACAAAAAATATGATGGGGATGAAATTTTATCGTTATTTTTTACGCAATAGATTTATATCTGTGCTATAACCAAGAATGTTAGCTTATACCACGGTAAAGAGAATAGTGATTTTAGCAGGCTGGTAGCTTGGTCGAGTGCACAGGGTATGTCGGACGAAGGCATAGCCCCTTCATTCCTTGTACTCTGAAATTAATTTAATTATTTTTGGTTTTATGTTCGGTGTGCTTGGCATCGAGATCGGACGCATTTATAACATTAGATATCATACGTTACATGTAACTCAAATAATTTTGATTTTGATTTTTACCGACTTCCAAAACAAAATGAAGCGTTTTGTTTTGGAAGTCGGTTAAAATTATTTTCAAGCGAAAAATAACTTTCTTTTCCGTAGTCAGTGTCTTTGGTACCTATTGTTTTCCGTTTCTCGACGCCGACTTCGCAAAAGAAAGTTATTTTTAGCATTGCAGATCTTTGTTTTGGAAGTCGGTTAGATATTTTTGTGAAAAGGTTTTTTAATTATATCTTTTTAGTTTTGGTAGTTACCTCGAAATTCCATGAAAATCATTTTAAGCTAAAGTTAATCTCATGAAAATTCCAATAAGCCCAAACACGACTAGGATTCTTTGTTTTATTTCGGTGTTCCAATGCTTACTTTGCGGCTTCATCATCTGATCAGTTCGATTGTACCATTTTCATCAGTACCATTTATTTATAAGTATTTGCCGTATGGTGACGGACGTAAACAATTTAACCATCCCATATATTCCTGTGGGTGTCGTAAGAGGCGACTAAGGGACACACCAGAGAATGGGCAGCAGCGTTCTCTGTGCACTTTAACAACAAACTGCGATCGCCAACTCGCCTGCCAAGCTTGGCGATTATGGCAAACCCCCCCTAAACCTAATGAATAGCACACAGCTTGGGACTATGTCTAGCAGTGGACGTCTTTCGGCTGATATGATGATGATGATTTGCTTCATCATAGTCGGTTAACCATTTGATATATTTTATACTCGTGACATACTTAGAATTAAGGAGTTCCACTGGCCATCTGTGTCTTTTTCATAAGTTACATTTCATTAAGGGCGTTACCAGACTAATCGATCAATCGTCGATGCGCGAAATCGATCAATGGTAGAATGAATTAGTCGTCGGCGATGGATAGTTTCTACCAGACCAATAGATCGATTGTAGATCGACGATCGATTGTTGATCGAAGATGTTTTCCTTCACCGTTTTGAGAGCAGAGGTGATGAAACAATTTACACAAAGTAAAGCGCCTGTTTGGGTTTGAACCTACAAAATATAACTCTTGTCTAACTGCATTTTGTGTGAAATCCACCATACATCATTTACTCAGACAAATATCATCCGAATAGTTTTGTATAAAGCAATATCAATGTCCTTTGCAAGTAATTTTGTGCTCAACTTTATCAGTCCAAGCAGACGCGAGAAATTAAGAGAAGAATGTATTTACCGTTTTATGAGCAACTAAGACTTGCCACTTCACAAAGACTTGCTTTTACTTTTTAGGGTTCCGTACCAAAAAGGTAATAATGGGACCTTATTACTAAGATTCCGCGGTCCGTCTGTCTGACTGTATGTCTGTCTTTTCGTCTGTCACCAGGCTGTATGTCATGAACAGTGATAGCTAGACAGTTGAAATTTTCACAGATGATGTATTTATGTCGCAGCTACAGGAAAAAATACTAAAAACAGAATAAAATAAATATTTAAGTGGGTCTCCCATACAACACACGTGTTTCTTTGCCATTTTTTGCGATAATGGTACGGAAGTCTTCGTGCACTCGCACTCGGCCCTTTTTTTCTATTGTAGATATTACATAAGAGTTTTTCCTGATAAATATACAGTTTGATTCATGTAACCATAGTCGGTAAAAAAATACAATGGAAAATATTACTCTTCCCTAGTTCTCAAAGATACTAGGTACTGTTTATTTTTAAGGCATTTCTGTCATCAAACCAGCAAAATGGAGTATGTACGTGTGTTCTTTCAGAATGTTGAATTTATTCTACAAATATTTGCTCCACAGATCTTTGAAAACTAATTAAGATATGGGCTTTTTGAAGCGTGTAGCTTTACTTATTACCAAAATTTGTGTACCTTCTGTAATACCTATTTAGTAGATATATATCTACTTATAATCTACATTTACTTATACTTAAAGCGAGAACAAGTAAATGAGGGCAGTAATTTATATTTCGACGTTTAGGCGTTGCTAATTTAAATTAACCTATTTTCCAAGAATTTGTAATTGGATTTCAAAACGTCCTATTTACAGACTTCCACATTATATTTGTTTATCATACTTTTTGTATACGCTACCTTAATAGCTCTGTAGAAAGGATAGTGTAAATGTGCCCTAAAAGCCACATCGCGTCTTTCATCTAGCATGTGATTGGTTGATTTTTCATACGTTTGCTGGTCGGGCAAAGGGTTGTTGGGTTTTCCATCTGGAATTTCATTAGGCGACCACTGAAATTTAGCGCCGTGCTGTGGGTTCCCCACGGCACATAATGCTGTGCTGAGTGGAAAGCTTCTTGCCACAACCACGACATGCATCTGCTTTTATTTATTCCTACTCACATTTGCTATTTTATTTTATTTAGATCTTGTCTTTACTAACATACTTTAAGAACTACTAATTTTAACGTTAAGGGTTTAGTTTAAGCAAAATATTTTAATGTTTGTATGTCATTTTGTGACCAATAAATATTTTTCTTTCACCTGGAGTCTGGATTTGTGCCCTGTTACGGCAATAGGGTCGCTCCCAAATAACATGGGACTTAAACATAACTGGCGGGATGGGGTTACCCTACCCTTAAAGGAATACAGGTGTGCTGTTATGCTATATTTAGAACATCCGTTTTCGGATCTCGGCATTCTAAAAACAAACTACAAAAGTAACACATGATTTTAGAAATGTCGGTTATTACCAGCGTTTTCTTGATATCTCTCGCGTCGTTGCGAATACCCGAGAATGTTAGCTAATGCCTTGGTAAAGAGATTAGTGAGTCAGCAGGCTGGTAGTGCAAAGTGCTGCTGACTGCACAGAGTGCGCCGGATGACGGCTTAGCTGCGACATGCGTGGAGGCTGTTTTATTGCCCCCTTATTTGTGCACATTGCTGAAATCAGTAACTAGAATAAAGTATTATTTACGTGTAATTTACGGGAATTATTGTGATTTGAAATCCGAATAGCACATGAACCGTCGTTGTGGTGATACTTTAGGAAAGTCTCTGTCCAGCAGCGGACAACTTTCGACAAAAAATATGTTGAGGATGAAATTTTACCGGTATTTTTTACGCAATAGATTTATATCTGTGCTATAACCAAGAATGTTAGCTTATGCCACGGTAAAGAGAATAGCGATTTTACAGGCTGGTAGCTTGGTCGACGTTAAGGCGTTGCTAATTTAAATTAACCTATTTTCCAAGAATTTGTAATTGGATTTCAAAACGTCCTATTTACAGACTTCCACATTATATTTGTTTATCATACTTTTTGTATACGCTACCTTAATAGCTCTGTAGAAAGGATAGTGTAAATGTGCCCTAAAAACGTTTTATTGAGCCAGATAGAAAAATATGCAAAAGAAATCAACGTTTCCTTTTTTATTCAGTTGTAAATAGTACTCCTGAACTTTTTAATATTGTAAACCTTCATATTCGCGAGTTTTTTAATAAGTGTAATCTGGTTGTGAAAGTTGTCGCCATATTTTAAAATTTCGGGCATAAAAAAGTCGGGCTAAGTGATAAATTACTATTCTGGGAGGATTTTAACGGGATATTTATTGTTTTATTTTGTCTGAGGGCTGGAGATATACATACGTCTTAATTTTAAAACAAAAAGTAACTAAAGAATACTTTCATTGTGCGTACAGCTAACGACTGAAACTCCCTGACGGTATCTATTTTTCCTGATAGCTAAAATCTGGGGGTCTTTTTGTGAAAAGTGAATAAGTAGGTTACTTATAGGCAAGCGAGCTTCACCGTCGATCACATCATCGCTTAACATCAGGCGAGAAAGTAGTCGAACGCGATTCTATCGATAATAATAAAAATCAAAGAAGAAATTTCAGCTGCAATGCTTGAAGTGGCCTTAATCGTTATCAGCATTAGCAAGCAATATTGCACTCTGATTTTACCATCCAGCTGATGTCACAAATGTACCAACTTAAGCCATTGTGTACAGACGTCAATACGAATTTAAATTGCAGTAATCTTCTTTCTTGACGAAAAAAATGGCACTCAAGGGGAGTGCTAATCGCATATATTTTTTACTAAAACTACTTATTAGCCCCAATTATTAGGCCCAAAAATATTATAAATTTTTTTAACTCTAATTTTAAAATTAAGAATGTCTTCTGTGCTATGGGTTATACGGCCGTCATCTGAAAAAAACACATTTTGTGTTATAGATAAAAACAAAAACCACGAAATAATAAAACTCGATGTTGTTTATCAACTGTATATGCGAGTGTTTCCGATGTCAAAGTATAAATCTAATTGCGCACTTTCGAATAGGCACATTGTTAATTAAAATCAATTACTTTATCTTATCCAAAATAGGTTTATAAATATACGAGTATTCGTAGCAATTTGGGGTGTTTTTATTTTTTATCCAGCATCTATTGATAGTAGACCAATATTTCTTAGACAGATCTAAAGATAATTTTTTGCTGATTACGGAGGATTTGAAAACTGAAAAATCGGTATTTGTCATAAAGTGCATTACATAGGTATAGGACGGCAGTATGGGTTTTGTTCTAGCAAAATGCATTATTAATTGTATGGCTTATCGCACAATACATTATTATTTTTATGACGACGAGATGTACAGGATCTATTGATGTGGCGACACATGGGGAGACCTATGTTCGCCATTGGACGTCTTTTGCCTGAAATGGTGATGATGTTCATGATAGGATAGATGCTCCTTGTACCGGGAATTATATCGAGAGATAATAGTACCTACGTTATGTTTAAAATATTTTTTCACATAATCCTTAGCATTCATTATCATAAAAGGCTTTCTTCATCAAAATCTTTGTACCGTTTAGCACTTGTTAAACCGATTATAAATTCAAATTCTTTTTTCAGAGAATTATGCAAATCAGTTGTTAAGCAAGTGTTGAACAGTTCAGAGATTATTATGAATAAAAAATACATACAGTCAAACATAGAACCAGCTCCTTTTGGAAAGTCGGTTAAAAATAAAAAAAAGGTTGTGTACAATATTATACGGGGTGTGTCTGACACCGATGCGAAAAAAATACCATGGATTCAGTATAATGATTCTAGACCCCTGTTGAAACTTTTCGTCGGTTTCTGTTTTTTTTAATGGAATCTGTTCAAAATTGTTATTCCTATATATTTCAATTAGATTTTTAATTAATCTCGATTTTTGGCTCACCGAAAAAGTGCGAAAGGTGCGGCGCGTGTAGGTACTAGCTGATGGCGTTGACTTCTATCGTAAACTTTAGGAAATCAGCTGATAGGTAGCGGTTTGAATTTTATTTTCATTACTGTTTTTGTGACAAAAAGGGAATGTTTAAACAAAAACAAAAAATAGGAAAAATCCTAAGAAAACTGCCAACACTAGAGAACCGGGGAACATACATAAAAAAAAAAAGATTACGACGAATTGAGAACCTCCTCTTGAAACATACTTAGCATTTAGGAGTTCTTGTGGCCATCTGCGGACTTCTTTATCAGTTCCACTACACCAAATGATACTTTCTGAGTGCAAATGATTGCATTGTTGATGAAAATACCAAAATCGCTATATGTTTGCCTATAATATTTGAGGAGTTCCCTCGATTTCTCTAGGCTTCCATCATCAGATCCTGACTTGATGACTATGGGACCAACTAGGAAGTATCCTATCAAACAAAAAAAGAATTTTTGAAATCGGACCAGGCGTCTTGGAGCAATCGGGGAACATAAATAAAAAAAAAAAAGATTCCGACGAATTGAGAACCTCCTCCTATTTTTGAAGTCGGTTAAAAACAAACCGACTTCCAAAATGAAGCACTGCAAAGTATAAAATAACTTTCTTTTCCGATGTCGGTGTCGAAACACGTAACACAATAGGTACCAAAGACACCGACTCCGGAAAAGAAAGTTATTTTTCACTTTGCAGTGTTTCTTTTTGGAAGTCGGTTTGTTTTTTTGTTAAAAAGTTTCTTTTCCGAAGTCTAAAATTTCCAAAGACGCCGACTTCGTTAAATATTTTTTTTTTACTTGAAAAAGTATTTTGTTTTGGAAGTCGTTTTATACCTACTTATTTAGAAATACCTAACTTTTTTTACAACAACCACACGCTTAGTTCTTCTCAAGTCCAAACCAGCTTTTAATATTGACAATGAGTCTATTACAGTTTCGTGTATTTTTAGAGCATCTTCAGACGAACAGTTCCCGCGGAACAAGAACTCGCTGCGATTGCGTGCTCACCGCTGAGAGGACTTCCAAAATCAAGACGGTAAACCGTTCCTAACGATTCAATATTGTAGTGATTTTCTAAGTTCTTAATTTTGCTATCGAAGTAGCACTTAAGGACTATTTTCCTAGTTTTTCTAAGAGAGTTTATTTATAAACCCATTTTGGTGATATCTTCAGAAAAGTCACATCATTTCAGATCCTAATGTCTAAGAGACTTTCAAGGATTCGTACCGAAAATACAAGGTTTATTTTCTCTAAATATGGATAGGCAAACCTAAAAGTAAGTCTTTAGTGCGTGTACATTACCTCAGGGCTTGTGTATATTAGCTTTATCTAGAGAGTTTGTTTTCTACTATTCACAGTAGAAGTAGAACATAAAGTAAGTTTGTATCATCAAGAAGAGAAGTCTTAAAACCTTTCTACTGGCAAATACCGAAATACTTTTTACCGTGTTGTATTTACAATACCTCAATAATTTATACAATTTGCACTTATTAAAGATCGACCCCGGTTTCTGGAAGGAAATTATTATAGATTCGTCATTAACTTATTGCAAAGCAAGTTATGTGAAAGATTATCTATAGAAAATGTCAACTAATTACAGCAGCTTACGCATATTTGTCAATTTGTCACATTAATTTTGCGCCAATTATCGTTCCAAATACCGATCCTCAGTATTTTAGAATCAACAGCATTCAATTTACGATGCAATCCATCGCAAAAACCTAGTGTAATCTTTCGAAAGCGAGAATACCCGCACATAAATAACGACAACGATATACGTAAGCAGTCTGCTGAGAACCAATATTCGGGTGATTCGGGAAGCACGTCCAAGGAGGATTCATATTTCATCCCTATCACTTGGGTCCCAAGGGATGAGTGGGTAAAGGCAATCGTATATTTGCTCGAGTTTTTAAAATAGCAATCGATGATTGATATAACGTGTTTGAGTTACAAATATTTATGAACCGTTCATCATCATTTCATACAAGGCAAAGGCACGGGGATGCCTTATTATTATATATTCCCTTTATTTTTTTCTGTGTTTTTCAATCTAAGTCCAATCCTTTACGTATGAGTGCAACTCATCTGTAGCTCGCATGAATAGTAGTCGAGTTGATGGTCAATGTTTATTAATAAGAGAGACACCAGATAAGAACACATATAATCGTAAGCAGGTTGACGATCATTAAAACCTATCAGCTTCTAAGAGATTTGTTTGAACACAAAATTAGATCGTCTGGTGCTGCACAAATTTACTCAATTTTATTTGATCACACGTATCGATCGTGAAAAATTGAGCAAATCCATAGGCACCCTTAACACGAAACACTTGTCACGATGACTGTACTCTCTGATTGTGTTATCACGGCAAATAGAATAACGAAACATCGTGTAATCTCGTGATCCGTGTTTAGGGAAAGAGTATATCTAAGAGTAAATGTTACTGACATGTTGTTGTTCTACTTGTATTACTGTGTGTTATCTGTTTCGTGTTCATTACTCGTGACAAGTATGAGTGGGTTAGTTTGAAAGTATGAGCATTTCTTGTAGTAAATGTAGATTGTTGTAATATAAAATGGGTGTAGAAATTAATAAAATAGTTGGTAGAGTTTGTTTGGCTACAGTTCGTAATTTGTGATATTCCAATATTATAGAACAAGTTATTTTGAAAAATAACGAGTCCGTAAAAGTTATTAATTATATACGAGTAATAATCAGTTAATTAATTTTAACCTTTCGTATATTTAGCGAAACAATAGAAAAGCTATTGTGTCTCGCGTGTAGTCATGTCTTTAACACACGAAGGGTTAAGTCAGGTGAGATAGTGGTCAAACGACATAAAAAACATCTCTTCCCTGAATCAGTAATTATAAAACCCATTAATTAGCTTTTGAATTAGCCCAATACTAATTAACATCTTTCTGAACCTCATAGAATCTAATTAATAAAAAAAAATATATATATTAATATCTATTAATTTTACCTCTACCTCTTTTAATTTAGACCATAAACCAAGCCGACTCCATAACTTGCCGCGTGTCACCCAACTTTAGATTGGGACAAAGGGAGGAAGTATTCTGAATCGTTTCAAATCGCTGTTTGTCTATTTTCACATCGTTTTAATGCTATCCATCTATAACAGTGTTGTAAAAGATGTTTATGTGCATGTTTGATAAGTTTGTAATTGATACGAGAAAATATATCTTCCAAAATAGGTTCATTTTAATTAGGTGTTATATTATTCAAACAGTTTTGTAGACGTCAGTACAAGGAATGGTCAAGTGTGAACTTTACAAATAAATTAATTTTACATTTTGGGGATGTTGGGATGTATGAAAAATCATTTTGGGGAACTTGGAGCATGGGGAGATAGGGTTAGGGAGGGGGCATTAGTATAGAAGAGGAGCTGGTGTATAATAATAACAGCAGAACGGGTCAATCTTCAAGGTTAAGCAACGCTTGCCGAGGGCGATCCGTGGATAGGTGGTCATCTTAACATACCGAGATTCCGCCGTGCCTCCGAAAGCACGTTAAGACGTTGACCAGCTGACCTTTGTAAACCTTTTACAATCGTTACGGATAGTCAGAAGCCAACAAATCTGACACCAGTCTTGCCAAGGGGTATCGTTACCCAGTAACTGGGTTGTGGAGGTCAGATAGGCAGTTGCTCCATGTAAAATACTGATAATCAGCTGAATTGGTTAGGCACGACGCATACCATAAAAAACCAAAGAAAAAACTTAAAATAAAAATACAGAGTATGCGCCACAACCACGCAAAACGGTCATCGCTCAGCATAATGCTGGGACTCGCGTGCAAGACAGAGCCACAGTGCTGGTTTTCAGCGATAGCCGGTGTTGACTGGGTGACGCCGGAACAATGAAACCTTTAGGGCGAGTGACAGAGTGAACATGTTAATTTTCATCATGTTTCATTTATAAATAAAATAAACAAATGAAAGAGTGAAAACAAATACGAAACACAAGTGTCCATAACATACTTATACTTAATCCAATAAAAAAATAAAGATTATAATCTGATTGCTAGTTTCAGCGAAATGCGTGGCAAAAGATACATCATACAAACATACATATACATAACGGATCCATGAGGACCAATATACATACACATACATACAAACTTAAAGGTCATAATGCAAACCTCCTTTTTTTTAAGTCGGTTAAAAAGTATCTAAAGTTTAGATTTAAATTAAATCTATAGTTTGTTCTCAAACCGCTGGGTTTGACCTTGTCGTTGTTCCATTATTTGTAGTAAGTCAAGAATCACCTAGCCACAGGAGTTTGCTTTTATAATACGATCCCAAGCAATTGGTTCTAATAAGTAGTATTGTTATTTGCTGTAAGACAAAACTCAATTGCCATGGTTTGTTTATGATCTAAATTAACGTAACAGCGTAAGACAGTCTATTCCAAGATTAGATTGGATCGAATTAACACGAGTTTTGGTTTTACGATTCGATTTTCGTCGCTTCCGCCATGTTGGACCCAATTATTTCGTCGTTCAATTCGTGTTCCAGTTGTGGTAAACATTTAAGTTAGTTTAGATTACAGTTTTATTTTTGTAATATTAAGAAAAGGATTATTCTTTTCGCCGTATTGTATGTATTGTGATCAGTGGGATTTTATAGGTGTTCGTAATAATTATCTTCTGTGTATGATAAGGTATTAAATTGTAACCAACTATTTAATTAGGGATTGGCTTTCCGAGAAATAGAAGCGACTCAATCTGTAAGGGTGTTCCAGTTGGCCCTTTCTTGGAACTACCACGACTTAACCTCTTAGGTGACAAGATCATCGTAAGCAACTTTTAGTTATGTGTCTGTTGATCAACGTCTCTTATTAATTTGGTTTCACATATTATGTAGGAGGTTCAACTTGTAGGCTTCAAACATATTTTATTTTATCATTTATCCAATATGTTTCAGATATGTTCCTGTTTAAGTGATTGACAGTGACACGCTGTTGCTGACTGATATTTTTAGTCAGAATACTTACATTGGATTATTTTTTATCTTCTTTTAATTCATTTTCTTCATTGCTGATGAGCGTAGTTGCACCTTACGACCCAATAAGCTAGCCGTTTGGCAGTAAGCTAATTTATTGTACCAACATTAAAATATGTATGGAGTTTGTATATGGAATACAATGGAGCAATGTTTAAAATATTTATTATAAACAGTAAGCCCAAATTGTGTGAGTTTGTTCGCACGTGATTACATAAGCAAAAGGAATCCGGAAGATTGGCTTACCCGGGGTTTGCACGCAGTTAAGTTTACTGCCTGTAATCCATTTTATTTAATAATAACATTCTTGCGAACACCACACCACACATATTAAATTCATAACACTCTGATTTATCCAATAATAGCAATATATTATTCTATGTATTCTTTTCGCCAGGTTTATTTACACTTATTCATTTACACTATTTCATAACATAACTTACAATTTACATAACATTTTTCTTTTGACAGCCGACCATAGATTTCTTCCGTATTTAATAAGTCACTCTTTGCTACGCGCGCTCTGCGGCTCTGTCGTTTGTCTATGTTTCGACAAATGATCATTGAGTATTGCCACGGTAAAGATGGTATATGACGGTTTCTAGGTCTACCTATATTTAATATGTTTTATTTATATATTTGTATTATACTTGCACATACTTTGACCCACCTTAAGAGTTTTTTTTCTATTCTGTTTGTTATTTATATATTCTTCTATTTTATTTTTTATTATATAAGTCTCGTTTCCGTAAGTGTGTCCGTGGCATCAACAGTGGGCCCTATCAGAATATCAGCGCAGCGTTACCTTTTTTAGTTATCGCTGCACATGCTGAGATAGGAGCCTTTTTGGTCTCGCACGGGGTTTTTATTTTATTATTGTTTCATTTTATGCTTATTTCTCGTGTCTCCTGTGCGGGTCACAAATAAATATTTTTCTTTCTTTCTTTCTTTCTTTCTTTCACGTGTAGGGTAATCTCTTGAACCACTTCACCTATTTGGAAAAATCTGTCACCATTTGAAAGGTACATTATTCCAGATTATTAAAAGCTATAAATTATTATGACCCAGGTAAAGCCGGGATGGGCCACTAGTTCATGTATAAAATACAACATTGTTTGCAGATTTCTTGGGCTGATCTGTAAAATCTGCAATAATTGAAAAAAATAAATTAATAGTTACATCGTTTTCATTCGTTACTCCTATTCTACACGTATCCCCGGCATAGGGGATCGTAGTGGAACATTGAGTGCTGTACGATCCCCTGGGGGATTGAAATAGGGGATTCTAGTGGAACGAGTGGTCTGGAGCTGAAACTTTTTCGTTTTCCTATTTTGCCTTTACCCTCAGTGATGTGCAAGGAAGTTAGGAAAAATCGACCAATACGACGAGTTCAATTTTCAATCCTCTCACAGCGCAGCGTCTTTGGAAAAGTAAAAATCGAAACCAAAAGATCTATTTTAGCAAATAGAAGTCTCCTTGAAAATTCTCTTATCATCGTTTTCCTATTCCCAGTAGAAGCTCCATTTTCTATCAAACTAGGTTAAGTTTATGAACCCTACCTTGAATATTGACCATTTCCTCCCAAAAGGGAATTGATAGTTTACGATGTCCTTGTGACAGATTGGCTCTTGTTGGGAATTCATCCCAACACATCGGGCGGCCGGAGCGCGCCGTCTACGCTGCACACACATCTGCGTGAGACACACGGCATCGGTGTGTGAGTGCGCGGCGGCGGCGGCGACGCAGCGCGGCTCGGCGAGACACTCGTTACCACGGACTCCACCGCGACAGTCGACACCTCTTCCTAACTTTAATTGTTTTGTCCGGGACAGTTTAATGTAATTTAAATAATATAACGGCTTTAAAACCAACCGCCTTTTGATACAGTCCACTCATCTCTTCATCCACGAGCTAACAGCTCTTTTATACACTTACTACGTTTTGCCTCTTGGGAAAGAAGAATAAATTAAATTACAGGAACAAAATCATAAAAAAGGAGTAGATAAGTGACCTAAAAATTACATGACTGCAATTACCAGTTACTTAGTATGACGGTGGTAAAGGCTTTTCATAAGAGAAGGTTCATTACACACATACATACTTTGACTCACCTTCTGAACTTATACTATTTTGTTATTATTTATTTTATTTTATAAATATTGTATGTTCAGTTTCCGTGACTCAACAGTGAGCCTTATCAGAATACCATCGCAGCGATATTTTATTTAAGGTATCGCTGCACATGCTGAGATAGGAGCCTTTTTGGTCTCGCACAGAGCTTTTATATTTTTTTTTTTTTTTTTGTGTTTTTTCTCATCTCGTGTCTCCTGTGCGGGTCACAAATAAATATATTTCTTTCTTTCATTAAAATTGGCTGCTGAATTTCGTAGAATTCATTCATTAAAACCGTTACCCCAAACGAAACGTGTTTTACAGACGACGGTATATTTATTTTGATGCTATAACCAAAACATTACAAATCAAATAACCTTTATTGTCATAATTATTTACAGCAGTTATTGAAGCGTCTGGCTCCCGAACTAGGAGGACCTGTATGACAGAAGTCAGCGCCCTCCCCATTTTATATTGTACTAGCTGACCCCCGCGGCTTCGCTCCCGTCAAAATTATAGCCTATGTTACTCGAGAATAATGTAGCTATCTATAGGTGAAAAAATATTAAAATCGGTCCAGTAGTTTCGGAGCCTATTCGGTACAAACAAACAAACAAAAAAATCTTTCCTCTTTATAATATTGGTATAGAAAAAAAATTGTTATATTTATAAAACAATACTAACTAAACGTTATTTTTCACACATCAACGCTTATTAATGGTTTATTTAATCGCTCTGATGAGGGGAGGATTATCGATTTTTTGCAGTTCAAGTAAATACATACAGTCATATAGGTAGTAGAGTTCAGCGGATTTCGATGAAATTTAAATTTTAATATTTGATTAATTATAGGGGCTACCTAGGTATTGTGGAAATTTTACGTAATTTCTACATTGTATTTTACCTCCTTCCTCTTCCTTCTTTTAATCTTTATAAAACAAAAGCAATCCTGATTGACGTATCTTCCTAAGGTAATCACCGTGATTTTTGTATTCAGAAATATGTTTTTCAAGTGCCATAGTGAAGTCAAGATTGTAACGAAAGTAATATCTTGTAGAAATATTTTTCTTAAATTTCATATTTATAAAACAATGCTACAAAGATTTTACATAATTTAATTTACTTTATTTTTAATTTTTCTCACTACGCCAATTTTTTTGTTGTCCATTAGAAGGATCAAATTTTAAGCTCCCTCCTTTCTTCTTAATACCTTCTCTAGTGGCCATAAGCGTTACTATAGTGTCAGTGTGTAGGCGATTACGATGCTGTGTTTTCAAATTCTTTAGGACGCTAAATTTTCTTCCAACATTTGCGTTTGAGAATGGTAGAATGAGCAATAGGCTTGTTTTTAGCTTTTGATGGTCATGAATTTTGCCATAAAATAAACTCTAAAACCTTCCTGCCGGATAAAATGAGTTATGCTTGAATTAAATATAATATAAGTACTCCTAGTACTTTTATTACTTCTAAGTTTAGTTCTAGTGTAAATGTCTAAATTCCCCTTATTTTCCCTTCATAATCGCTCTCCCCACCAATAACCCAAACGGACTGAAAATCCTAGCAGTTTGGGGAAATCCCCATAGATTGGCAACGCTGATTTCAGACTATAATCTATCTCGATGCCAAATTTCATACAGATCCGTTCAGCGTGAAGCAGTAACAAACACACTCACAAACTTTCGCCTTTATAATATTAAGTGTGTCAGTGTGATTTATTGCTATTGCCTTCTAACCCTGTAAATAGGTACTTGAAACGGTAGAAGCATCAAATCCAACATCAAAACGGAACGTTTGGCCACCACGGTAGTAATTAACTTCCGCACCAAACCACCGACCGATGGCCGTTGGGAGACGTGATCTTGAAACAGTGCCGACGGAAATGCAAATTTGCAAACGTAGGGTTAAGTGTAGCCATACAACTGTTACCCACTGCTGAGTGGCCGAAGTTCGAGTCAAATGGCAAACAGTAAGAGTGTATGTCCATAATTGGATTGCTATTGATACTGATTGAGACTCATATTCCAAGTCAATTTGAAGGAGCTCCATTCAACTCAGTCACCATGATAACGGAACAAACCCTCAATTGATGTCAATAAATAAGCTACTACGTTACTGTAAATTTTATGGTTCGAGGTAAAGAAAAACTCATCTCGACAGACATGACATGAGTTCTCTTAAAGATTCTTTGAAAAGTAATTGAATAATACAAAGTAGGAACCTTCTAAGCTTAAAACGACTGTCTCCTGAAAGCATTTCAAGGAAAAATATACAAATTTTGATAAAATTATTTATGACAAATCTTAATGTGTTTTATATTTAAGACATAACTTTTATGGATAATATACTTTCCTTTTTATTTCACGGATAATATTGCCAAAAATAAACAAAGAATTTATACATTGCGGGTATTTCAAATAGGGCCAGAATAATTTCAGCAAGAAATACGATTATAACCTTAAGTATAACATTTAGGGCCTTAATGACGTCATAAACGTATGTGAATCATAAAATACTGCCAAGAAAACATATACAGATATTTTTATACAGGTATTTATCTTAGTAGAGAAATATTACTCGAAAATAAACAAGAATAAATTACAAGCATTTCGTATTACTTCCCATCATGGCCAATCCAGTGGCGTAAATAATAAGAGATGTATAAAAAAGGGGATCCTTTTAAAACAAGGCACTGCGTCACAGAGCGGCAAAGCGTTCGCAATTACGTGGACAAATGATCTGAGATGAGCAAAACTCTCTTATAAAATACTGCGGAAAGATACAGCCCACGGTTCTGCTCGGTTTCCTAGCGAGGGTGATTTTTCACTTTTATATAACTAGTTAATTTAGACTTTTTACTTGGCCCGCATTTTCAGGGTTCCGTAACAGTATAGTATCACCAGAAACCTATTTTAGTAAGCCTACACCTGAAGGTATGATTCCAATCACGGCTGCACGCAGCAGCGCTGCTTGCCGCGCTGATTCCGAGCAAGGCGGCAGTGATGCTCTGTTCGTGGTGTTGAGCTGTTGTTTAATAGATTCAGTTGCTTTGAGTTGACAAGATGTCGATTGAGCATCAACTTATTCATATTGTTGGAAGAGGAAGGAAATGACGCTGATGTGTTGTTGTTTTATGCCAATAGTAAAAGAAAAGCAACAGATTCGTTTTATAAAAGGAGACAGCAGGAAGGATATTACAAGACGCTGATTAAAAACCATTTCATAAGTGATGAACAAAAATTAAGAGAGTTCTGTCGTTTACATAAAAAAACAGTTTAATTTTTTTCAGTAACGCTGTGACGGTCGCGTCACTACTGGACACTACGCCACGCTGCATTGCTGCCGCGGCTTTGCTGCGGTGCTCGGAATGTAATCTCTTATAAACCTATACAGAATATATGGGGTCCAGTAGTGCTGCGGCAGCACTGCTGCGTGCAGCGGAGTTCGGAATTATAACTTTAAGCCAGCTTGTATGTCTCCAAGCTACATCTTTTAACCGTTATATGTAGCCAATTAAATGAAATGGTCACACAATACGTGTTGCTGAGTTCACAGAGTATGGGTCAAACGTGATGTGTATTGACATCGAATAAAGAAAATTCAAAAACATTAAAGCCTCTTAACTTTTAATTTGAAGTCTAGCTTAATTTGATAACTACAAAGTTGATAAAAATATTATTTATCTAGCTGATGGTATTTCAAATTCTGAAAGTCCAGGCAGTGGCTAGTGTAAATGGTTGATATTCAGTCGCATCTGGCTGCACTTTACCGAACACTTGGGAAAACCTACTATAATTGTGGAATTTGATAATACTAGCTATTGCCAGCGGCTTCAACCGCCTTTAAAGTGTTATTTTTATCCAAGGGGAAAATTATATATTAATTAAAATTAAATTAATTATTTTTTGTCTCTCAAGATACAGGTTGCCCTACTTTGAGAGGCAGGGTTCATTACTCAAAATGGTTGCAATGAAATAATTCTTGCAATATAGCTGTACGTTAACTGTAATGTAACCTTTCTTTTTGCACCAATAAACATTTTATTATTATTTTATTTTATTTATTATATCGGGATGAAAAGTAGCCTTTGTGCTATTCTAGACTATAATCTATATCTGTGTCAAATTTCACTGATATCCGTTCAGCCGTTCTGGCGTGATTGAGTAACAAACATATATCCACACACACATCCATATTTTTGTTTTTTTTTTCTACGGGGTGTCTTACAGTTCGATCAAGTGACCGGCTACTGCTTCACTGGGCGAGCCTGTGGAGACTAAGCTATAGAAATAGCCTTATTAGTAAGATAAAAGTTGCCTTCTGAATCAACCTTACAGTATGCAGGCTGGTGGAAAAATAGTTCTAGCTGGCTTTGAACACTCGTTAGAATTTAGGATCAGTTTGCCGTACGTTAACCGTTAACCGTTTTCATTTGCCTACAAAGTTTCTTCAGGGTGAGGTGGTGTTGCACAGAGAGAACGATAGGAGGTGGGGCATTGTTTGGGACGTAGCTCCGCAATCGCATTGCGGGTCATTGGAGTACCCCCATCTAACTAAGTTGTGCCTGCAGCAACACACGTGGCTTCGGAAACAGTTTAAAGACTTCCAGGTGGGCCATGGAAGTTGGTAGCCTGCAAGGAGCTTTTCTGCAGGAGCAACATAGTCAGTCGGAGAAGGATGCTTGAGAAACCACAGTCTCTTCTTTGCCTCACTAGACCTGCTGTCATTAATTGCTTTGGTTTGCTAAAACTACTGAACGATTTTTACATAACTTTACAGTAATATAGCTAATACATACATTGGCTGACTGCGACAGGCACGCAACTGAAGGCGCGGGTGTAAGCCAAACAACCATAATTCTCCGTACCGTCTACCTCTGTCTCCTTCAAATTAAAATGAATATCCTTCCGCTTCCATTTCTTTTTATTATACCCATCGCATTCATCATACTATTCCATCCTGAGCTGTAATTTCAGGAAAATTAAACTAATTAAATAAATTACGTCCTACTTGTTGTTTTGTTAATTCATTTTCTCGTTTTAAGCCCTCTATGACGGTAGCGGTCACGCATTCGGTTTTACAGCAAAATGCTCGGAACGGAGCGTTGTAAAAACACAAATAAAAGTTTTAATTTGATAATGAACTGAACGAAGCGAGCTTTGTGTTGGTCTTTCAAAGGCCACAGTTACATTATATGAGGCCTGTTTATCCCTAAAGGTTATATTTTCATTGTATTTATTTATTTATTATGTCAAAACCAAACAGTGCTAATAATATATTATATGTTGCACAAGGAATTACAAAAATAATGGGACCAAATATAAAAAAAATACAAGACACCCATACTATATTATTTTACTCTTTAAAGACACCAGTTGACGTCTGTCAGTGACGACGTCAAATAAAATGAAAATGTTTAAGGAAAAAACATAAAATAATGTTGACGAGAGCAGCAGCTAGTCGCGCACGACTTCCACCCCCGAACTCGTCGCTCAGAGCCGCCCCGCCGCCGCCGGACCTCGGATCACCTGTGTCATCGGCGGCTGCAGCCGCGTCGAGTTCGAGTGACGAGTATTTTTCCCCGCCGACGTCGCCAACACCTGTACGTCGGCAGGGGAGAGGCTGGCCACCGAGGGGCTTGGAATCTAGGAGCCAACCGGCCCCGAGCCGGGTCCCCGCTGCCGGTGGTTGTGTGCAGCGCATGAGATGGACTCAAGGTATGAATGAGAACGTCATGCGCACATATTACGGGTATACAGAGGGGGGAACTAACCTCACTGCGTACCGTGTTAGGATGCTGTCTCTGTTTCGGGACCTAGAACCAACCGAAAACGTCTCGGCCAAACGATTGTCGGATCAGGTGTGGGTCATCCAGCGTAATCACAGGTTGGATGACGCCGCACTTCATAGGCTGCGCTCAGAAGTACTGAGCAACCAAATCATCTCAACCCCAACACAGACCACGGCACCACCAGCCATTATTGTGATCCCGGCGCGGTCCAATCTTGTTAACGATGAGGCAGATGATAGGGTTGCCACAGTAAGTAGCCAGTGCAACGATAGATTGAGGAGCGCACTGGAAGAAGCGCTTCGCGATTATAGGTCAACACCAACTGAACTTAGGCTCCGATTACCACGGTTGCCTATGCACAAAAAGAATAGGGTGCTGGTGTATGCCTCGCTGCTTAAGAACATCTTTGAAAGCAGCGAGAACCTTGTTGATACGCACTCAATCGTGTATTGCGGGCTGTTACGGCATGTCGTTTGGCTAATGTTAAGTTCCCAAAGGAGGCTATTAGGCCAAAGCCTGCCGTGCCAGCTTGGCAGTACAGGATCGAACGGCGTATCGATGTGGCCAGGGTACTCATCGGCAAACTATGCTGTTTCAGGGAGGGCAATACACGACCACGTGTGATGCGCTTCGTGAGGCGGGCATTTTTGGGGACTGGAATCAGTCCTCGAGAATACATGTCCCGTGTCACGGAGTGCATCGACTTCCTGAAGCAGAAAGTTTGTGCATAGGCCAGCCGTATTCGGCGGTATAAGCGGCAGGTTGACCGATACTCGCAGAATCGCATGTTTCAGAGTGATGAGAGGTGGGTATACAGAACTTGGGAGCGACCTGAACAAAATGTGACTGACGTGTGCCGCCAGGATGATGTCGCCACGAGTACATTCTGGCGAAGCATCTGGTCGGCACCCGTCTGTCACACTGAGGGTGGCTGGATGCGTGATGTCGAGCGCGTGTGTGAAGCTGTACCAGAAATGGAAAAAGTAATCATTAGTCCATCTGATGTAGCCAAAGCAGTTCGTCCGCTACCGAACTGGAAGTCGCCGGGACTGGACGGACTGCATAACTTCTGGCTAAAATGGTATAGCAGCTCACACGAGTTTCTGGCATCTCAATTCCAGTCATGTTTAGAGTCTGGGTCGCTTCCGCAGTTTTTAACAACAGGCGTTACCCACCTGCTTCATAAGACAGGTAGTCCCGCGGAACACAAGAATTATAGACCAATTACATGCTTTTCAACGGTTTATAAATTGAATTGGTATAGGGAGATATCAAGGGTGAGCTAGCAAAAAAAACTGTGGGTAGTTGTAACAGACACACAAAAAATGTTTTGCTCTTATATTAAAATTCAATATAAAATAATTAAAACTATATTTACAAGTATTTAATGCCTTATAGTAAAAGTTAACTATTTGTACCTGCTGGTGAAGCGTAATCTCTTCACTATTTTTACAATAAAAAACTAAAATCTCTTCACATCATCATCATGGATTCACTTTCAAGCACACTGAGTGAACTGAAGGATGTTTCACGCTAGAATGACAGTCTTTGAGGAAGAGTTGCAGAAAACCCCTCAGTAACCCATCACAGCTTCAGGCCTGGCTACGGAGTTCGGTTTGTTCCGAACATTTGTCACGCAGGCGCTTAACAGTATTCAGCGGTAGGTGGGACTTCTAGCTCGAAGTGTCGACCAGATAGAGATGCGGGGACGAAGAAAGATTTTGCTCCTGCATGGAATTGGTGAAGATCAAAAGGAGGACACTGCCAGGTTGGTCACTGAGGTGGTGCGTGATAAGCTTCAGCTGAGCAGTTTCACTGTCGCTGACATCAGCCGTTGTCACAGGATGGGTCGAGCGGTGGCCAATAAAAAGAGGCCCATCTTATTTAAGGTTTGCAGTCTTGCTTTACGGGATAAGATTTGGTTCTCGAAAACTAAATTAAGGGCTTCAGGCGTCACTTTGTCCGAGTTCCTGACGAAGGGGTGGCGACGTGTTTTTGGCCGCGAGGAAAAGATGCGGTGTCACCAAATGCTGGACTAAGGCGGGCTCCGTGTATGTCCTTGGTCCCAACGATACACGGCACCGAGTTGAATCCCTCGCTGAGTTGGACGGGATTGCGCCGAGTCCGCTGATTCCAAGTGAGCCCGAGCTGAGTGACCCAAAAGCGGTTGTGCCAGTGATTGCTGCTGCTGCTGCGAAGACCGCAAGGTTAAAACGAGCTGCAGCTTTAAAGAAGTGACTCTGATGTGATGTTTTGTTCGATGTCCGGGTAATATTGTGTTTTTGTTTTTACATTTAAATTACCTTCATTCATCGAATTGTTTGGTTCTAGTGTCACAATGATAGTTTTGACAAATGTCACTGTCACTACTGTCAGTGTCAGCATTCGAGTCAATCATACCAATGCGTTCCGTTTTAGGTAGTTATGCGCTGGCAGTCGGCGTTTAGTTCTTTGTTGTTATTTCTCGTTATATGTACCTTTTTTATTTTTCTGGTTACCCGGACTGCATATATTGTAATATTTTAATTTGTAATTTTATAACGTAACCGGCAGGTGGACTTTGATACATATTTGGTGTTTGGGACTATATTTTATATAGGATTTTATATATTTTATAGTATTTATTGTTATTTATGTCTGACGATTTTAACAGTCACAGTGATAGTTCTTACTCTCTTACCAGTAACGATGACAGTTTCCAGAGTATGCCATCTCTTGCCGACAGTCTTACAGCCCAGTTTTCTGATGTTCCTAAGAATTTTAATGTTATTCATATTAACGCCCAGAGTATGCCGGCTCATTTCCACGATATGCTGACAAGCTTTAACTGTAAAAACATTCATGCTATTCTTATTTCAGAGTCATGGCTTACACCTTGTCTCCCTTCTACTAGTTACTCTCTTCCCGGATTTGTGCTAATAAGAAACGACCGAACGGTTGGTGGTGGTGGGGGTGTTGCCATTTATCTCCGCGCTTATATTCCTTTCACTATTGTCAATGTGTCAGCGCAGCCACCACCATCAAACGCTGGTGAACACCTATTTCTTGAAATAGAGCTAAATCATTCCAAAGTACTTTTTGGAGTCTATTACTGTCCCTTTTTACGTATCAATTTATTTTCGTCTTCTGAAAAAAGATCATCGGTCTTCTTCTTTGACTAATATTTCAAATTCTAGTAATCTTTCCATTCTTCCGCTTAGTGCTACTCACCATTTTCCAAACTCTACTCCTTCACTTCTTGATTTGATTTTTGTTTCCTCGCCTGATCGCGTCGCTAAGCATGGCCAATGCTCAGCCGATGCCTTTTCTTATCATGATCTGATTTATCTCTCATACAAAATTCGCCCATCTAAGGCTAAACCCAAAATTTTTATGCAGCGCAATTTTGGTGGTATGAACGTTGACAGCCTTTGTGAGGATGCCGTCAACATAGATTGGTCTCCCCTGTTTGCGTCTACGTCAGTCGACGAGCAAGTAATTTTTTTCACTGATAGACTTGACGAGCTTTACGATGTTCACGCACCAGTACGAGCAGTTAAAGTCAGACATTTGCCCGCGCCGTGGTTGACAGATGACATTAAGAAGTTGATGAACAAAAAAGAAAATTTAAATCTAAATTTAAGCGACGGCCTACTGATGCTAATAGGGAAAAATATGCATCCATTCGCAATCACTGCAATAAGGTGTGTAGGAATGCTAATCGCCAACACATTCATAACTCTGTCCTGGGGACGCATCCAAAGTTTGGAATTTTCTTATATCATTGGGGATCGGTATCCTCGACAAGAGTCAATTACTAAAAATTTAGACATCGATTCAATGAATAATCACTTTACAGCTTCGTCCCATTTTGATAGGACAATAAAATTTTATACATTGGATTATCTTTCATCTCTTCCGAGCCCCAGTTATTCTCCATTTGTTTTTAGTCAATTCTCCGCATGTGATGTTAAGAAGAGTATATCAGCCGTAAAATGATACTCCCTGTGCTGGACGTAATCCTTTCTGTCATCTGCCACATCCTCAACTTTTCTTCGTCCAGTGGTGTCTTTCCATGCTCATGGTTAGATGCTCAAATTATCCCCTTACCAAAAAAGTCCAATCCCACATCCTTTTCAGAATACCGTCCAATATCCCTACCATTCCTGTCCAAAGTCCTGGAAAGTTTAATCCACGGCCAAATTAGTACTTTTCTATCAAAAAATAATCTCCTCAATCCCTTCCAGTCCGGCTTCCGTCCTGGTCACAGCAGCGCCACCACAGCTCTTCTCAATATTACGGATGATATAAGGTCAGCCATAGAAAGCAGTATTCTGACGGTATTAGCATTGCTAGATTTCAGTAATGCTTTTAATGCTGTCGATTTCGATGTTTTGCTTAGCATTCTATGCTCTCTTAATTTATCTCCATCGGTGATTGACTGGTTTCGTAGTTACCTGTTTGGTCGCCGGCAACGTATATGCATTGGAGAGACATTGTCTTCCTGGTGTAGTACTTCTGCTGGGGTACCGCAGGGTGGCGTTTTATCCCCATTACTTTTCGCAGTTTTTATAAATTCAATCTCCAGTGAACTAACTTCTGCCTACCATCTTTATGTGGACGATCTACAAATTTATTCGCGAGCTCCTCTCGGACATCTGTCTGAGGTTATCGTAACAATAAGTCGTGTTCTGGCCCGCATATGCGAATGGAGCAAAAGGTATGGACTTGCGGTTAACCCCACAAAGACGCAGGTTATAGTGGTGGGCAGTTCTAGGATGGGCTTAAAAATCAACTGGACTACTCTTCCCCAGGTTGTTTTCGATAACTCAGTTATTCCGTTCTGCGAGAAAGTTAAAAACTTGGGAATATTTATTGATAGGAACTTCTCTTGGACTGCCCAACTGCAGGAGGTCAGCCGCAAGCTATTTGCATCTGCTGCAGCTTTGAGGAGACTGCGTAATTTTCTTCCGACTGCCACCAGGATTGCGCTTGCGCAATCTCTTCTTTTACCCATACTTGATTATGCTGATGCCAGCTATCTTGACCTTACTCAAGAACAACTCGATAAACTTGAGCGGCTTCAAAATGTTTGTATAAGGTTCATATTCGGTTTGCGCAAATATGACCATGTTTCCGAATTTCGTGTGAAGCTCAAGTGGTTGCCAATTCGCCTTCGCCGGAATGCTCATATTCTTTCCCTTTTATACAATGTGCTCTTTACTCCTTCCACCCCTTTTTACCTTAAGAAACGTTTTCAGTTTCTCCGCGATTCCCACACAAAATTTCTTAGGTCATCAGACAACTTACGACTTCAAATTCCAACACATTGCACGACTTTTTTGGATAAATCCTTTACTGTCCAGGCTACTCGTCTGTGGAATTCATTGCCAGATCCAATCAAACGTGCTCAATCATTGCCTGTGTTCAAAAGACTCGTAAAGGAACATTACCAGTCACTGTCTTCGTCTTAGCATGTTGATTTGTGATTGTGAATATCAATTGAGTCATTCCATTCATCATTTATTTTTATTGCCTTTACATTTAGTATGTATGTATTTATGTATATATTACGTATCATATGTATTTATCTGTGTATCTATTATAATTATAGTATATAAACTATGTTAATGTCACACCAACGACAACCCCACTTCAAGTCCAGAAAATTACTGTCCATACCAGGTTGCCTGGAAGAGATCGCGCTATGCGATAAGGCCGCCCATTGTATTTGTATTAATTTTAAGTTTCTTGTTATAATTGTATTTTAAACTTCTTACATTCCATCCTGAGAGCAAAAATTGATAAACAATTTGAACGTAACTCAATAATGTCTACCTCTCAGAATGGATGTAGGAATGGGTCCCGCAGCACTAAGGAGCTACTCCTCATTGACACGGCCATAAGCCAGCAGGTTCGTCGATCCCGCAAGGATCTGTCGACATGCTGGATAGATTACAAGAAGGCCTACGACTCTATGCCACATACATGGCTCATGAGGGTGCTGGAGTTGTACAAAATATATGCAACTCTATGCACCTTCCTTGAGTCATGTACGGGGCAATGGAAGACAGTCCTTCGATATCCAGGATGTCGACCGATTCAGGGGGATGATGAGCCTGTATGGATTAAGCGGGGGATATTTCATGGCGTCAGTTTGAGCCCTCTTTGGTTCTGCTTTGCTCTGAATCCTCTAAGTACACTGTTGGAGGATTCAGGACTAGGCTATCGGTTGAGAAGAAAAAGATCTAAAAAGGAGGTGATATATGACTTGACCACCAGGTCATATCTCACCTCCTTTACATGGATGATCTGAAACACTTTACCCCCAATAAATTCCAACTGACGGAGCTACTGAAGGTAACTGAAACCTTCAGTAACTCCATCAGGATGGAATTTGGTGTGGACAAATGTGCAGTCATGCATGTAAAGCAAGAGGAGATTATGGAAGCCAAGGGAATTCAACTCTCTGATTCCATACACCTTAGACATCTCTCCTCGACCGAAACTTACAAGTATTTGGGTACGTCGGAAGCGTTGGGTATCAACAGTACTGACATGAAGCAACTGCTGAAGGAGCGTTTCTTTGGCCGCCTAAAAAAGGTATTAAATAGCCTTTTGTCGGGCAGAAATAAAGAGCGCGCCTTCAACAGTTGGGTCATGCCGGTTTTTATGTACGCTTTCGGCATACTCAAATGGACTCAGACCGAGCACGACGCCCTCGATAGGAGGGTCCGGACACTGCTGACCGCAAACCGAATGCATCACCCACGATCATCGGTGATGAGACTGTACATCCCGCGAAAATGTGGGGGTCGAGGCTTTTTAAATGCCAAGACTCTTCACAACCGCGAGATGTGCAGCCTCAGAGAATATTTTTTAAAAGCTAAAGTGGGTATGCACCAGGATGTGGTCACAGTGGACAAGGGACTCACCCCGTTGTCCATGGCTAAAGAGAACTGGCGCAAGCCTGTAATACTATCGACTGATGAATGCAAAGAGGTATGGCAAGGCAAGGAGCTACACGGGCGCTTCTATCGTGCTCTCCATGGGCCAGATGTAGATTTCCCAGCGTCCGTATCCTGGCTACTTTTCGGCGACCTATTCGGGGAAACTGAAGGTTTTGTCTGTGCAATTATGGACGAAGTTATCCCGACGAATAACTACCGGAGACATATAATGAAGGACGGAACGGTTGACGTGTGTCGGGCATGCCACCGTCCGGGAGAATCCATCATACATATTATCTCTGGTGGTTCTCGTCTGGCTAACGGCGAGTACTTACACAGGCATAACCAAGTGGCTAGGATTATTCACCAGCAACTTGCTTTGAAGTAGAATCTTGTGGAATCGGAGGTACCGTATTACAAGTATGTGCCCGACCCAGTTCTCGAAAATGACCATGTCACGTTGTACTAGGATCGGTCTATCGTCACTGATAGGACTATTACTACACTGAACGAAGCGAGCTTTGTGTTGGTCTTTCAAAGGCCACAGTTACATCATATCAATCCTGTTTATCTTTAATTTTTTTTATTTTTATTTGTGATTTGAATTAAAATTACATAGTAAAATAGTTGAAAATATTAAATTTATAAAAACTTTGTCCTAAGCTGCTTTTTGGGTGCTAAGTTATATTGGCAAATAGACTTGTGACATAATATATAGTGTATAGTAGATACGCCTCGACATCCCCACACATCCATCCAAACTCTCGCATTGATAATATTATATTTATTAATATTATAATTATATATGCACTAACTTTGCCTAACCGTGGAAACGATCCTAGGCCCCATGACCAACATTCAAATTTGAATCTTTTATTTGCAGAATTTTGGTGTACAGGGGTATACAGGGGTTAAAATTTAAAAATATATATCACCGTAATCAGGCTCACGCCTCGCAAATTTAAAAAGCATATTAATAAATTACAAATTAATTAATTATCACAGTATCAAGTAAATAAGGCAACGAATTACGCATACAATACTTTATATTATCAAAATTAATAGAAATAGAAAAATTAATACATGTTAAACAGTGCAAAAATAGTTATACAAATATACATAATTCGATAGAAATACATGTACGATTAGATAAACCATTATTATTATTTTTACATTCGCGATAGTAACTACGAGACGAACGATGCAGATAAAGAGGTCACAGTACGTTAGGCTATGCAAATACATGTACGTATGTGTGTACCTACGACCTACATAGATTTATTGAACTATATTCTGGCGGTATTGGCCAATAATTGGGTTGTGGAAGTCAAATGGCAGTCTCCCCACGTAAAATATTGATATTCCGCTGCTTCTAGTTTCTAGTGGACTGGGAGCCGACCGCAATCTTGTTAGGAAAATGCCTGTGATTGATTATATTCTGAGTGATTTGTGTTTTTGAGGCAAGTCAGTTTGGAGACAGTATCTTATATCTTATAGCTAAAAAAAAATATGCTTGTACATAATTTTTTCGACAATAACCGTATTACATATTGAAAAGAAATATATAGCCCAAACAAATGATTATATACAGGTTAATAAATCACAAAGAAAAAATACCTTCATATTAAGAAAGAAACCGGAAAAACAAAAACTATTTTAATTAATCTGAGAATAGGTCCTTTTAGAAATCATAATTACACACGTATAAAATCGCCCGCTCTTGATTTATTACGTATTAAACCTAGGAAAAAGAAATGGCACAATAAACTTCCTAGTACCACAAAATAGTGACAGAAAAAAAGTGTATTGCAGGCAAACAAAATAGAAAAATACTGAAAAAAGAGGATTCAAGAATGAAATTCCCAAACAGTAGTTTACTGACCACTAGATTCTTGCAATAATTCACTCACCCATGACAACTTTACCATAGGCATAAAAGAAAGAAAGTTTTCTACATTTTCTTTCCTATACTTAAAGTGAAGGACATGTGTCACAAATGGAATCCAAATGATCTTAGAGAAATATGGTAGGATGATGTAACATGGTGTGAACTTACTGATTCACGATGCACATACTAGCACAGAAGATCTGCTCTATACAACGAGTGAAAATACAATCACACATAGACACGCGTACAGCGAGTGCAAGTGCAATCTCGATCGGCATTTGTTTGAAATCGCCTAGACACGTGTCTATAGCACGTGCGTCTGTTTTTACTCGTTGTATGGAGTTGACCTTCTGTATTATTCTGATGCCCTGTTCGATGCGAAGTTTTATTTCCGTCGAGAAGCGAAATGAACTGAGAAGGTACTTACTACCTGTGGAAACCGTTTGAGGGTCTTATGACACCGATCTCCTTACACAAGCAAATTTTATGTTAAAGAAGACCTCGAAAAATTGAAGAAAAATATTTCTACAAGATATTACTTTCGTTACAATCTTGACTTCACTATGACACTTGAAAAACATATTTCTGAATACAAAAATCAAGGTGATTACCTTAAGAAGATACGTCAATCAGGATTTCTTGTGTTTTATAAAGATTAAAAGAAGGAAGAGGAAAGAGGTAAAATATAATGTAGAAATTACGTAAAATTTCCACAATACCTAGCCCCTTTAATTAATCAAATATTAAAACTTAAATCTCATCGAAATCCGCTGAACTCTACTACCTATATGACTGTATGTATTTACTTGCACTGCAAAAAATCGATAATCCTCCCCTCATCAGAGCGATTAAACAAACCATTAATAAGCGTTGATGTGTGAAAAATAACGTTTAGTTAAGTTTTAGGAGATATAAAATACAGACGCTTTATCTCAAAACTACCGTTGATAGGTAATACTGCAAATCGGATACCGTACCTTCACAAAAAATCGGATACCGTACCTTTACAAAAAGTACAAAATCATAATCATCTATTTGTAAAAACATAGTCTACATTTTCCTTTGATAAAATCTCTCGCAAATTCACAGTAGAAAAATCATTTAACATTTTCAGTATCTAAACAAGTTTTATAGACTTTCCAATAAACTGGGCTATTTCGGAAATGGATACAAACACAAACGGTAGTGGAAAGCTATCAATACGAAGTAATACGAATGGTGCATTAGATGAATTGAATGTGGTGGCTCGGTGTTCGCTTTCCTAGAAAGTCAATTAAATGATTGTGAAGCTTCGTACGTGGCACAGGGTCATGTGAGTTACAAGCTGCCAACCGCGGCTCCGTCTACGTGGATTTAGTACTTAGTACTTTAGTAACTTGCTTACTTTAATATAATTGTAAAGGTTCATCTATACCGAACACCCCAATCTGTTCCTAATCAATTTTTAACTAAGCTAGATAGTGTCCTAAATGATGTATACAAGAAATACAATTCAAAAACACGCATCGTTTTAACAGGTGACTTTAATATTAACACCCTGAAAAAGAACAAAATCACTCAACAATTTCAAGACATAGCACACAATCACAATGTAAAAATTCATATTGAGCTAGCTACTCGCAAACTTTCTTGTATAGACCATATATTGAGTAATATACCGGATGCTATCGCAACAGTACTCCCACTTCATCTCTATGATCATGACACAGCACAAATGCTTAGCTTCCCTTTAAGACTAAACGCAACAAAACCCGCAATATATTATATTTACAAAAGAGTTTATAGTCTAGATTATACGCATAAGTTTAGGGAATGTTTACAAACTCTATCTTGGACAGATATTTACATGGATAAAATAAAACGAAAGTGGATAAGTAAGGGTCTTAAACAGAGTTCAAAAACAAAGCGCTTCCTATGATACCAACACTACAAGAATAAAAACTTAACTAATAGGACTAGATACACTACATATTCAAATCTATTACAAAAATGTATCTATAATGCCAAACGAAATGCGAACATAAAGTTTATGAATAATAATGACAATAAATGTAAAGCCACATGGACAGTTATAAAAGACGAAGTTCACAATCCGAAACCCAAAGACACCATTGAACACGTTAAAATTGACGACACAATACTCACAGAACCAGCAGAAATAGCCTCTGCCTTTAACAATCATTACACAAATTCCATCCCTACACAAAAGTATACAACTAGTTCCCGCAGTGAAACCCTAACTTCTAACTCAATGTTTCTAACACCTATGTCCGAAAATAAGGTGAAACAACAGACACTATCATTGAATAATACCAACTCTGAAGGCTACGATGAACTCAACACCAGAATGATAAAGTCATGTGTCAATGAAATAAGTGGAGTGTTGACTTATCTAATTAACCTGTCCTTTTCACAAGGAGTGTTTCCCACAGCATTGAAGAGATCTATTGTTAAACCAATATTCAAAAAGGGTGATAAAGCTGATATAAATAATTATAGCCCCATAACACTAATACCCATTTTATCAAAAATATTTGAGAAATGCATGTATCAAAGAATAATTAATTATTGTGAGAAATTTAATGTCATCAAAAAAGAGCAATTTGGATTTCAAAAACATAAGTCTACATCCTTAGCAATCTTTTCACTTTTAAAAGCAATACTGACTAGTATTAACAACAGTCAGCTAACGACAGGTTGACCTAGTTTCACATGACATATTATTACAGAAATTAGAGGCAGTCGGAATTAGAGGACTGCCACTTCAGTGGATATCGTCATATCTAACTGACAGACAACAGAGTGTCATTGTCACGAAACTTGATGAAAGTAGGGATATGACACAATTTTTGTCTGATTATAAAAATGTAAAACGCGGCGTCCCGCAGGGTAGCATATTAGGCCCTATTTTATTCCTACTTTACATAAACGACATAGTAAATGTGACCAATCATAAATGCTTTCTTTTTGCTGATGATATTTCAATAATTGTTACTTCCGATAAAAAATGTAAATCAATAATTGATCATGAAGCGGACATAAATAACACAATAGATAATCTAATTAATTGGTTACATAATAATAATTTATCTATTAATCTTAAAAAATCTTCATATATACAATTTAATCAATCTTATCAAAATCGATTTAATTTTAGAATGGACATACCCCAAATTACACAAGTGACACAAACTAAGATTTTAGGAGTGGTCATTGACGAACATCTAGACTGGAAAGCTCAGGTGGATAATCTATGCAATAAAATAAATAAATTTGTATACGCCCTCAGACAGATTAAAAAGGAAACCAATATAAAAACGGCTGTGATGTCATACCGTGCATATGTTGAGTCCTCGTTAAGGTATGGATTAATAATGTGGGGAAATAGTACTGACCATAACAGAGCATTCGTCGCCCAAAAAAAATGTTTACGAGCCATATACGGTATTCCATCTGATGAATCATGTCAACCAATATTTAAAAATCTTGGTTTGCTACCCTTACCATCATTATATTTTTATGAAGCATGTAATTTTGTCAGAAAATATAAAAGATTGTTTAAAACAGCAGAGGAAATTTGTTCTCGAAGTCGCCGTGATCAATACAGACTTGTACTAGATGAGCTCCCTAGATTAGCAAAATATAATAAAAGCTGTCTGGCTATGTGTGTGCGTGTTTATAATAAGTTACCAAATGTATTAAAAATATTAAATTGCAAGTTATTCAAAATTAAATTATATAAATGGCTCAATGAAAATAATTTCTATAGTATTAAGGATTTTTTTGAATATAAATTATAATGTTGACCAACCCTAATTTGCATGCTTCAATTTTAAGCAAAACATGTATGATCTTATATGCTATAATAACACCTCTGTATACCATGTTTTAAGCAAATAAATGATCTTATCTTATCTAAATCCGCACAGTAGTTTTTGAGTGAAAGAGTAATAAACATCGACCCTAAAATCCTCCAAAAAAAATTACTACTATAAAAGTACTAACTCCCGCCCGCTCTGCGCTCTGCCCGCAAGTATTTAGTATGTATTTCTATTTTAACAAATTATAGCCCATGTACTATTATACTATTTATGTATAAACTATATTACTGCAAGGTTTCATCAAAATCCGTACAGTTTTTGCGTGAAAGAGTAACAAATATCCTTCCATCTAATCAAACGTTCGTTTTCATTAAATTTTATAATTATGACTGACACCATGAAATATGGACCAATTAATACTAATTCAATAACCCATGTATGGACTGCTTACAAACCGCAATCAGGTTAATTCCCGAGCCATTTTCCATGTGAAATTAGAAACTTTTTCCGGTACTAACATTTTGTTGAATTTTATTTCTTTTTTTTTTTGGCGTGAAACTTATTTAAACATAGTGAGGTGTCTAATATGTTTATACGTTCACATTTGCGTAAATTATCTTTTGTTGGAGCACATAAAGCCACTGTAACGGCTAGGTCTGCGCTAGGTAAGCTGCGCAGGCCGCTAACTGGTAGTTAGGAGGTAGTTAGAGAAACAGCTTGTAATTTAATACATATATTTAAAGTTAAATATAACAGCTAGGTCGAGGGTTCTAGCGCCACTCAGTTCTGTACAAACGCCGTCACGCGGATAAAATAGTAAGGGGGTACCGTCCCTTGGCAGCACGTGGTAGACGCGGGGACCGGTCAGCACCGGCACAGCGATAGAGTCGCCGGAACTGCAGCAGCTAGGGTGCGCAGGGTAGGCTGCGCTGGCACCGGCTCGCGCGACGGCAGGCCGCAGGTAGGCAGGCAAGACCGGGCAGCGTGCGTAGGCTGGCACGGCGGTAAGCCGCAGGTGTCAGGTAAAAGGACCTGGCGGTGGGCTAAAGTACTTAATATTTTTAAATAATGTTGGTATACCTAAAATTTAAAAATCGGCCAAGTGCGAGTCGTACTCGCGCACAGGGTTCCGTACTTGGTAAATTGCGGTTAACGATTTATGACGTATTAAAAAAAAACTACTTGCTAGATCTCGTTCAAGCTAATTTTCCGTGGAAGTTTACATAGTAATGTACATCATATATTTTTTTTAGTTTTATTATTCTCTTATTTTAGAAGTTACAGGGGGGGGAAACACATTTTACCACTTTGGATGTGTCTCTCGCGGAAACTAGGTATTCAGTTTAGAAAAAATAAAAATTAGAAACCTTTATATCACTTTTGAAGCCTTATCCATAGATTTGTCCAGAGATTACACGTATGGGTTTGATGAACACATTTTTTTTTAGTTTTAGCTTCAAGTATGGCAACCCCCATTTTTTTTGTTTTTTTCTATTTTTGTGTGAAAATCTCAATGCAGTTCACAGAATACATCTACTCACCAAGTTTCAACAGCATAGTTCTTATAGTTTCGGAAAAAAGTGGCTGTGACATACGGACGGACAGACAGACAGGCAGACAGACATGACGAATCTATAAGGGTTCCGTTTTTTACCATTTGGCTACGGAACCCTAAAAAGGACAAAATTAACTTTCGTTTTGGCGGTCTGTGTCATAGAGTATGTGCATAGAGTAAAATATATGAATTTTATGCAGAGAGTTTGTATACATAGAGAGAACGTATTTACGACGAAACAGAAACTGTCAATTCTTTCGTTCTTGCTTATGGAAAAACTCTATGAAAAAAAAGAGACAAACATAGACAAAACGCTACCATCCTGAACGTCAATGAGATAAGTTTTTATTCACTGTTGTAACCCATCGGTGACCAGCTGTTAATAAAGTTTTTCGCTGTTTTCGCGCCTTTGTTTCGTGTAGATCAGGCAGAAATCTATTGTTTCATTTTCTGTATGAACCATGTCGTGTGTGGCTATCGGTTGCAAGAGTAGAATAAGCGTATTAAAAGAAAATAATCAAAGGATACTTTTCCACAGGTGAGTTATCGACTAGCATACTGAAATTATTGTGCAGGGAATACATTTCATAGGCTGTTCCGAATAAGGGAATCTTAGTTCTAAATACGTCAAGGACGTCGTAGTATCATTTAAACCATTCTATTTAG
The DNA here is from genome assembly GCA_949775005.1 of Orthosia gothica. Taxonomy (NCBI): domain Eukaryota; kingdom Metazoa; phylum Arthropoda; class Insecta; order Lepidoptera; family Noctuidae; genus Orthosia; species Orthosia gothica. The sequence continues at coordinate 10,188,177 of OX459038.1, read as the reverse complement.
TGAAATAATAAACTTTTATGCGTTCGCTGATAGAGCTTTGACAGTTTACGTACTTACGTTCTGATGTTAGAGATGTGACAACAGTCACAATAAAGATTTATCGATACTGTATTTTTATTTTACTTTAATTTATTTCATAAAGTTTATTTGCTATTTGTTATTATTTATTAATCTAATATTGATTGTGCACAGGTTTCCTAAGACTACTCATATAAGAAATAAGTGGATAAGAAATATAAAACGAGCTAATTGGACACCTTCACCATATTCTCGCTTATGTTCGCTGCATTTTGAAGAATCTTGCTATCGGGAAGGATATCAATTAAAGCTCCTACACAGTGATGCAGTACCTACAATATTCACACATGTACCTTCAGATTTACTTAAGGTAAGGATTTAGTAGCGTAAAGTGTTCTTTTCTTCTGTGTGCTGTAAAAAAGATACAAATATACCGAATAATAATAAAATTGAACAATTACAAATATGTAGTTCATTATGAGTTAATTTCCTCCCTCCTAATAGAATAAAAATACTTATTGGTAATATAATATTATGACTAGGTAGGTAGTTGTTCGAAGAAGTTACTTCCCATGATAAATCTTTTTTTCTACTTTAATAATAACAATACAGCCAGTTACTGTCTGACTCTGACTCTTCTCACAGAGAGAAGACACGAGCATTGGTCACCACGCTTGTTAAACGCGGGTTGGCAATTTCAAACTTATATTAATTACTAGCTGACCCAGCAAACTTTGTTTTGCCATAAAAAGACCAAACATTTATCTACCCTACCTACCCGACCCTACACTACCCTACCCTACCCGACCCTACACTACCCTACCCTACCCTACCCTACCCTACCCTACACTACACTACACTACCCGACCCTACACTACCCTACCCTACGCTACACTACCCTATCCTACCCTACCCTACCCTACACTACCCTACCCTACTCTACCCTACCCTACCCTACACTACACTACCCTACCCTACCCTAACCTACCCGACCCTACACTACCCTACGCTACCCTACACTACCCTACGCTACCCTACACTACCCTACCCTACACTACCCTACCCTACCCGACCCTACACTACCCTACACTACCCTACCCTACACTACCCTACCCTACACTACACTACCCTACACTACACTACACTACCCTACACTACCCTACACTACCCTACCCTACCCTACCCTACCCTACCCTACCCTATGTCCTTCTCCTGGTTCTAAGCTACCTCCCTGCCAATTTTCAGCTAAATCGATTCAGCCGTTCTTGAGTTATAAGTGAAGTAACTAACACGACTTTCTTTTATATATATAGATTAGCGACCGCCCCGGCTTCGCACGGTCCTTAGACGTACGATACAGGTTTTTCCTAGTATGAATCTACCACTTCTATTCATATTTTGTTCACTATTTATTCAGATCTCAGTCAGGCGTGACCCACCTTCAAGACCAGAGTTAAATGCTCCATCAACATCCAAGCCGAATGTTCAGGGAGAAATTATTGAATTAAAAGGTACAATATCAGAGCAAACAAAAATAATAAATAAATTGAATAAAGTTGCAGAGCATTACAAAATTACCGCTGAAAGGCGAGGAAGGGCTTTAATGATAATGGTTGTTGGTTTATCTTCACATTTTACTTTTTTAAATAAAATTATTATATTTAAACCATTATGTTATTATTTATTTTGTTACAACTTATAAATACTCGTCTGTAAACTTTATTTTCAGTCTCGCACAAGATCTAGCATACTATATATCAGTATATTGATCAGTAGCTGTTTGTGCAGTCGTACGAGTGTACCAAATACGGTCACTTTGATCTCATGATGTACCTCGTTTTTGCGCAAGGCATGAATAAGCATTATTATACAACGCATATAATGCGCAGAAAAAATACGAAAGAATGGAATTGTACTCTTACATTATATAAGTGCACTCTTTGTACGAGTTCACATTCACTTTTTAAATAATTATAAAAAATCCCTAAACAAACGTAGAAAAAAATAGCCGCAGTCAGGGACGATTCTTACAGACATTTGACCAAATTTGTAGATCGCTCCAAAACTAAACTCGATAATATCGATATAACAGTGGCACAGATCTAGTACTGATATATGTCTATAGATAAGTATCTATAGCATCCTCGGTCACACTGGCACATAAGACTGCATAGACAAAAGTATATCTATCTCTTTTTGCTTATGACATTATCTGTTAGTGCGAAAGTGAATACCGATGTTGAAATTGTGTCTTAAACATGTTCTCTCTAGGTATACAAACTCTCTGATTTTATGCAATTCCAACAATATTCCATACATACGTATCCAATTAATAACCTCCTTTTTTAGAAAACGGTAAAAATGCATTGTCAAAAGAAACAAACGAGTGTGCAAAATTTCATCTCAATCAAACACTGGGAAGTAGATCAAAATTAATTTGCAAGCTTTTATTACAGACACCGGGATAGGTAAATAAAAGCTTGTAATATGAAAGTAGGAACTTCTATTCAGAGAGTTGGGAAATATCATGTAACAGTAAATATGTAAATCATATTAAATGGTTTTAAAGGCTGGCCAATATTATTATGAATTACTTTGTTGATATGCAAGTTTCAAAATTTTGTTTTGTTTTAAATAGCTAACTGAAAAAGAAAGACCACAATTGTGTTGTCGGATTTGCCTTTTTAAGTTATTTTGCTTCAGGATCGATCCGATCAAAATAAAATTAGCCACCCTGAAGATCGAAAAAAAAGGTTTCCTTTATCAAAATCTGAAAATGGACACCTGACCACATGTCTCCTATCTGAAACTTTTCAGATATATTCTCGATGTTCTCACAGCAGGCTCCACCTACACAGCTATCAAATTTTCGTCCTGATTATGGTTGCTCTAAAACCAAGCTACCCCTCCATACAGTTTTTACAGGTTCTTGAAAAATATAGCTTCATTATTATAAGATTATGTTAACTACAAGGAAGGATACACTTAATCATAAACTCCATACTATTCAGATTCTAACTAACCAGCACAGCTTGAACTCTAACCCCAGGAGCAATCAAAACATGTAAAGCTCAAAGAATATGCCCAGTATCAACTGGGCATATTCTAATTCACAAGTATATGCTTTCACTCTACTGAAGTAATGTACGTTTTGACTAATAGCCAATTAGCATAATAGTACTAACCCCAGAGTGAATTATGTTTAACACGTGACGTCAGAGCATACCGTTTGATAATTATAATTAATGTTATCTGAATCACAGTTATACGTGGGACACTCAGAAAGTTTTGCGAAACTAAAAAAAATTGTTCTATACGTACATATATTTTTATTAAATCTTTTCAAAGTACTTTCCACCAGCCTCTATACAAAGATTCATGCGCCTAAACCAGTTTTCAAAACACTTTTTCCAGTCCGCCGCAGACACCTCGTTTACAGCCTGCTCGAACGCAGCCAGCGCATCTTCCGGCGACGAAAATTGTATCCCTTTGAGCTGATTTTTTATTTTTGGGAATAAAAAGAAGTCACACGGTGCTAGATCAGGGCTGTAAGGAGGGTGACCCAGGAGTTTGACTGGCGTGCTGTCCAGGAAGTCCCTCGTTTTGAGTGCGGTGTGCGCAGGTGCATTGTCGTGGTGGAGCAGTAGCCCGCGGAGCCCTGTGTTTGGTCGCTTGTTGCTTATAACAGAGAAAACTTCTGGCAAACATTTGGTAGTATACCATTCGGCATTAATGCTTCTTTGATCCCGTAAGGGAATTGATACCAAGTGGCCAGTCAAATTAAAAAAGCTAGCGATCAAAATCTTACCCCCGCTTCTAGATCGCTTCACTTTGGTAGGCGTTGGCTCATTTTGAAACACCCAAACAGTCGACTGGCGCTTGGTTTCTGGGTCGTATTGATAAATCCAGGACTCATCACCTGTAACGATGTCGTAAACATGCCGAGACGAGCCTGCTTCAAATTTGTTAAGCATATCACGGCACCATTCCACCCGGGCCTGCTTCTGAGCATCGGTGAGGTTGTGCGGCACCCAGCGTGATACTATCCTCCTCACGCGAAGATGGCTGTGTAGAATCTCGTGAACGCTTCCCGATCCAATCTTCAATATGTGTTGAATCTCCTGATATGTAATTCGCCTATTGTCTTGGATTAAATTTTTCACTGCTAGCACGTTTTCTTCGGTAACAGCCGTCAAAGGGCGACCGCTTCTTTCGTCATCCCCCAAAGTTGGTCGACCGCGCTTGAATTCGTTATACCAACGATACACGGTTGCCTTGGAAGGGCCTTCATCCATGAATGCCATTTGAAGTCTATCGTACGATTCATCCGGTTTCAGGCGACACTTGAAATCGTATAAAATCATAGCTCTAAAATGTTCCCGGCGCAGATCCATATTTCAGTGAGACACAATACTTTGAATTAACTCGCAAAAAATGTGGAGGGAAATTTTGAAATTGGAACTTACTTATTTTTACTTATAAATAATCATATTTTCGAAAAACATTATAACTGGCCAGTCTCCTATATATAAAAACTTTTTTTCGCAATACTTTCTGAGGGGCCTGGTATATGATATCCAAATACATCATGGATCAGTAGTTTGAACCACAGTTTTAATGGTAACGTAAACTACTATAATTATGTTATGGCACAGATATTATAATACTAGCATACAGATGCCTTATCCCATACCGATAAAGAAACCGTGCCGGCGGCGTAACTAGCGCTTTTCGTCTGATTAAAATGATTATTTAATAAGTACTTCGATCGCGTTCGGTTCCGTTCCACGGCTAAAGATGATGTTAGCAGCGCCTTCCAAGTAAAAGTGTTTTCTCGGTTCGTTACTAATGTTTCCTTTAAATACAGTGACGATTTGCTTTATAGTATTTTGTTTTTATTTATTATAGTTTCACTGTACCAAAAAGTGTTTACAATACAAATGAAATTGAAATCGAATGACATGCCTCAGAAATATAAAACCACACCTTCTATTCGAGTCAATTAAAAATGATCCGTTCAACTAATCTATGAAATGTAAATTAAGAGCCCATCTATACCAATATTATAAAAAAAAAACCGGCCAAGTGCGAGTCGGACTCGCGCACGAAGGGTCCCGTACCATTATCACAAAAAAAATGCAAAAAAAAAAAACCCTTTTGTTGTATGGCAGCCCCACTTAAATATTAATTTTATTCTGTTTTTAGTATTTGTTGTTATAGCGGCAATAGAAATACATCATCTGTGAAAATTTCAACTATCTAGCTATCATTTTTCGTGAGATACAGCCTGGTGACAGACAGACAAACAGACAGACGGACCGCGGAGTCTTAGTAATAGGGTCCCGTTTTCACCCTTTGGGTACGGAACCCTAAAAAGGAAAGATTTTTTTGATTGTATGTTTGTTTATTTGTACCGAATAGGCTCCGAAACTATCAGACCGATTTTAAAAATTCTTTCTCCTATGGAAAGCTACATTATTCCCGAGTAAATCGAAGGCTGGCTCTAGTTTTGAAAAATCGAGGGCTTTTCAAAACTAGAAGCGACTTACATAATTTAAATACACGCAGTAAGCACGAAATTGTAATACCCAAATTCAGATTATCAAAAACTAGCAAGTCTTTTTATATAAACAGTATACGCTTTTATAACAAGTTGCCAAAGTCAGTTATAGAACTGACCGATGGAAAGTTCAAAAACTACATCAAACGTGTCCTTGTTAAAAAAGCATATTATAAAATCAAGGACTACGTTGAAGATAAAAAATTTGGCTTTAGCTCCTTCTGCGCATGCGGCTTGCCTGGTAACTCATAAACGGCACAAATATGTGGTTGTCTCTAACTATTCTCAATCTCATTAATTCTTTGTTTTTTTTCCTTCTTTTGATTATTCTTTTTACAATGGTTTTCAATCATCTTCATAGCCCTTTGCTAAGAATAGTTACAGCACTGATAACAATATTTGTGCCACATGTTAGATTTAGTCTTTTTTTTATTTTTACTTTTGTATAGATTCCTTTACCGATTATTTTGTAAATGTGTGAACATTGTAGGCCTTCTAGATGCTTGTTAACTTTTTAACTCGTTTTATTTTCTTTTGTTTAAATAATATGTAATCTTTTTTTTTTTGTTTTCTTACGACTTATTGTCGGGCCTACGTTGTCCCCACATATCTAAGTACTAATGCTGTAACAAGGAAATATTGTAAAACCAAACCATTTTTTTAAAAGAGTAACCATGGAGTTTCTTGCCGGTTCTTCTCCATAGGAAACGACCAACCCGAACCGTGCACATTGTCGACGTTTTATAAGTGCCCGTGTAGGCCTATATGAAAAAAAAAAAGTATCATAGGCGGGATTTGAAGGATTTTGAAGGGAGCGAAGCCGCGGGGGTCAGCTAGTATTCCATAATTTTGTGCTTAGGAGAGTTGATTAGAAAAGAAAATACAATTTTTAAGATCAATTATAGAAAATGTTAATTTTACACACAATTCAATAACAAATCGATGCATATCACGCCATCAGCCTGTGCAATGCAGTACGTTTTTCGATGCGTTCGTGGCAATCAGCAATGAGGATCGGTCTAAGAGGCTTTCAACGGCTAATCCGTGGATGGAAGCCTATTTTGTACACACATAGACACGTTCGTGGCTCGGATAGTACATTTAACCGTCGATCTCTACAGTCATGGAATTATCATTCTTGCCTCGAATCTGGACAGGCGAAGCAGCTGTGATGCTACTGGTTGTAAAAATTCATAGGTGGCAGATCACTGATTTTCTAATACGCTCTTTCCTCGCCACGTTACGCCACAAATCTAACATTCATGATAAGCACAAGTACCTAAGTAACAGTGTGAAGTACTATAATACATTGTTATTATTACTATAATACTTAAGCTGGAATTTAAGTAAAATTAGATTTAGACACAGCAATATATATCAATCTGCCTAGCCTTTTCCCAACTATATTGGAGTACCAGTGATTTACATGGAGCGACTGCCTATCTGAACTCCACAAACCAGTAACTGGGTAACACAATACTTCTTGGCAAGACTGGTGTCAGATCTCAAGCTTCTGACTACTCGTATCGTCTGTCAAAGATTTTCAAATGACAGCCGGGACCAACGGCTTAACGTGCTTAGCTTAGTAGCATGGAATGAAAAAGAAAAGTAAAGCTGGTTTTAAAAGCTTACGCACGCTTGTGCACGCCTGCCATAAGCCTTACGTATCAACATACGTAATACATACGTAACAAAAACTTGTTAATGGTTGGTGTCGACCGATTACCTCTATCTACACATCGATAGACAAATCACCACGATTAAATATGGTTAGTCGCATAAATAACAACAGCTCACTTGAAACATAACACTTTGGTTTATTATTACTACCTCAATTTATTAAGCTGGTTTTCATTAATGTAAATTAATGAGTATTCATATTGTTTACAATTTTAACAAAGCGTTACAAAACTTTATTGCATCACCTGGATTTGATTTTATGAATACTTTTAACACATACGGATAATTAAATATTTTTTATCTAATTTATTAACATTAAGACTGGCCCGTAATGGTAGAGGACACGTGTGCTTGTGACGTCTAGCAATAGGACATAATGGGCTAAACCATACTATAAAATATAATAATTGCGAGTAACTCTGTCTGTTGCTTTTTCATGCTAAAACCGCTGAACCACTTCAGATGTTATTTAGTATTAAAATGGTAAAGTTTGAGACCCAAGGAAGGACTCCAGGTTAGTTTTATCCTTGAATTTCTGACTATCGCGCAGGTGAAGCCGCAGACATAAATATGTAAATAATATATGTCAGATCCAGGTATATAGGATCGTGATTTGACCTACTTATTGACATAAAGATGTCGGATTATAGTCGTGGGCGCAGAATTTGGAATACCGGTAAACTAGAGAAATATCTCTTGTAACTTCTCCACAGTTTTAATTCGTTACAGAATAAATTACTATCACTATGGTACTAAGTACTACTCTAGACTTAAAAGGAAACACTGAGCAGTTCCCAGGCCAGCATGTGTCGTTTCACGGCCATGTTCGAACGATCACTATCGATCCCCATAAACCATATCGACACCATACCTGAAACTAGACCCTGCACAATACTAAACAAGGGTACTTGTGTCCCATTTTAAGTAACCAAATCATGACAAGATCCGACATATAGATAGACCCCACCAAGCAGGTTTTTATCTACAAGCGAATTTTATCCAAAATCTTACCGTCATCTACCAATACAAATACAAAAACTATCAATATAAAATAGGAACCTAGCCTAGCCTTACTAGATACTATTTGGAAGTCAGCAAGATCTCGGAACACTTGCGGACCAGCCTAATTCAGTTTGAATGACACAAACATGGCCTCTACCAGACATTGGTTTGAATTACAATTAAGTTTGTTGCCTCGTACCATTGGTAGGCCATTCAATTATTTGAGGAACATTTTCCAAGCAATAATAAAAACAACTGTGTTGCCAAAAAATAACAAAGTTGTAACCATTACATCTTATTATGAAATTAATTAGTTAGCTCGTAATTTATACGAAAATACGTTCATCAAAATATAATGTAATGTTTTTTTGTGATTGATTAGGCGTTAAGTTATATAGATGTCTTATTTTAAACTTACGCTGATTTCGCTAGCTTGAAAATTTCGTACAAGTGTTTATGTGTCCCTATAATCGTACTGTATCTACGCGCGCGCCCGAATTACCATAAAATTTATTTAAAGTAAACAAATGAAACAAGTAACGACAATTTTTTCATAAAAGTATTTTAAACATGTTACTCTCACTCAAGGAAAGGTTTTCACCAGTCAAAGAGTAGAATGGCCCTGGTAGATACTGTGAAACTTCTTAGGGTGAAATGAGGGTAAAATCGAAATGAGTTGGATACAATTGATATTTGGACCTGTTTGCGGGTAGGTCACTGAGGAGGTGTTTTTGTGCGAGATAGCGTGATTTGGAATCTAATAAGGCGTAGCTTAGCAAAGGTTTTATTTTTGAGAAATACGAGAGAATCATTGCCATAAGAAAATAATGACTGAAAAGAGGTATTATGAGTTGTATAGGTAATAAAGTCCAAACAGTGGTCAGATCAAATGTCAGAGCACCTGAAGATACCGATCAGCGCGCACTCCACCAGGCTGCTAATCGTAAACAATGGAAATAAACCGTTAACAGTCAGGAACGGAGTCACAATTCTCAGCAGTGACAGAGCGATTAGGAAGAGAAGATTGAGCTTTATAGTGATTTTGAAAATAAAACATGGCGACGCTTTTAAGAGCTGCCGACAATCAAGACAAATGGCGTACGATTGGAGAGGCCTATCTCTTTTAGCAGAGATAATCAAATAGAAGATCGGTGACAGTTCGGGCGCACAGGTTCTGAGAACAATTGTCGGAATCCCGTTGGGGCCACTAGCTTTGTTCAATAAATATCCGACATACCCGTCTTGAATCCATCAGGAGAAAGAGGGCTGCGCGTCTACAGAATCTAGACGTGAAGATTCCGCAAAAAGAGAGGCAAACAAGTTTGCTTTCTCCTCAGTGGAGTGGTCCAGTGACCCGTCGGGCTTCAGAAGTGGTGGTAGTGGGACGGCAGAAGTTCAATTCAATCGACTTAGTCAGGGATAAAAACGCTTTGCTACCCGCTGGGTGATAAGCAAATTTGGTACCAATACGGCTAATGTGGTCAAACCGAGATTTTTGCATCACTTTCTTGCAGGACTTGGCAGCCCTATTGTAGGCTCTCTTCCGCTGACCCACGTCGCTTGTTTTGCGCGCCCGAGCGTCGACCCGTGCCAGGTACGCCTCATGTTTAAGCGGCCTCATGGCCAGTCAACGCTTGACATTGCTACGTCAAGGAACGGAATGTAGTACTCTATTCTCTGACGCAACACATCCGACACGGTGTCCGCGCAGGACAAATGATCAGCCGAAGAGAAGCAAGTAGGCTGCCAAGGATTAGATGCGAAAAAAGGACGCATCCCATACCAATCCGCTGACTTGTGCCGCCAAACCCACCGAGCGCCTCTTGGATAGAGATCGGGTGGGGAGTGAACGGATACAGACTTCACCAGACACTGGTCGGAATTACCCAAAGGTGAAGATACCGACACCAAGTTGTTAACAGTATAGATCTGTTGTCAGCAGAAGGTCGTTGCCCCCTGGACCAGCTGGGTGATATCTAACGGAAGTGCAAGCTTTCTCTTCTCTCGCCCAGCATGATCAGTACACTGGTACGGGAAAAGCCACTCCTGGTGGTGGGCATTGAAGTCCCCCAGTAACACTAATTGTGCGGAAGGGTACCACTGCTGTGCCGTATCAGCCGCCTCACTAAGATACTCTGTGAGTCTGGTTGTCTCCTGATCGCCGCTGTGCGAGCGTAGACAATTTTATAAAGGCCCGCGTCCACCAAAGCCCACAGCACAGAGAACCTAGAGTCCTCAAGGTTTCGGAGACGCCGATAACAATTCGAAACGAGAGTCGTCTCGGGCGTACAGGCATACACCCGCGCGTTGCTTAAAATTGTGCTCCAGGGTATACCCTGGGTATGTTAGGTACGATACGTCTGACAGACATATGATCTGCGTCTCCCAAAGGAAAAAGAAAGCCGGCTTATCAGTCTCTAGGTGATGATGGACTGCTATGAGGTTGGAGTGCAGACCTCTGATGTTGGTGAGGTGCACTTTGAGTGGGAGAGTGTGCAGCAGCTGTTCAACTTTGAACTTTTTCTCTTTTTCATACTTTGTTATGCGAGTGAAGTAAGGTGAGGAGAAGGAAATGAGATGCGGTAACACGCTGTTAACCATTAGACACACACTGAAGGGACGCCATCATTGGGGGACTAGTCTGGAGACTGCGGGGAAGCCCGAGCACCCCCGGGAATCAAAATCACAATCAAACAAAAGGTGCACGGTTCGGGTTGGTCGTTTCCTATGGAGAAGAACCGGCAAGAAACTCCATGGTTACTCTTTTTAAAAATGGTTTGGTTTTACAATATATCCATGTTACAGCATTAGTACTTAGATATGGGGGGACAACGTAGGCCCGACAATAAGTCGTAAAAAAAACAAAGATTATATAACACACTGGCAAAATTAGCGGACCAAGATTTTTCTCTCGCAAAACTTTATTTTTGTCATTGCTGGGTGGTTTTTCTTTGGTTTTATAATAAAACCAATTATTCCTAATTGATAAAACAATTGAACTTCATTTTTCGTGCGATTGTTTTAACTTTATTCGAACTTACGACATTTGGAGAGAATTTTGCTTATTGCCATTTACGGTATTGTTTTAAAATTTCGTTATGTTTTCATTAACATACTGAGTTATTTGTTTTTTTTTAAATGTCTAGATCTTTTTCGAAGTTAAGGATATCATTGTGCCCAACTTTACCCAAACTGAGAGGGCCAGGCCACTTGAAATGAGAAGAAATGACCAAACCTCCAGAGTGCTGTGCATAATTCACCATTTACTTTTTCAACCATTTGTTGCAGTTTCCAATGATTCAGAGTGACTAATGCTTTAGTGAGAGTATCAGGACAAGGAAGAAAACTCGTACTTCTAACAGAAATGACCGTTTTGTTTAGTTTCACTTTCGCAAAAACCCGCGTTTAAAGGCCGTTTAAGCCAGGAATGAGCTGGAGGTAGTTCGAGGTGCAACAAAAAGTAAGTTTACGGAAAGAAGAAGGTTGAAATAACTGGTTTTAGTTCGTTCGTCCCCGCCGAAGGTCTAATAATTGAGTGTACCTCAATTATTAGACCTTCGGCAACTTAACGGCAACTTACTTTTTGTTGCACCTCGAACTACCTCCAGCTCATTCCTGGAACCTTTGAAACGGAATAACTTTTGCTCGGGAATATCGACTTTGGTCCACGGACTAATGGAGTAAAATATTGTTCAGTGATGAGTGTGGAATTAATTTAAATCCCTAAAAAAACAACAATGTCCATTTTTCCCACTAAGCCATGTTACTCATAAAATTTTTACTAAATTCGCTCTCATTTTTATTTTTAAAGGTGTATTTTAAGCAAGAAAAAATGTCCCAATAGAAGTTTTTTAAATTAAATTTTATTAATTAAAATATCGTATTTTTTATTTTGTTCCGCTAGTTTTGCCGGTGTGTGTATATAAACAAAAGAAAATAAAACGAATTAAAAAGTTAACAAATATTAACAAGCATCTAGAAGGCCTAGAATGTTCACACATTTACAAAACAATCAATAAAAGAATCTATACAAAGGTAAAATAAAATAAAAACCAGCCAAGTGCGAGTCGGACTCGCACACGAAGAGTTCAGTACCATTATCGCAAAAAAAGGCAAAAAAAACACGTTTGTTGTATGGGAGCCCCACTTAAATATTTATTTTATTCTGTTTTTAGTATTTTTTGTTATTGAGGCAACATAAATACATCATCTGTGAAAATTTCAATTGTTTAGCTATCACGGTTCATGAGATACAGCCTGGTGACAGTCAAACAGACAGACAGACGGACCTTGGAGTCATAGTAATAGGGTCCCGTTTTTACCCTTTGGGTACGGAACCCTAAAAAGACAAAATTTAACATGTGGCACAAATGTTGTTATCAGTGCTGTAACTATTCTTAGCAAAGGCCTATAAAGTTGATTGAAAACCATTGTAAAATTACTAATTAAAAAAAGGAAAAAAAAACAAAAAGAATTGATGAGATTGAATTGATTAGAAACATCCACGTTAGAGACAACCAGCACGAAGGTGCATTCCGGGCTTTTTCGTCAGTTGGCGGGGCAGCCTTTCGTGTGGGGCCGGCACACTACTTTACCCCCAACTTCCTGCGGTCGGTCAGTGGTGCACCGTGACTCGGATCCCGCCACCCTCTGCGACCAGTCAACCGATACGTACATAACAGCGCGCGTCAAGCTGGTCTGCCCGCAATGGAACCACCATCTCGACCCATCTCCTGAAGTGGCTACAATGAGCATCGTACCCGAACACTACACTACACACCGAGTAGGCCACTTGGCGGTACATCTTTGCTCGGTGGATGGTCACAAGCCATCGGCTGAAGCCTACCACCAGTGTCACCTGATAGCATCACAAACTTTCGCAATTTTTGGATGGATATGGATTTATTCAAGTTATACCAGAGGTGATTATGATCCTTCATGAAATTATATTAACAATAGCTTCTGCCAGCGGCTTTGCCCGCGTGAAAGTCGAAAATTATCCCAGGGGAACTTATTCTCACACATTCACAAATTTTCGCTTTTATATATTAGTATGACTCGCTTCTGCCAGCGGCTTCGCCCGCTTGAAGTCGAAAATTATTCCCGGGATAAAAAGTATCCTACTTGCTATTCTTACTATAATCTATCTCTGTATCAAATTTCATCCAGATCCTTCCAGCCGTTTGAGCGTGAAAAAGTAACAAACATTCAAACACACACACTCACACTCTTTCGCCTTTATAATATTATAGTGTGAAGTATGATTTGAACAAACACGACATTACGCTTGTATTTCTCGGTGGGACAGGCAGCGCTGTTTGGTACCTACCTACTTACGAGTACATAATATATTTCGCCAGTTATCTGTAAGTCCCATATAAAACTATCTAGCCAACTTGGCGTCTAGCCTCTTGTCATCAATCGGCAAAAAAACAGAATCCGGACTGATACTGAGATATTCCTTATACAGGCTGTAACAGAAATCGATTATCATAATTTAAAAACTGTTTCTACCTATGGAAATGAACTACTTTCGTCAAGGAAGTCATAGTCAATTGGAATTTCCATGCAGAGTTATGAGCTGATAAAAATTAGTATGGAAGCTATAAGGTTTAATTTAGAATTCACTGCCGACTCGTACTTGACCGGTATTTTATGAAAGTTGCTGATAACATTCAGTACAAAATCATGTTAAACCAGTATTATGAATTCCAAAACATTTTCCATAAAGATTATAATGATCTTTCTAAAAATAGGAATCTTCGTGTCGGGAGAGACGCCTGAAGGATTAAGCGAAAATATGGGCTGTTCCTGTAAATAGAAGTACCCTAATCCTGATTTAGGTAGACATGGACAAGTCAGGGTAATGATAATACTTAGTCTTTAACACTTAGCGAGGAAGCGTAGCTACGGGCATACGTTTCAATGTACAGCGAGAGGCGGGGCTCAGTAGCCGTGGTCACCCACGTAGGAGTGCTGGTATTGCGGTGCGCCGCTCTCCCTATCCCCTGCAGCAAAATATGGTAAGTGGCGGTGCCATTGACCTTGACTCGTCTCAAGGGGACCAAGGGTGCTATACACGGGTTCGTCTGGCGCCCATGTGCTGGTTTGGTCCCTGGGGTGGTCACGGCGTACAGTGTGTTATGGTGCGCTGGTGATGGGGGGTACTCCCCAGAGGAGGATCCGGTGACGGACAGCCGTGGTGGGTTCGCGGTGAGTGCTAACGCTTACCCGTGTTTCCGCCATAAGCGACACAGGAGGACACCGTGGAGTTTTAGTGGGTTGGAGTTATGTGGGACTCCAACCCACTAAAACTCCACGGTGTTAGCGCAGTATACATGAGCATTTATCCACGCCTAAAAAAAAACCGGTCGGCATAAATAAAAACAGATTTTGGGGGTCGACGAGGTCTAAAAATCGACCCCTATTAATTAAGACAAGTTCTTATTTGAAACTTTCAAGATACTGTATAAATTGTGTTACGTGTACCAAATTGTTATAAGAATGAGTAATAGTTTAGTAGGAAGTATCTTTGTTGTACTTTTAAAAAACTCAACAAGTCGATAGGCGTGCACAAGTTCGTACAATATGAAAAAATCGGCAAGGATTTTTAAAGTAATTTGGCTATCAATGGGGGTCTGAGGTATCAGTTAATTTTGGAAAAGGGTCTCTAGTCCAAAATAGTTTGGGAATCCCTGCACTCGACCAACGAAACATTAATGCTATTCATACCCACTAATGTATGAATGCACCTAAATACCTAACATTCATATACTAATATAAAAACACGCATTTATAGCATTTGTACTCGTATTGGTTTTCATTCCCAAATAAAATTAAATATATTTTGTCCAAAATTGATATCGGTTTACTAAACAATCGGACTCAATTCCTGGAATTTATCATGGAGGTTATCGTTTAATCATTTGTTTTATCGATAAAACATTGGCTCTTCATTAGCTGATTCGTAATTGATGATTGGCTTTCCCATTGGTTTGGTGGTTGAGAGAGAGATCGTTGATCGGTGGTTCGGGGTTCGATTATAAAATCGGGCGAAGTGTTATTAGGTTTTGATTATTAGGAATTGCTCGACAGCACAATGTCTGGTTAAGAAATCAGTTGCAGTCATCTTCTATGACATGGAAAATCCCATGTATGAGAACAAAATTGTAATGATAACTGTGGATGTAGTAGATATGTTCACCTCTGTTGTTATCCGTCTTAGGGAAAGACAGGCGTGTTATTAGGTTATGAAACAGGCTCCTTGGTCTCATGGTTGCAAGCAATACTACTAACCATGATTTCCCCGGTTTAGTTCCCCGTGTTATTAGGATTTTTCATGTTGATTTTTGCCATTGCTCCCCAGATTACTCGGTTGAGGCTATGTGTCGTCATGTTACATTAGAAGCCCTTTGTAGTAAAATAATCACTAGTACTTAATGGATAATGTAGGTGTGTATACTTAGGAACACTTTTACCTATCTTTTCGGGAGATCAGAAGTGAATCACTTGAATTTTCCGAATGCTCTCATTGGACAAAGTTCGCGGTTTCGGTCCAATCATATGTTTTATCGATAAAACTCCGAGTCCGTAATTGATGACGTTATTGCGAGGTGAAGAAATTAACACACAAATAGTCGTTTTTAATCATGAGCGGTCAGGCGGAACATTTTTAATGAGCTGGAAACTTTAAATTGACCGAAAATGATACAAAAGGGGAATGATTCAATACGAGTTGTTATTAACACAAAGTCCATTAATAGGCTAAGGCACCAGAAGTGAGCTATAGCCAAGATCCCACTTATGCTATAGTCGAATGATCTGAGACTACAAGGCCGTAGACAAGCATTAGAAAAGTGACATTTCATCAACGAAAGCGTGGCGATAGCAAAGACCTTATACGTATTTCTTACTACAAGTATAAGGTCTTTGGGCGATAGCGACTAGAAAAATGCCAAAAATGTATGGAAATGTCAAACGCTATCGAAATGTTACGTGACATAGAAACCTTTAAAAAGTATAAAAATAAGTCTTGTACTCGGGTCTGGGGACCAAGGAGGCTTATTTTTTTTACTTTTCAAAAGTTTTTGGTTGTCGGACGGTTTTTATTTTTTTTAAACTTAGTGTGTAAATTGATAGATGTTTAGGTGGGATAGTGCTCAAACGCGAACCTATCGAAATTAAAAAAGAAGTATCATATTATGAAAACCCAATCTATCTACCTTCAGAATTTATGTATTAAAAAATAAAGAACAAAAATATTATTTATTTTTATATACCCCAGTAATCTTCTCTGATCATGTTTATTTAATCAAATTTAATATAACATTAACGTGATTAATATTAATTTAATAACCAATATTCACGTGTACTTATTAATCAATTCTTCACGATTCATTCTCTCATGTTTATTCCAATGAATTCAATATTATTTCCTGTGAGTTGTTTCATTAATATAATTAATTAATTTCCCTCCGGTCACGATCTGTAAGCTTACCGCAGAATACATAGGTACAGAAGCTCAGCTCCATACAACGAGCGGAAAGGCATGCACACATAGATAAGCTTCACGTACAGAGAGTGCAAGCGCACTCGCGACTGTCATTTGTTACAAATCGCTGCCGTACGTACGCGTATGTGTACGTGCACCTGTTTTCGCTCGCTGTATAAAACCGACGTACTGTACTTTTTTATTTTGTTGGTTTGGGTTCCGTAATCCGTAAAGTAATTTAAATAGACAATCCGTGATTGGCTGGAAAAGGCTAATATCCTGAATTAGACTGTGAGAGTTTTAATTGTTTTTATAAAGCTACACCTTTTCTATTCACCTTCAGACTTCAAATTATGCAACTAAAGGATTTAAGTAATGATGTTGAGCATTGTATCTTTAACACTTAACATTAAGATCCTACCTTGCAGGTCTGTTTATTAGCCACTCTGTTCAATGTTACCTTTGGAGATTGATTCAGCACTCGGCCTGGCTGACGCATGACCCAGATAAAATGCTGTTTGGTTGCATCTTACACGCATAGGACACAGATAAATTTGTACATTAGTGTGTATTAAGACAAAATAGTTTAAGAGCTGTAAAATATTGTTAATAAATCAGATTTGAATTTATATTCTTGTCTCATTATCCCTCACTGTGGCCAAAACAACTTTAGCCATCTTTGTCCAGTTTCGTCAGTCTGCTGGACTGGCAGTGACTGCCCGAACCTGGAATTTCTGCCCACTATCCGTATGTAACATTAGGTTGCATGGTGCAGCCATCTTGAACTTATCTATATATTTATTTAACACACACTAGGTACCAGGCCCCTCAGAAAGTATTGCGAAAAAAAGTTTTTATATATGGGAGACTGGCCAGTTATAATGTTTTTCGAAAATATGATTATTTATAAGTAAAAATAAGTAAGTTCCAATTTCAAAATTTCCCTCCACATTTTTTGCGAGTTAATTCAAAGTATTGTGTCTCACTGAAATATGGATCTGCGCCGGGAACATTTTAGAGCTATGATTTTATACGATTTCAAGTGTCGCCTGAAACCGGATGAATCGTACGATAGACTTCAAATGGCATTCATGGATGAAGGCCCTTCCAAGGCAACCGTGTATCGTTGGTATAACGAATTCAAGCGCGGTCGACCAACTTTGGGGGATGACGAAAGAAGCGGTCGCCCTTTGACGGCTGTTACCGAAGAAAACGTGCTAGCAGTGAAAAATTTAATCCAAGACAATAGGCGAATTACATATCAGGAGATTCAACACATATTGAAGATTGGATCGGGAAGCGTTCACGAGATTCTACACAGCCATCTTCGCGTGAGGAGGATAGTATCACGCTGGGTGCCGCACAACCTCACCGATGCTCAGAAGCAGGCCCGGGTGGAATGGTGCCGTGATATGCTTAACAAATTTGAAGCAGGCTCGTCTCGGCGTGTTTACGACATCGTTACAGGTGATGAGTCCTGGATTTATCAATACGACCCAGAAACCAAGCGCCAGTCGACTGTTTGGGTGTTTCAAAATGAGCCAACGCCTACCAAAGTGAAGCGATCTAGAAGCGGGGGTAAGATTTTGATCGCTAGCTTTTTTAATTTGACTGGCCACTTGGTATCAATTCCCTTACGGGATCAAAGAAGCATTAATGCCGAATGGTATACTACCAAATGTTTGCCAGAAGTTTTCTCTGTTATAAGCAACAAGCGACCAAACACAGGGCTCCGCGGGCTACTGCTCCACCACGACAATGCACCTGCGCACACCGCACTCAAAACGAGGGACTTCCTGGACAGCACGCCAGTCAAACTCCTGGGTCACCCTCCTTACAGCCCTGATCTAGCACCGTGTGACTTCTTTTTATTCCCAAAAATAAAAAATCAGCTCAAAGGGATACAATTTTCGTCGCCGGAAGATGCGCTGGCTGCGTTCGAGCAGGCTGTAAACGAGGTGTCTGCGGCGGACTGGAAAAAGTGTTTTGAAAACTGGTTTAGGCGCATGAATCTTTGTATAGAGGCTGGTGGAAAGTACTTTGAAAAGATTTAATAAAAATATATGTACGTATAGAACAATTTTTTTTAGTTTCGCAAAACTTTCTGAGTGTCCCACGTATATACAAGGTTAGGGCTGTAGGGCTTATAGGTCTTAGGGTCGTTGGGACTGTTCGGTTGTAGGTTTTTTAACCTATCATAAATTTTCATGTACTGTCATACCCTTAAAATTACTGCGCCCTTCCGTGACGTATTTAGGGTGGGCGTACACACTCTTTGGCATAAAAAGTAAGATGATCTTCTTTTTCTTCTTCGCGTCAAAGTTTCCATGTTCAATACTTTGTTCATATTTGGTGCTTCAATCAGAACTCAGCCACGTCGACAGCTCTAGCGCTGGCCTAGCAAAGGTATCTCATGTTGCTGGTATTTGTGGCAAATGAGCTAGGCAAAAGATGGGGCAACGTTTGTGATGTGGATCCACAGTCGAATTGTGGCTGATTGGAGCATTTGAGGCCCTAGACAAGTGACATTCTATGAAAAAGGCGAAATTGTATGGGATTGACAAGCGATATCGAAATTACGTGATAAATCCCTTACATTTCGACAATCGCCTTCGTTGACATCGAATGCCACTTTTCTAGAGCCTCTGACCAGGTTATAAAAGTCTATGTGTATAGAGTAGTACTCCAGATATATTCAAGAAAGTTGTGTTAAATGGCCTGTTGCGTAAGTAACCCATTTCAATAAAAAAGTCAGGTGCTTATCAAACTTTCTAATGAACGTCTTGTAAGAACCGATTCAATGTAGGAGGAAAACGTGATAATTTGAGACGTAATATGAAGAAAACATAACGTGGGTTGAAACGCGTCCTCGTTTAGGTCCACGTGCTAATTCATTGGACTGGGAGAGGTTTTTTGCATAAACCGTTCTTGGATTGATACCTTATTCTAGGAAAAATATTCTGGTCATTGAAAATTAACCTGATATACGTAGTAAGTTTTTTAACGAGGGCAGTTAAATATTTACAAATTTATAATACTTTGGGTGATGACACAGCTTTGCCATAAATATAGTACTTGCCCCATTGCTGATAATTAGCTAGTGACTCCTAGCTTTGCTAGAATCGAAAAGCAACTATTTTAAAATTGTATGTTACCTTGCTTTCGTGTGTGTCCGGCAACTAGTAATCCATTTTCAAGCACTTCCTGACATCTGATTAAACTGAAACTTGACGTACTTATGTAACTTTGGAATTTGCTACAATGGAATTACCAAACAAGGTAGCACCATCATGTTTGCCTGCACCATGTGAGGCCTTTGCAAGGCCAGCGCTAAGGCTATCGTCGTGCCTGAGTATTGATCGAAGAAAATTAAAATTTTGAAAAGGAATCAATTCGGAAGAAGAATTGGGCTATTATATTTCGAACAAAAAATAAAACCAGATAAATACAAATATGTATGGTGCCGGAGTTCCGTATGGTGCCGGAGTTCCGTATGGTGCCGGACGTTAAGAATTTCACCATCCCATGTCTTCCCGTGGGTGTCGTAAAAGGCGACTAAGGGACAAACCAGAGAATGGGCAGCAGCGTTCTCTGTGCTCCTATAACAACCATACTGCGATCGCCAATCCGCCTGCCAAGCGTGGCGATTATGGCAAAACCCCCCCTATGAATAGCACAAATAAAAAATGGCCCCTAGTGCCCGGCAGCCCGCCTACCCTCGACTACGGTAGCGGTCGAGGTTACGGCATGGCAAGGGGTGCTAAGAATCTCCGGACGAGATCCGGCTACCCCAACAATCACCGACGACTGGACCTGGCAACGTACAACACGCGCACACTTCGGACCAACGAGAAGATCACCGAGCTCGAAGAGGAATTGAGCAGGTTGCGATGGAGCATTAAAGGGTTATCTGAAGTCCGAAGAGAGGGGGAGGACTCGATAATCCTCAAATCCGGTAACCTGCTCTATTTCCGAGAGGGTGACCGGCAGTCCCAAGGTGGTGTCGGGTTTATCGTCCACAGGTCCCTTGTGAACAACGTGGTGAAGATCGAGAGTGTGTCGACCAGGGTGGCGTACCTTATACTCAGAATATCCTCTAGATATTCGCTGAAGGTCATACAGGTCTACGCCCCAACCTCGGCACACCCCGACGACGAGGTAGAGACCATGTATGAGGATATCTCCAGAGCCATGCATGGTTTCAAAACTCACTACACCGTTGTCATGGGGGACTTCAACGCGAAACTTGGCAAACGAGACGAGGATGAGCTGCAAGTGGGGCAATTTGGAGTTGGACGACGGAACCACCGGGGTCACCTACTGGCCAGTTTTATGGAGAAGGAGGGCCTCTATATGATGAACTCCTTCTTCAAAAAGCGTGAACACAGGAAGTGGACCTGGCAGAGCCCCGATGGTGCAACAAAAAATGAGATCGACTTCATCATGTCAACCAAGAAGCAAATGTTCAATGATGTCTCTGTGATCAATTCGGTAAAAACCGGGAGCGATCACCGCATGGTAAGAGGCACATTGAACATTAATATTAAGCTTGAAAGGTCTCGACTGATGACGTCCACGCTCCGTCCAGCACAGGTCCAGGTCCAAAACCCCGAGAGCTTTCAGCTCGAACTCCAGAATCGTTTCGAGTGCCTGGGGAGCTCCGTGGACGAATACAGCGACGGGTTCGTGGAAGCTGTCCATACGGTCGGGTCTAAGTTTTTCAAGACCCGTCGTACAGATAGAAACAAAAAGCTCTCTGATCATACCCTCAAGCTTATGAAGGAGAGGCGTGAGATGATCCTGCAGTCTTCAGATGAGGCGTGCAAATACCGGCAGATCAATAGACAGATCTCTAAATCCTTGAAAAGAGACCTCCGCCGCTTTAATACCGAGCGTATTAAATACGCGATTGAGCGAAATAAAGGCTCCAAGGTGTTTTCAAGGGATCTGTCTATTGGGCAGAGCCAGCTCACGAAACTGAAGACCGATGATGGCAGGATTGTATCCGCCAAACCGGAGCTTCTGAGGGAGATCGAGAGTTTCTATGGGCAGTTGTACACGTCAACCAGTAAACCCGTTGCGAATCTAGCAAACGACCCAAGAGCTAGATTGACCCGACACTATACCGAAGATATCCCGGACGTCAGCCTGTACGAGATTAGGATGGCTCTGAAACAGCTTAAAAACAACAAGGCGCCGGGTGATGACGGAATCACGGCTGAACTCCTGAAGGCGGGTGGAAAACCGGTCCTCAAGGCCCTTCAGAAGCTTTTTGATTCCGTCATACTCGAGGGCAAAACGCCACAGGCATGGTGCAGGGGTGTGGTGGTACTCTTCTTCAAGAAGGGCGACAATGCCCGGCTGAAGAACTATAGGCCCATCTCGCTTCTTAGCCATGTTTACAAGTTGTTTTCAAGAGTCATCACGAATCGTCTCGCGCGCAGGTTTGACGATTTCCAGCCTCCCGAACAAGCCGGATTCCGAAAAGGCTTTAGCACCGTAGACCACATACATACGCTGCGGCAGGTTATACAGAAGACCGAAGAGTATAACTTGCCTCTCTGTTTAGCGTTTGTGGACTACGAGAAAGCCTTCGATTCGATCGAGACTTGGGCTGTACTACAGTCTCTCCAACGGTGCCAGATCGACTACCGGTACATTGAGGTGTTGAAGTGTCTGTACAAAAACGCCACCATGTCAGTCCGTCTTCAGGATCAGACCTCGAAACCTATCCTTCTCCAGCGCGGCGTAAGACAGGGAGACGTAATTTCTCCGAAACTGTTCACTGCTGCGCTGGAGGACGTCTTCAAGGTTCTGGACTGGAAGGGGCTTGGCATCAACGTTAATGGCGAGTACATCACTCACCTTCGGTTTGCCGACGACATAGTGATCATGGCTGAGACCATGGAGAGCCTCAGTAAAATGCTCGATGACCTTAGTAGAGCTTCCGAAAGAGTGGGTCTTAAAATGAACATGGACAAAACCAAGGTCATGGTGAACGCCCATGTAACACCCACTCCTATCAAGATCGGAGACTCTACACTTGAAGTTGTAGAAGATTATGTTTACCTGGGACAAACGGTCTAGTTGGGTAGGTCCAACTTCGAGAAAGAGGTCAACCGTCGAATCCGACTCGGCTGGGCGGCGTTCGGGAAGTTGCGTGGTATCTTCTCGTCCAATTTACCGCAGAGTCTCAAGACAAAAGTCTATGACCAGTGTGTGTTGCCAGTGATCACCTATGGGACCGAGACGTGGTCGCTCACAATGGGCCTTATCAGAAAGCTTAAAGTCACCCAAAGGGCAATGGAGAGGGCTATGCTCGGAATTTCCTTGCGTGATCACGTCAGAAATGATGATATCCGCACGAGAACCAAAGTTACCGACATAGCCCGAAGAATTGCCAAACTTAAGTGGCAGTGGGCAGGGCACATTGCTCGCAGAACGAATGGCCGATGGGGCCGAAAAGTTCTGGAGTGGCGACCGCGAACTGGAAGACGATACGTTGGAAGGCCTCCCACTAGGTGGACCGATGACCTGGTTAAGGTTGCGGGAAGGCGCTGGATGCGAGACGCACGGGATCGGTCAATGTGGCGACGCCTGGGGGAGGCCTATGTCCAGCAGTGGACGTCTTTCGGCTGAAATGATGATGATGATGATGAAATACAAATATTGGCTTATTAAGTTCAAAAAATACAAAAGTACGGAATCATCTGACACCTTCGTATGATTGCGTACAGTGTTAGTTCACCTATTTACCATGACAAAATCCTCGCTGCACCATGCATGAAACCAATTGGCCACACACTATACATCGATACCAGAGCTCTCGATCTTTTCAAAATTCACCACACATTTTCTTTCTTTTAAAAACGTTGCCCCACACTAGGAATTTCTTCCTGTATCGTGGGTGCGTTTACAAACATATAAACTCACATACACAAACACCCAGAGCCGGAACAACTATCTGTAGGTCATACAAATATTTGTTCCGTGCGGGAATCGAACCCGCGACACGCAGCGCAGCAGTCAATGGCTCAACCACTGCGCCAACCGTGCGCCCATTACATTAGACAAAGCTCATTTGTAACACCCGTTTCTCCTTCTGATTATAAGACGTTGTCGTTGTCATCACTTTCGCTTAGCATCAAAGAGTTATCGTCAGAGCTCGAGCTATTTAATTTTTTTTCATGTGCAACTGCTTTCCATTTGCTTCCTTTTTCTCTACTTTTGAGTTGCTCGTTTTCTTAAAATTTGTTTCTGTTTTCCGTTTTTCTTGAGCTTTTTCTGTCTTTTATTTCAGTTTTTAGAGTCTTTTTCATATCTAAGGCTTCTGTGATAGGAATTGAAGTAAGAATTTCAGAATGTTGCTTTCTTCCTTTTCCTAGACATTTTCCTTTCCCTTCTTCCAAATTTGTATCTCTCTCAGAGTTTTTTTTTTTCTGCGAAAGGGACATTGAACATTCACCAAAAGACAACAAATATGGAGATCCTCTATGTCTTTTCATCTGATTCTTTTTCTTCCTGCTTTGTTTGCTTTGAGGTTCCACTAGTTGAGGGTAGTGGATCTATGTCTTGTCTGCTACTTATTTCTGATACCAATTGATAAGTGTGAAGAATGTCTTTAGGTGATGGTTGATAGTTATAAATTGAAATAAATTCGTAAATAGATTTTTTTCTTTCAGTAATATTTAAAAAAAATGTCTATGACAGTCATGCTGCAGAGAATAATCTATGCGGCAAATGAAATAAGAAGGGGTTTAACAACTGGTCTAGTAAAAAGTGGATTAAGAACACAGAATGAGAGCATGTGTGCGAAATCATTTTGTACTTATTTGGATTGTTTTATTTTGTTTTCTGACCCAAGTGAAAAATTTCACTACTGGGAGCCTTTCATCAAACTTGTTTTCTAATTATTCTGATAATACCATAGCTTGTTATACCTTGTTGGATAGTTAGTAAAACGTTGATATTTAAAACATGTCTGCAGCATGACTGTCATAGACATTTTAAAAATATTCTAGAAAGATAAAAAAAAATGCATTTATTTCATTTTATAACTATCAATCGTCTACTACGACCCAGTTGGTTCAGTTAACTGCAATTTTATTATTATATTCAATAGGAAAAAAAATTACCATCTGTAAAAAAATGCTTCCAAGTCCAATTTCTTTAATATGGTTAAGTTGGTACGGTTTTAATAGTCAAATCAGTCAGGAATGATGAAAACTACAGTCTGTTAAAGGATGCACCTACATAATAAATCATATAAGTAGGTAGTAAGCTTCCTTCCTAATAAATAAACATTGCCAACACAAGAAGACGGACCACTTAATTTTCTCACGAAAAGTATATTCCTTATTCTTCTTTACGGACGAAAAAAATCCCGAGAACCAGAATAGAAAAGATATCAGATATTTTCTTGATACACAAATTCATGGCGACTACCCTCGTTTTCATAAAAGGAAAATAGGTTTGGATAGAAAGAGAGTGTTAAGTAGGGATATTTTATGGAACTCCTATTATAGCATGAAAAATAAACACTTTATATATTATATAGAGACACAACATAATTTTAAGTTACATCGAAGAAATTGGTCAACAAATATCTTTTCCATTCTAGTGCGTCTTGAGTTGACGGTTTCTATGTGTCTTCAAGTCTAAAGTGAATAGGTTACTTCTAAGCTAGCGAAACTATTATTGACCGTTCTCATCATCGCTTTATCATTAGACTAGTGGCCCTCCCCGGCTTTAACTGGGTTATAATAATATAAAGCCTTGAACCATTTGGAATAATGCACCTTTCAAATGGTGTTTTTTTTTTTTATTAAGTGGTTCAGAGTTTACCCTACACGTCTTCTGATCAATTCACAAAATTCGGGCTCTCTCTCTCATGTTCGGCTGTATGTTTCTTATTTTGTGTATGTTTACCGATTTCTCGGTCAATTGTGGAATGATTTTAAATTTTGTTTTTTTATTGAATATGTTGTTGGTAAAAATGTGATGGAGAACTTCGGGGATACACAAACAAACTTCTTAAATAAACAACGGTTTATCTGTCAGGATGGCTGCAATCGCATGTCTCTTTATGGTTTATGCCATTTTATTTCATTACATCAAGCCGGTACGCTCTCAAGGGGTACGCAGATGTGTATATTTCACTCTTGATACACTCTCATTTCACCGGTTATGTTCAAGTTTTATGTTATTCGAGTAATCTATTCTGACATAACTTTCGGCATTATAGGTACTTTCCTATATACTATAACTTGTTCATTATGTACCAAATTTAAAAAGTGAACAATTTCCTTTTTACAAAAAAAAAAAAACCGACTGCCAAATAAAAACACTACACAGTGAAAAATAACTTCAATTTATTCGGTGTCAAAAAAAGAAGAAATAAAAACAGGAACACCGACTTCCGAAATTGAAGTTATTTAATAATTAACTAAAATGAGATAGTGACAAAAACACGAGCCTACAAAGTTATTAAAAACATGTAAAACTACATTATATTGTGTGTTGAGTGATTTTTTTAGGTAGTTAGGTATGGATATACTCGTACATAGACAGACGTCGTACCAAGTTAAATCTTTCAATCTCACTAAGTTGACTACTAGATTGAAATTATACTTTCATATAAAACCAACTTACCGAATATCGATGCAACCTTTAAGTCGTGTCCTACTAAACCCAGCATTTGTCAACAGCTTAATAATCGTTACAGTTAATCTGGGATATGTGTCGGCCAGAGCTTACGGGCTAAGCTTTGAAACATGATGGGTTGAGCGTGCGAGAAAAATCTCGCTCTTATTTACTTTGACAGGTAAGTGGGGAGGGTGTTGGAAGGTATTCGGGCATTAATGGTGTACCTAGGGTTACCAACTTTCTCAAGATTTATTCGAGTAGATATGTCTCATTTTAAAGAGGGTACCGGTTAAAGGGGGTACGTTGAGATCTGGGGTAACTTTGATGATAACTTTATTTTTTTAGATTTTTAAAGCTAGCTCCGTGAAAACGGAACGCACCTCAATTTTCTTTTATAAATTTGCAACACTGACATGTCAGCCATGTTTTGCATCAACCTGAGCGCAAGAATAAGTTTACTTGTTGCAGAAAAAACATTTTGAATTGTACAGTGTGAATTAATTAAAAATACCTTTTAAATTGGTGATTTTTTTTAAACTATGGAAGTAAAACACTCCATTTTAGTTATTTTTTTCAAAATATATTTAATCTAGTTATGTCAATTTTAATTTCAAAATTAATTGATGTAACCTCGTTTTACGGTACTTACTTGAAGAGTTCTGACTTATAAAAAGAGCTATTCAAGATTTTTTTTATTTTATTATAACTATTAAAGCCCTTGGCACAACATAAGCAGTTTTTGTACATTTGTAAAAACTCAACTACGTTTGATAAAGATCGGGAACAAAATTAAGAGAGATAATTTATATTACTTCCTTGTAATAATCTTCTTTTTAAAAAAAATCTTATTGAAGCACTGTATTTTGCTTTTCATCGCTTTGTAATTATGCCAGATTAAGACAAAAACTCCCATACTGGTATAAATGGCAGGAATTTATTCCATTTAATACAAAATCAGATTCAAATACTTACTTAAATATAGTACCTACTTATCTTAGCGTACATACTTTACTCTATTGCATATTATGGATTCAAAAGTGCGTCGTATTAAGAAAGATTACAATATTCTATATTAGAGAACGGTTGCCAATCCTAGGTGTACCTAAAATGAGGGTGACAAAAATATACAAACATTTACGGTTAAAATCGTTTTGCACGACGGCGATGTCGTTACCATATCTTGTTAGGGTTATCTGATTCTTGACTTTACGCTTTACTTTTACTGGTTGTTAGCTGAGCAACACTACAGGTAGGTACCTACCTACACCCATTCCCGCCAGTCACATTTTCTAGATTTACTCGTAAGTCAAGAACAAAACACAGGTCAACTTTTATCTTTGGAAAAGCATTTGTAAACTTAAATAAACTGACATGCAGACATTTTTAACAGATTTTTTAATTGAAATTACCATACTTACTATATTGTGTGTGTGTTTTTAGTTCATCTAGAACATCACCGACAACGGTGAAGGAAAACAGCGTGAGGAAACCTGAACTTATATAGTTAATGTAAGTCTAAAATAACCAAGTCAGAGGCCTGTGGGGTTCCCAGGGGCAGCTTAATTAACTCTTACCCCAGAGGTGGCCACATCTCAAATGGAAAAAAAGAAGACTATGTTTGTGAACAAAAACCTGTAATAGTTCTGGGGCAATAGTTATAGTGAACTAACATTTACTTTTAATGTTTAACTTCAAAATAATAATGCTTGGAGTTAAATAACTATCAGTAGGTACAACTACAATTTAGAAAAAGTACGTTCTGAAAGTACTTTACGCAAGCAACTACGGCAGTTATTCTTATGTTACAAGTTAACATAAGTTTTTGTGTCTGTACGAAATGGTCTTTAAGTGCCTTAATAAAAAAGTTGAACACTAGGAAAGTCGTGTTATTTGAAAACTTATAACCTTTTCTAGACATTTTTCTGTACAATAAGATCTAACTTTTTATATTCTTATAAAACAGCATATAATATGTAGATACATAAGAATAGAGGTTATGTTTATAATCATATCAAAAGCCGGACTTATGTAAGTCTAAAATCACCAACCTG
This sequence comes from Orthosia gothica, assembly GCA_949775005.1. Classification (NCBI taxonomy): domain Eukaryota; kingdom Metazoa; phylum Arthropoda; class Insecta; order Lepidoptera; family Noctuidae; genus Orthosia; species Orthosia gothica. The sequence goes on along the minus strand of OX459038.1, from coordinate 10,159,730 downwards.
CTTTGAGCAAGTGTGGTGATAACGAGGAAATGCGGTTGCAGACTTCCGACTGAATTTCCTAAGTAGAAAATCATGATTCGGGGTTTGGCTCTCACCTATTTCCTCCTCCAATATGGAAAAATTTAAAATATATGTCATAAATTGAATAAAAAACATATATGTTGTGCTTCTATGTGTGTATTTATTGTAGTAATAGGTGTCAAATTCGTACACTAAACCTCTGTTGAGAGCGCAATTTTGAACAGCTTTTGTGGATTCTAGTGCTTTTACAAATAGTGAATCATCAAATAAGAAAACATAGGGCTGAAGCATATCTTTCTTTTCCAGTTTATGGAATATCTTTTAAATTGGTCCAATATTGGAGGAGGAAATAGGCGATAGCCTAATCTCGAATTATGACTTTTTACTTAGGAAATTCAGTCAGATGTCTGCGACCACATTTTCTCTTAATGATGGACCATGCTTTCTCGGAATGGAAAGTAGACTTAACCCTGCATTCAGAGGGTTAAATAAAAAAAAACTTTAAATAGGCTGCTCTAGTATTTCACACTTATTATAATTTAATTCAGACACACAAATAAGTAGGTCATATATGATGATACTTAGAAATCAATTAGGAAACTAATTATCTGAGTGATAGCTTCCCTTGAGATTGTTACCAAAGTAAACATGAACGAAGTTGCAAGAGAGCAGTACTTACTAACATTAATATCGTAGTGGGCATGTAGAATACTGATCACATGCACCTAGGTAATGAGGCTTTTATAAAATGATGTGTACTCTTTTTGACAGCACTGAGACCTCTGTTCCGGGAACCTGTCAAAGCCCTTTATTCCGACATTTTTATTTTTCTGCTTAGGCCTGTACTATTTCACTGCTGAGCTAAGCCTCCCAATATCCTTTCAGGTATTCTATTACTGATCCACCTCTATCGAGCCCTTGCATTAGGCGTCTAGGCCGTCTCGCCATCTCCTTCTGGGCTGGCCTCGGCGGCGCTGTTCTTCCTCAGGCACCCACGTTGTGGACACTACCCAGCGGTCACAGTGCATGCGGCTGACGTGACCCGTCTTATCTCATTCCATCATTAGTTATATTTAAATTCCCTCGTTTGTCTTGTAGTAGTCAGCTCTGCTGATGTGCATGTGGTCCTGGCTTAAATTCCCGAATCGGTCAAAGGGTTGTTGGGTTTTCCATCTGGAATTTTCAGAAAATCCTCATTGTCACATGTTGATCGCGTTAATTGACCCATGGTGATGCTTATACTCAACTTTAGCCCTTAATCACCTACTACAATATGCCCTTTTTCTGAAAAATGTTGTGACAATCTTTCTTTTTTTTTTTTTGTAGCTGGTCGTCTCTGGAAGCACTGAACCGAATTTTTTTTTTTTTTTAACAAAAACTCAAACCGACTTCCAAAACAAAACACTACAAAGCGAAAAATAACTTTCTTTTCCGAAGTCGGTGTCATTTGTACCCATTGATTTTCGATATTCAACACCGAAAAACAATGAGTTCAAAACTTTTGTTTTGGAAGGCGGTTTGATTTTTTGTTAAAAAGTTTTTATATTCCTCTTTTTAGTTTTGGTAGGTTGGAGGTACCTACATTAACATGAAAATCATTTATAGCCAAAGTACATCTCATGACAATTCCAATAAGCCCAAACACGACTAGGATACATTGTATTATTTCGTAGTTCCAGTGGCCATTGTAATCTTCTTCATCAGTTCCACTTTACCAAATGATACTTTCTGAGTGCAAATGATTGCATTATTAATGAAAATACCAAAATAGCTACATTTGAGGAGTTTCCACGATTTCTCTAGGATTCCATCATCAGATCCTAGTTACCTTGTTTCATGGTTATCCTAGTTTCATGGTACCATCCATGGAATATCTACTTTCCAACAAAAAAAGATTAATCAAAATCGGCTCATAAACGACGAAGTTATCCGCGAATACACATTAAAAAAAAACGTCCTTTTTGGGAAGTCGGTTAAAAATGCTAGGTACGTCTAGGTACACTACCACTAAGTAGGTACTACTTTTTATGCCAGAAAAATGTATGATCAGTAGTGTGGGAAAAGTTAGTTTTTATATGAAACTAACATTTTGTCTCTGGAAACTAAACTACACAGCCAATAAATCGTATGACTGAGAAACAATCTTCAAAATGCCAGTTTAATGAGACTCCAAAACCGATTAAAGTGAAAAGCGGACCTCTGGCAATTTGCCCTGTTAGCACTAAGAAGAAAATATTGCAGTTTAATAACAAGAAGTGCTGTTACGTTAGCTTGATACTGACCAACGTTCTTTTAATTAGTTTAGTAGACGGGCTATTATGAGAAGATGTAGCAGCACAGAAATATCTGACCACATGCAATGTTTTTAATGAGGATGTCAAGGAAAGAGTTGAGTAGAGAAAAAGGATAAGGGAGGCTGACCATATCTTATCTTATATATAGGGGGAAGCTTAGTCTACATCCGACTGAAACGTGTATTCCCATATCAATCACACAATACACAGTTTATAAAAAATTGTTTATAGAATACTTACAGTTTATAGAGCAGCAGCACTTACCCTTAGTTGTTTATCGCTCTTCAATCAAAGATTTACTTTTAAGGACTTCTTTCGATGGCATGAGCCATACTATTTATGACCTTGGAATGAGCGGGAAACGAGGAGTGCAAACTTATCGTTTACCAACCTGACAAGTAGGACTCCATCTTTGTTAATATCAAATTAATTATTACCAACACAGAAATATTCCTTGGTGTGCTCAATTAAATATAAAAATTGCTAACACAAAGTTTTGAAAATTTAAGCCCTATGGACGAAAGTTAAACTGACCCTATATCCCGTCAGCAGATCCACTTTCGACACAGCTCAAAGACTCAAACTTACCCACTAAGCCCTTATTTGGATCCATTTCGTTACAATGTTCAAGTTTCCAAAGGATTTGCCGCAGACGAACTAATTAGACACTTATTAACAACAAAGAGGCCTTCGGGAAGCCAGAGGTATCAGTTTAGCCACTAAAACGTAATGAGATTAGTTCCAGTGTAATTGTCCTCGTAAATAGGTCACCTACATTTTGTTTTAATACTGAGAAATGCACGTATTGGTCTCCGGAGGCGAATAAGTTATTAGGAATGCGCTCTGTAGAGCTGATGGTAATATATTTTTATGTTTGAGTATTTATTTACAGAAATTATGTCATGTATCATAATCGTAATATTACATATAGCGAGGCAAAAACTTTGTTAAAACCCTTCCGTCATGCAATAGGTCAAAGGCGTCTCCAAAAGATTGATCAACAATCTTTTCACAACTTTAAATTTAGTGTATGCCATTTTGAGTACTGATTTGTTGTGTCGTGGTCGCAAATGCTTCTAATGGGTCTCAGAGAACTAAAAAAAATACAGGTAATTCTTAATAGGAAATTGCAATTGAAAGCAATTTATGCATTTTTTTTGTTGATAAGCTCGCGCTTGACCACTAGTCTCACCTGATAGTAAGCGATGATGTGGTCGACGATGAAGCGCTTGCCTAGAATAACCTATTCACTCTTGACTTAAAGACCCCTACGTTGTAGATATCGGGAAACAGACCAGAAGGGCATACCACTCCTTAGCTGTACGCATAATTAAAGTATTTACAAAACGTATAGTGCATATCGGTGCGATGTCCACCATGTATTGATGGCGCATCGCCGTACGACTTGTAGTCCGAAGATGAAACGGTTTAGGCGGAATAAGAATGTGTTTGAGTCCTTGATATATATAGTTACGGGATCGACGCCTATCACATGGGTCTTGTAATGGTTAACTAGTAATATATTAGTAGTTATCGCATGAACAGCATCATAATAGAATGCCCGGCAAGGATAGGATTTCCAAGAATACAGAGTCACCAAGTTACAACGCCTATCTCTCACAACACTTTACCAACCACCATTTATTTATAATCAGTAAGTATCTACATTATGTATACTTACATTGTTTGTCGTGGCTCAAGCCCGAAGGTCTTGCCCGGCCTTTGTGCTAATAGTCCGAAGTTTGAAGAGCTGTGGATTTTGTGATTAATAAATAAATAATAAGTTTGGCACAAAGGGTGGTGGCCGTTGATCCGTCTTGTTTGTGTTCGCTTAGTGGCTCTCTGTCAACCGTGTAGCTATAGTTGAAAAATTGGGCTCCCACAATATGGCACCCTTAATCCGCCATTGTTCTTTTTTCCAGTTTTAATGTCCACAACACTGTAACACACGCAAGGTTAAGATGGCAGGAAATGAAGCAGCATACACAATAACCTCGTTTGCCACCATTTTGAATTCACGAAAGCATTCAAGTGGACAGTGCAGTCCAACCTCCCTGTTTAACACGTCGCGTTCGTGGACGTTTTTCCATGAAACCAAAATGGTTAGAAAATGGTTCGTTTGAAGATAATGCGACACGGCACTAAATATAAAAAAAAAATCAACAACACGACATTCTTTCGCAACTTTTGGAAACTCCGCCAAAACGACTTAGATGTTTTAAATTATTTTAACACAGAAAAATTGATGGCTGGAATTCCTTCATAACTAACATAGCATTTGTAAATCAAATAATATGTTGCAAACAAAACTGTTCAAAAGGAGGTTTAATATTGATATTTTGGCATCGAGCGGGCGCACGGCTAGTACTGCGTTGACATTGAGGCGTAGCGCCTTAAGTTGGCTTTTTAAGCTAAATTACCCTCCTATAACGGCAGGATTGCTTCGGCGCAAGTACCTTGTACCTACATACTTATATGCTAATACTTGAAAACAATATAATTAGCACGGGAAATTTAACGCGATGATTTCGATTGTTTGTATACCTAAGGCGGGAAGGACCATGAGGTGGAGGTGGGTTTGTTTGTTTACCTATTTCGCCCGACGTTTCGGCCGTGTTGCAACGACCGTGGTCCCGACTAGACTGGTGCCTCGGTGTACTGGCTCCGTTGGGGCAGAAAATTCTTCCTCTACCCTCACTTTTCTACACACTACACTGACCGTGTCTTTATTCTGTAAGTTTGCCGACTGCACAAAACGAGGTAATGATTTTTGAATCACCGGATTCCACGCCGCGGATAATTTGTAACCGTCATCCCGATTGAACGTTTAATAAAAATATTTTCGGACAAAGCTCAAGTGGCTTCCCATACGTCTTCGCCAGGATTCTCATATTTTATTTCTGCTTTACAGTATTCTATACAATCCTACAACCCCCCTTATCTCAAAGAACGTTTCAATTTCCTTCATGACACACCTAATAGATATCTGAGATCATCGGCAAACTTGAGACTAGAGATGCCGATGCATTCCACCAGCTTTTACGACAAATCTTTTACGGTTTAAGCGGTGCGGTTGTGGAATGCTTTGCCCGTGTCAATCAGGCGTGCTCAATCTCTGCCCATTTGTAAAACTATAGTGTAGAATCCTCTCTCTTTAAAAGTTGTTTTTCTTTTCTTGATATGTGTTCTGAGTCCCGATTTCATGGTTTTCCTTTCATTTAATTTATTGAGTTTGTTAGAGAGATTTCATCCTTATAATTGACCCTAACGATCGATGCAATAAAAGTACAGGGTGTATTTTTTTAAGATTTTAGTCGGTTCGATTCCTGGGTGTGGCAAGCGAATTTTCGAAAATCTTTGAATGCCGTTTTCTTTCTTTTCAAAAATAAAGGAACATGTACATAGAAAATTTTACTCAAAGAAAACATTCTTTGAGTAAAATTTTCTATGTACAGTATTAAGAGTACTTGCCCTTCAGCATTACAAAATTCCACCCTGTATATATATATATGTATTTGCCGGGTTTGGTCAATAGTACGGACGTCAAAACAAATCGTAAGCACGCCATCTGGCGGCAAAGCAAGAACAACTACGCATTGGCGCGCTATTTCTAATCACTTGCGTGGTGGGGAATACAAAATAGAGCAGTTGAGTACTGACAGCCTTACAGCGAACTCGTCGTAGAATCATTGTCAATCCGTAATATTAGTAAGCAGGATTGTAACTGTGAATATTTGAATAAACCCAGTGTATCGAATAATTTATGTGATTTCACCGACCTGCCCACACACGATGTCTCAACTTAAGGGAATACATTCATGGTTTGCATCTATTTGCCAGCCTTAGTGCGACATATTTATTTTCTATATAAATAGTACACCAAACTTACCTACAGTACTGTCTTTCCTTTCATTTTTAAAATCCATCCAAAGGTTGTCTTGAAAAGATCGCTTTTAGCGATAAGGGGCCGCCCATTGTGTCACCCAGTGTAATATTTTCTTCGTCTTTACTTTCTGTAACTTATATGGTGTACATAATAAAGAGTATTCTATTCTATAGATGTAGTAAAAACTTGATGTTATCGCTTCGACAAATTATTATGAGGGAATAAAAAAAAAATACATTCATACAGGTTTAAATCATAAACGTCCTTTCTGATTTGCCGTATTCTGGTAAAAATCACTCGCAATATAACACTGCTCCAATGAAGACCCGCAGCCCGCTGCCATCAAGACTGGGGCCTAGCTGTCAATTTGATTGATTCGAGTGGTGGAAATGACTTACAATTATAGGGGTTATATTATGAGGGCGTTGTCATGGCGAAATGAGTCGAGTGAATCTCGAGGGCACGCCTCGAGCGCGCGTGCGCGTTCATGACAAAAGCTGTTAGTAGCGACGCGGACGGCGACGTGTCAGACCGTACTCACCCGTTGTAAGCGCCAAGCGGTTAGCAAATTTGATTAAATCTAGAAATAAGTTACTGTGTCGTGTCGCGGTAAAAATTAAGTCACAAAACAGTCATGTCAACTATGTGGCGTTCATAGTAGTGTAATTGCAGTAAATATAGTCCCGTTGATTCGCGTTGATTAGACCGAGTGTATCTGAGCGCTCTGCCCGTGGCCGTAGCGAGTGCCAAAGACGGCCGAACGTAGAGCGTGTATGATCGGTTCTTTCTGTCTCGCACTCTCGCGAGTCGTTCAATGCACCCGACGACGCGAAGCCGAACGGCTGCGCACGCGCTCATCAAATACCGTTACTTTTAATACGTACCCATCTACCGCTTGTTGTGGCTATTGTTAACGTTCTTTTCTATCGGATTTTGTGCTGCGACTGTTTACTAAAGTTTAATTGCTACTAATTCTCAAAACTATCTGTGTTACCTCACCTACATATTTTTTGTATGTCCTTGTAAAGAATATTTTACTTTTCTACTATCTTCGTTTTCTTTATTTTATTTTCTACTATTTTTTATGTTTTTTGACTGCTCAACTTTTCTCGCTATATACTATACCTATTAATTAATACTCAGAAATTAACGCCAACCGACGAACTAAAAATGTCAAGAAGACTAATTTATTCCGATAGTGAAAAACTGTGCTTACAGAAGCTTATCCGCAAGTACAACTTATTTCGAAATTCATCAGTGTTTGGCAACCTATCAGCCAAAAAACAGCATGGGCTCGCCTCACTCAAGAATTCAATTTAATAGAATCAAATTCGCGCGTAAGTATTTAATGAAATGTACCTATTGAGTGGCAGTTTCTATACCTGAGTTTGGTAAACGTAATAACGCAAGCTTTGCTATTTTCAGAGAACCGAATCGCAGTTAAGGAAATGCTGGGACAATTTAAAAACAAGAAAAAAGATCCTTTTAAACGAAAAACGGGAAAGAATGAAAGCTGAATGCGGTTCTTATCCCGGTCCGTCTACCTCGCAAAGCGAGATTCTATCAGCTGCAGTTGAAGATCCATTGGAGCTTAGGTTCTCGACGGTCAGTGACACTAAGATTATACCTGAAGAAACTCCTATCGACGGTATACACACAGTTATTTAATTGGATCTTTTGTTTTTTCGAATAATGAAGCTTATTTACTTATACTACTTCTATCTTTCAGTTCAACATTTAAGCCCGCCAGAATTATTAGTAAAAGTAGAGATGGCACCATCGCCATCTCCCCCGATCCACCACACCATTCAACATCCCACTCAATCTACAGCGCCATCACAATTGTTTGGTATGTCTGAATTTTTTATGTTTTTTATTTCCACCTATAACCTAACGTTCTCATACATCGATATAGGTTACAAATCCCGTCATCATATTTGTTGATCGGTGCCATAAAAATGCAAGTGTATTTTTTCACATTAGTGCTCCTGGGGCAATCAACATTTCAATAATGTTTGAATGCAATTTTACTTTTGTTTCCATCTGTATATAATTTAACACTGGAAGTCAAAAACCGACTACAGAAACTTTATATATTAATTCCATAAAAAAATATTTCACTGTCGTAGTGATTTTTGGAGATAAATGACTAATATAGAGTAGCTTGTTAATTAATATCTACTTGACTTACTAAACCTATAACATTTATGAAGGTTTAAATGTTGGCGCGAATGGATTACCTCCGGAATTCAAGCAGCGAGCGAATAATATCAATAGGATTGAAGAACGAGAGGAAGAGCTTCATCGCTTTAAAGTGTCGGAGAGGCAATGGCTGGTAAGGGCAGCAGAAGAGACCTACATCAAAGCAAAGCTGGACAGACAATGTTCCGAAGAGCGACTTCGGTTTACTAAAGCCATGAGAGAGGAGGCGGAAAAACGAATAAATAATGATTAGATTAGCGCAGAGGTTTTATTTTTAACTCCCTTGAGAGTCAAGCCTAAAATATTAACGAGCAATGGCGAGAATTTCAAGATTCTAGGTCAAAGGGAAAAACCCTACATGTTTTAACTCCCTTGCGACTTTTGCGAGTGTCAAAAAATGCTGCATAAACTACCGAATGCTTTGTTTGCGTTAACGTTTAATTTTTCACTGCTCTATGGGATTGCAGACCTGTGTGCTTATTCCGAGTTTTTTAACGTACTCGATCGTGATATTTTAAACGATCTCTTATGTCAAAATGTGTACAAAAAAGCGGTTTCTCCTTACCGTCACCAAACGGCTCTTAACAAGTTCCAATACAAAATTAACGTTTACGTTAACGTGATCCAGTGTGAGACAAAACTCGCACCAAGCCCTCTGATTACTGATTTATTTCCACTTGATACCTCCATGCGTTCCTGAGAAATAAGTTCTTGATAGACAAACAGCGAAGCGAACCTATAAGGATATATTCATCCTATATATCCTTTTTCTTTTGAAAAACGGATTTTTAAAAGTGACTACCGAAACGTATTACCGTGATCCCGGGAATATGTTCCCCCGGGATAATTTTCGAGTTTCGCGCAGGTGAAGCCGCCGGCAGAAGCTAGTTAAACATACATACTTACGTGCATCAGCTTTCGCGCAGTACACGTCGGCTGTATACAAGTAAACACATACGTACATTCAAAGTGAAAGATGCTTGTTGCGCAGAAAAACGTAACGCTTGTATTAATTTCACTCCTCATAAATTTTCCATACCTTTGGCCTTATATGAGAATGGATTCGTAAGGAGTAAACTCCAAAAAATGTCTACGCATGTCTTGCGCTATCTGCCGTGCTATCTGTCATCGTATTCCGCAAGCGTGGTTGCAATTTATCAATGTATTGTGAAACTTTGTATGGAACGCGTCGTCGCGTCGTCCGACTACCCTCTTTTAAATTCCAATAAGTAGCGCTCAACTCGGGTATTAAGGCGGTACCCCGAGCAAAACGCCGCGCAAGCCGTTTTTTGTGCTGTTTTTAGGAGCTATCTACTCGTTATTTAAAAAGAAATATCAATTAATAAAAATACATTAAATTTCTACATAATATTGATTCTAAAATGGTAGATTTAGTTTTTTTTTTTAATGTTGTATATATTTCACTAATCTACTTCCAAAAAAACATAAAAATGAGAAATAATTATTGATATTATGCATCTCCTCGTAAAGTGTTCATTGATTATTTTTTGTACTAACACTAATGGATAGACAATTTAATAACGAACATTTTTGTAGAATTAGTTTTTTCAAAAGACCAAAATTCGATTTTATAAAGATTTTATTCTAAAATCTGGGCGTATTCACTACTGTAATTCATGCGCCACCAGTGCCGCTAGACCAATAGGAACGCTCATATCTCATGCCGATTTTTTGGTCAGGGTACCGTCTTAATCTTCATCATGACTTTATGGAGTTGTTAAATTATAAATCACTGGAACGAGTTTTGTTACACACGTTGAGTTTGTAGGACGTTACAACTTACAACTTTTTAGTTTGTGAATACGTTAAGGTAGAGCTCCTTCCTTCTTCCATGTTAAATAGCTATAATAAATTATATACTGATATTCGGTTAGACTGGAAGCTGACTCGAATATAATTATGTAGTTGAGAATAAGCTAGGTATATATTAGAAAAAGTAGAGCTCCCTAGTATTTGAGAAAAAGTTTGCCCTGTACCACTAAAGAGGTACCAAGGTATGGTTGGCGTGCTGATAAACGAATGTTTCTTTCGCGAATGAATAACTTTCGCATAACGAATGATTGCAAAATTCGCCACGCATAGCTATGCTCGCGCTTAGTTCCATCCATCGTTCCATCCTATACTATCATCATATCAGCCGAAAGACATCTGCAGCTGGACATAGGCCTCCTCCAAGCGTCGCCACATTGATCGATTCCGTGAAATCCGTTCGGATCGGTTCGGTTCTATACTATACAGCGAAATATTATTTTTGAAAAAAAATATTTATAGTATGTAGGTTCCTACTCATAGATACAGTATGACTTTAGTTGCACCTTAATTTGTTCTCATACATCGATAGTCTTTCTAAAGGACATACTTAACTCATATTGCGCGCAACCTTAAATGAGGTTACTAAGGAAACTAATTAAAACATTTCCTATCAGCCTAATAATTAAAACATGCCGTTCATTTTACGTTACTTGGTTTCCAAAGTTTTCTGTGAATCTATATACAAAGTAAACTATTTGTTCGGCGCTTGAGCATTGAGTAAGCAATGAAACTGCGGCATTAGTTTTGTTTAATAATAGTTTACCTCTTTGCCGAAGTTTTCCACCGTGAATTTTCAGTAAAACTTTGCTGTTTGCTATCTACCATTTAATGACTCTGCAACTAACCTACAAAACGACTGGAAAGAGATTTTTTATAGGGTTTATAATAGCAAGAAAATTCTTTTTTTGTTTTTGTATACAGTCTATTGACTTACTTGACTTAATATCTTAATATGGGGTAGCGGGCGTCCACAGAAGTCCTCCATCGCGACTACAGTTTATTAATGCTATAAAAAATCCTCTCATTTCAAGACCTTCTCACAAAAATAAAGAAGCTATGTAATGGCCGTTTAATTAGTAAGAATCTAACTAACTGACTTTAATATTAACTAATTATCTAATAATTGAACGTAACTAAGCTGACTTTTTATTTTTGAACCGATTTAATTCAAACGTTAGCAAAAAGCGCAAATTACCCAAAAATAAATCTTTGCCAGATAAATTTTAACCTTAAAAACGGACGTTAATTTATTCGATAGCGTTATCTTTGGGCAATTAACAGAGCTTTTTTAAAGAAATAACTGGTGTTCGGTAGATGACTGTCCATTACAGGATTACTCGGAAGTAAATTTCAAGCGAAATGTCTTCCAAACTCGTTATGGAGTGTGAGTTTGTGGTAGTTCTAGGTGACACCTCTTGGAACTATCCACAGTTTGGTCATTGTCTGGGTAATATTCGTCGATAGCTTACAGGAAAATGTTATTAGATAATTTCGAAATTTAATTTGCAATGTACATAATATATATTATGTTTGCATATTGCCTACCTCGGCGGAAGGTTAAAATAAGGTTTGCTTACGAAGAATAGTAAAATATAGAAGTTTTCCATTTTTCTTGTGTACAATAAAGTATTTTCTATTATATTCTACACTTGCATCTGTGCTTCAAGGAACAAAAGGTAACTAAAACAACAAACCCATATATTTTAGCTAACCCAGATCATTAAAACTGTACTGATCACTCAAATTCTAAGCAACCGCTATTATTTCTACCCAAAATACCCCCGTACCCCGTAGCACTACTGTGGAAAATAAGCTGTCCATAACGTCACACCATCCCATAGACTCCCGTCAACATTATCTGAACAATTGCTTCCCTCTTCCTTTGTGTTACGAAGCGTTTGTTGGAAAACATGACAGCTACAAGAGCAGGTATGAAGTAAAAAAATAGAAACCGTGTGAGAAAATGTAAGCATAAATAGTATCAAAAATTAGAACGCTGTTTACCATCGAGCCGCGGCGGGTCATACATATTAGACTCTACTTATGGATAACCTGTTGAGTGTTGTTGAAATAAATAAATAAATATTTATGTCGGAGATGGTTATCAATGAAGTTTGCGGGTAGTCAACATAATTTGTAATTACATGTTTTCTTATTACAAATTCAAGTGATTTTACTATCAATTATTGCCTAATAAATCAAATCATAATTTATTGAGTACTCAGTGTACGCACAGATTGATTTTGGCAACTTATTTTGATAATAGTAATCGATGGTAATGTTCAAAACGATTGTTGATATGTTAATTTGATTATTCTTTGTGTTATAACCATTATTTGCTTACGACAATTATTCTTGTATTACTTGATGATTTTAGAATCTAAGTCTTATTAGATTTAGCACATTTTAGTGTTTTGTATCAAGTAAACACGTGACGTACTTCCGTACGTCAAAGGACAGAGTTGTTGTGGGGGGATAGCAAGGTATAAAAGAGCTTGCATCGGTATGCAAGTTAGTCTATCCTCAGATTAGACTCGATAAAGAGCTCCCCTGCTCCCGACAAAACTGTCGGTTTATTTGGTACAGCACTGCTGTATATTCACATAGCTGTATTGGCTTGCTGATGGCGAACGATACACTTTGTATTTGGGTGGCTTAGGCTGCTGTACGAACTGTAACCTTAAGGGTTTGTTCGATTAACTGTATTGTTGTTACTATACCTTTTTAACCTTCTTTATCTTGTTACTTTTATTGTTTTGTTATAGTGAAACTAGTACTGTAATTAAAATCCTTGTTATTGTTTGTAGTCTTGTTTATCCCAATAAAATGGGAACGCCAAAATCCTGACCATATATTCCGCTCGGCTACCCCTGATCCTACATATATATATACAAATACCAGAGGCCCTAGACAAGTAGCATTCGATGTCAACAAAATCGATAGAAATGTCACATTTAAAGGATTGATCACGTGATCTTTCGATATCGCTTGACAATCCCATACAATGTTTCCTTATTAGGGTTCCGTACCCAAAGGGTAAAAACGAGACCCTATTACTAAGACTCCGCGGTCCGTCTGTCTGTCATCAGGCTGTATCTCATGAAACGTGATAGCTAGACATTTGAAATTTTCACAGATGATGTATTTTAGTTACAGCTATCAAAAAATACTAAAAACAATAAAATAAATATGTCAGTGCAACAACTAGCACAACTAGCGTGATTTTTTTGCGAAAATAGTACGGAACCCTTCGTGCGCGAGTCTGACTCGCACTTGGCCGGTTTTGAAAATCGCTATCAATGATAGAATGTCACTTGTCTAGGGTCTCAGGATCAATGTCATCGAATAACAAATAAAGACAGCAGAGATTGTCGATCGACAGACATTAATCAAATAGGTACGAGTATCATATTAGTCGTCGATCGTCTGCCTATGAATCGAACCAGAGTCTCTAGACAAGTGGCATTCTATCAACGAAAGCGTGGCGATAATGACTGAAAAAATGTTAAAAACGCTATCGAAATGTCACTTACATTTTGATATTGCGACCATTTAACTTGTGATACTCACTTTTCTATGCACACAAAAAGCAGTGGCTAGACAGCCACTAAGCCACTCTTGTAGCTCGGACGCGACAACTGAAGTGCCAAGTGTGCGACGAGTCGACGACATCAAAGAATGGGTACAAATAAATGACAGCACAGTTTGTGGCGGCCACTAGAAGGTGTGCCATACTGCACTACTGTAGAGGTCACTTGTGGCCTTACATGTGGTGTGACTCAGCAACATTTGCATTTTATTTAGAAAAACGATGCAACATTTAGTTGTACTGTCAGGCGGCCATTTTATAACTCTATGCGTCAGTCGATTTGCGTAGCACAATGTTGAGGTCAGCTACCAGCCTAACCGGATGCAACCGAGTGTACTGTATTTGACATGGAGCCACTGCCTTTCTGACCTCCACAACCTCGTAGATGGATAACACGGTATCCCTTGTCAAGCAATTAAAAATAAATCTTTTGTTAAATGTACACTATGTAAACAAGCATAATTATTACAAATTAGATGCTTTTATTTAAGATAAGCATGCTGGTCCTGACAATCTTGTGTGTAGACAGAATGCAACTGGTTAATTTATATCTATTATATTCATAATTATAGTAATACTTTATTTTAAGTATTTCTTCTCTTTTTGTTTAAATTAAAGAGAGTCCATTTTCTTCGAAAACTCTAAGAAAGGGATATTAATTTAGCAATATATTTCGTGTCAATTGACATTAATTATCAAAATATATTTAAAGGGAATGTTTTTTATCTTAAGTAGGAAGGAAGAGATAGAATTGAGATCTAGGGTACCGGCAGTTTGCAAATTTGATTTTTGCAGAGAGATGCTAGTCGAGAAGACGAATTTTTAGTTATCTAGGGTTAAACAATGTCTTATTAGCTAAATCAGTACGCAACAAGACAACAAATTTGACCTAAAACGTAGATAAATTGATTTTTTTTACACTTGGCTGGTTTTATTATCCCTACAATACGGTTAATTACCTACCCACTGTTATGCAAATAGTGGACTAGATTCTTTACTGGGTGGATACACTTGACCCAAATGGTTGAGCAGCGAAGCAGCTGCTCATTGTAGTGTCGGGGTTCGATTCTTACATAATTTACGTATTTGTCGGGTCGGCTAAATACGTATATTATGGTCGATGACTCCAAATGGTAAATTGTTTTCTTATGAATAAGTAAGTCTTAGTCTTTCAGGAAAAAAGTGTAGTTTAATACGAAACTTGTGTTATATTGCTAAGATTTTGTAAAAATAGGCAGTCTGTTAAATAATTGCTTTTAGAATAACATATTTCTCTAAATACCTTTCAAAGCCAACTTTTTTTTCCTATGTCTTAAACCGATGTTTTCCGATTAGGATTTTTTCCTGTGCTTTATTTCGTGAGATTTGTTCGATAAAGCAAAACGCATTAAGGTTTACTCAGACCAGATTGGAGGTAAATCTCAACAATCCCCTTGGTCCTGTACCTAAATAAGCTAAAATACCTGTCGGTACGAGTATAACAATACTTATTATGATAAATGAGCCTCTCTTATGGCGGGAGACAAACTTGAGCATACCTTTAGTTATTCGTGACAAAATCTCGGCCAACTTCATTACGAACAAGTTTCAACTTCCCAACTTAATTATGTGGCTTTATTACGATAGTAAACAGTGTTTGTCTGTATTTCTGAAATGTATAAGCTGGTACCTGTACAACTAGGCTTGTTATGATCTCCTTGTCCTATATATTTCGAAACTAGCTTCTGCCAGCGGCTTCGCCTTCGATTAAGGGCCTACATACCCTTTAGTGCCGTAAAGCGGTATCTTTATAAAACATACTCATTAGTAACGGCAAGTTTAAAAGTTTTGAAAAAAATACTTATTTATTATTGATTCATGTACATAATTTTAAACACAAGCTTTTTTCGTGTAGCTTTAAAAAAAAATTAACAACTCGATATGTTTTCGCAACTTTTGGAAACTCCTCCAAAACGACTTGGATTTTTAAAAATAGTTTTACACAGAAAAATTGATGGCTGGAATTTCTTCCTAACTAACATAGCATAAGTAAATTAAATAATATTTTGCAAACAAAACTGTGCAAAAGGAAGTTCAATATTGATATTTGGCATCGAGTGTGCGCACGGCCAGTACTGCGTTAACATTGGGTTATAAGTAGCGCCTTAAGTCACAGTTTTCTATTGTCACAGGTTCAATATATCCCTATAGGTACCAAAATTTATCGAAATTGATCCATCGATTAAGACGTGGAAATCTAACAGAAATACAAACAGATTTGCTTTTACAATTATAATATCTAATTTGTATTATTTGTAATATCTAATGTTTAGAATCCATTTTCACCTAAGTATTTTCAATTTGTCCTGTCGGTTAAAAAACCCTGAAACTCTGTCGCTTCAGGTTTTTCAAGAATACTCCAAGTAGATGGACTGTGTTAGCTGATAGAGAACTATTGTTCTAGATATAATATTAAAAGAAACGCATCGTTAAGATGATACAAAGGAATACTTTTTCTGTAAGCAATCCTTTTAAGATCAACTGTTTTATATAGCTTGTTATTAATTTGTTTGGTGTACGTTCATACCCACATTCCTACACCTTACATTTAGGTACCTACTTAACAATTTTATTTAATTTACCACTACCTTTAAATAAGCAGGTATTAGGTACTTTCCCAAAATAAATAACAATTCAAAGTCTTACTTACGAACAAATTAAAATAGAAACAGATTTCCGAACTTTCATGACGATAAATAATAAGATTTCACAGAGCGGATTGGCAATTTGACGCCAATCAAAATATAAATGGGGAACAATAACTTACGCAGGAAATTCAGGATGAAGAGTTACGTAATGAAGAGAGAAGATTCGAAATTCAACTTACGAAAGAAGTGGTAATTCAGTGATAACAGCCGCGACTTACAAGTCTTTAAGGTCGTGGGTTCAAACCCAGGAAGGCGTTAACTTTTAGTATTTTATTTCATTACTACTGCTCTCAAAACGGTGACGGAAAATATCGTGAAGAAATGTCCTAGAGCCAAAAATTCGAAGACATGTGACATCCACCAACTCACACTGGGCCCGCGTGGTGGATTACGGCCAATTCCCTCTCAGGAAAAGTAGACCTGTGTCGCAGCAGTGCGACTTTAAAAGGCTGATGATGAAATTCAAATACTCCATAGAAAGCTTGAATTAAGAATTTGCTTACCAGTCAGTTTTTATAAACAAGGCTTTTATTGTTATGAAATTCATTTTTAATTCTTTTCGGCATTGGTAACTTCACTAATCTAAAACTAATTTCAGGAACAGTGAGTTTATAAATAGTTATCAGCGTATGCGTACGAAGGCATGCAAATGTTCTAACTACTATGCCTTTTAAATTTTACATTTTAATACCCTCCGATTCTTTAGTTCTTACTTCAATTAAATAGTACTAAAGGCTGTTAGAATAAAGTTTATTGTAACTTTTAGTTGCAAATTAACATTAGGAAAATTATACACGAGCATGTTGTGGGTAGTTGCAAGTTTCAACTGTATTATATTTAGATCAGTATTTAGTATGATCACAATTTAAATTAATAACAGAAATCGCGGTTATTTACATTGAAATTCAACTTTGAAAACCTGCAATACAACACAAATACCTGCAATACAAAACAGGTTTTCAAAGTTATATAGATACTTAGCAGATTCAGTGATAGTCGAGACGAGAGTGACTTGTCAAGATTGACCGAAAGTATTACCTATGTAGATACGTATAAATCTAATTACCTACGTCATTATAAACGTGGCCTCTAACTGGGCCCAAACAGTATAACTTATGTACTTACATATAACCTCGAAACGAAAAGAAGAAGACACATAACCAGTCCTTTATACGTGATTTTTTTTGCGCCAAAATGTGGTTGCTCAAAATAGGTTGAAATTAGGTTAATATCTACTCGTACCTATCACAGGAATTGAAACACTTTTCGAATAACCAGTAGAATTACTGATTTCCGAAACAGTAAAAAAGCCATTGTGTCTCGCGTGGATCCACATTTTGGGCACTCAAGGTATTTATACTTACTTAACCTTCCTTCCCCCAAGATGCAATAGTCAACCAGACTCCTTGCTCGCATATAAATATTCTTTATTAATATGTAGGATAATAAACACATCAACACGGTCTAGGGATATTTTTAAAAAAGCGAATTACTATCAATGTGTTAATTATTTATATGACATGTATATATATAAAAGATACGTTATTTAATATTCTACCATTTTTTAATAATGGTTAAGGTACTTCGATTAAAATTTCAGGATTTTATGGAAAAAAATGAAGCATAGACGGAAACCGTATATTAATTAACTTTTAATTTATGAGTAAAAACTGAAAAAAAAACATTTAATTTGTGTTTATAAACTTGAAGTTAGTAGTCTGAGAAAGCGCCCATGATGTTCATAACACATCGGCAACGATTCGGCATGCTCAGAACAGGGTTGTCAATGTCTTGCTGCGGAATATTGTCCCATGTCCTTCTGAGGTGCGCAAAAAGTTGATCTTCTGTAGCCAGATTTTCAGGAACTTCCTTCAGAGCTCTTCTTTGCAGCATATTCCACGCATGCTCAATGGGATTTAGATCTGGCGATTGAGCAGGCCAGTCTAAGGCCCTAACATTGTGTGTATGTAACCAAGCTACTACCGTTCTCGCCGTGTGTGCCCGGGCATTGTCGTGCATGAGCAGGAAATCTTGCCCCATTTGTGTTCTGTGGGGCAAGATTACGGGCCCCAGCACCTGTTGGACGTATCGTTCTGCCGTCATATTGCGCCGCACCCAAACGAGATCCGTCCGTCCTCCAAGACGAATTCCTGCCCAAACCATAATTGTTCCTCCTTGGTATGGGTGAACTTTCTGAGGGTTCTGAAGACGGCTCCATCGTCCAGGAACTCGCCAAACACGCGTCCTTCGTGAATCTGGTTGGAAACCGAACCTGGATTCATCCGTGAACAGCACATTGGACCATTGCTCACGGCCCCAGTCCACGTGGTTCCGAACCCATTCTAATCGTCGTCCACGATTGCCTCTCCGTAAAGGTGGGACCCGGAGTGGTCTACACGAGCGTAGATTGCTTTCATGCAGTCGCCTTCTTACAGTTTGGTCACTCACAAGCACTTGGTGTTCCACTCGCAGCCTTTGGACCAATTGAGTCGCCGTTGCATTTGGTTGAGCTCGCGCAGTAATTTGCAAAAATCGGTCTTGTCTGGGGGTAGTGATGCGACTTGGCCCCCGGTGCCTCTCCGCTATTTCACCTGTGGCACGATAGTGTCCACAATCTTGAAATTACATTTTGGTTGGTATAGGGGCCTCAGCAACATTACGCTGAACAGACCCAACTTCCAGCATTCCCACAGCTCGTAACATCTCCGCCCTCGTCAAATGTTGGCGTTGCATGGCTACAATACCTCAATTTAAACTTAATTTTATCTTTCGTTTAAAAATGAAAAAAAAACTGTAACTAAACGTAATTCGTATTGTTTTCTAGATTTCGCACAAATGAAAATTCCCTCTCCTACACATCAAGACATTTTTATGCCACGGAAACAAAAGAATTATCAAAAATTTGAATTTGGAATTAGTCTGAGATAAATTACAAACAAATCGGTGTATAAAAGATTCCAATGCGGCCAGTACTTTTCGAGTTATTTAATTGAGTATGAAATATCCCTAGACCGTGTTGATGTGTGTATTTCTGTATCTAGCTTAGAGATATATAAACGATGCTTATCTGTTTCTCGCTACATGGGAATCACAAGAGTAGTTGGGAAAAAGGCTTATTCGCACTCAAGAGTTATTAGAGGTGCAAAGAAACGGAAGTCAAAGTCAAATATATTTATTCAATTAGGCCAATAAACGGCACTTTTGAACGTCACATAAATTAAAAATTAAAAGTAATAAAAAATAAATTTAAAAGTAATAAAAAAAAAAATATATATAGATTAAAAAAAAAAAAAAAAAATGATTCTACCGTGCATTCGGAAAGTAGATTGATATGGAGAAGAACGCACAAGAAACTCCATACTTACTCTTTTAAAAAAAAAAAATTGGTGTTTTACAATATTAACATACGTACATACATTAATATATGTGAGGACGATGCACCCAGAATAGCTCTACACGCAGGTATAAAGTATTAAAAAGCATTAACAGGAAAATTAATTAATTTGATAAGTAGGAACATGGTTCTCACATACTTACAAATATTACAAACATAGGTAAAATACCTAATTCAACAACAACGGAACAGTGTGTGAGTCAATTTCCTAAAAAAAAAAAAAAAAAGCTTGCACAGTGACGAAATTTATTACGTCAGAGTTGTATTGCAATACAACTCTGACGAATTCTTGACTCTGAATTTTTGACCAAGAAAAGGTACGTGTTGTAGTAACCGCAGTCTTTAACCATTTCATTAAAGTACTGTTTTCATCATTATTTTTATTAATTATAAACTTTTACTTACTTGTTGTTCTTCGTTTTGAAAGAACAGTGACTTTTTATTTCTTCCATAACATCGTCGCTGTGACTATTTTAAATTTATCTTACATTGTATCCACCTGAACTCAAATTTGATAATAGTTTCATGCTAAAAAAGCAATAACTAAAAGCATTAACTTTGCCGCTACGTGGTACTTCTACTCAGGTTTGTGTAGGTAGGGCTGGCTGTCCAATGTGTCATGTGTGCCGGACGTATGACCTACTTTTCAATTAAATAAGTATGTTTCGCCTTTCTTGGAGCTATGGAACTCGTTTCATTGCATCTTTATGTATAAGTTGTACACAATGTATCATCTTCATCAGCCTTTTAATGATCCCACTACTGGGACACAAGAGCTAGAGCTGGGGCTGTGAGAGGGAATGAGCCGTTATCCACCACGCGTGCCCAGTGTGGGTTGGTGGATTTCACATGTCCTCGAATTTTTGGTTCTAGGACATGTCAGTTTCCTCGCAATGTTTTCCTTCACACAATGTTAATCTCTATATAATTGCATTAAAAAAATGCTACTTGAATTCTTGTACAGTTGTTCTATCTCACGACGACGGCGGGTTAGTCTTAGTCTTGGTTGCACATGATTTCTGTGTGCGTAAGTTCGGGAGCGGTCAGTATCGCCTGAGCACACAGAAACAATGCGCATATGCATCTACAGACACTAATAAGACCAACCCGCCGTCGTGAGATAGAACAACTGTAACAAGGTATCGAACACAGAGCCACTGCTGATTCAAAGCACTTTACACTTCAGCGTTCCCTTTTCTACTTACTCTGTATAACATAGCTCATAAAACACAAGTCTCCCAAGTATTAGCTACAATAGCACTTTTATTAGATAAGTACTGTGCTGAAAGTTACCAGTCCACGGATACTCTATCGCAGACACTACTTGTTTGGCTATTTTTCAACCTTATTACTAAGGGCATAAAAGCAAAGTGGTTCAAGGATGGTACGTGAGCAGCACGAGATGAAGTCGAAGACGGTGCATCGATATCCCGGAGGAATTTAGTTATGTAAACTGGAGTCTTTGAGTTTGACCATTATAGAGAAATTTATCTTTGGAGTTAGAACAAGTTTACTGTGAGAAATGGTACCTCAGTAAGATGGTCCATGATGGGCATAATTTTACCTATAAGATAAAATTTCGGCGACTGAGATACACAATATGCAAACCGTTTTCGAGGTCTAAATTATTAATATAAGTTTCCAAGGACGAAATATCAGAAATGCCTCTGAAATCGCGGAAGCCTGGTTTGAACCGCTACTCTTGCTTCTTTGAATACCTATTAAACTATCAGTCTAGCTGCTATGCATCAAAAGTTTCGTCCAGCGCTAAAAAACTGGCCCTATTTAACTTCTGTTTTTTTTTATAGTTCAAGATCTTGCTTGCTAAGAATCGTAAAAATAACAGCAGTGTCAAAAACCACCTTTTAACCTATAAGCAATTTTATCCAGCAGACAATAATAAAATCATCCAGTGTACAAATAAAACATTCAAATGATATGTGCTCCAATAAGAATTCATCTCGACCACGCTAGCACAGAGTACTCTGTGCCAATAGTCAGTACTGAACATTCCATGTCAACCACAGTTTGACGCCAGGAGTATTCTCAACGCGTTTTTATACACTGAACGTGGTCAGAATAACGAACATGCTGTCTATCGGCATTCTTTTTTATACCACCGAAGTCTGAATGTCGCCAATCTTTCGCCAAATGCAATTTGGAGGGTACACTTTGAAAATAAAAGACTTTTCTGCTTTGTGTGAAAGGCAGCGAAGAGAAACGTGATTTATTATGATTTTGTTAAACTTTGAGCAAAATTACGTTGCTTATTTTTTTATTCGGTGTCTCTTTCGACGTAAATAATTGAGACACGAGATGATTCGACATGTTTTTTTGGTGTTTATTAACGGAAAGGTTCCTTCTTAGTTTACTCAATTATGCAAATAAAAATGTGCTAAAAATATTTTTCGCCGAAATTAATCTAAATTGGTCACCTGGCTGCAAAATTTTTGCTATTCAGCTTCTTAGTAAAACATGCTGCTTTAGAGAGAGAAAAACAGCGGAAATTAGACGTTGTAGCTTTATTTAAGACAAGCACTGCTTTGAAATTAAGCTTGTGTTTTAATATAAAACTACTAGCGGAACCGTCTTACGTTCAAATTTATACAATTTTTCATAAAGTCACCTTAGAACCAATAACATTGAAGTTTGGAGGTTATCACTGTGGACAAGGTTGCAAAAGTGAGAAGGGAACAGCTAGCATCGCCTTTCCAATTACCAATTAGGTATTATATTACTACTCCATTTAAGCATGACCATGGCTGTCATAAAACAGATACCTTACTTTATAATAATTATACTTATTATAAATGCGAAAGTTTGGATGTGTGTATGTTTGTTACTCAATAACGCCACAAAGGCTGAATGGATCTGGATAAAAATTGGCACAAAGAATAATCTCTGTGCGAAATTCTGTGACAGGAATAGCAGATAAGATATTTTTATCCCGGGCATATGTTTCCTCGGGATAATTTACGACTACTTGCCACTGTTTTGTTCTGAGAGCCATGTGTCCTACCCATTTAAGTTTGGCGATTCATCGGGCTACTTCGGTTACCTTCTACGAAACCAACCATTTCTGATTCGATCACTCATGGAAACGTCAAGCATAGCCTTCTCCAAGACACAGACAGTCCATACCAGGTTGCCTGGAAGAGATCGCGGAAAGCGATAAGGCCGCCCATTGTATTTGTATTAATTTGAAATTTCTTTTTATAATGTTATTTTAAGGTGTACAATAAAGCATATAATAAATAAATAAATAAATAAACTCAATATTACAGACTAAGCGGACCTGATGGCGCGTTGCAATTTAAATTGCGTTGATTCGTTTGATGCGATATCGCTTAAACGTATATTAAAACAATAGTCAATTGATCAAATTGCATCGAATTAACACCGTCGAGCCTTCAGAAAGCTCGCTAAGAAACCGAATGCAATGTAATTTTCTATACACAAAGGATGCTGAGGTCCATGTTTGTGTTTTACTGTCATGCCCTAACATAATTATGATCATAATAACGGCTTTATCTTCCACTTCTATTTGTAACAACGTAACATTTCATGGCACATTAAATGTACGACAGTTAAAACAGGGTTTAAAGTAAACCGACCTATTTCAAGTCAGCCGTAAACCGGTAGTAAATGGAGATGATTAAAACATTAAAATGTGCTGCTAATCTACGTCGCTTTAAGTTTTTAGCAGAACGCTAAGTTTAAGCTCTAGTTTAAGTGCAGACGCCATAAAGATTTGATGAAAGTAAACGTATGTAGCTACCTTCTGTAGTACTGTCACCAATCAGACTCTTGGAATAGGCACAGATAATATAATACTAGCATAGGAAATGATGGAATAGGTAAGAAGTTAATGGCATATTATGAAAATAAACATTAATTCATATCTTTCTTCTTTTTGTTTAATTATTTTGTACCCACACATAAAAACTGTCAAGAAGAAAAAGGAACAGAAAATAGGTACAATGGTATACTTATTTCTTAAAGAAATCTCTTCCAGCTCTTTCTTACCTGCGAGAGGAGAGTTGAAAAAAGATATGTAGACGCCATAAAAAAAAACAAATGAAAAACATATTTAACAATGCCAATAAAGGCATGCCGGAGACGAGGGACAAGACTTCTCCCTGGAGATCAGGTCCGTGGGGTCGCCACTGCCCACCAGCTCACCACAAAGCTGCCCTGCGGATTGTATCTCTCTTAGTCTGGCCCCTCACCCTAGGCATGTTGCGGAAAAGTAGAATCTACCGGCACATGATTGACACGTAATATGATAATATTATAAACTAGTGGAAAGACCAGTCGATAGTCCAGTCGATAGACCAGTCGATAGACCAGTCGATAGACCAGTCGATAGACCAGTCGATAGACCATTCAAACGTCCTGTCGATGGACCAGTTGATAGACGACTCGATAGACCAGTCTATAGACCAGACGGTAGACGAGTCGATATACCAGTCGACAGACCAGTCGATAGACCAGTCGATAGTCCAGTCTTTAGGCCAGTCAAGATACAAATCGGTAGACTAGTCGACAGAAAAATCGGTAGACCAGTCGTTAGACCAGTCGATACACCAGTCGACAGACAAACGCGGTGAACCGTGATAATGTTAGAAAATGACAATCACCCAAACGCGGTGAGACCGTGTGAAACTTTTGATTTACTACTAATACTTATATTAGATTTGTCTTATTCAGATAGCTGCAATGTTGGCAATTAAAAAGCTTACTAATATTATAAATGTAAAGGTATGAGTGGATGTATGTTTGTTACTCAATCACGATCTACCACAAAGAAAAAAACTCGCCTTTTGGATGCCCATATAGCAAATATTTGCATGGTTTTACTGATAGTTAAGGCTGTTAGTATATGTGAGTTTAAATGTTTGTGAGAATATAGTAAGGGGAAACGTTTATTAATTAATTGCCCAAATTGTAAAAAAATACTTGAATTGCTTTTATCTCTTATGTGTAGGAAACCAGTCAAACTTCCGTAAACTATTTCACTTTATCTCACAGTACCACAAACTGTTATTAAAACTTGCTTTGGAATAAACTTTGTACTACAAAGTCTGTCAGAGCTACGCCACTACGCCGTAGCAAGCCATGGGTACGACATTCGTAGCGCGTAGCACATCGCTAAGTCAGCTCGTATAAAACCTTGCTCGAACAAAGGTTTATGTTTTTTTTAAATTTATGTTACCCTTTCCATGCATATAATAATAAACTTATTGCTACAAAAACAAAGGTTACAATAATGTTTACACAATGATGGTATATATGGCTTAAGAATTAATTTGTAAACATTGATTAATGAACCCTGCCTCTTAGACTGGGGGTTGCTCTAGGTTGATTCCTAATATTTTCAAGAAATACGTAGATATATCTTGAGAATATTAGGAGTTAACAGTTCAACATCGGCACATAGTAACTCAGATTCACGACACAAAGAAACGAACGACAAAGGAAATATAGACCAGTCGGTAGACCAGTCGGTAGACCAGTCGATAGACCAGTCGACAGAAAAGACGCCAGACAAGTCGATAGATAAGTTGTTTGACCAGTCGTTAGAAAATAAAAAATCAATAAAAAAAGCCTTTTCGACGACCTAATAGTTTACTATATACAAATTGCCAACTGTTAGGTCACATAGAAAGGATTCATTTCGGTTTAAATCATCTAATTTCAAGAGAACGATAATACATTTTGGTTCAACTTACGTGTCCCGCACTATAGTTAGTTGTAGCCCGCCTAAAGTACAAACATCGTAAAATTCTATCAAGTGTGCGATGCCAAGTTATGTCGTATAAAAAACTGGACGCTGAAAGTTTTTGTGTAGTCTGCTTTATAGTTTTTTTACGTTAAAGTCACCAAGAGAGCACTTCCATGTTACTAAAGATGTAAGTACGTTGTTGGCGACTGGCTGGAAAGCCACCTTTTTTTTAAGAGTTTATATTTTGAAAGGTTTTGCTTTTTATGTTTTTGTGACGCTTTTGATTAGGTTGTCAAGTGTCAGCGTTTTTCCATTTGCTTTGTACATAGTTTGTTCTATTAATAAATAGTAATTAATATTATACTTACAGTGTTTCTACCATCTCCAACCCATCCTAATAATTACAGTCCACATTGCTCACCAACATTTTGGTCCATTCTCGCCGTAAAAACAAACCATTTTTCAAAATTTTCATTTTGACGTAAGTTTTTTTTTTCATTTCGTTTAGTGAACATTCATTTCGTCATTCTTATTCATTAACCATGGTGGAAACACGTAGTCAAAGCAAGGCAAACACGGACACTACGGCCACGGAAGCCAATCGGACGCAGCCCGAACGTGGCGAACGTTCACGGGGCGGCGACCGGCCGGCTTTGGCCACAGCAATTAGCTCGACCACACAGCCCGCGGGCGCTGAACCTTGCGACCAGGCACAACCTAGTCTCGCAAATCGCCCAAGTTTACGATCTAATTTGGATTTAGACGCAAAAGCACCTTCACGCAGCGCACATAGTGTTCATAGTACACATTCGTGCAGTGAACGCACTCATTCCTCGAGGTCTTCGGCGACCGTCTGCGCTCAGAAACTGGCCATCGAAGCTGACGTAATGCGGCGCCGAGTGGAGCGCGAGCGACAGCAGGCGGAACGCGAGCGCGAGCTTGCACGACAGCAGGCGGAACGTGATCGCGAGCTTGCTCGCCTCGAGGTTGAGGCGGAAGAGACGGAATTACAAGCCAGACTAGCCGCTTTAGAAGCATCGAATAAGTCGTCTAAATCCCATTGTTCACGTTTGTCTAATTGTCATTCCGCAAAACGCACCGCGACGTGGGTTCTCGAGCAGAACATGACCACGGTAAGTAACGCGAACGTGCCTGGTGAGGCACCGACTGTCACCTTGGGCAACCCCCAAGGACAATATTCGCAGCCGGCCGCTCCTACCAACACGGTATCGTTCTACGTACCAAATGTCAACCATGCAGCCCCGTCGTCAGGTACACGCACCGCCTGTAACATCTACCACAACGATGCATCACAACAATTAAATACGTCTGAACGTCCTATCTCAGACCCCGTAACTCAGCTTACCCAAGCTATAAACGTCCTTTCCAGCAAACCAAAGAGACCCGAACTCGTCACGTTCTCGGGCGAAGTTAGTCAGTGGATGGCGTTCAAGAGTAGTTACGAACGAACTAAATCTAATTTTTCTCCGTCAGATAATTTAGATCGCTTAAACAACGCTGTGCGCGGTCCGGCGTACCAGTCCGTGGCGTCTCTCCTGTGGACTTCTGGGGAACCGGATGACATCATGAGCGCCCTAGAGCAGACGTACGCGCGCCCGGAACTTCTCGTCGCCCGCGAGGTCGCCGAGCTGCGCAACAGTCCTAAGCTAAGTTCTCCCGAAGAATTAAACCGTTTAGCAAATAAATTACGCAATTTCGTGACAACGCTTAAGCTACTTAATCAGAGCGAGTACTTATGGTCACCAGAGCTCTTTCGGTGCATATTGATGAAGTTGAGCGAGCACACGCGCGCTCGTTTTACGGACTTTGCTTCCGTTAATGCACCCAATCAACCAAACTTCACAAAATTGGATATTTTGTCACGTTTTCTTTTAGCAGAGGCTGATAAACAGTTAAAATACAACTTTGTTGCCGACAATACAGTTAAGGCACAGAACTCAACGCATCCTAGTAGATTCCAATTGAAGAAGGAAACAATTCATGCCACCGTATCTAACAACAAAGTGCCCGAGCGTTGTACCTATTGTAAACAAGGACCTCATAACATAAAATCCTGTAAAGTTTTTTTAGCGCTCTCAATAGACGACAGATGGCGTTGGGTCCGTGAGACAAAAATATGCTACCGGTGTTTGAACTCCAACCCACACACTTGGAATTTTTGTCGCGCCAAACGTTGTGGAGTAGACGGATGTCCAAGACGTCACAACGCGCTCCTTCACGGCACAATGACAGCAAACTCCAAACCTAGCGTAGCATCCAGCAGCCAATGCAACAATACTCAAACTTTGTTTGCTGAACCGACCACTCTTGTCAACGTGGACAATTCAACCAAAGAATTTGAACCATCTGTCAAAATTGGAAATACATATTCTGATACCTTAATTGATGTCACAGAGACTTCGCGGTCAACCGATCGCCCTCGCGGACTGCTGAAGGTAGTCCCGATCGTGCTCGAGGGTCCAGACGGCGAGTTCCACACGACGGCGTTACTCGATGAGGGCAGTACTGCGACGCTCATTGACGGCGAGGTTGCTGCGCGCATCGGCGCGAAACCCACCTGTCAAGAGCGGCTACGCATCGAAGGCGTCAGTGGTATGACGAAAGAAGTTGACTTAAGTTACGTAGACTTTTATATTCGAGGTCGAAATTTGTCTGACCGTTATTTAATAAAACACGCGCGGGCGATAAAACCTTTGGGGTTGCGCGCGCAACACCCAGGCAAAATTATTTTCTCAGACTATGATCACTTGGTAGACTTATCCGACGAACTTTCATACACTGACGTCACCCCTACTGTCCTCATTGGTGCGCCCGATTGGCACCTGTCTTTAAGTCGCGAAGTGCGATGTGGCAAAAAGAGTGATCCTGTCGCCTCGAGAACTTTGTTAGGTTGGGTACTTCACGGCGCGCTTTCCGTTTCGTCTAAGCCACTCGAATTTGTGAACCACGTATTGGACGATCTAGACATTCTCTTCAAAAGTCAATATGACATCGATGCCTTAGGCATAACGAAAAGCGCCCCTCGCCCAAACGATGACGATAAACGAGCCGTAGACATTATCGAATCATCGGCACGCCAACTTGATGACGGACATTTTGAAGTTGGCCTACCCTGGAAGAAAGAACTGCCAAAGACTATACCTGACAGTTATCCGCAGGCATTATCGCGCTTCAGGGCCCTTGAACGCCAGTTGGCAAAAGATAAATCGTTCGCCACAGCCTTTAACAAATTCATAGACGACGTCATAGCAAAAGGCTACGCTGAGGAGTGCGAACCAACCACCTATCACCAATGGAAACCACCGAATGTTTCCTGCGTTGACGTAGAAGCTGGTATTCGTTGGTACCTGCCTATCTTCGGCGTACTTCACCCCCAAAAGAAGAAGCTCAGAGCGGTCCATGACGCCGCCGCGGCGACGAAGGGTGTAAGTTTAAACAGCCTGCTCCTACAAGGTCCAGACTTACTTTGTTCTTTACTAGATATCTTGTTCCGCTTTAGAGAAGGCACCGTTGCTCTAAACGGTGACATAAAAGAAATGTTCCCACAAATAAAAATCGCGCCAAGAGACAGAGACGCCCAACGTTTCCTCTGGCGTAGCAAAGAAGGCGAACTGAAAGAGTATCGTATGTCCTCTATGATTTTTGGTGCAGTTTCGAGTCCGTTCATTGCACTCTACATTAAAAATAAAAATGCAAGAACACTCCAAGCCGATTACCCCGCCGCCTGTAAGGCGATAATTGACGACCACTATATGGACGACTATTTAGGTAGCCATTCCAGTGTCGCCGATGCGGCGCAGCTGGCCGCCGACGTAGTCACAGTTCACAAAGCCTGTGGTTTCGAGATGCGCGCCTGGACGTCAAACGATCCGGAGGCACTTTCGCTTATCCCAAAGGAACTTCGAAGTTTTGGGTGTTAAGTGGAACCCACGTCAGGATTCGCTGGGTTTTCGAGCAGTGTCGCAGTTACCGGCCAGTACCTTAACCAAACGTAGTCTTTTGTCAAACGTCATGAAGGTCTATGACCCCCTCGGCTTAATTATGCCGGTCATTATCTGGGGCCGCATTCTGATACAGAAACTATGGAGGGCAGGGGTCGGTTGGGACTCACCGCTTCCCGACACGTACGTAAATGAATCTGAAGACTGGTTTTTACAATTGCAGGTCGCGTCCAACATAAAAATACCTCGTTGGTATATGAATAAGACAGATGTAGTGGATACCCAACTGCATGTATTAGCCGATGGTGGCGAACAAGCTTATGCATGTGCTGCCTATTGGCGTTTTAGATACGATGACGACTCCGTGTCGACAACTCTAATCGGCAGTAAAGCACGCGTTTCGCCCTTAAGGCCGGTCTCAATTCCACGCATTGAGCTACAAGCTGCGCTTATAGCCTCTCGTTTCGCGCAAACAATTTTGCAAGCACATCGAATTAAACCCTCCGAGATCACTTTTTGGACAGACTCAACCACCGTCCTTAAGTGGATTCGGAGTGATGCTCGGGCTTTCAAACCATTCGTGGCGCACAGGTTGGGAGAGATATTAGAAACCACCAACCCGTCCAACTGGAGGTGGATCCCTACCTCTCTCAACGTCGCCGACGATGCCACAAAACCTAAAAAATTAAACCTCACACAGTCTCATCGATGGTTTACGGGTCCTCCATTTCTGTTACAGCCACCAAACGCTTGGCCGACCGAGCGAGTTGCTGACATCGAGGAGACTCTACCAGACCTCGAGTTGAAATCGGAGCTGGTGGGGTTGCTCCTCGACGTTCCGTTCTCGAGTCCAGTACCTGACGCGACGCGTTTTAGCTCTTGGCTGCGCCTTTTGCGTGCTACCGCCCGTGTTCTCCAGGGTGCGCGATTATTCCGGCTTAAACTGTCTCGGTCAATAGATCAAAATTCAAATATATACATCGACAGCACCACATCTCCTTCACAAGTTCACGCGGCGGACATCATAACAGCTGAGAAGATGATACTCCAACGAGCTCAGAGAGACAGCTTCCCCGACGAGCTGAAAGCAGTCGAATCTTCACAGCCCGTACCCAAAAATAGCCGAATAACAAAACTCACGCCAATTCTTGGCCAGGATGGCTTGCTGCGACTGGACTCACGGACAAAGTATGCGCCAGGAGTGAGTGAGAGAGCCATATCATCTGCAATTCTGGATGGTCGCCATCACGTCACACGACTCCTCATCCTTCACGAACATATTCACGCCGCACATTGTTTTAACGAACTTGTACTTAATGAGCTCAGGCAGAAGTTTTGGATACTCAAAGCAAGAGATAGCATCCGTAGCGTCGCCAAAGCCTGTCTGCAATGCAGAAGGTGGAAGAGCCAACCTGCTCGACCTCAAATCGGCAATCTTCCGGAAGAGCGACTCGACCATCACAAGAGGCCGTTCACCCACGTGGGCCTAGATTATTTCGGTGCGATCACGGTCACAATATTACGACGCCACGAAAAACGCTACGTCGCACTTTACACATGCCTAGTAACGAGAGCCATCCACTTAGAACTTGTATCTTCACTTTCATCCGATTCTGCCATTATGAGCCTAAGACGTTTTATTGCTCGCCGAGGATCGCCTTCAACAATATTTACAGATAATGGCACCAACTTTGTCGGAGCCTCCCGAGAGCTACGCTCATTACAAGACGACGCAGTTCAAGAATACGCCACAAACCACAAAATCAAATGGCGTTTCATCCCACCGGCATCTCCGTTCATGGGTGGAGCATGGGAAAGATTGGTAAGAACCGTGAAGACAACCCTGAGAGCCTGCCTCGCCGAAAAAGTTTTAAAAGAAGAAGTCCTATCCACACTACTCCTTGAGGCAGAGGCCATAATAAATTCGAGACCTCTCACGTATGTGCCATCTTCAACCGACTCACCAGAAGCGATCACTCCTTTCAATTTCATCCTGGGTTCCTCTTCAGTCGTACCTTGGACCAGCACGCTCACAGACGCGGACTTAGACAGAAGGTGTGACTGGCGTCGAAGCTTACGTCTGGCAGATCATTTTTGGGCACGATGGCTGCGCGAGTACCTGCCCACGCTCCGAGCAAGAGGACCCTCCACCAACACATGCAGTTTTAGTGAGGGAGACGTGGTGCTGATCGCCGACCCTACCCTTCCTCGTGGCTTATGGCCGCTAGGAAGAATAGTGTCGATCTACCCAGGGCCAGATGGAGCGGTCCGCGTGGCAGACGTCCGCACTAAGGGCGGTATACTGCGCCGACCGGCCCGTAAGCTCATTTTGATGGAAGCTGCTTCCCAGCCAGTAGCCACCGGTTGTTAGTGTTCCACTGGGGGTCCGGTATGTTGGCGACTGGCTGGAAAGCCACCTTTTTTTAAGAGTTTATATTTTGAAAGGTTTTGCTTTTTATGTTTTTGTGACGCTTTTGATTAGGTTGTCAAGTGTCAGCGTTTTTCCATTTGCTTTGTACATAGTTTGTTCTATTAATAAATAGTAATTAATATTATACTTACAGTGTTTCTACCATCTCCAACCCATCCTAATAATTACAGTCCACATTGCTCACCAACATACGTAGTAAAATCACTTATTTTGTAAGTGAATTTTGAGTAATAAATATATGAATACAGTCGTGATGGTCCCCCGTGACTAAGAACCCACCTCTCGTTCTTGAAGTCGTAGGTTCAAATCAGGGCAAGTATCAATGCGACTTTTTTAATTCGTAATTTTGTACTTTGTAAGTGTATCTTGGACATCGCTGACAACATCGGAAGGACTTGTAGTTAATATAGTTATAAAACGTCAACCCGCATTAAGCAAGCGTGGTGAATAATGCTCGTGTCTTCTCTGTGTGAGAAGAGGCCTTTGTCCTGCAGTGGGGCAGTTACAGGCTGGAATTATTATTATGAATCCCTATATAACAAAACCTTTATTAGACTTCAAATATGTAGACTTAAAACATATCTAGGTAATGACATCATATTGCTGTATGATAAGGTTCATTACTTGGCCAAAAACACGGAATGCATAAAAAAGTGTAGGTACCATACACAGAATTTACTCCACCTTTTTTGTATACGGAGCCAATAAGTATAATTGCCACGACTCGGCTTGCCATTTTATTTTTTTACATAAAAGCCCTAGAGCTTTTTAATTACGAGTTTGGACGCTAGAAAACCAGAGGTAACAATGTTTCAGGCATTCCAAGTATTTACAATTCATAATGGTACTATAAGATCTGCGATATTTGAACTGCGATATTTGAAACTCTAATGATACTTCATTATAATTTTAGAGCATTAAATCAGCGAGACAGCGTGGTTTTGCATTTTCAACTTTATGTTAACCACAATTGGTTTTAGTTTGGCGTGTTGATTTTTAACAAAAAGCTTTCAGCTATTTCTGTAACTATATGAAAGGTGCGTGTAAAGTATTTCTTTAAGTTCGCCGTAAGTTATTACTTCCTAGAATTTGAACCTTGTTAGTGACACTATCGGTTTGTGTAATAATAAAACGAGTATATTTTTTCCAAGATCAACGGTTGTGATTCCTGGATAGGGATATTGATTTAATAAAAACCAATGATACTGTTTTAGTTTTCATCAAAATCGGCTCCGTGACTCCCTAACCTAACAACTAACTTTTTTTTTATACTTTCTGCACCTCTTGCGTGAGTCACAAATAAATATTTTGTCTTCCTTTCTTTCAAAATCTCACTGTGTTTTTATGAAAGGTGCCTGTGAGAAGCTTCACACTGAAGTTTGTCTCCAAAGTTACAAAGCGACAGTGAAACGCTTTATACAGGTATTGGTTAGGCATTTATTACAGTGGGTATTCACATTATATTTTATTATAAGCATATTACGTACATACATTTTAAGTAAGTGTTATGTTTGTTTATTTTACACAGTAATACAGTTTATTTTTTGTAACAATCTTATATTATTGTTACTATCATAAATTCACTATTATTTAGTATGTGAAAATTTGAAGGCTCTAATTATACGAGATGTTCATTAAAGTAAGTTGATAAATTGTTGTGAAGTCCGTAAAACACACTAAAATAGTCAGTATTTATTTAATACAATAAAGTCTCGTATCGTTTTTATGTCAGACCTATAAATGACAAAACGATAAGATATGGAAATTGTGACATTATCATCTAATAATCTAATTTTGACACTTTTGTGAAGCTCTCAATTTTAAACCGACTTTTATGTATATTTTTAAAATATCAATGAAATATTCCGAACTATCTTATAAAAATAGCAAAAGCTTTGAGTTCGAATATGACGACTGTTATTCTAACAGTTAAAACACGACTACGATATTTAATAACTGAGAATATTTTCTCATTCTCGGCAAAGACACGAAACCGCACATTGATCTTTGAAATTATTTCAGGCTTAAGAATACTTTATTTCATTACTCGACATTTTCTAACCCCGATCCCTCTGCTCGTAAATTAATACGTATCCTGTCCCATAAATCTTTTCACGCTTAAAGAAATACCGTATCTATTGATGCCTCTATTTCTATAAAAGGACTCATCTGGTACGTCTTGGTCTGCAAATAAATTAGTTTTCTATAGGTAGCACAACAATTCAATTCGTTTTAAAAAAAAATAAAGAAAGAATAAAATTTATTTAGCCACAGTGCATGAAACACGCCACAGAAATAAAAAGATAATAATATATATGCTAAAATAAATTAAAGTGTGTGCCTCATAATTCATTATTTTAACAATTTATGAGTCAAACAGAATTTATTCTTATTAACTGTGAATTCAGTTTGGTCCCGAAAACGTTGCTTTAATCTTGATCTTTCAAAATATCTACATTATGAAGAAATTGCGATCACAAAAATAGATTGATCATAAAGGCTTGACATAACTGTGACCGAAAGATAAAAGTTAATATGAAATTCCTTATTCGAGTACCGAACCATAAAACAGCGTAGCCAAATAAAATATTATTGTGACAATAACAAGGTCGGGGACAAATTGGAAGTCAAAACCTATGTCTAGAATCTGTATAGATTCTCGTATGTCACAACAATCGAATGTACAGTCGAACGAGCCATTTGGTATACAGGCGAAAATATTCATCTTACCACTACACTATCAATATTATTTTTTTATGCGTGTGAGAGATTATTAAGGGACAAAAGCTAAAAATAATAAACGTATCAAGGGACAAATACTTTATTTATTTAAAATGTAACTATTTAATAAGTAAGCAGTTTTAGTCTAGTTATTTATTTTACAGACATAAAAGTAGAAATATTATATACTTGTTTGGTTCAACAGAGTAAAAGTATACACAAATCATATAATAGAATTATATCACTAGCCTAGCTATTTATTTTGTAGACATGAAAATAGAAATATTATATACTTGTTTGATTCGGCAGAGTTAAAGTATACACATAAATCATACAAAAGAAATATATCACAAATTATTAATTAGAAATGCACATAAGAGTTTAACCAACAAGATAAGGTACTTAACTTAGGTCCGTTCGGTGTGACTGCTCCAGAGCGAAAAAGGCCGAGTTCCGCTCAGTGGAAGTCGCGTCGCTCCCGTCAGGGAGCGATGCGAGCGGTGCCGGAACATTGTTCCTAGCCCACGGGCGCAACACCGGGGCCCATAACAATGGACCCGTCGTTGTGTTGTCCTCTGGACCTAGCTTTTGCGCGCGTTGAAAATTCTTTTTAATTTTGTTAGTGCAAAAGATATCAACGCGCGCTATGTTTGGCTTGCTGTATGTGACTGTAGGCGCGCTACGGCGGCCGTTCTGAACGGTCCGCCGTTTCTTCACGGCCTCCTGGCGGTCCACCCCAGCCGAGTGAGACCCAGAGCGTACCCTGGGAGGCCCAGCTAAGGTAACCAGCGGCAGGAGCACCGACTTGAGCGAACCTACAGTTTGGTAGTGAAAGCGACTAGCTACTACTAGCGCCGTTTATGTATGTGGGAGCGGCAATGACCTGAGTTACACCGCCCATGATAACCGATAACGCGCGGCGATCGCAGCGCTATTCGGTGCATGTGTACTAGCGAATGTAAAGTTATGAGTGTCTGTTTGCGACGCAAAGCTTGCCTATATTAACTTAGAACAAACTTCACGCCGTGTGTGTCGTGTGGGATGGGTAGTATTATTGTATGAGTAAATCGCGTGTAGTGTGATGCGATTTACTCAAGCGTCAAGTCCGGGTGGTGGATGGGGTTGCAGTGTCGATTATGAGGTCCCTGGGGAGGCGCTTTCTATCCGGCGGGCGCGCGTGCCATGGCGCGATATCTTTGATATGGGGCCAGGCAGAAGCGTCGGCCCGCGCGAATAGATTAAGGCCGAGTACGGCGGAGCGGCGGCTTTTATAGCCAGTGGTAAACAAGTGACGTCACATCGTACGATTTTAATACAGATTCGTTATTTCTCGTATATTGACATAAAACTATGATTAAATTATATAGATGTGTAACTTTTATGGTGTACAATAAAGTATATTCTATTCTATTCTATTCTAAATTATATAAAAATAGAGTGAATATGTTGAAATTAATTAGTTCCATTACATACTTGGTTTTACAATGGCATAATTAGTAAATAAGTCTCGTTAAACAGTTAAATATCATTTTATACAAACAACAACGAAAGAACACAGTTTAAACTTAGGATATAACGTATTTTGTAATAGTATTTTACAAGAGTTTGATAAGAAACTTTTGTAATGTTGTGTTTCACATGTAAATAAGATTATAATTATTAAAGGGATGTTTTTCTTTGTGTTCAATTAAAGAGAAAGATTGGAATAATCTATCACGTGCGTAACATGTAAAACTCATGGTATAATTAAAAAGCAATGTAAAAGATGAAACTTAAATTTCACTAATCAAACGTTAACGGACTGTTTCACCATCCACGATTAAGTTCTAGTTAACTTTCCTGGCATATTATTTTACACAAATACTGTTCCTTTTATGAATTTTATCGATGAGTAGAATCTAATCGCTCAAAACGAAACAGGCCCAAAAAAAAAATCAGTATCTTATTTGCTTAGCAAAGTATTGGGCAATAGTTGCAAGTTACCTACCTGTATTCCAATCTCCTAGTCCGCCTGTACATCGACATATAATAATTTTGTGTGGAATTTTCCAATAACGGCCGAGATGAAGACGTTCCCCGCGTGATGCCGAGCAATGTACCCAGTGTACCCGCTGCCATCAACTCATCGGCCCTGATTGCTATCAGCTTGTAGGAAATTGAAACGGCAGGGCCTGCTTACCTTCGGTTGTGGGACAGATTTACCTTGGCGTGTTTAATTGAGTCGGTTTGTTGTTCAGAATGTTTGTTGCAGCTCCTCCGCTTCAGTGCATACTCCTTAGTAAAGGCTAGGCTAAAAGGTTTAAAAAAAATACTATTGATTCATGTAAATTATTTGTGAAACATGGTTTTTTCGTGAAACTAATTGGCTTGCTTTAAAAATAAAATAACAACACGATATTTTTTGGCTACTTTAGGACACTTACTCCTCCAAAATGACTTGGATGTACAAAAATATTTTTGCACAGACAAACTTGATGGCTAGAATTTCTTTATAACTGACATAGCATAAGTAAATCATAGAACATATTGCAAACAAAACTGTCCAAGAGGAGGTTCAATATTGATATTCTGGCACGAACGACCAGTACTGCGTTAACTTCGGCGAATATTTACGCCTTAAGTTTAGTTACTAGATTTGATCACAAGGATAATCATTTATGATACCTTTGTTATACAGAGTGACTTTTGAGTCAATAGTTTTAACTCATAGACTAAATATACACTAAATTTATCGAGTTCCTCCGGTTAACTGCTCCACATGGTCGTGAACTAGTACCTACATTTTATACAACTTAGCTATTTTTTATTCAGTATTAATTATCCTATTTAAGTGGTCAAACGCGAGGCTATAACAAAAAAAAAAAAAACTAAAGTAATTGTATAATTTACTACAGCTACAGAAACAAAAATGTCAAAATAAATTCAGAATGACGTTATCACGTCGTTTTAATTATCACATATTATTAGCACAAAGGAAGTCTTCTGTGTTGACCATTAATTACACGGCTAATTGGCTTAAACTCCAGCGTTCATTGCGTCAGGAGTTTTTTATTTGACATTTTAAAAAGCATCAACAATTCGTTTTAGTATAAAAACGACAAAAAAATAATTCGTGATTGCATTTACATGGATTTATTATTTCATAAGTATTTACTCAATAGTAACTATTTAATCTGTCCAAACTATAAACTAACAATAAACAATAATTTATTTTAACAAAAAATGAAGAAATACTTAGTTTCATGTTACTATGCAGCTTCTCAACATTAACACGGAACCACCGTCAGCCTCTGAAGTTGCGGAGGCAATCCGCTCTTTGAAGACAGGCAAAGCACAACGAAAAAAAAAAAAAAAAAAAAAAAAAATAGGACTCGACCTGATAACTGCGGAAATGCTTCAAGCCGACTTACGCAGTCGACGTCCTGACGCCGCTCATTGAAAAGATCTGGATCGCCGAAGAACTACCAGACGAATGGAACAAAGGTCTCCTTATAACTGTTCCTAAGAAAGGTGATCTTAGCCAGTGCGATAACTGGAGAGGTGTAACGTTGCTCTCGATTCCCTCTAAGGTATTTTGCAAGATCATCCTGGACAGATTGTCGAAGGCCGTGGATCCTCTTCTACGCAAGGAGCAGGCTGGTTTCCGCTCGAACCGCTCCTGTACGGACCAGATCAACACTCTCCGTATCATACTGGAACAGGCATCAGAATGGCAGAGGGAGATTTATCTAACCTTCGTAGACTTCGAAAAGGCCTTTGATACGCTGAAGTGGTCTAGTATCTGGTCCCGCCTACTGGAAATTGGAGTGCCGCTGAAAATAGTCCGTCTGTTGCAGAGTATTTATAAGAAATACTCCTGTAAGGTTACTCATAACGGCCTCATATCGGATGACGTAACAGTGCACGCGGGTGTCCGCCAAGGCTGCCTCCTGTCACCGCTCCTCTTCCTGGTCGTTCTTGATGGAATTATGCTTCGCATCTACGATAACAGGCGCCGCGGCATAGAGTGGGGATTATCCAACGTCTTGGAAGACTTGGATTACGCTGATGACCTATGCCTGCTGAGTCATACCCACGCCGATATGCAAGCAAAGCTAAAAGATCTACGCCAGGAAGCGGCAAAAACGGGGCTCAAAATAAACATCCGGAAGACCCAGGAAATGAGAACTGGTGTGAAGAACCACTCACCGTTGCTGATTGGCACAGAGGCAGTGGAACGCGTCTACCAATTTACATACCTCGGGAGTGTCGTGTCGGAGACTGGGGGAAGTGAAGAGGACATCGTTTCACGGATCGCCAAAGCCCGAGCAACCTTCGCGCAGCTGAGACCTGTTTGGCAATCGCGGAAACTGACCCGAAGGATTAAACTCAAAATCTTCGGGTCCAATGTCAAATCCGTGCTGCTCTACGGGTGCGAAACGTGGAAGGTCACAAAGGACATCTCACGCCAAATACAAGTCTTCGTCAACCGCTGTCTTCGTCGTATTCTCGGAGTTTACTGGCCCGAGACCATCTCCAATGTAGAGCTGTTGGAGAAATGCCACGAGAGCCCGATCGACCGCCAGATCAAGCGTCGCAAGTGGAGATGGATTGGCCACACGCTCCGAAGGGGTCCCAATCACATACCCAAACAAGCTTTGGACTGGAATCCCCAGGGGAAACGAAAGCGTGGCCGTCCCCGTCAAACCTGGCGTCGCACAGTGTTGGCAGAAGCGACGAGCATCGGAATGACATGGAGCGAGGTGAAGCGTGAAGCTCAAGACCGATCGCGATGGAGGACATCTGTGGACGCCCTCTGCCCCATCTAGGGGTTAAAGGACATTAAGTCAAGTAAGTCATGTTACTATGACTGAACTAGATACCTATGGAGCTTATTTACCCTGCCATATAATCTGGTCCAAGTTTATCAAGAAATCATAACATTATTTGTTACTTTTTTTTGTTTTTTAATCATCCAAATTGCCAGACATACATTCGGAAATGAAAGCATGTTTTATTCGAGTTGCTCTTTTTAGGTAGCAAAGTAAAGTTAACAATTCAAAACACTAATTTAAAAATACAATGTCACATTTTATTTCAAGCTGATCCAACAGCAATTCCATAATTGTAAAAGCCAGTCGCTTCTATTTTCCACTTTAAAGTAATTTACAAGATTGAATTCTTTGAAAACTCTCCTTTTAAACAAGCAAGGAATAATAAAATTGCATTTTAATATTCCGTGAGGTAGTCTAATCTCTTTTGTCGACTGGTAACACAAATACTCTGGCAAGTATTTATTAACATTCTTTAGCTCAGCTGTGTAGGAAAAAAAAATGTTTTGCCAACTTCAAAGCTCTTTTGTTGAGCATATTATTCCGCTCTGGGACTTTAAAGATACTGTCAAAATACAAAAGTGGCGAAACTAGAATTCATAAATGTAAGGCTTTCTTATTTGAGATTTTTTTCGAACACAACAAAAAAAATCATTTGTTAACAAAAAAATATATTCACAGGTCTCACAAAATGAATTCAAGCGATATCAAAAATACTTCAGGTCCTGTATATGTCAAGCAAGCTGCATAGCTTGATGCGAGTGTGCTTATTTTTAGCTTCATGAAACATTGGTTAACACCATTAACACGAATATTACTACAATGCCACCTTTAATGCAGCTGACAGTAGACAATCTGACGTAGGGAAAAGATTAAAATAATTTTAGAGAAGTTTTATGGAGGATTTATCTTTTCCCAATTTTGTTTCCACCCACTAATTTTCCCCTAATTATGACAAAAGGAATTTGATTTGCTGACAAACTTTTTTTTACTTTTTTAATTTTCCAGTCTACGAGATATTTATCCTTTTGTCGGCAAAAATCATAAGCCTATTTCTGGCAATCCAGTAATCATTATAAGGCCAAAGGATACAATGTACTACTCATTGGTCTTAAAGCTGCGTGGTCGAAGCATTTCAAGCGAAACACCATAAGTCACCGGCTCTATCTATCTGTCTTTACGCTAATTTTCCTCTACGTTTTGGCTAGCTTCCAAACGGTATCAAACCTAAATGCGCCAGTTGTACAAAAAGCTCCATGCGGCAAATTAATGGCCACCACATCGAAGGTCACAGGCCACAAAAGTTGTGAATCAATTAGGAAACTCTACCGAGACAATGATCAATTTAGTATTCTAGAACAATTTTTGCTAAGTGTAGGCTTCATAGGTTCTGAAAATGGATGTTGATGTGATTGCCACGACTTTTTTAGTAAACCTAAATGCGCCAGAAGCCAAAATCTCCATGAAGCGAATTATTGGCTACCACTTGGAAACCCACAGTCCATTAAGAAGTCCACAGCCACAGTAAATTTTTTGTTAGTCGTAGGCATCATTGATTCCGAAGGTGACATGTTTGTCACGACTTTTCTATCAAACCTAAATTCGCCAGTAATACCAAAAGCTCCATGTAACGAATTATTGGCCACCACATCAAAGCTCACAGGCCACAGAAGTAGTAAATCAATAAGGATACTAATTGATTTACAACTTTCATCATAATCTTTTAAAAAATATCTACAATTTAATATTGTAGTTATTTTTTGTTAATTCTAAGCACAAGTTCTGAAACTGGATGTCGACGTGATTGCCACGACTTTTTTATTAAATATGAATTTGCCAGTAATGTTTAAAACATGTGGAAAATTTATGGCTGCTGCATTGAAGGTCACAGGCCACAGAATTGGTTCAATTAGGAAAGTCTACAGGAAAATGTATTTTTTGTGTTTTATGGCAATTTTTGTAGTTCTACATAACTTTTAATTTATTCCTTCAGGTGTTGAAAACACCTAAGATTATGTACAATCTTTATTATGCGATCTACTTTTAAACTTAAATAAATTCAGTTGCTGAAGTAACTTATTTGTATGTTTGCATAATTCGATAAAATATTGGATTTTCAGTAACAAGATTAGTCCTATGTGTATTTTTTTTTTATTTTTTATTTGTTTTCTTGCAATGACAAGAATATTTACTTTTTAAAGTATTATATTATTTTATTTTAATTATTGTGAATGTGAAGACTATGTGGATCATTATTTTGTTTTTTAATTTATCTTAGTTTTTAATCATGGTCTGGTAGTTTGAGTAGTTTATGCGGCCTACCCGAATGTCCTTTCTTTGGTATTGTACGTCGAATCGTTAAGCTCCTTAAATTCTGAGTTGAGCTGCTCGGTTATTGACAAATGCGTGCACTGACTGGACAGGTCCACTCAATCTGGCTGGTTCTTTCCTCAAAAGACCATTTCAGACATCAGTCTACATGGTCTTCACATGATCGAACCAAGATTTTGTCAGGACTTTAAAAGAGACTGTGACCTCTGAGTTTGTTTCGGCCTTTCTTCTCAGAGTAGTCAGATAGGAAACGCCGACCTCGTGTAGTTTAAAAAAAAAATATGTTAGACATGTAAAAGCGTTTGTACAAACCAACTTACAGAAATAAAATCATTTATCATTTATGGTAAAGTTGTTCCAATTCTCTTATATTCGTTCGTGCGTGTGTGTGTTCGTGTTCGTTCGTTCGTTCGTTTCGTTTCGTTCGTTTCGCTAGTAGTTTTTTTTAAATTTTGTCTGCTTCGTTGTGTTGCTATCGCAAGCGTAGGTGGCATAAAAGGTTGCGTGGGTTCAATTCGATCCCCTGTACGGACAAAGCGTAATTTACTCTTTTTCAACAAAAAATCTTCGATGTATTTGCTCCATTGTTCACTTTCATCTCCTTAAAGTACCTTATGAAATCAAAGCTTCTAAAATTCTGTCTCTCACTTAAACCAACGTGCATTTTATATAATTTTATTAGGTAGTCATAGAGGGCGGTATCTCGGGAGCGATAGATCACGTCGAGCGACTCGTGTCTGCGACATATTGTTCATGTGTGACGTATATGGAGTGTGTCGTGATGTGTCGTCTGAGCCACAAACTGAAAGTAATGGCTGTCGCTGTGTCGCCACTCCGGGCTTGACGTGATAAAAGCGTGTTACAATGTTGGGATGAATTTTGTTATAATAATAAGATTTTACAATTTTGATGGATTTCTTGGCATAGAGTGTGGGTCGATATAAAGTAGGGATATACTTTTATGATAATAGTCAATTAACGGCTTTAAAGGCGCTCATCTTTTTCGGTACGCTTCGGTTCTACTCTTTATTATATTCGACCAAAATGTGGCCACCTGGATAGATCTCTATAGTCTTCTTTAGAGTCGTTGAAGTAATTTTTTGAATTATTAAATAGCCAAATTTCATTTAGATCTGTTGAGTAGATTTTGCGTGGAAGAGTAAAAAACGTACAATCACATTTACACACTTACAAACTTTCGCCTTTATAATAATATTAGTGTGATTTCGTTCCAATTATTTCAACAGCCTCAGTTTATTTTTCATAAAAGTTATTAAAATTGTAATAATATTACTTTAATATCTGCAATAAAATACGGTTACCAGCTTTAAATTAATATCCAATTTAAAATAATTCAAAGCGAAAAATATCGTTTAGAGATAAATCAAGATACCTACCTATTTTATTTTCAGTAACAACATATTCAACACACGCCAACATTATTCTCTTGTAAAACATAGATACCTACATATATCACACGATTTACAAACATTCCCACAATTTCAGAATACGCAAACTGTCAGAAACATAAGAAGAAAAGAAAATATAAAACAGAAAACAAAAACTGAGGTGGCCTATAATACCCAAAAGATGGTTCCAGTTCCAAGAAAATGGAAAATTTAGAATTGTATTTGTGTAAAACCATAGGGAAAAATTATATAAATTAAATATTAATACATAAACGTACATAAATGTAAATCTTCATAATTATGTTTTATTTTATTTTATTGAATTGACGCAAATGAGTCAATATTGTTGGTAAGGTAACGTTAACCCATGCCGCTAATTCCTGGGTAGTTTGGCCCGGATTGACTTTCACCATCTCTTTCAATTCATTGTTATTCACCTGTGTGGGCGGTCTTTCACGTGGTTCGTTTCAAGCAAATCGTTTTCAGAATCTAAGCAAATACTGATGAGGTACCTCAATGTTGGCTGATGGAAAACGCTTGGATCTCTTCGTAAATATGGTTTGTTTTAAATAACGAACGAAAGCTGAAACGTATTCATTTGTTTTTGCGGCCTATACCGACAGCAG
Organism: Orthosia gothica; assembly: GCA_949775005.1. Classification (NCBI taxonomy): domain Eukaryota; kingdom Metazoa; phylum Arthropoda; class Insecta; order Lepidoptera; family Noctuidae; genus Orthosia; species Orthosia gothica. The sequence continues at coordinate 10,115,808 of OX459038.1, read as the reverse complement.
TTTGGGATTGGTATTTATTTAGTTGTACTCAAGTTGTACTAGTATAAGCTCACCTTGTGTTCTATTTAAATTTCGTCAATAAAAGGTTAGCTCAAAGGTGAAGTGTCCATTCAGTCGATTTCTTAGAACATAGTTATAGAAGTTTCACAAAGTTTTAATTGTGTTGTATTTTTATGTTTTGGTACTTTACAGAGAAAATGAGAGCAATTTACCTACTAGCATTAATGTAAATAGATTATTAAAGCTCGTCGCCTGACCCTAAAATATTTTTTTTACTCCTGATGGGCTCATCAGGAGTAAAAAACATAGGTGAAAATAGGCTTAAGGTCTGGATCTCGCCTGATGGCGAGAAGCGATGGATGAAGTCTACGACAAAAGGAGTGATTTTCGAAGATTTTCAACACTCTTACTTTTGAAACTGGTTTATATATGTTTTATGTTCTACTGTTTATATGAATATAACCAATGTGAGCATCCCAATACGGACCGATGATCTGGTTAAGGCTTTGGGAATCCGTTGGGTGCGAGACGCAGAGGACTGGTCGATTTGGTGACACTTGGAGAGGCCTATGTTCAGCAGTGGACATCTTTTGGCTGAAATGTTGATAATGTGATCAAGATATGTATGTATGTATTAACTACACTTGAGTTTGTTTAAGCAGCGGCTTCTTAACACCCAACAGCATATTCCAAACACACTAATAAATTCTACCAGCAAAATCGTTTCCAAAGTCAATTCTGGTACACGAGCGGTATCTAAATAAAAACATATGTTTGTTCACTCAGGCGTGGACTGGGCGGAAGCGTTGACGTCGGGACTTGACACCCATAAATAGCGTCACCGACGTCGGAACTGACGTCACACCGCCACCACCGACGATATTATTATATTGTGTGATAACCGGCCGTCTAAGCTGGGCTATGTTGGGATCCAGAAGTTCTTGACAAATGTCATTCGATTACAGCGATGGAAATGGTCGAAATGCCAAAATGTAAGAGATTAATAACGTGACATTTCGATAGCGTTTAACAATGCCATACGTTTTTGACATTTTTCCAATCGCTATTGCCACGCTTTCTTTGATAGAATGTCACTTGTCTAGGGCCTCAGGGCATGGACATGCTTTGCGCATTAGTCGACTATTATGTGATTATGTTGCCCAGCGACTTCGCCCACCCAATTAATTTGATTTATCGACTAGTTTCTGCTGGCGGTTTCGGTCCTGAATGTTGAAAATTATCCCAGGGGAACATATATTTCGCGGGATAAAAATTATTCGATGTACTATTCCAAACTATTATCTATTTCTGTGTGAAATCCAAATCCGTTGAGTAGTTTTTCCGTGAAAGAGAGAGTAACAAACGTACACACTCACAACCTTTTGTCTTTATAATTAAGTAGGATAAAAAAATCCACGCGGGACCAGTGCGGATTCGTGGATGTCACATGTCTTCGATTTTTTGGTTCTAAGACACCCGGTTGCCTCACGATGTTTACATTCACCGTTTTGAGAGTAGTGGTGATAAAATAAATTATACAAAGTAAAGCGCCAACCTGGGTTCAAACCCACGTCCCATAACTTGTGAGTAGCGGCCGATACCACTGGGCCACCACTCAGATCTGTGAACCCATGAATTTATATGTAACGGAATTTCCTCATAGCTTTTCTTGTTCAAACAGAAAAAGAACGAGCGTGGATCACTACACTTGCACAGTAACAGAGTGACCATGAACAGCATAGGTACACAAGGACCAACTTTGGTCCTCGCGTGAAAGACGGAAATTATCATAAGGGTACTACTGGAATAAAAAAATCTTATCCTATGTTATACGCCAGGATATGATCTACCGTTGTACCATGCTTTATTCAGGCTGCCACATTTTTATATAGGAAGGAAGCCTTTCCCTCTACTCTTTATCAAAATGTGTAGATGGGCAGGTATATGAATATAACATCAAATTAAAGTGCAAACTGTCAAGCCGTAGTCGAGTCTATGGTCGGCAGCGAGGAGTTCTGGGACTCGGTGGTGGATACTACCGAAACAGTCGTCTCGCAGAAGGAGGCTGCGGAGAGGGAGAGGGAGATTTCATCTGCTAACCTGATCCGCAGCAGACGCGCCGGGCGTCGGCGGAGGGCGTACAACTCCCTCTTCCAGCCCCTCTTAATGGGTCCAGGGGCAACGAACGGCCACGCGCGCCCTTCTTAGACGTCGCGAGGGGAGTCAAACACCTCACTTCCCTCCAACCCGAGACCGTGGCCCACAGAGGCGAGCCGGCACTAGCCGGGGGTTGCGGAAGTATCATTGTTCCCGCGACCCCTTAGCGTAGGTGTGAGATGGAACACCGGGGTGGTTTTTAGTCAGTAGGCGTCTAACAGACCCTTCCGCCCCCCCCCCAGGGTGGAGGACATCCGATGAGGATTTTCCACCCCGGGGAAAAAAAAGAAACATGGGCACGCAGTCTCACTCACCGCGAATCCGCCGCGGCTGTCCGTCACTGGACCCTCCTTTGGGGAGCACCACCCATCACCTAGCGCACCAAAATATACTGTGAGCTGTGACCACCCCAGTGACCAAACCAGCACATGAGTGCCAGACCCGTCCCTTGTGAAGGGTCAAGGTCAATGGTCCCGCTACCTACCATTATTTGGCCGCAGGGGATAGGGAGCGCGGCCAACGCTATACCGACATATCACTATCCCCTGCGGCCCCACCGCAACCGCCATCAGAGGGTGGCGACCCCGTCCAGGCCGTGGAAGGTATGGAGAGCGGTGCACCGCAATACCGGCACTCAGCTCCCGCTGCGGCCTCCAAACCTCAGCCACTATATTGTATGGGTTTGGGAAGCCCCATACGACATCGCGGCCCGCCTCAGTTGCGTTGTCACCCAGGCAGCACCGCAACCTAGATGTTGTCCGCTACGTCGTCAGCTTATCGGCAAAAGCCCTTACGAGCGGCCCCTCCTCAGGTTCCATTTCGCTTCACCGTGAGCTGAGCCCCCGCGCATCAACAATGTGGGAACCCACGGGGGGGGGGGGGGGGGGGGTTTATTTGATGCCTGGAATCCATTTGGACTTCTTGCAGTAAATTTTAGTTACTTCGTGATTGTTGCTGTTGCGTTGTGTTTGTGTCTGTATCAACATTTCTATTTATGATGACGATCGTTAAAATACGTTTTAGAATGCCGATACAAATACTACTGATGCACAGAATCCAAATAATAAAATATTAATACCTGACCCAGATAAAAATATGTCGTCGCAAGCGATACAAGATGCCAACTTTCAAAATTTAAAATACAACATACAACTCGTTGGTTCATAATTGTTTGGTATCAATTGGTTCAAAATAAAGTTACAGGTTGGTACCTGTTACTTTATTTTGATTGGTTGTTCGCTTAGTACAAAGACGAAAGGCGCTTCAATTTGGCGCAAAAAATATGCGTGGATAAAATCGGTCTAGGGAGCTAGCATGAAATTGCGGTAGCTGACGCGATACGCGTACGATATGTACAATTTGTATTAGATCATAAGATCAAGATTATCTGATCATCGTATGAGCCTTTGTCCTTTGATTGCTCATTGTAAATATCACCGGATAAACGTGACTGTGATTTTGATTCAATCTGAGTTTTACTGGTTGCCCGATTGTACCTTTACTTCATGGAATCTATACCAAGAAATGAAAAAGATGCTCATGATATCGCTACACCCACGCACCCGCCGTCAAATATATCTTCCATATCCCAAAGCTGTCTCAAGCATTATATTCTACGAGTCCCCAACAAATGCAAAATTTTAAAACTGAGAAAATATCTAACATACAACAAATAAAAACTTCTTAGCATCTTAATTAAACCTTACCTTCACTTCTATCTTAGAAAATAATTAGGTTCATAGTGTAAAAGCGTTTCCTAGCTGTAATTAAGTGCTTACGACCGTAGTTCAGGATCTTGCGGCTAAGTGTTCATGATCTGTTAATAGGCGGTACATCAAACAAGGCGTAATCTCCGGAAACACACCACTCAGGGCATGTGTCCAATCTTCTTAGGTTAGGGTTGCCATGCTGTGAGGTTCTGAAGTTGGATAGAATATTATTATTTTAATTTTTATGGTTAGAGAAAATGCCACGTTAAGACTCCACTTTAGTGCCGTAAAACGGTTACTTTCAAAAGCATACTCCTTAGTAACGGCTAGGTGAAAGAACATATATTTATTATTGATTCATGTAAATTATTTGTCAACTACTGAAGAAAAACTTTAAAAAAAATAACGCACCACGCACCAGTCCAAACTGCAGTCGAAACTCTTGAAAACCGATTTACACGCACAGTTCGGAGGCTTTAGTGCGAGTTTCTACTCAAGCACAATCGCGCTAACGTAAACATCAATTTGTATTAAAACTGGATAAGCGCCGCGCCGTCTGGTAACGGTAAGGAGAAACCTCTTTTTTTGTATACATTTTGACATAAGACATCGTTAACGTTATCACGAGTGAGTACATAAGTACGTTAAAAAACTCGACATGAGCACACGGATCGTTTGTCTAAATAATTATGTAAGATTCACTGGAATTCCAAACTTTTACATTATTTTTAAATACTACAATTAGGTACATTATTTCTAAAGTAGAAAAATAAACATGAAATCAAGAATCTAAAGGCCTACAAACCAAATCTAATGAACCTTTTTCGTTCAAAATAAAAACAAATAGAAGCAGTAAGAATAAAATGAGCAAACAGATTTGGCCAACCAAAAAGCGGTAATTAGGTTCGTGCTAATGCCTAGCTCTTAGCCATTACTAACTATCAACATTGAGCAATGAATAATACCCCCGATAGAATCCCGCCGCACTATTCCCAAACCACTTCAACTCCTGAAAGGCAGAATCAATAGTGGCGACCACCAGAAAAGCGCCTAGGCAATGAAGCTTAACGCGAAGTCCTTGCGAAAGAATGTCCTTGTGAAACTGTCTTTGAACCCGCAACGAAATTAATCAGAAATGAATAACGGAGGATTATGAAAAAAATCAATACCTATGGATATGGTCCTTTCCATTTGGGGCAGAGTACCCATCGAGCAAGTATGTTGGGTTGTCACCAAACCCAAAGATCGATGGTAGAATGGATCTGCCAACGTCTTTGGACAGGTAAACTCATTCCATCCATATTTTCTTTGGCATCCCCCTTCCTCTCCATTCATCTGCATGTATATTAAATATTTTAGCCGAGCAATAAAATAATACATTCTACATAATTTTTTATTTCAGACGCTTCGCTGAAAAAGTAAAACAGACCCCAAGAATAGCTGAAGTTATAATAATTGTAGAAAGATTACATAATTCAGAAAGTATTGCAGCAATGTCTGTCAGTGAAAATGGAGTTGTATTTGTAGATTTCCCTATTCCATATAGGTCTGGTAAACCAACCGATGGGACAGCACACTGTTTGGTATCGACTAATGTCTACTACAAGCCTTGTGAAGATACGGTCGTCATGTTTATGACGTTCACTCTCTTGATGTTTGTCCTTCCTTTTAATCACGTGTTACTTCGAGAAGACCTATATTATTATTTATCTCCTTTATTCAATTGCATTTCTTATTTTATACATTTTTAAATATTTTTATAAAACATACAAAAAAAAAACATTTAAAAATATAAAAAATAGAGTCCCACCGGTATCGGGAACAGGGTCCAAGCTACCGGCGGTCAGGGCTCCAGAGAGAGGAACCTCCTAACAATACGAGCCGTGTCCAGCAACACTGCTTTCTGGATCAGGCCCTTGACCCAGCTGCCTAACGAGAGCCTCCTAAGATGTTGGTCGAGGCTCGTGGCTATTAATCCATTGGCCGACACGGCTATCGGAACAATGATCGCTGTGCCAACATCCCACATGTCAACAACCTCGCGTGCCAAGTTCTCGGCTTTCACAAGGTTCCCGTCATGCGGGACGGTAAAGTCAACAATCATTGCACGCCTCTCGATTTGGTCCACAACCACTATATCAGGCTTATTAGCGAAAATAGTCCTGTCAGTGATGATGGACCGATCCCAGTACAATGTGATATAGCCATTCTCGAGAACTGGGCACTCGGGCACATACCTGTAGTACGGCACCTCCGATGCCACAAGAGTGTTTTTCAGAGCAAGTTGCTAATGGATAATCCTAGCTACAAGGTTGTGCCTATGCAAGTACTCTTCGTTAGCTAGACGAGAACAACCAGAGATAATGTGGCGGATGGATTCACCCGTGCCATCCTTTACAATAAATCACCGGTAGTTATTCGTCATGATAACTTCGTCCATAATTGCACAGACAAAACCTTTGGTTTCCCCAAAGAGGTCACCGAAATGCAGCCAGGCTACGGACGCTGACTGATCTACATCGGACCCATGTAGGGCTCGGAAAAAGCGTCCGTGAAGCTCCTTACTCTGCCATACCGCCCTGCGGTCGTTAGTATCAAGCACTACAGGCTTTGCCAGTTCTCATTCGCCAAGGAAAGCAGGGTGAGTCCCTTGTTCACTGCTACTACATCTCGATGCAATTCCACGTCGGCATGTAGAAAATATTCCCTGAGATTGCATATCTCGCGGATATGGAGGTTTTTGGTATACAATCTCATGACCGACGAACGTGGGTGATGCATTCGATATGCAGTCAGCAGTGTACGGACCCGCCTATCCAGGGCGTCAAGTGCGGTTTGAGTCCATTTGAGTATGCCGAAAGAGTACATCAATACCGGCATGACCCAACCGCTGAAGGCGCGTATCTTGTTGCCGCCCGAAAGAAGGCTATTGAATACCTTCTTCAGGCGGCCAAAGAAGCGTTCCTTCAACGATTGCTTCATGTCAGTAGTGCTGATACCTAACGCTTCCGACATACCTAAATACTTATAGGTTTCGTTTGGAGAGAGGGATCTCAGGCTTATGGAATCCGCGAGTTGAATTTCTACGGATTCCACAATCTCCCCTCGCTTTACATGCATGAACGCACATTTGTCCACACCAAACTCCATCCTGATGGCGCTACTAAAAGTTTCAGTTACCTTCAGTAGCTCCATCTGCTGAAGATTGCTGGGGGCAAAGAGCTTCAGGTCATCCATGTAAAGGAGGTGAGATATAACCTGACCACCTCTCTTCAATCGATAGCCTAGTCCTGAATTCTCCAGCAGCATGCATAGAAGATTCAGGGCCAGGCAAAACCAAAGTGGGCTCAAACTATCGCCCTGGAATATACCTCGCTCGATCCTTACAGGTGCGAACCTGTAAGGATCAGGATGTCGAAATATCCAGAGCGATATTCCTCTTGATATCACACACATCCTGGATAGCGAAGGACTGTGCTCCACTGCCCCATACACGACATTAGGAAGGTGCGTAGAGTTGTATCTATTTTATACAATTCTAGCACCATCATGAGCCATGTATGAGGCACCGAGTCATAGGCCTTCTTATAATCTATCCAACATGTCGACAGACCCTTTCGGGAACGTCGAACCTGTTGGCTAATAGCCATATATAAAAGGAGTAGCACCTTAGTACCGCGGGACCCGTTCCTACATCCATTCTGAGAGGCCGTAATGATGGAGTTATCATCGACGTTTTTATTAATTTTAGCTCTCAAAATGGAAGAAGGAACCTTATAGACCGTCGGTAAACATGTAATAGGTCTATAATTTTTGGGTTCCGCGGTGCTACCAGACTTGTGGAGCAGGTGGGTTATTCCTGTTGTAAGGAACTTGGGTAGCGAACCAGACTCTAAGGCTGCCTGGTACTGAGATGCCAAACGAGCGTGCGACCTTTGTAGCCACTTTATCCAGAAGTTGTGCAGCCCGTCCGGCCCTGGAGATTTCCAGTTTAGCAACGGACGGACTGCACAGGACTGACTGACCTCTCGAGTCCATTCACCTTTGGTGTGACTGACAGGCACCGACCAGGTGTCGCAATGAAGGGCAAATTGTGAAATAGTTATAGATAATATGTAATGTGTCTCTTTATTGTACCTGTGTCTTAAAAATATTTAGATTTTATAAATAAAACTTGCGACATAAAAAGGGCGCTGCTGTTTATTTCTTTTCTTTTGTTCTAACATAATTATCGCTTATCCCATTAGGGTTAACGCAGACATACCTGTAAAATGCTCGAGAAATGTTTAATTGATGTTGAACCCACGACTATAATAGAGTTCAATTATAATCTTTTTTTATCTAAACCGCAGTCTGATAAAAAAAACCAGCCAAGTGCGTGTCAGACTCGCGCACGAAGGGTTCTGTACCATTATCGCATAAAACGCCAAAAACACGTTTGTTGTATGGGAGCTCTACTTATAAATTTTATTCTGTTTTTAGTATTTGTTGTTATGGCGGCAACAGAAATACATCATCTGTGAAAATGTCAACTGTCTAGCTACCTATCACGTTTCATGAGATACAGCCTGGTGACAAACAGCCAGACGGACAGTAGAGTCTTTGTAATAGGATCCCGTTTTTACCCTTTGGGTACGAAACCCTGAAAATAAAAAAATAGAAGAAAATGATGAGTTTCATTGGATTTATTTTTGTTTGCCCATAGCTCCCTTATCCTATGGATTTGGGATTTACCCTTTTGTTAAATACACTAACCGATTGGTATCGATCTGTTGATATCAGAGCCTCTTGAGTTTCTTCTCTTAGACAAATTGACATTGATATACGCTATCAAATTGGTAGGTAAAAAAATAGTTTGTTTTAATCAATTTCAGGTATTCTGTCTATACATTCTCGGTCACCGCTTTTACAAGCCTATTAACACACATTCAAGACTAAATACTAATAAGTATCTGCATACATATACATTTATATAGACCGAGTTAGAAGTATTGTCCGCTAACAAACAGTGCTAATATATCAAGTCAAGTGCGTCCTCCATTGTCCTGGTCTGGACTCGAGCCAGACTTTATTGAGAAGCCTTGGGCAACTGCCCTATCTGTATGTGTGGTGGCCAGCCTGTGTTTGGATTATATAAAGTTGATGCATTTCACGAGCTTGTGTCAGTCTCTGCAAATTAAATCTTTTGTCACAATATGCATAGAAATAGTGATCAAACGCGAGCCTATCGTTAAATAAAAAAAGTTGACGACTTGTTTGAGAGTAGAAGAAATCGAAATATCTTCGCGACAAAAGTCTTAGCTGGTTAAAAAGACGTTCAGATCGAGGATCTTTTACCTACCTTAATAATATAGGAGCATAAATTGCCTGACTAACGCCCATATTAACTCATTTTATAGCTAACGTTTACAATTTCACTGACCTCTTGTATGTCAAAGGTGGGTCCACCTATTGAGTGAGAAGTTATTTCTAATCAAATGTTTTGAGAGAAGTCTTTTTTTTTAATTAGTTTCCGTGTATAAAGCTTAGGTTGTTTTCTGGAATAAGATATTTAAGCCTGTACGTACACCAGACTCATGAAAAGACTAACTAGAATCAGCCTCATCGTCAAAACTGAAAAAAATATATTTTAACTGCCTGTATAATCCCAGAGCTGGACAAAGACTACTCTCCTTACTTATCACCGTTCCCGGTTCGTCCTTTTTTATTTTATTATAACGATAGGTTCGCGTTTGACCACTACCTTGCCTGATGGTAAGCGATGAAGTCGACGGTGAAGCACGCTTGCCTAGAAATAACCTATATACTCTTGACTTTAAGACCCCAAGGTTGTAGCTATCAGGAAACAAAGACTCCGGCAGGGAATTCCAATCCTTATCTGTGCGCACAATGAAATTATTCGCAAAACGCTTTGTACGTATGGTTGGGATGTCTACCAAGTACCGGTGGCGCATTGCTGTACGTCTTGTTATTCTATGATGGCAAGGGCTAGGTGAAATCAAATTCTGCAGTTCCATCGCACACTCCCCGAAATGTTACCGATAGAAAACCGACAGACTGGCAATTTGGCGTCGATGACCAAGGCTCTTGAGCTTTGAGGCGAGCAGTGCATCGTTGCCGATAAGTCTCTTGGCCCGTTTGTCAATTGACTCGATTGCATCAAATGGTATTTGGCAGATCGATCCAGAGGTGAGTGCAAAATACTCCATGAATGTCCGAACTTGCGCTTTATACAAGTTGAGCAGCTGTTTAGGTGTAAAGTACCGTCTCAAATTTGCAAGGATCCCCAATCTTTTTGCAGCCAACTGAGCCTTTGCCTCAATAAATTAAACAAAATTGAGGGTCGATGTTAACGTACCACCGAGAAGGTCGAGATGGTCCGTTGTCGGCACGGTTAAAAGTTCCGCGCCAATACTTGCAATTCCTTCAGGAAAACAAAACTGATAAGCTTAAACTATGAAACTACTGAACAACATTTTTACCGTAGGTACCTAATCATTAATCAGAACAATATTTCGAACTAGAATGGGAAGGGTTTACAAGAGTTTGAAACTAAAACAGCTCTCCTGAACTAAATCCCTCGGAACAAAGCGGTGGCGCGGTGATTCAGGTAGTCGAGGAGCGGACCCCAAACTTTTATCCCATGATCCGACCAGTTGAGTACAGGAATTATGTAGGTGCTTCACCAATCAGAGTTAGTTCTTTGGGATAGATAAGTCTATTGGTATCAATGTGTGTAAGTACTCGTAAATTGTTGCTTACGAAACTCGAATACGAACTAAGAGAGGTGGTGGAATGGTCATTGTACTTTCAAAACAAGTCACATCTTAACAAAAAAAGGGAAATTATGATGAAAATACGAAAGTAAAATATAGGTCACAAAATATAGGTACCCTGTTCAAAGGCAAGTTTGATGATGCTATGTTTGCATTTAACTATAAAGAAATCCTTTAATAACGTGATAAAACTTGCATAATATTACTCTTAAAACTTAATATTACTCACGCTGCTCTGTAATCCACTTTACAACTATATATATAACACGGCGGTAAACTGCAAGTTAACGCAAACTTCAGTAATCTCTGTAGTCAGATTATTATGCCTTCATTAATATAATCGTTGTTAGCATCGGCTAAGTAACAGCTGCATGGATCGATCTTCGAAGTTAAGCAACACTTGCCCAGGTTGGTCCGTGGATGGTTGACCATGTGGATGCGGAGTTTAGTCGCAAACAATACTTCAGCTCTTATTCTGCTCTCTCTGCAACAACATGCAGCCAAAGTAACCTATGTGATGCCGCCGACGATGCCGTTGAAGAGACGAAGTATTGAACTGCGAAAACATACTAAATCTATGATTGAACCAAACAAGCAAAAAGTTTAATGAAAACTGTAACCAGACTAAGGTTCTTTTTTTAGGCTTTGTTATCCGGGCCATAATATCGAATTGATTGACATCTTATTCATCACAATTGAATGAATAGTTTAGGCGCTACGGAGGAACATATATGTTTTTTTTTTTTTTTTTTTTTATTTATCTATAGGCTCGCGTTTGACCACTATCTCGCCTGATGGTAAGTGATGATGTGGTCGACGGTGAAGCACGCTTGCCTAGAAGTAACCTATTCACTCTTGACTTAAAGACCCCAAGGTTGTAGCTATCAGGAAACAAAGACTCCGGCAGGGAATTCCACTCCTTAGCTGTGCGTACAATGAAAGTATTCGCAAAACGCTTTGTACGTATGGGTGGGATGTCCACCATGTACCGGTGGCGCATTGCCGTACGTCTTGTTGTCCGGTGATGGAAAGGGCTAGGTGGAATCAAATTGTGCAGTTCCATCGCACACTCCCCGAAATGTAACCGATAAAAAACCGACAGACTGGCCACCCGGCGTCGATGTTCAAGGCTCTGGAGCTTTGAGGCGACCAGTGCATCGTTACCGATAAGCCTCTTGGCCCGTTTGTCAATCGACTCAAGTGCATCAAGCTGATATTTGGCAGATCCGTCCCAGAGGTGAGAGCAGTACTCCATGCATGACCGAACTTGCGCTTTATACAATTTGAGCAGCTGTTCAGGCGTGAAGTACCGTCTCACCTTTGCAAGGATCCCCAACTTTTTTGCAGCCAACTGAGCCTTTGCCTCAATGAAAGGACCAAAATTGAGGGTTGATGTTAACGTAACACCAAGAAGGTCGAGATGGTCCGTTATCGGCACGGTTACACCACGGAAAGATGGAGCCGGGTGGAATAAGCTCTTTTTTGCGGAAAAAGACACGCCTGGGTCTTAGCAGCATTGAATACAATGTAAATACAAACATACATAAAACTGCTAAAATTATAAACCTTTCTTTTGGTTTCGCCGTGGACGGGTAAAAAAACAAACCTATCCTGCCAGCTACACGAAGAAGAAATCTTCCTAAAGGCATATTAAAAGAACTCATTGTATTTTTCTCTTGTCTCTATTTACTTACGTATTCTGCCCGCCGTATTTACAATTATCGTAGCAAATGAGCTATATATCAGTGCGAGGAGTCACTAGTAGTCATTACTCGCTCACAGCCCAGTAAGTCTTTAGTGGCTGTACTAAAATATACTAAAAGATTCCACTAAATAAAACTTTAATGGCTCTCTGATTAGATTCATTCGACTGTTGGAGGTCTATTTAAGGAACTCGATAGAAACTTTCATGATTATAATTTATAGGTAGGTACGTAGGTACTGTCTTGGTATGTTTTCTTGAGTAAGTGGATACTTGGGGACTTGATATTAATTTCTGAATGAAGAATTTGTCTCTAAGCTTGCAAACCTCAACTTTTAGTATTAAAGCAGGGTTTGACACGTTCTTAGCTCCAAATATAATTGCCAGCACTTTAGTTGGCAAGAATCGTTAGATGCGCACAAGTTGTTTTTAGGTGATTTGGTTGCTAAGCGGGACGCGGGGAACGTTTAGCACTATTCCGAGCGCGCGATTGGTTGGTCAGTTGACACAATGATCGACTGACCAATCGCATCGCGTTCACATTCCGTTCGATCTCTTTGGTGGTTGGTCAGTTCGCGCACTATTCACGAACTTACCCGCACTACGCCAGAAGACTTGGCATGATACTTGGCAAGGGCCAAGTCTCATCATCATCATCATTTCAGCCGAAAGACGTCCACTGCTGGCCATAGGCCTCCCCCAGGCATCGCCACATTGACCGATCCCGTGCGTCTCGCATCCAGCGGATCCCCGCAACCTTAACCAGGTCATCGGTCCACCTAGTGGGAGGCCTTCCAACGTATCGTCTTCCAGTTCGCGGTCGCCATTCCAGAACTTTTCGGCCCCATCGGCCATCCGTTCTGCGAGCAATGTGCCCTGCCCACTGCCACTTAAGTTTGGCAATTCTTCGGGCTATGTCGGTAACTTTGGTTCTCCTGCGGATATCATCATTTCTGACGTGATCACGCAAGGAAATTCCGAGCATAGCCCTCTCCATTGCCCTTTGGGTGACTTTAAGCTTTCTGATAAGGCCCATTGTGAGCGACCACGTCTCGGTCCCATAGGTGATCACTGGCAACACACACTGGTCATAGACTTTTGTCTTGAGACACTGCGGTAAATTGGACGAGAAGATACCACGCAACTGCCCAAACGCCGCCCAGCCGAGTCGGATTCGACGGTTGACCTCTTTCTCGAAGTTGGACCTACCCAACTGGACCGTTTGTCCCAAGTAAACATAATCGTCTACAACTTCGAGTGTAGAGTCTCCGATCTTGATAGGAGTGGGTGTTACATGGGCGTTCACCATGACCTTGGTTTTGTCCATGTTCATTTTAAGACCCACTCTTTCGGAAGCTCTACTAAGGTCATCGAGCATTTTACTGAGGCTCTCCATGGTCTCAGCCATGACCACTATGTCGTCGGCAAACCGAAGGTGAGTGATGTACTCGCCATTAACGTTGATGCCAAGCCCCTTCCAGTCCAGAACCTTGAAGACATCCTCCAGCGCAGCAGTGTACAGTTTCGGAGAAATGACGTCTCCCTGTCTTACGCCGCGCTGGAGAAGGATTGGTTTCGAGGTCTGATCCTGAAGACGGACTGACATGGTGACGTTTTTGTACAGACACTTCAACACCTCAATGTACCGGTAGTCGATCTGGCACCGTTGGAGAGACTGCAGTACAGCCCAAGTCTCGATCGAATGAAGGCTTTCTCGTAGTCCACAAACGCTAAACAGAGAGGCAGGTCTTCGGTCTTCTGTATAACCTGCCGCAGCGTATGTATGTGGTCTACGGTGCTAAAGCCTTTTCGGAATCCGGCTTGTTCGGGAGTCTGGAAATCGTCAAACCTGCGCGCGAGACGATTCGTGATGACTCTTGAAAACAACTTGTAAACATGGCTAAGAAGCGAGATGGGCCTATAGTTCTTCAGCCGGGCATTGTCGCCCTTCTTGAAGAAGAGTACCACCACACCCCTTGCACCATGCCTGTGGCGTTTTGCCCTCGAGTATGACGGAATCAAAAAGCTTCTGAAGGGCCTTCAGGACCGGTTTTCCACCCGCCTTCAGGGCCAAGGCTCATTATATAACAATGAATATGAGGATCAATGTGTGGATCCCTGCATCTAATTTTCTCCGTCTCTTCTCTAATGTTTGAAACATTATGTAAGTATATATAACATATAATAATCTAAAATATTTGATACTAGTTTCCCCGAGTAATATGGGTAGAGCTTTTCTTTTCTGTTAATAACGACATACTACAATTACAATCTGTTTGACAAGCTTATCTGCTGGTGATTAAGTTGCACTGCTCTAGTTTATAACGTAGCCATTCAGTTGCAGTAGGTGACATCTTCGAGCTCATATAATTAATTTATTGTATAGGATGCAGCTGATACCTAAATTATCATAACGTACGTATTAATATCCCATGTAACCAACGTTTGAGATATTAATTCCCATTTGCGGGATATATAATAAATAGATATCATCCTCGCTTTGCGTATATTATGGGTTTGTGCGTTAGGGACAATAGGCAGACCGTGCCAAAGGAATTCTGACATTCAATACGGTTCAATATCAATGCGCAATGTGTTGTGTATGTGAGGTCATTCGTATGCAATGCGAAGTTTGACTCCACGCAAGTTTGTGCGTTAAACAGTCTCCCACAGACAGGCCCAATGCGACACCAAAATAATTGACGTCACGTAGGTGTCGCACTATGACGTTGTAACTATATTTAAGAAGAGCCTTTAAGTATAAATTATTTGGTGAAGGGTTGATGAATTTATTATTTAGACCTACATGAATTGGCTTCCCTTGAACGGCTTTGAACTCCTGATAGTAACTGAATGAATATGCTTTTAGGGAAGAGAGTGACAAAATTATATTGTTATTTTTATTTTATGATAGTTATTAGAAATCGGGCGACTATTTGGAGTGGCACTTAAGGCGTATATATTCCCAAATGTTAACGCTGTACTGGCCGTGCGCAGTGCAGCTTAAGAATAAATTCTAATCATATTTTTTTTCCACGTAAAAATATTTTTGAACATCCAAATCGTTTTTGAGGTATAGGCAAAAGTAGCGAAAAAATATGGTACTCTTAATTTTTTTTTACACCGTGTCTCACAAATAATGTAGTATTTTTTTTTCAAACCTTTTATCCTAGTCGTTACTAAGGCGTATGCTTTAGAAAGTAACCGTTTTACGGCAGTAAAGCGAAGTAAGTAAGTAACTGCAACTCCTGAAAGCCAGAATCAACAATGGCAACCACCAGAAAAGCGCCGCGGCATTGAAGCTCGACGAAGCCCCGGAGAATGAATTTAACAGTCTTGGATCCCGCAACGAAATTAATCAGAAAAGAATAACGAAGGAGTACGAAAAAAACAAAACAAATGTCTACATCCCTCTATACCAAGCAAGAGACAAAACAAACAAGGCCAATAGGCACAAAGGGTCGTTCACAACTGTGATAAGCCCAGTTGCCTAGCACAACAAATAAAAATTTGTATTAATATTAATTAGTCCTAACATTGTGAGCTGTTATATTTGATTCCAATAATAGGTATGGCGAAAACGCTTCAACGCTCGGCATTTTTTTCTAGTTTCCACAAGTTCCGTATAGTTAACAACTTCTGATGCAGCCTGTACATTATTCAACATAATATTGCGTTCATTCGTTGTTTACAAAATCTATCTGCCTAGCCTTTTCCTAAGTACAGTACAACTAGTTTCAGCTGTCACCAGTATTTAACATAGAGCGGCTGTCAACCCAGTAACGGAACTAAACGTTGCCTCTTGGCAATTGGTGGCTTGGCAATACTTGCGTCAGATTTCAGACTTTCCACACCCTGCCGTAGCTGTGTGTGCCCCATCATCATTTAAACCAAATGTTGTCCACTTTTATATTTTATAAGCCTCGCACAAGCGTCGCCACATTGATTGGTCCTATGCTGTTAATTTATATAATTTTGATTACTTATAATTTAAAATTTAATCAATTGAAAATTTGTTTTTATTCAATTTCTCGTCCAATTTCGCAAATTTGGCGATTTATTAAAATTCCAAGATGGCGCCGACCAAAATTTCTGAAACTTTCGACATGGGTGTCGTTTTCATGGTTTTCATGACGAATGTTTCAAATATTTCGGCCGGCGCCATCTTGGAATTTTATTTTGACCACAAATTCACAATAATTGACCCTGAAAACCCTGAAAATGACACCCATGACGAAAGTTTCAGAAAGTTCGGTCGGCGTCATCTTATATTTTCATTTTACCACATATTCACAATTACCCACCCCGAAAACTATGAAAATGACACCCATGACGAATGCTTCAAGAATTTCGGGCGGAGCCATCTTGAAATTTTATTTTGACCACAAATTCGCATTAAGCGACCACAAGAGCCTAAAAATGACACCCATGACGAAAGTTTCAAAAATTTCGGTCGGCGTCATCTTATATTTTCATTTTGACCACATATTCACAATTAGCGACCCTGAAAATGACACCCATGACGAAAGTTTCAGAAATTTCGGTCGGTGTCATCTTATATTTTCATTTTGACCACAAATTCACAATTACCCACCCCGAAAACTATGAAAATGACACCCATGACGAAAGTTTCAAAAATTTCGGCGTCATATTGGAATTACACTTTGTTCATAAATTCACATTTAGCGACCACAAAAACCCTGAAAATGACACCCATGCAAAGGTTTCAGAAATTTCGGTCGGCGTCATCTTATATTTTCATTTTGACCACATATTCACACTAACCTACCCCGTAAACTATGAAAATGACACCCATGACAAATGTTTCAAGAATTTCGGGCGGTGCCAACTTGGAATTTTATTTTAGCGACAAGTTCGCATTTAGCGACCCCAAAAACACTGAAAATGACACCCATGACGAAAGTTTCAAAAATTTCGGTCGGTGCCATCTAGGAGTTTTATTTTGGCCTAAAATTCGCATTTAGCGACCCCAAAAACCCTGAAAATGACACCCATGATGAACGTGTCAAAAATTCCGGTCGGCGCCATCTTGGTATTTTATTTTGACCACAAATTCGCTTATGTTTTCAAAAATATAAGTAGTTATATAGTCAAATAAATAAAATACGATTTATGGCATTTTTTTAAACTAATAAGTACACACCATAAGTTATTATTTATTAACTACTCATTGTAACTCTCGTATTTTATTAAATTTAAAAGCAATAGTAAAATAAACTTTCTCTACACACCTTTACTGTGGCATTTTTGTCAGCTTTACGCACACGCGAGCGCGACGCTTGTTTCGCGGTAACAGTGGCGCGTTAAATACCTACTTCGCCGGAACAAACAAAAAAAATAAGAGAAAGGGATTGATGTTGAGGTCAACAATATCTAAGTTTCTATAAAAGTCAATGTGACCTCTGTACAACCATTTATTAGATCCCTGAAGCTCTACAACAAACTACACGGAATAATTTGCAAACTAATCAAATTAGAGCTAGAATTTGTATTAATATGCAAAACGAATACTAAGGGCAATATACCTTCATTATTATTGGTATTAATTGGGATTTATTTGAATTTACGATGTGCACAGTCGTAAGTTGCCAGTATAACCTGATTCGAACGAAATTATTGCAATGGGTTCCGTAAGTGTCTTTGAATGTGTGTAGTTGAGTCGAAATGGTGCTAAAAACAGATTTGTTGAATGTTCGATTTAATGTGTTCAATGGGACGTTAATGGTGAATTCGACGCCATTTTGGGAAACGAATCTCCTGTACGGACACTTGAAACGAGGGTTATTGACCTTAACACGTGGTTGCAGAATATATGTCCGTCATCTGTTTTTATTACGTTACGCTTGGATGAGTCGAAATGTGAAGAGATGTCGCTGATATAAAATTTCCTGGGAGCTGTTGTTATGTCCTGTAAAGTTGACTTTAAATCTCATAAGAGTCAAAAGCGGATTGACTGGTTTTAGAGTAGACTGAGTCGACCATTGCAGAGGTATGCTTAGACATCTGGGGCATTTCAAAATGATGTAGGAAATAGGTGAACTTTCCTATACCTGAATAAAACTATTTTTCTCTAGGAAGTGCTTTAGTGGGTAAATCATCCTGGCCATCATACATACGCATATAAGTACGAGTATCATCATCATCAGCCTGTGAGAGAGGGAACGGGCCTTGATCCACCACGCGGGCCCAGTGCGAGTTGGTGGATGTCACACGTCTTCGAATTTTTGTTTTTCTCACGATGTTTTCGTTCTCCGTTTTTAGAGCAGTGGTGTTGAAATAATTTACACTTAGTAAAGCGCCTGCCTGGGTTCGAACCTATGACATGTAAGTCTACCCGACTTACGTGTCATAGGTATGTAGACATAATTATAACAAACTTAACATTTAAACATCGAAATAAAAAAGTTTCTACCTCTATCTAAGTAGTTATTTTTCTTTAAAACATCGATTTCAGTTGCAATCATTACCAAAATACTGAATAAGAACTACATTTCATATTCGAATAAAAGGAAAAGCTTCGGCATTTTCAGTTGATACTTTACATATATTTTATGTAAATTATATTTTATGAATTTCGTACAAAAACGAATGAGGCAGACTACAGAATATTTCAAGAGATGGAGATGATCAATCAAAATATTTCCAAAGGACGGAATTATGTAGGTATAGGTGTTCCAGTGTAAACTGCTCAGTTCGTTGTTTGCTGATAAACAGCGTTTATATTAAAAATATTTTCGCGTCTAAAATTCTGGGAAGTTATTATAACTTTAGCACATGTGTGAGTACTATGTACCAACTGTAAATTTTCCATTTTCTGTACCTATGTGTCGTTCGTTGACTTGTGTGTCCCCTGGCAGTTGAGAGTGTGTCATGCTCTCTCAAAGGTCTCTCTGATGGTGGCAAATGTATTGAATCATTCGGTTCCCTTCATGGTGGTTAAGCTGAGTAGTGCTAATTCATGCGTCATGTTGTTGTCAAAGGGTAAAAACGGGCCCCATTTCCGCGGTCCGTCTGTCACCAAGCTGTATCTCGTGAACCGTGATAACTAGGCAGATGTATTTCTGTCGCCGCTATAGCAAGAAATACTAAAAACATAATAAAATAAATATTTAAGTGGGGATCTCATACAACACACGTGATTTTCTTGCCGTTTTTACGATAATGGTATGGAAACCTTCGTGCACGAGTCCGACTCGCACTTGGCCGGTTTTTTTTATACATTTTGAATCACGGACAGTACGTAGAACAAAGTATATTCCATGAAGTAACTAAACATGTACATAGTTCGATGAAAATCAAACTATAAGTAAGCATTTAGCTACCTACTAGTAATATCTCGAAGTGAAATATGGCTGACAATGTTCCAAAAAAAAACCATTAATAAATGGAAAAGCCGGTCATTGACTCCCTGCTATCTTCCAACGGAAAATCCGAAAGGCCCACTATTACACCGAAGGCACACCTTACTTTTTTCTGGCAGCTTATATTACAAAAAAAAAAAAAAAAACAATTGACAGTCCTTTTAACAAAACCGACCAAGTGTAAAGAGGAATGACTAATTTATATCCAAATAATTTAATTGTTATTCCACTCAGATCTGTAATTCTACAGACCTACCATCGACATTTACGTGTAAAAAGGCCTGCGGATAGCCCTCGTGAGGGTTTACCGGGCATCAGACCCTAATGAAAATGAAGAGGCGTGAATAATGGTTGCTTTACACGGGGAGAGTTTCTAGCTTTGAATAGGCGAGTATCGGGATAAGTTCCCTCGTGTTAATATTAACAAGTTACTCGCATGTAAAGATCCGAAATACGCCACCAATGTTCTAAAGGAACCGCGTTCTTGAAAACAAAAATCATTGAGGTCGAGCAGAGAGACAATTCTATTAATTATTAAGAACGTTCACATCATTAGTCAAAAAAAACTCTAATTATTCTAAAATATTCACGAGCTTTTGATATTGAATTTTATTAGTAAACAGTACGATGGGATTTAAATCATCTCAGTGTACCTACAAAAAACCCCAAAAAAAATATATTTAAAAGTTAATTCAAACCACTCCGACTGCACATTTTTCTATTTGCCAATTTTAATGTAGCCAGTGACAATCGCGAGGTTAAGATGAATCGATTGACGTAAGAATCATCAGAATGGGCCAATACGTTTGGTCTCTAGAACGCCACATAGGAATAAATATACATACATACATAGACTGATAAACACACCCTCCTTCGGCAGTCGGTTATCCGACTTTTTTTGGCGATTTTTTTGACATTGATTGCCGTTCAGATGAGATTGCGACTGTAATTTGAACGTTTTTACCAGACTACCCAAGGTAAGTCAAATCAGAGTTCAGTCAGAAATTCGCTCGGTAATAATATTCTAATTTAGTTACTCCTTCAAGTCTAAACACAGTCATAAGTGCGATAATCGTCTGCAGTGTCTTCCCGACAATCGAGAATCTAACTCTGTCTAATCGATCCTTTAAACGAGTGACCCCGTTCGGTCAGCCAAGTGTGGCCCAGATGTAGGCCACGGTCAGCAAGCTCGCCCCTCGGATTTACATATTTTCTACTTTAATTTGTAGGTAAATCACAGAGCTCTGTGTACAGAGGGTTCATATTACCTGAAACTAATGATCCCTCTTTACTTATGTATGCTGTGGTTAATGGATATTGTTATACTGGAGTTTTAGTTTAAGAATGTGTGTATTTTTTAGGCTGTGGATAAAACAGAGTCTGGTTTGAGACAGTGCTATATTGTAGAGGTAAAGGAGAATATTCTTGAGATGAAAACGATGAAGAATGAAAATTCCTGGGAGGCACTGCGCGGGTAGCTCTTAAGTTGAAAAAGAAAAAGGCAATAACTAGGGGTACCTAATACGGATAAAGTTTTTTCAAAACTGGTCATGTTTACTTTGTGAGTATAAAATATAACAGCATATTGTTTTGTATGTAGGTTCGTATTTCCCATATATATTTGTTTAATGTCAAAATAAAGATCAAAATGTAGTAACATTCCAATTAATTACGGAACAAAAAAGAAAACATGTTTTCCTTAATTAGGACCGAGTTTTTCGCAAATATTTTAGGGTGATCGAAATCGATGACCTTCTTTACATCGTAACAAAATACTTTGCTTACTTTTATTTTGTTTCGGAACCTTGAAGTGCTTATTTACCGATCATTAAGACGACAACTAACGCCAACGATCTTGAGGGAACAAAACGCGCACTCGTTTCTCACCCGCGCGACCCAAAATTTAGTAGTTTTTTGTACTTTCCTTATTATTCTTTGACTTTTAAAAAAAAGCTTCAGATCAAAATGTAGATAATTAAATTGTCTTTGATATGGTGTCGATTTCATTAAAATACGCCTAGCGGTTTTGGTGTGATTGTCGTGTTTTTGTCCGTTTTAGACATAACTTTACAAATTAATTACTTTGCTCAGATGAAATTATTAAAAAAATGGTCTACTATAAAATATATTTTTTCCAATAAATTACGACTAGCCGTTTAGACGTGATTCTCATTTTAAAATCAGCTACTCAAGGGAATCGGCGCCTTAAATGTTCTGTAAATTTGGTACGTGACTGAAACCTTCCGATGGTGAGGTTTGGGACGGTTACGAGACCCAAGATGTGAACCTGGCTTATTAGCTCGCCTGTTTCGTATTTAGTTAGGTATACACACTTGAGCCAGGGTATTTATTCTGTACGTTACAACGTTATAACATACCAGGACACCATATAATCCAAATATATATAAAATATATATATCCAAAGCCGAAAGAATCTGATTTCCATTCATTCTCTTGTCTATGTTTGCCTTCAAGAAAAGTGTATGATCAATTACTCGTATAGAGCTTTTGAACAAATAAAAACGCTTTTTAGGGTGCCGTAGCCAAATGGCAAAAAACGGAACCCTTATAGATTCGTCATGTCTGTCTGTCTGTCTGTCTGTCCGTCCGTATGACACAGCCACTTTTTTTTCCGAAACTATAAGAACTATGCTGTTGAAACTTGGTAAGTAGATGTATTCTGTGAACCGCATTAAGATTTTCACACAAAAAAAAAAAAAAAAAATTGGAGGTATACTATATACTGTAGATACTTGAAACTGAAACTAAAAATATTTTTATTCATCAAACCCATACGTGTGGGTATCTATGGATAGGTCTTCAAAAATGATATTGAGGTTTCCAATATTTTTTTTTCTAAACTGAATAGTTTGCGCGACAGACACTTCCAAAGTGGTAAAATGTGTGTATACCCCCCTGTAACTTCTAAAATAAGAGAATGATAAAACTAATAAAAATATATGATGTACATTACCATGTAAACTACCACCGAAAATTAGTTTGAACGAGATCTAGTCAGTACTTTTTTTTTAATACGTCATAAATCGTAAACCGCAATTTACCAAGTACGGAACCCTTCGTGCGCGAGTCCGACTCGCACTTGGCTGGTTTTTTATATAAGATGCCAGTACCGCACAATTACTCAGCAATTAATGTTTACTTGTGTATGACCGCTTTAGAAATCGTAAGCACCTAAGGTTAGCTTTAAATCCAATCTATTTACAATGATAACAACGCATATAAAGTTCGAATGCAGTAGATTGCGTGTTAGTTGCTAAAAAACCTACAAAATGAAACTAAACAGTGTAAATATATATATATAATAATATATTATTATTATATATGAATAGCTGTTATTTAGCACCTTCCGAACATAAAAGGTTGTTTATTTGTTTACTTCGTTCAATGGTGGTGCTAGCCAATCGATTTTAGTATGCATGCCGGAAAATATGACGGCGTGTGGAACCGGCTTGCATGAATAGTGAGCGCTATATTTTTATGTGTGCCCCTAAATAGAAAAGCACTGACAAATTTTTCATGTTCCCCTGGTACAGCAAATAAAATGTTCACCGAGCAATTTATGTTTTGCGTTGATTTTTCTTACACTGTTTCATACGCTGTTGATTTATTTACCTGCATCCGTTAACAGAGTGATTTTGACTCGTCATACTGAACGGTTTTCTTATGAAAAGTGTATTGGATTCGTGTAAATAAAATCAACTCTCTGTAGGTACAAATATTTATAAACGGTCAACATGTTTGCACAAAAAATTCAATAAAATTAATGGGGTAAATTGATCAGTATCCAACTATCAGTCAAAGATTTTTTTTTAAAGCCAATAAAAATACAACATTTCTTAAATCTTAACTGACGTCCAGGCAGAAATTTAAATTTTCTGATTTAGTTAGGGACCTTTACGCATGTCATGATAATATTATAGAAGCACTGCAGTTGTGCATCCTACGACCACAGGAGAAGTCACTCTACTATTAGTTTACTGATCCACTGCCAAGTAACCTTAGTTTGCCGATCACCATAATTTCAGTCAAATTACAACCACTGCTGGACATAAACCTCCTCCAAACGTCGCCACATCGACGGGTCCTATGCTTATCACATCCAGTTGATACACGTGGCCCTCATCACGTCATCAGTCCTCTAGAGTATAGTAAAACGCCGCCTGGCGTTTTAACTTATATTGACAAATGACAATCAGGCTTACATTACTATAACCTGCCAGTAGTGGCCGGTACTAAGTACAACAGAGGTTTCATATAAATACTCCAGTGAGTAGCCTTGTAGCCCGGACTGTCAGCACGTTAGATAGTTAATCATTACACCAGCCTCAATCAAGCTTATCTGCGGTGTCTCGCCGCAGGCCATTGAGCAACTTTTATCTTGCTCTGCATGCCTTGTTGCGTGCTCTCGTGAGGAGCTTATGGCTGCATCAGTGGATGGCAATGCCGTGGTCAAATACTGAACCATGCAAAGTATTTAACTAAAGCCGAGCTATACCGATTGTTTTTAAACGTCTTCCAAAAAAGGAGGAGGTTTCTCAATTCGACCGTATTTTTTTTTTTTTATGTGTGTTCGCGAATAATTTCGTCGTTTATGAACCAATTTTGATTTATGTTGGATAGGAGATATCCCAAGGGTGGTACCATGATTAGGAAACCAGGATTCATGATGGAATCCTAGAGAAATCGAGGGAACTCCTCAAAAATTTAGCGATTTTGGTATTTTCATCATTAATGCAATCATTTGCTCTGAGAAAGTATCATTTGGTGAAGTGGAACAGATGAAGAAGACCACAATGGCCAATGGAACTCCGAAATAAAACAATGTATCCTAGTCGTGTTTGGGCTTATTGGAATCGACATGAGATGTACTTTGGCTATCAATGATTTTCTTGTTAATTGGAGGTACCTACCAAAGCTAAAAAGAGGAAAACAAAAACAGATTTTAACAAAAAATCAAACCGACTTCCAAAACAAAACCCTACAAAGCGAAAAATAACTTTATTTTCCGAAGTCGGTGTCGAATAACGGAAAACAATGGGTACAAAAGACCAGACCAGGGGTCGTAGCTCCCACCAACGGCTTCCTCGTTTTTTTTTTTGACATATATTTCTATTTGCAATCGGTCGTTGGACCATAAGCAAATTCGTTACATGAAAAATGGCGTTATGGTGGAGCAGCCGGTGCTGCGCCTCGCACTTATAGAAGGTGGTTCCTGTTCAGCCTTTTTACCACCGCTGTCTGGTTTAACAGTTCAGTAACTAGTGGATTTGGATGCGAGGGTAGGCGTGCCTTGTGTTGTCTTTTGTATCGCTCGATTTCAGAGTTTACTGATGGCATTTGTAGATAGTCGTGGATTTCGTCATTCCTAGCAAAACAAGGTGCATTTGCTTTTGATCTTAGGATACCATTTTGCACTCTTGATTGCACGTGAGATGTTCGAAAGATTGCGTTGAACAAACTACCTAGGAAAGAAACGCATTTCCTGGGAAGATTTTTAAGTATGAATATATAAGTATAAATCCCGGGGCTTTTCTCGAGTTCAGCAATCTAATTTCCTTCGCTATTTCTTTAGGTGTTGTGAGTATAATAGGCATACACATTTGTAAGTCTTGTTCCAATATTGCGTCAATTGCATGCTCATCAGCAACACTCTCTTGGGTTTGAATACAGAGGACAGATGCGTTGCAAACACCTCGGCCTTTTCCAAGTCAGTTCTTGCCCAGGAACCCTCTGGTCTGATTGGAGGATAAGATTGTTGAGGATTATCTAAGTTTTTAGTGGCCTTCCAGATCGAGTTCCCGCCAACCCCCGTAGGTGACATCATCTGTAGGTTAGCTGTCAACGTTGTGTTAGTAGACTCTTTGACTTTCGCCTTTAGCTCCTTTGCTGCCTTGTTGTAATTGAGTTAATCAAGAGAATGAAGGGATTGGTGCCATATTTTTCTAAGTCTGCGCTTTTCTAAGATTTTTTGCTTTATGTCTGGTGGATGAGAGTGGTTGGTGTGACTTTTGAGCCGGGAGGGTGTGTTGATCTAGGCAGCCACTTGAATGACGTTAGTGAGATATCTGCAGGCGTTATCTACCTCATTTTGGTTTTTCAGTGGAACAGTTGCCGTAAAGTTCTCATTGAGGTAGGTCTTGAAGCCGTCCCAGTCAGTATGGTTTTTCGTCAGAGACTCAGTAATATCCCGAGTAAGATCACTAGTGCTAATTGTGAGGATCACCGGTGTGTGATCTGATGATCCGTCTAGACATGACTCGACAGTAGTGCTTAAGCTATCTATACCCTTATTGATGAAAAAATCCAAGAGATCCGGTAGTTTCTTTGGGTCGCTAGGCCAGTAGGTAGCCTCACCTGCAGATATAGGTTTTAAGTGGTTTTCATTGACACAACGTTTTAAATCGCGCCCGCGAGTGCTGGTACAGCGGGATCCTCAAAATGTATGTTTGGCATTCCAGTCACCAACTGCAATAAACCTATTGCCAAGAGTATTGAAGATGGTTTTAAACATGTCTGAAGTTATTTTGTGTCTTGGTGGGCAGTAAATTGAGGATAGAATAATTGGGCCTGCTCGGTCCTCCAATCTAACAGAAGTAGCTTGTATAAGCGCCGTAGAATATGATTCTATCAGTGAATGTCTCAGGTTCGCTCTAATGGCCAGCGCTGAGCCAGCATGCGCACCACCATCAGGACGGGGACAGTGGTAAATGTTATTTCCTTTGATACGGAACGAGCTTCTGGACGTCCCGTGCGACTCTGAAATTAATACGGCGTCTAGTTTGTTGGCTTTCATTAAAGTCTCCAACCCTTGGATATTGGGAGCCAATCCATTGATGTTCCAGATTGCGATTCGTAGAGGAGGCATTTATGGTGTTATTTTAGTGATGACTTTAGTCAGTAAGCCCATTAGGGTACTGATTTGTTGTAGGAAAAGGTCGATTTTTTCATTTTGTTTAATTAAGAGTTGTTCCATGGCTGTTACATTTTGTTGAGGGTTTTCTACGTGGCTATATGTAATGGCGTTGTGTCGTGGTGGTACCTTGGGGTGACCAGCAACAACATCCGAGTATTTTCGGTCCGATCTGCGAAAGGAGTTTGGCTGGGGTAGGGCGGAGCTTTCTGAGGTTGTATTGGAGCAGATTGCTTCAGTAGGAAAGTTTCGAATGCCGGTTGCAATATTTCTTGGTTTCATTTTCTTGACATTATTTCTTTGTAAACTTTACAACCTTTGTAATTGGCAGGATGGTAGCAGGAGCAAAGAGCGCATTTTGCGGGTGTGTTCCTATCTATTTTTGGGCATTCAGAAGTTTTGTGGCCCTCCCCACATTTGACACATCTGTATGGCCTCATGCAGTGTTTTTGCAGTGGCCATATTGTTGGCATCTTTGACATTGTACAATTGTCTTAGTTTTGCGTGGATCTTCAAATTTGATGCCTTGGTGATGGATATATTCGATAATTTTAAGTTGTTTGTTATTTGGGCTAGGTTCAAAATTAACAAAAAACGTGGAAGTAGGTGTTTTGTTTGGTCCATAGCGGTGGTTGATGATTTCTCCTTTGACTTTGTTGCCAGATTTTTCCAACTCCTCTTTGATGGCATCATGTGAAGTAGTATGATGGAGGTCTTTAATAACTTTAATAACTGTTCGGTAGCATTTCGTGTCTTTACGGGAGAAGGTGTGTCCAATTTATCCCTTCTGTCGTATTAGATCAATGACTTGCTTTTAGTCATCGGTAGTATTTATCATTATCCATAGGAGATTTTTATTAATTATTTTGGACCGAAACTCTTCGGAGCGAATTACTGACTCAATGAGTTTGGTAAGCTCGTTCAGATCCTCAATCCCATACAGAACAATAGGAGGAGGCTTGTATGGGTGTTTAGGCTCAGTGTGAGTGTCCTCTGTTTGGTCAACAGGAAGGTTTGAGAATCGGTTTTCTGACTCAATTGGCGGAGACGAGCTGTCGCATATTTTTCTTTTCTTTGAAGTAGGAACTCGTTGCCATGGTGGAAGTTGAGTAGCATCTGTACATGCCTGTGCGGCTGGCTTAAATTATGTGGCTTGATCTGTGTCTTTCTCGCAGCCGAGTACGATGGGATTGTTGGCAGAACCTGACTGCTTGGATGAAGTTTCGCTTAGTGAACTAGAGCGTTGCCTATTGAAAAGGCTTGGATGAAAGATTTGTTGAACCGGTTTCTTAGGCGAGGTTATGTTCTTTTGGGTTTCATCAGAATCGTTATTTTGACTTTGAGCCTGATTGCCCGCTCTAGTTAATTCAATAGAATTTTTGGGATTCATGGTGGTAATTATTTTCCTACAATGGCAACACTTATCCAAATGACAGATGACATTCTGACATTCTGACATGATTAAAAATTTGACGACGAAAAATTATATTGTGGGGGTGGATTGAAAAACTATGTAAACTTGATTGTCACTTTTGTTTTTAGATCACTATTTTTTGTTTCAATCACTTATTATTTTAAGCTACAAACAATTGTACACAGGTTTCAAAGTTAAAAGTTCACTTTCACAATGTTTTTAGGCATAAACTCGTGGTCTAAAACACGAAAGTCACTAAATTCTCCAACAGCGCACCTTCGCGTGTTGACAGTTGACAGCTCTCGTTTATTTGAGTAACAATTTTCGATATCGCCTGAGATCCTACCCGGCACAACTTTGGCAGTTTTGTGATAGTAGGGGGACGTGGGCGTCCTGTCGCAACAATCCACAATTATCACAGTAGTTTTCACGGATTGGACGATGGCATTGTCGAGCTAAAATACCACTTTAACTACGGGAATCCCTGTTTAACGTTACGAACTAAAACCACTTTCAAATTGGTACCATGAACGTGTGATCGACTATGTTCCTATCGAAGAGTAAAAAAGAAAGAAAGAAATATATTTATTTGTGACCCGCACAGGAGACACGAGAAATAAGCATACAATTAAACAATAATAAAATAAAAACCGTGTGCGAGACCAAAAAGGCTCCTATCTCATTTGTTACTTCGTTTCTTAAATGCGGCTTACGTCACGTTTTATATTAACTTTGGCTAACGTGACAAAAAAAACGTGCCCGTCACCTTTTTAATTTTTTGGGCTTTGGGGATTAAATAATTATAATTGCGTCCCGTGACTCCGCTTCTTGGCACTGTTTTTAAATTTTTCGTGATGAATGTTCTAACAGGTAACAAGCTACCTTTCTGTATAGAAATGAGTTTTTAAATTGAACTGACAGCGTTCCAAAATAAGATCTATTTAAGGAGCCTCCGCGAATGATGGATACAAAATTATACTTGAATATAATAATTATATGGTCAACTCTGGTCAAATGGCTGGGTTAAAGCGAGAGGTGCGGTCGCTCTAGGCGCCAGATGGCAAGAGGCTCCAAAAAGCCACATGCAAAAAACAATTTCCAGCGCTGTATACAATCTTGATCGCGGCTTTTCTTAAGTTTTGAGATTTGCAATAAAAGTTGATTGTAAAATTTGGCAATTATTATTTATTTAACATCACAATAATACCACAGATAATATAATACTAGCATACAGATGCCTCATCCCATACAAAAAAACCGTGCCGACGTAACTAGAGTTTTTCATCTGATTAATCTTGTTATTTTTGTGAGTGCATCGATCGCGTTCGATCCCGTTTCACGGCAAATAAATAAATGATGGTAAGTTAAAGTGTAAGTTGGTTTGTACAAACACTTTTACATGTCTAACATATTTTTTTTAAACTTTTAGAGGTCGGCGTTTCCTATCTGCCTACTCTGAGAAGAAAGGCCGAAACAAACTCAGAGGTCACAGTCTCTTTTAAAGTCCTGACAAAATCTTGGTTCGATCATGTGAAGACCATGTAGACTGA
This sequence comes from Orthosia gothica, assembly GCA_949775005.1. NCBI lineage: Eukaryota > Metazoa > Arthropoda > Insecta > Lepidoptera > Noctuidae > Orthosia > Orthosia gothica. The sequence continues at coordinate 10,086,187 of OX459038.1, read as the reverse complement.
TGTCTGAAATGGTCTTTTGAGGAAAGAACCAGCCAGATTGAGTGGACCTGTCCAGTCAGTGCACGCATTTGTCAATAACCGAGCAGCTCAACTCAGAATTTAAGGAGCTCAACGATTCGACGAACAATACCAAAGAAAGGACATTCGGGTAGGCCGCATAAACTACTCAAACTGGCAGACCATGATTAAAAACTAAGATAAATTAAAAAACAAAATAATGATCCACATAGTCTTCACATTCACAATAATTAAAATAAAATAATATAATACTTTAAAAAGTAAATATTCTTGTCATTGCAAGAAAATAAATAAAAAATAACAAAATTCACGGTGCAAAATATTTAAACAAAAAAACTAAATTAATTGGAGCAGCTCACTCCCAAGCCGTTTTATCCTCAACGTAATCTTTAATGCTATAAAATGCTTTTTGGCACAACTTACGTTTAATGAATGATTTAAATTTATTAAGACTTAGATTTTGTACGTGGCTTGGAAGCATATTATAAAAGCGTACACATTGACATCTAAACGAGCCACCTATTTTCTTGAGCCTTGTTGTAGGTATTACAAATTTGTGTTTGTTCCTAGTATTTATATTATGCATATCACTGTATTTTTTAAACAATTTTATATTTTTATGGGCATATAAAAGATTTTCATAAATATACTGAGAAGGCACAGTCATTACATTAATCTCCTTAAATTTCTCTCTGAGAGAGTGTCTCGGGCTTAATTTTTAAATTGATCGAACAGCTCTTTTCTGCAAAACAAAGATAGTCTGGATGTCGGCGGCATTTCCCCACAACAGAATACCGTACGACATTACACTATGAAAATAGATACAGTATACTAAACGGGCTGTCTTTATGTCCGTTAAATTACGACAGGAGGGTTAGATGGTGTTAACAGCGCCTTGCAAGTAAAAGGGTTTACTAGGTTCGTGAATATTTTTTTCTTTAAATACAGTGAAGGTATACAGTTAATACAGTTTTTTTTGCACCAAAATGTGTTAAAATGAAAATTTTAACAATCGAGTTGAATGCCTCAGAAATTTAGAAATGCGCCATCTATGGCATCAATTTTAAATTATACGTTCAAATAATCTTTGAAATGTGAATTAAGAGCCCGATATTCCATAATTTTGTACTTAGGAGAATTGATTAAACAAGAACATAGAATGTGTATGTTCAATTCCAGATAATGTTAATTTTACACACAATTCTGTTGAATTGTGTGTACATGTCGCGCCATCTAGTGAGATTTATTTGAACCAAATTTTCTCTCTTAGCAATGAGACCCCGTGCTAATACTATAAAGGCGAAAGTTTGTAGTGTGTATGTCAGTTACTCTTTCACGCAAAAACATAGCACAGAGATAGAATATATCATCTGGATATCATATCATATGTTCCCATGGGATAATTTTCAACTATAATTTTTGACTTTAATTTTTCAGAAGCTAGTTTACGTAAAACCGAAGTAGAATTTACGTGAAGTGAAAACGTCGACCAAAGAGCACTCAAAGACAATCTTGCTCTACCCTGAACAAGAACTAGAGCCGCAGCCTAATTGAGTAAGTGAATTCGGCAAAGAAAACAATCTTTTCTTTCCCAAAAACGACTTTGTGATTTTGGGAAAGAAACAGATTGTTTCCTTTGCCGAATTCACTTACACAATTAGGCTGCCGGTGGTGCCTCTGGTACACACAGGGTAGTAAGTCAGCGGTTAGCCCTACTACTACCTTTCTTATTGACTAGTATCTTCCTCACAGCACAGCGCTTTTTCTAAAGAAGAAGAATCATGAACTTATTCAACTATTTATATTTCTTGACGATACAAGAAACGGAAAATCACTTAAAAGCGTGAAAAGTCTATCCTATAAGATTCTTAACGCTGCTTATCTGCTTACCTTCAGTAAAAACAACGAGTATTTCTATCTAAACGTGTAACCTAAATAAAAAGCTTAGTAGATATAAGAAGCTTATGAAAATGGTAAGATGAGCAAGAAAAAAGTCGATTTGATATTTAGTTTTCCCTTCTTTACCTACTTTATTTTGTCCCAACAACAGAAAAACATGAAGAAAATATCCACGACACGTTCCTAAATTATTTAAGTATCTCTTTATATTTTTTCACAGTACTAACTTCCAGCTTCTAAGGTTTATAGTTCTTATAAAGACAGAAAACCGTATTACACTAAACTTTATATGACCAGATGCTGGTTATACAAACTCCTTTCAAGATACCACTATCATAAAGCCCGGCCGGATTACCGTTTGGCCTCATAATCCAATTAAACTAAGACACAGTACTCACACTGAAGCATTAGGGAGCTAATAGTGACCGACGCTATGCCTCATGTCGCTAGTCTTAGGTAGGGTTGGCAGACCAAGGCTTAGATTAGATGGCAAACTTAGGAACCATTTTCCAGTAAAGGGGTAGTGGAGATAGAAGCATCTTCGGGTAAAAAAGCTGTAAATGAAGATTAGTAGTCAAGAAACCCATCTGCTCCAAGCACTTGTATGTAGACTCAAATTTGAAAATCGGACCCGAAGCTTTTTAAAAACTTTATATTACCTTGCTTTCGTATGTCATGTGTTCGGCAACTAGTAATCTGGAGGTACGGTAGAGCCCCCGCCAAGACGAGCCAAGCAAAGCGTTACCAAACTTTTCTGGAAGCGCTTCGTCATTTATTTGAACCCTGATAAGCGATAGCGAAACGGCTAAGCCATATATATTTTGACTTAGGTGTAGATTTTGCAAAGTTAGGGCTTGTAGAGTTAGAGCGTGTAGAATGAGAAGTTTTGCTCTACATGAATTTTGATAACTTTGCCACATTGCGAGCCACATTGTCTCGTCTTGGCAACAATTTACATGAATATGTTTTTAGTGGAATCCATTTTACAAGCACTTCCTGACATTCAATTAGGCTGAAACTTGGCGTCAGTATGTAACTTTGGAAACATTGAAATAGTATGGTTCTATGGAGCTAGTCTCATGATGGAGTCGGAAGGCTGCCATAGCAACTCCTCAACCAGACCATATAGCACCATAATGTTTGATAATTCGAATGTTAATGTTAGTGACCATGACAGTTTAAATACGTATATAGCACCATCGTGTTTGGACTCATTGGATGTGTTCCACAAGTAATATTATATTTAGTATCTTTCAGTACAAAAATCTTGTTTTGAATTTGTTTTTTTTACTGTATACTTATTTTGCTAAAACCTATGTACTACGCTGTAATATTGGATCCTATATAGTGCTGCTGATAAGGAACAAATCCTACGGGGAAAATAAAAACAGGAACTTAAATAGAAAATGAAAAACAGGAAAGGAAACAAGTTATCTACTTTAACTGAAACTGAACAGTCTCTCAGATCATTCAGAGACAGAACTTTTGTAAGAGATTTAAGTAGATAATTATTTTCTATCGTCATGCATTTCACAAAGATTATAGAACCCGTTGAGTCTGTCAAAAAAAACTACAGCCAAGTTATTTTTAACAAAAATTACGAATAATCGCCCCTATTCTCAAAGATTTACCACAAAAGTAAATAAAAACAAAACTGATTTAACGAAATTACCCATTATAATTTGTAAAACACAATTATTATAATTTTACCAGACATTTAGTTTTATCCTTTCTAGCAACCCTAAGAGGGTTAATGAGGACGTAAATAAAATAAATAGCCGTCCTCATCAGCCTCTAGAAACCAATTAGTATTTCTCGAAGGTGTTCTTGAAATTTTTTATTACACTTGTGACTGATGGTGGCTAAGAACCTTAGGGGGATAATACACTATCATATATCTGGAATTATAGATCTATGACTCATATTTATATACTAGTACTAGTGATATAAACAGAGAACAGTGGTGGTCCAGTGTTATCGGCCGCGACTTAATTACTTGTTGTGGATCTTGGGTTCGAACCAAGGCAGGTGCTTTACTTTGTGTAAATTATTTCATCACCACTGCTCTCAAAACGGTGAAGGAAAACATCGTGAGGAAACTGGCATGTCTGCGAACCAACAATTCGAAGACATGTGACATCCACCAACCCGCACTGGGTCCGCGTGGTGGATTACGGCCCATTCCCTCTCACAGAGCAAAGACCTATGTGTCAGCAGTGGGAACAATTAATAGGCTGATGAAATGATGATTATGTGTGATGTAATATAAACATATGAGTCATATCGTCTTTGAAAAAGATTTTTGCCTTTTGATGTTTTGGATAGGAGTGGACCTACATTTTTGATAGTGTAATACATCCCCAACACAACATAGCCACGTCCAGAGCGGATTTTCGGCAAACACCATATTCAAAACGCATTTTATAGCCCTTTACTTATGCCTGTATTTACACCTATACAGAGATATCGCTGTCTTAGCATAAACTTTGCAGCTCAACGTCATCATAAAACCCAGTTTTCGCCGTACCACGGGTTTAAACAATCCTTCCTCCGTCACTATTTGACTTTCATTACAACGAAAATCTTCAGAACATTTCAACCGCCGTTATTCAAACAAAGTATGAAAGATACCATCAAAATTACGCCTATAAATTCTTAAAGGTATAATAAGACGCCCGGATTTGTTCTACCGCTAAATATTAGTGTAAACTTTACGGCATTACCTTTAAAATGATTACTTTTACGAAAGTAATTAATGTAAGCTATATTATTAGTCCCCTACGTTATTAAACGGTCAGGATTTCAATAATTCCCTTTACGAGGAACCCCGAGGGGTTCTAGTAAAATATAGCCACTAAGGTGTAACGGCGAGACTTACTGGGAATTTTGGGCATGTTGTCCCTTTGGCTAATTTGATACTGAGGCAACGTTTTTGCCAGTTCAAAAAGACCCTTAAATTTGTTATACGGCTGTTGTTGTCACAAAATTCCGGCCTGATATTAGAAGGTAACATCAATACTAAAGAGAAACGGTTTGGAACAATTCTGAGAGGTATGCGATTCGCAAAATTTTGATTATTTTGGATTTGTTTTTGTAATAGGTATTCCATCCTTGTTTTATGAATTTTGCAAGAGTTTTTTAGATCTCATACAAATTGCAATTACGCCAAAAAGGTAGTACAATACTGTACATTATTTACCTAATTAGGTAATTACCACATACCTGCTCCGATAAAAAGGGCCTGACATATCCCTAAACACAGGGCCGTATAGATAAAACAAAATATTCATATTATTTATTGTACACCAAACAAACAAATACAAAAGGATAAAGTGTGTACAAAGGCGAGCTTAACCCATAACAATCTTAGTAGATCGAATATCAATAAATAACAGTCCTATGAAAAACTGTACTTATAGCCTAAGATCCCACCGCTAGAATCTGCAGGAACATTTCTTGGTAAATCTTTGTCTTAATTAATGATACTTGATGGTAGAAAAGATTGCTGCTTGGTTGCCTGGCAATAGGATTTTTGTAAGACAGGAGAATTTTAGCGTCAGTTTATGAAGTGAAGTGTACTTATCCACTTACTATATAGTTATACACCTTCGAGGAATACAAACGTGATTGTATGCTAAAGGTTTGCTTAGGCTGGTTCATCATTTAGAAACATTACGTTTGTTTAGGGATCCTTGACTAAGGTAGTTTGTTATTGTAAGATCAGCTCAAATTTTATGTCAAGAGTAGCATTACGGAAGTATGTGTTTGTATGTATGTGTGTATTTTCTTCGCCTTTTCGTATCGATGAACTCAAATAGTGCCTCAACTTTTCTCAAATGATGTATAATTTTTCTCAAATTTTTGTCTGATCAGTATGTAGCCACCTGAATAGCTCTGTCATTTGCCACGTTCAGATCCTGAAAGGTGCAGGTGGCTGGACATGCAAGGATGAAAGGAAATAGAAAAAGAGGAAAAGTAAAGGGGCATGAAGGGAGCCTCCCCGAGCGGCATTAAGCATATCTTGTTGAGACCCTGGACAGCTAGCACCTCGTAACGCAGGGTCTAGCTGACTTATCCTTTCACCACGATGACTCAAACTCAAAATGTATATTACATTTGAAAAAATTGTCAATCAATATGTATAACGTACCTACAAACACGACTTGGTTGGTTCTGGAGTTGACCATAGGCCTTGAATTAAACAACAATTTAAATTCCAAATCCTTCATTAATCATTCATCACAACCAGTCACATCTATTTTTCCCTCTTCAAAATAAACGTATCGCTAAGTTTTTAAACCAAAAGGTCGTTTTTAACTTATTTATTTTGGTAAAATTCAAAGCATTTTCCGAGCGTACAGCTGACCTGAGATTGATAAACAAATGTCATTCGTATCATTGCTGGACGAGAATTTCGTAATGCCTCGCATAGCTAACAATTTGGACGCCGACAGATTCCTAATCAAATTAAAATTTCATCCAGATTTCGCTTTCGGGGCAGAAAAAAATTCGTTTCACTTTTACTCACCTACAACAATTTCGTGAGGCAAGGTCCTGGCCAAATTAAAAACTCAAATCATCAAATGCAAAAAGGTTTTACCAAAAAGTTCTTTTTTTAAATATTCAGTGAAACTCTTTAAAACTTGGCATAAAGCCAGAAACTTTTTTTAAAATCTTTACAAACGAAAACTTTAGGCCGATTATTATTTTATCTTTATGGTCCGGATAGAAGGATTTTAATACTTACCAGATAGGATAGGATAGGATATGAGATTTTTAACGAGACCTTCGTAAATTTTATTACAGAATGATTTTGCTACAGAAAGGGTATTGTGCGGCAGACAATTCGTTGAAGCATTTAATTGATTTAGGTTCAAATAAATATTCTCTCAATGGCTTTCTGAAATCATTGGCATTAATGAAGTTATAGTGACCCTTATATTCATTCGCGTGGCATTCTCAAGGGTATCGTTCTTTTGAAATGGGATTTCAGGGTAAAAGCTATAACCCAAGGAAAGAGGGAATAGTGATCAAAGGATTGCCTAAATATCTCCCTACATTTGTTTATGCCCGATTTACGAAATATCTATCTGCGTTTGTTTATGCATTCAGAAACACAGCTACTTTTAATTTGAGAATAATTCACATAATAAATATACAAGCAAAATTAAAAAAAAATAAAAACCTCCGACATATTTTTATTTTTTACACTAGCGGACGCCTGGCGGTTTCACCCGCATAGTGCCCGTTCCCATGGGAATACAAGGATAAAAACTAGCCTATGTCACTTGGGGATAGTGTAGCTTCACAACGGTGATAGAATTTTTGAAATCGGTCCAGTAGTTTTTAAGTTTATTCGTTACATACAAAAATACAAATCTTTCTTCTTTATAATATTAGTATATAATTTATCTAGTAATAGACACGCTTCGATCGACAATCTATCGATATCTTGCGGAAACAGCCCAATTCAAACAGTAAAACTCCTATAACTTTTAAACGGCTAAACTGATTTTCATCAAACATTGCTAGGAAAACTATCGATAAAGTTATCTTTTAAACAAAAAATAAAATTGGTTCATCTTTTTTGGAGCTATGATGCCAAAGACAGATACACCAATACACATTTGAGTATGTCTAAAAAACAAATACGCATTATCATCATCAGCCTATTAATGTTCCCGCTGCTGGGATACAGGTCTCCTCTCTGTGAGAGGGAAAGGGCCGTAATCCCACGCGGGCCCAGTGCGTGTTGGTGGATGTCACATACATACATACATACATAAACTCACACCTTTTTCCCATGGAGGTAGGCAGAAACTACAGAACGCCACCTGCTACGATACTTACATACTTCGTAAGACACAAAGGATGTAAGGATGTAAGGATGTCACATGTCTTCGATTTTTTGGTTGTAGGACATGCCGGTTGCCTCACGATGTTTTTCTTCACAGTTTTGAGGGCAGTGGTGATTAAATAATTTACACAAAGTAAAGCGCCTGCCTGAGCTCGAACCCACGACCTACAAAATGTAAGTCGGGGCCGATATCACTAAATACGCATATTATACTCAAACACACAAACTCACATACACATAAACACACAGGTATCAAACTTATAACACCCCTTCTTTTCCGTCGGGGGTTAAAAACCATTACCTACGCAATAATTCATTAATATTCCTACTAAGTATGTTTAAAGTTATAAAAAAGAACAACCTCTGCAAAGGCAAATGGAAAGGATTATTTAATATATTTTTTCATATTTATGAATTTTATGGAAAACTAATTGAATATATATATGATATTGTAATTGTATCCATAGGTAGGTACATTTTCTATCCGCTTACTAATAATCAGTGAAATATAATTTCTAAGCGTAAAAATAATAAACAATTAACTCTTTGTATCAAGAGTAAATAGGTTACTTCTAGGCAAGCGTGCTTCACCTTCGACCACATCATCACTTAACATCAGGCGAGATAGTGGTCAAATGCGAACCTATAACAAATAAAAAAAAAAAACAATGAATCAATCTTCAATCCCCCATCGAAATGTTTTAACACAGAATAATCTAAAGACGTACAAAAATTCATTAAATAGCAGGAAGGATAACAAAATACAGCATTTTAGAATTCCATATTCCCATTAAAATCAATTCAACTTTCTTTTGCAAAATTAAGCTAACGAAAGCTGAATTTCTCATTTATGGTGCAAATTGCTTGTAATTGAAATGTCAAATGCTTATGCTGTTTAAATTTTCAACAAGATTTTAATAGTACCAGTTGGTACGTTCTTTGAATAGGATTTTTTTAATAAGAATTCCATTTTTAGGTATTATATTTTTGTATTAAACTAACTCTAATTGCCACGGACATTCAAAGGTGTGAATACAAGTCTAGTAAAATATCTTACTTGCATAAAAAGTTAAAAATTTAAAAAAAATTAAAAACCCCCGACACATTTATCCTGCTAAAACACCCCGATTCAATCAGTAAAACGCCCATAACTTTTAAACGGCTGGACCGATTTAATTCTAAGATAGCTAAGAACACTCTCGACAAAACCACCTTTCAAACAAAAACTAAACACTAAATCTAAATCGGTTCAACCGTTTAAGCGCTATGATGCCACAGACAGACACTCAGATACACAGCAACACACGTGAAACTTATAACACCCCTCTTTTTCCGGCGGGGGTTAAAAAGTAAATTACACAGTATTACGAGCTTTAAAAGTAAAAGATAAGGGTAGAAATGAGACACTCTCGTTTTAAGACGGTACCCTGACCAAAAAATCGGCATGCGATATGAGCATTCCTATTGGTCTAGCGGCACTGGTGGCGCATGAATTACAGTAGTGTATACGCCCAGATTTTAGAATAAAATCTTTATAAAATCGAATTTTAGTCTTTTGAAAAAAACAATTCTACAAACATGTTCGTTATTAAATTGTCTATCCATTAGTGTTAGTACAAAAAATAAGTAATGAACACTTTACGAGGAGATGCATGCTATCAATAATTATTTCTGATTTTTATGTTTTTTTTGCAAGGAGTTTAGTGAAATATATGCAACATTAAAAAAAAACTAAATCTACTATTTTAGAATCAATGTTATGTAGAAATTTAATGTATTTTTATTAATTGATATTTCTTTTTAAATAACGAGTAGATAGCTCCTAAAAACAGCACGAAAAACGGCTAGCGCGGCGTTTTGCTCAGGGTACCGCCTTAATATCTTCAAATACTTTCTCGTGCAGGTCGATTCAAACTTAATTACCTTATCACTGCGTCCCGCCCTTACCGCCACTGTCACATGAATTTGCTTCTGCCCAGCGTTTAGCGGCGTGTTCCGAGCCGCCGTAAGGTTTGATTTGACCTATATTTACTTTACGGTGCTAGGAAAAAATAAACATCACCTTCTTAGAATTTCAGCGACAAACTCTTGTTCCCGGAAGGACTTGTGACTATCCGACTTCAAAACGAACCCCTCTATTGTAATATTACACCTTTGAGTATTAATTATGTCGGGTATGGAGCGCACTTTACATGTCTGCATAAGGAATGGGCAAAATACAAAATGTATTTTTTTCTTTTATGCCTCTACAGATACTATACCATCCCAGTGATAGAATTAATAAAATGTAAGTTATCACATGTATCTCTTAACCGTCTAACTGAAACCTTATCTAACAATTGCTCTAATAACAATAACATTTTAGTTGTTCTTGTAATTGTTGTTTTTTTGTTTGTTTGTAGGAGGTAATCTTTGGAAATAAGACAGCCAAATTTCGTAAGTGAATTCGGCAAAGAGCACTTATAGGTAAGCGTGACGACACCTTTAAAATAACGGCTTTGGTATTGCGTAATACACTCGAAAGGGGATACGTCATGGAAAGGATATTGAATTCAACTCATAGGATGGTGGACGTACCCTTTCTAAATTAATAACGCAATAACGAAAAAAAAATTGGGAATGTGTCATACTCTTTCATCGAGTGTTCTCTTTGCCCTGCCGAACTCACTTACGCAATTAGGCTGCTGATCCGATTGCAACAAATTTTATACTGATACTATAGCTACACTACAGTTGAGTCCTACAGCTGGTTAATAATACGCGGGTGAAGTCACAGGCAGAAACTAATCTCTAATATAATATCCCAAAATGCATGAAACTCTGAAGTATTTTCCTACTAACAGGTATTATACACCTAATATTATAATGTGAAACTCTGGATGTTTGTTGATAAATGACAATATAACGGCTAAACGGCCATGGATTAGTACATAGAATACTTTTTATTCCGGCATAATTAAACATCTTTCAACAGGCGAAACTGCGGGCAGAAGCTACTGATAAACATGAAAATCTATTTGGATTTTTACGATTTTAATGAAAATGTGACGCATGTAGACCTTGGCTTGAATTTAGATTCGGCATAGGTACTTTTATCCCGTTAATACGTTGGGATAATTTTCGCACAGGTAAACCCTCTGAAAAAGCTTCAATAATATTATATTTTCAGTAGTATATCGTTCTTTCGCGGCTCGTTGGTCCCGCTGTCTATCCTCTTTTAATTTTCAGAATCATATTTTACGATCGACATCGGCTTTCTACGAATTACTTCACAGTTTTATAGAATTTACACGGTATTGCCGGTGTTGGTAAGTATTTATTGCGTATAAGAATAAAATTATGTTTGCATAGGTTTTACGTTTTTCCTACAAGTTTTTTTTTAGGTGGCATGATGTTTGTTTTGTATTTTCTACGGGCGAGTAAGTTTAATATCCCAACAATTTGGGATTTTTTTGAACTTCGGCATTGGGCATAGATACACGTTTGTGAACGCACGACCAATTCGTACCGTGTGCGAGCTGCCGTATTATTTGGGAGATCGAGTATGTTCGTGCATTTTCATAAGTCTTCGTACAACTTAACAACAACAAAAATGCAGTATGCTAAAGGCGTTTGTAAACTCACTCGTTTTCCTGATTACCAGATGGAAAAATTCGGATGTATTTTTATTGTGTTCGTAAACATCATTCGGTAGATGCGAGACGCAAGAAAAAGAAAGATATATTTTTATCATGTCATTAAACTTTGCCTCTAAAAAAGGATTTGTCCGAAACACCACTCAAAAATATTAATAATAATGAAATTCCTGTCTCAACCGGATCGAACGAAACTCAGCGGCCAGAACACCTACCAAGCCTTTTATACATTATGAAGCATCGAATGCAAGCAAAGCACAGATTACCCATGTGCTGATTTACCAGTAATGAAGAGACTAATAGTAAACATCTAAAAGAAGTTCTTTGTATTTTCACACTATTCATACTGGTTGCTTCATCTCCATAATACGGAATACTAAGAAAAATTATAAATAACAGTAAAAAAAACTTCTTCAGTCGTTACCGTTTGTGTCTCAAAATAAACTAATTAATTCAGAATGTAATCTTTGGAGGCGTAAATTACCTATCTAGAGTATAAATTATTTTCTTAATGAAGTATCGTCGTAAACGAGAAATGAGAGGGCGACACAAAAAATGTTAATAAACTTGGCAGTGTTTGATAAACTCCGGTGCTTGTTTAACACGTTGAACGCCATGGCAGACACCAGTTGACCGACAAACAATACATTTTCAATTGTGTCTCATTTCCGGGCAGTTAAGGTGTTAAAAAGAGACAATTAGTATTTTGTTAGGTACTAACTCAGGCATATAAATTATATTTATATAGTTTTTTAATTGAGAACTAGAGTTTTCTTGTAGTACGTTTACATTAATTTGAAGCGATTTTATTCTCCTAAATTACTTTAAAAGTTATGTAGGCACTTTGTTAGTTTAAACTTTGGTTGCCAATTGCCGAAATAAATCCTAGTGTGGGTAAGAGTTACAGATTTTTACAACAGACAGGACTATATAAATATATTAAGGTACTATATCAATGCGCCCGTGACACCGCTCGCGTGGATTTAGTTTTTCCTGAAATACCTCTATAAATTATAAAAAAGCCCGAAATAAGGTTAACCCCAGGATTTACCGGTAAAACCTAAGATTGACTAAACTTTTACCAGTAAAACACTGGTAGAAGTCCAAATGATCTATGATGGTTGCTAATTTAGAGCTTTTATCGGTAACACGCTAAACTTGGGATTGCCCACAGAGACTGGTAAATGTTGAAAAGATGTAATTTCTGTGACACACTATGATACGAAATGATGAGAACAATAAAAAAGTACACCAGATCCAACACTAGTCGGAGGATTCTTCTTTTTCAATGGCGGTTGCGGTAGTTTACTACCCTGTTCCGCATACCTACCTCTATACAAGGATGTGTGTGCATGTCGGTATAAGTAGGTATCCAATTTACGTAACTCTGCGTTTGTTTAATTAAATTAACAAACTTCCGTTTGCAAGTAACACGTGTGTACCACTCTCGAAAGATTTTGATTATTCCAAAGGAGAGTTTCCTTTGCTGTTAAGAACAACACAATTGTGAAGGAAAATGTATTATATTTACCTAGTAAAAAAGAAAATTTAGTAAGAATAAGTAAGTACCAAAGTTCTTAAAATATTTTACTTAATTCTTAAATTCGTCACAAACTAAGAAGTCCGTTGACTTTTCTCATTTTACAACTTTCTACGTAAGAAATTGAAAAATCAAATTCGTAATCCTAATGTATTACTATGTTACCCATACAATATAACAACGAGTTTTATTCGCAAGCATTAAGTATTTTTATAGCTGTCAAAACGGGCCTTTTATTTTTTGACAACGTTCACAGTAAGTAGGTAGCTATTTTTGCTCTAACGGATCCTGATTCGACGACCTTCGTTTCATTCAGATGAGACGAACAAACATCTCAGAAACTTTGCGTCAATAATTCCTGAAGAAGTTCAATTCAAATGGGATCCTGCATAGTCAGCAGTTTGGTTTCACGAAAGGCAGGTCGACTACGGACGCGGGCGTAAAACTCATCAGTCACATTTTGTAATCTTTGGAAAAGTCCCAGGATGCCATTGGCATTTTCTGTGATCTCTCAAAAGCGTTCGACTGCGTCGACCACAACACACTGATCTGTAAATTACACCACTACGGAATTCGAGGACAAGCTGCTGATCTTGTGCTTTCATATTTATCAAACAGACAGCAAAAAGTGAATGTTAATGGGGTGACGTCCTCCGGGTCTCTAGTCAAGATGGGCGTGCCCCATGGTTCAATTCTCGGCCCTTTCCTTTTTCTTGTTTACATTAATGATCTCCCTTTTATGATGACCAAATTATCGGATTGCTGATGATACTTCGCTAATTTTTAAAATAGATAGGAAAGATACGGATGTCTTACATGTCAACGAAAGTCTTATTATTCTCACAAAATGGTTCGCAGCTAACAATCTTTTACTGAATGCGACAAAAACTAAATGTCTTAAGTTCTCTTTACCAAATGTACCACAACGAGAACTAAATTTGAATCTTGACGGCAAAAGTCCTGAAGTTATAGCTGTATTCTTAGGGATTACTATTGATTCAAAACTGCAGTGGGGCGCGCACATTAGAATTCTTTCGGGTAGGTTAAGTTCACCTGCATATGCAGTAAGGAAAATAAGGCAGTTAACCGATGTAGCCACAGCTAGGTTAGTATATTATGCTTATTTCCACAGTATTATGTTTTATGGCATTCTGCTGTGGGGATCAGCAGCAGATGTTGACTCAATTTTCATCTTACAAAAGAGGGCAATCCGCGCGATCTATAAAATGGGTCCTCGCGAGTCCCTTAGAGAAAAATTTAAAGAAATCGATATACTGACTCTACCTTCACTCTATATTTTGGAATATATTTTGTATGTCCGCAAAAATCGAGGGCTTTTCAAAACTAGAAGCGACTTACATAATTTAAATACACGCAGTAAGCACGAAATTGTAATACCCAAATTCAGATTAACAAAAACTAGCAAGTCTTTTTATATAAACAGTATACGCTTTTATAACAAGTTGCCAAAGTCAGTTATAGAACTGACCGATGGAAAGTTCGAAAACTACATCAAACGTGTCCTTGTTAAAAAAGCATATTATAAAATCAAGGACTACGTTGAAGATAAAAAATTTGGCTTTAGCTCCTTCTGCGCATGCGGCTTCCCTGGTAACTCATAAACGGCACAAATATGTGGTTGTCTCTAACTATTCTCAATCTCATTAATTCTTTGTTTTTTTTTCCTTCTTTTGATTATTCTTTTTACAATGGTTTTCAATCATCTTCATAGCCCTTTGCTAAGAATAGTTACAGCACTGAAAACAATATTTGTGCCACATGTTAGATTTAGTCTTTTTTTTTTTATTTTACTTTTGTATAGATTCCTTTACCGATTATTTTGTAAATGTGTGAACATTGTAGGCCTTCTAGATGCTTGTTAACTTTTTAACTCGTTTTATTTTCTTTTGTTTAAATAATATGTAATCTTTTTTTTTTTTTTGTTTTCTTACGACTTATTGTCGGGCCTACGTTGTCCCCACATATCTAAGTACTAATGCTGTAACAAGGAAATATTGTAAAACCAAACCATTTTTTTAAAAGAGTAACCATGGAGTTTCTTGCCGGTTCTTCTCCATAGGAAACGACCAACCCGAACCGTGCACATTGTCGACGTTTTATAAGTGCCCATGTAGGCCGATATGAAATAAAAAAATTGATTTTGATTTTTTGATTTTGAAGTACTCAAACTGAAAATACCCATCCAAACAGTTTTGATTTTTAGCTACGCCAGTCAGATCTCGTTTGACGAGAAACTTCTTCAACATAAATATTTACACGTGCCTGAGAATTTTCTCGCTGCTCTTCGAGCTTTGATTTGCAAATATAAAAGAAGTTTTCTGACTGAAAGAATTACGCATAAAATTTGGAATCTATATTTTTACCGATAGGTACCTTTTTAGAGGTGCACTTGAGTTTAGAAGACTTATGCGAACTATGCGTTTACCTATCAACCTACCACGTCAAAACATATTTATTAAATATTATCTGACTAAGAAAGATTTTATTTTTGTATTTATCACGTCTCATTTGAAGGCTCTATAAAAATAAGGCACTTTTTAGTTTTTCGAGAAATAAGCGAGTTAAGACAGGGGAAAATTAATTTACCAAATGGGAAAAAATCCAGAAAATTTTCACTGTATATGGATGGATGAGACGGTACCTATTGTACTTTTACATAATAGGAAGGTATAAATAAATAGCAGGTTCTAAATTCTAATAACCTAACCTAACCAGTTGTTTATCAGCGTCGATATTTTAAAAGGATCTGTTATGATCTTAGGGTTAGGAGGGCTTGGATACTGATAGGTAAAGCTTTTCTTATAAAAACTAACGTTTTTATAATTACTGTTTGTTTGGTAGATAAGTAAGTAATCTACCAAACTTTCTTTTTTTGTTGCAAATATGACAGCGGAGCCCGTTCTACAGAGAACCATCAAAACCAGTACTGTTCTTGACAGGATTTGAAACAAAACTCTCAAAGCGAAGCTTTTACGTTCGACTGACAAAAAATTAAGCCGTCCGGTAGATTACCTCACAGCTTCGTTGGCCGCAGAACAGGACGAATAGATACATGTGCCGGACTGCCAGTTAAGGCGGCTACAGACATAGCAATAATCTGAAAGATTATCAAGCTTGCATGAAACTCGCTTTGGCTGTGTTTGCACAACTGTAGCCAGCCGTAGTGGCCCAAGGGTATAGTCCCAAACGTACGTATCTTAGATCGTGGTATCAAAACCAGGCATGTACTATTATTCTCCACTGTTCACTGCACTCACAGTTAAGACAAAAATATCGTCGTCAGGAAAACGGCGTGTCCTACACCAAAAAAAAAAAACAAACCAATTAATCAAAATCTACCAATCCACGCGCATGGTGGATTGTGTGCCTCAATCCCTTTACCAAAAGGAAGCCATATACCCCAGCAGTGGGAAAGATGGAAGTTATCTATGGGGATTGCCCCACTTTACAAAAAAAAAGGTATCGGTAGACAGCTTGTTATGCCTATGCTTGTTGTACAAGTGTTAAAGGAAACTGTACACACGATAGGTAAAGTAAGTTTGAAAGTTGGTCAGCTGTACTACACTGCGTACCCATGCAGTATAGTATCTAGGTAATGCAAATACAGTGTGCGGTTGAAAACTCCACAGTTTTACCAATGCTTGCACAGCGCCAAAAATTTAGGCAAAATCAGCTTGTAGCGATGTGTGTAGCCAGCTTTATCCACGAAAGCCTCCTTTCCTTTGCGCCTTCCAACCGTCCTCGGATTTCCTACAGATTGGATCAGTAATCCCAGCCTAATTTACTCTTAAGGCGTTCTCCTATTCATTGATAACTTATTCAGGGTTGCTAAGGCTAAAGAACTCTTTGATCAAATCATGAATTGAGGGAAGAATAGTAGGAAATACCTATTCGTCTTTACTACTTAGATATAGATAGAAAGATACTTTAAAGGTTTCAAATTGATTTCTAAATACCTTTTAACAAGATCTTGCTTCGAATAGTTTTAGTTTGTGTTTCCACAGGACATACGCTAGGTTGCGTGGCTACGAATGTGTGCGAGACCCACGAGTACTTAGTTAATTTATACAATTATCATTTCAACAGAATTTGTAATCAGTTGTGACAAGAGAACAGAGGCCTTGGACAAGTGACATTCTTTCATCAAAACCGTGGCGATAGCGATTGCCGAAAAGGCAAAATTGTATGGGATTGACAAGCGTTATCGAAAAATCACGTGATCAATCCCTTACATTTTGACTATCGCCTTCGCTGACGTCAAATGCCACTTGTCTAGAGCCGGTGCCGTCAAACCTTTTTTACAATTTGGCAGAATTTATGAATATATAGCGTTAACAGATTTTGAATCATCATGTTACTGCCCTTGTCCCATGTTACTTAGACTCGCCAAAACACGTCGTGATAACAGATTTTCAATAAATAAATAAAATAAAAACCTAGTTATAATCGATTTGAGTCGAGTCGTATTTGCTTGCCTGATTCAAAACCTAATTAATTTGATGAACATGCAATTAATGCCATCAAATTACCTGCCTGGCAAATGTTATTAGTAATTTCTCAGGACATCATCGTTGCCTTACAATATAATTAAGTTTTAATAGAGCTACCTATACATGCCTACCTACCATGACCATGTTAAGAATGAAATCGCAGACAGAGAGTGGCATTTTATATGCTGACGATATTTCGATATGCAGAAATCATTAGAAGTTGTCAGCCTGGCTCTTTGGAGGAGTGATCGCAAGCACAGTAGTTTTACGATACCCACGCGTAAAGGAGACGCAAAAGAGTCGCCCTCACGCCCCTAGACACCGCAGGAGACGCCCTGGGCGTCGGGAGTGGATCCCGGCCACCGTAGGCACGGACTTGCGGACGGCAAGTAATGGGTAGCTCGCCGTTCGATAGAGACCAGGCCTGAGTCGACGGCGCGTAGTGTTCCGCGCGCGCCTCAAAGACATGTCAGCAAAAGTGACGAGACCCGCTAGGGCCGATGGCTGTCTGGGTCGCGGTTAAATTTGAAAGAGAGTTACAAGCAACTGAAGGAACACGGGTGGGTTTTAGTCAGTAAAAGTCTGACACGCCCTCCCGCTTCACCGGGTGGAGCGGGAGGAGTCATTGTTTGATTTCCCAAAATAAATAAAAAGGTGTTACGGTATCCAGGAAATGAACCCAGGCTGCTACCACCAGTGTGCTACTGCGAACAAAGTGTTATTGAGTTTTTCCATCTGGAATTTCTCAACTCGAAGCCTGTACTGTTTTCCCGGTTGACGGCAATAGGCTCACCCCCTATTACAAGGGACTTACACATAACTGTTGACTTACACATTGTCTTTGGTACCTATTGTTTTCCGTGTTTCGACACCGACTTCAGAAAATAAAGTTATTTTTCACTTTGTAGTGTTTTTTTTTGTAAGCTGCTTTGTTTTTTTGTAAAATAGTTTTTTTATTTATCTCTTTTTAGATTTGATAGGTACCTCCAATTGCCATAAAAAAAAACATACATAGCCAAAGTACATCTCATGACAATTCCAATAAGCCCAAACGCGACTAGGAAACATTGTTTTTTTTCGGAATTCCAGTGCTTACCTGCCGGCTTCATCATCAAATCAGTTTGATGGTACCATTTTCATCAGTATTATTTATTTATTAAATCAGTATTAAGTATTTGCTTCATCGTAGTCGTTTAACTATTCGAGATATTATAGACCCCTGATATACTTAGCATTAAGGAGTTCCATTGGCCTTCTGTGGTTTTCTTTACCAGTTCCACTTCACCAAATGATACATTATGAGTGCAAATGATTGATTTGCATTGTTGATGAAAATGCCAAAAGCACTATATGTATGCCTATAATATTTGAGGAGTTCCCTCGAGTTCCCCAAGATTCCATCATCAGATCCTGACCTGCTGACTATGGGACCAAATGGAAAGTATAACCTTTCAAACAAAAGAAGATTTTACTAAATAGGTCCAGGCGTCTTTGAGTAATCGGTGTACATACATAAAAAAAGCAAAATGCCTGTTGAATTGAGAACCTCCTCCTTTTTGGTAAGTCGGTTAAAAATACCACAATAAAACAAAGAGACGTTATTGAAACTGTATATTTTTTTTCTTGTACAGTTACACTGCAATACTGACCTTTTAACCTTAAAATTAGAGGTATGTTGCGAATGCATTCTGCAATTAAGTCCACCTACATTATGTAACCATTATACATTAACATTACAACCATGTATACATTAAATTGATCCTAAATTACAATTAAAAACAACAATTACAGCGTGCTATTTAGCTATGCGATAAAGGTTATCATTAATAAAGGCATGTTATATCCGTCACGTACGAGACAATCTCGTCAAGGGAAAACCAGAGATCCTCTTGTGGATTAAAATAATTCTACCCGTAACAGGGAATTATCTTTCGTTAGAATATGCCTTATCTACCTTCTGGCTTGATTAAGGATAACATTAAATTCCTCGCATGATTTATCACTGTTGTAATTATTTGGTAAGACAGTGTATTACGATCGTTGACCTAATGAAGAGGCCTCATAGGCGCAGTTTATTATCCTAAATATACGCTATGAAATGTCAGCATATTCACGAAATTTGGAGGTCTCGATTGGATTTTTGAAATCAAAATGATTAGAATAACAAAGCATAGAAGCTGCTTCTAGAACAAAACACGAGCGATATCGTGTCTCCCCTTCATTTTCTTTATGTGCGTGAGCTGAATGTGTCTACGTTCCTCAAACACACACAAATATAGCTTTCAGTGATACCATTACCAGGCCGTTACCCACAAAAATATGGGAAAACGCACTACTATGTTGCTGGCTCAAATCAAGACATGTTATTTATGTTATCAAGAACTGGATAAGATGATGTTGATGACCAGGTCATTATTATAGCACGGAATCCTGGCTATAAAGTAAGCTACTTTATAGCCGGGCTATGGGCTATTTTTCGGACAGTAAAAGCATTTTTCGTCATCCGAACTGTAATTTCAGATATAACCTCTTATAAAAAAACAAGCAATTAAACCTCTTTGTAATATTAACTTTAATACTTACTTTTATACGGGGAGATATTCTTTTTCTGCTATTATCAAACTGAAAATATTTTCACGAAATTATTTGTAGTTAATTTTACTAACGATAAAAGCTAAAAGCGAATGGTGGTCTGCTATTACCGCCACGAAAAGTGATAATTAACATTCATACATTTCGTTGTGCTCTCCTAGTCTCCATTTTGTTTTATAAAAATTAATTATGAAAACGTATGATAAAAGCAGTTGGTTTACACTGTGTTAACCGATACCACAACCCGGAAGCTGAAATCCATTACAATTAGCAACCTCAAGCGCGGTGCTTGAATCTTTCTCATACATTTTACATTAGCTTACTTATGTTTAAGAAAAACCTTCTTCATTGTAGTGTTTTGTCAGCTTTACGCTCACTTCTATGTTATTTTGAACTGAATTTAAAATAACAGCCAGTATTTCTGGAACAGCATTGCAGTGGTGTTCTTTTTTAAATGGAAACGGTCGTTTATAATATATGCACCACTTGTCTTTTACGTCTGGTGATTTGCCTGACGCTGAAATTGATGCACACTTAACGCTTGTCCTAAAAATAACCTTGTCACCTTTGTCTTACGGTACATTTTGATTCATTCATGCCTATTTTTTGGCGAATATAAGGGCCTTTATTTGCATTTGCCCTATATCAAAACTAAGGAGAACTTCATGAGCTGGTGTAACTAAACCCAGTATTCACGATTGCGGTCGCTGGCTTTGCGGAAGGAAAGTTGGTTGAATAGCAAACTAGTTACCTCATTCATGATTTATCAAGTTTCTTATTTACGGGTAGCTGATGCGATTTTACCTTCAACACTCCTAAAGGAACCTTAGGGGTAATTAACGTATTTTTCTGGAACGCAGTCGCAATCTGTCAAAAAAACCTCCAAACCTAAATTTTTACAAGTTGTTTAATGTCGCTATGAGGCTATTTCGTCTTCGAAATTGGCGTACAGGTATTTATGCACGGTTCTTATCATTTACAAGTTGTATGTATAAGCCAGTTATTGAAACATCTACAGGAAAGTCATATCGTCCGTTCATAAAATGAATTATACCGTAAACTGTAATGTATTCGCGTGATATTTTAGAAGACACTTTATCAGCATCTCAGACGTAATAAACTGAATAATATATTTGTTCTATCTTTACGTCCCTTTTATGGTCACTAAATTATTTTAAGCGTCGTTACTACTTATTCATATTAATTTTACTACATCCCATCATATTTATCTACAAATGAATCGATAGTTCCCATAAGTACCTTTCTTAATTTACGATAAGTATCATAGTTTTCCCATTACCAAAGTTTGTGAAGAAATTAAGTATGAGGAGGTTAACAATAGTGTGTCGTTAATTAAAGATGGTTAAGGAAACCGATGCAAGTCGTAGGAAAGTGTAGTTACAATGGGGCAAAGCGCCACGCCGTCTGCTAAAAGAGGGAGAACAGCTGTGCTAGGGTAAGGGGAGTTGTCGAGACGTGAGAGGGCAGAGGAGGGGTGTGTAGCCATTAAATCCTCACCTCCCACAATAGCGCACGTTTTCACTACATTGCATTTGCTCCGATCTTATTTCCAATGAATTTCAGTCACCGTTGAAATCAGTGCTTCCATCGGCACGACTGGTTCCAGCCTGCCACCGTGTCGTCAGTGCACGCCGATGTAGCGACTATTGTGCCGTATCGGAACTGTTACTTTTATGCATTCACAATAAGCGTTTGGCTTATTGTGTTTTTCAATTATAGGTACTGTTTGGTAGTGCAGCAAGAAACTGACGTCTCTCTCTCGATAAAATTCATTTTGAATATTTACTCTAAAGAATTGTAGTTTTCTTCAAATTGTCTTCAATCCATGTGGGATTGCAAAACCGTACTAACTGAGAGTTGCCAAGTATCGAGATGAATGTTCTCCGATTGGAGAAGCCTATTTTTGCAGTAGTGGACTGCCGAAGGCCGTTACAATGTTGATTTTGAATGTGTTGTTTTTGCACATTCTTCACACATGTGATATTCCAATTTTAATTATTAATATTATACGGTTAAGAATCTTTATTTCCCAGAAAAATTACAATGGCATTCACGTACATGATGTGACTACACGTCATCTATCTCTATATTTTAATATTTAAAAACTACGCATGGCCGGCCAGATGTGTTGAACACATTGAGACGCGGACCTTTGGGTTTGACAGACTATGTCATAAACTATGGAACACAAACCCAACCTTCTAAAGATACTCATAAATTGCCTTTTAAAGTAAGGGCTGTCAAGACAAAAGTAATATTCTAAAGAGTCTTGGAATGCTCGATTTCTAACACAAACCAGCCCCAAAGCAATTAAGCGTTGCACAAAAAACATGAACTGAAGAGAAAGCAGATTGTGGGATTGGCGAGGGGCTTGTGGAGGCGACAGGACGGGACTTGACTTTAGGCGGGCAGAGAGTACGGACTGATTTGGAGACATCGAAAGAAGTGCGTACTGGTCGAATACGTACGGGAGACGTAAGGGACTCATAGGGAGGCTTGGAAACGAATAATTTAAAGTCGAGTCGTAGTATTTGTCGTGTAACAAAGTTAATTATTAAGTTAATTATAATTAAGTCTTATCTCGTATTAATATGGTGTGAGTGAGTGCCAGTATGTTATGATAAGTTTTTAATCATTATATTACATAGGTAGGGACAATTCACTAATGTACTATTTATTCTAGCGTGGCGAACCCTTGTATTTACTTCCAAAATCCACCCTTTGGCAGATATTTGTGGCTAATATTTGGTTTAGAGAAACGGCGAAGCCTTTCGTCACACGTTACATGCCCTAATTCATAATTTATACACTACAGAATTACTCATTTGATTATGGACTATTATTGACACTTAACTGACATTACATACATGGAAGGCGGAACCGCTAATACTCTCCGTTGTATAAAATAGGCTATAAGGCCGCTCTAATTAAGAACGTAGGCCAACCAAATGTTAGTTGTTAAATACTGCTTCCTATAGAAGGTCTGATTACGGTCTCATTGCATTGCCATGTTGTATGTACACTTATAAACTAAAGGGGGTAGTCATCGCTGAACATCACAAACTGGGATATGATCAATTTAATGAATGTTAGTGTCGTGTCTCGTTAAATCGCAAAAGGATTTCGGGCCAATATCTGAAAAAAAAAAAAATATTTGACGAGACACGATGGAAGCCCAGTGGAAGACTCCGCTTATGTCGTCGCACGGCTGTTATTTACACTGGAGCATCTTCGAAATTGGGAAGTTTAAAGAAGTGTGAAGTGACGAATTATTCCATTTCAACGTATAACAAGACAATTGTAGTGAACCTGTATCAGACTGAGTCTACGGTACGCTTGCTAGTTTTGTATTGTCTTAGTAAAGGGTGTTAGGTCGAGGGTGAACTATTTATTATAATGCGCGTCCAGTAATTCTGGAAGCATGTCTCGCTCAATGGCAGGACACTTAGGCACAAAACCGTCATTGTCTTAGGATTGTGTAAGACATGTTTAAGTTTAGGGAAACATGTATTGTATGGACCGCAGCTAATCCTTCCTAGGACGCCAATTCGAGGCCCTGCAGTACACGTATACGACGTGTGTGCTTCTGAAAGGCAGTCTCACGTCACTTGGGTGGGAAGTCTAGACTTTTGTCAAAGTACTCATTAACGTAATTCAAATAAACTTATTTATCAATGCAAGCGTAGCGATCCTACCAACTTCCTTTCGTTAGGTAAATAATGCACTTTGCAATCCCTTTGTCTAATTAACTTCATACTTCACTATTGTTTTACTTATTTAGCCCTTAAGGCTATCAGACAAAAATGTGTGCTGGAAGTTTGTTTCATTATTTCTTCTTACCAGCTATTACACTACGAAATGATGGCGGGATGGGCGCTTTTGGGGCTGTCTGTAGGGATATTGATCTAATCAATTCCAATTACTTCTTGAGTTAAAACTCTCTGCCATATTAATTACTTTTGTTTGTAGTAATTCATGAATGTAAATTCATTACCCGCGACCATTATTCGGTCTTTGATAAATACTCTATACTATACTACCAGGCCCCTCAGAAAGTATTGCGAAAAAAAGTTTTTATATATGGGAGACTGGCCAGTTATAATGTTTTTCGAAAATATGATTATTTATAAGTAAAAATAAGTAAGTTCCAATTTCAAAATTTCCCTCCACATTTTTTGCGAGTTAATTCAAAGTATTGTGTCTCACTGAAATATGGATCTGCGCCGGGAACATTTTAGAGCTATGATTTTATACGATTTCAAGTGTCGCCTGAAACCGGATGCATCGTACGATAGACTTCAAATGGCATTCATGGATGAAGGCCCTTCCAAGGCAACCGTGTATCGTTGGTATAACGAATTCAAGCGCGGTCGACCAACTTTGGGGGATGACGAAAGAAGCGGTCGCCCTTTGACGGCTGTTACCGAAGAAAACGTGCTAGCAGTGAAAAATTTAATCCAAGACAATAGGCGAATTACATATCAGGAGATTCAACACATATTGAAGATTGGATCGGGAAGCGTTCACGAGATTCTACACAGCCATCTTCGCGTGAGGAGGATAGTATCACGCTGGGTGCCGCACAACCTCACCGATGCTCAGAAGCAGGCCCGGGTGGAATGGTGCCGTGATATGCTTAACAAATTTGAAGCAGGCTCGTCTCGGCGTGTTTACGACATCGTTACAGGTGATGAGTCCTGGATTTATCAATACGACCCAGAAACCAAGCGCCAGTCGACTGTTTGGGTGTTTCAAAATGAGCCAACGCCTACCAAAGTGAAGCGATCTAGAAGCGGGGGTAAGATTTTGATCGCTAGCTTTTTTAATTTGACTGGCCACTTGGTATCAATTCCCTTACGGGATCAAAGAAGCATTAATGCCGAATGGTATACTACCAAATGTTTGCCAGAAGTTTTCTCTGTTATAAGCAACAAGCGACCAAACACAGGGCTCCGCGGGCTACTGCTCCACCACGACAATGCACCTGCGCACACCGCACTCAAAACGGGGGACTTCCTGGACAGCACGCCAGTCAAACTCCTGGGTCACCCTCCTTACAGCCCTGATCTAGCACCGTGTGACTGCTTTTTATTCCCAAAAATAAAAAATCAGCTCAAAGGGATACAATTTTCGTCGCCGGAAGATGCGCTGGCTGCGTTCGAGCAGGCTGTAAACGAGGTGTCTGCGGCGGACTGGAAAAAGTGTTTTGAAAACTGGTTTAGGCGCATGAATCTTTGTATAGAGGCTGGTGGAAAGTACTTTGAAAAGATTTAATAAAAATATATGTACGTATAGAACAATTTTTTTTAGTTTCGCAAAACTTTCTGAGTGTCCCACGTATTAGTGTAAAGGGTTTCCCTCACAAGCTTTAGTTAATTGTAACAATTTAGTTTATATACCCTTAGTTATATTTTATCCTTCTAAACCACTTCCAAGTTATAATTTTATAACTGTGAATTCCAAAACAAAACAAAAACATAATTTGGAATTCACTTGTCGGAAGAGAATTGACCAAGCCAGGTGACGAAATTCATTGTGCAGCGCGGATGGCGGGGCGCTGCACCTCTGTTATCAAAAGAGCCGACTTTAACACCAAATCTAGGACATTTTAGGAAAAACGAAATTTTTATCAGCCTAGGGTCGTTTAGGAACAGTCACAATGAGAAACTTGCATATCTAAATAATTTAAGTACAAACGTATTTCATTTGGCCTCAATTTGCCCACATTTTAATGAGGACGGATAATCTTCATACGATAGGCTAGAGCAAAAACAGAAAACAGCCGTTTGTTGTCGTTTTAATTCTATTTTTTTAAATTATAATGGACGGCGGCAGAGGGAAGCGTATTAAGTCGATATTGGATCTGCAGCTAACGGCTCTTTGTGCCTGTAATATGTTGTGGTTATTGAAAAGCTGGCTTTATCCTTTCTGCTAGCCGAGGGTGATGGCATTATTTGGTGAGAGTCAAAATGGCGGGTGTACCATAGCGAATTAAATAATACCAATTACCAAAAAAATGTACCTAAAATTTACTATTCTGTACCTAGATCTAAAAAATCTGTACCTCCTTCAGAACGAAATTATTTCGAAATTAAGATACACCCGCCATATTGACATTAAGATGGCGGGTGTTCTTTAATATTTAATTTTTTAAGCATTACTCATAAAATATAATTACACCAAAAAAATGTACCTAAAAAGTACCTCAAGTAAAAAAATCACACACTTGATCAGTTGAACAGTTCCTGAGAAATAAAGCACTCGTGTCTTGTGTATAAGTAAACACGATAATTATCATGAAATATTGATATAGTTATATCTATTTAGGTATATAAAACAAAATCGTGTTAGTTACACCACTTATAACTCAAGAACGGCTGGACCAAATTTAATGACTTCTGTGTATTTTGATTTATGTTCGTCCGAAATAGGATAATAAGTAATAAAACATCGAAGAAATTAACGATAATTTCCCATTCATTTAGCGAACAGGACACACATAATCACAGGGTCCATAATTGTTTCTGTAACTTATATTTACCACCTGTGTGTACATTATGGATGCAATAAATTTAATTTGAATTTGAATTTGAACCTATACAATCTCTGATACATGATAGACACAAAGCACACACAAAATGAACATGGCGTTGTATGCTGGTTCCTAGGTTATTAGATTTTTCTGAAATTCATCCTATAATTCTAATATATAAAACATAAAAATGTTTCTACCTATGTCCGTTATAGACTTTGAAACCATCCAATCCAACCGATATGCCCTCCTCCTCTCTCTCCTTGAGATCCAATCAAACCGGTTTCATTAGAAAGGCCATGCGAAGATGGTTTAAGACCAAAAATATATATTGGTGGGTATGTAGGGTAGGATAGGGTAGAAAGGTATGCAGGGTAGGGTAGAGTAGGCCAGTTAGGTTGGTAGGTAGGGTAGGGTAGGTAGGTAAGTACGGTAGGGTAGGGTAGGCAGGTATGTAGGGTAGGGTAGGTAGGTGCCATTTTGCTCAAGATATTTCTCACGTACGGTTAATTATGTGATCTCATATAAATCATCTCGAAGTTGTGGGCGACTATGTCTACCTGGGACTAACGATTCAATTGGGAAGGGCCAACTTCGAGGAAGAGGTCAGCCGTCGAATCCGACTCGGCTGAGCAGCGTTCGGGAAGTTGCGCGGTATCTTCTCGTCCATCTTACCACAGTATCTCAAGACGAAAGTCTATGACCAGTGTGTGTTGCCAGTGATGACATATGGCTCTGAGACGTGGATGCTTACAATGGGCCTTATCAGAAAACCTACAGTCACTCAAAGGACAATGGAGATGGCTATGCTCGAAGTTTCCTTGCGTGATCGAATCAGAAATGTAGAGATCCGCAAGAGAACCAGGGTTACCGACATAGCCAGAAGAATTGCCAAACTTAAGTGGCAGTCGGCAGGGCACAATGCTCGCAGAACGGATAGCCGATTGGGCAGAAAGGTTCTGGAATGGCGACCGCGGACCGGAAGACGTTGCGTTGGAAGGCCTCCCACCAGGTGGACCGATGACCTGCTGGTGAAGGTTGCGGGGATCCGCTGGTTACGGGTTGCACGGGACCGGTCAATGTGGTGACGCTTGAGGGAGGCCTATGTCCAGCAGTGGACGTCTTTCGGCTGATATGATGATTATGATGAAATCAATAGTATTCAACACATGGTGTTACCTGTATAAACCATACCATTATTAAACAACAATTAAAATACTAAAATACTCAGTGCGTGCAATTTTTTTGGGAATCTTTGAAATCTATATAATTTTATATAAAAGAAGAAACTGATTGACTGGCTGATCGATCAACGCACAGCCAAAACCGCTAGGCCTAGAACCATGAAATTTGGCAGAAAGATTTCTCAAGTGACGTAAGGGGGTAAAAAGGGGGTTGAAAGTTTATACGAAATATTTACAGTTTGTAAGTTGGACAAGTAAAAATTTAGATTCTTTTTATCAACGTAGAATGTACGTTGATAAAAAGAATTAATGCATTTATTGATTTTTGGAAATTCCACTCCTAATTGTTTCAAGTCATTGTTTTTTTATTAATCAAGAGCGTAAACCTACAATTTCAGATTTTTACCTTCCAATCCGAAGAAACTTCATATAAACTTTAAATCCCTATTTTATCCCCTTAGGGGTAAAATGTCCAAAAAATAATAAATACATGGATTATTTTTAACAACCAAGAGCTTAAATCTAAAATTTCACGTGTCCAACTTACAAACTGTAGAAATTTCACACAAATTTTCAAAACTTTTTTACCCCCTTTGGGGTGGAATTTCCAGAAATCCTTTCTTAGTGTGAGTTTCTCATGCTCACTTAAGTCACCTGAGAAATCTTTCTGCCAAATTTCATGATTCTTTGCGATTTTGGCTGTGCGTTGATCGATCAGTCGATGGATTTCAAAGATTCACAAAAAAATTGCACGCACTGAGTATTTTAATTGTCGTTTAGTAATGGAATGGTTTATACAGGTAACACAACGTGTTGAATACTTACATATTGATTTATATTATCATCATCATCAGAGTCGGATTCGACGGCTGACCTCTTTCTCGAAGTTGACGCTACCCAATTGGATTGTTTGTCCCAGTAAGACATAGTTGCCCACAACTTCGAGATGATTTCATTAACCGTACATGAGAAATATCTTGAGCATAATGGCACCTACCTACCCTACCCTACATACCTGCCTACCTACCCTACCCTACATACCTGCCTACCCTACCCTACTTACCTACCTAACTGGCCCAGTCTAGCCTACCCTACATACCTAGATAGGTAGATACCTACCCCCACCACTATATCTACACACCAATATATTGGTGATACCCACCAATTTTCGCATTGCCTTTCTAATGAAACCGGTTTGGGGCATACAGGGACTTAAAAACACCTTCATAAAGGTTACAGAATTATAAGTGTTACATCTTAAAATGGTAACAGAATCAAATATGTAACACTTATAAATGTGTTTTCAATGTGTTAACCCAAAACTCTTACAAAAGTGTAACCGTAACATTTCTGTAACAGATATAAAAGTGTTAACAGTGTTAATAAGTGTAACAGGTAAACGCGGCGTTGCCAAATTTACAATGTACTTATTTATGGTTAATAAGCATTAGAAAGCCGCAATGCATCGCCGTCTGTTATATCCGTGCAAAACACTTGCTCCGAATTATTGAAAATATTCGTGATTTAAAATTCAAGTTTATTTGATCAGTTTTGTGTTTATTTGACTGCAATGGATCAATCAATCCTTTCTTTAAAAAAATTAACCTCGTCTAGATCAGGATGACAAACATCCTTAAATCAACTGGGCGCACGGTTGGCGCAGTGGTTGAACGATTGACTGCTGCGCTGCGTGTCGCGGGTTCGATTCCCGCACGGAACAAATATTTGTATGATCTACAGATAGTTGTTCCGGCTCTGGGTGTTGTGTATGTGAGTTTATATGTTTGTAAATGCACCCACGATACAGGAAGAAATTCCTAGTGTGGGGCAAAGTTTTTAAAAAAAAGGAAAAAAAAAAAGGAAAGGAAAACTGCCTACCACTACAACAAGAAGTCGTCAAAAATTGTTTGTACACTCGAGGACGTTTCGGGTAGACCACTTTTAAACCTTATTACAATGGGAATAAGGTTTAAAATTAATCTACCGCGAACATTGTCAACCGTACTCTACGTTTTCATTTTATCCTTTCCTAAGGCACAGATTACTACAGATCTTAGAATAATATCGCATTACAGATAAACCACTTCCTACAAAATGCTCCATACCTACGCGCAAGTACATGGAGTGAAAGTTCTGAAGGTAATCTGTGCCTAAGTTATACCATGCCATGCCTTGAAAAAAATTGGCATGGCTAATTATTAACAAATTAAATCGGTAGTGTTAGTACCTTTCTTTAAAATAAATCTTCGTTGTGCCTCAAGATAATGATATCCTTCACTAAACTGTCTATGGACTTGTAAAGGACTTGCCACACCAATAATCCACCATATTTGTAGTCAAGGGCAATCTGTTTCCCGCTCGTATTTCATGTAAAACCAGATCTAAATTGTCGCGCAGCTCTGGAACAACATTACTGACTCTTTCTGTGTTTTGTCGAAACAGTTACAAGTCAGCTAGGTCCTTTTAAACCCCTGAATTTGCCTCATTGATCATTGAGGGAGCTGTCTGCGGCATTTGATTCGCGTCGGTCATCGGCTTCTTCATTTTCCAGCAATGAAATCTGCCTTTAGGTCTCTTTTAGATATGCAATAGCAGTCGTAAGCTCTTCATCGGAGAGTATTACATTTAATCTAAGGTCCATAAAAATGGCACTCAAAAAGGCTTTTTATTTAAAAGACTAGTTTCCTGTAATTTCATAGCATTCAAAATGCTCAGTGACAGTACGGTTGCCATCTGTTCTAGTTTATTTTTGCAAATGAGCCACACTACATAAAAATCGCTCCTTTTGTAATCGCAGAGTCACTTCGTACGCAGGTTCTAGACTTGTTAATATTTTAGAAATATGTGACCAAGTACTTTCATCTATAAGTTGTGACACATCATGCATATCAGCGCAGATCTCTTGCAGTGACATAAGTCTTGATAACATGTTAAACGTTGAATTCCAACGTGTGACATTGTCAATAATGGGCATATTCCTTTTGATTCTTCTTAGATATTTTTTTGATGTAGGCCTTTTCAAAATCTTGACAGCAGTACGGGCAATATCAATGGTTTTTTGAGCTGTCTCATTGTTTTTTAACCCATCTTTAATTGCAAGTTGAAGACTGTGCTGAGCACATTGCATGGGAGTATAAGTGCGATGCCTTGGGCATCTTTTGTGATTGGTCCAAGGCATTTGATTGTGTTCTTCATGAAACCCTAATCAGGAAACTCCGCCACTACGGGATCCGGAACAGCGCTCTGGATCTTCTTACTTCATACTTGAATAATAGGATTCAGAGCGTTGACGTTAATGGAAAAAGATCTCCCGGATCTATAGTAACAATGGGAGTCCCGCAGGGCTCGATTCTTGGTCCTTTCTTGTTTCTTATTTATATTAATGATTTGCCTTACCTCATAAAGGATAACCAAAATATAGTGTTGTTTGCGGATGATACTTCACTTTTGTTTAAACTTAAACGTCAGCAGCTGGTTACTGTAAAGTAGTTCACTGGTTAAATGTTAACAATTTACTTCTTAATGAAAAAAAAACGAAATGCATTAAGTTTACCCTACCTCACGTTAGGCAGGTGAAAACTGATGTGCTGATAAAGGGCGAAGAATTGAATCCTGAAAATAGCACAGTATTCTTAGGTTTAACTTTGGATGCTAAGCTTTAGTGGGGCCCACATATAGATAAATTGTCAAAGGAGCTAAGCTCCGCAGCATATGCTGTTAGAAAAATTCGTAATTTAACGGACATAGAGACAGCCCGTTTAGTATACTTTAGCTATTTTCATAGTGTAATGTCGTACGGTATTCTGTTGTGAGGAAATGCCGCCGACATCCAGACTGTCTCTGTTTTGCAGAAAAGAGCTGTTCCATCAATTTATAAATTAAGCCACTCCCTCAGAGAGAAATTTAAGCAGATTAATGTAATGACTGTGCCTTCTCAGTATATTTATAAAAATCTTTTATATGCCCATAATTTTTTTTTTTTTTTTTAAATACAGTGATATCCATAATATAAATACTAGGAACAAACACAAATTTGTAGTACCTACAACAAGGCTCAAGAAAATAGGTGGCTCGTTTAGATGTCAATGTGTACGCTTTTATAATATGCTTCCAAGCCACGTACAAAATCTAAGTCTTAATAAACTTAAATCATTCATTAAACGTAAGTTGTGCCAAAAAGCGTTTTATAGCATTAAAGATTACGTTGAGGATAAAACGGCTTGGGAGTGAGCTGGTCCATTTAATTTAGTTTTTTTTTTTAATATTTGCACCATGAATTTTGTTATTTTTATAAAAAAAAAAATACATATATTTGTTTTCTTGCAATGACAAGAACATTTACTTTTTAAAGTATTATATTATTTTATTTTAATTATTGTGAATGTGAAGACTATGTGGATCATTATTTTGTTTTTAATTTATCTTAGTTTTTAATCATGGTCTGGCAGTTTGAGTAGTATATGCGGCCTACCCAAATGTCCTTTCTTTGGTATTGTTCATCGAATCGTTGAGCTCAAATTCTGAGTTGAGCTGCTCGGTTATTGACAAATGCGTGCACTGACTGGACAGGTCCACTCAATCTGGCTGGTTCTTTCCTCAAAAGACCATTTCAGACATCAGTCTACATGGTCTTCACATGATCGAACCAAGATTTTGTCAGGACTTTAAAAGAGACTGTGACCTCTGAGTTTGTTTCGGCCTTTCTTCTCAGAGTAGTCAGATAGGAAACGCCGACCTCATCTAGTTTAAAAAAAAATATGTTAGACATTTAAAAGCGTTTGTACAAACCAACTTACAGAAATAAAATCATTTATCATCATGAAATAGATCTTATTTCAAAAGACGACACAAATTCAGGCGAGTAAAAAGCATTTGTGAACGGGATTTGTTTTATTACGAGGAATTCTTTCCGTTACTTAGTGTATTGTTAGCAAGATAGCGACTTGAGATAAGAAATGGCGTGTGCGCATGATCGGAAGTCGGAATCGGAACTAAGAAAAACAAATATGTTATGTTTAATGCGTTAGTGTGTGTGTGTACTAAAGATCGTCGGTGGCTTAGACATCGCGCGTCTTTCGGCCGCGCGTTGTTGCCGTACTGTGCAATTACACCTAAATATATGCTAAAACTGTTTATTTCTGTTACACATATTAACACATATAAAAGGTTACAGTTTGATTCGGTAACACTTATTAACACATATAAAAGGTTACAGTTTGATTCCGTAACATTATTGTATCTGTTACATTTAAAAGTGTTTTTGTGTTAAAACTGTTTTAAAAAACAGTGTTAAAAACACTTATTACGGTTACAGTTTGAGTCCCTGGGGGCATATCGGTTGGATTGGATGGTTTCAAAGTCTATAACGGACATAGGTAGAAACATTTTTGTGTTTTATATATTAGAATTATAGGATGAATTTCAGAAAAATCTAATAACCTAGGAACCAGCATACAACGCCATGTTCATTTTGTGTGTGCTTTGTGTCTATCATGTATCAGAGATTGTATAGGTTCTGTGTTCGCTAAATGAATGGGAAATTATCGTTAATTTCTTCGATGTTTTATTACTTATTATCCTATTTTGGACGAACATAAATCAAAATACACAGAAGTCATTAAATTTGGTCCAGCCGTTCTTGAGTTATAAGTGGTGTAACTAACACGATTTTGTTTTATATACCTAAATAGATATAACTATATCAATATTTCATGATAATTATCGTGTTTACTTATACACAAGACACGAGTGCTTTATTTCTCAGGAACTGTTCAACTGATCAAGTGTGTGATTTTTTTACTTGAGGTACTTTTTAGGTACATTTTTTTGGTGTAATTATATTTTATGAGTAATGCTTAAAAAATTAAATATTAAAGAACACCCGCCATCTTGATGTCAATATGGCGGGTGTATCTTAATTTCGAAATAATTTCGTTCTGAAGGAGGTACAGATTTTTTAGATCTAGGTACAGAATAGTACATTTTAGGTACATTTTTTTGGTAATTGGTATTATTTAATTCGCTATGGTACACCCGCCATTTTGACTCTCACCATTATTTGTTGAGAAAAGCAGTGGCGTTTTTGGATATATGGAGTGTAGTCAATGATAAGGTACTGATTGTTAAGATCTACCTATTCAGTACCTAGTATTTTATTTGTTTGTACGTATTTATTTACGCTTACGAGTAATAATCCCAGTGCAGGGGGATAATGTGTTGGTAATTTGAGACCATTGCACGTCCAATTTTAGTCCAACGTTTTCTTTCAAAAAAATGTTAAGTAGTTTAAAAATATTTGTTTCTAATAAACTGATAAGCTACTTACCTTTCATCTTACTCGGTTAAGGCTACAATGACAATTCTAGCATCAATTGTCCCGCCACAAAGTGTAAAACATTTCTGAAACCACCTTTTCTTCATTCAAACTTCAGGTATCAATTGAAAATCTCAGTAGAAAACCACTCCTGCATCAATATTGTTCATCGACTGCAGCAAATGTTCCCGAGACAGTAAATAACTCCGGACTATTTTATTGCGAAACTTGCATTATGTTTCTTTGAAAAAATGAAAGAAATCAGAGAAAAATGATCGCTTACATCATTGCGAGGAAGAAGTTTCTAATATTTGTAGCATTGTTTCTGGCAGAAGACTAATTGGTGTAGTTCGGAATTTGAAATTTGTATTGGCTAGTACTTATTAATTCCATGCTTTCGTGTTCTCAAGGCAAGCCTAGGGCGTAGTGATCTATGCCATATGCTAGCAATAACACATTTCTTGCACCATTCGTTAAGTTTATCGTTAACGCCTCTAGGATTAATGTTAGTGAATGCAAAGGTCATATCTTTATGTACACCTATAATGTCCTATAAGGTATTTGACTTTAGTTGACCCTATCGTGTAATAGAGAAAGATAGGCATGGTGAAACAGTTTGTCATCGAGTATACTGCATAGAATAAACGAGATAGGACGATGTGATATACATAAGCGAGTGAAAGAGACAGTTATACAATGCTACCTTCACCTTCAACATTGACACAAAAATAGTTACTGCGCGGGGTCTTGCAACCAATTCAGAGATACAAAGATCCACTGTGAGTATTATAGGTATGTGTTTGAATAATGTTGTTATACATCGGGTTCTTAACATTGAAAAAATAAATCAATTGAATATTAATTTATGTACTAATTTATTATATATCATTTAAATCATACTAATAACTTAAAACCTCATTCAGAACTAGAAAACTAGAATACGATTCCATGAACTCCACTGGCATTTCAAAAACTTGTATCTTTGTAGTTTTATGTCATCTCTCTCCATCAAAATGGTTCTTTTTCATTGGCATATTCAAAACCAATATCTTTATGTATAAATTCTGTAAAAAATAAATCATGTTACTAATAATCATTCATCATCATCAGTCTATATATACTTTTTGTTATGTAAGTTTTATGGCCTGGTTGCTAGGAACTTTTAGCCACGTCTTTGGAAAGAGTTTTGGATCTTATATTTATTCTTTAGTATGCATTATAATGCGGATGTAACTGATTCTAATGTTTTTTGGAGTATTTGGCAGCAAATTGTATCGAGTCAGTCTTCCCAGTAAGCTTTGCAGAGGCGGTCAAACTACAATAAAATACGCCGCTCCACTATCCCGAGATCGCTTCTCTCAATGATTTTACAAATTGTCCAGTTGCGTAGACAGTTGAGACACAAAACTACACCAATAATACTGCCGAACTGAAACGACGTTAGACGATGCACGGCCTTCAAGCCACACCTCCTTGCCCGTCGGAGTGGGGAGCGTCAGGTTTTTTCGTTACGGAATTTCTGGATTCGGTCCCCGCGCTCAAGGCCCGCGATAGAAGCTATGCAATAGCTTAAAAAAAGCTCGTGACTTAAAGATACCCCAGTTGTAGCTATAAATAAAAACAACCTTAGTTCTAAGGTATTTGGGTCAGAGGTACCAAGATGATTTTAATCAAGGTAACTAACGGGAAAGAACTCCCAACTCGATAATAGGCCATAGTCACCAATTTGGTTGACTACAAAGGCGACCGATGCGGAAAAAGCTTAAAGTCTTCAATAAAGCCTTTTCTGAACGAAGCCATGTTACATTAATCATGAAGGATAAATACGAGGTTATTAAGTACATCTGCTAAATTAATTAAAATTCTGAAACAAATAAGTTCAAATCCCACAATACGCCTTATTATAAATTCTCCAACATGTGGGTAATCACCCAAGTTTTCATACAACACATTTGTACGCCGTTATTAAGTCTCTGAGCGGCTTAAGTCTTCAGTCTCAGATTCCTCTTGTAATTATGTATGCAAACAATGCATGATGTTTCGGTAGTAATCCCCGCATTTCGTAATTTTTTTTTTTTTTTTTTATATTTCACAAAACTGATGTACAATCACACGAGCAAAAAAAAAGTCTAATCGAAAGTCTGATTGACATCTACTAGATGTGAATCTTACATGCACATATTCACTAGTGAAACACCTAAAATCTATATAAAAGAGGTAAAATAAAGCCAATATAAAAAACAATTAAAAACAATAAAATAAAAATAAATAAAAAATAAATCAGATCACAAATAAAATCAGATCAAATTTAAATTAAATTAATCGCAATGAAACTAGAATTAAATCAGATTGAAATATAAATTAAATTAAATCAAAATACAATTAAAATAAAATGAAATGAAATGAAATAAAATAAATCAAAATAAAACAAATCAAAATAAAATCAAATAAGTAAAAATTAAATTATTCACAATGAAACTAGAATAAAATAAAACCGTCAAAATCAAAATTAAATCATAAAAATAAATTAAATTCAATTAAAATCAAATGACAAACAGATTGAAATCAATAAAAAATAACTCGAGAGTAAAATACAAATCCAATTAAAGTTTAAATATCATAGGTCATAATAATATAGGTGTAATAAGACTACGAGCGATCGACCTTGACCTTTGTCGCACAATATATAAACTAATAGAAACCTTTCCATGCTACAATAAAGTCAAAGAGGTCAAAAAGACTGAGTTTTATACTTTTTTTTTTTTTGGTACAATCCCACCGCACTATTCCCAAACCACTGCAACTCCTGAAAGCCAGAATCAACAGTGGTGACCACCAGAAAAGCGCCGAGGCAATGAAGCTCGACGAAGTCCCGGCGAATGAATTTAACTGTCTTGGATCCCGCAACGAAATTAATCAGAAAAGAATAACGTAGGAGTAGGAAAAATGGAAATTTCCACTTCCCTCCATATCAAGCAGGAGACAGAACAAACAAGGCCAATAGGCACAAAGGTTCATATACAACTGGGATAAGCCCAGCACCACCGATAAAAAATTAGCATTAATACATATTAATGGGTCCTAACATTGTGAGCTGTTATATTTGGTTCCAATAATAGGTATGGCAAAAACGCTTGAACGCACGGAAATTTGTTCTAGTTTCCACAAGGTCCGTATAGTAAACAACTCCTGATGCAGCCTGTACATTATTCAACATAATATTACGTTCATTCTGCCAAAGAATACACTCTCATAAGATATGATGTGCAGATTGTACATATTCGCAGTCAGATGTAGAACACTGATATAAAGGCGAGGCAACGAGCTTGAAAGAAAATAATTTACTTTTAAAGTTACCATGTCCTGTGAGAAATTCGGCAACACAGTGATCCACTTCCAGCCACGTGCTGGCCAGCCGCACGCGAACGTATGGAAAGAATTGGCGGAGGTGTTGGCCCTTGATGGAATTGTCCCACTTACATTGCCATTCGGATAAAAGTTCCTCCCAGACGTCAATAGGTGGTTTAAATAATCTAGAGATTTTCTCACGGTCACTCCGCGTTAAAAAGTCCGCGTCCGTGGTCTCTCGTGCGGAATAGTAGTACATTGCAGCACGTTGCTGCACTTCAAGGTCGACCGGAAGTACACCAGCAAGTATCGGTAAGGCCTCAGTACTAACCGTCCTGTACGCTTTGCATAAGAATATCAAAGCCAAACGCTGGCTTTGAAGTAATTTACGTCGTACCGCCCCTATGGTGGCCCTATCAGCCCAAACAGACGCCGCAAAGCACATACAACCCAAGTAAGTAGCCCCATAAATAGTTTTTAAAGTTAAAAAAGACAGACCCCACGTAGATTTAGATATTCTCGTTAAGGCATAGAAATTTTCTTGAACTCGAAATATGTCAAAACGTCGTTTATCGACTGCGGTCTGATTACTCTCTAATGCAACCCTTACGTTTGTCGCATAGAAATCGCCTCGGTATACCCGCGACCCAATTACCCATTTTTTTTTTCGAACGCCAACAGTGTAATTAAAGCCACACGAGCGAGATGAATCGTGTAATTTGAAACTCCACAGCTTTTGTTCCGAACATAGATGTCACTCTACGCCCTTTTAACGCAAAAGCACGGATCCCCCAACGTATTACTCGTTCCCGTTCTGATTTCATCGGTGTTTTTCAAACATTTCCTTCTTACATACGTGGAAAATGCCGCTCTTATTTCCCAATGAAGATCTGAGTACGAAGTACAAAGGGAGCTACAAAGTACCGACATCATAAAACATACAATGACTCAATTTCGAAGAAATTCATTCTTAATGTCGTGAGACGTAATCTGGATCATGTTGTTTTACGACGCAAACCAATCGGATTCTTATAAGTTTGTGTTTATATTGGAGGAAGCAAAGAACAATGAAGGATACTTACGTAATTATGTTGTATAATCAAACTATTAGGTGTTTACCTTTTTACAAAAAGTTATGGTCTTGTACTCTTTAGTCTCTTCTTGTCATATATCTATTATTTTTCTTACTAAGAAAACTGTACTGTTATTTTTGATTCTATTAAATAAAATTCAATACCAGCTACTTCTAGTCTCTTCTAGTTTATTCCTTCAACACGTTATCAGCACGAAGGCTGATTAATTGAATAGATCTAGATGTTAGTGAATAAAATGAATTTTCAAGGTATCACGATGTTATCAAACCGAGACGGGTACCCATCCTGGAAATTTAAAATGAGGATGCTTCTCATTCATGAGGAGCTTTGGACGTCCATAATTGGGTACGATGATTCTGATACAACAGCGGAGGATGTGCGCTCTCGTAATGACCAGAAGGCGTTGTCAAAAATATGCCTTACGGTAGACGGAGGTGCAATTTCGCACGTAAGAAATGCGAAAAACGCTAAGGATGCTTGGAGTGCTTTGCAAAAAGCATATGAGGATAAAGGTATGGGTCGAAGGCTCTCTCTAGAGCGTAGATTGTACAAATACTCCTTGACCGATTTCCAAGACATAGAATCATATATCAACGCCGTTATGAGTACTGCTCAAGATCTTGACGATATTGGTAAGAAGATCGACGATGGATCTTTGGCTGCGATTATTCTCGGAGGATTAACATCACGGTACGAACCGATGATCATGGCTTTAGAGAATTCGAATGTTGATGTAACCAGTGAGTTAGTTAAGGCAAAATTATTAAACGAGCTTTCTAAGGATCCTCACCAGAATGAGGTGGCTGCGTTACGTTCAACAGGTTCTACAAGCAAAAAGAAGAAGCCTATAATCTGCTTTAAGTGTAGACAACTAGGACACAAAAGTCCCGAATGTCCCAATAAGAAGGTTAAGAAAGCTATGATGGGCTCATCGGAAAAGGTTTTTAAGGGTACAGATTGCCGTCATAATGAAAAGGTGGAAAAGGCTGTTGTGCAGGAAATGGCTCTTTCTGCGCCGGCTGAATCTGATGGGAAATGGATTATTGATTCAGGTGCAACCATTCACATGACTCCGCATCGCGAGTGGTTCAGCAG
Organism: Orthosia gothica; assembly: GCA_949775005.1. Lineage (NCBI taxonomy): Eukaryota > Metazoa > Arthropoda > Insecta > Lepidoptera > Noctuidae > Orthosia > Orthosia gothica. The sequence continues at coordinate 10,046,548 of OX459038.1, read as the reverse complement.
TTATCGGCCAGTACAAGGTGGAACGATTACTGTGGCTAATGGACAAAAATTAGCGGCTGTGGGTATTGGTGATGTATCTATTGAAACGGATACTTTGGCGAACAGAATAAAGAACGTAGTTCATGTTCCTGATTTGAACTGTAGTTTACTTTCAGTGAAAAAAGTAGTAGAGAAGGGTTTCTCTGTAGTTTTCAATAAAGAAGGCTGCACAATTTATGACTCAAAATGTGATATAGTAAACAGTAAAAATGTTTTAGCGTATGGTTCTGTATGTGATGGGCTGTATACTGTGGATTGTTTAACTAAAACTATCAATAATGTTTCAGCTAGACTTGTGCACTCTGATTGTTCCAATTTCCAGCTTTGGCATAAGAGGTTGGGCCATTTGTGCCGAATTGGCATGGATCTACTTAGAAAAGATCAGGCTATCGGAGTGGAGTACACGGAGGTCGACAAGGAACCATGCATACCCTGCATAGAGGGTAAGCAGTCTAGAAAGCCCTTCAAAAGCTTAAAATACAGGAAGGCTACTTCGCCACTTCAGTTGATTCATACTGATGTTTGTGGACCTTTTTCTACGAATTCGTTTACAGGTAAAAGATATTTTATTATTTTTATAGATGATTATACACGTTTTACTTTTGTGTATTTTCTGTCTTCTAAAACTGAAGTCAAAAGTAAGTTTTGTTCCTTTCATTCTCATGTCGAAAGACAGTTTGGTGGAAAAATAAAGACTTTGCGTTCAGATAATGGAACTGAGTTCATCAATAAGGAATTGGTGGATTATGTGCAGTCATTGGGTATCGATTGGCAAACGACAGCACCATATAGCCCTCAGCAAAATGGGGTAAGTGAACGGTGTAATCGTAGCATAGTAGAGAAGGCTCGGTCACTATTGTCCCATGGTTCTCTTTCAAAAGCTTTTTGGCAGGACGCAGTGGAGACGAGCGTCTACTTGAAAAATCGGTCACCACACCGCGCGCTTAGTGGTAAAACACCGTTTGAAATGTGGTTTAATAAAAAACCCGATCTGTCTCATCTGAAAGTTTTCGGATGCAGAGCACTTATTCATGTTCCATCAAGTCAGAGATGTAAATTGGACATGAAAGCTGAGGAACAGATTTTTGTAGGATACTCAGATGATCCTCATACTTATTATTTCCGGAATGCGGGCAGTCCCAGACGTTTACTAAAGTCAAGAGATGTAACATTTTTTGAAAACAACTTTACTGGACTGAAGGAAAATATTGAGCCTATAGGTACTGTGAACTCTGATATTGTAAATTTGCTCTCACAGTCACCATCGCCAGCTATTTTAAGACAAGAAGTACTTCCCTCCTCTTCATCTGGGAGATGTGAGGTAGATGCTCCTAACTTAGATACTTCTTTCATGGATGCTGAGGATGCTGATGTTGAAATCAATGAAGCAGAAAATTCAGAGGTCAAAAATGTTGATGATCAGCAGTCAAGTGAATCTACAGATTCCTTAAATGAATCTAGTCGATATCCTTCGAGAGTTCGCAAACCACCAGATTATTTCTCTTATAATACTCTGGTAGATGATGGGTGCGATGATCCAAATAATTATCTGGCTGCCATTAACAGCGATGAGAAAGATAATTGGATTTTAGCGATGAGAGATGAGTATAATGCCTTAGTCAGAAAGGGCACATGGATTTTGGTAGATAAGCCAAATCTTAAGACTTCGAAAGGAGAAGAGTCGAAAGTGTGTCTTTTGAGACGGTCACTCTATGGGTTGAAGCAGGCACCAAGAGCCTGGAATACAAAGTTAAAACAGACTTTGTCAGTTCTTGGTTTGACTCAAACATGTGAGCCGTGTATTTTTAAAAATAATACGGACTCAGACTCTTTGGTTCTGGCTGTATACGTCGACGATCTAGTCATCTTGTATAAAAATGAAAGTACGCTTGACAATTTCAAACGTCAACTTGAAAAATACTTTTCATTAAAAGATCTTGGACAAATTAATTTCTTTACGGGAATAAATATTTGCCACGATAATTATGGAATGAAGCTATCTCAGAGTACATACATTGAAAAGTTACTGAAAAGATTTAACATGCAAGATTGTAAGGGTGTTCCCACCCCACTGGTCAAGGAAAATCTTGAGCCTGGTATAGGTGAGTGTGAGTATCCTTACAGAGAGTTAATTGGCTGTCTAATGTTTTTGGCTGTAAATACTAGACCAGATATAGCCTACACCGTAAGTTACTTGAGTCAATTTAACTCTAAATTTGATCAGTCACATTGGAATATTGCTAAACGATGTCTACGTTATCTGAAAGCGACAAAAGATAGTGGTATTACATACAGTAAAGAAAAAGGTAATACTACAACTTTGACGGGTTTTTCAGATGCAGACTGGGCAAATTGTCCAACTGATAGACGATCCTACACAGGGTTCTATTATGAACTTGCAGGCGGCCCTATTTCGTGGGAAGCTAAAAAACAGCCCACAGTGGCTTTATCGTCCGCTGAAGCTGAATATATGGCGTTGGCTACAGCAGTAAAGGATGCGTGCTTCTTAAAAAGACTGATATCCGATATAACAGGTAGGTCGCTTAATATAGTTTTGTATTCGGATAGTCAGAGTGCACAAAAAATAGCCATGAATCCTGTTCATCACAATCGGACAAAGCATATAGATGTTAAGTTCCATTTGTCCGAAAAAAAAGTGAACGATAAAACTGTTGAACTTAGGTATATGCCCACCGACAGGTTACCTGCAGATGTTTTGACGAAACCTTTGGGTCCAACAAAGCATCGCAGTTGTTTGCAAATGATTGGTATATCCTAGTTTTGTTTGTTTGTAATGTTTTTCTATACTGGTTATTTATGACTTTGTGTTATGAGTGCAATACGATTAACTTTTTGAGGGAGCATGTTGTATAATCAAACTATTAGGTGTTTACCTTTTTACAAAAAGTTATGGTCTTGTACTCTTTAGTCTCTTCTTGTCATATATCTATTATTTTTCTTACTAAGAAAACTGTACTGTTATTTTTGATTCTATTAAATAAAATTCAATACCAGCTACTTCTAGTCTCTTCTAGTTTATTCCTTCAACAAATTAGCTACTAAGTCAGGATGGTCGGTTTCCAAGTCATCATCAAGGATGGAAACCACGACGTCACGGCTTGTAATGCCTTCCAGCCATGCTGGTATCACGTTCATGTCTAAACCACCTCCTCTGTTCTAAATAACACGATAAAAACAAGATTAATACACCAGAAGAAATTAATGTATCCAGTTGGCAATAATAAATATGTACTAACAAACTACTCCTATTATCTAATATCTTGGCAAAATAGCTTGGCAAAATATCTACCAACAAGAAGTAATAAAATAAAAGCAATGACCCACTTAATCTTCGGCGGTCGTAAAATTATGAAACACCACAAAAATGGAATGTACTAGCAAAACCAATTACTCAACCTCTATTAGAGAAGATGTTTTAATTTACAAAATTGTTACTAAAATGAATTTGCAGAAATATGTTTGCAACAGTAGCAGAGCCGAATGCAATGAAATATCAGCGGCAACATCGGGGCAACCACAGGAAATTTGTATTGACGGATCGCTTCACAGATATCTATACGAAATTGGTTTTTTATATCAACTATTTCAGATCGCACGAATAATAAAAAAAATAACAAAGGCTAACACGAATTCTATATTGAAATTACTTTTGTGGATTGATTGACGAGCATACACCTATGTGTGTGCCAGGCCCGTGTTCATATTCTGTTGACAATTTTATACAAATTGCAACTGACAGATCGTATAAAGTTATTACACAATCTGTATCTTATAAAGCCAAAACATGTTGTACAAATAAATTCACTTCAGATCTAAAGATATGAAATCAAAAACATCTCAACCCTCATTACGCTGGTTAAAGTAGTTTTCAGTCAATATTTAAGAAGAGCGTTATAAACTTTACCCAAAGAATCTCTTATAATCAAAACTTCACTCTCGGTTCAGTTGAATCGCTAAAGAAAAACAAAAACGACGTGAATCAAGTGCTTACACAGTGTAACTTCAGAACTTTCTGGGATACTCAACGATATTCAGATTCTTGATGACACCTTTGCAATCATAATAAAGTCAATACCGATTATAATTTGATCGTTGCCTCATTTTTCATTCTTGTTTTCATAATTAAACAGTTATTCACCAAAATCTTCTTAAATATTTTTGTGCTAATACATTGGTGTTAAACTGTGTAAAAGTAAGCAAAAAAAAAAATAGTTAGCTAAACACTTGTTAAATAACTAACTAGCTTCATATTTTAGAAAAACTTCTTTCGCTTTTATATTTAGTAAAACACAAAGTATTTTTAGGCTACTTTCATGTAACATTTTTGTTTACTTATTAACTTTGCCGTTGAAAGCTTACCAAGCCCAAACGTTTTCTTCTGTGAAAAGTGATCCTCAAAGTCTTTCAGTACCTACCCACGTTTTATTTTCAGATAACTGGTTTTACCAAAGGGGCAGAACTCAGTCCCCATACTAATCGCATTGGCACTCCTCAAAGTCACTGTTTAGTCCGAGCACTCAGAGTAAAGAGCCATGCTTTTACAACTGTGAATATATAGTAATAATATAAAGGAAGTGTGAGACCTAAAAAGCTCTTGCATCGATTTTTATTTTAAAAAGCGATTTTCTATCAGAGCAATAAGATTCTTATTGCAGAAATATATTTTTATTATTCTCGATTAAGAGTTGTATTACCAGGCCCCTCAGAAAGTATTGCGAAAAAAAGTTTTTATATATGGGAGACTGGCCAGTTATAATGTTTTTCGAAAATATGATTATTTATAAGTAAAAATAAGTAAGTTCCAATTTCAAAATTTCCCTCCACATTTTTTGCGAGTTAATTCAAAGTATTGTGTCTCACTGAAATATGGATCTGCGCCGGGAACATTTTAGAGCTATGATTTTATACGATTTCAAGTGTCGCCTGAAACCGGATGAATCGTACGATAGACTTCAAATGGCATTCATGGATGAAGGCCCTTCCAAGGCAACCGTGTATCGTTGGTATAACGAATTCAAGCGCGGTCGACCAACTTTGGGGGATGACGAAAGAAGCGGTCGCCCTTTGACGGCTGTTACCGAAGAAAACGTGCTAGCAGTGAAAAATTTAATCCAAGACAATAGGCGAATTACATATCAGGAGATTCAACACATATTGAAGATTGGATCGGGAAGCGTTCACGAGATTCTACACAGCCATCTTCGCGTGAGGAGGATAGTATCACGCTGGGTGCCGCACAACCTCACCGATGCTCAGAAGCAGGCCCGGGTGGAATGGTGCCGTGATATGCTTAACAAATTTGAAGCAGGCTCGTCTCGGCGTGTTTACGACATCGTTACAGGTGATGAGTCCTGGATTTATCAATACGACCCAGAAACCAAGCGCCAGTCGACTGTTTGGGTGTTTCAAAATGAGCCAACGCCTACCAAAGTGAAGCGATCTAGAAGCGGGGGTAAGATTTTGATCGCTAGCTTTTTTAATTTGACTGGCCACTTGGTATCAATTCCCTTACGGGATCAAAGAAGCATTAATGCCGAATGGTATACTACCAAATGTTTGCCAGAAGTTTTCTCTGTTATAAGCAATAAGCGACCAAACACAGGGCTCCGCGGGCTACTGCTCCACCACGACAATGCACCTGCGCACACCGCACTCAAAACGAGGGACTTCCTGGACAGCACGCCAGTCAAACTCCTGGGTCACCCTCCTTACAGCCCTGATCTAGCACCGTGTGACTTCTTTTTATGCCCAAAAATAAAAAATCAGCTCAAAGGGATACAATTTTCGTCGCCGGAAGATGCGCTGGCTGCGTTCGAGCAGGCTGTAAACGAGGTGTCTGCGGCGGACTGGAAAAAGTGTTTTGAAAACTGGTTTAGGCGCATGAATCTTTGTATAGAGGCTGGTGGAAAGTACTTTGAAAAGATTTAATAAAAATATATGTACGTATAGAACAATTTTTTTTAGTTTCGCAAAACTTTCTGAGTGTCCCACGTATTTCTAAACATGGCTGGAAAGTCCTTCAGTTCAAACTAATGACGTTAATTTACAGTTAAATAGAACTGCGTTCAGTCTAGCTAGGTTTGAAATTTGTTATGAAATAACCTGAGGTTGAAGTGACCAGTGACCCAATGCAAAGTGTTCGTGCAGTAATAGTTGTGTGGAATGTCAGCTCGACGCTTGTGAAACTAAAAATCCTAAACAAAGAGAAATGCTTGGAAAATTAATTCAAATAGTTCAGTGAAAATGTTAAAATTTTACACAACATTTGCACGTGTTTAAAAAACTTTTACAAAATTCAGTGAATGTATAGTCTCGCAAAGTCAAACTCCGTTTTGAAGACATTTAAAGTTGTTATTAATATTCTAAAACATTAATATAAAATTCCTGTGTTTCAATACAATTTATAATGTTTTCCATATTTCAGTTTTTCGCCTTGGCATACAAAATTTATGAAAAGACGTTCACAGTCTCCAGAGGGCAGAATGTGAGTGGCCTGTTAAATAAAAAAGACCTCGACGACTGTTCTATTTGTCTAGTTTTAAGTCCAGTTTTAAGGTAAAGTCATATTTAATCTTACCTGCTTTACGACATGAGTAATAATTTTAAGCTACTTGAAAAATCAAGGTTTGGCGGGAAAATGTTGGCAAAGCCGTCGTTCTAAACGAGACGATTGCTAAAAAATTTTCATGTAACTGCCATCTCCGCATTGTGGTGTCGTACTAATATGTAATTTGAATTTTATTACATAATTTCGAATGATATTTTATTTAGAATTACGAGTAACGTTAGTCGCAACGCGTATCCCTTGCGGAGATTTTATTACGATCGTGACATGATATTTATATGCGATATAAAATATAAATATATGATTTCCATGTTATTACTTTATTTCCAACAGATAACGGTTATAATTTCGGATAAAACATGCTGAAAATATTATTTGGCGCATTTAACCGTTCTATTTTAAACGGAATTGGAGAAAGGCGTCCTTTCTGGAAACATTCAGCTTTATTTGATTATTCAATTAATTTTAAAGTTTATTTTGCTCGGGTGGTGTGCTGGCTTTTTTCCACCAGTCCCCACGGGACAGATACGGGCCATCCTTAGAGGCCATAAATATTTTCGGCTTGCGAATGGGTTTTTAGCGCAGTCAACCTTTTTCGAGGAAAATAAAACATTAGATAGCAGATAAAGTGGAATTTGAAACAAAGAGGTTTTTTTGTTAATTATTTTGTCAGATTTCTATTAACAGCTAAGCATGAGTATAAGCATAGTTTACGTGTACATGAATGATAATCCTTTTCAGAGAAATTTACTCAAAGAATTATAGAAATATATTATAGAAATTGTTATGAATTTTAATTTCCTCATATCTTTCAATGTACATTTAGAATGAGCACAGCGTTTTGTTCATAAAAATGAACGAAACATTGTGCTCATTCAATTTGATAATGTTCAATACTTACAATCTTTTGATTGCTTTGAAGATTAAAAGCTTGCAAAAACTAGTACCTATACTAAAAAATCAAAGCGCAGACTCTATGAAAACAATCAAGTATTGAAAAAGTAATCAGAAAAACATCTTTTAAACTGCTTTGTTTACCAACTCACTCATGCCCTTTACAAACTTTTACTTGTTTTCCAGTTTCCCTTTTATGTAACTAAACACGATATATTTTAGAGCAGTATTTACGGTCAACGAGACACGGGTGTATAGCAAAGGATCCTGGGTAAGAGTGCCTTCGGGCGTCGCGCTTGCCGTACGTGGGACACTCAGAAAGTTTTGCGAAACTAAAAAAAAATGTTCTATACGTACATATATTTTTATTAAATCTTTTTAAAGTACTTTCCACCAGCCTCTATACAAAGATTCATGCGCCTAAACCAGTTTTCAAAACACTTTTTCCAGTCCGCCGCAGACACCTCGTTTACAGCCTGCTCGAACGCAGCCAGCGCATCTTCCGGCGACGAAAATTGTATCCCTTTGAGCTGATTTTTTATTTTTGGGAATAAAAAGAAGTCACACGGTGCTAGATCAGGGCTGTAAGGAGGGTGACCCAGGAGTTTGACTGGCGTGCTGTCCAGGAAGTCCCTCGTTTTGAGTGCGGTGTGCGCAGGTGCATTGTCGTGGTGGAGCAGTAGCCCGCGGAGCCCTGTGTTTGGTCGCTTGTTGCTTATAACAGAGAAAACTTCTGGCAAACATTTGGTAGTATACCATTCGGCATTAATGCTTCTTTGATCCCGTAAGGGAATTGATACCAAGTGGCCAGTCAAATTAAAAAAGCTAGCGATCAAAATCTTACCCCCGCTTCTAGATCGCTTCACTTTGGTAGGCGTTGGCTCATTTTGAAACACCCAAACAGTCGACTGGCGCTTGGTTTCTGGGTCGTATTGATAAATCCAGGACTCATCACCTGTAACGATGTCGTAAACACGCCGAGACGAGCCTGCTTCAAATTTGTTAAGCATATCACGGCACCATTCCACCCGGGCCTGCTTCTGAGCATCGGTGAGGTTGTGCGGCACCCAGCGTGATACTATCCTCCTCACGCGAAGATGGCTGTGTAGAATCTCGTGAACGCTTCCCGATCCAATCTTCAATATGTGTTGAATCTCCTGATATGTAATTCGCCTATTGTCTTGGATTAAATTTTTCACTGCTAGCACGTTTTCTTCGGTAACAGCCGTCAAAGGGCGACCGCTTCTTTCGTCATCCCCCAAAGTTGGTCGACCGCGCTTGAATTCGTTATACCAACGATACACGGTTGCCTTGGAAGGGCCTTCATCCATGAATGCCATTTGAAGTCTATCGTACGATTCATCCGGTTTCAGGCGACACTTGAAATCGTATAAAATCATAGCTCTAAAATGTTCCCGGCGCAGATCCATATTTCAGTGAGACACAATACTTTGAATTAACTCGCAAAAAATGTGGAGGGAAATTTTGAAATTGGAACTTACTTATTTTTACTTATAAATAATCATATTTTCGAAAAACATTATAACTGGCCAGTCTCCCATATATAAAAACTTTTTTTCGCAATACTTTCTGAGGGGCCTGGTATTTATGAACTCACGTGGATTTCATCCAGCCAAGCTGGCAATACAATATGCAGGGAGCTCTCCGCTGTCGTAGGTACTTGGAAATTTGACAGCTTACCGGCTTTTAACAAAGGAATTCATGCTTCAAACGCGATTTCGAAGACTGGTGTTAGCGCTAATTAATTTTGTTGTGCTCAAAAAATTTTTCGGCGTATTGGAAACAAGTTGCGCAACATTCTTACAGGAACATATTTTTGAGTTACTGATAATATGCTAATCTTGTCTACGTTCGAAGAATCAAAAGAAAATTCGTGATAATAGATGTTGCTTGATGAGATGTATTGTTTCCAATTAACATGAGTGTGTGTTGCTGTAAACTATAGATTTCTTACAATTTCAATATCTATGTCTCCAAAATAATTTCTGTTAAGATTTGAGTTCAAAACATTGCCAAAAACGTAAAAATGCCAAATCCATAGACAGTTTTCTGTATACTAGAGCTTTGTATGCATGAATAGTTAATTTAACGAATGCAAAGCCCTGGGCCTGCCCAGCGACCTATCGCTTGCGTACTAAAAATGTCAAACATTTAACAAAAGTGTTCATACAACCTTGAAAATTGATTGAACTTTCAAAAAAAAAATTGTTAGGTACACGACAATTTTGCATTTAAAGTTGAAGTAAAATTCATCCAGAACTGAAGCCCATCCATTTAACGCTTGATTTTTATTTTTTTATTAGCTGCTTATACTTATATGTAGGTTACAATCGGTTTATGTTTCGAACTTTTTGCTTCTATTTATCCCCTATTAGGTACTAAGTATACGCTCTCCATTATCTGAAACCAAACGATGTCCAATTCTCATCATACTACGAAATAATAGGAAGGACGTTCTCCTACCTACAATTTTCGAATGAAAAAAGGGGTAGTTTCGTGTCAGCGCACACGGTCCTTAGAAACCGTTTCACCCTTAGGGGAAATCGTGACCTGTGCCGACTTAACGGGGGAGAGTGCTGACAAATGACACGGACACCTTTTTGTGATATTCATCTTTCTTGCTTATCCTTTGAGCGCTAAATTGACGATTATATGAATTCTCAATGTTCGTTTAATATAGCTTTAATGCTTGTCAATTTTTGGACGAGTCACTACAGATTTTATTTTGATAAAGTACGTGCGTTTAGTGTCAGGTTTAAAGATTTTTTCCTATAAATACTTTACCTATTGAAAAATGTAACGACATAGCTTGCGAGACAATGGGCCTTAGTTCTAGAAATCTCGTTGGTTTTGATTATAGATTGGCTCACGCTATCTCATCTGATGGCAAGCGATGATGTGGTCGACGGTGAAGCACGTGTTAGAGTCATGAATGGAACTCTATATAAAAGTATTGATATCTACCAAGATAGCAAGCTTTGAATGTCAAGATGGTTGTTGGTTATTTACTGTGTATCAGAGTTCCAATGTGTGCGGTGTGTAAGGAAAGGGTTTTATGTATAAAAGCACAGAAAGACAAGACTAGGTATTTATTTAAGTAAGGCTTGTCAATTAATTCATATTTAGAAGGCTCGAAAGCTTACCGCCCGTTCGCTAGACTAGTTCTCTTGGGGAAGAAGGGCAAGAAACCCCACGGAAGCTCTTTCATAGTATTTATCGATATCTTTTACAACCACAAAGTATTTACAATATTATAGAATCAAAATAACTAGCATAAGGCAAAGGACATAGACTAGCCCTTAAATCAATATAGTAAGTGGTTATCAATATAAGGAATAAAGGCCATAATATGATGTAGACACAGTTTCAACACAACCATTAGCAATAATAAAGATATAATATCAAATAACTTACGTTAGCCTTGTGTAGTCGACCTTACACCAAGTATTATAAGTAGTATACTTCTAAATAACAATATCTGGCCTGTACTGGCTTGTAGTTCACAAAAAAGTAAATCAGCTTATCAATTACACAATATTTTATAACCTCGGGTCTATTTGTGTCTCAATACGTCCAATATGAGAAAATGGCGCGGTATCCCGCCATTATTCATATTGCTTTAAATAATCTCAAAATAAGGTGAACAATAATCAATTCTTATGTATTGAAAATGGTTTTAAAACGTATCAAGACAATTAAGGTATTTAATATCGCCTATTTAGTCATTCTTAATCAATATTCGAAAGAATATTGATACTAACATACAGTATTGTACTAATTGTTTCAAAGGACTTATAATACTAATGTAGCAATATAAAATCCAGGATACAACACAATGATCATTACAAATTACGTAATGATTTATAGGAATATCATCAACGTGGCTTAATATAAGTTTAGAGTTATTTCCTGTACACACAACAGTATTTACTTAGGTGGGTACTCTTTTACATTTGTAGGTAGTTGACAACACAATAATAATTTAGGTAGGTACTTAGACATTTGTAGGTAGTTGACAACACAATAATAATTTAGGTAGGTACTTAGACATTTGTCGGTAGGTGCTTTATAAATATGACATAATACATACCGTATTATGTAGCAAACCAATGCGACTTGAAAAATGAAAACTAACGATTTAATGACGTCACACATACTTCAAAATCTAACATACGCTTACTTAGAAGTAAGCTGTTCACTCTTGATTTAAATGACCCTAGGTTGGTGTGTAGCAAATGCTTATCTGGTGTTTTATTACCTATACAAAAGTTGAATTTAGATTAAAATCTGTAAGTATTTTTTTTCCAGCCAAAACACTCATAGGTTATATTTAATTCGTAATAATAATTCCATGTCCCTAAGTTAAGGCTTAGAAGCAATATTTATTCGCAGTTGCTACAAGCAAGGTTGGTTTACTTTTATTAAAACTGTTGACATTAAGCTGGCTAAAGGCTTACGAACAGAGTGTGGCGAAAGATTGTGAAAATATAGTTATTCGCGATGTAATTCCTACACAGTCTATTCCTGGTGTAAGCCTGATAGTGAAGCGAATGGGATAACAGATTATAACCCATTAGAGAAGAGAATATTGTTATACTTTTAATTTGTAATATTTACCTTAGGCTCTTAAACGAACTCAAATTGTAACAGAGTTAACTTGGTGTCAACGATTGTCATTTCCACTTGGACAATCTCTATCGCTAAAAGAATTTCAGTTTGACTAAAGCATCTAGTCACGCTTTGTGTTTGAATAAAATGACCTAAAAAAATTCAAGTTATTTTTTGTATCAACCTGACGGGAAATATCGCAATATTTCAATACAGGTAGGTTAAAAAGCTTAAAAAGTTTATAAGCTTACTAAAAACCAGTAAAACTACAATATTTTCGTAAAAAAGGATTCACAGCCACTCACTGCTCTCTTTGAATTCGCGCACCAAAAGCCTTTCAGAATTATATTCTACATGTTCCATCCGTAATATTTTTTTCAATCAGACCATTCTACACTCAATGCTTTCATCCTTTCTTCCTCTTTTTTCAATTGCAATCAGGAACGTGCAACCACAGACTGCCAGTCAGCCGTGTTTCAGTTTTCGAACGCACCCGATAAATTCGAGATGCGTATTTTCGTTTCTATATTTTTAAATAAGCGAATGAAAATAGCGTGCCTAATGTCTTTGAGTAAGAACTTTATCTGCCTTTTATGTAGTGGAAACATTGTAGTGTAAACGTCCATAGGGGGATATTAGATTTCTTGTTTGAAAGTAGCAACTGGCTTGAAAGTATTTTGTATGTATGAAGAGAGTAGGGTTTCTAGCAATCACATTTCCAACGCTTTGTTTTAGGAGTCTACATCTTTTGTACCGTAATTTCAAGAACTTGGAATAAGCTTTTGTTTGGTAACCTGAGATTAAACAGAGAGTAAACAAGAGCTATTATTGGCAGCCGTCTCCTGTGTCTTACTGATAATTATGATGGCTGTTAGCAATAAAATATCGGGTTACTTGACCAGAAGAAAATTGGAAAAGTTCATGTTTTTTTAGTGATACTGAAATAAGTACCTACAACGATTATTAGGCAATAAACTACCTGGGGCGAAAAGAAAAACCGGCCATGTGCGTGTCGGACTTCGCACTTTTAGGGTTCCGTACCAAACCGCAAAAACGAGTTGTTTTTAATAGGAAAAATGAAGATTTTTCATAGAAAAATCTGATTGATCATTATATTGGTGTGGATTAGTAAAATATATGGAATAATAAACATTATAAATATATAATTTTGAAGTTCTTAGATCAATAAGAAGTTAAAACATTCTTCATAAAATTTTGTAAAAAAGCTGACTGTGATGGCTTCTCTTTCCTTTGTTTTCAAATCTAATCTATTTAATCTAATATAGTACCTTTAAATGGTACTATATTAGCAATTCTTGTATATATAATCTGAATCTCGGAAACGGCTCCAACGATTTTCATGAAATTTTGTATGCAGAGGTTTCGGGGGCGATAAATCGATCTAGCTAGGTTATACGACACGTGACATACGAAGGAACTAATTATTTCGAGAAATGAGTTGATTTTTAATTGATTTATGATCAGGTAGCAGTTGATTTGCTTGATATGTAACGTACCTTTGCATTTAAATTGAAATAAGTTATTTATTTACGTGGGCATACCGGTGCCGCGCTGTCATTGTTCCGTTGAGAATTCCCGGAGCGGTGGTGGTGTGGCACTCCTATATTAGCTTTCTCTGCCGAACACCGAGCAGGTATCATCTCCGCAGTTTTATTTAGTTTTACTATATTATAATTCATAACAAAACAAAAATGATTTTCCATACATACACAGGCAGAAGCTGTTTTTAAAACATGGTCATACCGTTCCATTACACCCTATAGAGGTAGCCATAACCAAATAGGATCTCATACTTATTTCATATTTAAACGCCTTTGGTAGAAAGAGTATCCGTGCCGAAATGAGGGTTTTGATTACTTCAAGGGTCCAATTCCCAGATCGGATTAAGAGTGGGTTCTACTTACAAATATATTAGATTTTATTAGAAAACCCGGTTTGAGGTAGGATTTATTCGTCTAAGAGGCACGACACATTTGGGTTTAGGTGACTTTTTAATTTCCAGGTCGAATTGAGAAAAGTCCTTAGGTCCCCAACCTCGGAATTATTTTAGTTACACTGAAATTAATTTCATTAGTTGCGTAAACCCACAATTGATACCAACCATGATAGATACTTATGACACAAGAGGCTAATATGTACGGAACCATTGTAAATTATCTGTAGGTGAACATACGTTGAAATATGGAAGTTCCAAGAAACTGACTTCGATAACACCAGCTTTTATTATAACTTATGACCTAAGTTGCAATGTATAACTTGGGGTGTGCACAAACTCTACCTAACTATACGCGTATTTCTTTCGTGTCTTTTTTCTAATTCAACATCAAAAGGTTTTCCTATCCAAATACAACTGACAATTAATTTTATTTAAAGAAGCTCTGTAGTTTATCAGATAGAATTTTAAGTTTTTTTATTATTCGAACAGTCACAACTTAGGTATACTTCAAATCTAAAAGCCCTCGTTAAAAATCTATCCCAAACGCCAACAAACCGGCAAAAGGATTTACAAGCAAACGACCCCAGAAAATGAAAAACGTACTTCAAAGTCAAAAATAGAATTTAAACGTAACATAATCTTGTTCGACGAATCCCGGTACAGGTAGTTCGCGTCCCATTGCCATGGAAACGGAAAACGGGGTTACCTCCACCAAAAACGGATCTGTGACACTCCCTCGCCATAACATAAAATATCCGAGCCCTCCAACTTGTGTAGGGTTGGAAAAATCTTTTTCTTTATAAATCACGGTTTTTCATTCTAACGTTGTGCAGGTGTGTCGTTATCTAAAATAAGGCGGCGGTTTATTAGTTGAAAATGAATACTAGCGTTTAATGTAGGCAATGCCTTAACAATCTTTTTTTTATTATTTTTGCTACATACAAGGTGTTACAACCTTAAGTACATAATTTAAAATAATTTATTGAAGACTTTAACGTAACGTATTTAGTCTACTTCTTGGTATGATATCCCCCATTTAAAAAAAAAAAAACATTTTCATAAATTAAATGTTGTTTATCTTTGGAGATTTTGATCAACAAAAAAATTTTTGATTTAAATCAGCCAACCCTAAAACTAGCCCGTAAAATAAAAGGCGATCCGTACCGTTGTTAGTTATTAACGTTCGACAAAAGCGCCTAGTGCAAAAACTTTACTACTTAGCCAACATGTTCTCATTTATTTACTCCAACAGAAAGTTTCGACGGCCATCCGGTCGTGTTCGTCAAATAATTTATGGCTAATTTGGAACTAAATGCAATGTTAGATAGTTCTTATTGATTTAGATTTATTTGGCCACACTTTCGGAAAAAATCTGGCGAATCACAATCTTGTTTCTTTATACAAAACTAGCGGAAGCCTCGCGGTTTCACCCGCTTAGTTCCCGTTCGAATACAGGGATAAAAAGTAGCCTATGTCACCCGGGGATAGTGTAGCTTTCCAACGGTGAAAGAATTTTTGAAATCGGTCTAGTAGTTTCGGAGCCTATTCGGTACAAACAAACAAACAAAAAAATCTTTCCTCTCTATAATATTTGGTATAGATAAGAACAAAGAAAGAAAACGTAAAAGAAAGCTGATGATGAGTTCCAACAGTTAAAAAAGTGAAAGATTTTTCCATCAAACGAGATGGAGATTTGGAGTGACTTATACTTCATAAAAGATAGCTTGATCTCTGCGACATAATATGTCAAACTGACGTATACGTTATTGTTACGGTATTGTTAACCTGTCAAGCGCTATTGTTACTGTATTGACACATATAAAGATAGATCAAGCTATCTTTTATGTTTTTGTTTGTGTTTATTTGTGCACGTGATGCGTGCACAAATAAACAGACAAACAGACAAAAATGCTGGAAATGGATTCTGTTAACACCGTTTTTTTGGAAATATCTTCGATGTACAAAAACGACTTTTCTACAGATTTATTATATGTGTATGATTTATCATAACATCAGGCCTGTATTTATCGAAGGATTAGGCTGGGTGTACCTATTACTACATCCAAATTCCAAACTTCACCAGATATGTTTAACACCGGGCTGTTACTGAGAAATTCTAAGATTGAGAAAAAGTCTATGATTAAGAGAATACATTTCCAGTAAAATCTATTAAGATATTTCTTTTGTACTTACAATGATTTCAAAAATTTAATAAATATATTCCATTCATGGTGCGCTCAGAGAATATGAGAACTAAATGAGTACCTTGTTTATTAATTGTGGTTAATATTACCTACTTTTAGCAGGAGGTAATGACTTAACTTTAGTTACATTCCAAAAGTCTCCGATGTGGAGAGTTTAAAAAGTAAATAAAGTAGGTTCTCTTTCCCATTTTAGAAGCAAAAGTTTTTTCCTGGAGATCTTAATTACTTTTAAAGAAAACAGAACAAACACAGCTTTGTCGCATCACTACAAACTGTTCCGAACATCTCGGAACCGTTCACAAATCTCTGTTACGAGTACTTATATACCCAGTTCCGCAGTATAAAGCCGGTATAATAAATAACTTGGGTGCCTTACTCCTAGTCAATTAATGTCACTTGTTTAAAGGGAGCTTTTTTTTAAATAAAGGTGCTTCCAAAACACAACTCCGTAATTACTCCAACTTTTACGGAATATGGTGAAACGAAATTAGCGTATATACGTAAAATGTTCGGTAAAAGTACCAGGAATGTTTTTTACTTCGTTTTCTTTACTGGGTGTAATTATCGAGCAAATTGGAGTTTTTTTATTTCGGTACTGCGTGTATAATTAATTTTTAAATAGCGTAGTTGATGTTGGAGTTCTAGTGGGAGGACATTTTCTTTTTCCTGTAACTTTAATATGCGCCAAAATAATATGATACCTATATTTTTTAAAGGTCCTAATAAGGTCCAACATTAGGCAGTATTTCTTCTTTATTGTCTCTTGTTGTTCCTTTTCTGAATATTGACCCAGCTTATTTGGGGTCAGCCTTCCTAGTTCTTCTGCACCATAACGTACATACGGTAGCGGGTCCCTTCTGTTGTGTTGCTTGTGATCATGTCATTCTTAAGACGACGACAGTCGTCAACGATCTTGAGAGAACAAAACGCGCACTCGTTTCACACCCGCGCGACCCAAAATTCAGTAGTTTTTATACATTCCTTATTATTCAAAGACTAAAAAAAATGCCTCAGATCAAAATGTAGATACTTAAATTGTCTTTGAGATGGAGACATTTCATTAAAATACGCCCGGTAGCTGTCTTGGTGCGATTTTCGTTTTATTTTGTACGTTTTAGTCATAACTTTACAAATTCATTCTATTATGTTATCCAAATAAAACACAAAATTTTCATCTATAAAATTATCAATTATATATTCAGAAAATTACGACTAGCCGTTTAGACGTGATTCTCATTTTTAAATCAGCTACTGAGGGATATTCTGGGGGTCAATGGTGGTGCTCTTCTTTATTGTGTAAGTCTGGATATTTAGAGACAAATCTTTCGTGCCTCAAAATAACATACTCGTAAGAGTACAATCGCAAATAATGTTCTCCAGAAAATATTTTATCCGTGTGAAAATAGATCAACTAATCGGCTTTTGTACTGCACAAAGTAAGTGATCAAAACCATATAGGCTCATAGCATAGCAAAAAGAAGATGCTTACTATTCAGCCTATAATGTTCCCTCTGCTGGGACACATGCCCCCTCCTTGTGAAGGACGTTGGCTATGACCTGGCTAGGACATTAGTTTCCACACGATGATGTTTAACGAGTCGGGAATCATCTTACGTACGTGTATCATACAACATTTTACTATGCATTGTGCGAGGAAATAAATAAATTAGTAAAATAAAATTAATAAAATGGCGGGCTTATTCAAGCGCGTTCAGCATATCCACAGATTAACTAATAGTTCCTCGGGCATACCTACTGCGCATGTGCAAATAGCTGTCACATCGTAACGCAATAAGGTACGAGCAAAATATACGTTCTGCCAAACATATTTATTGAATATTTAAAATTAATTTATTGATCAAAATCTAAATCTAGAGTAATTAAAAACGCATAAAATAAAGTATCAGTTTTATTTTACCTTTTATTTTTTTTTTATTTTTTTTTTTTATAACCTATAGGCTCGCGCTTGACCACAATCTCACCTGATGGTAAGCGATAATGTGGTCGACGGTGAAACACGCTTGCCTAGAAATAACCTATTCACTCTTGACTTAAAGACCCCTAGATTGTAGCTATCGGGAAACACAGACTCCGGCAGGGAATTCCACTCCTTAGCTGTACGCATAATAAAAGTGTTCCCAAAACGTTTTGTGCGTATGGGTGGGATGTCTACCATGTATCGATGGCGCATCGCCGTACGTCTGGTAGTCCGATGATGGAACGGGCTAGGTGGAATTATATCGTGCAATTCCATCGCACACTCCCCGAAATGTAACCGATAAAAAACCGACAGGCTGGCAACTCGGCGACGATGTTCAAGACTCTGGAGCTTTGACTTGACCAGCGCCTCATCGCCGATGAGCCTCTTGGCTCGCTTTTCGATCGACTCTAGTGCGTCAAGCTGGTATTTGGCTGATCCGTCCCAGAGATGAGAACAGTACTCCATGCATGATCGAACTTGCGCTTGATACAAGTTGAGGAGCTGTTCCGGCGTGAAGTACCGTCTCACCTTTGCAAGGATCCCCAGCTTTTTGGCAGCCAGCTGAGCCTTTGCCTCAATGTAAGGGCCAAAATTGAGAGTAGATGTCAACGTAACGCCAAGAAGCTCAAGATGGTCAGTTATTGGCACGGTCGCATCTCGGAAAGTTGGATCTGGGTAAAATTGGCTCTTTTTAGCGGAAAAAAGACACGCCTGGGTTTTAGCGGCATTAAACCTGACCAGATTGGCATCGCCCTATTCGGAGACTGCCTGCAAGGACAGGTTCAAGCGCTCCACCATGGCCTCCCGGAGAGACCGGATCTGAGGCCCGGTAGCACGAGCGTTGGACAAGTATTTCTCAGCAACAGTGCTGTCGTCTGCATACCCAAAGGTGCCGGGTTTAAGCAGATCGTTAATATGCAGCAAGAATAAAGTTGCTGAGAGTACCGACCCCTGAGGGACCCCGGCATTGATATCCAATTGGTCCGACGAGCAGCCATCGATAACCACTCGAATGGACCGATCTCTCAGGAAGTCTGCAATCCAATCACACAGACCACCGGGCAAACCGAATGAAGGAAGCTTACCAATAAGGCTTTCGTGCCAGACCCTATCAAAAGCCTTCGAGATGTCGAGGGAGACGGCAAGCGCTTCCCCGTGTCTCTCGATGGCCTCACTCCAGATGTGAATGGCATACGCTAGAAGATCCCCAGTAGACCGATTTCGGCGGAAGCCGTATTGGCGGTCACTAAGGATATCGTTAGATTCTAGGTATGCCAGGAGCTTCGTGTTAAGTACACGCTCCATACTCTTACAGAGTATGGACGTTACAGAGATGGGTCTGTAGTTGGCCGGGTCAGATCGGCTACCCTTCTTGGGCACGGGCTGTACGTTAGCTAGCTTCCAAGCATTCGGCACTTTTCCAGTCTCATACGAAAGGCGGAATAGGCGTGTCAAGATCGGAGACAGTTCAGGCGCACAGGTTCTGAGAACTATTGCTGGTATTCCGTCCGGGCCACTAGCCTTGTTCACGTCGAGGTTGCGCAGTACCTTACGGACGTCCTTTTGATGGATACGAATGTCCGACATACTCGTCTCGCATCCATCAGGATAAGAAGGGGGCCGCGCGTCACCAGGGTTCAGACGTGAAGATTCCACAAAAAGAGAGGCAAATAAATTTGCCTTCTCCTCAGCAGAGTGGGCCAGCGACCCGTCGGGTTTCAGCAGTGGTGGTAGTGAGGGACGGCTGAAGTTGGACTCGACCGACTTAGCCAGGGACCAAAACGCTTTACTACCTGCTGGGTAAGAAGCAAGTTTGGCGCCTATTCGGCCAATGTGGTCGAACCGAGCCCTTCTCAACACCTTCTTGCAGGACTTGGCAGCCCTGTTATAGGCTTTCTTCCTTTGACCCACGTCACTCGCTTTGCGCGAACGAGCGTCAACCCATGCCAGGTACGCCTCATGTTTAAGCGCGTCGGCGCGATGACATTCAGCGCCAAACCATGGCCGGTCAATATTGGTCATTGTTACGTCAGAAAACGGAATGTAGTACTCCATTCCCTGACGCAACACATCCGTCACGTTGTCCGCGCACGCCGTAGGATCATCCGAAGAAAAGCAAGTAGGCTGCCAAGGATAACATGCGAAGAAAGATCGCATGCCATCCCAATCTGCTGACCTGTATCGCCAAACCCGCCGCGTGCCTCTTGGGCTGGGATCGGGCGGGGAGTAGACGGACACAGACTTCACCAGACAATGGTCGGAACTACCCAAAGGTGAAGTTATCGACACAGAGTATCGGTCTGGCTCTGTTGTCAGCAGAAGGTCCAAGCAATTGGCCGTGTGCGAATCAACATCCGGCACCCTCGTTGCCCCCTGGACCAGCTGGGTAAGGTTAAGCGCAAGCGCAAGCTTACGCATCTCCCGTCCAGCATGGTCAGTGCACTGGTATGGGAAGAGCCACTCCTGGTGGTGGGCATTAAAGTCCCCCAGTAACACTAATTGGGCGGAAGTGTACCGCTGCTGTGCCGCATCAGCCGCCTCACTGAGGTACTCTGTGAGCCTGGTTGTCTCCTGATCTCCACTGTGCGAGCGGTAGACACAGGCGTAGATAATTTTATCCAGACCTGTGTCCACTAGAGCCCACAGCGTCGAAAATCTTGGGTCCTCAAGGTTACGGAGACGCCGATAGCAAGTGTCGTCACGGGCGTACAAACACACTCCCGCGCGCGGTTTATAATTGTGCTCCAGGGTAAACCCTGGGTAAGATAGGTACGACGCGTCTGACGGACTTGCTATCTGCGTCTCCGTAAGGAAAAACAGCGCTGGTTTTTCAGTCTCCAGGTGGTAGTGGACTGCAGAGAGATTTGAGTGCAGACCTCTAATGTTGGTGAGGTGCACTTTGTGTGGGAGGGGGTGCAGCCGCTGTTTATAACCTGTATTTTTTATCCTTGGCATTTTGATTTGAAGAAGAGTGAATGGAAGAGAGGAGTAGGAAGTGAGACGAGGTTCCACGCTGCTAACCTTCAGACACGCACTGAAAGGACACCATCATTGGGGCACTAGCCCGGAGACTGCGGGGACGCCCGAGCCCCCCCAGAATGTCTATCGGGCCCTCCCTTCTGGTCGCCAACCAGCACGATAGTGCATTCCGGGATTTTTCGACAGTTGGCGGGGCAGCCTTTCATGTGTGGCTGGCACACTACTTGGGCCCCCAACTACCTGCGGTCGGCCAGCGGTGCACCGTGCCTCGGATCCCGCTACCCTCCGCGACTAGTCTCCCGATACGCCCATAACAGCGCGCGCCAGACTGGTCTGCTTGCAGTGGAACAGCTATCTCGACCCAACTCCTCTAGATGGCTACACTGAGCATCGTATCCGGAACACGGCCAGGCCGCTTGGCGGTACGTCTTTGCTCAGTGGGTGGTCACAAGCCTTCGGCCGAAGCCTACCACCAGTTGTGTCACCTGATTTGCACCACCCGGGGACCACGTGTAGGGAATCTAAGGGTACTCTCCTACGGACGTGGGTGACTCGGCCCCCAAAAACTACAACTAAAACTACTATACTTTATTTTATGCGTTTTTAATTACTCTAGATTTAGATTTTGATCAATAAATTAATTTTAAATATTCAATAAATATGTTTGGCAGAACGTATATTTTGCTCGTACCTTATTGCGTTACGATGTGACAGCTATTTGCACATGCGCAGTAGGTATGCCCGAGGAACTATTAGTTAATCTGTGGATATGCTGAACGCGCTTGAATAAGCCCGCCATTTTATTAATTTTATTTTACTAATTTATTTATTTCCTCGCACAATGCATAGTAAAATGTTGTATGATACACGTACGTAAGATGATTCCCGACTCGTGTCGATTTATCCACTCACTCGCTTCGCTCGCTCGTGAATAAAAATGCCACTCATCGGAAATCACCTACCTTCCGCACTTGTAGCATAAATAACTATTTCATCACCGCTGCTCTCAAAACGGTGAAGTTAAACATCATCGTGTGGAAACTAATGTCCTAGCCAGGTCATAGCCAACGTCCTTCATAACACACGCAATTCATATATTCGGACAGTTGAATTCCATATTCAATAGATGGCGTTGTGCATTTAAAATCATTGTCAAGATTCTCCGAGAAAGAATAACCTTAGAACAAAACATAGTATGTAGGTAGGGTAGGTAGGAAGGTAAGTAAGGTAGTTAGAAAGGTAAGTAGGGTAGGCATAGGTAGTCAGTTGACGGGTGCGAAGCCGCGGGCACAGCTAGTAAAGTAATAATAATAAAATGTGATACTTTTATTCTCTTGCCAACTGATTATTATCACAGTTAGAATTGTATAATTGTAGTCTCCAATAAGTCTTCAACTTCTCTGTCGTTTCGCTCTTGGCAGGGCGGTTGTGGTCCCGCCGAGGCGTCCACGTCGGTGATAGATGCAGACACAGCTCTCCGCACGATCTCCCGCCATCCCTCCCTGTTGGCGGACTGTTTGGCGCAGTCAGATATGCGGCCTCCTACTGCGGATTTCACTTGGTCAGTCCAGCGCTTAAGTGACCTGCCGCACGATCTGGCTCCCACCACTTTTCCTTGTACGACGAGTCGCTCTATGGAGTCGCCATCCCGCCTAGAGACGTGTCCAAAGTATTGCAGCATGCGCGACTGTACTACGTTCGACAAACGCTGCGTGATGCCGAGTTCCTGGAGTATGGACACGTTAGTTCGGCAATCCGTCCACAATATTCTGAGCATCTTTCTCCATTAATAAGTCTACCTAATAGTAAGTTAAAGCCTGATATTAAAAAAAAAAGTTAAATCATAAAAATCAAAAAACCCGACTGCTTCAAAAGCGAAATAAAAAGTTGTAAACAAGGAAAAAATCAAGCTTTGCAGTCGGAGGATACATACGCGCGGACTGGCTGACCAAAACCAGATGTATCATTCTCCTGCACAGTATGATTTTTTCCTTGTTTACAACTTTTTATTTCGCTTTTGAAGCATTCGCGTTTTTTGATTTTTTTGATTTAACTTTTTTTATTTATACTTTTTAAGTTGAGTTTTTTTCGAATTACATTTAAACATATAAGACCCTTTATTTTGATACCCCAAACGATGGCTTTGGAAGAAAAAAAAAATTGGGCCCCCACAATATGGCGCCCAAAATCCGCCATTTTTCTATTGTCCAATTTTAATGTAGCCAATGACACTCGCAAAGTTAAGACGAATCGATTGACGTATGAATCATCAAAATCTTCTAACGCGTTTGGTCTCTGGAACGCCATATAGTAACAAAAATACATACATACATACTTACATACGTACATACTTACATACATACATACTTACATACATACATACTTACATACATACATACTTACATACATACATAGACTGATAAACACATTACTCTCCTTCGGCAGTCGGGTAATATTGCAACTTCTCGATATCAAAATCTTTAATTGGGGTCCGATGTACGCTCGCTTTCTATTCTTTTGCCTTAGTTTGTTCTGTTTTGTGCTTGATATGGAGGCAAGTCGCACTTATGTTTTTTTCCTACTCCGCCGTTATTCTTTTCTGATTAATTCGTTGCGGGATAAATAACAGTTAAATTAATTCTGCGGGACTTCGTCGAGCTTTATTGTCTCGGCGCTTTTCTGGTGGTTACCACTGTTGATTCTGGCTTTCAAGAGTTGTAGTGGTTAGAAAATAGTGCGGTAGCATTATTGTATTTTTTTTATTTACATTTATTTTTATGTAAGAATTAAAGTTGCAATTACGTAGTAGTTTTATCTTTTAAAATGCCACGGATTTAAAATTAGCTTTATGTCGTTCATGATCTGTTTCCATCTGGATGCTTAAGCCAGAATCTTACCAGTTGCAACTTCGTTGGGAATAGGCACGTGTGTTCAGTGTATTACTTATAAAGCCTTGTCCAAATTTCATTTCTACGTTTTTTGTCACTATATATTTATTTAACTTGATATTGATACCTGCGGTTTTCTTTTTTTTTAATAATGCTTATTTATTATTACAATAAAACAAAATTGTACGTATTAACGTGGTATAAAGGCTTTATTCTTTTTTACCCGACTGCCGAAGGAGGGTAATGTGTTTATCAGTCTATGTATGTATGTATGTATGTAAGTATGTATGTATGTATGTATGTATGTATGTATGTATGTATGTATGTATGTATGTATGTTTGTTCCTATGTGGCGTTCCAGAGACCAAACGCGTTGGCCGATTTTGATGATTCATACGTCAATCGATGCGTCTTAACCCTGCGAGTGTCATAAGCTACATTAAAATTGGATAATAGAAAAATGGCGGATTTTGAGTGCCATATTGTGGGAGCCCAAATTTTTTTTTTCTTCCAAACCCATCGTGTGGGGTATCAAAATAAAGGGTTTTAAGAGGTGATTTCAAAAATATATAACACTTATATGTTTAAATGTATCTAATTCGAAAAAACTAACTAAAAAGTTATAAATAAAAAAACTTAATTCAAAAAATTAAAAAACCCGACTGCTTCAAAAGCGAACTAAAAAGTCGTAAACAAGGAAAAAATCATGCTGTGCAGTCGGAGGATACATATTCGCGGGCTGGCTGACCAAAATCTGGTGTATCCTCCGCCTGCACAGCATGATTTTTTCCTTGTTTACGACTTTTTAGTTCGCTTTTGAAGCAGTCGGGTTTTTTAATTTTTTGAATTAAGTTTTTTAACGAAATAGTATGTAGGTTACTAGCAGTTTATACATAAAACAAACCTGAATATTCTGGACAAATAAAATATTATTTTCGTCAAAGACGTTAGTTCTTTTTCAGGAAAATGCTTACCCACATTCCTTTCATAACACGCACGTACAAACACTCTCTCTCCCATAGATATAATAAACAAGGAGTTATGCCCGGTAGACGAAATATATCGGCAACCTGTGTCTCCAGTTTGCCCCTACCACACGGCAACTACTACACATGCAGTTCAGAAAAAGCAATAGACACGCAGTCGCGCACACACCCGCAACTCTTAAATCAGAACGTACTACAGAATCAAATATAAACCTTATCTCATCAAACACAGCGTGTATTTACCATGCTCCGTACAACTTACCCACGCAAAAACATCTACACAATCACATCACTAACTCGTCGCAAGAAGCAGCGGCCGTACTACGCGATGCATCCGCTTAATATAGTATCGTTTTGTGATTTTTACATTGCTTGTCCAGTCACTTAGCGACGAACTTAGCTAGTGGTTAAGGAGCAATGTATTTATTGCAAAAATAGTACAGTCGCTGTGATATTTTGAAACATGATTTTGGACATGGGCACTGTGACCACGTCGCGCAGACACCGACACGCCCCCTTGCCACTTCTCCTGTATTTAATATTTCTATGCTCTCTCCCTTCCCACTTTACCTAATTCACTTATCACTTAGGCAGGTTAGGCCACTTCATTGTTAAAATTTTCCTCGCCGAATATGTTATTTCAAATTTGACCCACTTCCAAAAGAAAACCCTCTAAGCTTCGAACCTCCTTAAATCGCTCAATTTTGAGGCTTCAATTTGCTTAAAACAAAATTTTCGTTGTTAAGGAAGAGATAGAAATGCTTGCATTATGTAAATACCATTGCCTTCGTGTCAGCAATTTAGACATTCGCTCCTTTATTGGTTATGTTGCCGACTTTAAATTGGCGGTCTATACAATAAATACAGGCACACTCTCCCTTAAGAAGAGAGGGAACATAATTATGTGATCACAGTCTACTAACATTTTAATGAAACTGCTCATTGATACAAATTACGTGATACCTAAGAGCCCGGAAAAGCAATATTCTTTCAACGATAATGACTGTCAAAAAGTTCAAAATGTTTCATCATCGCTGTTAGAACATAATTTTTAACCTACTTCAAATAAAAAACCATTTTAACAAAAAAATAAAACCGACTTCTGAAGCAAACTACTACAAAGCGAAAAATAACTTTATTTGGCAATGTTGGTGTCTTTGGTACATATTGTTTTTCGTTTTTCGACACCAATTTCGGAAAAAGTTTTTTTCACTTTGTAGTGTTTTGCTTTAGAAGTCGGTTATTTTTTTAGTTTTACTACGTCATATTTAATCTGCCTAGCCTTTTCCCAATTATATTAGGGCTGGCTTTCAGAATTACCTGATTCAGCTGAGTGCTAGTGTTTTACAAGTAGCGACTGCCTATCTGACCTCCACAACACATACACAGGTAACACAGTACCCCAAGGCAAGACTGGTGTCAGATCTCAAGCTTCTGACTACTCGTAACGACTGACAAAGATCTTCAAATGACAGACGGGACCAACGGCTTAACGTGCTTTCCGAGGCACGGAGGAAACTCTGTATGTTGAAATGATCACCCATCCACGGACCGACCTCGTCAAGCGTTGCTTAACCTTGATGATCGACCAGTGCGGCTGTTATTATTTAGCCACGAGATCCTCATTTGTAAAGAAGAAGTAGTTTTAATACCTCATATTACCATGAAAATCATATATAGTCCGAATACATCTCATTTCATTTCCAATATACCCGAAAACGACTAGTACATTGATTTACTACGGCGTTTCAGTGCCTATTTTCCTCCATCATCAGATCAGATCGATGATACCATTTTCATCAGTACCATTTATTTATATGTTTTTGCTTCAACATAGTCGCTTAACCATTCGAGATATCTAATACCCATGACATACTAATTAAGGAGTTCAAGTGGCAATCTGTGGTCTTCTTCATCAGTTCCATTTTACCAAATGATACTTTCTGAGTACAAATGCTTGCCATGTTATTGAAAATACCAAAATCACTACATGTCTGCGTATAATATTTTAGGAATTGCCATGGGATCTCATCATCAGATTTTGATTTGGTGATAATGGGACCACTTCGAGAGTATACCCTTTCAAACAAAAAAAGATTTTTGAAAATCCGTCTTTATATGACGGAGTTAAACCCGAACACACATAAAAAAGTAGAAACAACCGAACTGAGAATCGCCTCCTTTTTGGGCAGTAGGTTAAAAAAGGAGAAGTTTCTCAATTTAGCTGAATGTTTATTTTTTGATCGATTTAAATTTATTTTTGTCAATGATTTTATCATTGTACCGGTTGAAAAAGCTGTCTATCTATTTACTTATATTGAAAAGGTTCTTGTTACATAAGGTCTAAGTGAATTTCAAAATAAGTCAAATTATGGTGAAACCGATAACCTTAACATCTGATAACACCATGCCAAACCGAAGCCGGCCTTAATTAAGAACAACCCAAGACTTATGACGAAGACCTTCCTTAAACATCTTCCTACACCGTTTCATTTGTTTTAAAGTTATTGCTTAAGGCAGTTCAGTATTCCATTAAGTCCCTATCGTAACGAAACGAGTCTATTATTAGAATTCATAGTTATTGGAGGTAATACCATTACAGATAACTCGATCGGGACTATTGGGACGTACTTGGAAGTTAGCAACAAAGGTTAATAAAGGGCCGCCTTGTTACTGTTCCGTAGCATTCGAAAGTCACATCCTAACAGTCTAAAGTTATTCATGTTTGCAACTCAATTAAAAAGTAAAGTCTACCTGACTGAACTTGGGCTGACAAGGAAAGAACATTAGGATGTAGTGGCTAAAAGTATCGTTATATATTGCAGAAGTTGGAATGCATGCTAATTCTGGAATTGACTAAATTTAGAATTATGTCAGTACTATTTAAGAATTTTGATCTTAATCTTATTAGTGGTTAAACTATCATTCATATAACTAGTCATAGGAGATTTAAAAGGAACTTTAGTCACTAGCGTGAAAGTATTTTTTACATTTCAAGCTACGAAACCTCATGGCGGTCAATATTTGGATAATGATTCGGGGATTAAGGCTTGCCAGAATAACAGACCGGATTGGGATATAGTTTTGGAATTTTATTTGAATTGAAGCTGAGCCTGTAAAAAACTGATATTCAGTTGTATCCGGTTATACTGGGTGCTCACTCCAACGTATTGAAAAAAGCGAGGCAGGAGCTGATCTTAAAAGAATCCACCTCCTTCACTCACATACCACGTCAATTTAGGCATTTTAAAACTTATACCAAATTTAAAAATTTAAATTAAATTTGCGTATAAGGTTTATCGGTAAATTGTACAAAATAAAAATAAGTTGATCAATCTGTCTAGTCTTTTCCCAATTTTATAGGGGTCGACGTTCACTCTAACAGGATTCAGCTGGATACCCCTATCTTACCTCCACAAACCTTTAAATGGGTATATCTGCTGTACATGTGTCAATACTTGTTTTAGATTTAAGGCTTCAAACAACCCGAAACGACAAATGATAGCCGGTACCAACAGCTTAACCTGCTTGCCGATGCACGGAGGAGTCTCGGTATTTCCAGAATGGTCACCCATCCACGGACCGACCTTTGCAAGCATTGCTTAACCTCGGAGAT
This sequence comes from Orthosia gothica, assembly GCA_949775005.1. Taxonomy (NCBI): domain Eukaryota; kingdom Metazoa; phylum Arthropoda; class Insecta; order Lepidoptera; family Noctuidae; genus Orthosia; species Orthosia gothica. Next base: position 10,017,789 of record OX459038.1, on the reverse strand, counting down.
CGATCCGTGTAACTGTTATTACTTTGCTCATACCAAACATCAATCGTCTTCCGTTGGAAGGCCTTGCACTAGATGGACCGATGACCTGGTTAAGGTTGCGGGAAGGCGCTGGATGCGAGATGCACGGGATCGGTCAATGTGGTGACGTCTGGGGGAGGCCTATATCCAGCGGTAGACATCTTTCGGCTTAAATGATAATGATGAAACATCAATAAATAACAATCCACCCAAAATACAACATTACCTAAAGTAATAAACCCCGCTGTCTAAAACCAGCCAATACATAACACTGTGTCCCACAGTGCAGGCAAGTTCGTTCGTAACATTACCAGTACATAACGAGAAGAATCTTCAGATCATTTTGCAGACACATATGATGTATCTGTCCTACGTGGTTGCATCGCATACCGAGCGAGGGGAGATAGGAAACTAAGAAGGTAGGTACGCTGTTCATTCAAAGCTTAATGTGTGATGTGACGAATTATTGGATACGTCTTATAATAATATAGTTGACTAATAAAGTAGTGTCATAGACTAACTTCCTGGCTGCTAAACCTCTCGTATGACGAAGCTAAAACACTAATAAATGTGTTAAAATAAAGCTTAAACAGGTCTACCACCCACTGACACTACTTCACTCTTAAACTCACATTCATACACATACTCCCAAAAAGATCTGCCACTAACTCAAATCTTCACTCTTACACTCACATTCACACATACCTATGCTCACAAACAAATCTGCAACACATTTACACCTTTCACTCACTTTCATACATAGGTATACAAATAATCTACCATTTTAAATTCAAGTTATGTTATTATTACCTATTGGGAGCAAATTATTTTTCTTTCAATTTTATTTTTGCTACTTTTATGTTTTTCTGTAATTGTTTTGTTTATTTTATTTTGTGTAATTTAAGTTAACTTTTTATGTTACCGATCACGTTCAAAAAATTGTTCATGTTAAACCCTCAAAATTGGTACCCAAGATACAGGCTTGCCTAGTTTGGGGCCAATGCTAAAACTTTTTGATTAAATAAATTTGAATTTTGATTTTTAATTTGAGTCTTGTAAAGGGCAATGGAGAGGGATGCTCAAAGTTTCCTTGCGTGATCGAATCAGAAATATAGAGATCCGCAAAAGAACCAGGGTTACCGACATAGCCCAAATAATTTCCAAACTTAAGTGGCAGTGGGCCCACATTGCTAGCAGAACGGATGGCCGATGGGGCAGAAAACTTCTGGAGTGGCGTCCGTGAACCGGCAGACGTTGCGTTGGAATGCCTCCCACTAGGTGGACCTATGATCTGGTGAAGGTTGCGGGGATCAGCTGGATGCGAGACCCACGAGACCGGTCAATGTGGCAACGCTTGGTAGAGGCCTATGTCCAGCAGTGGACGTCTTTCGGATAACATGATAAGTAAAGTAGTTATACCCAATTAATCATAATATTTTTATGGTATTTTGGCTGTTGGGTTCCCCAGTTCTACTCGTAATAACCGTTATTTTGAACAGGTATGGCTCAAGTACCTTGACTATTGGTTAATTCTAACATTGACAACTCTGGAATCATTGACAAATATTATGGCCTTATCTTTAGTGTAGGTATCCTTAGATATATTTTTTTATTATAATATAGGTATTTACAAGGCAGACGTGAATGGAAACGCTAGGAGGGGATGCCCTAGAAAGACATACATAGACTTTATAGGTGGTGTTCTTCAGAAAGGCCAAGTGCGCAGTACCCCTAACCGGCGTGTGTGTATGACTAGATGTATGAATGTGTGTGAAGCAAAAGAAGTATGTAAGGATCGTAGCAGGTAGCATTCTGTAGTTTCTGCCTACCCCCATGGAAAAAGGCGTGAGTTTATATATGTATGTAATTTTATTTGTTAAAGATTTAATCTTTATGATTAGATTAAGATTCAATCTTTAAAAATAAAATAAGGCATTCTCTTTTGTGTATGCTTATGGCCGATTTCTGAATTAAGTATTCGACGCTAAGTACGTGCTGATCTCGATTTAAGCATCTGTCGCCCTTGATCATCTGCCACTTTAAGTTTTCTGCGATGCTGAGCAAGGTTTGAGTATACGTAGTCAAGTCATGCCAAAGTATACCTTATGTCATACAAAAAACCTTCATTGACGATCAATTGGGTTTCACAACTGAGAAAAACACATTTGATCATTCTCGAATTCTCAAACCGTTGTCAACGTTACATCATCAGTGTAGCCAGATTGGGCGCCTTTTTGCCATTTAGGCTACTTGGAAGGGTGCCGGGGTGACCAATTTTTACGAGCGGCGCCAATTAGGTTACCTCCAAAAAAAATAAGGCGATTTTAGGCGATTTCGGAATGAGACTATCTAATACAACATTATCTGAGGAATGATGTAAATAACTGGAAAATAAAATGCTTTTTTCACTATTTTTCATTATACTTCAGTCGCAACAACACAGGGAAATAAAGAAATGCAGAAAAATGTTTTATGTGGAACCAATAATGATTATTGTGGCTAATGCATTTAAGTTTCGAAGAATGTTTCGTGGTATTAGTGAATAATGGTCGTCTTGAGTTTTTTATAAATGGAAAAACTAAATTTTCGGCGACTTAGGGCTCGTCGATTCTGGCTACACTGGTTACATTTGGCAGTTGATAGTTGACAAGTCTGTGCTTAAACGGTGATCAAGCGAAATAAATACAAAATAATATATAAACTTATAAAACGAGTGACGAAGAAGACCTTGTCTTCCTTGGAGATGCCTCCACGAAGACCGATGCGTTGAAGAAGACTGTTCGCCCTGAATTATAGAAAACATTAGATCGGATGCAAATATTTCACGCCTGATAGATCTCAGATGCCCGAAGAACGGATGGTCAATGGGGCTGTTAAGTTCTGGAGTTGCAACCGCGTGGCGGAATACGCAGCGCTTTAAGGCCTCCCTCTGTAGACCGATGACCTGGTTAAGGTCACGGAAATCCGATGTATGAAAGACGTACAGGACTGGTTGATGTGGTGGCGCTAGGGAAGTCCTGTATCCAGCAGTCTTTCGGCAGAAATGATGAGTATGTTGAGTGAGATCTTCAAGAAAATATTCAAAATGTGCCAGTGTTTGTAGTCGACAGTAGCTTTTCCTGCGCGAAAACCGACAGTTATCCAACAGGAATTATGTGTTAAGTGGAGATGGACCGGTTATATAATGCGCGATAACCAAGGGACATGGAGAAAAGTGACATGGAGAAAATGGACAAATTGGTACACAAGAGATGGGAAAAGATGCCATTGAAGACAGTGTCATAGATGGAAATGGGATATGGGAAAGACCGCTGGTCCAAGATGTAGGCAAAAAGTGTAAGCGATGGTGCTCTGTGGTGTTGGCGAGTAGCTCAGGACAGACCCCAGTGGAAACTGTTAGTGGAGGCCTATGCCAAGCACACTGAGATTAGGGACATTTTATAAACTACGTATAGTATTGTATAGACTTCAGTTTTATTTCTCTGATTTCAGAATAAAAGGCTTGGTTTTTCTGTTTATTTATTTTTGTATCTATTACATAATGTATTTGTTTTTTGTTATTATATCCTAGGTTCTAATTCTGGTCATTGTGTGTTTTTCAAAGTATATACTTCCGAATACGTTTAACCATTGTGATTAACAAATATCCAAACATACAGACTTTCATACCTATAGAGAATAGGTATTATTATTAGGATCCACAATACAAGAAGAGGTTACAACGATGAAATTGTGTACAGAATTTGGCTTTAGTATGATACGATTTTGGTATCAGAACAATAAAAGTTGATAAAAACAACATGACAAGTCTCATTTATTTATTATTTTACAAAATAAGTAGGTAGAACACAGTCCTCCTTCATAATAGCAACACATATCCAATGGCACCGACCCTGGCTAATATTGTTCATCTTCGGAGGCTCTTCGATGGCTAGCAAAGTCTTTGGTCATGAAAACCCAGGTCACTCACATTGAGATAATATGTACTACGTACTAGAGAAGCTATCCTAAGCAAAGACCTTATACTTCTTACTACTAGACTGTGCACTATGGCGCAAAAACCGGTCCGAGCGAGATGGCTCCCGTTGGTAGTGTGTCTCTTTCTAATGAGGTGACCATGACCAAATATGACACGGGACAAATTGATTGTAAAAACAATAGTGTAAGTATCCCAATATATGTATTTATGCTACCTAACTACGCTACCTAAACCTACAAAATTCATTGAAAAAAAAAATGTGTATTTTTTGGAATCTACGTCTCTTACCGAGCCGGTGTCGAGCGTACAGAATTTCGACATCCCATGTTTTTCCTTTGGTGTCGTAAGAGGCGACTAAGGGACAAACCAGAGAATGATCAGCAGCTTTCTCTGTGCATTTGTAACAACCATACTGGGATCGCCAACCCGCCTGCACAGCACTCCCCATGAATAAACATAGCCCCTAGTGCCCGGCAGCCTGCCTAACCTCGACTACGGTAGCGGTCTAGGTTACGGTATGGCAAGGGGTGCAAAGAATCCCGGACGAGATCCGGCTACCCCAACAAATACCGACGACAGGACCTGGCAACGTACAACACGCGCACACTCCGGACTCCGGACCGACGATAAGATGACCGAACTCGAAGAGGAATTGAGCAGTTTACGATGGTGTATTCGGGGAGGACTCGATAATCCTCAAATCCCAAGTCTGCATAAGTCTTATTCTTCAAGACCCGTCGTATAGATAGGAAAAAAACTCTCTGATCTTACTCTCAAGCTCATGAAGAGGCGTTAGATGATCCTGCAGTCTTCAGACGATGAATTGAAATACCCCAAAGGATCTCAATGATTTTACATATTGTCCAGTTGCTTAAACAGTTGAGAAACAAAACTAAACCAATTTTATTCCACTAGGAATCAATTTGCGAATAATATTAACAGCCGCTGAATTTTACTCGAACAAAACCCGCCAAAACCGCCGCAAACCTGGTGGTCTTTTTTTTTTTTTTTGTTCGCCCTTTTCGGGCAGGCTAAGGTCTTGGACCATACCGTTTCGTCTTCAGTGCAATTTTAACATTCTTTAGTATGCATTAGAATACGGGTGTAAGAGATTGTAATGGTTTTTGGAGTATTTGGCAGCAAATTGTATCGAGTCAGCCTTCCCAGTAAGCTTTGCGGAGGTAGTCCATACTACAATAAAATTCTCAGCTCCACTATCCTGAGATCGCTTCTGTCAATGATTTCACATATTGTCCAGTTGCGTAGACAGTTGAGACACAAAACTACACCAATTTTATATCACAATATCTACTAGGAATCAATTTGCAAATAATATTAACAGCCGCTGAACTTCACTCGAAAAAATCCCGCTAAAAACTCCAACCTGGTGGTCTTACATTTAGTATTACCAGGCCCAAACATTTAAAAGTACTACTCTTACTCAGTATTAATGAATAATTATTTAAATACAATGAATTGATTAATTATAGGAGCTGTAAAAATATTTAAATACGTTTCAAAGTTTCATAGACTTTGAAACGTATTTAAATATATTTTTTTATTCGTTCGTTTTAGTAAAGCATAAAAAAGAAAATATTTTTTTTTTTACCATTTCTACCAAACCCAATGATTAGTTGAGCTGGCAAGATGTCAGACAAGGACACACTACCAGCGGGCACCCTCTCGCTCAGGACCGCTTTTGGTTAACTACCGCTTATAAGGGAATAGCTAACCTAGATGTATGATAATAGATTTCATTTTAGCTATACAAAAATTTTTGGTGCACAGTCTAGTAGTAAGAAATACGTATAAGGTCTTTGATCCTAAGCAAAATGCATGCTTCATTTTGACAATTTTGACAAGAGTTTAAACTTAAAAATTCGCTGCAGCGCTGAAACAATAATTAGTCGTCTAACAAAACAATATAAACATGCAGCGCTAGAGCGCTTCTAAGGGGTAGTTTTCTCGCGACCAAAAAGACGGAAGCGCCGTGATTTTCATGGCGCTTACGCGTTTCGTTCAACCTTGTCATTCATATAGACTAAATTGCTGACTGACTACAGAAGTGACATAGCATTATACCTAACAAGCTTCATTAGAATTCACACTTTTTCAAAATTTATTATTAGTTGAAATAACCGACTGTTAAAGTATATGATACTTTTGTATTTCTTTATTTAATATATAATCAAATGCGCTTACAATAAGTTAAAAACATATCAAATTGGAATAGGGAATTTTACAATTCGCTTGAAACACGAATCTTTTGTATATTTTAATATTAATTATTTTAATTTAGTTACCCCTAAACAATATAAGTTTAGTTAACTTTTGACGCTTCGATAAATAATTATTAGTCTGATTAATTTTAGCTTCGTACTTCAAGCGAGTTCTTGTGTATTTGTTTATGATGGCCCGTATCAAATGTGTTAGGTGATTTAAAGTGCTTGGTTGATCAAAAGAATGTTGAAGCAAATATGTAAATTTTTCCTTGTGAATAAAATATTCCAAAGTATTAACAGTAATATAACTGCAATGATATTAAGTAGATAGACTGATTAGGAAAACGCCTGCCCGCTTTTGTGGTATATTTATCCTCTTCGCGAAAATGCAACGAACATACATAAGTATGATTGGATGGTAACCAGCAGCCTAATTGTGTAAGTAAATTTGGCAAAGGAAACAATCTGTTTCTATCCCAAAAACTACTTTTTGCAATACGAAAGTCGTTTTTGGGAAAGAAACAGATTGTTTCCTTTGCCGAATTCACTTACACAATTAGGCTGCTGGTATCTTCACTGCGGTTAATTTGGATAAATTTTATCCATTTTTTCCTATCTTTACGGTCCAAACGTGGAAACCTTAAATAAACAAAATGTAACAAATTATGTCTTACATTATGTAATAATTATTTTTCATCTTTTATCTTTTTTCATTGAATAACCACAGTCAGTTCTTTTCTAAATATATGTTTTTATTATTTGCCGCTTTAAAAAGAAACATCAGCTAATTTTACCTACACTTGTTACACAAATTGTCACATCTGATTTTTTTGTCTATATGAAAATTGACACAACATGGCGTCCAGCAAATATTTTGTTAAAATTAAATTTTAAAATTATTATCTAGTTAGCCACCTATGAAAAGTTATTCCTTTGCTCTTCGCCGAATTGGTTGAATTATTAGTGCAAAATCTTAAGACACATGACCGGCATATTGAATGCGTTTGAACGTTTTTTCGTTTAAAAACATAAAATGACTTAAGCGCCCAAGATCTAGCAAGCAAATAAGTGAATTGCGGCTAGAAGACCGCAATTGAACAGAACACAGTAGTGATGGGTGGTGACTTCTCTAGTGCGTAGTACATTATTACCTCAATGGTCACTCATTAAATTTTTTATCACAACAGTCCACATTTGTTGGTAAATCACAATTGCAATCACGAATATGCACGATTTCTGTGTGTGTCGGTTCTGTTCTGGTTCTGTTCCACCTTGAGAGATCTTGTGAAGTTCTGAGTAAAATATTCTGTAGTTCTATGAGGTATCACAAGAACTAGCATCTGCTCGCCTGAACACATTCACTTCTAGTAATTATAAGCTTCAATTCTTGATTTTAGCAATAACAAATTATATTAGATATTATTTTCTTTCGATAAGACATCATTGACAAAATAAAAACGGTTGCCATGACAATCTTGAAGTAATTGACTAGTGCCTACGATCCATTTCATAGTTTTATAATAAGGTTGTATACATTTCAAATAGGTATCTATTAAATTGCTTAAATATGAAAAATCAAGTTATTAAAGATTATAACGTCTTTAATAACTTGATTTTTTTAATCTTGAATGAAGTAGATAATATAATAAGAACGTACTTTTTATAGCTGTATAAAATTTATAATGGTAAATTTTATGCAATCTTGTGATATCTCGGATTCCTTTTGTAAAATGGAACGTAAGAGTGAAAGAAAAGTGAATCGAACTTTGACTAGTGATGTGCCAACTCGGGATAAACACGACTCGAGTTAACCCGAGTTCAAATGCACATAACTCGAGTTGTGCAACTCGAGTTAGCGCAACGTAGCTTCGTTAGTGAGAATTAATTATTTATTTCGTTTATTTGTTAAAAACCACTTTTTTACATATATACATATTTGACAGACAAATTGGATAACTTCCTCGAGAATGTCCGAGATGAGGCACAAAACCGAGGGAAATGGAAGGAATGGGGGAAGCCTTAGCCCAGGAGTGGGTCACCACTGGCCAAAAAAAAAACATTTTTAACTTATACCCTATTCGTTGGGGACAACTTTTTTCACGTCAAACGGTTATAATCCGACTAATTTAAAAAATACAACCTTGATCGCAAAATGGTTAGTTTTGTAGCATTCTTTAATTTGTTATCATAATAGTTCCAAACTCCTGGCTATCGTGATGCTTTTTAATGTTGGTTATTGGTTTTGCTTCTACCTTTTTTTTATTCAAACTTTAATAATATTGATATTGTTGTACGAACACATTTAAGAAATAATGGTTTAAATGTATAACATGTGTGTATTTGGTTGTTCTTTATTATATTTTATTTTAGATTTTGGTAATAGCAACTCGAGTTCGGAAGAATACCACTCAAGTCAACTCGAGTTAGCCGCAACTCGAGTTAACTCGAGTTACACATCTCTAACTTTGACGGGTCCATACTTAAGTAGTTACTTAACTGAGCTAGGTAGATTCTCAATTGAGAAACGTAAAATACTCAAACGCTTCCTAAGTTATTTGACAATACTCAACTGATTATTGCTGCTTTACTTAACTCAGAAACCGGTCCTTAGACATCGTCTGCTAGAAAACTCATTTACAACGTTAGCGATATATAACGAGAAAATCGTCTTTTTGCTGGCGACACACAAAATCTCTCCTACGTGGAAAATACACTAAAGGTAATTAAGTAGCTAATTTAAAAATAATTATTGAGACACGATTATTATTTTAGGTAAGGATATTTGAGGCCTCCCTGGATCTCACAATTGTTATTTTTACGCGACAACAGCCAAGCCAAAAAGCTGTGTTATAGTTTTAATATTTACTATTGAGGATGCCTGACAAATAACTCAGAAATCTTTGACAGATAATTAGGTGTCGTTTTAGTCATCATCATCAGCCATTTAAAGTTCCTACTGCTGGGATACAAGCCTTTTCTCTTTAGTTTAGTGCATCCTATATAAATAGCACAATGTTCATTTTACTGGAGGCACACAATGATGTATATCTTCTACGCGGATGCATCGCGTGTTAAGCACCGGTTCGAATCAGGAGTGAAAATATGAAAATAGGAAACTATGCTGTTCATGGCTTGGTGTGACGAATTAAGGTACTAACATTGGTAATTGAATTAAGTCAAAAATCTTACGGTCTTGATCACAGAATTCTTTTATGGATGTTTCTACCGCTATACTTACGAGTAGAAGTTTTTCCAAAATGATAATATCTTAAGCCCTGAGCAATAACAGTAAATTGTTTTTTTTCCAACCTGTACTGTCACTATTTACTGCTATCGAAGTAAATTTGTAGATGTCCAATGTCTCTCATTAACCAAATCAAGTCATTAGATACATCGAAAAGTTTAAAAAGCGCGACAATACATTTAAGTTTTTTTTTAATATTTTCGTAGGTTTGCCAGTGGTATTAGGTTTAGGTGATTGTATATCTGTGCAAATAAGTTAAAACAATACCAAGAGGTTAAAAACATGCAAATGAGTATTTCAAACACAGGATTATTTCAAAAACAGACTCCTAACCACAGACGCGATTCAACACCATCACCTTATTGCAGCCTTTGAATGTTCCCACTGCTGGGATACAAACCTCCTGGCTGTGAGAGAGGGAATGGGCCTTAATCCACTACGCGGGTCTAGTTCGGGTTGATGGATGACATGCCACCATGTCATCGAATTTTTGGTTCTAGGACGGTGCCACTTTCGTCACGATGTTTTCCTTCATCGTTTTTAGAGCAGTGGTGATGAAATAATTTACACAAATAGACGGGATTAAAGCTTTTTCTCTTCTCCGTGATTTAGTGAGACACCTAGTGTGTGTAATTGGCAGTAGGGTATTAGTGCAACATCAATTGATACACGGAAAAAATATTACAATCTCTTGAGCGAGTTCCACCTCAATCTTCGTCCATTTTGCAGTAGTTTCAAGTACTGTAGCAAAACCCATTCCGTCAAGTGTTCTGAGCTTTCGACGGACGTGAAACATGATGTATCTTCGCGATGTGAATACATAGCGGAACTTACACTATGTTTCTGCATCATTTCATTTTCGTGATGTATTTCTTGAATGTTAGTTTTTTTTTTCTTTTGTTTAAGTAGATTTTTCATTCATTAATTAAATAATTTTGTGCAAAATCCGAAACATATTTCTCTGGCCAAGTTTTTTTTTTATTGTAAAACACAGACACACCTTTTGGGCTTCGCCGCAATTAAGTAAAATATTGTGTGTAACAAAATATATAGAAGAAACCTAAAGGAACCTCGAATAATAGGTTCTTATAAGTAAATACAAATTAATTTAAAACTTGAAATATAGTTTACAAATCTGGTTAAATATGTTTATTTAATTAGGTAGATATTCGTGGGTGAAGCCATTCTTTTAAATAATATCTTAAGTTTAATACAGAAATCCCATTTTCAAAACACTTTATATTCCAACTCGAGTACCAAAACAACATATTATTTTAATAGTGCTGTTAGAAACTACTTGTAATAGTAATAGGGCTCTAGATCGGGACGTAACTATGACCCGAGCATAGCCGGAGCTTAGTACACCGCGATTTAATTAAACTATCTCGGGTACATATTGCACCTGGCGTATGACATTAACGGCTAGTTAGAGAATCTGCTATTACCTTCGTTAGTTAAATGTTCCGTTGAAACGGTGGTTCTCGATGGGGGAGTCTGCTGTTTATAAAGTAAGTACTAGTACCTATTGGTAGACTGGTGCATTGTCTTCAACAAAGGACAAGGCTGTGTTTTGGGAATTTGTATTTCAGATTATTTCTGTAGTTGTTACAATGGCGTTTCTTACAATTATCTTCCTACTACTGTTATAAACGTGAAAGTTTGTGAGGATGGGTGGGTGTTTGCTACTTCACGCAAAAATTACTGAACAGATTTATCAGAATAACACATAGACTATAATTTATAAAGATATTGGAAGAAGTACTAAAACCACGCGGGCGGAGCCGAGGGTGGCAGCTTGTTTACTATAATTAATCTTCTTCTTGCTCATTACATATTCTCTAATAATTAAATGGTATATTATTTTTGTGTGTATTTTATTTTGTTCTTTGACAGCTCTCTATCCATCTCCTCTCGTTCAGTCCATCCAAAGATTGCCTGTATGAGATTTCCCGATGCAATAAGACGGCACATTGTACACTTGTTTTATAAACGATTGTCCTGTACTTATTATGTTATGTACAATAAGTATTTATAATAAAAAAAAAATATTACCTAGGTATATTTCCAATAGTTTAAAAAGAGAAACAGAAGCTTTCGTTTGTAGATTATATGTAGTTACCCACTTAAGTCAACTGTATACGTGTAAAGTTGAATTTACATTGAAATTCGATGGAAAATTGAAAGTTGTTTCCGTAAAAGGATATTTTTTTTAAAACCCTAATAAAAAAAATAAAAAAACCCGACTGCTTAAAAAGCGAACTAAAAAGTCGTAAACAAGGAAAAAATCATGCTGTGCAGTCGGAGGATACATATTCGCGGGCTGGCTGACCAAAACCTGGTGAATCCTCCGCCTGCACAGCATGATTTTTCCTTTGTTTACGACTTTTTAGTTCGCTTTTTAAGCAGTCGGGTTTTTGATTTTTGAATTAAGTTATTTTATTTATAACTTTTTAGTTAGTTTTTTTCGAATTAGATACATTTAAACATAAAGTGTTGTATATTTTTGAAATCACCTTTAAAAACCCTTTATTTTGATACCCCACGAGATGGGGTCGGAAGAAAAAAAAAATTTGGGCCCCCACAATATGACACCCAAAATCCGCCATTTTTCGATTATCTAATTTTAATGTAGCCTATGAAACTCGCAGGGTTAAGACGCATCGATTGACGTATGAATCATCAAAATCGGCCAACGCGTTTGGTCTCTGGAACGCCATATAGGAACAAACATACATACATACATACATACATAGACTGATAAACACATTACCCTCCTTTGGCAGTCGGGTAAAAACGTTGCCTCACACAAGGAATTTTTTCCTGTATCGTGGGTGCCTATAGAAACATTGAAATCCACATACACAAGACACCCAGATCCGGAACAACTATCTGTAGGTCATACAAATATTTGTTCTGTGCGGGAATCGAACCCTCGATATGCAGCGCACCAGCCGATCGTTCAATCACTACGTCAACCGTGTCGTCTAATAAATTTATTTTTAAATAACCTCCCTTTAAAGTACACTAGAGGAGAACTCAATATTCGATAGATATTTAGTTACTCGATGCGTCGTTACGGTAGTCAGAAACCATAAAATCAGACAACAGTCTTGCCAAAGGGTTAAACAATAAGAAATTTTATATTACCTAGGCTTGTGGAATACGATAAGATTGGAAGCGGACACTAACATATTTGGGAACAAGCTAGGCAAATTGGTTGATTTAGTTACCCGATTAGAATTTAATTAATCATAACGGTATCTTCTCGTACAACTTACCACAGTGTCTCAAGACGAAAGTCTATAACTAGTGTCTGTTGTCAGTGATCACTTAAGGGATACAGACGTGGTTGCTCATAATGGCCCTCATCATAAGGCTTAAAGTCATCCAAAGGGCAATGAAGAGAGATATGCTTGCAGTTTCCTTGTGTGATTTAATCAGGAATGAAGACATCCGCAAGATAACCAAGTTTACCGACATATCCTGAAGAATTGCCAAACTTAAGTGGCAGTGGGCAGGGCACATTGCAAGCAGAACGGATAGCCGTTGGGGTCGAAAAGTTCTAGGTGGAGCGACAACCTGGTCAAGACCGCGGGGTGCCGGTGGATGCGAAACGCACATGACCGATCAGTGTGGCGACGCTTGAGGGAGGCCTATGTCCAGCAGAGCACGTCTTTCGGCTGAAATGATGATGATGAATAATAACCTAATTTCTCAAACACAAAAGAAAATTAAACAATACCAAAACTAATAAAGTATTGTCTTTACATCAGGAAAAACTGTCATGCAGAAAAATAGCATTTATTGTCGACAACTGAAGTTTCATAAAGCGTAGATTTATTTATAAAGACTTGGATACCTGAGGTGCTAGCCCGTATTGTGTCCATCACGGAAGAACATATATAAAAGATACACAAAGAAGCGTGATTTCGTGTAAACCAACTTTAAACGGATATTAAAAATGTCGGTGAAATTTTTATCAAATTCTCAATATGTCTGGCAAAGCTGGAAGTTTAAGTACGAAATATTTTATGAAAAATGTTTCGCTTAACGTTTCTTTGTGCTCAAATCGGTATGTTTGAACACATTTACGGTGAAATATGGACGATAGGAAATGTTTTTAATGCTGTATAGAGAGTGGTTGAACTGGTACTTTTGTTTTCAATGTTATAATCTATCATGCATACAAATAAAATTAAAGTGTCTGTATGTTATATCAAAATAACAACGTTTTATTGAATCCATGTGAAAGTATATACGGTACTAATAACAAACACACAATTTTTAAGACTTTTTCTGTCTATCCGTTTGTTTGTTCCGGGTAATCTCCGAAACAGCTGGACCGATTTTGACAGTACTTTCACTGGTAGATTGCTGATGTTATAAGAAACAATTACTAAGCTACTTTTTATCCTGGCAAAATTCGCAGTTCATGTCGGCAAATATTTTTTTTAATAAATATTTATATGTTTGACGCGGACGGCACCCATAGTAATTTTGATTTAGTTTTGCTCGTGTCTGAGAGTATGACTGTCTCACCCGATGGTAAGCTATTTGTGGTCGACGGTGAAGCACGCTTGCCTAGAATTTTACTCTAGACTTAAAGATGAAAGTATGGAGCAAAGCTCCTTTTTTTTCTTTTGTACCTCAACTTTCGTGTACGACGTTAAAGAAATCACATATTGGTTCTAAATATATAATGCTGAAGTAAATCCCATCAAACAAAACAAGATCAAATACTTTCATGGAAAAAGTTCATTTACCGTCAATTTCCTGTCATATATCTTCAATACTATTTATATAGATATGGGTACCTACCTACCTACAGCCACTAAGTAAGTAAATGATAAATGATTTTATTTCTGTAAGTTGGTTTGTACAAACACTTTTACATGTCGATCATATTTTTTAAAACTAGATGAGGTCGGCGTTTCCTATCTGACTACTCTGAGAAGAAAGGCCGAAACAAACTCAGAGGTCACAGTCACTTTTAAAGTCCTGACAAAATCTTGGTTAGATCATGTGAAGACCATGTAGACAGATGTCTGAAATGGTCTTTTGAGGAAAGAACCAGCCAGATTGAGTGGACCTGTCCAGTCAGTGCACGCATTTGTCAATAACCGAGCAGCTCAACTCAGAATTTAAGGAGCCAAAGAAAGGACATTTGGGTAGGCCGCATACTCTACTCAAACTGCCAGACCATGATTAAAAACTAACTAAGATAAAAAAAAAACAAAAAAAAAACCACATAGTCTTCACATTCACAATAATTAAAATAAAATAATATAATACTTTAAAAAGTAAATATTCTTGTCAAGAAAACAAGAAAACGAAAAAAAACAAAATATCAAAATTAAAAACAAAATTCACGGTGCAAAATATAAAAAAAAAACAAAATTAATTGGAGCAGCTCAATCCCAAGCATTTTTGTCCTCAACGTAATCTTTAATAGTATAAAACGCTTTCTGGCACAACTTACGTTTAATGAATGATTTTAATTTATTAAGACTTAGATCTTGCACGTGGCTTGGAAGCTTATTATAAAAGCACATACAATATAGTATATACAAAAAATATAGTATATACAAAGTTACATAAACTCACGCCCTTTTAGGCAGAAGCTACAGAACGCCACCTGCTACTATCTGTAAACACTCCTTATGCTTCATTTTCGTTAATACGTCTAGCCATAGATGCGCAGTATTCATAACCAGCGTTCATGACGCTGGTTATGAGTACTGCGCATCTGGCCTTTCTGGAGGAAATTACTAACAAGACCCGTGTATCACCTTCTAGTGTATCACCTCTCCTGGCGTTTCCACACACGATTGTCATATAAATCATGTATTATATAATCGATTCATTTCATTTATAGAACCCTGCTACTGCGGACAAACGATTCTACGAAAAACAAATAAACGTGCAAGAATCCAAACTGTTTGCAGTCAACAGTTACTCACGAATTCGTTCCTGCGTTTAGGTAGCAGAATTTATTGGCTCCGCAGCGCTATTAGGTATACAGAATACCAAAATGCCTCGGTGGCGTCTTTTTCTAGAGATTGCATTGTTAAAACTTTATAAAATAAACCAAGCGCGTCACTGTGCACTAAAAAAACATATAAATAACATATATATTATTTATTAAAAAAGAAACGAAGTCTTTTTCGTATTTCTCTCGAAAAACCCTTTCATTCGATACCACATACTATAAGGGTGCATAAAAATAACTTTTCCGCCATCTTGGGGAGTTTTACTACAGAATGACTGACTGGATGGATTTAGAATGATTTCGCTTAGTACGAGTACATTGCCATCCAAAGCAAACGCGTAGCTTTTCAGTTTAACTGGGGACACTTGTTTTAAAATTCAGTAGCCATATAACCTAATTCGAACGAATTAACTAACAAGGCAAGGTTGTAATGACAGCCCATGACAATTCTAACTATGGCTATGAAATCCGAAATGTATGCTCAGCACACGCAAATATTGTTAGTAACTAGTTTCTGCCCGCGGCTTTACCCGCATGAAAAGTATTCTATTATCCCAAAGGAACATAAAACTGGGATAAAAAGCAACCTATGGCGTAATCCAAGTGCAGTGGTAGCCCAGCGGTATCGGCCGCAACTTACAAGTTGTAGGTCGTGGGTTCGAGCCCAGGCAGGCGCTTTACTTTGTGTAAATTATTTCATCACAACTTCTCTAAACGGTGAAGGTAACATCGTTTGGAAACCTGCATGTTCTAGAACCAAAACATCGAAGACATGTAACTACCACCAACCCGCGTTGGGCCAGCGTGGTGGATTACGGCCCATTCTCTCTCTCAGAGAGGAGGCCTGTGTCCCAGCAGTGGGAACATTAATAGGCTGATGATGATGATGGTGGCGTAATACATTGCATGGTCTTCCCGTGTGCCAAATTTTAATTCGAATTGGTTCAGCTATTGACGCGTGAAAAGGTAACAAAAAGACAGAGTTACTTTGGCATGTATAATTGATATTATTATGATACTGATGTGTGGATGGCGTCTCTTTATGCATCCAGCGCAAAAATGCCATGCTACAGGCTTATAGTGTAACGTGATGTAAAGTAGCGATAACTATCAGTTCGCTGACTAGAGAAAAATGGCCGGTGTGGTGAAATTAGGGCAACTAGAGAGTGCAGTCCTCATGACGGTGAAACAAGATTATACACGTATCAGTTTCAAAGAACCGTGTTTTAGGTAGGGAACCATGTACTGAAGGGCCTGCCTTAATAACGGCAGCTTTTGTTGAATAATCTTAAAAGTACGGATGCATATGCCGCGGTTAGCCAGTAGATGGATGACCATATTCTCATACAGGAAGCAGACATATTATTATTTGTGATACATGAGCAGTTATATCGATGATGGTTAATATAATTATTGTATTGATAGGATCAGATCAAACAAATCATTAATGATAATTTTATGTTGTTGTTTTTTGTTTGTTGTTTTTGGTTGTTGTTTTTTTGTTGTTTGGTTGTGTGTGTTGTTTTTTGTGTTTTATGTATTTTTTTGTGTGTTTTATGTATTTTATGTTTGGGTCAGCTTCCAGTCTAACCGGATACAGCTGAAAACCAGTGTTTTACATGGAGCGACTGTCTATCTGACCTCCACAACCAAATTATTAGGCGACATGTTACAGACGAAACCCTTTAGCAAGACGTGTGTCAGATGTATACGAAAAGACAGAAGAAGAAATTAATTTCTATGCTGAACTAAATCACGTTACAGTAGTTCAATACTAGTACTTTTATTTCATACAATACTACTTTAGCCGTGGCTAACATCACTCAACAATCGGATCGTTGGCGGCGAGTCGACCGAAACAAATGAAAATACGCATATCCCAGTCGAGTGCTCTCGATACTCTGTTATAGTTGAGCTTACAACTGATGTCGGAACCTATCAGTATGTTGATTTTACTTATTATGGAAAATCTAAGGTAAAAATACGAGCTACGTATACAGAATTACTTTGGTATTAAACACCTACTGTGAGTTTTTCAAACAGTGTTGTAAATGGTGATGAAATAAAATTAAAAACGTAATACACCTGCCTTGGTTTGAACCGATGTCGTACGTCGGATCCATAACCACTGGGCAACCACCTCTCAAAACGGGTCAAGAAATCATCGTGAGGAAATCGGCTAACTTAAAATTCGAAGACATGTGTCCTCTACAAACCTGCGCTGGGCCCACGTGTTAAATTATGGACCATTCTCTCTCAGAGAGGAGGCTTGTGTTCCAGCTCATCATCATCATCATAACAGCCGAAAGACGTCCACTGCTGGACATAGGCCTCCCTCAAGCGTCGCCAACTTGACCGTTCCCGTGCGTCTCGTAACCAGTGGATCCCCGCAACCTTCACCAGGTCATCGGTCCACCTGGTGGGAGACATTCCAACGCAATGTCTCCCGGTTCGCGGTCGCCACTCAAGAAACATTCTGCCCCATCGGCCGTCCGTTCTGCGAGCAATGTGCCCTGCCCACTGCCACTTAAGTTTGCCCAGCTGTGAGAAAATTATAAGCTGATTATGCTTTTTTAAATACTCCTTGGATTTGGAGGTTTGGATGTCCAAAACGTCGACTAAGAGATCACGTTAGATGTTGGTCTGTAGCAAATCTAACCTCCACAACACAATTCAACTGAGGAACACGGTTCGTAAACCTATAAGCAGTCCTAAAATCGTGTTGCAACAAATCTGGTGTAAAGAAAACATAACACAACAGTTACTGCAATGATACAGTACGAATAAGAAGTCCATTTTATTATTCTCGCACCAGTAGTTTTAGCCGTGAATTTGTTGCGCCGGCCGCCTGCACGAAGCTGGTCCTGCTTTCTGGACACGTTCACCGCAAATGCAGTCCTCGTTTCAGAAAAATAGATTTACTGCTACCTTGAATTTACTTGTGTTATCATTAGGAGCTTTGCTTGAACCGTGCTACAATGAAAAGAAATATCTTTGTAAATAAACCGATCCGCAATGTTCATGAAAATAGCTTTCAGAATGACGTAAATATTTATTAAGTATAGATAGATTAGACAGTCTTGTGCCTCTGATTTTCTCATAAAACACAATTTATTTTATATTTAGGTAGCTTTAACTTGGGAAAAGATATGAATGCCATCAGGACGAAGCCACACATCACATTACATCTTTAATTATTTTAGTTCTTCTAAATATAGTTACAATCTATATCGAGTGCCATTAGAAATTATTTTAAAACATAAACTGTTAACAGGTCAAATGTTACATGTTTTGATTTATTCTTCGTTCGGCCCACTGATTTTCGGCCCAAATGCCAAAATCCTGGTTCGTCCCAAACAATATGCTTCCTTCGTCCCAAAATATAATTTTAATTATTTTATGCCTGCTTCGTCCTATTTTATATTCCTTCTACGGCCCTTGCAACCGGTACCCGCCAATAATAGTTTTTTTTTATCTATTTACCTATTGACCTATATTGTCCCACTGCTGGGCAAAGGTCTGCACAAAGACTGCCAATCTCCCCTGCGTTTTGCCTTCTCCGGCCAGTCGCCCGTAAACGCTTCTAAATCGTCACGCCAGCGTTTCCTAGGCCTCCCTCAGCGACGACACCCGTCTTCTGGCCCCCACGGCTGCGTGACGACTCTGGGCCTTTTGACGTGATGCATTCTGCATAATTATATTGCCCACCCAATCCCATTTCAGCCTAGCAGACTTGTTGTCCACATCGGCGATTCCTGTTTTAGAGCGTATCGCGGTATTACGTAATAATAGTATAATTTGATATTTTGTTGTCGATCATTTAAGGGTTCTCTTCTCGGTGGTACGAACTACTAACTGTGGGTGAGTTTAAAATCCATGCTATCTCATCGGACAACACGTGCGAATGGGACAGACGCTGTGATGAGCAATAAGAAGTTAGTGCGCGTACGAATACACACTTTTGCAAATTTGTAGCGAAATGGATGATGTCTTAGATCGAAAATGAACGCGAGTATTTTTTTAAATTGATCTTTGGGTATATGAATATCATGATAAAACTACTGAATATATCTATTAATTTTTTTTTTTTGCATTTTTAGGGTTCCGTAGCGAAATGTCAAAAAACGGAACCCTTATAGATTCTTCATGTCTGTCTGTCTGTCTGTCTGTCCGTCCGTATATCACAGCCACTTTTTTTCGAAACTATGCTGTTGAAACTTGGTAAACAGATGTATTCTGTGAACCGCATTAAGATTTTTAAACAAAAATAGAAAAAGAACAATACATTTTGGGGGTTCCCATACTTGAAACTGAAACTCCCAATTTTTTTTTTCATCAGACCCATACATGTGGGGTATCTATGGATAGGTCTTCAAAAATGATATTTAGGTTTCTAATATCATTTTTTTCTAAACTGAATAGTTGGCGCGAGAGACACTTCCAAAGTTGTAAAATGTGTGTCCAAACAAGCAACTTGAACAAAGTTTTATCAATCTCTTATTTTAGAAGTTACAGGGGGGGCCTGTAACTTCTAAAATAAGAGATTGATAAAACTAAAAAAAATATATGATGTACATTACCATGTAAACGTCCACCGAAAATTGGTTTGGACGAGATCTAGGAAGTAGTTTTTTTTTAATAAGTCATAAATCGTAAACCGCAATTTACCTAGTACGGAACCCTTCGTGCGCGAGTCCGACTCGCACTTGGCCGGTTTTTTTGAACTAATCTTTCCTGGTGAATACTAATATTAGACAATTTTACTTCAATATTGTATCTCAGCACGCCAAAGATCACATTTATTTTAGAGTAATAGACTGTACTATATTTCAGACTCCTGCGGGACTTCGAAGGACTTGAACTGTGTCACTTTTTTTTAAATTTCGCTGCGCCGTTGTTGACAAAATAAAATAGCGAAAAAACATTATCAATAGGTAGATTGTAGCACTCACTAAACTTCGGAAGCGCAAGCGAAATATCTCATTAATATATTATTGTTTTAATACACATTACTTTCACTAAAAAATAAAGTATTTATATTTGTTTTTTTGACATTTTTGACATCTGGAATTAGAGTTAGGTTAGGTAATTTCAAATTTTTATCAAAAAAAATGTATTCAAGTGTGACTAGTAAGTAGTAGCTACATGAAGAAGTTTTGCTACCTAAAAATCATTTTTAATTCATCAAAATTAATTAGATGCTTATTATTATAGAAAAACAACAGTAATATATTGAATCTCCTGTTTTCAAGACAGACTGCGCTGATGTGCGCGACAACAAACAATTTGTTGTTTAAAATAAATGTATTAATTAATAAATATATATTTATACATAAGTCGTGTTGAACATGAGGGGTCCTACAGGCTTGAATAACCCAGCCTTAAGTTTCAGCTTATTTTTCAGCGGATTTAAGGCCGATTTTAATCCGCTGAAAAACAAGCTATATCTCAAAAATTATATATTACATAAATGGATCAATATTTTTATTAGTTTATATAGCAGACTTTAAAATTATATAAACGGACGGTTTTAATGAATATGTACTAATTAACTTAGCAAGATTTACAAACAGCAATATGAAATTAATTAGCTTTTTATGAACTCGCAGTCTATTGCCAACAAAGGAAAATGAAAAATCTACATCTTCTAATAAAGTTGATCTCTTGTACACACTTAATATCCGAGATCCCACCGCAAAAATCTGCAGGTAGATTGCTTTGACAAATCTTGATTTTTATGAATTAAATTTGATAGTAGAATAGATTACTGCAGGGTTGTCTGGCCGCATCTAGCCTAGCAAATAGTAAATTGTATTTTTTTAAAGTTAGGAATTACACTACAGTTTTTTGTATTGTGGATTCGTATCAGTCAGCTCTCAGTTAGTCGCAATTTATAGGTAGCCAGGTGAAGAGAGGAAAATATATACAAAAAATAATAATTGAAATAATGGTATAAACCGGCAAACTCTACCCAGAGGCAGTGGAGTGCATAACCGAGAGTTGGCAAAAAAAAAAACCCTATTTTCTATATCACTCTCCTTCAAATTCCATTGGATTCACTTAAGACTTATATATCTGGGATTAATTATTTATCAAACGTTATTGACAACCTTTTTAATGAAGATAGTTGCGGCTAGATTATTCCAGGCAATCTGACAGCAATCTATTCTACTATTAAGTATGGGTGACTGAGCTCTGCTCGTGTAAAAATAGAGAAAAAGACGTTTTCTAAAAATGTAACCTAGCTAGATCGATTTATCGTCTCCGAAAATGAAAATCGTTGGAGCCGTTTCCAAAATTCAGAATAGAATATCATCATCATTGGGCAATCTTTCTAGCTGATGGATGCGTCACATCATAATGCAAACTGGGGTTATATACATCCACTCTCCCCCGCTCTCTTTTTACACTTAGTTTTTTCTGTAAAATCTTGGATTTTACTTCTTTGTAGGTAGATGTTAGAGATATTTAGTACACTAGCTCTGCGCATTTAATTTTTCATAAATGTGCGTGGGGTGGTCCTTTCACATAAGTACCCTAAGTCACGTAAAACGAACTATTAAAAGTAATCACTGAAAGAAATTCACGGGATTACCCACCAAAGCTCATTGTGTTATGAAAAGACATAGGAACAAAAAGTATATTTTCAAGTTTACTGTTACGCCGTATGCATGTTTTTATGTTGCCTCGTAAGTTTTTATTACGTTTTTTTATATAAACAGCTGGTATATAATGTGGGTTGTAAAATGCCAAAAAAATGGGTAGGTACTGGCGGTTTTTTGCTGAATATTAAGCTCATAATATCTGATATCCGTTGTGTACGAATGAAAGTAAAAATATTTAATCAGTTCATATTTTATCGGAACAATAAACAATCGTTCTGTATTTAGCGTGTAGCGAATATTCAGGAATTAATATTTTCAACATTCTTGAATGGCGTGAAATTTCTGAAATATTTAATTATATCAGATACGAAATCCGGCCGGATGTATGCCAACGCAGGTTCAATAATTAAAATTGCCATTTATAAATACAGATATAGTAAAATTTACAAAATCATTTTCTAGTTAAATGAATAAATATCGTACACCTACCGAACTTTTCAACATCACTTTGACACGTTCGTCGTCGTCATCACAAAGATAGCCATATCTTTTGCCAAAGCGACGTTGAAAAGTTCTCCTAAATGTGTTTTGGCGAAATGTTTGTACAAATGAGAAAATATGAACTTTTCCGCGTCAGACTGTTCTGTTTAGCGATATGAAAACGCTTCGGGATATAAAGTTATTAGCGAGTCTGCGAAGCTACGGAGTATATTCGTTTGTGTAAGACGCTTTGCAAACACTGTTTAACTTGTACGCTTGAACCATTTCTACGCAATATAACTTGAAAGTTTATCGCATTGGCCACCTTTATGTAAACATTACTTAGAAACAAGCATTATGTTAATATTTCGTTTATCTTAACCATTTGCAGTGCAAACATTTCATCGCACACTCTTGTCTGTCCATGATTGAATATTTATCGAAATGGTCCGCTACATATTTGTGTTTACACAGCGGCAGCCTCGCTTTATATTAACATCATTAAATCCGATGTCAAGGACTCTCTAATTGTAATTTATTTCAAACTTGCAATCAAAGGCAGCTAGACGAAATTCCGGGAATTTCAGAGACACAGTTACATGCGTTTGCTATGTGTTGCTACCGACACAGGGCGCGTTTATACGGTGATAAAACCGTTTATGTTCATCACACGAACGGAGGCGAAATAAAATGATAAGATTCTCTTTCTGATATAATTTATTATTCGGGAAGTGTCACGGCGTTACAGATAGGTTATAACCTGGATGAGCACATGCTACTTTTCGAGGTAGTTCCTTTGGGATAATTTCCGACATTTACGCGGGCGGAGCCGCGGGTGACAGCTAGTTACTCGTATGTCAAAAAATATGCTAATCTTTGTAACAACGGAAAATGAAAATGGAATAAATAAAGAAAACATTATTTCTTCTGAAAATAAGACAAACGCTTCAATAATAACATTAATAACAGAAGGAAAAAAAATATATAAATAACTTAAGAGTTTAAAAATACTGTTAGTTTTTCAGGATATTTTTTTCTCTTTTACTTTTATTACCTAAATCATAAAATTATCTCAATAATATTCCTTTTAACTGGTAATAAATTATTATTATTAATTATACCGAGTTCACGTAACTTACATATAGCAAAATACTTTACAAAAATATAGCATCTAGAATAGGGTTCCATTTTCCTAGCACAAATCATATTCGCTTTCTTGAAGCGAGCACAAAATTAAATACAACTACATACAAATCTTCAGCAACACTTGATTTACATATTATGTAAGAACTCCTTCGTGAATATACCTGTCATCACGTAGTACTGAATCTCAGATATAAACGAAATCACTGGATAAAAAACATTTCAGATTCACACAACATTTTCTGTGCATCTGTACCTACGTACAATGGTGTATAGTCTTAATGAAAAGTCACAACACCAGCTCTGTAAAATCCTGAACTTTAATTCATTAATTTTACGCTGGCATGTGACACAAACACTTATTTAGACAGTATTAAGGTTTATTTTCAATCCTTTTGTAAACCGCGTCGATTTTAAACGAAGTTACCTACTGAGGGGTACCCAAGCAGGCAAGCGACACTGCTAAAGCAATTTCTGTAATGACGCAATTATTTTCTCTTACTCTCACTTTATTTCTCACACTATATGGTCAAGTGTTCACAGAGTTTTAAATTTACGTAGAGTCGTTTTCCTTTTTTAACCCTAAACAGCTTGAAGGTTGTTGTTTGTATAAAACGAAGCACGTTTAAAAAAAGTTTTCTTTTTACCGTTTTTTTATTACCTTCTGCGGTTTTTTCGGGTTTCGAATTTAAATAGAACGTGTAGTGTAAGTAAGGGAAAAAAAACTTTGCTTTTTCGCCTGATACACCTGCGTCGCTAGTTTTTAAGTTACTATTATTCAAAGTTTTGAGTGCGTAGTAAATGGGCCAAGAATAGCGAGAATGAGACATTTTTGTGTATAAAATATTGCTGAATGAAAGCTCAAAGTACGATCATTTATTGTAATTTTACTCCATTTTTTGATACGCGAAGTACATACAATCACGACATCTAGTTACATTTATATCTGTCGTTGTATAAATGGCACAGGTGTGTAATAAAACCATCGTGCAGTCGTGTGGCACGGTAATGGCGAATGACGTGACGTGTCACGACATTTGAATATGATCAGCTGGAGGCGCAATACGTTCGCCGTTCGTACGTCGTTTGCCACGCCGGTGACGTTTCCTCTTCATAAAACAACGATTTAAAAAAATGGATGTTCGTTTATGCCGTGCCACAGTACGTCAAACCAATCATTCAAGCGTGTTCAGATAAATACCAAATCTATTGATTGGAATCAAAAATTCCTCTATGAGTTATTTCGTACGGAATATTGTATCGAACAAATTCTCTATGATGGCAGCCGATGCGGAGGCCCCATGGGCTATAAAAATGCCCGTAGATTTTCCGGCTATACCCTTTTGATCCAAACAGTAACATTTTGTTTTATATAAAATAATGTGAATAGATTTTTTTTTGAGAACCCTTTGTGGATGTGAAATTCATCGGAATAGCGTAACAAATTCGTTTAACTCATTAGTTTGTGTATTTAGTAACACGTTGGTAATTTGTTTATGTTAATTCATAGAAAACAGGTATTCGTTTCCAACTAAAATGGCGACAAAATTCCGTATAAAATTTCAAAAATCTTTGAAATGTTACCTACATTAGTATATGACACCCATCGATGGTTGTTTAATAAATACGTCTACGTTATTTTATTGTATATCGGGACCATGTAACATACAAGTCAACAAATCGACTGTTAGTTAGTCTTAATCTATCACAACTGTCTCAGCTCTCAAGCCGATTAGTTGTTGAAAATTCATCGCAAATACTTGGCCTAAGCTAGCGTGTCAATCTGCTGCTCAACAATACATTTCCCTAACTGTACATACTTGTACCAACGATAATAGAAAAAGTATCTTATCTTACTAGACTAATGCCTCTATTTCCGTCACAGGGTCGCAACGGCAAAGGTTCCATTTTCGTATGGGCCTCAGGAAATGGCGGACGGGAGCATGACAACTGCAACTGCGATGGCTATACCAACTCAATATGGACGCTATCTATATCTTCGGCGACTGAGAGAGGAGAAGTGCCTTGGTACTCAGAAATGTGCAGTTCTACTTTAGCGGCGACTTACAGCAGCGGGGCTATAAATGAAAAAACAGGTACGTTCATTGAATTATCTTACTTCTTACTAATATGATAAAAACGAAAGTTTGGATGTATGGATGTTTGATTGTTACTCAATCATGCCAGAACAGCTGAACGGATCTGGATAAAATTTGGCACGGAGATAGAACCGCCCGTTTTTGTGATGTGGGTGTCGGTTCATAATAGACCGAAGCAAACTACGCGGTCGGCTATCTACGGGAGCAGTCGTGTGCGCGAGGCATTAAAAATGCCGTGTTTCTTGTATACCTAGTGAACTCGTTTAAGCAAACGTTCGGACACATCGCATCTTTTAGAATTTAGAGGAAAACCAAAGAACACTTGAATGGATTGTGTGATGATATGAAAGAAAATGGATTCAATGATAGCGTGACGTTTGATAGGACAAAGAATTCAAGAAAAAAACGTGTATCAGCAACCCCGATTAACATGATACAAAGGCAGAAAAGGATGATAATGTAAGATATGTTTATTCTCATTACGGATGGATTTTCTTGCTTTCTAATGAAAAGGTAAGAAACAAAGAATGGTTTTTGAGATTTTTATCCTTGTCCTATAATGATCGTATGTAAATAAGATTGAAGTTGTTTCCCCCTTTTCAGACTCAAGTATTCTGAAGACCAGTTTGTTTATCCAGTTTTCGAAAGCTTCCTTAAAGTATTTGACATAGCATTAATCCTTTATGAGTAAAATAAATAATTCAGTCTCATCCTGCTATTATAAGGAGTAATACTTAAGGACAGGCGTTTCACTAAGACAAATTGATGGGAAGCATAATTTGTCAAAATCAGTTTTGTCGTCTTGGCGGTAACAGAAATAGATAGCTGGTGTAACTTTTTGGTTTCGTCTAAATTTAGTAGCAAAGTTGCCCTTTTCGATAATGGGCTGTAGTTTGGAAATACACCAGAGAGTAAAACTTTATATTACTACATACATACATGAAGTCACGCCCTTTTTCTCATAGGGTTAGACAGAAACTACAGAACACCGCCTGCGTATTCGTAGTATTTCGTATACACAGTCATATTGCCTTGTTTACGTTCATTCATCTAAGGGCCTAGAGCGAGTTAAAAAAAAAAAACTTTGATTGATTCCTTACAATAAAGGGTATATATACACTTATATAATGTTTGAACACAAACTCTGTTTAAATTATATAAGTATGTTAGTAAAATAAATAAAAAACTTAACTTAATATTTCTTAGTGTTGTGTGTTAGTATTTCCGCTGTCTGTGATTTCCGTGTAAGGATCGCCTCTGGCGGTAAAAGCTTCCTCCAAATGGTTCCATTCTTCTCTAAGTCTGGGTGATCTTGCCCAAAGGTTACCCGCTGTTTTGACTATGTCGTCTTTCCATCGTTTAAAAGGCTACCTCGTCTCCTTTCAACGTTTTGGGGGGTCCAGTTTGTTATGATCTGGGCCCATTGTTGTGAATCCAGGCTCTGTAAATGTCCTGCCCATCAGTGCGAGTTAGTATAGAGTAAAACCCGGATATTCACCACACTTATTGAAATTACCTCTCAGTACAAAAAGCATTTTTTTTATTTATAAAACGAATAGGTACTTTGGTTTATTATCTTCAAATTTATGAAAGTAAAAACATTGTCTTTGATATTTCCAGAGTATTGATGATTTTTGCAGACCTCGAAATTTTGGAATATTTATCCCATTTAAATTAAATAAATAAAAAAAAAACATAAATATATATCATATCATTAATCCATATAAATTATGTTGATAGATGCCCCATCAGGAAAGAGGAAAGAGGACATTTAGGGCGCAAAAACTTTGATTGCACTTGAGTGTCCCATGCTATCGCACAGAGACATGCAACACGGCCAACTTAGTGGTAACGCTATCGCACAGAGACATGCAACACGGCCAACTTAGTGGTAGTTGAAGAATCTATCGATAGATAAACAAAACAACATGTGTTTCATCTGCGAAACGAGAGTAATTACAATCAAGGCAACTATAACCCTCGGGTGACTATCCTGGATATACCCTACATGCTCAATCGCGTTAACGTAAACGTTCGCATAATTTCAAATCGTATGGTATAGTTTTGTTTCACTGTATTGTCACAAGTGTAGAAGGCGCTTATCTAATTTCAATAAAAAATAACTTTAATGCGATCGAGTAAGTATAAAATATTGGATTAAGGTCTTCGCATCTGGCCTTCTAAAGAACATCACCAATACTATCTGTGTTAGTCCTTCTAGGGCGTTCGCTCCCGTACTGACATATGAATATTTCTATAGCACAGATAATATAATATGAGCATACAGATGCCTCTTCCCATACAAAGAAACCGTGCCACGTAACTAGCGTTTTTCAACTGATTATACCGGTTATTTTTTGTAAATCGAACGCGTTCGGTTCCGTTCCACGGCGATAGATAGATCACCATCTAATAATCAATAGATATCGATAGATAAATCAAATAATCAGCATAATCAGTACAGTACGTCGGGACAGTTTTTTTGTATGGGATGAGACCCCAAGTCTGTAGTATACAATTAAATTAGCATCAGAAATAGCGTTTCACAATTTCAACCAAATAAGAAATTCTAAAGTTGAAGTAGCTCTCTCGTTTCCTTTGATCTCTATTAAAAGTGACATCTAACTTAGGATGTCCAAGATCAATGACACGTTATCTATTTTCAGCATGTTTTTACTATCCTACTTTGTTATGACTCATCTCACGCTGAAAGTATTTTATTTTCCTAAAGCTTTTTAAAAGTAAAAATGGTACTAGCAACACGAAATGTATTCATTCACTCCCTCGGCTTTCGATAAGAAACACCCTATTATTATGATTTTACTGAAGGTTTTACCTTTTTACGTATTTGGGCCCTCCATCCCACTTACCCTGAGAGTAGTAACGTCCGTCCCGGACACGATGTAAATAAAATTATGTAATTTCAATGTATATTATAAATTTGGTCTCTAGGATGCCTGTGAACTGTTGTGTTCGTCATTTAGTTACAGTACAAAGGACGTGCCCACTCAATCAAAGTTGTGTAAACTTTTGGGTCAAACGAAATACGAAAATGTTTCAAATAGATAAACTATCGGGTTCGAATGGAAGCCATTGGATACTTATTCAACCGATACGTTTGGAACTCATATCCAGATAGAAGAAATTACTACATAGTTATGACACGGGAGTAGATACAGGTATCATCGATGGGTCACCGATATACGTATACGAATCTTGAAACAAACTAGGTATTCACTCACAAAAGTGATTGTTTAAAATATTACTTTACAGTATACATATTCAAATTTCAATCTTTTCAAGTTGTCATAACGACTATGCAAATTCTATTGTTTTATTTGGTAGTAGAATAGAGTAAAATAGTAATGAGTCAGTCGCCATGAAAAACGTTGTCAATGAAAAACATGGTGACATTGTTTTAGAGGAAAACTGAAAAGCTAGATTCAGTTGCCGAATGGAAGCTACCTAAATAATCCTCTTTTGTTACCAGTTCAATCTAAAAGCATGTAGTTTTATAAACAGGATAAGTTTTTTTGCATTCAGACTTCGAAAATTCGTATTCAAGTTGGTGTTATTTTTTAAACAACCTGTATACTCAACACACATCGAGATTGCTTTTTCCTTTTTCCTTAAATTCCTCTTGTATTGTTGTGCTATTATTTATAACGTTATTTTTTTCGTAAGTAGGAAGGGGATTCGATTTTTGTAGTAAACGAGAATTCCGATAAAAATAGATCCAAACCGACTGACTGTTGTCATTTTGAGAACTTGTAAGTAAGGCATCGTTTTATTGGGTGTTTCGTATTTCCTTAGCAACTCCACACAATTAAATGGCAAACGTTTGTATAACAGTGATGGAATTTTTATTTACCAAGAATAGCAATGATTTAATTTGATTGACCTTTCAATTTAGAAGTGGCATTTTCTTGAGCCGTACTTTTCTGAGAAAATACTTATTTGTGTACTTAAGGAGCTTTTTTCTACGTCATTGAACATACTGAAACCTTATAATGAAATTATAGAGTCTGGCAAACGAAAGTAGACACTCAAATTATTTGCAAACTTTTTATATGGCAATGCTATACTAATGTCAACCTCAGTTTTCTAAAACAAGATGGCGTGTTGTTTTGGTTTGTTGTGGTCTTGATAATAGCATTTATTCAGTGAAAAATTAATAAAACAATTAAAAGTGGATTACGGGAGATGTTGATTCGCATGATGTCTGAATTTAAAGAAAAACAACAAGATAAAGACGCCGAATTTAAACAAAAACAAGGTTGTTTACGTATGTTGTTAGATTTCTTAAATATTATGACGCTAATAATTTGATACTTTGTTTTACTTTGTAATTACTATTGATGCCAAAAACTATTTCTCTAAATCTATAATTCACATTAATTTTATAATAAGTTAAACAACTTCATAATAATGCGTAATGGCTATTAATCATACAATAATAAAAGTTGCATTGTAATTTTAACACTGTTTTCTTTTACAGAAGATCTGGAGGATGTAGCAGGGGTTAATGAGATAGTGAAACTGAAAACTATTGAAAAACTTACTGATTTAGAGCAGAAAGATAGGATAAGAACCCTGAACCAGTACTTGGGTGAAAAAGCTAGCAGAGGAGTGGAAGAAAATGACTGATCATGTCATACAATGTTGAAAATAAATATAATTAAAGGATAGAATCCTACAGAAAATAATTTATAAAGTTCCATGATTAATGTACGAAACAGTGATTCCAGTGACTCTAATGAATCTATGCACATGGAAGTCTTAGATTCAGATTTTGCTTATGGTAGTGAATAAACTAAAATTATTATAGAATACTGTTGTTTTTTTTTTTTAATTCGGATTGATATACCACATAATATCTAAAGTATGCCTGCCTAAAGTACCTATAGTATATTTATTCAGACGAAGTACAATTAATAATTCTAAAGTATCAAATTAGGTTATTGCAAGTATCTCATACTAGTTTTGGGGTTGCTATGCCGAGATTTTTTAAATTTGCCGCGCTTTTTCAGTCTCTACTTTCGTTTGCCAGACTCTAACAGTTTTTTTTTATAAAATGCAGGATACCTTTATTCATCCTGCCACGATTTACATAGTAACAGTGTGCAGTACACGAAGTTTATAATGTATTAGAAGAGGTCTTATAATACACAATAAAAAGTACCCTCCATTTTATAAAAAAAAACTGTTATCATTTCATAAGGTCTCAGTTAGTGAAAATTGTATAATCAAAATGGCTGGAGTCTAGTACAATTTTTACTAACAAAGCAAAACCACAGATTTTGCCGGGCTACCCTCTAATTAAATACAAAAAAAAATAAACTAATAAAACGAATTCGATATAAAATGTGTTTGTTGTACATCGATTTAACTGAGTTAGTACAAATGAAAGATGGTTTGATAACATATTATATCCAATGTCATAGGACTCGAAGATTAGATTAGAGCGAACTTGAAAATAAAAATGTTGCCACCTCTGCTGTCAGTTAATTGAGCTGTCAGTGCTTTGTTAGTAAATATTGTACCTTCATGTTGGCTAGAGTATACATGACTATCAGCAATAACGATATTTTTTTAACGACGATTGAAATGTGACAATTGTATAGGATTGACATTGGTACAAGTACCTGTCCTATTTAAACTAGATGGAGACAGACACAACACTTTGAGAGCGATTGTCACTCGTCGATCCCTCTGGAGACCGCTAAACATCCAGAGGCTCTAGACAAATGACATTCTATCATCAAAAACGTGATGACAGCGATTGAAAAGATATATAAACGCTATCGAAAAGTCAAGTGATCAATCCTATACATTTTGGCATTTCGACCATCGCCATCATCATCATCATTTCAGCTGAAAGACGTCCACTGCTGGACATAGGCGTCCCCCAGGCGTCGCCACATTAACCGATCGCGTGCGTCTCGCATCCAGCGCCTTCCCACATCCTTAACCAGGTCATCGGTCGACCTAGTGGGAGGCCTTCCTTTTTTTTAGCTCTAATGGTTAATAGATGTGAAGCTATTGGCCATTAAATAGAGAAAAGACAAACAAGTTGTTTTAATTTTCTTTATTAAGCCTCCCACCGGTAGATTAAAAGTCTGACTCTTCCGATTAGTTCTTTCCGGCAAGCTCTTTTGTATTTGTACTGTGTAAATCTCCCTGGCGCCCGAGGTATTATCTTATTTTTATTTTCATTGATGGGAGAACACATTTTTTTTTCTTTTGTTAATTCTATAATCCACAAGAATAGATTGCATTTGGCCTTTTTCTGCCTTCGAACGAATCGTCTTCCGGTTCGCGGTCAGCATTATAGAACTTTTCAGCCCCATCAGCCATCCGTTCTGCGAGCAATGTGCCCTGCCCACTGTTTTGCAATTCTTCGGGCTATGTTGGTAACTTGTAAATTTGGTTCTCTTGAGGATATCCTAATTTCACCATTGCTTTCATCGAAATACACATTTATATAGCCTCAGAATCTATCTAAACTCGTGTTCTTCCTATCCAGGTGGTAACAACAGACCTGCACCACTCTTGCACGGCGGGACACACGGGAACGTCAGCTTCTGCGCCGCTTGCTGCTGGCATCTGCGCGTTAGCCTTGCAAGTGTGACTGTTCCTAAATGACCCTAGGCTAATAAAAATTTCGTTTTTCCTAAAATGTCCTAGATTTGGTGTTAAAGTCGGCTCTTTTGATAACAGAGGTGCAGCGCCCCGCCATTTCCGCGCTGCACAATGAATTTCGTCACCTGGCTTGGTCAATTCTCTTCCGACAAGTGAATTACAAATTATGTTTTTGTTTTGTTTTGGAATTCACAGTTATAAAATTATAACTTGGGAGTGGTTTAGAAGGATAAAATATAACTAATGGGATATAAACTAAATTGTTACAATTAACTAAAGCTTGTGTGGGAAACTCTTTACACTAATGTATAGAGTATTTATCAAAGACCGAATAATGGTCGCGGATAAAGAATTTACATTCATGAATTACTACAAATATAAAGTAATTAATATGGCAGAGAGTTTTAACTCCAGAAGTAATTGGAATTGATTAGGTCAATATCCCTACAGACAGCCCAAAAGCGCCCATCCCGCCATCATTTCGTAGTGTAATAGCTGGTAAGAAGAAATGATGAAACAAACTTTCCAGCACACATTTCTGTCTGATAGCCTTAAGGGCTAAATAAGTAAAACAATAGTGAAGTATGAAGTTAATTAGACAAAGGGATTGCAAAGTACATTATTTACCTAACAAAAGGGAGTTGGTAAGATCGCTACGCTTGCATTGATAAATAAGTTTATTTGAATTACGTTAATGAGTACTTTGCAATAGTCTAGATTCCCACCCACGTGACGTGAGGCTGCCTTTCAGAAGCAGGGACGTCGTATACGTGTACTGCAGGGCCTCGAATGCGAGTCCTAGCTAGGATTAGCAGTGGCCCATACAATACAGGTTTCCCTAAACTTAAACATGTCTTACACAATCCACAAGGACAGTTTTGTGCCTAAGTGTCCTGCCATTGAGGGAGACATGCTTCCAGAATTACTGGACGCGCACTATAATAAATAGTTCACCCTCAACCTAACACCCTTTACTAAGACAATACAAAACTAGCAAGCGTACCGTAGACTCAGTCTGATACAGGTTCACTACAATTGCCTTGTTATATGTTGAAATGGAATAATTCGTCACTTCACACTTTTTAAACTTCCCAATTTCGAGGATGCTCCAGTGTAAATAACAGCCGTGTGACGTCAACAGCGGAGTCTTCCACTGGGCTTCCATCGTGTCTCGTCAAATATTATTTTTTATTCAGAGATTGGCCCGAAAGCCTGGTGCGATTTACGAGACACGACTCTAACATTCATTAAATTGATCATATCCCAGTTTGTGATGTTCAGCAATGACTACCCCCTTTAGTTTATAACATGGCAATGCAATGAGACCGTAATCAGACCTTCTATAGGAAGCAGTATTTAACAACTAATATTTGGTTGTCCTACGTTCTTAATTAGAGCGGCCTTATAGCCTATTTTATACAACGGAGAGTATTAGCGGCTCCGCCTTCCATGTATGTAAAGTCAGTTAAAAGTCAATAATAGTCAATTGTGTAGTGTATAAATTATGAATTAGGGCATGTAACGTGTGACGAAAGGCTTCGCCGTTTCCCTAAACCAAATATTAGCCACACATATCTGCCAAAGGGTGGATTTAGGAAGTAAATACAAGGGCTCACCACGCTAGAATAAATAGTACATTAGTCAATTGTCCCTACCTATGTAATATAATGATTAAAAACTTACCACATTCATACTGGCACTCACTCACACCATATTAATACGAGATTAGACTAAATTATAATTAACTTAATAAATAACTTTGTTACTCGATAACTACTGCGACTCGACTTTAGATTATTCGTTTCCAAAGCTAAACCCTATGCCTCTAACACCATCCGTACGTCTTCTTCCGCTCCTCAGGATCAGACCGTCCTCTCTCCCTGCCTCAAGTCAAGTGTCCCTACCTCTCGCCTCTACAAGCCCGTTGCCAATCTAACAATCTGCTTTCTCTTCAGTTCAGTTTTTTGTGCAACGCTTAATTGCTTTGGGGCTGGTTCGTGTTAGAAATCGGGTATGCCAAAACTCTTTAGAATATTACTTTCGTCTTAACAGCCCTTACTTCAAAAGGCAATTTATGAGCATCTTTATAAGGTTGGGTATTGTTTTATCTTGTTAAAGCGTTCGTGTTCTATAGTTTATGACACAGCCTGTCAAACCCAAAGGTCCACCTCTCAATGTATTCAACACATCTGGCCGGCCATGCGCAGTTTCTAAATATTAAAATATAGAGATAAAGGACGTGTAGTCACACAAGCAAACAGGGACCTTACCTGGAGAGATATGCAGCATATTGGTAAGTTTCAATATATATTCGAGATTGCCGACATTATTCTCAAAACAATCATGAATAATACCAGCCAGTTACTGTCCCATTGCTGGACAAAGGCGTCTTCATCTTCTTCTTTCTGGAAAAGAATCTATATTATTTATTTACTAGCTGTGCCCGAGTCTTCGCTCCCATAAATTGCCTACCCTACCCTTCTTACCTTCCTGCCTACCCTACCTACCTACCAATTTTTTCGGGTCATTCTTACGCGGAGAACACCGCCATTCAGAAAAGGACTTCAAATGCAGAACGCCACCTATCGAATATGAAGTTCAACTGACAAGTGTCTGAATTGCGTGTGTTGTAATATTTTACTTCTTATCTTTTGATTGATTGAACCGATTGCGATGAAACAAAAACTAAGTAATTCTTCAAGTTAAGCATATTTTTTATGAATAAAAGTTTTCTACATTGGTTTCGTAAATTGTACGTGATGCGTGCACAACTAAACAGACAAACCGACAAAAATTCCAAAAATGCTGGCAATGGGTTTTGTTGGTTAACCCATAACACGCTGACTATTTTTTTTTTTTATATTTTCCATGTACAAAACGACTTTTCTACAGATTTATTATATGTATTGATGACAGCGCCAAAAAAAGCACAATCACGAAAGCTAGTATTGAATACTTGCTAAAGATACGATATTAAAACGATACGTATAGGAGCTCGAGTAGGTAATTATTGTAATGAAACAGGCAATGAGCAAAGGAAAGAAATATCTCAATACCTTGATGTAATCGGCATATTGATATGAGAGACAAGGAGCCTTACATTTAGCTGTTTGTTGTTAACATGGGGTATGAGGATTATTAAGAAACATAATTTGTTTTATGAATTGTTTTACATTTGAAGTAATTTACGAGGAGGGATCAAAAAGTAGTGAGAATGAGATAGAATATAATGACTATTCATAACTTAATAATTTATTTTTCTACATACTTTCCGATTCTCTCTACACATCGAGTCCAGCGCTTTTCTAAGGCTTCAATCCCTTTCAGAAAAAAAGTTTTGTCTTGGTCCAAAAGCTCTCCACGGCATCCATCACCTCGTTGTTGTCTTCGTACCTGTTTCCCCTTGTACGCGCCTGCTCATATTTTGAGAGCAATTCATAATTGTGTGTTTTGCGTCGCAGGCATTTTATTTTTTTTATATAAAGTAATTTGGCGGTAGGTGGTTGGCCAGAGAAAAATTTGCACTCATCATTTCGGCTCCGCAAAGGAAAGTTGTAATTAATCAAAATTATACGTATTCAAGTTATCCATGAGTTTTTCTTAAAGAAATTCCAATCTTGTGCGTAAACAAGAAATTTGGCGACCGTGACAGGACAATTATTTCAAAAATTCAGTACCAGTAACGTAGTAAACGAGTTGCATCATACTCGGCGTTATAAGAAGTCCGAAAATTGGAAGTTACTACAGTAACAGCAGCCAGGCTGGTGTTCCGTGCCAACGAATCAGCTAAAGATCGTGCCGGAGTTCCATCGAGTCATCATATCACGAAGTTAAGTGCCTTCCTTTGTTCCGTTATATCCACCAAAGTACAACCAATTTCCAAATTCCACACATAATCCGTTCCTAAAACACCTCTAGTCCAATTGTTTGACCTTTACTTGTGCTTAATTCTTAAATTTATAGGTTTATCGTGCTAAATAAGTGTATGGGTAAGGGTACCCACATAGACCGTTCCACTATAAAATTGTTGAATTTATTTTTCCACATTCATGTCTTGTTCATTAAATTTATTGTCAAAATAGCGTATTGCTAAGTAAATAAATCATAATTCTAATGGTCATTGGTTTGGTTTGGTTTGGTTTCGACGGGCTGTTTCCGCAACTCCACGACCAAGCGCGTATTTTGCGTACGGGTGGGATTCAGTCACATTATTCGATCCACCCCAGCTCCTCGAGAAAGGCCAGCAGCGCCTTGGTGCTGCCGACTATCTCCTGCAGGGTACCTGGGTCGCCGAAGTATTTGGCCCTGTAGTCAGCGACTACGGGGCAGCTTAGGAGTAGGTGTGCTGCTGTCTCTTCCTCCACCATGCAAGCTCTGCAGAGTGGGCTGTCCGTGATTCCTATGACAAAGAGGTGCTTATTAAAGGTCCCATGTCCAGTAGTTACGGCTGTGACCGCACGTAGCTGTGGCTTAGTCAATCGTAGGACCCTTTTCGTAAAACGGCCGTCAATGAGAGGTAGTGCCTCCTTGGCCTGCCTGCACTCGCTATGATCAGACCATAACTTGCTGTGTTGCACCCTGGTGCGTTTTCTTACCAGACCGCGCAGAAACCCGAAAGGTAAGGGCACTATGGGCTCCGGGCCCACCGGTGCCATATTTGAGCCCCTTCGGGCGAGCTCGTCCGCAGCGTCGTTCCCTCGGGAGTCGCTGTGTCCTTTGATCCATTGAATGGTTACTTTATTGTGCATACCGACCTGGTTCAGGCGCTGGTGACACTCGTAAATCAGCCCTGAGTTGACCGTGTGGCTGTTTAGTGCTTGCAGGACGGCCATGCTGTCCGAAAGTATACGTATGGGAAAGTTTTTTACCTTCCTAGCCAGGACCGCAGAGGCCGCCATGGAAATGCCCAAGCATTCGGCCTGGAACACCGTGTTGTGGATCCCCAGTGGTGTGGCTAAGCGGATATTTAGGTCCTCTGAGAAGACTCCTGCACCCGTGCCTGTACCTGTTTTGGATCCGTCCGTGAAGATCCGCAGTTCCTCGGGGCGTAACCCCTCGCAGCGGTTATCCTCGTATAACTGGATTCTGTATTTTTTATCAAAAATGACTTTCTTAGGTATCCGGTCATTTATGGCTCTAGTTAGTGGGATTTCACGGTGGAGATCCTCGATCAGAGCGGTGTGTTGAGTCTCTCTCTTACCCCAGAGAGCCAGTGTCTTAAGACGTACAGCTGCCATCGTCGCCTCCTGCTGTATAAACAGATGCAGAGGGGGAAGTCCAAGCATAGCCTCGAGCGCTGCCGTCGGAGTAGTCCTCATGCAGCCCGTTGTCGCCATGCAGGCCAGTCTCTGCATACGCTGTAGCTTGTTCACGGCTGTAGTTAGTTTAGTGCGAGGCCACCAAACTACGGCCCCGTAGGTGATCATGGGCCGAATCACCGCGCTGTACAGCCAGAGTATGATCTTAGGGGATAGGCCCCACTTTTGGCCTATCATTTTCCTGCATTGCCAAAAGGTGATGCAGGCCCTGTCTAACTTATTGTCTAAATGACTGCCCCAGTTCAACTTACTGTCAAGAATGACTCCCAAATACTTGACCTCGTTGGAAAGCTGGAGCTCTGTATCGAACAGCTTAGGCAGGCGGAAGGGACCTAGTGCCCTTTTCTGGGTGAACATGACCAATTCAGTTTTAGTGGGGTTTACTGATAGTTCATACTCCCTGCACCATCGTTCTACTATACGTAGTGCTTGCTGAGTAAGGTTGCAAATTGTACCAGTCACCTTCCCAGGTACGAGGATTGCGAGGTCGTCTGCATAACCTATTGTATAGTAACGGTGTTCGTTTAGCCTGGTGATGAGATCGTTAATTACCAGATTCCATAAAAGGGGGGAAAGCACCCCTCCTTGTGGGCAGCCCCTGGCTATCAAGGCCTGCTGCTGCTCTCCTTCTAGACGAACCGCTCGTTTGCTAAGCATATTAGTAATCCAGTCAATCAGTAGCTGCTCTACGCCATGTTTGGAAAGGGCAGCACCGATGCTGGAAAAGTTTGTCTTGTCGAAAGCACCTTCGATGTCTATGAAGGTGCCCAGGCAGGTACCTTTCTGATGAATTGCTTCCTCTATTTGGCTTACCACCAAGTGAAGAGCGGATTCAGTAGACTTACCTGAGCTGTAGGCGTGTTGGTTACCATGTAAAGGTAATGTTATTAGAGCGCCATCTCGGAGCTCCCTTTCACACAGTCTTTCCATTGTCTTTAGCAAGAACGAGGTCAGGCTGATGGGTCTGTAGGACTTGGCGTTTGTATAGTCACTCCTACCTGGTTTTGGGATGAATATTGCTTTGACTTCCCTCCATCCTTTGGGGACGTGTCTAAAGGCCAGGCACGCTCTCAACAGTGGCACCAGTCTTTCTACTATAGGCATACCACCCCATTGTAGTAGCGCAGGGAACACCCCGTCTGGACCGGGCGCCTTGAAAGGATGGAAGCTTTGGACGGCCCATTGGAGTTTCTCCAATGTGATCATCCCTCTTGCATAATGCCAATTGTCAATAGTTGGTGGTTGAAAAGTATCTTTCCAGTCCGTTACCTGCACGAAGACGCTTCCTGGGAAGTGTGTTTCTACTAGGACTCGTCTCGTTTCTTCAGGTGACGCTGTGAGAGTATTGTCAGGTTTACGGAGTGTGGCAGGCCCAGGTGTACTCTGTTGTGCCAGTATTTTCCTTACCCTGTTAGCTTGTTGGCAAGATTCAATGTTCCCACAGTACTTACGCCATCCCGCGGTACGTCTGAATCTGATGCCTTTTTTGTAGTTGGATTTGGCTGCGTAGTAGGCGTCCCAGTCCTCATCCGTGCTTGTGTTCATGGCTCTATTCAGAGCCTTTCTTACCTTACCGCGCATACGTTCCAGATCTTTACCCCACCAGGGTTGTTTGCCCGGTATTTTGCGGGGAGTAGTTTCTGGGCAGGCAGTATGGTAGCTGCATATCATAGATTCGGTAAGTTGGTTTACCTGCGTATCTATCTGCGTCGTGTTCTCATAAGCCAACTCCTCGCATATGGGCGGGAGCTTAGAGGCGAGGGTGCGAGTGTAGGCAGCTTTGTCTGTGTTGCGCGGATTACGCCTAGGTGGTGTAGGTGCAACGCAGACCTGTATGTCAAAGCGGATCCATCTGTGGTCCGAGCAAGAGGCCTCACTAGAGACCTGCCACCCAGTGATGCTTCCCGCTGCGCCTTCTGTTGCTAAAGTCAGGTCTATAATCGTCCGACTGCGTCTGGTTACAAACGTCGGTTCCGAGCCTGTGTTTAGTAGGGAAAGGTTAGTTGTGAACAAGTATTCTACCAATGCCTTACCCCTTTCATTCTGTGTGTTCATTCCCCACAGTGGGTGATGTGCATTTGCGTCGGTCCCGATGATAACCTCTTCGCCGCTGGTTTCGCAATGCATTACGAGGCGGGATAGGTCATGCGGGGGCGGTGCCTCTGCCTCAGGCATATAAACCGAGGCAAAGACACACGACATCATCGTGGCTCCACGCTGTATGTTCAGCCTAGCTGCAGAGATATCTCTGCAACAGAAATCAATTAAAAGCTGTGCACTGATGTTACCTGTGACATATATACATGATCTGGGGTGATCATGGGTTGAGGTAACCAGGATCTTACCGCCTAAACCGGAGAGTCCTCGTATTTGGCCGTCCCTAATCCACGGCTCCTGGATCAGGGCAATGGCCGTGTGTTGAACCTCCAACCACTTGCGTAACTGGGCCGTCGCTGTTTGACTGTGGTGGAGATTCGCCTGTACCACTTTACAAGCCGACGAAGGGGTCGCCATCGCAGATGGGTCCCTCCTCGTCCTCTTCCAGCTGAAGACCGGCGAAAGCGTCGCCCACCCCGTCATCCTCCATCGTTCCGGAAGCCGGCGACAGTATGATGTCGTCCAGCTCCCCGCCCGACGAAGGGACGGTGACCGTGATGGCGGTGGTAGTGGGTACGGCCGGCTGTGCAGTTGTGACTGTGGCCGTGGACGCTTCCGGGTTGTTGGACGGGGGATTGCTCTCCCCTGCATCGACGAGCTGCCTCGTCACCGGGTCCCATCCCCGAGGAACACACCCGAAACGGCCGTTTGTTCCCTGGAACTTGATGTACACCGAGCCCAGACCGAATGACAGTCTGCGCTCGGCGCCCATCAAGATCGGAATGTGATCCTCGGGAACCCCCAGCACCACGAACCAGCCCGCCTTCTGTCTCTCAGAACGCAGGAGCACCCACCTCTTAATATCGACAAAGGGGTTCTGGTACCATAGGGTTCTACCCACTACAGTCACGTCTTTGTACACCCCTCTGTCATCTGGGATCGCGATACCGCACCGCACCTGCTTCTGCAGCTCAGCCTGACTCTTGACGACTAGCTGGGTGCTAGCCGAGAGAGTCCTGCTGGAGACCGTCCTCTTGAGCCAAGCTAAGGTGTAATCATCGCTACACCAAAGCTTGAGCGCCCCATTGCCGAACTTCGGCCTGGCGACGAAGGACGGTATCTGCCGCTCTGAAGTCTCCCTCGCGGGTGACCACGCCTCTTCGATTATCAGCCTTTGGATCTCGTCATGGATCTGGTTTGACACCTCTAGGCTGATAATCCCCGTGCTGGCACAGGTTACCGCGACGCACAGGTGTGCGCTGGCAACTCGGGCATAGCTCGTCGCATCAGCCCGCCCGGAATGATCAAGCCGCAGCCGCTTGTGCTCCCCTCGAGGTGACATGGTCTCGTTGAGAGCTCGCTTGGCCACGGCCTGACCCTTCCGAGCGGCCTGCTGCGACGTTCCAGCCTTCTGCGCTGGCCCCCCTGCTACCGATTGGCTTCCTTCGGCCGCAGTCTGCGACCGCTTCCCCTTCGAGAAGTTCAGGTTGCCTGTCTTAGCAGCCTGCCCTAATTGGGAGACTTTGCCCTTGCTTCTCCTCTGCTGTTGACGCCTCTCTTTCCGCGTCAGGCCATCCCCTTTGGTACCCTGGGTTGTCGGGGTTGTTTGTACCAGAAGGTTTGGGCAAGGGGCGTGGGTTTGTTTTTTTCTTTTCTTGCCCTTGCCCTTGCCCTTTTGGGTATGTACCCGCCAGGTTTCGGCCGCCGCCCCCGTTTGACTGGTGGTGGTTGCCCCCCCGGTCTGCGAAGTAGGTATAGGAGGGGGATGAGGATGGGGTTGCCTAGAAAGGTTGGAACCGGCAGTGGTATGAGTCGTCGCCGGCACCTTACCTTTCGCCAACGGAGGATAAGGAACAGTGCTGGTCCCGTGCAGCCCTGAGCCCTTATGCGATTTAGGTAGGGACTCTTGATTGGTCTTAGCTGCGGTTCTCGCCACAGCCGGACCGGTGCCCGCACTGGAGCCCGTGGCGTTAGCCTCAGGTCCAGGGGCAAGCGGAGTGCTAGGTGCACCCCGCTTATTGGCGCTACCCGTACTGGGGCCTCCGGCGTTAGCCGCAGGTTGTCCAAGGGACTGAGCCTTTGCCCTGACTGCGGTATTCACCGCAGTCGAATTTGTGCCCGCGCTGGATCCCGCGGCGTGAGCCGCAGATCCAGGGGCAAGCGGAGTACTAGGTGCACCCCGCTTTGGAGTATCGTCAGCTTGCGCCAACTCTACCCCCGTGATATTCAAGTTAGTGACAAAATCCATGAATATGTTGTTGATTTTTCGTCTCTCCGGCTCCCACCCTCCATCGAGCCCGCAACAGGGAACGCCCCACCACTTAAGGTGGGGCGTTAGGACTACCTTCGAGATATAGGTGCGCAGGGCTGGCTTACAGTGCGACATCAGGTGCTCGTTTGGGCTGGCTTGAACAGAACAGCCCTCCCTTACACCGTCAGCATGACCTTTACCACCACTTCAGCCGTCCAAGAACGACATCAGTGGACCCCACGCACCATTCTAATGGTCATACTCCTACCTCGATATATTCGGTATTTTCCCTATAATTAAGCCGATTTGCCGAAATTTTCAGGCGTTATCCTGAGGCCCAATTCGCTTGATTGAGACTGCAGCCATCATTGCCCGCTAGCTGAGTGAGGCACTGCAGCCAGCCGAGACCAGTTTCCCAGGGATTCGCCACCGAAAGGAGGAGCGTGAGAATATCATTGTTTTATTCCTTTCTCGAATCGTTTGAACATTGTCGATATATTCAATTCCGTTAGTTGGTGGAGTAGGTATAATACTAAAGTTATACGCTTGATTTATTTGATTTACATTTCGGAATGACGCATGAGGGTGGCGATAAATCCTCTGCCAAGGGGTCTTTAAAGGAGTTACTAGTAAAACGTAGTTCAATTAAAGGACAAATTACAAAATTTAAAAACTATTTAGATAAAATTAGTAAAATACCTGACTTATCGAATATAGAACTTGCCGAATTGAGTCTTAGATTAAATAAGCTTCAAGGATTGTCGACAAGGTTTGATGATTTGCAAACAGAGATTGAAGTTCTAAATGCTCCAAATATTCTAGTAGAACTTGATGAGCGAGAACGCATTGAACAAGATATAGTTCAAAATATAGCTATAGCCAAAACAGAACTACAACAATATAGTAGTGATGATGATGGTAAGCGCCGTCAATCTATTCTTGTAAATGCGGACTCGGAGCATCAAAACGTGGGTTTTAGATTACCTCAAATACAAATTTCTAAGTTTGATGGATCACACTTCCGCTGGCTCGAATTTCGGGACACATTTCTTAGTTTGATTCATAAAAATGAGCGCATTCAAAATATACATAAGTTTCATTATTTGGTTTCTTATCTGGATGGTGACGCTGCGCGTGTTATATCAAATCTCGAAGTATCTTCGGCTAATTACCAGGAGGCTTGGAAACAGGTTTGCGAGCGTTACGATAACAAAAGAATTCTCATAAATCATCACTTAGATTCTTTAATCAACATTCAACTAATCACGCATGAATCAGACAGTTCTCTTCGATGTTTTGTTGATAACGTCACTAAAAATCTAAGAGCCTTAAGGAGTTTAGGTCTACCTACAGATCACTGGGACATGTTGCTGATATTTATTTTCTTGCTTAAATTGGATAGTCGTACCATATTGAAATGGGAAGAATATCGCAACACGATAGATTGCGTAAATGACGTGCCCACTTTAGAGCAATTTAATAGATTCTTAATTGATCGCGCTAATGTACTAGAATCATTTAATCAGAATAAATCTATAAACAATAACAATAATTCTGAATCACAACAAGCCCCACGTGTCTCGTCGAATCAATCTCAACCAAATATTAATAAATATTCTTCTTC
Organism: Orthosia gothica; assembly: GCA_949775005.1. NCBI lineage: Eukaryota > Metazoa > Arthropoda > Insecta > Lepidoptera > Noctuidae > Orthosia > Orthosia gothica. The sequence goes on along the minus strand of OX459038.1, from coordinate 9,974,078 downwards.
TAAATCAAACCGTAACCAAAATACCAATGTCTTTACATCTACTTCACAAGCGCGTAATAATTCTTCAACAGTTTATCTGTGTGTAGTATGCAATGGAAATCATAGGATTTATGATTGTCCAACTTTTAAATCAAAATCCTTTCAAGAGAAAATGTCATGCATATCCCAATATAAATTGTGTACAAATTGTCTGCGCCAAGGTCATCCTGCGTCTGGGTGCAGCATGGGTTCGTGTCGGCATTGCAACCAAAGGCATAATACTCTTATCCACGATCCTAGCGTATCAGCTAACTGTAACACAAAAAATGCTAATAACGATGGTAAAGGGGAGACTGTAGTGGTTTTCTCTCAACAAGGTAATAATGGTCATGTATTTTTGTCTACGGCTATTATAGAAGTTCACAATCCTCTAAATAACAAAACCGAAAGGGTTCGCGCGCTGTTAGATAGTGGCAGTCAATCCACTTTCATTACAAAATCTCTGCAACAAAAATTAGGTTTAATGTGCAATCCGTTAAATGCATTAAATGTTATAGGAATAGGAAATAATCAATGTGACACAATATCAGAAAGTTGTGTTACTCACCTAAAATCAATCCATGGCACTTACCAAGTTAAGTTGTCTTGCTATGTTCTAAACCAACTTACCGGAGATATTCCAAAGATTTCCGTCGATATACATCATCTGAAAATACCAAAGGGTATTATATTAGCTGATCCTAAATTCAATGAACCTGCCTCCATTGAGATACTCATTGGTGCAGATATCTTCTGGGATATACTAGCTTGCGGACAACGCTCGCTAGGCCCGAATAATCCTAAATTACAAAATTCTAAATTAGGTTGGCTTATAGCCGGCCCTATTAATGCACAAAAATACACTCAAAATATTCAATGCAATCATGCAATTGTTCCAAACAACAATTTGGATGAAATGCTCGCTAAATTCTGGGAAATCGAGAGTCCTCCTCAAAGAAGGATTCTCAGTCCCAACGAAATAACATGTGAAAAACACTTTCACCAAACCACAACTCGTTTGAGTAATGGCAGATTCAGAGTGAAGTTACCACTAAAGGCCTCACCCGACTGCCTCGGTGATTCTTATAATCAAGCTAAAAAACGTTTCAAAAATCTTGAAAAAAAATTTAGCAAAAACCCGACACTAAAGTCGCATTACGTAGAATTTATACGTGAATATTCAAATCTAGGACATCTCTCAGAGTCACCTGTTGCAATACCCAATCCTTCATATTTTTTATGCCATCATGCTGTATTTAAAGAGGACAGTGAGTCCACCAAGATTCGAGTAGTATTTGACGGCTCAACTCCTACAACCTCGGGCTACTCTCTAAATGACATCTTAATGGTTGGGCCTAATCTGCAAAATTCTCTATTCTCCATTCTAATAAGAGCACGTCAATATAAGTACATTTTGACTGGAGACATAGCTAAAATGTATAGACAAATTGCTATGGATCCAATTGATTGCGATCTTCAATTAATATTATGGAGAGAAGATGAGTCGCATCCCATCCAAACGTTGCGATTAGATACTGTCACTTACGGTACTGCAAGTGCCAGCTATCTTAGCACTAAATGTCTGTGGCAGGTAGGAGAAGAGTGTGATGACGAATTAATTAAATCCATAATACAAAATGACTTCTTCGTTGATGATGTCATTACAGGGTCAGACAATGAAGATCAATTAATATACATACAAAAGGCACTCTCTACTGCTCTAAATGCAGCTTGTTTTCCCTTACGAAAATACAAAACTAATTTACCTAAACTATTCAATAACATAGAAATTAATACAAAAGAAAAACTTACCTTGAGTGAATCCTCCAGTACTCTTGGTCTAGGGTGGCATCCAAGTGATGACACGTTCAGTTTTCCTGTAAAAAATAATTATATAAACAATCCAATAATTACAAAAAGATTTATAATGTTGCAATCACTTCGTACTTTTGATCCACTTGGATTAATAAGCCCCTGCATAATTCAATCTAAAATATTGATTCAAAGGTTGTGGATCAAGGAAATTGATTGGGATCAACCTGTACCTGAAGATATACAGAAAAACTGGAATGAAATTTCAAAAAACTTACCATTACTTGCAGATCTTCATATTCCACGTCGAGTAATCGGTGACTCACCAAAGTCCATAGAACTGCATTCATTCAGCGACGCCTCACAAGTTGCCTATGGAGCTTGTATCTACATGCGAACGCTGAACGAAAACGATGAGGTGACTGTGAGGTTATTATGTTCGAAATCCAAGGTGGCTCCTATAAAGCCCACCACCATACCTCGCCTCGAACTTTGCGCAGCGTTGTTATCAGCTAACTTGTGTCAGTCAGTTACTGAGTCTTTAAGACTTAGAACTACAAAAATTACGCATTGGTGCGATTCTAATATCGTACTATGCTGGATAAACAATAACCCAAGTAAACTAAAAACTTTTGTGGCGAATAGAATAGCTGAGATTTTAGATCTTACTAATCACAAGGATTGGCGTCATGTTCCCACTGACTTTAATCCCGCTGACCTAATTTCTCGAGGTGTAAATGCTCATCAGCTTCGCGACAATTTGATGTGGTGGCAAGGCCCGTCATTCTTGCACAACGATGAAACAAAATGGCCTAAACGGCATCAAAATGAAAGCATTGATCTACCTGAAATAAAGGTTCATTATATTAATTTACCTGAATCTACATTCGATTTCAAGGTATTTTCAAAATTTTCTAAATTACAAAGAATCTTTGCGTATGTTCTACGCTTTTTACACAATTCAAAACGATCAAATAGGCTTAATCGATTATCTGGCTCTTTAACAGTCCATGAATTAAGTAATTCCTTTGTTTTTATTTGTCGAGTTTCACAGAAACAATCGTTTCCTCTTGAATATAAAAGAATTCAATCAAAATTATCACTATTGCCTAAATCTAAATTATTATGCTTGTCTCCATTTTTTGAACCCACAACTAATCTAATAAGAGTTGGGGGGAGACTACATAATTCTAATTATTCATTTAATAAAAAACATCCAATACTCTTGGATTCTTCTCATTATGTAACAAAACTTTATTTTGTACACGAACATTTACGAAACTTGCATGCTGGTCCACAGCTATTGCTAGCAACGGTCAGAGAATCTGTATGGCCCATAAACGGAAGAAGATTAGCTAGAAGCGTTGTAAGGCAATGTGTTACTTGTGTGCGTGTTCGTGGGCAAACCATAGCCCCAAAAATGGGCAACTTACCAACAAATCGTGTTTCCGTTGACTATCCTTTCAAATCTGTTGGAATTGACTACGCCGGTCCATTTTTAATATTAAATCGCAAGGGACGTGGTGCTAGGCTAGTAAAATGCTACTTATGTCTATTTATTTGTTTACGTTTCAAATGCGTTCATTTAGAACCCGTCACTGACATGACAAAAGAAGCTTTTATTATGACATTTCGACGATTCGTTGCCCGACGTGGCAGACCAGCGGAGGTTTACTCTGACAACGGACGAAATTTCGTTGCCGCTGCTAAGGAAATTAGCAATTTTCTAAAATTAAACAGTGAATCTCTTTCTCAGTTTGCAGCAGAGGAAGGAATAAAATTTTCGTTTATACCTGCTTATAGCCCTCATTTCGGTGGAATTTGGGAAGCTGGAATAAAGGCTGCTAAATATCATGTCAAAAGAGTTTTGGGAAATTCCCATCTTTCGTTCGAAGAAATATGTACTTTATTCGCACAAGTAGAGGCAGTTTTAAATAGTCGCCCCTTGTGCCCAATGTCTTCATCCCCTGACGATTTCCTGTCCTTATCCCCAGGGCACTTCCTGATTGGCAGACCACTGAATGCGCTGCCAACTCCAGTAATTCAAGAAGACTGCAACACAACCCATCATAACCGGTACGCTCGCCTTGAGCAAATAAGGCAAAACTTCTGGAGGCGCTGGCAAAAGGAATATATTTCCGAGCTTCAGCAACGCACCAAATGGAAAATTGATGATAAGAAGCTAAACATCGGAGACCTTGTCATTGTACAAGAGGACAATACACCACCACTAAATTGGCGTCTCGGACGTGTTACCAGACTTTTCCCTGGACCAGACGGCATATCCCGAGTCGCAGACATCAACACCACCAAGGGCAGCGTGCGTCGATCTCTAGTTCGTCTGTGTCCTCTACCTACGTGTGAAGATTTTAAAGGTTGAAGATCTACGTTCTTCAACGGGGGGAGCTTATGTACGCGCCTGCTCATATTTTGAGAGCAATTCATAATTGTGTGTTTTGCGTCGCAGGCATTTTATTTTTTTGGCCAAAATTGGGTAAGTATTTTTTCAATTTGGGGAATAAATAAAAATCGCTAGCCACCAGATCTGTTGAATAAGGGGGGTTGTCAACCAATTCGAAGCCAGCTTGCTTGAATGGCAGCCATCGCAACTGCCGACCTGTGCGCGGGTACGCACCCGCGCACAGGTCGGCAGTTGCGATGGCGTTGTCGTGATGGTTTCATCACGACAACGCTGTCGTGATGAAACAGCACGCCCCTTCGAAGGTTCCCTCTCCTTTTCTCTTTGATGGCATTCCTCAACTTTGGAATTAAAGCTGCATAATATTGGCCTGTAATAGTGGTTCCACGCTCCAGGTAATCAATCAACAATATCCCTTCTGAGTCCCAAAATATTGAGACCATAACCTTTGCAGCCGATGCCACGACACGAAACTTCTTCGGGTGATGATGGCCGTTTCCATTGCGAAGATTGCTGTTTTGTCTCGGGATCAAAATGATGGACCCATGTTTCATCCATTGTTACGAAACGAGACAAAAAGTTTTCAGAATCTTCTTGAAACTTGTCCAACAATATCTTCGAAATGTCAAATCAATTTTGTTTCTGACTGTCGGTTAACATTCTCGGCACCCATCTTGCGGAGGCTTTTCTCATATTTAAAGATTTTTTCAATATGGATTGAATACTTCCATATGAAATGCCCGTTTTTTGAATTAAGTATCGGATAATAATCTCTCAATACAATTTTCTCGACTTTCACAACATTTTCTTGGGTGACTAACGTCGATGGACGGCCGCAACGATGTTCGTCTTCCGTGCTCATTCTCCTTACTCGAAATTGAGAAGCCCACCTTGCGACAGTTGAATACGGCGGAGCAGACTCTCCTTATGTTGCCTCCAAATCGCAATGAATCTCTTGCGTCGTTAACTTTTTTAAACAGCGTTATTTAATAACGGCTCGCACCATTTTTCTCCATTTTCGAGAACACGTTCCGACACGAAGCAAACAAATGACTACATTCAGAAAAAAACAAAAGAGAATCGAAGATTTTCAGCCTGTATTTTTTTTTTCTTACCAAGAAGTATGTCGTTCTCACTACTTTTTGATCCCTCCTAGTATATAGAAGACCTATGTGTATGAGTGATTAAACACAGGTTACATTTATTATTCGAACTAGGTTGTAAGACGTCCGTCCATCTGCATATCTTGGTAAATGTATACAACATGCTTGTTTTGAAACATACTAGAGCTTCCAAGGTACTGCACTAGCTCACCACAAGACCTCTAATATCAAACGCCCCACTTGCCCTATCCAGGCATAGTGCCCAGGTTTCAATTATGTATGAATAGAACACCATTCCATTGTGGCACGAATCTAAGGACTTAGACTAACGGACAGTCCGATTTATTCTCAGGCCATCTTGTTAGAGACGAACTATGGCACCTAACAGATAATTCAGGTTGATTTCGTGTCGAATAACCCAGCATGGGTTGAATACATTTATTCATACGATATTCTCTCTCGATAGGAGAGCAACAAGAAAAGTTAAATACCACTTTCAATGTAGATTTTCTTGATGTTCATAAAACCAAAGTTTACGACGAATAAATCTGCGATAAGTGTGACAGATTGAGTTATAAAAAAAATATACTCGAATTCAAGCCTTATTAACTCTCAGCTTTAAAACCTAACAACCGATTTCACATAATACTAAATGCCGATAAACCGAAAAGGACAAAAAGCGTGTTCTTCAGTTTTTATTTATTTGTTGGGTTTAGTCAATAGTACGGACGTTAAAACAAATCGCAAGCACGCCATCTGGCGGCAAAGCAAAACAACTACGCATTGGCGCGCTTCCTCTAACCACTTGCGTGGTGGGGATAGTAGAATATGGCAGTTGAGTACTGAACGCCGTAGAGCTAACACGTCGTAGAATCAGTGTCGATCCGTAATATTAGTAAGCAAGATTGTAACTGAAAATATTTTAATAAACACAGTGTATCGAATAAACTTATGTGATTTCATTTGCACGATTGTACCCACCGACCTGCCCACACACGATGTCTTAACCTAAGGGAAATACATCCTGACTTCCCGATGGTTTACATCTATCGGCCAGCCTTGATGCGACATATTTATTATTTATTATATACTTTATTGTACACCACTTAAAAATTACACACACACACACACACAGTTTTTCGCGATACCAATAATGTGTGTCATCATCATCATTCATCATCATTTCAGCCGAAAGACGTCCACTGCTGGACATAGGCCTCCCCCAGGCGTCGCCACATTGACCGATCCCGTGCGTCTCGCATCCAGCGCCTTCCCGCAACCTTAACCAGGTCATCGGTCCACCTAGTGGGAGGCCTTCCAACGTATCGTCTTCCAGTTCGCGGTCGCCACTCCAGAACTTTTCGGCCCCATCGGCCATCCGTTCTGCGAGCAATGTGCCCTGCCCACTGCCACTTAAGTTTGGCAATTCTTCGGGCTATGTCGGTAACTTTGGTTCTCCTGCGGATATCATCATTTCTGACGTGATCACGCAAGGAAATTCCGAGCATAGCCCTCTCCATTGCCCTTTGGGTGACTTTAAGCTTTCTGATAAGGCCCATTGTGAGCGACCACGTCTCGGTCCCATAGGTGATCACTGGCAACACACACTGGTCATAGACTTTTGTCTTGAGACTCTGCGGTAAATTGGACGAGAAGATACCACGCAACTTCCCGAACGCCGCCCAGCCGAGTCGGATTCGACGGTTGACCTCCTTCTCGAAGTTGGACCTACCCAACTGGACCGTTTGTCCCAGGTAAACATAATCGTCTACAACTTCAAGTGTAGAGTCTCCGATCTTGATAGGAGTGGGTGTTACATGGGCGTTCACCATGACCTTGGTTTTGTCCATGTTCATTTTAAGACCCACTCTTTCGGAAGCTCTACTAAGGTCATCGAGCATTTTACTGAGGTTCTCCATGGTCTCAGCCATGATCACTATGTCGTCGGCAAACCGAAGGTGAGTGATGTACTCGCCATTAACGTTGATGCCAAGCCCCTTCCAGTCCAGAACCTTGAAGACGTCCTCCAGCGCAGCAGTGAACAGTTTCGGAGAAATTACGTCTCCCTGTCTTACGCCGCGCTGGAGAAGGATAGGTTTCGAGGTCTGATCCTGAAGACGGACTGACATGGTGGCGTTTTTGTACAGACACTTCAACACCTCAATGTACCGGTAGTCGATCTGGCACCGTTGGAGAGACTGTAGTACAGCCCAAGTCTCGATCGAATCGAAGGCTTTCTCGTAGTCCACAAACGCTAAACAGAGAGGCAAGTTATACTCTTCGGTCTTCTGTATAACCTGCCGCAGCGTATGTATGTGGTCTACGGTGCTAAAGCCTTTCGGAATCCGGCTTGTTCGGGAGGCTGGAAATCGTCAAACCTGCGCGCGAGACGATTCGTGATGACTCTTGAAAACAACTTGTAAACATGGCTAAGAAGCGAGATGGGCCTATAGTTCTTCAGCCGGGCATTGTCGCCCTTCTTGAAGAAGAGTACCACCACACCCCTGCACCATGCCTGTGGCGTTTTGCCCTCGAGTATGACGGAATCAAAAAGCTTCTGAAGGGCCTTGAGGACCGGTTTTCCACCCGCCTTCAGGAGTTCAGCCGTGATTCCGTCATCACCCGGCGCCTTGTTGTTTTTAAGCTGTTTCAGAGCCATCCTAATCTCGTACAGGCTGACGTCCGGGATATCTTCGGTATAGTGTCGGGTCAATCTAGCTCTTGGGTCGTTTGCTAGATTCGCAACGGGTTTACTGGTTGACGTGTACAACTGCCCATAGAAACTCTCGATCTCCCTCAGAAGCTCCGGTTTGGCGGATACAATCCTGCCATCATCGGTCTTCAGTTTCGTGAGCTGGCTCTGCCCAATAGACAGATCCCTTGAAAACACCTTGGAGCCTTTATTTCGCTCAATCGCGTCTTTAATACGCTCGGTATTAAAGCGGCGGAGGTCTCTTTTCAAGGATTTAGAGATCTGTCTATTGATCTGCCGGTATTTGCACGCCTCATCTGAAGACTGCAGGATCATCTCACGCCTCTCCTTCATAAGCTTGAGGGTATGATCAGAGAGCTTTTTGTTTCTATCTGTACGACGGGTCTTGAAAAACTTAGACCCAACCGTATGGACAGCTTCCACGAACCCGTCGCTGTATTCGTCCACGGAGCTCCCCAGGCACTCGAAACGATTCTGGAGTTCGAGCTGAAAGCTCTCGGGGTTTTGGACCTGGACCTGTGCTGGACGGAGCGTGGACTTCATCAGTCGAGACCTTTCAAGCTTAATATTAATGTTCAATGTGCCTCTTACCATGCGGTGATCGCTCCCGGTTTTTACCGAATTGATCACAGAGACATCATTGAACATTTGCTTCTTGGTTGACATGATGAAGTCGATCTCATTTTTTGTTGCACCATCGGGGCTCTGCCAGGTCCACTTCCCGTGTTCACGCTTTTTGAAGAAGGAGTTCATCATATAGAGGCCCTCCTTCTCCATAAAACTGGCCAGTAGGTGACCCCGGTGGTTCCGTCGTCCAACTCCAAATTGCCCCACTTGCAGCTCATCCTCGTCTCGTTTGCCCAGTTTCGCGTTGAAGTCCCCCATGACAACGGTGAAGTGAGTTTTGAAACCATGCATGGCTCTGGAGATATCCTCATACATGGTCTCTACCTCGTCGTCGGGGTGTGCCGAGGTTGGGGCGTAGACCTGTATGACCTTAAGCGAATATCTAGAGGATATTCTGAGTATAAGGTACGCCACCCTGGTCGACACACTCTCGATCTTCACCACGTTGTTCACAAGGGACCTGTGGACGATAAACCCGACACCACCTTGGGACTGCCGGTCACCCTCTCGGAAATAGAGCAGGTTACCGGATTTGAGGATTATCGAGTCCTCCCCCTCTCTTCGGACTTCAGATAACCCTATAATGCTCCATCCCAACCTGCTCAATTCCTCTTCGAGCTCGGTGATCTTCTCGTCGGTCCGAAGTGTGCGCGTGTTGTACGTTGCCAGGTCCAGTCGTCGGTGATTGTTGGGGTAGCCGGATCTCGTCCGGAGATTCTTAGCACCCCTTGCCATGCCGTAACCTCGACCGCTACCGTAGTCGAGGGTAGGCGGGCTGCCGGGCACTAGGGGCCATTTTTTATTTGTGCTATTCATAGGGGGGGTTTTGCCATAATCGCCACGCTTGGCAGGCGGATTGGCGATCGCAGTATGGTTGTTATAGGAGCACAGAGAACGCTGCTGCCCATTCTCTGGTTTGTCCCTTAGTCGCCTTTTACGACACCCACGGGAAGACATGGGATGGTGAAATTCTTAACGTCCGGCACCATACGGAACATAATGTGTGTAACAAATAATAAAATATAAAGTATGTGGACGTAAAACCAATGATCTGTGCGGGTTTCTTACCCACCCTAGCAATAATTCTCGCGATCCTTTAGTTGTCAATTTTCTTTACGGCTTGCCGCGCTATTTTCGACCTTCGTCTTTGGCTGAAACAAGACGAATAGCCGATCCTTGTTATTGTTACTACGACATCGTTAAATCAGAAACGATCAAATATTTCAGTATTCTTATTATTAGATACCTCTTTGGAATCTTTGGTCTAGTGGGTGCAAAGTGCAAACACGACTACCAGTATTCTGGGTCGATTCATGATTATGTTGAAAATGTGTTACTGGGATTTTCCATCAAAATTTTCTCACTAGCAACGTGGAGTCTAGGTTTGTATCCAAATAAGGCCAATAACCTCGTTCCGAGTATGGAGCGCGAAATCTGACCATGTAGGTTTTCTCAACTTTTCAAACCTCTCGATGAATACAGGTGTAGTGGAGTCCAAAATAAATATGATTGCGCGCGCCTTATAGTCACAGGCAATGCATTGCATAGACAACTTAAGGTATAGAAGGAAAGGCACGAAACGGTTACGTTAAGAGATTGCTCAGTTCCATTCAAATGTGACATCACAAAGGCTTTCACATATTTATATAATAATAATATCTCCGCCAACCGGATTTCTGTCACGGTGGTAAATCTCAACGGAGATAATCCAAAGTATTCGGGAGATATTATAGCGCACAAGCATGTGGGCAAACACAGGTGCACTTTCTTCCTTTACTTTCATAGTCCGATAGGAAGGCAATCCAGTAATCACTATCGGGGCTATTTCAGGCGCAGAACCAAGAGTTTTACCTGCTTTTCGAGACACGGGTGCAGGCTGCTACTGAGAAGTTCGTAATGAAAAAATCCAATAACACGTTTTGCTTGAACTGGAAATCAAACCCGTGGAGGGCCTTAGTACAATGCTCAGTAGAGCGTCCAAAAGAATGGGTCTTAAGATGAACATGGACAAAACCAAGGTGATGTTGAATGTCCATGTTGCACCCACTCCTATCAAGGCCGGAGACTCTTCACTCGAAGTTGTGGACGACTTTGTCTACCTGGGACAAACAATCCAGTCCAATCCAACTTCGAGAAAGATGTCAACCGTCGAATCCGACTCGGCTGGGCAGCGTTCGGGAAGTTGCGCAGAATCTTCTCGTCCAATTTACCGCAGTGTCTCAAAACAAAAGTCGCTCACAATGGGCCTCATCAGTATAGTCACCCAGAGGGCAATGGAAAGGCCTATGCTCGAAGTTTCTTTGCGTGATCGGATCAGAAATGTAGAGATCCGCAAGAGAACCCGGCTTACCAACATAGCCCGAAGAGTTGTCAAACTTAAGTGGCAGTGGGCAGGGGACATTGCTAGCAGAACGGATGGTCGATGGTGCAGAAAAGTTTTCTATTGGCGACCGCTAACAGAAAGACGTTGCGTAGGAAGGCGTCCCACCTGGTGGACCGATGACCTGATGACCGATTGCGGGGATCCGCTGGATGCGGGACGCACGGGACCGATCAATGTGGCGACGCTTGGGGGCGGCTTATGTCCAGCAGTGGACGTCTTTCAGCTGATATGATGATGATGATAAAAATCAAACCCAGGACAACACGCTCGGCAGTCGCGCTTGCCACTAGAACAATGGAGCCGTTAAAAAGTTCCATGAAAATATTTCAGTATTGAATGATGCTTTAATTAATTTTGCATCGTAAATACATTTATTTGCGCATATTTAAAAATTTAATAATGTTGATTCAGATTTAATTACGCCTAGAATTACTGAACCATATTATTTTCCATTAACGATAATGCAAAACTAACATAGTCTGTATGAAAATACGTGTGTTTTACGTGCTCCCTTTATTAAAGCTTTGTCGAACGCACCACAATCATTTATGTATGAGTCTTTGTTTATAAGCTGATTCCAACGTTTTTATTTGATGTCGCTTTGATGTTTTTGGTACCTACTCCATTTAAAGCTCTGATCATCTGGATGATCCCCGTTTAGAGCCAAATTGTCTCAAGAGTTCTACCTAAACAGTACTATAAGTCTGTTAAAAGAAATTTTGTTTCGTAAGGCCTATTCAATGCCAAAGTTTTCGAATGTCCACGAGTTCCACGACAAGTTAGACTGAAGTGGGTAATTTACATAACGTAGTTTGAAAACTGCTTTTGTTTTGCGATTTAACGAGACACGACTCTAACATTCATTAAATTGATCATATCCCAGTTTGTGATGTTCAGCGATGACTACCCCCTTTAGTTTATAACATGGCAATGCAATGAGACCGTAATCAGACCTTCTATAGGAAGCAGTATTTAACAACTAATATTTGGTGGTCCTACGTTCTTAATTAGAGCGGCCTTATAGCCTATTTTATACAACGGAGAGTATTAGCGGCTCCGCCTTCCATGTATGTAAAGTCAGTTAAAAGTCAATAATAGTCAATTGTGTAGTGTATAAATTATGAATTAGGGCATGTAACGTGTGACGAAAGGCTTCGCCGTTTCCCTAAACCAAATATTAGCCACACATATCTGCCAAAGGGTGGATTTAGGAAGTAAATACAAGGGCTCACCACGCTAGAATAAATAGTACATTAGTCAATTGTCCCTACCTATGTAATATAATGATTAAAAACTTACCACATTCATACTGGCACTCACTCACACCATATTAATACGAGATTAGACTAAATTATAATTAACTTAATAAATAACTTTGTTACTCGATAACTACTGCGACTCGACTTTAGATTATTCGTTTCCAAAGCTAAACCCTATGCCTCTAACACCATCCGTACGTCTTCTTCCGCTCCTCAGGATCAGACCGTCCTCTCTCCCTGCCTCAAGTCAAGTGTCCCTACCTCTCGCCTCTACAAGCCCGTTGCCAATCTAACAATCTGCTTTCTCTTCAGTTCAGTTTTTTGTGCAACGCTTAATTGCTTTGGGGCTGGTTCGTGTTAGAAATCGGGTATGCCAAAACTCTTTAGAATATTACTTTCGTCTTAACAGCCCTTACTTCAAAAGGCAATTTATGAGCATCTTTATAAGGTTGGGTATTGTTTTATCTTGTTAAAGCGTTCGTGTTCTATAGTTTATGACACAGCCTGTCAAACCCAAAGGTCCACCTCTCAATGTATTCAACACATCTGGCCGGCCATGCGCAGTTTCTAAATATTAAAATATAGAGATAAAGGACGTGTAGTCACACAAGCAAACAGGGACCTTACCTGGAGAGATATGCAGCATATTGGTAAGTTTCAATATATATTCGAGATTGCCGACATTATTCTCAAAACAATCATGAATAATACCAGCCAGTTACTGTCCCATTGCTGGACAAAGGCGTCTTCATCTTCTTCTTTCTGGAAAAGAATCTATATTATTTATTTACTAGCTGTGCCCGAGTCTTCGCTCCCATAAATTGCCTACCCTACCCTTCTTACCTTCCTGCCTACCCTACCTACCTACCAATTTTTTCGGGTCATTCTTACGCGGAGAACACCGCCATTCAGAAAAGGACTTCAAATGCAGAACGCCACCTATCGAATATGAAGTTCAACTGACAAGTGTCTGAATTGCGTGTGTTGTAATATTTTACTTCTTATCTTTTGATTGATTGAACCGATTGCGATGAAACAAAAACTAAGTAATTCTTCAAGTTACGCATATTTTTTATGAATAAAAGTTTTCTACATTGGTTTCGTAAATTGTACGTGATGCGTGCACAACTAAACAGACAAACCGACAAAAATTCCAAAAATGCTGGCAATGGGTTTTGTTGGTTAACCCATAACACGCTGACTATTTTTTATTTTTTTATTTTCCATGTACAAAACGACTTTTCTACAGATTTATTATATGTATTGATGACAGCGCCAAAAAAAGCACAATCACGAAAGCTAGTATTGAATACTTGCTAAAGATACGATATTAAAACGATACGTATAGGAGCTCGAGTAGGTAATTATTGTAATGAAACAGGCAATGAGCAAAGGAAAGAAATATCTCAATACCTTGATGTAATCGGCATATTGATATGAGAGACAAGGAGCCTTACATTTAGCTGTTTGTTGTTAACATGGGGTATGAGGATTATTAAGAAACATAATTTGTTTTATGAATTGTTTTACATTTGAAGTAATTTACGAGGAGGGATCAAAAAGTAGTGAGAATGAGATAGAATATAATGACTATTCATAACTTAATAATTTATTTTTCTACATACTTTCCGATTCTCTCTACACATCGAGTCCAGCGCTTTTCTAAGGCTTCAATCCCTTTCAGAAAAAAAGTTTTGTCTTGGTCCAAAAGCTCTCCACGGCATCCATCACCTCGTTGTTGTCTTCGTACCTGTTTCCCCTTAAGTATTTTTTCAATTTGGGGAATAAATAAGAATCGCTAGCCACCAGATCTGTTGAATAAGGGGGGTTGTCAACCAATTCGAAGCCAGCTTGCTTGAATGGCAGCCATCGCAACTGCCGACCTGTGCGCGGGTACGCACCCGCGCACAGGTCGGCAGTTGCGATGGCGTTGTCGTGATGGTTTCATCACGACAACGCTGTCGTGATGAAACAGCACGCCCCTTCGAAGGTTCCCTCTCCTTTTCTCTTTGATGGCATTCCTCAACTTTGGAATTAAAGCTGCATAATATTGGCCTGTAATAGTGGTTCCACGCTCCAGGTAATCAATCAACAATATCCCTTCTGAGTCCCAAAATATTGAGACCATAACCTTTGCAGCCGATGCCACGACACGAAACTTCTTCGGGTGATGATGGCCGTTTCCATTGCGAAGATTGCTGTTTTGTCTCGGGATCAAAATGATGGACCCATGTTTCATCCATTGTTACGAAACGAGACAAAAAGTTTTCAGAATCTTCTTGAAACTTGTCCAACAATATCTTCGAAATGTCAAATCAATTTTGTTTCTGACTGTCGGTTAACATTCTCGGCACCCATCTTGCGGAGGCTTTTCTCATATTTAAAGATTTTTTCAATATGGATTGAATACTTCCATATGAAATGCCCGTTTTTTGAATTAAGTATCGGATAATAATCTCTCAATACAATTTTCTCGACTTTCACAACATTTTCTTGGGTGACTAACGTCGATGGACGGCCGCAACGATGTTCGTCTTCCGTGCTCATTCTCCTTACTCGAAATTGAGAAGCCCACCTTGCGACAGTTGAATACGGCGGAGCAGACTCTCCTTATGTTGCCTCCAAATCGCAATGAATCTCTTGCGTCGTTAACTTTTTTAAACAGCGTTATTTAATAACGGCTCGCACCATTTTTCTCCATTTTCGAGAACACGTTCCGACACGAAGCAAACAAATGACTACATTCAGAAAAAAACAAAAGAGAATCGAAGATTTTCAGCCTGTATTTTTTTTTTCTTACCAAGAAGTATGTCGTTCTCACTACTTTTTGATCCCTCCTAGTATATAGAAGACCTATGTGTATGAGTGATTAAACACAGGTTACATTTATTATTCGAACTAGGTTGTAAGACGTCCGTCCATCTGCATATCTTGGTAAATGTATACAACATGCTTGTTTTGAAACATACTAGAGCTTCCAAGGTACTGCACTAGCTCACCACAAGACCTCTAATATCAAACGCCCCACTTGCCCTATCCAGGCATAGTGCCCAGGTTTCAATTATGTATGAATAGAACACCATTCCATTGTGGCACGAATCTAAGGACTTAGACTAACGGACAGTCCGATTTATTCTCAGGCCATCTTGTTAGAGACGAACTATGGCACCTAACAGATAATTCAGGTTAATTTCGTGTCGAATAACCCAGCATGGGTTGAATACATTTATTCATACGATATTCTCTCTCGATAGGAGAGCAACAAGAAAAGTTAAATACCACTTTCAATGTAGATTTTCTTGATGTTCATAAAACCAAAGTTTACGACGAATAAATCTGCGATAAGTGTGACAGATTGAGTTATAAAAAAAATATACTCGAATTCAAGCCTTATTAACTCTCAGCTTTAAAACCTAACAACCGATTTCACATAATACTAAATGCCGATAAACCGAAAAGGACAAAAAGCGTGTTCTTCAGTTTTTATTTATTTGTCGGGTTTAGTCAATAGTACGGACGTTAAAACAAATCGCAAGCACGCCATCTGGCGGCAAAGCAAAACAACTACGCATTGGCGCGCTTCCTCTAACCACTTGCGTGGTGGGGATAGTAGAATATGGCAGTTGAGTACTGAACGCCGTAGAGCTAACACATCGTAGAATCAGTGTCGATCCGTAATATTAGTAAGCAAGATTGTAACTGAAAATATTTTAATAAACACAGTGTATCGAATAAACTTATGTGATTTCATTTGCACGATTGTACCCACCGACCTGCCCACACACGATGTCTTAACCTAAGGGAAATACATCCTGACTTCCCGATGGTTTACATCTATCGGCCAGCCTTGATGCGACATATTTATTATTTATTATATACTTTATTGTACACCACTTAAAAATTACACACACACACACACACAGTTTTTCGCGATACCAATAATGTGTGTCATCATCATCATTCATCATCATTTCAGCCGAAAGACGTCCACTGCTGGACATAGGCCTCCCCCAGGCGTCGCCACATTGACCGATCCCGTGCGTCTCGCATCCAGCGCCTTCCCGCAACCTTAACCAGGTCATCGGTCCACCTAGTGGGAGGCCTTCCAACGTATCGTCTTCCAGTTCGCGGTCGCCACTCCAGAACTTTTCGGCCCCATCGGCCATCCGTTCTGCGAGCAATGTGCCCTGCCCACTGCCACTTAAGTTTGGCAATTCTTCGGGCTATGTCGGTAACTTTGGTTCTCCTGCGGATATCATCATTTCTGACGTGATCACGCAAGGAAATTCCGAGCATAGCCCTCTCCATTGCCCTTTGGGTGACTTTAAGCTTTCTGATAAGGCCCATTGTGAGCGACCACGTCTCGGTCCCATAGGTTATCACTGGCAACACACACTGGTCATAGACTTTTGTCTTGAGACTCTGCGGTAAATTGGACGAGAAGATACCACGCAACTTCCCGAACGCCGCCCAGCCGAGTCGGATTCGACGGTTGACCTCCTTCTCGAAGTTGGACCTACCCAACTGGACCGTTTGTCCCAGGTAAACATAATCGTCTACAACTTCAAGTGTAGAGTCTCCGATCTTGATAGGAGTGGGTGTTACATGGGCGTTCACCATGACCTTGGTTTTGTCCATGTTCATTTTAAGACCCACTCTTTCGGAAGCTCTACTAAGGTCATCGAGCATTTTACTGAGGTTCTCCATGGTCTCAGCCATGATCACTATGTCGTCGGCAAACCGAAGGTGAGTGATGTACTCGCCATTAACGTTGATGCCAAGCCCCTTCCAGTCCAGAACCTTGAAGACGTCCTCCAGCGCAGCAGTGAACAGTTTCGGAGAAATTACGTCTCCCTGTCTTACGCCGCGCTGGAGAAGGATAGGTTTCGAGGTCTGATCCTGAAGACGGACTGACATGGTGGCGTTTTTGTACAGACACTTCAACACCTCAATGTACCGGTAGTCGATCTGGCACCGTTGGAGAGACTGTAGTACAGCCCAAGTCTCGATCGAATCGAAGGCTTTCTCGTAGTCCACAAACGCTAAACAGAGAGGCAAGTTATACTCTTCGGTCTTCTGTATAACCTGCCGCAGCGTATGTATGTGGTCTACGGTGCTAAAGCCTTTCGGAATCCGGCTTGTTCGGGAGGCTGGAAATCGTCAAACCTGCGCGCGAGACGATTCGTGATGACTCTTGAAAACAACTTGTAAACATGGCTAAGAAGCGAGATGGGCCTATAGTTCTTCAGCCGGGCATTGTCGCCCTTCTTGAAGAAGAGTACCACCACACCCCTGCACCATGCCTGTGGCGTTTTGCCCTCGAGTATGACGGAATCAAAAAGTTCCTGAAGGGCCTTGAGGACCGGTTTTCCACCCGCCTTCAGGAGTTCAGCCGTGATTCCGTCATCACCCGGCGCCTTGTTGTTTTTAAGCTGTTTCAGAGCCATCCTAATCTCGTACAGGCTGACGTCCGGGATATCTTCGGTATAGTGTCGGGTCAATCTAGCTCTTGGGTCGTTTGCTAGATTCGCAACGGGTTTACTGGTTGACGTGTACAACTGCCCATAGAAACTCTCGATCTCCCTCAGAAGCTCCGGTTTGGCGGATACAATCCTGCCATCATCGGTCTTCAGTTTCGTGAGCTGGCTCTGCCCAATAGACAGATCCCTTGAAAACACCTTGGAGCCTTTATTTCGCTCAATCGCGTCTTTAATACGCTCGGTATTAAAGCGGCGGAGGTCTCTTTTCAAGGATTTAGAGATCTGTCTATTGATCTGCCGGTATTTGCACGCCTCATCTGAAGACTGCAGGATCATCTCACGCCTCTCCTTCATAAGCTTGAGGGTATGATCAGAGAGCTTTTTTGTTTCTATCTGTACGACGGGTCTTGAAAAACTTAGACCCAACCGTATGGACAGCTTCCACGAACCCGTCGCTGTATTCGTCCACGGAACTCCCCAGGCACTCGAACGATTCTGGAGTTCGAGCTGAAAGCTCTCGGGGTTTTGGACCTGGACCCTGTGCTGGACGGAGCGTTGGACCTTCATCAGTCGAGACCTTTCAAGCTTAATATTAATGTTCAATGTGCCTCTTACCATGCGGTGATCGCTCCCGGTTTTTACCGAATTGATCACAGAGACATCATTGAACATTTGCTTCTTGGTTGACATGATGAAGTCGATCTCATTTTTTGTTGCACCATCGGGGCTCTGCCAGGTCCACTTCCGTGTTCACGCTTTTTGAAGAAGGAGTTCATCATATAGAGGCCCTCCTTCTCCATAAAACTGGCCAGTAGGTGACCCCGGTGGTTCCGTCGTCCAACTCCAAATTGCCCCACTTGCAGCTCATCCTCGTCTCGTTTGCCCAGTTTCGCGTTGAAGTCCCCCATGACAACGGTGAAGTGAGTTTTGAAACCATGCATGGCTCTGGAGATATCCTCATACATGGTCTCTAACCTCGTCGTCGGGGTGTGCCGAGGTTGGGGCGTAGACCTGTATGACCTTAAGCGAATATCTAGAGGATATTCTGAGTATAAGGTACGCCACCCTGGTCGACACACTCTCGATCTTCACCACGTTGTTCACAAGGGACCTGTGGACGATAAACCCGACACCACCTTGGGACTGCCGGTCACCCTCTCGGAAATAGAGCAGGTTACCGGATTTGAGGATTATCGAGTCCTCCCCCTCTCTTCGGACTTCAGATAACCCTATAATGCTCCCATCGCCAACCTGCTCAATTCCTCTTCGAGCTCGGTGATCTTCTCGTCGGTCCGAAGTGTGCGCGTGTTGTACGTTGCCAGGTCCAGTCCGTCGGTGATTGTTGGGGTAGCCGGATCTCAGTCCGGAGATTCTTAGCACCCCTTGCCATGCCGTAACCTCGACCGCTACCGTAGTCGAGGGTAGGCGGGCTGCCGGGCACTAGGGGCCATTTTTTTATTTGTGCTATTCATAGGGGGGGTTTTGCCATAATCGCCACGCTTGGCAGGCGGATTGGCGATCGCAGTATGGTTGTTATAGGAGCACAGAGAACGCTGCTGCCCATTCTCTGGTTTGTCCCTTAGTCGCCTTTTACGGACACCCTACGGAAGACATGGGATGGGGAAATTCTTAAACGTCCGGCACCATACGGAACATAATGTGTGTAACAAATAATAAAATATAAAGTATGTGGACGTAAAACCAATGATCTGTGCGGGTTTCTTACCCACCCTAGCAATAATTCTCGCGATCCTTTAGTTGTCAATTTTCTTTACGGCTTGCCGCGCTATTTTCGACCTTCGTCTTTGGCTGAAACAAGACGAATAGCCGATCCTTGTTATTGTTACTTACGACATCGTTAAATCAGAAACGATCAAATATTTCAGTATTCTTATTATTAGATACCTCTTTGGAATCTTTGGTCTAGTGGGTGCAAAGTGCAAACACGACTACCAGTATTCTGGGTCGATTCATGATTATGTTGAAAATGTGTTACCTGGGATTTTCCATCAAAATTTTTCTCACTAGCAACGTGGAGTCTAGGTTTGTATCCAAATAAGGCCAATAACCTCGTTCCGAGTATGGAGCGCGAAATCTGTACCATGTAGGTTTTCCTCAACTTTTCAAACCTCTCGATGAATACAGGTGTAGTGGAGTCCAAAATAAATATGATTGCGCGCGCCTTATAGTCCACAGGCATGCATTGCATAGACAACTTAAGGTATAGAAGGAAAGGCACGAAACGGTTACGTTAAGAGATTGCTCAGTTCCATTCAAATGTGACATCACAAAGGCTTTCACATATTTATATAATATAATATCTCCGCCAACCGGATTTCTGTCACGGTGGTAAATCTCAACGGAGATAATCCAAAGTATTCGGGAGATATTATAGCGCACAAGCATGTGGGCAAACACAGGTGCACTTTCTTCCTTTACTTTCAAGGCAATCCAGTAATCACTATCGGGGCTATTTCAGGCGCAGAACCAAGAGTTTTACCTGCTTTTCGAGACACGGGTGCAGGCTGCTACTGAGAAGTTCGTAATGAAAAAATCCAATAACACGTTTTGCTTGAACTGGAAATCAAACCCGTGGAGGGCCTTAGTACAATGCTCAGTAGAGCGTCCAAAAGAATGGGTCTTAAGATGAACATGGACAAAACCAAGGTGATGTTGAATGTCCATGTTGCACCCACTCCTATCAAGGCCGGAGACTCTTCACTCGAAGTTGTGGACGACTTTGTCTACCTGGGACAAACAATCCAGTCCAATCCAACTTCGAGAAAGATGTCAACCGTCGAATCCGACTCGGCTGGGCAGCGTTCGGGAAGTTGCGCAGAATCTTCTCGTCCAATTTACCGCAGTGTCTCAAAACAAAAGTCGCTCACAATGGGCCTCATCAGTATAGTCACCCAAAGGGCAATGGAAAGGCCTATGCTCGAAGTTTCTTTGCGTGATCGGATCAGAAATGTAGAGATCCGCAAGAGAACCCGGCTTACCAACATAGCCCGAAGAGTTGTCAAACTTAAGTGGCAGTGGGCAGGGGACATTGCTAGCAGAACGGATGGTCGATGGTGCAGAAAAGTTTTCTATTGGCGACCGCTAACAGAAAGACGTTGCGTAGGAAGGCGTCCCACCTGGTGGACCGATGACCTGATGACCGATTGCGGGGATCCGCTGGATGCGGGACGCACGGGACCGATCAATGTGGCGACGCTTGGGGGCGGCTTATGTCCAGCAGTGGACGTCTTTCAGCTGATATGATGATGATGATAAAAATCAAACCCAGGACAACACGCTCGGCAGTCGCGCTTGCCACTAGAACAATGGAGCCGTTAAAAAGTTCCATGAAAATATTTCAGTATTGAATGATGCTTTAATTAATTTTGCATCGTAAATACATTTATTTGCGCATATTTAAAAATTTAATAATGTTGATTCAGATTTAATTACGCCTAGAATTACTGAACCATATTATTTTCCATTAACGATAATGCAAAACTAACATAGTCTGTATGAAAATACGTGTGTTTTACGTGCTCCCTTTATTAAAGCTTTGTCGAACGCACCACAATCATTTATGTATGAGTCTTTGTTTATAAGCTGATTCCAACGTTTTTATTTGATGTCGCTTTGATGTTTTTGGTACCTACTCCATTTAAAGCTCTGATCATCTGGATGATCCCCGTTTAGAGCCAAATTGTCTCAAGAGTTCTACCTAAACAGTACTATAAGTCTGTTAAAAGAAATTTTGTTTCGTAAGGCCTATTCAATGCCAAAGTTTTCGAATGTCCACGAGTTCCACGACAAGTTAGACTGAAGTGGGTAATTTACATAACGTAGTTTGAAAACTGCTTTTGTTTTATTTGACATGCTATTTTGGTAAGGATCTCTCAGCTACCACTTTGGGTTCTTACCTGGGTAACATTTTTCTGAATATTTTGTTACTAGGTATACAAACAATTCTCGCTAAGTATTGTTCTGCAACTGGGTTTAAATAAACAACAACTAAGAGTTAGTAGGCATGCACTCTAATGGACCGAGCTACTTAATAAAACCACGCAGAAACTCAACAATATTTATATCAAATCAATACGTTTCACGGCTGTAATGTAAAGGTCCATGCGAACTTAAGCGGTCACTGATAATACACTCAATACCAATCAATATTAATCAAACTAAATTCAAAATTTAACGTATGGTATTTGGATGATGGAACACTAGGAGGTGACGTAGACACCGTTTTAGCAGATTTCCAATTCCTGAAAGAGCAGTTCAAATCCATCGGCATAGACCTTAACCACTACAAATGTGAAATTTTTCTTTGTGACAGTACCGACAGACAACCGACCCTACAGAAATTTCATGCAATAGCCCCGGAGATCAAAATTTTAGATAAAAGTTCACTGCACCTCCTAGGTTCCCCAATTTTGGCAGACAGTTTTTCTTCATTAATTGATGGCAAAATTAACCATTTTAATGATATTTCGGATAGACTATCAAAAATTAACCTTCATTCGGCTTTTACCCTCATTAGGTATTGCTGTTTTGGACCAAATTTTATGTATTTTCTACGCTCTTCCCCTTTATGGAAGCAGCCACTTCTCCTGGAAAAAATTGACGAAATTATTCGATGCACTCTCTCATCTATCTTAAATGTGGCCTTGGATGACCGAGCCTGGACGCAAGCCACGCTACCCATTCGCTTCGGTGGGCTCGGCATCCGCAAAATTTCTAGTATAAGCCTACCGGCGTTCCTGTCTTCGGTCCACAGCACTGAAACGTTAACCACTAAAATTTTATCCCTGTCACTGGTTAACTGTGAAGTGCCGTGCTCGACCGACGCAGTGTGCGCCTGGAAAGTGACTTGCCTGAATACGGCGTTGCCCGAAAACTGGGATGAGCCGCTCTGCAGATTGTTACGGAATAAACTCATAAATACGTCCACCAATACTGCTGAGCGTGCTCGCTTACTGGCTGTGGGTGAATGGGAGTCGGGCCTCTGGCTACAGGCTTTACCGTCACCCAACTTAGGTACAATGTTGAGTGACACTACTTTCCGGATCGCTACATGTCTGCGCCTAGGCTCTCCCAGCGGAGCTCCACATCGTTGTCAATGTGGTGAAGCAGTCGACCGCCTCGGACACCATGGCCTATCCTGCAGTAGGAGCGCTGGTCGGATAGCACGGCACGCCAGCATTAATGACATCATACGTCGAGCTCTTGTTACCGCCGGGGTGCCAGCTGTTTTAGAACCCAATGGCTTAGCACGCGACGATGGGAAGAGACCGGACGGGATGACCATAATGCCTTGGAAGTTGGGTAGGCCTTTGGTCTGGGATGCAACATGTGTCGATACCCTTGCGCCATCCCATCTTCTTAGCACGGCGGGCTGTGCTGGGGCGGCTGCTGCTGGTGCAGAAAACCTCAAACGGCGCAAATATAACAACTTTATTGGCAATTATATGTTTGAGCCGTTTGGGGTTGAGACATTAGGTCCATGGAGTCCGAGTGCTCACCGAGTTTTTCGAGACATAAGTAAACGGTTAGTCGACTGTTCACGTGACCAGTGGGCTCGCCTTTTCTTCAGCCAGAGGATCAGCATTGCCATTCAACGTGGCAATGCTGCCAGCGTTCTGGGCACGTTTCCCATTGACATCGATGTGGACGAATTTTTTGATGCGCAATGAGCTCTTTTCCTTCTCCCCTTTGTATGTAATTTTGTTTTGTTATTAGTCATAAGATTAGAAATATTCAGTTGTATATTTTATTAAGTTAATATGTATTAAATATATCAATACGAGTAAAAGTATCATTCAGCACAGAATCAGTTGTACAGTACAGCTATTTTCTTAATGTCCCACGGCAATCATCGCACTGCTGAATACAAACGAATACGCCTCTTCCATGTCCATCAATTATTAGATTTATCCTGTGTAATAATTTGAATTCAGAACTAAGTACGTTGTTTTGTTTTGTTTTGATTTCCATGTGGAATATATAAAGCTGTAACAAGTAAAATTTCACAATTTAAAAAACTCCCGACGCATTTATCTTGCGAAAACACCCCGATTCAAACAGTAAAATGCCCATAACTTTTGAACGGCTGAACTGATTTCATTCAAACATAGCTAAGAACACTCTCGACAATATTACCTTTCAAACAAAAAAAATTAAACTGAAATCGGTTCATTCGTTTAGGCGTTATGATGCCACAGACAGACACACAGATACACAGCAACACATGTGAAACTTATAACACCCCTTCTTTTTCCGGCGGGGGTTAAAAATAGCAGCGTTTTACAATAAATTACATTGTGTTTTAAGAGTATTAACAACTCTATAATTATTCTTTATTATAGAGTTGTTTATACCAAGTTGATTGAAAGCGACCGGTTTGCACCAAGTGCAAAGGGCAACTGATAGAAATCCGACGACTGACGAAACACGAAGTTTGCCGAGGGACATTAAGAAACTGTTTGTACTGTACACCCTTGATGACCTGTTTACCAATAAACGCTAAGCTGATTGGTAAACTTAGACTATTGAACGCGTAATATCAGTCTTATTTAGTACTTAGACTTAGTCTAAACAGTATTAATCTAACAATAGAATAGGAGAACTAACGCGCGATAGCGCGCGAATAGAATCTGTGACTTGCAAGTTAATAGAATAGATCCAATTAGGTTTTGGAATTGTTGGTATATATCGTATTGTTCAAATTGTATCTTCGTAACTATGTATTGTGTTAGAATCCTAGACTAGGTTTGCGTTAGAATATTAGGTATCCCTTCAGCTAACTGGTTTCTTATTGGTGCCATGTATGAATGATATCCTGAAACAAAGAAAACGATAATTATAGAATTGGTTTTTGTAGCTATCCAAACCTTCTCAAGCAAAAGCAATCTGAACATAAGTCTAAAATATAACATTACCACCAATAGGTACAAGTTGACCGCACATGAGTGGAAGACCATAACCGTCTGCGACTGACGTGCCATGATTTTTACTATTCCACTGACGTGGTAGTATAAGATAGACACCACTTTGACTGGTCATAAGTTAATAATTTATTTTTAATTCGTTATGGTGTGATGTTTTCTTACTAACTTAAAGTATATATTATTATTTTAATTTAATAAAAAAATTAAAATAAAAAGGAATGTCCACTAAACAGTATTTATTTACTTAACATAAATCAGTCCTAAAAAATTTTTGTCCACACAAAAAAAAAATTAACAAATCAACTATATCACTTTTCTTGAGAATGTTTTATATTTATCGAAGACAAGACTTATTATAATCAGATTTCAAAATTTGGTAAATTTTTATTGGTTCAATTGAGAGTTATTGGCGCTCATATATTTTTTTTTTTTATATACCTCATACAATGGCTTTGAGCATTTGAGACAAATCGTATTTAGACAATCACAGCAACAGTAACATGTTACTCTTTTTATTTAAATTGGGCTTAGATGACATAACTTCCTTCCACTTGTTGGAAGAAATCGAATTTTTGGAGGTGAAGGGGGGAGAGGTCCTTACCCAAAATTCGACTAATAGTCATACAAAAGTTCTTTAGGCTATCTTTCGTTGTGTACCCAGGTTTCCAAGTGATTCAGCACTAAATCTCTTCCTAAATTCAGTTTAAATGTCCCCTCTTCTAAATTTCTCATCCCTATCTGAAGACACCTGATATAAGACAAAGCTATTCGTTGAAAAATTGCCATGGGCCAATGACGCATTTCTTCAGATGGCCTCTGTTTCGTCAGGAAACATCGGTTTTGCCTAACGCACCTCTTCACAGTTTGCCGACGCATTTCTTCAGATGGTCCTTGATTCTGAGACACGTCATCAGAGTCTTCATCGGATTCCAAGTGTTGGGTTTCTGGTTGAAAGTCTAAGTCATCATCTTCCGAGTCCAGATCGCTGAACTCATGCTCAATTTCATATTCTAACCACTCTTCTATAAGCTGGTCATGGCTTCTAAAAGTATCAGCTGAAGTTCTTTTGGAACCGTGTGGACGTTGGCTGTTACTCGAGTGAGACATCTGAGAAACACGTTATTTAGGAAACAATTTTACTAACGGGTTGTCTAGGAAACACTATGAAAATATAACTATTTTGCTGAGGTGGTTGTCTATTAGACACATACCTTAACATTGACGTGGTAGTCTGCTAGACACCTTCCCGCGTAAAATAGCGCATGCACTTGTCTTGACTCCTTGCGGCACACTGATTGAAGCATTACCGTGCGACACGAAGGTACTGAGAACCCGGGATTCGTAATATATAAAATAGCGACTCAAGAGATATTTTTTCGATTTAGCGGTGTCTGTGTACCACGTCAGTCGCAGACGGTTAAGACCGACCGTGACTTGGCCTGGCGTACTATGAAGTTTCAACAGAACAAATAATAAATAAAATAAAATAGCCTTTATTGCTGTTTCTTTCTTACTATTAATTATTTTATGCCTACTTACCAAAAAACTAAATTGATATCATCTATTCTAACTTGCATTTGCGTGATCAGTAACTGGGTGTTTATATAAAACAGCTTATCTATCGACAAAGGCCTCCTCTAAAGGTTTCCATCTCTCAATAGAATAGAAAGCAATAGAACAAAAGGCCAGTTTAAACTGATTTTGTCTCCATAAGCCACATTTTTACATAGACCAATTTAATTTCTCCTCTTTCTCAACAGCGGTTCGCACAGCCCGCCCCGAACGCCTCAGCCTCGGCGGTGACTGGAAAGTGAACGGCGTTGGCCGCAACGTCTCCCATTCCTTCGGCTACGGACTTCTTGATGCTACTGGCCAAGACGTGGAGGACTGTCCCGCCACAGAAGAGGTGTAAACTTGCTGCGCCGAGACCGCAACGACCAGTACCACCAAGGGCTTCGGTTACTCTACAGGTTAGTTTGTTATACTGTGATATTCTCCATTCTGCGAATCGAAATCTGACATGGTACGACTGGCTAAGATATGTCAGACTATGTTACTCTACCATCAAGAACTTTAGTTACACTGCAGGTGAAATATTTTTGGCTTGATGCAGCGTTAAATTCAAATGTACCTGATTATTCCGTGTTTCCTGTATAATATCGCTAGCACGTGGAGCTATTCCCGAAGGTCAATCCCAGAAAACCTTAACACGACGGCAAAGTAAATAGTTGGTGGTTCGAACTACCAACAACGCTTCATAATAAAGGCATTATGCACGTTCCCGGATCAACGTACGTAAAATATCCATTTAAAAAGAAGTCGTACCACATATATGCAATCGATGGTGAGCAATCGAGCGTGAACTCATGACCGGTATGATGGTGAATACTAATGTGGTTGACATTAGAGGCCTTGCTATGAAATGTTAGGCCACTTGTACACGCTAAGAAAAGTCGCCGATCATTGATGATGATAATGATATTGATGAGTTAGGACCAAATTCTTGTCGTGTACATGGTGTCATATGTGATGTCATAGTATCATGATGTGGTCGTGTACGACACGAATTCTTGCGTAGGCCCGTTGAAATTTCTTAGCATGTACAAGGAAGGCCCCTTGGGTACCTATGACAGCTTAAGCCATCACAGTTAGGTGTGTGAGAGAATGATGGAGTTATACGGAACGAATAACCCTATCCTTTTTATAAAACCGAATCATCATGGCATTAACACGGAGTAAAGCCAAAGCCGCGGTGAGTAATGTGGGGAAAATGCTCTATCATTTTACACGAGCAAATTAATGACACCGGATAAGTCGAATTAACTCCTGTGTTACACCACTTTGTTCACTCCATAAATACAGTGAAACTTGGTTAAGTGGGACTTGGATAAATGAGAAACCTCCATAACTGGAACTCATGCTGAGGTCCCAAAACTTTGGCACTGAATTACCTCTGTTAGTGGGACGAGGTAAACCTCTATATCTGGGATTCGTTCTTTCGATTTATCATCATAGTTACCTCTATAACTGAGACAGCGAGTAAATTTTATATGCATAAACCTCTGTAACTGAGATAACATTGTTTGATTACTCATTCTTATTCTACCCACAAATTACACACGTAATTCCAAGTACGTAAGTACAAATTTTGAGCTTCAATTACCTTCAGTTTTAGTTTCGCTTTACTATCATACAGATGTTTATTTGAAAAATGTCAAAACGAAAGCTACAATCGTTATCATTACGTGAAAAACTGAAGTTAATATCCGATTATGAAAGTGGGAAGACACGCGAAGAAGTTTGTGCCGAATTTAATGTGCCAAAATCTACTCTTTGTAGAATAATTCAGAGTAAACATAAAATTGAATCACAATGTTCTGAAGGACAAGGAAAACTAAAACGTGTACGTTTATCAGAATATCCTGAACTTGAACAGTGTTTGCTAACATGGGTTAAGCAACTTCGTAACAAAAACGTTCCGGTATGTGGACTGATGATTAAAGAAAAGGCACAAGATTTCGCGCGAAGGCTATATATTCATAATTTTTGTAGCAGCAATGGTTGGATGGAAGGGTTTAAGAAAAGAAACGGTATAGTTTTCAAAGCAATTTGTGGAGAAAGTAACGCTGTTGATGTTAACAAATGTAGCCAATGGATTGAAGACCTTTTTTTTTTTTTTTTTTTTTTGCGTGGAGAAATGCTCATGCATACTGCACTACCACGGGGAGATAGTGCAGCAGTTATGTGGGACTCTAACCCACTAAAACTCCACGGTGTCTTCCTGTGCCGCTTATTGCGGGAACACGGGCACGCGTTAGCACTCACCGCGAACCCGCCGCGGCTGTCCGTCACCGGACCCTCCTCGGGGGAGTACCCCCATCACCGGCGCACCAGAACACACTGTGAGCCGTGACCACCCCAGGGACCCAACCTGCACATGGGCGCCAGACGACCCCGTGTATGGCACCCTTGGTCCCCCGTGACGGGTCAAGGTCAATGGCCCCGTCACCTACCATTTGTCGGCCGCAGGGGATAGGGAGAGCGGCTAACGCAATACCGTCACTCCTCTTCCCCTGCAGCCCCACCGCGTCCGCCATCAGACTGTGGCGACCCCGTCCAGGCCGCGGAAGGTAGGGAGAGCGGCAAACCGCAATACCGGCACTGCTCTCCCGCCGCGGCCTCCAACCCTCAGCCGCGATATCGTATGGGTATGGGAGACCCCATACGACATCGCGGCCCGCCTCAGTTGCGATGTCGCCTAGGCAGCACCGCAACCTACATGTTGGCCGCTACGTCGTCGGCTTATCGGCAAAAGCCCTGACGAGCGGCCCCTCCTCGGGTTCCTCTTCGCTTCACCGTGGGTGACCAAGCCACGGTTACTGAGCCCCCCCGCAACGACAATGCGGGAACCCACCGGGGGGGATGGATTGAAGACCTACCAGTTCTATTACGCAATTATTCTGCTGATGATATTTTTAACGCAGACGAAGCGGGTTTATTTTATAAGTGTCTACCCGATAAAACTTTTACCTTAAAAGGTGAGTCTTGTCATGGCGGGAAACTTAGTAAAGAGCGCATTACAATACTTCTAGGTGCTAACATGTCAGGAACTGAAAAGTTGCCTATCCTATTAATCGGAAAATCTAAGCCTCCACGATGTTTCAAAGGAGTTAAAACTTTGCCTGTGAATTAACAAAATAATAAAAAGGCATGGATGACATGCACTATTTTTTCTGATTGGTTGAAGAATTTAAACCAAGAAATGAAAGCACAGATGCGAAAAATTTTAATGTTTGTGGACAATTGTACTGCTCACAATAATATGCCCGAGCTAAGCCACATTAAACTCGTGTATCTGCCTCCGAATACGACAAGTAAATTGCAGCCAATGGATCAATGCATCATCAACAATTTCAAAATTTATTACAGAAAAGAAGTTGTTCGACATGTTATTAAATCTATAGAAGACAATCAGTGCCCACAAATCGATGTTCTTCAGGCGATGAGGTTTGCTAGGAAAGCTTGGTTTTCTGTGACCAAAACTACTATAGCAAACTGCTTTAAAAAATCTGGATTTAAATCTGAAGTAACTGTAGCTGAAAGCTTACAAGAGGAGGACGAAAATTCAGAAACTGATCCTGAAGATTGGAACTTAGCCATCAGCAACGACAATAATCAACAACCAACATTCGAAGATTTTATAAACGTCGATGACGGTTTAATAGTTTCAGGAGAACTTAATGAAAGCGACATTGTTCATGCCTTCCCGTCTTCTTCATTGGAAAATGAAAAAGAAGACGATGAAATGAGCGCGGAAGTAAATTTAGTAAAAATTTATAAACGCGAAGCAGTAAAAGCACTAGAAACTTTGCACAGTTATTTTGAAATGTCATCAATTGGTGACCAAAGCATATTTGATAAAATTTATACATAATATCGAAAAACATCTGATGGCTGATACTTCCAAACGACAAACTTAAATGACAGATTTTTATAATTGATACATTCTGTTTCCATATTCGTACATAATACGTGTAAAAACGTGCTTGAATATTTTGTTGATTACATTTGTATGATTACCTTTAAGTACAGACTATATTTTTTTTATTAAAACTC
This sequence comes from Orthosia gothica, assembly GCA_949775005.1. Lineage (NCBI taxonomy): Eukaryota > Metazoa > Arthropoda > Insecta > Lepidoptera > Noctuidae > Orthosia > Orthosia gothica. Next base: position 9,943,704 of record OX459038.1, on the reverse strand, counting down.
ATTTACTTATATAACACGTTATTTTATTTAATGATCGCACCTGTATAACTGAAATAACCTGTATTCTCACCCCTATTAATGGAACCCTCTGTAAATGAGACAGATATTTATTTATACCTGTATATCTGAGACACTGGGTAAGTTGAATACCTCTCTAAGTGAAACGACATTGCAGGTCCCTTGATGTCTCACTTAACCAGGTTTCACTGTATAGCGAACTCCACAAATTTTAATATAAACTCAAAACTTGGTATATTTCCGATGTTTATAAACCCGATAAGGTCATAATCGCTAGAGACTCCAAAACTTTAGCAATGATGATTTTTAATTACTTCTTAAACGTTGAACATTGCACCTTTACCCATTATTAACCGCACCGAGAACAAAATAAGTGATATTATGTACTACGTAGCCTTTTAGTATCGCTATCGGAGTTCGCCAGTTTATGCTAATGGATTCGGAAAAGCGTTCACACACATTACCATACATAACCATTCGCATCTGTGTGCGGTACATTCATTACACCAAGTCCACTGTCATATTAAATTCAGTAAATCAACGAATGTATGGCTGCCATTAAAATATGTAGTATTCCGACTAGTGTTGGGACAATTTAGTCCCAAATGTATCTTGGGCGAAATTCTCTTACTAGTATAAGATCCCTGATACTGCAAAAAAAGCAGTTTTTTTTTTGCAATTTGTTTGATTGTTGATAAAACTTGTTTTTTTTTTTGTTATTAGAATAAATTACTCAGGGCTGCCAGGCCGCATCTAGCTGCAACTAGTTTTTCGTTTTTTTTTAAGTTTGCCTTACAATAGCATTTTTTTCTGTATCGTGGATATTTGCAGTATCAACTAGCCTAGCTCTTAGTTAGACCCGTCATTCATGGGTTACCAGGTTTAGCAGGTAAACTGGCTACCCACATATTGCGGCAAACTGAGAACTGGCAAACTTATTTTTTCCTATTTTCTTTCAAATGGCGTTGGATCCACTTAAAAATATTATATGTTGGGGTGTTAACTATCAAACATAAATTGCAATTTATTTAATTAAGGTAATTGCGGTTAGATATTTCCAGGCAACCCTGCAGCAATATATTGCACTGTCAAGTATCATTCATGAAAACATAAATGTACCAGAAAATTTTCGCAGTCGGTTCTTGGGCTATACGTCGACAGTTGCAGGTCATTGTATGTTTACACGCGTACGGATTCATGGAGCAAAATGTGTTTTCAGCTTATTGCATGTTGGCCCATCTCTCGAATGAAGTAATGTGTACAACCGAACGGAGTTTGCTTTGCAAGTAAAAAATACAGAGCGCAAATTGAAAATTCAGGATTTCAAAACATTCAAAATTTTCGTATTTAACGTAAACGATTTTAAAACTGTTGTGTTTTTAGACTAATATCCGTTATTATGACAATTTTTAATTTAATTTTTATGTTTGGAACAGATTGTTTTTTTTTTTTGTTTAACCCAACTCATAATTTCGTTTCTTACTTTGACCTTGGATGGATAAAAGGCAGGTTGCCCAACTATTGGTCTTATGAATTATCAAACATATAGCAGGTGCAAGTGCCTTACCTGTAACTCAAATACCCTTCAAATTAGAACACAGCATCGCTGCTTATCATCAGAAATAGGCTTGCTGGATTTAGATCCATGAACTATACTGTTGGTTAGGCATTGAAGCCTGTCGAGCCCCCTTATTGCGTAATATACCAAAACAGAGCAACTCTTTACAGCAACTCCTTTCGGTTATGATGGAAATTGAGATTTGGGTTGGTGGATGTCACATGTCTTCAAAAGGAACTGACAGTCATGTGACATTCACCAACCCGCACTGGACCCGCGTGGTGGATTACGGTCCATTCCCTCTCAGAGAGAAGAGGCCTGCAGAAAAGGAGTCTAAGTGCAGAAAAGGGGGTCCATCTATCTTACCCTAGACTGCAGGAGTCAATTATTTAAAACTACGGCATACAAATCATATTTATACTACACCTGCTCGGAAAGTACCTTGATACTTTATCAAATTTACGGTAGAAAGTACGTCATTGCATATCGAACAAATATGCGGCGAGAAAACGCATCTGAGCGGGAGAGAAAAGTGTATGAAAATCCATTTATACCATTCCCCCTCTAAAAAGCTTATTTTATTCACTGAAAACAGTGAATAAAAAGCACTTTTAATCACTGTTTTGGTGTTTGAATTTGGAACACACCAATGTATTAGACGTCCATCTCAAAGCTATGTAACCTCCTTGCGCCTCCTTGCGCAAAAAATACTCGATACACAAACTCCTTCTTCGATTTTAATTTTGACTTTGTTATTTAGGATTTTAATAATGATTTTAGTCTAAGATATTTATTGAATACTTGTTTGTATTGTAATTCTAATATAAATTGGAATGGTATTTAATTAATTATAATTATGTAACGTAACGGAGGTGGTCACTGGCCCCTGAAACACAGGTGCTGTTACCTAGCTCAAGGGTCAGGGTTTCACATTTTATGTAAATTTTGAAGGTTATAAACCATTTATTTATTTATTACTCGTAATATTCCTTGTGCTTTTCGCTTAAATCTTTCTTTTTCTCGAAGTCATGGTATAAAATATAGTATGCAACTCTTGAATAAAACGGATTTATATCGAGAGCCATGAATCACTCGCGTCGCTCATGATTCTAACACTTGAATCACTCGCTATGCTCGTGATTCAATCATCATGAATCACTCCCTGCGGTCGTGATTCATTCGTTAGAATCCTTCACTTGCTCTTGATTCATCTATGGCCCTCGCTTTAAATCCGTTTTTTATTCACTAGTTGCATAATATACTATTCTTACGTGGTTTTTCTTTTTTAATTTTGGGTAAGACTATGCGCTGGTAACCTAAATATCAAAAGCCAAAATGTTTTTACAGTGAGTTTTTATCTCCAAGCTCGCAAAATGACACTGGCCACTAGCTGTGTGTCGGATGGTGTCAAACAATTTGAAAAAAGAACATGTGAAAATTGCAAACGCCATTGGCGCTATTTTCAATTTGTGTGTTGTTTGAGGATTCAGTTTTCGTAGAAAAGTAAAATAAAACTATCAAAATGATAAGTAGTGATAGTGATGATGAAGATTTTTTAACTCCGCCGCAGTTGAAGGAAACAGCAAAAATACTGATTGATAACCTTTTACCACAGAAATCAATTAAAAAATATAATAAAACTTATGACGATTTTTTGCAATGGAAAAGTGAAAAAAATGCGGCATCTTTTTCTGAAACTGTTTTGCTAGCTTATTTCAGTGAAAAAGCGCAAAAATACAAACCAAGTACGTTATGGTCTATGTACTCAATGTTGAAAAGTACTATATTGACAAGAAACGACATAAATATTCAAGAATACAAAAAACTTACAGCATTTTTGAAAAGAAAGTCGGAGGGATTCCGTAGTAAGAAATCAAAAGTGCTTACTACAAAGGATGTTTATTCCTTTTTGCAGAATGCTCCAGATGACAAATATTTGTTGATGAAGGTAAGTTTATGAACAAAATGCACTGGTTTATGATTTATTACGTACCTATTTATGAGTAGAAATCTACTAGGTTTTTCATGTTTGATATTTTTGTTTACAGGTTATTTTGATTTTAGGAGTAAATGGGGCCTGTCGTTCGCAAGAACTTGTGGATATGACAACAGACGATATCGAAATCCTCGAAAATGGAATGATCGTCAATATTCCTAACACAAAAACCAAAATTCAGCGATCATTTGTTATATCGGGCTTATTTTATGAGATAGTGAAGAAATATAACGAAATTCGCCCCAGTGACGCCAAAACCAATCGGTTTTTACTACAATATAAAAACAAAAAATGTACGAAACAAGTAATTGGGAAAAACAAAATAAGTACTGTGCCAAGAGAAATAGCTTCCTACCTTAATTTACTCAATCCACTAGAATACACTGGCCACTGCTTTCGCAGAACTTCAGCGACTATTCTTGCCGATACTGGTGCTGATTTAACCACAATAAAACGTCACGGTGGTTGGAAATCGTTCGCTGTTGCAGAAAGCTACATAGAGAATTCCGTAGAAAACAAAACACGAATAAATAACCAAATATCGGGATCGATTAATGTGCATCAAGACTCATCTCCTCAACCATCAACGAGCGCGGCGATGCCAGATGCCCCTCAGCAGCCAGTTGCCCCTTTGGCACCACAGCCTTCTACGAGCACAGTGCCAACAGCACAGCCAGTTATTCCTCCTACATTGTCGCAAACATCTCAAACAAACATTAATGGAAAAAGTGTTACATTAAGCTTCACTAACTGCAACAATTTCAATATAAATTTCAAACTAACTGCAACAATTTCAATATAAATTTCAATTAGTAAAGATTTAGTTTTTTATTTTCCTCGTAGGTGTAGTATAAAGCACTATGTATCACTCGAGAGAAAGTGCGATTCCCGATCTCGGGTGTTTTAAAGCCCTCGCCTACGGCTCGGGCTTCAAACGACACCCTCGACGGTAATCGGTCACTTTCTCCTCTCGGTAAACAATGTACTATTAATCACCATTCCTCCAATATTACCCACTTATGCAAAAAATTTTTTCTTCTCCAGTTGGATGTCGGATCGTGCCCGGGAGTCAACTATTTGGAGCATATACAAGCGCGGGTGTCGTTATCGGCTGCAAGAAGAGGTGAACTGCGCATCGTATTGACCTCACCTGCCGGGACAAAGATCACTCTGCTTGCACCCAGGTATGTATACGGTCTGGTTGGTAGGAGAAAAGTACTAAAGTTGGAAGCAAACCAATATTGCCTGTTGTACGTAAAAAATTGTATGTGTTTGCTGGCATGCAGCTGTTGGGTATTTTGTTCCAAAAGTTGTAGGAGAAAAACAAAGTTAATTTCCAGTAGGTGGCACTTTGAAAATAAAATTGCTATCTAATCTTTACATATATATAGTTGAAATAAACTTTGGATATTCTTGAGGAGAGTTGGGTTTGAGAGATTTCAGTAAACAACTGATGTTTCAGACTTAGATAAAAAGAAACATGAAACGACTTCCTTTTGTTTTCGAGTTACTAATTCATAACTTCTTCACATTATGGAGCTGGTAGACCTTCGAAAGACCAAGTTTTGAACTATAATAAAATAACCAAGACATCTTTGAATGTCAACCAAAGTACAAATAACTAACTATATAGCAACAATGTCCATTTAGTTCGAAAATGTCGTTGCTATGTAGATGGAGCTCGGCAGTAATTGATGTATAATGGCTCCAGAACACAATGGCTCTCACATTGGCAGCTTTATAGCGGCCATTGAACGCGCAGGATATAGCTATGTAGGATATACAAGGTGTCTGTTTGAGATGTACTAAGTACGGTGAAATCTGGACCTGTGCGGTATTGAGAGAAGTAGTTAGAGTCATTTGGGGACCATTTTATTTTTGTTAGGCTATAGTATGTCCATCGGATTCCCGAAGCCTTAACCAGACCTTCGGTCCACCTTCAGGTATGCCTTCCAACGCAACACTACGTCTCCCGGTTCTCGGTCACTTTTTCAGATCATTTCAGCCCCATCGACCATCCGTTCTTTGAGCAATGTATCCTGCCCACTGCCACTTTAGTTATGCGAGATGCACATAACCGATCAGTGTGATGACTCTCGGGAGAGGCTTTTGTCCAGCAGTGGACGTCTTTCGGCTGAAATGGTGATGGTTATAGTATGTCTCACTGCTTGGCCTCACACTGTTCCTTTCAAACTAGTCTGCGCATGACTGCCCCACAAACAAAATAAGATAGATCACGATACGTCACACTTACTTCGGCGCGGTCGGTCGCCCTCGACGGGGATATCCTCCTTTAGGCCATCCAAATTGCTTCCTTTTACTGAGAGTAATGAGAGGTCAACAAGACGTTAGATTTATCCGTCAAATACTGCTGTGATTGACAGCAGCGAGCCAATTTCGCGTAAGGCAATAACTAGAACCTAGAACTTTATGAAGTACAGAAAAGAGGTTAAAGGAAACCCTAAGCTCAATTACAAAGAACAAATCAAGGCAAGTCTCAAAATTTTAATGGCTTTTCCTTCGACTTTCGACCTAAAACACTGTCAATTTCAGGCTTATCGAGAAAATTGGTGGTAAAATGCGGTCTAGTTCTTGCGAAAAGGTCAGTTTCAATTTCTGGCTAAACCAGGTGGTTTGCCGAACAATCTAGTTTTCACAATACCTCTCTACCTAGTTTGAATTTCGCCCTGAATTCTGTCTCTGTAAAGCCTATGAAAGCCAGTGTTTGCATTGAAGCCAAACGTTTATCGAACGGCTACCAGGAATCGTTTGTCAAAGTATAAATTGGCGTTTAGGTAGACAGATATTAGGTATTGTTTAGTAGTAGCTAGGTACATACGTCTTATTCAAAGACCTCTGAGTTTAGACTTCTAGACTGTTACCTCTGAGTGTGTTTCGGCCTTTATTGTCAGAGTAGTCAGGAAACGCCGATCTTGACTAGTTTAGAAAAATATGATAGACATGTAAAAGTGTTTGTACAAACCAACTTACAGAAATAAAATCATTTATCATTTATCAAAGGGTAATATGCTGTAAAATAATACAGAGCTTTTTTACACACAAACAATAACATTTTATTTCCTATTACACCTTTGTTTTTACCAAGTAATTACGTGTCCTAAATACTAGTAAATGTTATTTTTCTCATAATTATTTTAAATCATATATTGAAAAAGACCTCAACATCATTTGTATTACCAAGTAAAACATTTTTTTTTAATTCTTATTCAAAGCATACAAAAACATTAAAACATTTTCTTTACCGTCCGGAGTTAACCTACTGTTAAAACATTGACTACACTCTTAAAGCAAATGCACGGTGCTACGAGGTTCTGTGACGAGGTACAACGTGACCGCAAATACAAAATGCGCCATCTATTCAGTTTAAAATAGACGCGATAATGTTTTGCTACCGTCATTGTTTATCTTTTAGTTGCCCGAGCACGAACTTATGTGATCGTCGTTATTAAACCTAAAATGTAGGAACACTTAACATTATTGAAAGGGTTTTTTTTATATTCTTATCTTGGGAATGGAACTGGAGTAGTTTGACTGTGGGATTAGTTAAAAAAAACTCCCTATAAACAGGTGACGTTAATTGACTAGGAGTAAGGAAGCTAAGTTATTTATTATACCGGCCTTATACTGCGGAACTGGGTATATAGGTACTCGTAACAGTGATTTGTGAACGGTTCCGAGATGTTCGGCAAAGTTTGTAGTTATGCGGAAAAGCTGTGTTTGTTCTGTTTTCTTTAAAAGTAATTAAGATCTCCAGAAAAAACTTTTGCTTCTAAAATGGGAAAGAGAACCTACTAACCTATTTACTTTTTAAACTTTCCACATCGGAGACTTTTGGAATATAACTAAAGTTTAGGCATTAACTCCTGCTAAAAGTATTTAATGTTAACCACGATTAATAAACTAGGTACTCATTTAGTTTTTATTTTCTCTGAGCGCAGCATGAATAAAATTTTTGAAATCATTGTAAGTACAAAAGAAATATCTTAACAGATTTTACTGAAAATGTATTCTCTTAATTATAGACTTTTTCTCATTCTTAGAATTTCTCAGTAACAGCCCGGAGTTAAACATATCTGGTGAAGTTTGGAATTTGGATGTAGTAATAGGTACACCCAGCCTAATCCTTTGAGGAATACAGGCCTGATGTTATGATAAATCAATATATATAATAAATCTGTAGAAAAGTAATTTTTGTACATCGAGGATATTTCCAAAAAAAACGGTGTTAACGGATAACCAATAGAATCCATTGCCATCATTTCCAGCATTTTTGGCATTTTTGTCTGTTTGTCTGTTTATTTGTGCACGCATCACGTACAATGTATGAAACCAATGTAGATAACTTTAACACATATAAATTGTGCGTAACTTGAAGTATTACTTAGTTTTTGTTTCATCGCAATTGGTTCGCTCTATCAAATGTATATTATCTAATACCTTTAAACGAGCAATTCTTGTATATATATGTCGTCGTGATATGATGAAAACAGGGAATTGATCAAATCTCTAAGCGATTTCATCAAATCACGGAGGATGTTAAAATTACAACACGTTTTTATCATTTCCCTAAGCAAATCTGGTGATTTGACAAATCTCACAAAAAAAATCTAGTGATTTGAACAAACCCCTAAATTGATTCAGTGAAAAGATAATAAAACATGTAACAAAGTCGACGTAGCCCCGATGCGCGGGGCTCCTATTTCTGTCTGCAGGGTCAAAAGTAACCTAACACGAACGAGATGACGGGAGCTGCGTTCGCTCGCTTTGCTCGCTCACTTCAGCTCCCGTCATCTCGTTCGAACCTAACCTGTCCGTGTCGGGGTGCCCTAAGTTCCCGAGCTCGCTTCGCTCGCTCTTGGACTGATTCTTTGACCATATAACATAACGCAGCCGATTACCTCGGAAAGCAAAGTAGGTACAAAATAAACCTTTAAATTACTACAGAAAAGTTATTTTTGTCATTTCACTGAACCAATTTTGAGATTTGTTCAAATCACTAGATTTCTTTATTGGGATTTGTCAAATCACCAGATTTGTTTAGGGAAATGATAAAAACGTGTTATTATTTTAACATCCTCCGTGATTTGATCAAATCGCTTAGAGATTTGATCAATTCCCTGTTTTCATCATATCCCTGCGACATATATATATCGATGCGTACAGAATCTTGATGAGATTGCCGCGATACTGTAGTGCGTCGAGCATGTTCGCTGAGGCGAGGGTGCCTGACTTTTATGCTGTCATACGATCTCGCATAGCATCCTTTTCTAACAGCTTGCGAGGATCGGCTAACCAGCTTATAAGGGTCGTTAGTGAGGATTGGTCCAGTCCGATCCACAGGTATTGGCTCGGCGTTCACCAGAGTGCCAACCGAAGGTAAATATCCTTTAATATATACTACGACTATCGACTAATTTTAATTATTTCTACTGACCATGTATTTTATATGAATGAATTATTATTTTATAAAGAATTTTGTTTCAATGTATTAATTTTAATGAATGTATGATGATTTGTATCTATGAATTTGTAATTTTAAATAACTGGGATTGTGTGCCTTTTTGAATAAATTTATTATTATTATATATATATAATCTGAATCTCGGAAACGGCGCCAATGATTCATAAAATTTTGTATGCAGGAGGTTTCGGGGGCGATAAATTGATCTAGCTAGGTTTCATTTACAGAAAACGTCCTTTTCGTCGTCGTCAAGAAGTAGCATTATCATAACACACGCAATTCGGATACTCGGACAGTTGAACTCCATATTCGATAGATGGCGTTGTGTAATTGAAGTCATTGTCAAGATTCTCCGAGAAACAATAACCCTAGAACAAAAATTGATATGTAGATAGGGTAGGTAGGAAGGTGAGTGGGGTAGTTAGAAAGGTAAGTAGGGTAGGCGTAAGTAGTCAGTAGACCGGACCGATGCCACGGGCACAGCTAGTAATGTAATAATAATAAAATGTGATACTTTTATTCTCTTGCCAACTGATTATTATCACAGTTAGAATTGTATAAATTGTAGTCTCCAATAAGCCTACCTAATAGTTAATTTGTGCCTGATACTGAAATAAGGTAACTTCTCGATAACGAAAACTTGAATTGGGGTCCGATGTTCGCTCGCTTTCGATTCTTTGGCCTTAGTTTGTTCTGTTTTGTGCTTGATATGGAGGGAAGTAGCAATTATGTTTTTTTTTCCTACTCCTCAGTTATTCATTTCTAATTAATTTCGTTGCGGGATCCATGACAGTTAAATTCATTCTTCGGGACTTTGTCGAGCTTCATTGCCTCGACGCTTTTCTGGTTGTTGCCACTGTTGATTCAGGCTTTCAAGAGTTGTAGTGGTTTGGGAATAGTGCATTGACGTATAATTTTTTATTTACATTAATTTTCAGGTTAGAATTAACCTAGCAATTACGTAGTAAGAACCTACCAGATGAAAACAGATCCTTAACGACATAACCGTTAAGGATCTGTTTCCACCTGGATGCTTAAGCCAGAATCTAACTAGTTGCGACTGCGTTAAGGATAGGCTATGGTGGCTATGGTGTTCATTGTATTACTTATACAACCTTGTCGAAATGTCATTTCTAGGTTTTTGTTCTCACTATACATATAAATTAATTAACTCAATGATACCTGCGGTTTTTCTGTTATTATTTTTAAATAATGTTTTGATTTCTTTGTATTATTTAATATATTTTTGGTTATACATAAAATATATAATATAACAAAATTATACGTATTAACTTGGCATATATTTTTATTTTTTAACGTCACAGTACAGAGCAGTTTTTACATAAAATAAACCTGAATATTCTGGTCAAATAAAATATTATTTAACTCAAAGGTAGGAAGTTGTTTTTCAGGAAAATGCTTACCCACATTCCTTTCATAACACGCACGTACAAACACGCTCTCTTCCTTCCCACTTTACCTAATTCACTTATCACTTAGGCAGGTTAGGAAACTTCATTGTTAAAATTTTCCTACCTGAATTTGTTATATCAAATTAAACCCACTTGCAAAAGAAAACCCTCTAAGTTTCGTTGTTAAGGAAGAGATAGAAATGCTTGCATTATGCAAATACCATTGCCTTTTTGTTAGTAATTTAGACATTCGCTCATTTATTGGTTACCTTGCCGACTTTTAATTAGCGGCCTATAAAATAAATACAGGCACACTCTCCCTTAAGAAAAGAGGGAACATAATTAGGTGATCAGTCTTTTAACATTTTAATGAAACTGCTCATTGATAAAAAATACGTGATACCTAAGAGGGCCCGGAAAAGCAACATTTTTTTTAACGATGATGACTGTCAAAAAGTTCAAAATGTTTCACTATCGCTGTTAAAACATCATTTTTAACCTACTTCAAATAAAAAAAAAATATCAAAAAAATAAACTGACTTCTGAAGCAAACCACTACAAAGCGAAAAGTCTGTGTCTTTAGTACGTATTGTTTTTTTGTTTTTCGACACCGATTTCGGAAAAAATTGTTATTTATGCTACAAGTGCGGAAGGTAGGTGATTTCCGATGAGTGGCATTTTTATTCACGAGCGAGCGAAGCGAGTGAGTGGATAAATCGACACAAGTCGGAAATCATCTTACGTACGTGTATCATACAAAATTTTACTATGCATTGTGCGAGGAAATAAATAAATTAATAAAATGAAATTAATAAAATGGCGGGCTTATTCAAGCGCGTTCAGCATATCCACAGATTAACTAATAGTTCCTCGGGCATATCTACTGCGCATGTGCGAATAGCTGTCAAATCGTAACGCAATAAGGCACGAGCAAAATATACGTTCTGCCAATCATATTTAATGAATATTTAAAATTAATTTATTGATCAAAATCTAAATCTAGAGTAATTAAAAACGCCTAAAATAAAGTATTAATTTTATTTTACCTTTTATATGAATGATAATCTGGACATAACTAATTTTTAAAACTTTTCTCAAATAATAAAAACTCTATGCGTCGGGCTGACGTTGGAGTTAAAAATTAAAAAAGTACAGGAAAGTAAAAAGCACTAGTTAAAAAAAGTGACACTTTCCGCACAGTTTGGCTGCTTGGAAATCCGCTCTTTTCGAGGGCATGCATTGTAAAGTAATTTTTCGCTTTTAAATGTTTTGCTTTAGAAGTCGGTTATTTTTTTAGTTTTAGTACCTCATATTTAATCTGCCTAGCCTTTTTCCAATTATATTGGGGTCGCCTTTCAGTCTTACCTGATTCAGCGGGGTGCTAGTGTTTTACATGGAGCTACTGCCTATCTGACCTCCACAACACATACACAGGTAACACAGTACCCCTTGGCAAGACTGGTGTCAGATCTCAAGCTTCTGACTACTCGTAACGACTGACAAAGATCTTCAAATGACAGACGGGACCAACGGCTTAACGTGCTTTCCGAGGCAAGGAGGAAACTCGGTATGTTGAAATGATCACCCACGGACCGACCTCGTCAAGCGTTGCTTAACCTTGATGATCGACCAATGCGGCTGTTATTATTTAGCCACGAGCTCCTCAGTTGTAATGAAAAAGTAGTTTTAGTACCTCATATTACCATGAAAATCATATGTAGTCAGAGTACATCTCATTTCAGTTCTAAGAAACCCAAACACGACTAGTACATTGTTTTACTACGACGTTCCAGTGCCTACTTTCCGCCATCATCAGATCAGATCGATGATACCATTTTCATCAGTACCATTTATTTATATGTATTTGCTTTATCAAAGTTAGTATAGCTTATACATTCGAGATATCTTATACCCATAACATACTAATTAAGGAGTTCTAGTGGCAATCTGTTGTCTTCATCAGTTCCATTTTACCAAATGATACTTTCTGAGTGCAAATGCTTGCCATGTTATTGAAAATACCAAAATCGCTATATATTTGCGTATACTATTTTAGGAATTTGCATGGGGTTTCACCATCAGATTTTGACTTGGTGATAGGGGGACCACTTCGAGAGTATACCCATTCAAACAAAAAAAGAATTTTGCAAATCCGTCTCTATATGACGGAGTTAAGCTCGAACACACATAAAAAAGTAGAAACATCTGAACTGCGAACCTCCTCCTTTTTGGGAAGTCGGTTAAAAAAGGAGAAGTTTCTCAATTCAGCTGAATATTTATTTTTTGGTCGACCAAAATTTATTTATGTCAATGATTTTACCATTGTACCGGTTGAAAAAGCTGTCTATCTGTCTATTTATATTGAAACGGTTACATAAGGTCTAAGTGTCTTCCAAAATAATACAAATTATTATGAATCCGATAACATGTCACATCTGATAACACCAGGCCAAACCGAAGCCAACCTTAATAAGAACAACCCAAGACTTATGACGTTGACCTTCCATATACATCTTCCTACATCGTTTCATTTGTTTTAAAGGGCTGTTCAGTAACCCATTAAGTCCCTATCGTAACGAAACGAGTCTATTAGAATTTATAGTTATAGGACGTAGTACCATAACAGATAACTCGATCAGGGGTCTATTGGGACCTACTTGGAAGTTAGCAACAAAGGGTAATAAAGGGCCGTCTTGTAACTGTTCCGTAGCATTGGAAAGTTACAGCCTAACAGTCTAACGGTATTCATGTTGGCAACTCAATTAAAAAGTTAAGTCTACCTGTCTGAAGTTGGACTTATTGCTGGAGTTGGAGTGCATGCTCATTCTGGCATTGACTAAATTTAGAATTATGTCAGTACAATTTAAAAATTTTGATCCTAATCTTATCGGTGGTTAAACTCTCATTCATATAACAAGTCATAGGTGATTTAAAAGGAACTTTAGTCACTGGGGAGAAAATATTTTTTATATTTCAAGCTACTAGGCCTCATGGCGGTCAATAGTTGGATAATGATTCGGGGCTTAAGGCTTGCCAGAATGCCAGACCGGACTGTGATTTAATTTTGGAATTTTATCTGAATTGGAGCTGCTCCTGTAAAAACTGATATGCAGTTGTATCCGGTTATACTGGGTGCTCACTCCAACGTATTGAAAAAAGCAAAGCAGGAGCTGATTTTGAAATAATCCACCTCCTTCACTCACATACCACGTCAATTTAGGCATTTTAAAAATATACCTAAGTGCTTAATTTAAAATTATCTAAGGTTTATTTGGTACAATCCCACCGCACTATTTCCAATATACTGACTCCTGAAAGCCAGAATCAACTGTGGCGACCACCAGAAAAGCGCCGAGGCAATGAAGCAGCTCGACGAAGTCCCGGAGAATGAATTTAACGAATCGTAATCTGGGTCAAGTACAACTTTGTGAGCTGTTATGTTATATATGATTCCAATAATAGGTGTGGCAAAAATGCTTGAACGCACGGAAATTTGTTTCAGTATCTACAAGGTCTGTATAGGTACGTAGTAAACAACTCAAGATGCAGCCTGTAAATTATCCAATATAATATTGCGTATAAGGTTTATCGGTAAACAAAATAAAAATAAGTTGATCAATCTCTCTAGCCTTTTCCCAATTTTATTGGGGTTGACGTCCAGTCTAACAGGATTTAACTGGATACCCTTATCTTACCTCCACAATCCTTTAAATGGGTATATCTGTTTTACATGTGTGTCAATACTGGTTTTAGATTTGAGGCTTCTAACAACCCGAAACGACAAATGACAGCCGGTAACAACGGCTAAACGTGCTTTTTGAGGCACGGAGGAGTCTCGGTATATGAAGAATGGTCACCCATCCACGAACCGACCTAGGCAAGCATTGTTTAACCTTGGAAATCGACCTGTGCAGCTGTTATTATTATGAAACATCAATAAATGACAATGCACCCAAAAGACATCATAAACTAAATATTTACTTAAAATAATAAAACCCCCTGTCTAAAACCAGCCAATACTTCACACAGTGTTTAACAGTGCAGGCAAGTTCGTTCGTAACATTAGCGGTACATAGCGAGAAGAATCTTCATTTTGCAGGCACTCATGATGTATCTATCTGTCCTAACTGGTTGCATCGCATGCCGATCGAGGGGACATAGGAAACTAAGTAGGTAGGTGTGCTGTTAATTCTAAGCTTAATGTGTGATGTGACGAATTATAGGATACGTCATATAATAATATAGTTGACTAGTAAAGTTGTGTAATTAAAGGGCAATGGAGAGGCGAAGAGTTTCCTTGCGTAACTGAATCAGAAATATAGAGATCCGCAAGAGACCCAGACAACCGACATAGCTCGACGAATTTACAAACTTAAGTGGCAGCGGGCAGGGCACATAGCTCTCAGAACAGAATTGCTGGTGGGGCAGAAAAGTTCTGGAGTGGCGACCGCGTACCGAAAGACGTTGCATTGGAAGGCCTCCCACTAAGTGGACCGTTGACCTGGTGAAGGCTGCTAGATGCGAGACGCACGAGACCGGTCAATGTGGCGTCGCTTGTGGAGGCCTATGTCCAGCAGAGAATGTCTTTCTGCTGATATGATGAGTGAAGTAGTTACACCCAATTAATCATAATATATTTATGGTATTGATACTTTTGGAATCCCCAGATCTACTCGTAATAACCGTAATTTCTAACAGGTATGGCTCGAATACCTTGACTAATGGTTAATTCTAACATTGACGACTCTAGAATCTTTGACAATTATTAAGGCCTTATCTTTAGTGTAGGTAACCTTAGATATATTATGCAGTAAAGCTTGTTAACAATATAGCGTTACATAACGACAAGAACCTTCATTTTGCGGGGAGCACAGAGGAAGTATCTCTGCTACGTGTTTGATTCGCGTGCAAAACGAGTGGAAATGATAGAAAACTAAATAGGGTAGGTATGCTATTCATTCAAAGTTTAATGTGTTGATGTGCCGAATAAAAGGATACGTAATCTAATCATACATTTAATCATTGATGGTTGCAAGACTCACAGGAGGCTGACGAGTGTCACCATATAATCAGATACCTCGGATAATAAGACGTGTTATTTTCAGCATTTACGACTCGAGAATCTTTGATAACAAAGCGTCTTCTTTTTGTGTCTTTAGTGGCACTATATTTACTAATATCATCTGCAGGACAACTGGTTCATAACATTAACGAGAAGAACCATCTTATCATATTTTGCTGTTGGCACACATGATGTATCTCTCCAACAGGGTTGCATCGTGCGCCTTACGAAATATGGAAGTATGAAACTGTGCTGTTCGTGTGTTGATGTAGTAATGTGACAAATTCTTAAGGTAATTAAGTTACTAATATGAAATATCAAGCTTTTGATTCATGTGACGTAACACAATTATTCTTATATGTAATTGATGATATCAAAATTCTTATTTTTACCAAAGGATGTGTTATGATTTTAATATTTACTACTTGAGGATTCCTGACAAATAATAATCTTAGTGTCATCATCACCACCATCAGCCATTTAACGTTCCCACCGCTGGGATACAAACCTCCTCTCTTTGGTTTAGTGTATCCTGTAACATATCACAATGTTCATTTTGCTGTAGGCACACAATGATGTATCTCTTCTACGTGGATGCATCGCGTGTTAAGCGCCCGTTCGAGTCAGGAGTGAAAATATGAAGAGGTGCTGTTCATAAACTATGCTGTTTATGGCTCGCACCAGTGACGAATTAAATCACTAATATTAGTAATTGAATTAAGTCGTAATTCTTGCGGTCTTTGACAACAGAATTTTTTTTATGTATACCGGTATACTTACGACTAGAGGATATCTCCAAGGTTTTGGGCTGTAGAGCTCTAGGCATCAACGTCAATAGCTAATACATCACTCACCTTCGGTTTGCCGACGATATGGCTGGACCGTGGAGGACCTCAGTACTATTACTGATATTTTTTTAAAAACGGACGCCAAACCATAGACAAGATTCATCATCATAATCAGCCTTTTAATGTTTCCACTGCTGGGACACAGGTCTCCTCTCTGTGAGAGAGGGAATGGGCCTTAATCCACCACGCGGGCCATGTGCGGGTTGGTGGATATCACACGTTTTTAGAGCAGTGGTGGAAAAATAATTTACACAAATAGACGGGGTTGAAGCCGTTTTTTTCTCTCCTTGATACAGTGACACACCTAGCGGGTGAAATTGTCAGTAAGGTATTATTGCAACATCAATTGGAATCGCATGATCTAATTACGCCTAGCCCGTTTCATCATCGGACTACAAGACATATGGCGATGCGCCATCGGTACTTGGTAGACATCCCACCCATACGCACTAAACGTTTTTGAAATACTTACATTATGCGTAGAGCTAAGGAGTGGAATACCCTGCCGCAGTCTGTGTTTCCCAATAGGTAAAACCTCGGGGTCTTTAAGTCAAGAGTGAGTAGGTTTTTTCTAGGCGAGTGTTACACCGTCGACCACATCATCACTTACCATCAGGTGAGACAGTGGTCAAGCAAAAGACAATTTATAAAAAAAAACACCGAAAAATATTCCTCTGGAGTGATTTCTACCTCAAATTTCGCCCATTTTTCAGTAGTATCAAGTACTGTAGCAAAACCTGTTCCGTCAAGTGTTCTGAGCTTTCGACGGACGTGAAACATGATGTATCTGCGGGACGTGAGTACATAGCGTTCGTGCCAAGCGGCCGTTACCGACTCATATACTTATCGCTTGAACTTACACTATGTTTCTGCATCATTTCATTTTCGTGCAGTATTTCTTGAATGTTAGTTTTAGTTTTCCTTTGTTTTAGTGGATTGTTCATATGTTATTTGAAGAATTTGAGCAAAATCTGAACAGTCATTTTTTTTTGGTAAAACACACAAACCTCCTTTTGGTCTTCGCTGCAATGAGGTAAAAATATTGAGTGTCACAAAATAAATAGAAAAAACCTATAAGAACCTCGAATAATAGGTTCTTCTAAGTACATACAAAGTTATTTAAAACTTGAAATGTAGTGAACAATCTGGTAAAATATATTTAGTAGGTATCCGTGGGTGAAGACATTCTTTTAAATAATATCTTAAGTTTAAAACAGAAATCCATTTTCAAAATAGTATTCCAACTCAAGAACTAAAACAACAAATCATTTTAATTGTTCTGTTAGAAAATACTAGATCAGGACGTAACTAAGACCCGACCATAGCCGGAGCTTAGTACAATGCAATTTAATTAAACTATCTCGGGTACATATTGCACCTGGCGTTTGACATTAACGGCTAGTTATAGAGATCTGCTATTACCTTCGTTAGTTAAACGTTCAGTTGAAACGGTGGTTCTCGATGGGGGAGTCTGCTGTTTATATAGTAAGTACTAAGTACCTAGTGGTAGACTGGTTCATTGTCTTCAACAAAGGACAAGACTGTGTTTTGGGAATTTGTATTTCAGATTATATCTGTAGTTGTTACAATGGCGTTTGTTACAATTATCTTCCTACTACTGTTATGAACGTGAAAGTTTGTGAGGATGGGTGGGTGTTTGTTACTTTTTCACGCAAAAATACTGAACAGATTCATCAGAATAACACATAGACTATAATTTATAAAGATATTGGGAGAAGTACTCAAAACACGCGGGCGGAGCCGCGGGTGGCAGCTTGTTTACTATAATTATTCTTCTCCTTTCTTTTTATATATTCTCAATTAATTAAATGGTATATCCCTCAAAGTGTCAATTTCCAGACACAATAGAAATTACCATTGTTTTAATCCGATTCGGCAATATGGACAGTTGAGCTGATATTATTTGTGTGTATTTTATTATATTTATGTCTAAGTAATATTATTTATGATATTTTGTTCTTTGACAGCTCTCTATCCATCTCCTCTCGTTCAGTCCATCCAAAGATTGCCGGTATGAGATTTCCCCATGCAATAAGACCGCACATTGTACACTTGTTTTTATAAACGATTGTCCTGTACTTATTATGTTTTTTACAATAAGTATTTATAATAAAAAATAATAAAAAAATTTATATTACCTACGTATATTTCAAATAGTTTCAAAAGAGAAACAGAAGCTTTCGTTTGTAGATTATATGTAGTTACCCACTTAAGTCAACTGTATACGTGTAAAGTTGAATTTACATTGAAATTCGATGGAAAATTCAAAATTGTTTCCGTAAAAGGATATTTTTTTTAAAAACTTAATTAAAAAAATCAAAAAACCCGACTGCTTAAAAAGCGAACTAAAAAGTCGTAAACAAGGAAAAAATCATGCTGTGCAGTCGGAGGATACATATTCGCGGGCTGGCTGACCAAAACCTGGTGTATCCTCCGCCTGCACAGCATGATTTTTGCCTTGTTTACGACTTTTTAGTTCGCTTTTTAAGCAGTCGGGTTTTTTGATTTTTTGAAATAAGTTATTTTATTTATAAATTTTTAGTTAGTTTTTTTCGAATTAGATACATTTAAACATAAAGTGTTGTATATTTTTGAAATCACCTTTTAAAACCCTTTATTTTGATACCCCACGAGATGGGGTTGGAAGAAAAAAAAAATTTGGGCCCCCACAATATGGCACCCAAAATCCACCATTTTTCGATTATCTAATTTTAATGTAGCCTATGACACTCGCAGGGCTAAGACGCATAGATTGACGTATGAATCATCAAAATCGGCCAACGCGTTTGGTCTCTGGAACGCCATATAGGAACAAACATACATACATACATAGACTGATAAACACATTACCCTCTTTCGGCTGTCGGGTAAAAACGTTGCCTCACACAAGGAATTTTTTCCTGTATCGTGGGTGCCTATAGAAACTTTGAAATCCACATACACAAGACACCCAGATCCGGAACAACTATCTGTAGGTCATACAAATATTTGTTCTGTGCGGGAATTGAACCCTCGACATGCAGCGCACCAGCCGATCGTTCAATCACTACGTCAACCGTGTCGTCAAATAAATGTATTTTTAAATAACCTCCCTTTAAAGTACACTAGAGGAGAACTCAATATTCGATAGATATTTAGTTACTCGATGAGTCGTTACGGTAGTCAGAAACCATAAAATCAGACAACAGTCTTGCCAAAGGGTTAAACAATAACTGGCTTGTGGAGATCAGATAGGCATAGATCAGATGTAATCTCTGAATACGATAAGATTGGAAGCGGACACTAACATATTTGGGAACAAGCTAGGCAAATTGGTTGATTTAGTTACCCGATTAGAATTTAATTAATCATAACGGTATCTTCTCGTACAACTTACCACAGTGTCTCAAGACGAAAGTCTATAACCAGTGTCTGTTGTCAGTGATCACTTACGGGATACAGACGTGGTTGCTCATAATGGCCCTCATCATAAGGCTTAAAGTCATCCAAAGGGCAATGAAGAGAGATATGCTTGCAGTTTCCTTGTGTGATTTAATCAGGAATGAAGACATCCGCAAGATAACCAAGTTTACCGACATATCCTAAAGAATTTCCAAACTTAAGTGGCAGAGGGCAGGGCACATTGCAAGCAGAACGGATAGCCGTTGGGGTCGAAAAGTTCTAGGTGGAGCGACAACCTGGTCAAGACCGCGGGGTGCCGGTGGATGCGAAACGCACATGACCGATCAGTGTGGCGACGCTTGAGGGAGGCCTATGTCCAGCAGAGCACGTCTTTCGGCTGAAATGATGATGATGAATAATAACCTAATTTCTCAAACACAAAAGAAAATTAAACAATACCAAACTACACTAATAAACTATTGTCTTTACATCAGGAAAAACTGTCATGCAGAAAAATAGCATTTATTGTCGACAACTGAAGTTTCATAAAGCGTAGATTTATTTATAAAGACTTGGATACCCGAGGTGCTAGCCCGTATTGTGTCCATCACAGAAGAACATATATAAAAGATACACAAAGAAGCGTGATTTCGTGTAAACCAACTTTAAACGGATATTAAAAATGTCGGTGAAATCTTATCAAATTCTCAATATGTCTGGCAAAGCTGGAAGTTTAAGTACGAAATATTTTATGAAAAATGTTTCGCTTAACGTTTCTTTGTGCTCAAATAGGTATGTTTGAACACATTTACGGTGAAATATTGACGATAGGAAATGTTTTTAATGCTGTATAGAGAGTGGTTGAACTGGTTCTTTTGTTTTCAATGTTATAATCTATCATGCATACAAATAAAATTAAAGTGTCTGTATGTTATATCAAAATAACAACGTTTTATTGAATCCATGTGAAAGTATATACGGTACTAATAACAACGTTTGTTTGTTCCGGGTAATCTCCGAAACAGCTGGACCGATTTTGACAGGATTTTCACTGGTAGATTGCTGATGTTATAAGAAACAATTACTAAGCTACTTTTTATCCTGGCAAAATTCGCAGTTCCTGTGGGCAAATATTTTTTTTAATAAATATTTATATGTTTGACGCGGACGGCACCCATAGTATTTTTGATTTAGTTTTGCTCGTTTCTGAGAGTATGACTGTCTCACCTGATGGTAAGCTATTTGTGGTCGACGGTGAAGTACGCTTGCCTAGAATTTTACTCTAGACTTAAAGATGAAAGTATGGAGCAAAGCTCCTTTTTTTTCTTTTGTACCTCAACTTTCGTGTACGACGTTAAAGAAATCACATATTGGTTCTAAATATATAATGCTGAAGTAAATCCCATTAAACATAACAAGATCAAATACTTTCATGGAAAAAGTTCATTTGCCGTCAATTTCCTGTCATATATCTTCAATACTATTTATATAGATATGGGAACCTACCTACCTACAGCCACTAAGTAAGTAAATGATAAATGATTTTATTTCTGTAAGTTGGTTTGTACAAACACTTTTACATGTCGATCATATTTTTTAAAACTAGATGAGGTCGGCGTTTCCTATCTGACTACTCACTATGACTATCTACTACGCAATGTGTGACCGCGTATACTCGTTTTGTGAAAAATATAAAATACTTGACGACTGCCAAAACGGTTTCCGTAAAAACAGGTCTACAACGTTAGCAGTCTACAAATACGTACAAGAGGCTCTAACTACTATTAATAATAAAAACTATGCCATAGGTATGCTGCTCGATATGACCAAAGCTTATGATAAGGTGCAATTTAAAATACTACTGGACAAGTTACATGGGATAGGAATACGAGGAAAAGCTCATGAATGGCTTGCATCATACCTAAAGGATAGGGTACAACTGGTAGAAATAGAATATTTTGATAAGAACACAAATGAAATAATTAAAATGAGATCCGACAGTAGAGTAGTTAACGCGTCAATTCCCCAAGGGAGTGTAATAGGCTGCTTGTTGTTTCTTATCTACATAAATGACCTTCCTAAAATTATAAATGGACCATGTGTTCTATTTGCGGACGATATCTCCCTGCTCACCTCATGTCAGAGCGATGACAATATAAACACCAAATTGAACTCCCTTCTCTCAACAGCTGTAGACTGGATGGATAACCATAACCTAGAAATTAACTACACAAAAACAAAATTAATTACTTTTCATCCCCATCAAAAATCCCCATTAAAAATAAATTTTACTTTTAATAATGCAAAACTCGAACAAGTAAATGAATTTACCCTTCTCGGTTTGTCTATAGACACCCACTTAAACTGGAAATCCCATATACAGAAAATAAGAGCCAAACTGTCAAAATTTGCATATGCCTTGCGCGAAATTAAAAAAACTACAAACCTGCAGACTGCATTTGTCACCTACTATGCATATGCCCAGGCGTGGCTCAGCTATGGGGTCATGCTGTGGGGTAACAGTACAGATTCACAAACCATATTTATTTTACAAAAAAAGTTAATTCGAATAATAACCAACATAGATCAAATGGATAGCTGCAAACCACACTTCCGAAAACACAAAATACTCACGCTTCCCTGTTTATACATCCTAGAATTATGTAAATTTGTCAGAAAACATCCAGATTTTTACACAACTTGCGAAGAAACACAAACAAGATTCAATTTTAGACACAACAAAAATAAAATAAACATACCTCAATCCCGACTAAAAATGCACTCAACCAGCCCTTTAGTAATGTCCATAAAAATTTATAACAAACTGCCAAATGATATTAGAGAAATAAACAAAACAAATATATTTATTAATAAAGTGAAACAATTTCTTGAATCCAAGTCGTATTACTCAGTTAAGGAGTTTTTTAATGACAAATCAATTGCAAAATAAAAAAAAACCCTCAATTATACATCCAATTTAACATTTATAATATTTTTTATTAGTTTTTTGGATACTATGTAATGACTTGAAATGCTACTTAGCCCTCTTCCTCTCTCCTAATATTTGCTGTGCCCGACGGGGTCCATATTGATCTTTTACCATGTCTATACCATCTATGTAATACATATGGAATGCAATAAAGTATTGAGTATTGAGTACTCTGAGAAGAAAGGCCGAAACAAACTCAGAGGTCACAGTCTCTTTTAAAGTCCTGACAAAATCTTGGTTAGATCATGTGAAGACCATGTAGACAGATGTCTAAAATGGTCTTTTGAGGAAAGAACCAGCCAGATTGAGTGGACCTGTCCAGTCAGTGCACGCATTTGTCAATAACCGAGCAGCTCAACTCAGAATTTAAGGAGCCAAAGAAAGGACATTTGGGTAGGCCGCATAAACTACTCAAACTGCCAGACCATGATTAAAAACTAACTAAGATAAAAAAAAACAAAAAAAAAACCACATAGTCTTCACATTCACAATAATTAAAATAAAATAATATAATACTTTAAAAAGTAAATATTCTTGTCAAGAAAACAAAAAAAAAACAAAATATCAAAATTAAAAACAAAATTCACGGTGCAAAATATATAAAAAAACAAAATTTATTGGAGCAGCTCAATCCCAAGCCTTTTTGTCCTCAACGTAATCTTTAATAGTATAAAACGCTTTCTGGCACAACTAACGTTTAATGAATGATTTGAATTTATTAAGACTTAGATCTTGTACGTGGCTTGGAAGCTTATTATAAAAGCACATACAATATAGTATATACAAAGTTACATAAACTCACGCCCTTTTAGGCAGAAACTACAGAACGCCACCTGCTACCATCTGTACACACTCCTTATGCTTCATTTTCGTTCATACGTCTAGCCAGATACGCAGTACTCATAACCAGAGCGTTCGCGACGCTGGTTATGAGTACTGCGCATCTGCGATTTCCACACACGATTGTCTTGTAAATCATGTATTATATAATCGATTCATTTCATTTACAGAACCCTGCTGCTGCGGACAAAACAAAAGATTATACGAAAAACAAATAAACGTGCGAGAATCCAAACTGTTTGCAGTCAACAGTTACTCACGAATTCGTTCCTGCGTTTAGGTAGCAGAATTTATTGGCTCCGCAGCGCTATTAGGTATACAGAATACCTAAGTGCTTCGGTGGCGTCTTTTTCTAGAGATTGCATTGTTAAAACTTTATAAAATAAACCAAGCGCGTCACTGTGCACTCAAAAAACATATGTTATTTATCAAAAAAGAAACGAGGTTTTTTTTTTCGTATTTCTCTCGAAAATCTTTTTCATTCGATACCACTTACGAAGGTGCATAAAAATAACTTGTCCGCCATCTTGGGGAGTTTTACTACAGAATGACTGACTGGATGGATTTAGAATGATTTCGCTTAGTAACAGTACATTGCCATCCAAAGCAAACGCGTAGCTTTTCAGTTTAACTGGGGACACTTGTTTTAAAATTTAGTAGCCATATAACCTAATTCGAACGAATTAACTAACAAGGCAAGGTTGTAATGACAGCCCATGACAATTCTAACTATGGCTATGAAAGCTGAAATGTATGCTCAGCACACGCAAATATTGTTAGTAACTAGCTTCTGCCCGCGGCTTTACCCGCATGAAAAGTATTCTATTATCCCAAAGGAACATAAAACCGGGATAAAAAGCAACCTATGGCGTAATTCAAGAGCAGTGGTAGCCCAGCGGTATCGGCCGCAACTTACAAGTTGTTGGTCGTGGGTTCGAGCCCAGGCAGGCGCTTTACCTTGTGTAAATTATTTCATCACAACTTCTCTAAACGGTGAAGGTAACATCGTTTGGAAACCAGGATGTCCTAGAACCAAAACATCGAAGACTTGTGACTACCACCAACCCGCGTTGGGCAAGCGTGGTGGATTACGGCCCATTCCCTCTCTCAGAGAGGAGGCCTGGGTCCCAGCAGTGGGAACATTAATAGGCTGATGATGATGATGATGGTGGTGTAATACATGTCATGGTCTTCCCGTGTGCCAAATTTTTATTCGAATTCGTTCAGCTATTGACGCGTGAAAAGGTAACAGACAGACAGAGTTACTTTCGCATGTATAATTGATATTTTTATGATACTGATGTACGGATGGCGTCTCTTGATACAGCCAGCGCAAAAAAGCCGTGCTCTGTGGGTTTATAGTATGATGAGATGTAAAATAGCGATAACTTTCAGTTCGCTGGCTAGAGAAAAATGGCCGGTGTGGTGAAATAAGGGCAACTAGAGAGTGCAGTCCTCATGCGGACGGTGAAGCAAGATTATACACGTATCAGTTACAAAGAACCGTGTTTTAGGTAGGGCAGCCATTTACTGAAGGGCCTGTCTTAATAACGGCAGCTTTTGTTGAATAATCTTAAAAGTACGGATGCATATGCCGCGGTTAGCCAGTAGATGGATGACCATATTCTCATACAGGAAGCAGACATATTATTATTTGTGATACATGAGCAGGTATATCGATGATGGTTACTATAATTATTGTATTGATAGGATCAGATCAAACAAATCATTAATGATAATTTTATGTTGTTGTTTTTTATTTGTTGTTGTCGTTTTTTTGTTGTTTGTTGTGTGTATTTTTGTGTGATGTGTGTTGTTTTTTGTGTTTATGTATGTTTATGTGTGTTTTATGTATTTTATGTTTGGGTCAGCTTCCAGTCTAACCGGATACAGCTGAAAACCAGTGTTTTACATGGAGAGACTGTGTTTTACATATCTGTCCTCCACAACCAAATTATTAGGCGACATGTTACAGACGAAACCCTTTAGCATGACGTGAGTCAGATGTATACGAAAAGACAGAAGAAGAAATTAATTTCTACGCTGAACTTAATCACGTTACAGTAGTTCAATACTAGTACTTTTATTTCATACAATACTACTTTAGCCGTGGCTAACATCACACAACAATCGGATCGTTGGCGGCGAATCGACCGAAACAAATGAAAATACGCAGATCTCAGTCGAGTGCTCTCGATATTTTGTTATAGTTGAGCTTACAACTGATGTCGGAATCTATCAGTATGTTGCTTTTACTTATTATGGAAAATCTAAGGTAAAAATACGAGCTACGTATACAGAATTACTTTGGTATTAAACACCTACTGTGAGTTTTTCAAACAGTGTTGTAAATGGTGATGAAATAAAATTAAAAACGTAATACACCTGCCTTGGTTTGAACCCATGTCGTACGTCGGATCCACAACCACTGGGCAACCACCTCTCAAAACGGGTCAAGAAATCATCGTGAGGAAATCGGCTAACTTAAAATTCGAAGACATGTGTCCTCTACAAACCTGCGCTGGGCCCACGTGTTAAATTATGGACCATTCTCTCTCAGAGAGGAGGCTTGTGTTCCAGCTCATCATCATCATCATAACAGCCCAAAAACGTCCACTGCTGGACATAGGCCTCCCTCAAGCGTCGCCACCTTGACCGTTCCCGTGCGTCTCGTAACCAGTGGATCCCCGCAACCTTCACCAGGTCATCGGTCCACCTGGTGGGAGACATTCCAACGCAATGTCTCCCGGTTCGCGGTCGCCGGTCAAGAAACATTCTGCCCCATCGGCCGTCCGTTCTGCGAGCAATGTGCCCTGCCCACTGCCACTTAAGTTTGCCTAGCTGTGGGAAAATTATAAGCTGATTATGCTTTTTTAAATGCTCCTTGGATTTGGAGGTTTGGATGTCCAAAACGTCGACTAAGAGATCACGTTAGATGTTGGTCTGTAGCAAATCTAACCTCCACAACACAATTCAACTGAGGAACACGGTTCGTAAACCTATAAGCAATCCTAAAATCGTGCTGCAAAAAAACAGGTGTAAAGAAAAAATAACACAACAGTTACTGCAATGAGACATTGCAAATAAGAAATCAATTTTATTATTCTCACACCAGCAGTTTTAGCCGTGAATTTGTTGCGCCGCCTGCACGAAGCTGTTCCTACTTTCTGGTCACGTTCACCGCAAATGCAGTCCTCGTTTCAGAAGAATACATTTACTGCTACCTTGAATGTACTTGTTATCATTAGGTGCTTTGCTGAATCAGTGCTACAAATGAAAATCATGTCTTTTTAAATAAACCGAACGCAATGTCGATTAAAAACGCTTTTAGAATGACGTAAATATTTGTGTACTATAGACAGATTAGACAGTCTTCTGCCTTGGATTTTCTCATGAAACACAATTTAATTTTATTTAGTCAAGTGCCATCAGAAATTATTTAAAACATAAACTGTTAGCAGGTCAAATCATGTTACATGTCTTGCAACTGGTTTTGCAACCAACAATATTTTATTATCTTTTTTTATTAAACTATATTGTCTCACTTCTGGGCAAAGATCTCCACATAGCCTGCCAATCTACCCGGGGTTTAGCCTTCTCCGGCTAGTCACCTGTAAACGCTTTTAAGTTGTCACGCCAGCGTTTCCTAGGGGCTCCCTCGGCGAAGACACTCGTCTTCTGGCTCATCTTTCGTGGTGCATTCTACATATATGGCCTATCCAATCCCATTTCAGCCTAGCAGACTTATTGCCCACATCGGCGATTCGCGGTAATAGGTCATAATAGTATATTTTGATATTTTGTGGCCGATCATTTAATCTCTTATCTGAATGATGCCCGTTTGAGAATCAGTTTTAAACAGGCATGTCAGTAGATTGAAGCCCGGCAATAATATTACATAGTAGTAGTGAAGTCCATCTCAAAAATAATATATTACATAGTTGGATTAGTTTATATAGCAGACTTTTAAATTATATAAACAGACATTTTTAATTAACATGTTCTCATTAACTTAGCAAGATTCTACAAACAGCAATATCAAATTAATTAGCTTTTTATGAACTCGCAGTAGACTACACTGCCAACAAAGGAAAATGAAAAATCTTCATCTTCTAATAAAGTTGACCTCTTGTACACACTTTATATCCAAAATTCCACCGCAAAAATCAGCAGGTATATATGAAAACAAAATAAAACAATCCAAATAGGTACAAATTACGTTTAATACTATTTTTACGGAAAGTCTACGATCAAAATTCATGTTGAATGACCGCATCGATTATTATCTACTAGGTAAGATAGTTGCGGCTAGATTAAGCCAGGCAATCTATTCTACTAGCAAGAATCATTCATGAAAATTAAGTTCATCATCATCATCATCATCATCATAACCCCTTTATTTTTCCCACTGCTGAAACACAGGCCTCCTCTCTATGAGAGGGAATGGGCCATAGTCCGTAATCCACCACGCGGACCCAGTGCGGGTTGGTGGATGTCACATGTCTTCGAAGTTTTGGTTCTAGGACGGACGGACCGGTTCACGATGTTTTCCTTCACCGTTTTGAGAGCAGTAGTGATGAAATAATTAACACAAAGTAAAGCGCCTGCCTGGATTCGCATCCACGACCATGTAAGACCTGGCCTTTACTACTGGGCCACTATTGCTCCCTGAAAATTAAGTTAGGTACCTATATCAAAAATAAAAAAGTAACTGCAGATTTTTGCGCTGGGATCTTAGGCTACTATAAGATCACAGAGAGAGTTCGTTAGTATAATACCTAGACTAGAATAAACGGATTCATTTCATCGAGTAATTTGTTGAACTTCTAATTAGTGATAAGAGTTTTGATTTTACGTAGACCTATGATAGTTAATACAGAATGGGTCGGGAATAACTTTAATTGCTACAACGATTGGAAAATAAAAGGATCACCGAAAAATGTAGACCTTCATATATTTCTATTCTGTAGTGACAGTTTTTTTTATTCTAAAACAATTTCTTTTTAAAAATGAATCATAGACAATTTCACAACATCCTCCGGCCCCGCGAGAAAGCGGAAGAAATCTCTATAAAACTAAAGCACTGTTCAGGAATAACAAAACGAAATAAAATCTTTAAACTTATAAATACTTACTGGGCAGTTTCACCAGCCGACCGGCACGAGTTACGTGTACTTTAGTGGGCGGCTGCTGTGCAGGTGCAGTGGTTGGCACATCCCTATGACGAACCTCTAAAGGGAAGAGGCGCTGTAGAGGTCTGATTAATTCACCTCTTGCGGTTCTAACTCTCGCTACACGCCTATGACCATCCACCCCTTGCAACGTCTCAACAACAATACCTAATGGCCATTTAACCCTCTTTACATCATCAGACCCTATCAAAACTATGTCTCCGATTTCAACTGAATTAATATTAGCCGTTGATTTCTGAGTTAGTAGAGCCAGGTATTCGCTGCGAAAACGCTGCTTCAGATCGCCACATAAACTTTTAATATAACGCCAACGTCCAGTCAAGAGCTGACCATCAATATGGTCCATGTCTACGACATCTTTCCCTTCTTTTCCCACATTTAAAAACATTGACGGAGTCAACGGAGCAAAATTTTCCGTAGTGTCAGCTATATAGGTCAGCGGCCGAGAATTGATCATCGCTTCGGTTTCACACAACACAGTCAACAGTTCATTATATTTAAGTGCTGCCTTACCAAGCACCCTTTTTAGCATTTCTTTAACCGTCCGTACCATCCTTTCCCAGAATCCTCCCCACCATGGCGCCGATGGAGGTATAAAGCGCCATTCAATCTTTTGCGTTGATGTCTCCTGTGTTATTTCATTCCACTTGATGTTCTTAAGTATCGAACTTGCTCCGCGAAAATTCGTTCCATTATCTGTATATATTATCCTTACGGAACCTCGTCTTGCCACAAACCGGCGGAACGTTAACATAAACTCTTCTGTAGACAGTGAAGAACACAAGTCTAAATGGACTGCACGGTATGTAGCGCATGTGAATAAAACGATCCAGCACTTTTCTCCGGTCTTTAAATACAGTGGACCAGCCAAATCTATACCGGTTGCCTCAAATGGACTGCCACATTGTATTCTGTCTGAAGGTAACGGTGCAGATGGTACTGTACAACCCTTGCTGCTGAGACGCCTGCAAACGACACATTGCCGCACTATCTTTTTAGCAAGACGTCGTATGCTTATAATCCAATATCTTTCACGAAGTTTACTAATTAACGTTTGTGATCCCGCATGAAGATATTTTACATGAAAATATTGTACAATTCTCTCAACAATAACGTTATCACTTGACAGTAATATAGGTGACATGAAACCGTCGCTGTCATTGCTCATAGTTAAACGAGTCTTTACACAAACGAGTCCTTTATCATTAAAAAAGGTTTGTAAGTTCTTATTATTTTTAGAAAAATCAACTAAACATTCTCTTTGAAGTACAGCGAGTAAGTGGTTTTCAGCTTCTGTATATTCCTCTGCTGATAAGTCTCCTGTTCTTCTGTGTTCTTTCTTCAAACTTAATCCACAGTTATTACGGAACCTTAAGCACCAGCCGACCATTCTTACTATCTTCGAGTATTTCTCAAAATAAAGTAGATCTTTAGAAAACTCTTTTGTGTTCACTACACATAAACACGACTTCTTTACCTCTCGAAAGACCTCGTTTTCATCCGGAGTCGGTTCTATATGAGGCCACTCTGATGCAGATTTCTTTAGCCACTCAGGACCTTCCCACCATTTACTTTTCAAAAGGTTTTCTGCATTGCAGCCTCGCGATGGCAAATCAGCGGGGTTACACTCTCCTGGAACATGGCGCCATTCGTGCAAAACTGATTTATCTAGTATCTCCTGAATTCTATTATTTACAAATACATTCAAGTTCACCTTTCTGTTAAGCCATGCTAGCACTATAGACGAATCGGTCCAGTAGTATACCGGACAGTTTAAGTTCAGGTACCGTCTTATATCAGCGGCTACTCTAGCAGCTAGTAAAGCGGCTAATAGCTCCAGCCTAGGCATCGTAACAGTTTTACTTGGACACACTCTTGACTTAGCTGTCAACAACTGAACTGTGACCTCGCTATTAAACTCGGACCGTAAAAATATACAACATGCATAGGCAGCCAAACTTGCATCACAAAAAACATGTATAGTGTTGTGACTATCGTTTAAATCGACTTTACTTATGCGTCGTGGAACTCTACATGCCTCCATGTGCGGAATCTGCTGTAACCAATCTTTTGATATTTTGATTAAATCTTCAGGTAAAGTTTCATCCCAACCAATATTACGTATCCAACATTTTTGTATAATAACTTTAGGCACTATAGTCATCGGCGAAAGCAAGCCAATTGGGTCAAAAATGCTTTGCGCTGCAGATAACATATATCGCTTTGTAATATTTTTGTCCGTGTTGTGTTTAGTTAGTAAAGAAGTTTTGCAATAGAGTGTATCATCTCTTGGGTTCCATTGAAGTCCTAATACTGAAGTGGTGACAACCTCTTCATCCGTAATGACTGGACCTGTCACCCAGCATCGAAGCTCGAAATTGCCCTCAAGCATGATTCTTTTGGATTCACGAATAAAACGATGCATGTCTGCCAGACTGTTTACACTATTTACACAATTATCTACATAATATGACGTACTCAATATCTCAGCAGTCTCCGAATCGTACTTTTTTAAATGTTTTAGTATTGTACCTGCCAGTAGGAAAGGGCTCGTTGTAACTCCAAATACAACACGCTGGTGTCTGTATGTTATCAACCTTTTATTTTGGTCCTTAATATTATTCCACCACAAAAACTTGACATATTTACGATCTTCAGGCCATAACGATATTTGTAAAAATGCTTTCTTAATATCAGATGTAATGCCAATGGCATTTTTCCTGAAATTAATTATCAATTTTGGTATTAGCTCTATTAAGTTTGTTCCCTTTTCCAAGCACATATTTAAAGACAGGCCATTTTTGTCCACAGCGGAAGCGTCAAATACAGGTCTAATCTTGGTGGTTAAGCTCTCAGCCTTAACAACCGCGTGGTGAGCTAAATAATGACCGTCCTTGATGTCATCATTTTGTACGATTTCGATTATGTCATTATTTAACCATTCCTTAAACACGTTATCGTAATCTTCTATTATACCTGTGGTTTCTAATTTAGATGTGGTTGACATTAACCGCTTAAATGCTAACCCATAGTTACTTTCGAGACATTTTGATGCATCTTTCCATGGGAGCCTGACTTCATACCTACCACTCTCATTGACTTTCACCGTACTATCGAAAAATTTCAGAACCTCTGACTCTACTTTCTTTTGGCATTTTATTTCAGTATCATCTCTAATGCCCATTGTCTCTAATGACCAAAAGTCCTGAACGTCAAATGTACTTGTATGAAATGTACTTACATTATTCGTGGAACAAAGTGTACCAACCACTGGACCCTGTACAGTCCAACCTAGTCGTGTTTCTAACGCCAACAGGTTTTCGTCCACTCGCACTGATCGACCGGTGATAATGCAACCTAGAACATCAGAACCAATTAATAAGTCAATAATAACATTGTCATCTATACAATCAGTGATCACAACACCCTTCTTTTTCAATACAGATACAATTGTATCGCTCTTATTGAGTTTCGGCAGACATCCACAGATTACTTCTTGTTCTAAAGCTTGTATCTTAAATACGAAGCTGCTATGTAAATTCTTTACGCTGAAGTCATATAGCTTGTGCTTTTGCTTTTTGGTGACAGCTCACAAAACGCTTCGTTAAGGCCAAACTTTGCTATGAAAACTGAGCCTGTAATTATGTCTGTGAAGGCCCAATCTGTACAAACAAGGTTTTTAGGTAAACAAGATGTTCTCGGGTGTCACAAACATGAGAGTTGACTTTCGTTTATTTATTACTGGTTTATCTTTTGATTACAATATATATATCTATATATATATCAATATATATATATATGTCTTCGTGCGTTGTAAGTATTAAATTTAAATAAGCACATTTTTGTCATAGGAATCACGGACAGCCCACTCTGCAGAGCATGCATAGTGAAAGATGAGATAGCAGCACAGCTGCTCTGTAATCGTTTGTTACAGGGCCAAATACTTCGATGATCCAGGTACCTTACTGAAGATAGTTGGCAACACTAAGGCGCTGCTGGCGTTCCTCGAGGAGCTGGAGTGGATAGAATGCATAAATATAATGTGACCCGTATGCTAAATACGCACTTGGCCGTGGAGTTGCGACACCAACCCGTCAAAACCAAACTAAACGAAAATTACTTAACTAATTTCATGTCTGAGTGCTACTGAGCTCTACTTTTATCCCGAAAAAAATTACAGGTTCTGTGGGGTGGGCCCCGGGAGCAAGGTTTTTAAATTGGATTTTGCAGAAATTATTTATCTCTAAATTTTGAATAAGATTCTGAATAGTTAATACGATCTGTCGAAGTTGAATTGTATTTCTATACGAACTTCTGAAGTCACCCAGTTCAAGATATATATATTTGTATGTCCGCAAAAATTGAGGGCTTTTCAAAACTAGAAGCGACTTCCATAATTTAAATACACGCAGTAAATAAAAATATCACATTAAACGTGTCCTTATTAAAAAGCATACTATAAAATCAAGGACTACGTTAAAGATTAAACAAATGACTTTAGCTCCTTCTGCGCATGCGCCTTCCCTGGTAACTCATAAACGGCACAAATATGTGGATGTCTCTAACTATTCTCAATCTAATTTTTCTTCATTAATAAGACTTTTTACAACGGTTTTCAATCATCTATCAGGGCTATAACCCTTTGCTAAGAATAGTTACATTTGTGCCACATGTTAAATTTAGTCTTGTTTATACTTTGTATAGATCCTTTTACCGATCGTTTTGTAAA
The DNA here is from genome assembly GCA_949775005.1 of Orthosia gothica. NCBI lineage: Eukaryota > Metazoa > Arthropoda > Insecta > Lepidoptera > Noctuidae > Orthosia > Orthosia gothica. The sequence continues at coordinate 9,910,176 of OX459038.1, read as the reverse complement.
TGTGTGAACGTTGTAGACCTTCTAGATTTCTAGATGCTTGTTAACATTTGTTAACATTTTATATCGTTTTACTTTTTTTTTAATCTTTTGTTTATTATTATAATCTTTTTTTTTTAGTTTCTTACGACTTATTGTCGGACTTGCGTTGTCCCCCCATCTAAGTACTGCTGTAACATGGAAATATTGTAAAACCAAACAATTTTTTGAGAGTAACCATGGATTTTTTTGCCGGTTCTTCTCCATAGGAAACGACCAACCCGAGCCGTGCACCTTTTGTCGACGTTTTATAAGTGCCCATGTAGGCCTATGTGAAATAAAATTATTATTGATTTTTGATTTTGATACCGGTTTGACATTTCCGAAACGTCGTGAAAGCATTGACGTCCTTGTTTTGCATTTGATTTTCGCTATCAGTTAGTACAATATGTTATCCCTCTATATTAAGATTATTTGGTGAACAAGAGAGTCAAGATACTCAATTAGTAGCAATGTCGCCTCATAAAATATATACTATTTCGGCAACCGACAACGCCATTGTAGGGGTTAATTGGTATCGGGTCATTGGAGCTTAATTATTACAGTGAATAGCTCTACTCTACATTGGAGTATTTACATTTGGCAAAACAGAGTGATATATATTTGAAACTGCTCATTAAAATACGAACATTTTGCGTTGTTCGTGACAGAGAATAGGTTGATAATAATAATCTAATTATGCTAACGATATGCATATATTTTAATAGCTATTTTGGACAAATGTTTCCGTGACATGATGTCAGAATAAAATAATATGGAACAGACTGATAGAGTACTGTCATCTCTAACTAATATTTCAGGTACGTAGTTAGCATAAATTAGAACTGAAATTATTAGGTAACTATCTTCTGTCCACAGTTTCACCCGCGTGAATATCGGAAATTATCCAAAGGCAACATATTAACACAACATACCGATAATCACGTCGTCAATAGCGTTCAGACGTGTCCACTCTTTTGCTTCGAGTTTTTTTTTTTTTTAATATGTACCAATCTAAATCATTTCACTTGTGTATTTATCCAAATCCTTTTAGCTATTGAGGTGTGATTCATTAAAAAACATCCAAACATAAGGAATATTAATATCAGTACCACAATGTAATAATCCTACATATTTACATTGACGTATCAGGCAATCAATCCGTTTATTTAGCGTTTATTATGTAACACAGACTCTAGTTTTTGCGGTGAAGTGCAGGATATGCCCAAAAACACGTTGGATCTGAACTCCGTAGTTAGTTTTACAGAGGCAGCTCCAAAGGATATTCTATTTTGGATAGTTAACAATGTTAGACCATCAATAAAATACCGAATGCATGCACAAAAATGAGTGTGTTAGGCAAAGTAAAAAAAAAAGGTAAGATAGCATACATAGTCACGAGAAAAACATAAAAACCCAAACTACACTCGATTCAATCTCTAAAAAATACACGAAGTATGCACGGACATAGTCGCGGGCAAAACTTAGTTTTTTCTTTGGAATGATAATAGAAATCTTTTCAAAAGAAAAAGGTCAAATGTATTTTTGAACGCCTTCTAGATACTCAATCAAATTCTGACCTTTAAGAAAAAAATACTATGATATATATATTTTTTTTCAGAAAATCAAACTCTAAACGAGTTCAGGAGACTTGTTTTAAAAGAACCCTGATAGAACATCTTAAATGAAAACTAAGCTTGTGAAGTCAATTTTCTCGCTCAATCAAAATTCAAATGAAGTTTACACAAAATGAATGACTTAATTTCCTTTGCAATATCATTTCAAGTGAAACTTAATGAGCTTAAAATCGATGAAATGCCTTTCATGTAAAATCAGTAATAAGTAATGCAAAACGAACATTTATTTTTATTCGCCAATTATTATTTAATGGTACTGAATGACTGAAGGAACAAATAAAAAGGCCTCACGACCTACAAAATAAAATACAAATGATTATAAAATCGTATTAAAGTTGTTGGCACACTGGGTGATCATTAGGCCGGGATATACGAGTACCTCTACCCCATCCGCGGACTCGGTAAAAAAATCGCATCAATAACCCACTGGGATACTTAGCTTCTAACGACATTTTAATGCGATATTTCGTATCTGCTTAAAATATAGGTGAGACGACTTTTTTGTGAACACTTTCGAGTTTGGCATCGGTACAGATTTTAGTATAATTACTCGTAAAATTGGCAAATTACACATTCGCAATAATATCGAAACGAAAATAATTTTGTAGAGTTACATTATACATCATTTTGTTTTTGGAATAATACTTTTTTCAATCCCCGAAAGGTTAACAACAGTTTACCGATAAGGTCCAATTTAGAAAAGGCCAAATTTAAATAAATATATCATAGCTATTTTATTTTCAGTAAAGCTATGATTTGAATACTTATTAAAATCCAAAGTACCTACTTAGATTTACTTCTATCTAGCCCAAGTACCGTCAGTTTGAAAGCCTATCTAGTTTATAATTTGCTAACTCTGTTTAACGCCTTTCAGCTCCAGAACTTATTTATAACCTTATGAAACTATCTTCCTCACATCGTTTAAGTTATAATTATTTGAACAAACCGCGGCTGCCAATAAAATCTAAGTTGCTGACATTAACCTGAACATGATACTACTAAATCTTGTCACACAATGAGAACTATGTCAAAGTGTCGGGGGGAGCCCATTGATCGTCTCATTTCCTGAAGAACATCGTAAATCCTCGCCACAGAATAGAAACCGTACAGAAGTGTCGCTAAAATGACTCCAGTTATACAGTTTTTTTTAATTATTTATTTAATCCAATAAGTTACACCTTTAATAATAAACATCAGCTGCCAAACTGCAAAGCAATTTGTCGGCAGTAGGTTCTCGTGGACTTATGACTAATCTTTGTTTGGTTAAACAAAAATAAAACTAAAGTTAAACAAAAGAACAAAACTAAAGTCAAAATCAAGACCATATCCATGGCTCTGCTGGCAAACACTCCATATGTGTATACAGAGTAGTTACCCACACAACCATAGATTCCACAAGCACAGCTACTACGCTCAGCGGCATCAGCCAACGAATGTCACGAGACCACCCCATAATAAAAGGTACTATTTTGTTATTCAAACTTAGTAAAAGTGACATTGGCCGACCAAGGCCGCCGAGGACCGCAGCAACTATGGACACATTGACATGTAATGTTTCCTTAGGACACTTTTAAGGTGGTTTTTACTTTTTACACGATCGATCATTCCCTCAGGTAATTCATTAATTAATGTAGGTGTAATCCATCGTCTCGTACGCTTACCATAATAGTTATTTATCTTTGGCACCTGTAGCTTATTTTTCTTTTTAAGTCGGGTTGGGTAGTTATGTACTTTTTCTTTTTTATGTTTGTTATTGTTATGTTGTTCAAGAATCATTGTCATTTTTACTTTCATGTCAACCGGTAATATATTGCACTTCTTAAATAATTTTTCATATTTCTTGTTCAAGCTCTGTTTAGTTCTTTTACTCACTAACATTTTTAGAAGTCGTGTTTGCAGTATTTTAATTTTGTCTAAATGTGTTTTAAAAGTAAGTCCATACCCACACAACCCATAACGTATAATCGAATCGGCAAGTGCATAATACAGTGCATACAATAGTCCTCTCCTGACGATAGGCTTCAGGGTATACAATTTACCCAGAACTGACCGAACTTTATTGCATACAGTGTCTATGTGTACATTCCATGCAAATTTAGTATCAATGGTCAATCCTAAGTACCTGTATGTTTTTACCTGCTCCAAGTTAATACATTGACAGCTTGATTTTCCATTGTGAAGACATTCATAACTATGACCTTTGATACTCAGATTAATGTTTTTGTGACTTGAATATGGCGAATGTATTGGCATGCACTTAGTTTTGTTTACATTAATTATTATGCCGTTATCTTGCGCCCATTTAATGATACTATCCAAATCGTCTTGTATTGCTTCTTGTATGGAAGTTTGGTCGTTACCACTGAATAGGAGACATGTATCGTCAGCGTACATGTAAGCTTTACATTTTTTTATAACATTACACATACTATTAACGTGAATAATATAACCAGCAGGCCCATATACAGATCCGATAGGAACACCATATTTGACAACACCCTCAATACTTTCTTCATTAGCAACCCGGACTTTGATCGTTCTTAGCTCTAAGTACTGGCCAAACCATCTATTGATTGGTCCACTTATCCCGCACTCATCCATGGCCTGCAACAAGCTGTCGTGATCCAGGGTATCAAAGGCTTTTTTGAAGTCTATAAATACTGCTACCACTATCTTTTTATCATTTAAGTAATTATTTACATCGTCCGTAAATCTTGCTAACGCTGTTGCCGTACTTCTGTTTGGTCTAAAACCATGTTGAATATCGGTAATAATATTATTTTTGTTTAAGTAAGCTGTGATTTGATTAACTATAAACTTTTCCATAATCTTATTAATTGTATTTAAAATAGCTATTGGTCGGTAATTTGTATATTCTAGATGCGATCCTTGTTTGTAAATTGGTCTAATAATTGACTCTTTTAACCTATTCGGGTATCTACTTTCTTTCACACATAGATTAATAAAATATGCTATAACAGGACTAATGAGGTGCTTGATTTCTTTTAAATCTTTTACCCTTATCCCATCTGATCCCGGCGACTTGTTGCAGTCCAGAGAGTCTATTATCCTGGCTATATGCGTGGATGTTGCTTTATTGAACCTAAAACTAACATTACATGGCATAACATAATCATGTCTGTTTAAAAACGTATTATTGGATTTATGCTTGATATTGTCAATTTCCGTTGTGAATGTGTTACAAAAATTATTACAAACGGTTGCAAAGCATTCTTTTTTATGTAAATATCTCTCTATTACGCTATCTACGCTTACTTTACTTCTACCCAGCCAGTTATTAATATGTCCCCATATCTTACGCATGTCCCCCTTACATTTTTTGATTTCCTCACGTCTCTGATGATCTTTAGCCAAGTTTATGTGTTTTATTTCTGTATTTTGTGTATTGTAAACTAAGATTGTTATTGTTTGGATACATTTTCCAGCGCCTAAATAAGTCATCTTTGCGTATTATCATGTTTTGTAAAGTATTATTAACCCAAGGTTGACTATCGCGTTTTTTAACTGATGATGATTGCTTCGAAGACTCATATATATCGCTAAAAATCTTGTACATACTATCGTATAATTGGATAGGATCATCCGTGTTTAATAATTGTTGCCAATCAACATTGTGAAGTTTGTTACTTACTAGTTTGTTTTGTATGACCATTCTATTTGTTTGAGTGCATTCTTTTACGTTCAAATCAGCTGATAACCCCGTTAGGTAGTGATCCGCTATCTTAGTCGTTACTACGTTCGCTTCTAGAGCGCATGCCTTCATTGCCTTCTCAGTCCGCACAAAGACATGATCGAGGCAGGACGTCACATTGCGATCGCTCGTGACTACGTCCCGAGTTACGTCTCGTAGGCCACATTGCAATCCCCTCTCCGATAGTGAGTTCAGATACCTGTCAGCAGTAGCATCCATGTTACTTGGCAGTATGTTGATGTTACAGTCGCCGACCATAATTATGTTGTTTCGTTTTGGTATACTTTGGATGTACTTTTTTATTTCTGCTACAAAGTTTATTTCATTTGTGCTTGGCGGTCTATAGATAACTATAATGTCAGAAGTGTATTCATTAATGGTTAGCCGTTCATTTACAAACTCGTGCGTCGCGGTGATTCCGGATTTTGCTGGCTTAAACTGCACTCTGTCGTTTACGTAAATTAGTATTCCTCCACCTCTTCTGTCTTCTCTTGTTAAAACATGCATATTGAAACCACTAATCTCGTATATGTTTGCTTCTTCTTCCTTAATATTTATTTCCGATAAGCAGATTAAATCCAGTCCGTGCAAGCATTTCTTTGTTAAAACAATTAGCTCGTTAAAATGTTTTCTCAGTGAGCATACATTTATATGTATAACTTGAAGTGAGATAGGTCGTTTGTTTACGTGCTCGTACCATTCATATAACTGTGTGTATTTTGTATATTCTATATCTTGTATATCTGATTCCAAGTCCATTCTAGATACTTTCGTTTAAATATATGTATGTACTGTTATTATATGTATTATTTATTTATTAATCTGTTGTTGTATAGGGTAAATTAGAAGATAATATGGGACTACTCTTTGTTTTCTGGCAGGTAATTCTCAATATCGCTTTCAAAACCTATGTGGTGTACTTTTTTATCATTATCATCTTTTTTAATCATGACTTTAGAATTTTGAATCCATATGTATTTGTAGGATTCTTTTAAGCTAGTCTTAACAGCCCAGAACAGGTTGCGCATTTGACGTGTTAGATGTTCGTTAACATATATTTGTGAATTATCATTGTTTTGGTATATCGTGTGATTAGTGATTTTTGTCTCTTTGCGGGTTTTCAACCAGTCTGACCGGGCTGCCTTTGTGCGTAGTGTGACGATTATTGGTCGTGGGTTTTTTCCATCGGCGACACCGCGAGTAGGAACACTCCATGCATTTTCAATATCTTCTACCTTTAGTTGTAATTTCTTCGCAATTCTTGCTACAATTTCCGTTACATTTTCTCCATCCTGTTTCTGTACATGTACCAGTTCAATGTTCCTACTCAGTTCTTTTTGCTCCAATATCATGATACGCTCCTCCAACGCCTTGTTGCACGTTTCCAGATACACTTTATTTTGAAATATATCTTTTATTCTGTTATCCTGTTTTTTTATATTTTCTGAGAATAGTTTTTGAGATTTATCTAAATCTTCATAATTCAATTTCAGTTCGTTAACAGTTTTTTCGGTATCTTTATCATTTTTCTTCATTTCGGCCATTTCGGTTTTTATTTCCGAAATGTCCGTCTGGATACACACGAACCGTGAATTTTGCTCTTCTTTCTTAGTGGTAAGGAGACAATGCATAGCTTTCATTTCCTCACGAAAAGCATTTATAGTTTCGTTCAAGGTTTTGGTGGGGCAGCAGGCAGTTTTAGGTCTTCTTATTTCCTGTGCTCCTGCCGAATCACTATCCGAATCCATTGCAATACGTTTCTTAGGGTGTCTTGGGTTAACCCAGGTACCAGACGGTTTTTGTTTATCGGTCATAGTCGTTATATTTGGATCAGACGCATAATGTTGTCCACTTTTAGGTGTTGTGCGGTACTCCATGATAATTTAAGCTGTTGGCATCAATCGTTAGCAGCGCGGACAGGGCTGCGCAGTAATTTATGATGGCAACACGTGGCCGTGTGCGCGGCTTGATCAGCCCAACCACTGTTTTTTCGCGAACGTAGTGCTCACTCACTTTATGGTATAACTTTAAATGTCCCTTATAACAACTTTATACGTATAATCACCTTTGACTTAGATACTCGGCTTAAACGCGTCCGTACGCCACGCGCGATCCACGAGAACTGGATGGTATAAGTATGGTATAAGCTGCTGAGCTGACAGTAGAGAGCCCCTGTGAGTCTTTCGACTGTTAACTCGCATAGCAACAGCTTGGCTCGCTCCGAAAGGTCAGATGATGAGAATTACTACCACTACACTATCAAGTAGCTCCTACAAGAGCTGCAGCCTTGATTGTGGGGGATGTCGAGCTACTGACCAACTTGCATGATGTGGTCACATAGTGCAAGCATCTGCGTTCAGCAACTGACTAGACTAGCTCGCTCGCTTACTCACTCTGTGTAACCAATCTAAAACTATGGCCAGTCGAGTGCGCTTTTATTCACTGTACGTGATACATGTCTGAGTCTACGTGTATTTTCTGCGAAGATGCAGAAGATAGGTGTTCTACGGATATTCTACGAAGTTGATTTTCTGCTCCTATCTATTGTGAGTCCTCGGCTACACACGAGATCCGATCGGTTGGATATATGTTCCCTGTTTATCCATTCCATATGCCTTACTTTTGCTGAGTCTTGTTATAACTTCATTCTCGGCGTCGAGATCTTGGGAATGAAAAGAAATAAGTTCAGTGGTATGTAACAAAAACTGATTTATGGAAATGCTTTTTGCTTTACAGACTAAGTTTCAGCACAACCTTGTTGTTGAAAAATGGCTATCTTCAGAAGATTCTAGAATTGATTCGATGACTAACAGGGTTGTGATTATTTGTCTTCTAAAGTCAAGCTTCCTTTTCTTTAAGAGGGATGAAAAATAAGAAAGATAAAGTTCGAGATATATCAAACTATCACTTGTTCTCTAAGCCCAATATGCCCAAGTAAACCCTAATAGGTATTAGGTCAGTTTTAAGACTGACAGAGATTGCTCAACTTACATGATCTTTTTAGCTAAGAATTATCCATAGACCAATACACGCAATAGAAACAATCATATTGTCATGAAGTATTCATAATTCCGAAAGTCCCTCTATCATTCGTAAGTAGCTTGTTACGATACTTAAGAAAAGTGGTCAGAAAGGAATCTTTGAAGACGGATAAGGGTTCCAACGGTCATATAAACATGTATGGATATTAACTAGAGGAGGCAATTCAAAACGAAAAACTCTCGCATTGGTTTTGGTTGAGGATCTAAGAATAACGTTGAGCAGTAGTATCTTAACCTCTTAACTGCCTCACACTGGAATATAAATGTTCAAATATATATCACAGAAAAAATGAAAATTATTCCTACAAGTTGCAACAATTCACAAATAAAAAGCAACAGCGGCAAAAATATTCTTAGGTAGTCAAGCAAAGACATGATTTTACATAGCGTAAAAAGACACCGAGCTTGTTATTATATTTTATTTGAAGAAATTAAGCTTCAAGTTTAGTTGTTTAATGAATGAGACTGTTTACAATATATAAAGATAATTATTATTAGCAAATATCCAAAATTATTTTGAGGCGACTTCCACTTTCGACCACAGTGTCTGTATCTGGCAAAAATTTGGTCCTGACCCAATTACGGCATTCAACTGGTTAATGAACAATATTGTATCTTTACCTTTCTTCTTCTAATTTCGAGTCGAATAACTGAAACTATAGTCTCAAAAATTCAGATTTTGTTTGACTAGTGGCCCTAGACTAGTCCTAGCCCTAGTTTAGACTAGCATTGTATCATCGAAAGCGTAGCGATAGCGATTGACAAAAAGTCAAAATTTTATGGGATTGACAAGTGCTATCGAAAAATCACGTGATCAATCCTTTACATTGTGACATTTCGACTATCGCCTTCGCTGACATCGAATGCCACTATTGTCCAGAGCCTCAGTAGTTAGCTACTCGAACAGCTCTGTCATTGCCACTTGAAAATCCTGAAAGGTGCAAGTAGTTGGGTATGAAGGGCATGAACACCTTTCATAACGACTGATATAAATCTGTAAATTGATATTATTTAAATAAATCTGTAAATCTATATCTATAAAAGCGAAAGGTGACTGTCTGACTGACTGACTGATCAATCAACGCGCAGCCAAAACTGCTTATCCTGGAAGCATGAAATTTAGCAGAAAGGTTCCTCAAGTAACGTAAGTGTGCATTAAGAAAGGATTTTTGGAAATTCCACCCCTAAGGGGGTAAAAAGAGGATTGAAAGTTTGTATGAAAAATCTAATTCCTTCGACCAAAATTCTTGAAACTTAGCACAAATAGTATTCTAAGTAAATGATAAAGATTGACATTATTAGTTTTTCGAAACTACCCCAAAATGATGATAAAGGGGGTGTTGAAGTTTGTATGGAAAAATCTGATTTCTTGGGTCAATAAACTTGAAACTTGCCACAAATACTAACCTAAATGAATAATAAAGTTTGCTGCTTTTATTTTTTTTAAATACCCCCAAAACACGATTTAGGGGTGTTCAAGTTTTTTTGAAGAATCTTAGTACTTCAGTAAATGAACTTGAAATTTGACATAATTACCAATGTAATTAAACAATAAAGGCTTTCATTGTAAGTCTTTCGAAACTACCCCCAAAATATGATTTAGGGGATGTTAATTTTTTTTAAGGATCTGATTTCTTGGGTGAATAAACATGAAACTTGATATAAATACCATCCTTAATAAACAATAAAGGTTGTCATTATTATTTTTTTACAACTACCCCCAAAAGACGATTTAGGCGGTATTACAGTGTTTTTGAAAAATCTGATTTCTTGGGTCAATAAACTTGAAACTTGCCACAAATACTAACCTAAATTAATAATAAAGGTTGCTATTATATTTTTTTGAAACTATCCCCAAAAGACGATTAAGGGGATGTTAATTTTTTTGAAGACGCTGATTTCCTGGTAAATAAACATGAAACTTGACATAAATATCAACCTAAATAAACAGTAAAGGTTTATTTTATTAGTTTTATTTTATTAGTTTTTTTAAACTACCCTTAAAAAACGATTTCGGTGTGGTACATTTTTTTGATTACTTTTACTGCACATACCTTCTTTTTATGATGCAGGGGAGCACTTAGGAGGGATTTTTGGAAATTCAACTTTTTAAGGGGTTAATAGGGAGACATTTATTTATATGAAAAATCTTATTCCTTTGGCAAAATAATAAAGGTTGGCATCATTAGTTTTTCGGAATTACCCCTAGAAGACGATTTTGGGGTTTCAAAGTTTCTTTGAAGTATCAAATGGTACTAAGACGGGGACCTCTACATCGAGTTGGAACTACCGAACTGTACCGTTTGTCTCAGGTAAACATAGTTGTGAGTGACGTTTAAATCTCGCGTTATTTACGCTGTATTAGATTATTGTGTTGTGTCGCGTAATTCACGCAACATTCGTTTTCATACTAAAGTAATTTTTGGTCCACCCGGAATTACGTGTCTCAAAAACCTTTGCCCTGAATGACTGACTGACAGATCAACGCACAGCCTTAACCGCTGATCGTAGAGACCTGGAACTTGGAGATTATGTTTTTTGTTTTTTGACGGTGGCATCCAATAAGAAAGGATTTTCCGAAATTCCTCCCCTAAGGGGGAGAAGAAGGGAATTCCTTCGGCTAATATTCTTAAAATTTGGCACAAATGGCAATCTAAGTAAATAAAAAAAAACGGTAAAGGTTTATTAGTTTTTTGAAACTTTCCCCACAAGTCCATTTAGGGGGTGTTGAAGTTTGTATCGAAGAATTTTATTTCATGGGTTACTAAACTTGAAACATAGCACAAATACTAACTTAAATAAATAATAAAGTTTGTTATTATTAGTTTTTCGAAACTACCTCCAAAAAAAGATTTAGGGGGTGTTAAAGTAAATACCGAACTAAGTAAGCAATAAAAGTTGTTATTATTAGTTTTCAAAACTACCCCCAAAAGACGATTTGTTTTTTTTATGAATCTTCTTGAGTTAATTAACTTTAAACTTGACATAAATACCAACCTAAGTAAGCAATTCATGTTGAAATTCTTAGTTTTTTTAAACTAACCCCTATAGACGATTTAGGACCCCCTAAAAAGGTTTTTTGAAGAATCTTATTTCTTGAGTTTACATACTTGACATAAATATAAACTTAAGTAAACAATAAAGGTTAACATTATAAGTTTTTAGAAACTACCCTCTAAAGTCGATTTTGGGGGAGTTAAAGTTTTTTTGAAAATCTTATTTATTCAAAGTCAAAGTCAAATGTGTTTATTTCAAGTAGGCCATTATGTGGCACTTTTGAACGTTAAAATTTACATTTAATAAAAATTTATTCTACCGTGCATTCGGAAATGTAGGTTGCTATGGAGAAGAACGCACAAGAAACTCCATACTTACTCTTTTAAAAAAAAGTTTTATACAATATTTATATAGGTACATACATTAATAAATTCGTATACGTGAGAACGATGTACCCAGCACTACTATACTACATATAGGTATGAGAGAATTACAAGCATTAACAGGTAAATTCCTTTACTTGATAAATAGGAACATGGTCCTCACGTACTTACAAATAGTGCAAACATAGGTACATTACCTAATTAAACAACAACAGAACAGTGTGCGAGTCAATTTTTTTAAACAAAAAAAGAAGAAAAAATAAAAATAAAGCGTTACAATAATTATGAATATAATACAAATTAACCATTTTGATTTTGTCCACACCAAAGATAGGCCTATGGAGCAGGACCAGCATGTTTCCAAGTATTCTTATCTTGAATATAATCATCTAATTTGTAATATGCTTGTTTACAAAGTGTGCTTTTAACTATTGTTTTAACTTTTTTCATTTAACTTTAATATCTCACAAGGTATTTTGTTATAGAATTTAACACAGTACCCCATGAAAGATGTGTGTACTTTAGCTAATCTATATGATGGTTGATCTAACTTATCTTTATTTCTGGTATTACAATTGTGTCTATCACTAACTTTACTAAAGAGATTTAAATTTTTCCTTACATACATAATATTTTCATAAATGAATTGGCAAGAAACTGTCATAATATTAATCTTTTTAAATAGCTCCCTAAGAGATTCTCGGTGACTTAACTTATATATGGCTCTGACAGCTCTCTTTTGCAATATAAATATTGATTCAATGTCAGCCGCCCGACCCCACAGTAAAATACCGTATGACATAATGCTGTGAAAGTAACTAAAATAGACCAAACGCGCGGTTTCTACATCCGTTAACTGTCTTATCTTTCTAACAGCATAAGCGGCTGAGCTCAGCCGTCCCGCCAGAGATGTTATGTGAGGCCCCCATTGTAATTTGTCATCTAGAGTGATTCCTAGGAAAACTGTTTGATTTACATAGTCCAGCTTTTCTTCATTCAATATGATGTCACATTCGCTACTTCTAACATTCGGCAATGTGAATCTAATACATTTGTTTTTTTTTTCATTTAGTACCAAATTGTTTGCCGTGAACCAAGTTTGGACCTGATGAATAGACTTATTCACATCATCAAGATTTTGTGATCGTCGATCTATTTTAAATATCAAAGATGTGTCATCAGCAAATAACACGATCTTCGGTTGATTTTGTAATAATTGTGGCAAATCGTTAATGTAAACTAAAAAGAGGAATGGACCCAATATAGAGCCTTGAGGAACGCCCATTGCCATTTCAGACCCTAGTGAGTTTACGCCGTTTACCTGAACTTTAAGTTGTCTGGCTTTCAAATATGATCTAAGTAATTCAAGGGCCGTATGCCTAATCCCATAGTGCTCGAGTTTTAACAATAGTGTCTCATGGTTAACGCAATCGAACGCTTTCGAGAGGTCGCAAAAGATTCCAATGGCGTCTTGTGCTTCTTCCCAGGCGTTAAAGATGTTCTTTATTAGGGTGACGCCAGCGTCAGTTGTGCAACGCCCTTTGGTGAAACCGTATTGTTGATCATGAAAGATGGAATGTTTGTTAAAATGACGCAACAATTGGTTGAGCATTAACTTTTCGAAGACTTTACTGAGAACCGGCAGAACTGAAACTGGCCTATAATTATTGGCTTCCTTGCTATCCCCGGATTTAAACAATGGAACTACTTTACTGTGTTTCATGAGGTCCGGAAAAATTCCTTGATCGACACTCGTGTTAAAAATGAAAGCTAAATAGGGTGCAATAGTTTCAATGATTGATTTACATACTTTTACAGATAATCCCCAAAGATCTTCTGTTGATTTAATTTTTAGATCTTTAAAAGCTTTTAAAATAGCCTGGGGGTTTGTATGTTGAAACTTAAACTCCGAAGGGCACGCATTTACATTCTTTCTAAGTAAGTCAGCAGAGAGCACGGGTGAGGAGTTTAAAGCTGCTGTAGTTTTAAAAGGAATATTAACAAAAAAGTTTTCAAATTCCTGAGCAACCTCTACATCTGAATGTATGGGACCATGTGCAGTCGCTAAATTAATTTCAGTATTACGCTGTTTTTTTCTACCTGTTTCATAATTTATTATTTTCCAGGCAGTTTTTATTTTATCGTCTGCTGATTTTATTTTATTGCTTATATACAGTGCTTTAGCTATTTTGCATGCAGTTTTAAAAGTTTTTGAATAATTCGCAACATATTTATCAAAGCTTGCATTATACATTATGTTGCTTTAGGCCATAAAGTTCATATAGCTTTTCCCTGCTTTTACGAATGCTTGGAGTCGCCCAATCGCTAAATACGAACTTGGTGTAGATACTTTTCGCTTTCAGTGGAAAAATCTTATTAAATTGCGTGTTTAGTACTTTAGAAAATTCGGCATAGAACTCATTTGGGTCCCCTATATTATTAAAATTTTGAACACATAACTTACTATTAACGGTATTATTAAATTTTTCTAAATTTTTACAAGTAATTTGTCTAAATTTTATTTGTATTTTTTGTAAAGGTATGTAGGTACTAAACGTTATTGTTTGTCCACTGTGATCAGATGCTAACTTATTTACAATTTCTTTATCAAAGTAATCACAATTACAAAAAACGTTATCTATACAAGTCGCAGAAGAACCTGTCACTCTGGTTGGTTCCATAAAAACATTTTCCAGATTAAATGATTTAAAAAGACCCAACAACCTGATACTGTCAGTGTTATTCTCTAATAAATTAATGTTAAAATCGCCACATATGACAATTGATTTGCTACTAGTACTAACTTTTTTTAACACATCTTCCATTACAGAGTCAAACACAGATAGATTCTGGTAACTTGGAGGTCTGTAGACGCACACTACAATATGCTTATCAAGCTCAACACAAGACAATTCAATGGTGTGTTCAACCGACAATCTAACAATGTCTTTTCTTTCTTTAGATTTAATAGAGTTTTTAATAAGTATTAATGATCCGCCATGTATCATTTGTTGTCTGCTGAAATGGCTAACTACACAATAATTTTCATAATTAACGGACTTTACTTCATGATCTTTTAACCAATGTTCAGTTAGACAAATAATATCAAACTTGGTTTTTTCTAAAAATAATTCAATTTCTAATAATTTGGAAGAGCAACCCTGAATGTTCTGATTTAATAACTTTAAAGATTGTTGCTCTCCTCTCAGCTTTGTACCACTAAATGGATTGCCAGAAGATACCTTTTTACTATGTTCTAATAATAACTGATTATTTACAGGGGTAACTTCTGTTGTCTTATGGACTAGTTTAAATCTATGTTGCTAGTTAAACTAGGCAACACAGGCTCATCAATTAATATAAAATTTGATAGATTTCCTATCAATTTATTTAAAGAATATGCTATCAACATAGCTACCTTACGTCTACATTTGTATGACAGAGAGAAAGCTCTCTGAGTTACTCTAAGTCCACTAATAAATATATTAGTGTCAAAAAACAATAATTTGTCGTTATGACAAGTCAACATTTGCAAAATGTTATTTAATTTAAAAATACGATTGTTCTCCTGTTCTGAGAAACTATCAGAGTATGGAAAAGCACATACCATCAGATTTCTTAAATTTAATCTTAACAAGGTGTCAATACCGCCCACTATGTCCTTTTTGGTAATACCAGTACTATTACCTAACAACAAAACCATTGTAGAATAATTATCCATATTCGAATTTATAATTTTTTTAATCATTTGCTTGAAACTAATATTATGGTAGCAATGATTTGTAGAACTGTAGCTAAGGTAATTATTTAATATTTTTCCAAAGCCAGAACCTATTTCGTCACTAAACATTATTGTTTTATATTCCTGTGAATTGGGTACACAGATTTTTTCTGGCAGTGCCAACATTGGTGGAGACAAGTCACCTTGCAGCGGGGTGGGTGGTGTATGGTTGGCACAGCTGCATGAGGCACTACTCAGAGACTCATACCTCTCTGCATTGTACTTCACCAAGTCCAACAATTCCCCGGCCTCAAACAAGCGCTCACTCAATTGCTGTTGTGAACTTTCATATTTCTCAAAAATATCGTTCAGTAAACACTCCTTATATAGTAAGTCATTTTGGAGGTACTGAGTATCTACATCATACTTTTCCCTACATTTATCTAGTTCTCCCATACAGGTATTTAATCTGCTTGTTATGTTAACACGATCCTTTCTTAAAGAAATATTTAATTTTAAGAGATTTTGTTTTTTCATCGTTCTCCGTGACCGTTTTATAATTTTTTTTATTTTAATATATTTTTTTAATTTATTGTGACTCATGACAATAAAACATAATGGTATAGTGTCTTCACAAGTCAAATCTATTATAAAATCAGACTCACACACTGGTTCTGACTGAAAACTGCCAACTAACTCATTATATAAACTATTAGTTTTTTTACACTGCTCGCTGACCTTAGCAGACTCAGCGATAGATAGGGCCTTATGGGCATTACACAATTCTTGTTCAAGTTCTGAAACACGGTTCAAAGTTAGTTCATATGTGTCACTGCAGTTTTGATAATTTGCCGCTTGATACTGAAGTACCTGGTGTTGTTCGGCTAAGTCCTGGTGCTGAGTATGTAGCTCAGCCAGTTCACTTTTGAGGAATGTGTTCTTATGGACCACATTTTCGACTTCCACCTCACTGTCTGCAATTTCTTGGAGCAGTTTTATATTTAATGCTTTGGAGTCTTGCAGCTCCTTCAAGGAAGCTCTCAATTTTACTTCCAGCTCTTTGATTGCAGCGCTGCGGGTCATCATTTTCCTTAATTACCTGAAATATGTGGAATTTAAACTAAATAACAGTGCAGTAGTTTTCTAATATTTAAATAATTTTATATTTTAGGTAGGAGGTAGAAGAGAAAAAGAAAAAAAAAAAAAAAAACTTTCAAAACTGACTAAAGAAAAGTTTACAAGTTAATAGAGTTAAGAAAATATAATGATTACTGATAGATATGGTCAATAGGACTTAAATGTGAAAGTTAAATTGATAAAAACAAAAGAAAGAACTATTGAAAACACTGCTTTGATCTTGTTAAAATTTAGGCTACAATTTTACTTTATTTCTGTACTAGATTTTTACACTTTCTAGGTAGAATTTTAATAGAAATCCAACAGATTATTATTTATTTTGTGCAGTCAATTTATGTTGTAGTGTTTATTGTCTGGGCTAATGTTATTGTCGTCGATTTTGCTTCCACAAATAGTCAAGCAAAAGGAGACATAAACCGTGCCAGTGTGTGATGGACGTAGCTCAGATAACTGAGCAATATTCTGTGATGTCGTGTAGTCTGCAGATACACTTAATTAGGACAAGAATACTCCCCGGGAATGATGATTTTTTCCTTCCGTTTCAAATCCGTCACCGTTGATGCGACCAGTTGACAGCTCAGCTTATGTTTCCTTGTTTTTCAAACAGTTGCCCAACAAAAACCCACAACAATGATTGGTAATTGAGCTCAATATTGAGTTTTGTCTATTTAATATTAATTAATCCTAGTTAAAACACTTCAAACTATTTTTTTTTAAATTAAATCTACACAGTCGTTCTTTTGACGACTGGCTACCAGTGTTGCCAGTACAGCCCGTCAGCAAGGAATCTATTTATTGGGTTAATAAACTTGATACTTGACATAAATACCAACCTAAACAAACAATAAAGGTTGATATTATTAGATTTCTGAAACTTCCTCCAAAATAAGATTTAACAGGTGATAAAGTTTTGTTAAAGAATTTTATGTGTTGGGTTAATAAACTTGATAGTTGACATAAATACCAACCTAAGTAAACAATAAAAGGTTGTCATTATATTTTTTCAAAACTACCCCCAAAATAGGATTAAGTGGGTGTTAAAGTTTGTTAAGAATCAAACTGGACAAGGTTACGTTTTTGATGTAGGGATCTAGGGGAGCACGAAGAAGGAATTTTCGGCAAATCGGCCTTTCACCATCATCATCATTTCAGCCACAAAACGTCCACTGCTAGACATAGGCCTTCCCCAAGCGCCGCCACACTGATCGGTCCTGTGTGTTTCGCATCCACCGGACTCCCGCAGCCTTGACCAGGTCGGATTTCCTAATTTGCGTTTTCCGGTTCGCAGTCGCCACTGAACCTTTAAGGGGGTGAAAAGGGGGAAATTTGTTTGTATGAACAATCTCATTCCGTGGAGATAAAGTAAATAACAAAATTTACATAAAACGTTTTATAAAACTACCTCCCCCTGATAGGGTTAAGTGATGTTAGTTTTTTTGAGGCATCTTACTGAGCAATCTAACTAACATAAACAAAAATATAAAAAGAGAAAAAGGGTATATTAAGTTTTAAGGGGCGGATTTTACTTTGTAGCGGTAACCTAAAATTTATTATTCTTTAAGTCAAATAACGAATCGTCCCAAACCTATAAACCATCGAACTTTACGAAACTACATTTTTATTTGGTTTAATAACAGCTTATTTTTGGTTGCCATCACACGAACGAAGTCGCGGGCGGAGTTAATATTATAAATGTGAAAGTACTCTGTCTGTCTCTCTGTCTACCTTTTCAAGAGTGAAACCGCTGAACCGATTTAGATTCAATTTGGTTCGGAGATATTTTGAGATCCTGGGCAGGACATAGGATAGTTTTTATCCCGGAAATCATACTTAAGGTGGTGGAAAGAGGGGTAGAAGCTTGTATGGAAAACCTACAATACGAGTATTATGCCGCGATATAAAATAAGCTATTCGAATTACTAATGCTTCGCAGACGAAGTCGCGGGCAACAGCTAGTTTATATTATATATAAATGAAGATATTAATTTGAATGCTATAAAATTTCGCGGTCGTAAGAGTAGTTTTGAGTATAAGTATGAAGTTACAAGAGTAGGGGAAGGACAATGGAAAGATGAGTAAGATGATGTGTCTGAAATTATGGCTAATAAAGATGAATGTAAGACTAGCTTTAACCAGAGGTTTGGCCTAGTGAAAGTCGAAAACAAAACCAAAGGAACCAATTACCCGGATAAAATGTATTATCTGTGTTAATCTTGAGGACAAACAACATCTCTATGTGTGAGAGGTTCTGGACTAGAAAGGGCTAGGCACATGTATAAATTTAACTAGATGACGCGATTGTATATACTTCGCGTGTCAAAAAACGGAGTACATTTACGAAGAGCGATCGTAATTTGAGCTTTTTACCGCCGGCACGGTTTTTGCACCGGAAATCCACCGAAATCTAGAAAAATCTCCCTTTATGGCATATTGAGCAGTAAAGACTGTACAGAAAAAGTTGTCCGAGGCATTGGAAATGTTTTCTTTCATTGGTAAGTAAATTCGTTTTTAAATTGTGTGTGAAAAATTGGCACGCTTGGTTTTCATACAGATGGAGGGACTTGCGTTATCTAGTTAGATTTATGTCTGTGGGGCTAGACATCAACGTTGATAGCGAGTACATCACTCACCTTCGATTTGCCGACGATATAGTGATCATGGCTGAGACTATAGAGGACCTCAGTGCAATGCTCGATGACCTCAGTAGAACTTACGACAGAGAATATAAATCATTGTTTTTACGTTAAAGACTAACAAAAACCCATCCATTCTCAAAATCTTTTATGTTAGTAATGATAATGGTTCAAGTATGGATTCAATTCAATGCTTATAAAGCAACATTTAAATCCAATAGTTATAATATCCTGCCTTAGAAAAACTGCTAATTTTTCTAAAAAAAAAAGTGCCCACGAACTCGCCACACCTTTACCTAAATACTTCAGACTAGGTAAAGTGTCCAATCAAATTCGATTAAACTGACATCAATAACAGTGGGGTTCCCATTATGTTCCTACAGCTGAACTGTTTGCCCGTTTGGAACTAGATCACGGGGAATAGTTTGCATAATACGACAGGGATTACGAAGAACGAGTAGAAACAAAAATATAGCGAATTAATGTAAATTGCCGTTCTCCGTATCGCTTGCGAGCAACGCCGTGGCGCGAGTTTGTCGCGATTTAAACTGCCATCGATCTTGTGGTGTTTGGAAAGATATTTTATTCTGAGAAATTGGATGGTTAGGTCTTGTCTGGATTATCGTTTTTGAGGTTGAGAAATGGGACTTTGAATAAAAAGGTAAGTTTTTTAAAAGTGAGTGGTGCTATACATGCGGTTGTGACCAGCAAGTCAATGTCTCCGGAGGCTTATGTATGGAAGTGAAGGTTGGGCATGGCAAAAAAGACGTGAACGTAGGATTAATGCAGTAGAAATGCGCAGAGCAAGTTGTGGTTTAAAAGAAGATGTAGTGACTAAAATTGAAAAGAACATAGAAAGTATTTTGATTGTGATGTTTGATGTTAAGATGGGAGTCCTGAGGGGTAGAGGATACCTTTAATCAGCTAAGCCAGCGGAAAGGAAATGACCGAGCGATAGCGTTCTGGAGATTTAGTGTAGTTCCGGGTTTTTAGTGATGTGGCTAGGAACCGTTGGAACTGACTAATTGTGAAATTTAATATCACTCCACTATTTTCAGTTGAGATCCTCACAACGCTACACCGTTGAAATGTTTACATTCATCCACTCACACTAACTCAGAAGGACATTATTTTATTTTCAGTGGCATTGATAAAAGTCATTAAAAGTGCAGTTTTGCACTAACAAAACTAAAGTGTCTAAAGCTTTTTCGTGGGAGAATGTTTCAATCCACGACTAGAAACTTACCTTACCTTAATACCTTAGATTCCATGCTATAGATTAAATCAGTCATGAACCATTGACCTTCTTCTTTAAATAAATCTTAGACACTAGTTTTGGTAGAGTACGACTGCACTTTTGACCCTTTACTTTACCATTGTAAATCAAGGTACGATTCTAACTGTTGACCCACAATCTTAGAACTAAATATTGACGAAAAATAAAGTGCATACCACTTATGTAAAGCGCTCTAATATTTTCTAGAACTACTTCTTATTATCGTCCCAAATACACTAGCCAAAACATTTACAAGAAATTTGCACAATTTATCATACCTGCATCAATTTTTGTAATGGCATCTAAATCTTTACAATGGATGGAAAAATGTGTGGTGTAACGTTATGGTAGGTAAAGTACCATCAAATTGTCACTTCCACCATATGATTTTCAGCTACATTAAGCATTATTCTTAACGTCCCGAAAAGATGTGGAGAACCACAAAAACGGTTTATGAAGCTTCGAAATAATGTGAACATAATGACGTGACGTTCTTTTTTTTCGTGTATGTGTGGGAAGCGCCCGCTTGTGGATGAAACATATCTATCTAGATGTACATAAAGTAAATATCAGTCTGTTTTAATAGTGAGTTGTGATTCTGACCTCTCTATCTGTGATTACCCTGACTGACCTTGACTACCCTGTTTTCTTTTATTGATAAACCCACTTCTCCTTCTTATCTGACTTCTCATATTCAATTCCTTTGCTCTGCTCACAGTAAAAATCTTCGCTCCACCTATAATCGTCTTCTACAATGTCCCTCGCACCGCTCCTACAATGTCCTAAACACCACTGGTTTACATTGTTTTATTACGGAGTTCCGGTGCCTACCTTCTGGCTTCTATCTGCATCACCAGATCAGTTTGATGGTACAATTTTCATGAGATTTATTTATTTAAATTTGCTTCATCACAGTCATTTTACAATTCAAGATCTCTTATACCCATAACATACTTATCATTGAGATGTGCCAGTGGTCATCTGGGGATTTCTTCGTCACTTTCTCTTCATCATATGATGCTTTCTGAATGCAAATGCTTGCCATGTTGATGAAAATACCAAAATCACAAATGTATGCCCATAAAATTGTTTTTCTCAAAATTTGTTTACTAAGTGTTAGCTGTTTGTATGTAATCAAAAGGAAGCATTGTACAAGTTTTGCGGATATCACTTTACTAAGTATGTTATTAATAAAAAGTTTCAATCTGTTTTAAAATTAATTGCTTTCATTGACAGATTTAAAGCTGATCAGAATTCCTATCGAATAAACGATTTAGTTAGCTTAATCCTCTCGCAGTTCGCAACTATCGCCTACCTATACAATATCTTTACTGGCACAAACCCTTTTAACAGTCACGGATCCGAGCTGTTAATGAACCGATCAATCAGTTGTTTCTTGATTACTCTATTTGTGAAGTTCACATCGAGATTACAAAGGCTTCCTATTCGTTGATTCTTTCCTATTGTATAAGGATTAGCGTAGATAGAGTCGCAAAATTCTCGACCATGTTTCACGCGGTTGCGACTATGATTGCTCGATTCTCAACCTTGGAATCGAACCTATGTTTTTTTGGTTATTCCATTAGGAATTTCTCATTGGGAACCCGGAGGTTGGACGCTGGTGGTGTGAGACCACCATGCCTCATTAAACACGTTAACCCGTAGGTCTTGCGCTTAATATCTTTCCGGTCGTGCCAAATTGTAGTCCCATCGGACTATGAAAATGAACCCCTTGCTTTTTGCGTATGCCCCTTGTGCAATATTTGCTGCGCCTAAGTCTCTATGATTGGACGCCGTGACCAAAATTCGGTATAGAACTACATTTTAATTAATTTTCAATGAATAATTGATTGACATTTTTCTGCCCTATCTGTGCAGACCCTAATGAGCAAATCGAACTGTATTAAAAAACCAATTACAAGTCTGTTTGATAGAACACAGACTATTGACTATCTTCAGACTAATCTTGCATGCAGGATCAACAGAAAAGCGTATAACACTGGTGTATTCGCTTTGTACGTGCATAAGACCAGTTTC
Source organism: Orthosia gothica (assembly GCA_949775005.1). Lineage (NCBI taxonomy): Eukaryota > Metazoa > Arthropoda > Insecta > Lepidoptera > Noctuidae > Orthosia > Orthosia gothica. The sequence continues at coordinate 9,887,587 of OX459038.1, read as the reverse complement.
AATTGAATCCCCGTTTGTTAGGACAGGAATAAGGCTGAATAGTTAATGCAATCCGTTCGTCTGATCATCTCTATTCGTTTTAGATCGGCAATGATTGGATGTTGTTGGCTAACTTTAATGTTGCTGGTAAGTTGGGTTACCTATACAGATTTTAGTACTGTATCATTGGATATTATTAATTACTATAAATTAATTATTGAGTTCTTAAGGAAATTTCTGAAGCAGAGTTATTATCAAAAGACTTAATAGGTACCTTATTATTATACCTTATTATGTACCTTAATTCAATATTTATGTAAGGGCTCACTATGCTAAAACATAATTCTCTCTCTTTATAAAGGTACCTACGTATTCCCGAGTCCTTTAAACCTTTTGTCCTTATACCTTTCAAATATGAACAAGAAATTAATTAGGTCCCTTGAGCCGTAAGGACTGTGCAAAGTGCCCTATCACAAATGCGTAGAATGCCCAGGTGAGGTCTAATGGGTGACGGCGACGGTTATAAACAACATAGATGGGTAGGTATCATAAGTTACAACGTAAGGACTCTGACGACATTCGGGTTTAATTTGGAAATTAATTGAGGTACATACATAATTTTGAAAATTACATCTATTTCCTAACACATTCTATTCTTCTAGTCGTAACGTTGAATATTATTACATACAATATTTTGTTTTTCTGTAGATTTTGTAATTCCTTAGTTGCTGTCACCTCTTTTCACCGGTATTCCATATATATTATATACTAGCGGATGCCTCGTGGTTTCACACGCGTAGTTCCCGTTTCCGTGTGAATACAGGGATAAAAAGTAGCCCATGTTACCCGGGGGTAGTGTAGCTACCCAATGGTAAAATTATTTTTGAAATCGGTTCAGTAGTTTTTATGTTTATTCGTAACATCATCATCATCATTGCAGCCAAAAGACGTCTACTGCTGGAAATAGGGCTCTCCCAGGCGTCGCCACATTGACCGATCCCGTGCGTCTCCACCTCACCGCAACCTTAACCAGGTCATCGGTCCACCTAGTGGGAGGCCTTCTAACATATCATCTTCTGGTTCGCGGTCGCCACTCCAGAACTTTTCGGCTCCATCGGCCATCCGTTCTGCGAGCAATGTGCCCTGCCCACTGCCACTTAAGATATTGCGGATATTCTCATATTCGTTACATAAAAAAATACAAATCTTTCCTCTTTATAATATTAGTATAGATAAGTTTAAGCACCTTTAAATATATAAAAGCAATATTTTCCAAAAAGTTTGTGGTCAAACCATTTAACATGACCGCTGGCTAAAACAGCGTAACCGAAATTGTAATCTGCCAAAAATATAGACATAGGAACCTCACATAAAAATAATTTATACGCCGCACTAACAAACCGCGTACCTAATTGCAATCGGGCACTACCCAGGTATACGCATTGTGGTCCCGAATAAGCATTAACTCAGCCTGGTTTATGATTATATAATTGTGCTGCGGTTGGCAGACAGGTGTGCCGGCCGCAATATAGATGAATGTGACATTAGTGGGTGATATAGAAATGTTATGCTTGCGGTCATCGCGACGGCAATGGTATTTAGTAAACTCACTTTTTGTCCACTATATTCAAGTCCCGGTAAAAGTGCTTCGTCACTTTTGCGACGCCTAATAGGCTCGACGCCTAGTCTACTTGTACTTGAACTGGATTTTGTGCCCGATCTAGTCCAGACACCGGGTTGCCGGATTTGTTCTTGGTGAAAATCATCCCAATGACAGTTCTGCTGACCTGATAATGTAACCCAGACTCAGCAGTATTAATTGTCGAATGTTAAGACTGCTGAGGCTTCGGTTTTGGGTAATTGTGGGTCTCTTTTCCCCGAAGAGTTTTTCTCTCAGTACTCTGCTGACTGGTTAATCTTATAACATCTGATATTCATACCAATAATATGAAAAAAGTGAAATATATATATATATTATATATATGCGCCGCGCAATATGCGGTGTTGGATGATGTATGCGACATTAGTTGATAATATTTAATTGTTACGTCATATCTGTGGTCATGGAGAGTTTGGCATAATTATGTCCTAGTTCATCCACATTTCACCAGTTGTGTTAAAGTCTCGTGGTTACATCATTGACAACGAACAAAAAACCCACCGACTTTAAAAAAAAAACAGACATTTTGACGTGAGAATTTTCGATTGAAAATCAGGGTGTTTTTTTGATATTAAGTCAAAATAAGGTGAAAAATAAATATTTTCAATAAAAAAAAATGCAGTGTGTTTGGGACGTAAAAAGGTAAGTTTTCACCAAATTCCATGAAAAAATATTTTTTATGTAAAACATAAAAATAAAAAACCAAAATTTTAATTTTTTACATACATTTTCAGGTTATGTAAAATAATTTTATGTAAAACATAAAAATAAAAAACCAAAAATTTGAATTTTTTACATACATTTTGAGGTTATGTAAAAAAGTGTAAATACAAAAGTTGTAGAGATCTTTTTATTATCTATAACTTTAACTTTCAACTTTTTTCCATAGGAGTTGTAGTTTTGCCGGAAATCGAGAAAAACCGTTTTCTACCCTTAAAAACTCACCCCTATGCACTTCCCGACCTCAGATCGCCCGTAAATTATATTTCCTTTAATTTTTGTTAAATTCTCTTCCTTTTCCAATGGGTTACATCCTACTATTATTTTTTGTAACTTTTTACCATTTTCAAAGACTTCGGCACTAGTCTATAGCTATTACATGAGATTTAAGGCGCAGATACCCTTAAGTAGCTGATTTAAAAATGAGAATCACGTCTATACGTCTAGTCGAAATTTTTCGGACAAAATATAATTATGCTACATTTGACCATTTTCTTAATAATTTAATCTAAGAAAATTTTGAGTTTTATTCGTATAACATAGTGACATTAATTTGTAAAGTTATGCCTAACAAGGACAAATCGTCAATCGCACCCAACGCGCCGGGGCGTATTTTAATAAAATTGACACCATCTGTTGACGACCAGCTCGACTGCCTACAACGCCATCTAGCGGCCGTGCCCTGTACCAGCGCGCTCACCGTGACAACAGCTGGTCAACCGACGCAGGGTGCGGGGGCCGCGGGAGGGCGGACGCCGCGACTCGTGACGCGCGTCGGCGCTGCTTGGGTGCGACACAGCGGCCGCACAGCCCAGGCTGTGTGGTCGCTGTCACCAGCTCATTCCATCAGAACATCTCGAGGAACACGCATTGTCGGGATCCAGCTCTGTAACACCTACCTTAACTAAGAAATAAATTTTATTGTTCAAGAGTATCACGCATCGTGTCTCCTTTCAAACTTCAACCCTGCCTCAAGCCACCACACGCACACACGCAGCAACATTTGGACCTTCGAGCCGAACATCCGAGAAGCAGCGGCGGCGACGGCAGCACCTTCTGAAGTCCTGGACGAGCAACGCAGCAACGGTCAGGTCAATCAATCCTTTTTAAATTCCATCCTAAATCCCTAAGCTTCAATTTGTGTTAATACCAATCTATAAATTCTAGTGTCTTAATCTATATCGTAAAACCGTAAAGTACCTACATACTTAACTTCTTCCTCTTGCAAGCCGGCATAATGTCGAAAAAGGGTGATGATGTTATTAGTGATTTAGTCAAAAAACGCGGGTTGATTAAACGTAAAGTCACTTTGTTTTCGAAATACGTGCAATCGTTTATTTGTTCAGACGAGCTAACGGACGGACAAAAAGCCGAGTTAGAGGAACGATTCAGTGCCTACAAACTAGTATTCGATCAATACACAAAAATCCAAGATGAGTTGGAATTATTCTTGCCCGACACGCAGCTAGACGAGGAGTTAGTGGATAGGGAAGAATTCGAGAACCGGTATTATTCCGTTATAGGCCAGTGTAAATGCATCTTAAAATCGAATATTAATAATAGTAACTGTAGTACTCCGATACAGAACGAGCCGAGTCAAATTTGCGTTCCCAACGGTATGAAACTACCCACAATTACGTTGCCCAAATTCGACGGTACGTATGACCAATATGGCTTTGTTGGTCATCCGTACAATGTAAATAATTAAATAGAAAGGCAATTTAATTATTTACATTTTTACTTAAGGCTTTTTTTACAAAAACCTGCTCAATTTTGGGCCGCGCAGGTGTGAAACGAGTGCACGTTTTGTTCCCTCAAAGTCGTTGGCGACTATCGTAGTCGATGCCATTCAGATTTACTTTGTACACCTAAACCTCCACTTAAAGAAATTCAGGGGTGATTTTTATGTGCTACATTAATAAATCTAAAGAAAAAACAATCACAACTATTAGCAAAAACACTATTGACTCTTAAAGCACTTATACTACATTTAAAAAAAACCAACCAATCTATTTCAGCATGCCCTGAAGGTAAACAAAGGTACATAAAATAAATAGGGCTGGTTTAATACCACTAATCGACTACATAAAATGGAATGCATTTCAAAATGAAATCGTAAACAACTCGAATCGATTGCTGTGGTTCAGCCGAGAGCTAAGTACACTATGAGATTAGATTTTTATTATTCACACCGATAAATGATTTTAAGCTAGATACGTGTATGTTTTATACAGAATGTTTTAACCTTTTTTAAATCCTGTAAACAGACTCTAGAGAGTGGGTTAATAATTTAGTGACTTTTTCAATCTATCAGCAGTATGATAAAATATGAAAAAAAATATAAATAATAAAAATAACAGGTTTTATGCTTCCTCCTGTTATTTTCGAGTCGATAGAAAACTCTCTTGGGATTTTGGGGTAAGTTTCCTCTAAAGTGCAGGTGTATGGACATTTGGGACACTCCAGGGTGTGCGTCATATTCTGCATATGGGCACCGCACTCACAATGTCTATCAAACGGGTCAGGTTTTATGCAATTTTTTCCGTTGTTCTATATGTTTTTACCTTTTTTTTTGTTTTTGATACCCATAAGAAACATAAGACTTGCCTCATTTATGGTTGTGAATGCTTGTTATGTTGATAGAACACAAATCACAATTTGTTAGAAAATAATCGGAATTGTTTCTATAATCTTAGAAAACAGTAAGCCTCTCGCTTACTGTTTTCATCATCATAATGATGATGACACAGAGAGGCATACCGTTTTAGGTGTGTACAGAATTTCCTGATAACAAGTATAAGTGTGTAGGTGTACGTCCTAAGTTGCATAAACAGGTTTGTTTGAATGTTAGGTTAGGTAAGGCACGTATATGCCACACGTGGCACATAACTTAGCTACCTGTACCTACTGTTTCCTTTAGAAATTTGAACTTTACTTGAGACTAATTGTGTTATTGTGTTGCACTGAACTAAATACAAGTTGTTTAATATCCAAGTTATGTGCAACAGTTGTTTGTCTATGTGGAGGTACTTCCTTGATTTAGTGTACTTGAGTGGTCCTATTTCTTTATGTGACAAGGTTACTATCGATCCTTTTTTCTCTTTGGGGAAATCTTTGAACGTATTAAGTAGGTAATGATAAATGTTGTATCAAATCTTCACGTGAATTACATCATTTTGCATTTTAGATCAATGTTGATTAACGCGTCATCATAAATTCACAAAATTATCAATTAATAGGGAAAGGTCAATGACCACTACTGCCACGTTAAAATAAACCAGTATTTGTAAGTAGATTTGTTCCTACATAAAATTAATCAGAACAACTCAACAATATCAAAAGAGGACATCTGTCTATGAAGCCTGTGGTCAACGGACACGCAGAACACATTTCAAAAACTAGTCAAACTTGGGTCCTTCGGCCGTTCACGAGAGAAATTCCTCTTTTTTATGTGAGAGGCGGCGACAATGACAAATCGTCGCGGAACTGTTCATCTGTCTCTTGACCTATTTTACGAATGAGTGCCGAAGCTTGTCGAACCCTTACGGAGTAACCTCAATCAAGTTGTGACAACAGTTATGACGTTTTAGCATGAGACAGCGGTCATTGACCCACCAACATTTATTGACAGGCGTAGTTTTTTAAAACCCAAGTAAAGCCGCCCTGTATCTACCTTAATCACCAGTCTTGCCAAGAGGTATCGTGGGGTAACATACGAGAAATAATCCGAAAAGACTAGACACATTGAGGCTCATAAATTTATGTTTACCTATAAAACTTAGGCAAAGCTACGTGATCCCAACCCATGATTCTATCTCTAATTTCAAATCACACACCTAAATCGAATAGCCCAGTCCTAAAGCAAAAAGTCGACGGCCTTAAAATGGCTTGCTCATAGCCCTTCTCTAGATTAAGTAGGACGATCCGATTTAAGACGGACCCATTGTGATCCAAGATCCGTTGGCCCGATAGAGCACGTCCGATGTGCGTCTATGATGTACTGGATTTGGACCGATGCCACGGTGTTTATCTATCCACGTGGTTCCAAACCTTTTTCGACCGTTCTCTCTTTGATATTTTTTTGTTAGTAAGGACTGGAAGTCTAGAAGAAAATTTAACTATGTTGGTCTAAAAGTTAACTTAACAACAAAATTAACAGTTTGCATCAATCTTATTTTTGAGTTGAAAATTTTGAAATTTGACTGTTCCTGAATTAGCCCTGGCTGGATAAAATTTTAGTTTTTCCTATAATATCCGAGTGTAAGGGTTGGTTTCTAAGTTGCCCGACATCATGTACAGATTTTAAATTAATATGATATTTTGTTATAAAATAGGAAAAGTGACAGACAGTCACAACGGAGCCTTTTGCGGACCATATTTTAACACTTGTGGACTAGTTTGAGAACCAATGATCTAACAAGTCATAGGTGCAGGTTCAGCCAATTTATGAGTTATTGCTTATTTGATGGTTGTACGGATTATCTGTACGTGAGATTAGTTAGGATTCAGTTTTAGTGTCTGGCTGACAGCAAAACTTATCCACGTCAGTTAATGGTCTGGTCATGACACAGCAAAAATATGGTTTAGGTATAATATAGTCTCAACTTTCGATCATTATCACTGTGCGTATGTGTGCGTGTGTGTATGTGTTTCACTGTGTGCGTATTGACGATAATGAAAAGCACTAACGAACAAACTTGACGTGAGACAACGGTGCAACAACGCAATTTTATACGATTTTTCATGGATATATGTTTAAAAGCCGTGTCGCATTATCGCGTCGTGCCTGTTGCTCTTTAAAATCACAGATCAAACATCTTTTGTAAAATTTTCTTTGTTCATTTTCCAGATGTTTCAAGTTGCCATTTGGACACTTATTTACTTGGATTTTTCTATAATAATAATAATAATAATAATAATAATAATAATTCTTTATTGACATAATGGATACAATTTAGATTAAAGGATTCCCTAGCACCTGCGCTAGTAAAACTGTGTTGCAGGTGCTAGTGTCTTCCCCGTAATAAAGTGACAGTAATATTATATCAGACAGAATAAATAAAAATGTTGGAATAGTTAACAAACGTGCTGATGTGTGTGTATGTGTGTGTGTTTGTGTATGTTTGGGTGTGTATATGTATGTGTTTGTGTATGTTTGGTTGTGTAAATGTGTGTGTGCATTTGCTATGCAGGATGGGTTATGTTTTTATGAGGTTTTCTACATCAGTATAGTCCATTGACTTTAGCCAGGTATATAGAATTAATTTAAATTTATTGTTATTCAATTTGCTTACCCTCTGGACTTTAGTTAATTTATTATAGGTATGTGGAGCAAGATAAGCATAGTGTCTTCTAGCAAATGTTGTTTTAGTACGTGGAACAGGGCATCTTTCCACGCGCTTTTCTGATTTTGGTAGGTTAGGAACAACTTGCTTGTGGTATCTTCGTAGTACTTCGTAGGTGAATATCTTTCTCACAGACAATACTCCAGCTAGTTCATAGACTGAAGATGTGGGATGTCGATACGGTAGGTATAAAAGTACTTTCAGCACCATACGCTGTGCCCGCTCCACTCCAATCATATGGGTTTTTGCCGCACCTCCCCATGCGCAAACGCAGTACCTGATAATGCATTCGCACAAAGCTCGGTAAGTTTGTACAAGTAGAGTTCTATTTGCAACTGTGCGCAAGTTTTTGAAGATATATACTAGTTTTCTGATTCTAGCTATTGTCAACATGAGATGCATAGTCCAGGTAAGTTGGTCATCCAGCGTGACACCCAAATACTTAATAGAGGCGACTCGTGAAAGCGTCGAACAATCACAGCTGGTTCGAGTATCTCTTCTGTTGCACGGGAAGGTATGTATTTTGATGGTGTGCGAGGCAGCAGGTTTGCCTACAGATGTTTTGCTGAAGCATACATATTTTGTCTTACTGGTGTTTAATGACAGGAGACTGTTTTCCAACCAGGAGGTCACCTTTGCTAAGCCTGTCTCAGCCCGTTCAAATACCATGTCCCAGGTTTGAGCATGGAAGATCAGCACTGTGTCATCAGCGAACATTAGGAGGTCCAAGTATGGCAGGGTAGCAGCTATCTTGCATAGATTGTTAATGTAAATGAGGAACAATGTGGGTCCTAGCGTGCTACCCTGGGGAACACCGTATTTGCATGTTGATTCAGAGCTTTCATAGCCGGCAACTCTAACTCGTTGAGATCTATCGGTTAAATAATCTTTAAACCAGTCCAGGGCAACCCCCCTTATACCAACGCCCTCCAAACGTGCTATTAGTATCTTAACGGATACGGTATCAAACGCCTTTTGGAGGTCTAAAAAGACCCCCAAACACTTGTTCCCCCCATCCAGATAAGATACCAGAGTTGAAGTCAGTGCCAAAACTGCATCCTCGGTTGATTTTCTTTCTCTAAACCCGAATTGAAAGTCACTAAGCAGCTTGTTCTTCTCTAGATATTTCATAACTCTCTTGTTAACGATTTTTTCTAGAATCTTTGATAACGTTGATAGAAGAGAGATAGGGCGATAGTTACTAGGCTCATTCTTGTTCCCAGATTTAAATATAGGACAAACAACAGCTTTTCTAAATAAAGACGGAAATGTGCCAGTTGCTAGACTAAGGTTGCACATGTATGTGATGGGCGGTGTAAGAGAAACAATGTTCTGTTTCAAAATTTCAGTAGTAATTTTATCCCACCCTGGTGCACTATGTGATTTTAGTCCTAGGATAATGCCCCTCACCTCGAAAGGATCCGTAGGCATGAATGATATTGAATTTGTCGGTGAGGTGTCACTAGCCGCTTCACGTGATAGATCTTGCTCAGTTTTATTTAGCTTAGTCAGTAGTTCATTTGCCAATACTTCTCCAACTCCAGCAAAATAGTTATTAACTTTATCCAGAGACTCAGTTGGAGTGTTGTCAACATCCAATAATTCCATAACAGGTTCTTTATTTTTCTTCATGTCACAAACTTCTTTTATGACTTCCCAGGTTTTTTTTATGTTTCCTTTGTTTTTGTTTAGCCTTTCTTCGTAGTATTGTTTTTTTAATTTTTTTATTATTAAATTGCACATATTTCTATATTTTTTATACTTATTTTGAAGAAGTATATTGTCCAAAGTCTTCACTGCGACTTTGTGTAACCTATCCCTTTTTTTTATGCATTTAACTATTCCTTTTGTTATCCAAGGTTTTAGGGGCCTATATCTTTTAGGTTTTCTTACAGTACTGGTATTATCCGTAATGATGTTTAAAAGTCTTGACGTTATTATTTCAGAAGCAATATTAGTATCGATTACTTTATATAGACTGTCCCAGGATTCATCATTAAGTGTGTTATTTATCATACTGTAATCGATCATTACTTTATTGTGCACTTCAACCTTTTTTTGTATTTTAGAGTTGTTGATATATAAAAGTATCGGAGAGTGGTCTGTTATAGGCTGCTCAAAAACTGCTGTTTTCCAAATATACGAGCATTTAATCATGAAATGATCGATACATGTCTTGACTCGTGTTGGTCTATCTATGCCTGGTCGTAGCCCATGCATGGCCATTAGGTTTAGGTAATCTTGGGTTACACTAGATAGATTCTCAGGTAAAATGTCAATATTTATGTCTCCGGTGAGAATTACATTTTTTGTTGGGGTTTTACATAGAATACCATCAAGTGATTCCAAATAATGATTTGGATTTTTAAAACTTGGTGGCCTATACGAGCAAATGATTGTGTATTCTGCCTTAATAGTGACAATTAAGCAATTTCCTTCAGTAATATTGGGCTCGTGGACACACGCCACGATATCACTGTGCACATATACTACTACACCATCGTTTTGGTTTAAGCTAGTTTTGGTCCAATATTTTCTGTAATCATCCATATCTGGAGGTGGGATATTCAAATTTGTCCAACACTCAGACAAAACAATTATATCAATACGCATATTTAGGGCGGAAATAAAGGCCACCAAAAGGTCGAAATTGCAGTTAATACTTCTAATGTTAACACTTAATATTGCTAATGCATCGTGAGTTTGGAGATTATAATCAAACAATTTCGGGCAAAGACTGGTGTCACTAAGCGATATGCATTCAATTGGGTTAGCTGTATCTACTTCTTCTGTTATATTTATATTAATATTTCGATCGAATTTTAATTATGATTTAATGCAATAGTAGTGACGTCAATGGCAACGACATTAAACAACTCAAACAATAAATTGGAATAGGCAGAGTTATTACCTGGTAGTAATGACTGTGATGCAGAAAGTATAGCAAAATAAATGTAGATGTATTTGTTAAAGTACTGGTATAATGAATTGGGTACACTGTGATTAGTATTTGATGTCCTGTGCAATGATTGTGTGTATTGTGTGGATAGAGATGTACGAGTAGTGTATTTGGACTTAAGTGTATAAGCAAGCACGTTAAAAAACATAAAAAAAAATACAAACAGCAAACAAAATCTTGAAACTAAGTTATATATAGAAAAGTTTGTAAGGCAAGCAATTTTCAGGCAAAGCATCTGTTTTTCAGCTGTGATTCGTTGTTGTGTATGAAATAGTGACTCTAGTCATTTTTCTTGCTGTTTTAGACCTTCAAAGTCAGAGTCCTGTGTAATTCTCTTTGCCGGCGCTCCGTCCTCCTTTTTTATGTAGACTTTGCCATGCGATGTCCAATGATATGCATAAGCGTTCAGCTTTGTAAATTCTCTTGCCTGATAGAACAGCTTCCTGGCTTTAGTGGTGAGACTCTCTGATATGAAAATGGGAGCATTTCCCGCCATTTTAATATGCGAGCTGTTAAGCCGGTTGGTTTTGTGGTCACGGTTGTACTTCTTAATGCTTGTAAGGAGTTTATTCTTCGTTATGATGGAAGTAAACTCGGCGGTTATATGCCCATCAGTTTGGGGTTTTTTGTTGCTACTGAGACGAAAAACATCTCTGAGTTCGCTTGCATGTATTTCGGTGTTCACAGCGATACCTAGATGCTTAACAATATTTATGAGGTCATCTTTAGACTCATTTGCAACTTTAGGCACATTGCGAATTTCCAGGCTAGAGGACTTTAAATTTCGTTCCATGTTCTCGACTTTTTCCTCTAGAGATCTAATGTACTCAAATGTGCACTTCTTTTCATTCTCTATTTGCGCCAATTTTACCATCAGATCATCATATTTGTTACTCAAAAATTCAACCGTGGCTTGCAATTCTACATTTTGGGATTTTATTTGGTCTAGATTGCTTTGCATCATAGTGAATTTATCATGCTGTTCCTTTCTCAAAGTTGTAATAGAAGACATAATGTCTTCACGAAGAGATTTCAGGTCATCAGTTTGTTTACGCTTTTGCCGCACAGTGATTCTGTCCAGTGTTTGAACCGAATTTGGTGATGTTAAATCGGGTTCGGAACTGTGGTGGGGCAAGGGTTCTTTACCACTTTTGGGTGACGTCCGCTTCTTCATATTAAAGAACAAATTATACTCCTGACGCCTAAAACGTTACAAAATAGTGATATATCATGAGTAGCATATTAGATTCATAGCTTTAAGTTATACTAATGCTATTAGATTTGGTACTAACACTTTATGTAACGTTACTCACGTTATTTGGCGTTAAGAACTTTTCAAAGCCTTACTTAAGTGCCAAATTTTGACAGGTTTCCAAGTTATACTACAGAGAAATACTCAACTTCAAATACGTAATTCAGAAATCGGGGGTGTGACCTAAACTGGCGATGATTTTGGTGTTCAAAACAATAACGTATTTGTATAGTTAGTACAGAACACTATCATTTGGCAATCGAACCCACGATTTGTTTCGCAGAAGCCATATGCGAATTGGCAAGAAGTATCAAAAACCCATACATACTTAGGAAGTCACAAACTACTAAGAAGTTACTATCAATATAATATTGTCTACCTAACATTGTTATAGTGTTTAACAATAGGGATATATTATTTATAGTTTGGCAAGTGTTAACTAACTGAAGCTTTTGTATCGCGTGCGTTACAGTTAATACGGTTATCTGAAAACCATTAACCGGAACTTATATAACAAACAAATGGGCTTTGTTTGCATAACGGTTAAATCATGGACAGGGTTACGTACATTTTCTATTTATTTGTATGTAGCTATTAATTGTTGGGTAACAGAACTGGGGTTTCAAAATGTATTGCGTATTTTACTTTCGATGGCCTTCTCCAGTATAGCAATGTACCTTAATTCCGCTTTCAATGTAAACTAAACTGGATTGCAGTCTCCTAAAATAAAAATAGATGTATGACCCATCAGACCATAACCAATTATGTTTGAATTTAGAATTTATGATCATTATCTTAAAACTAAGAACGCTATGTCATCCAGTCCACAATAAAAACTCTATTGCAAGTATACCAATATTTATTGCAAATGGTCAATAAAAATCAACATAATGAACATATCACTAAAATCGATAGTAATTATCTCGTATTATAAATCCAAGTTTTAATAAAACCACCAGGCGACCACCAGGCGAAGTAGTGGTCAAACGCGAGACTATCGATAGTAAAAAAGAAAAAAAAACATGGTTTGAATAAATGTGCATTTTTCAACCAAGAAAAGTAATTATTCTCATAACATTCATTCAATAAAGTTACGTTTTATGATATTCTAGCTCTGCATGATTTAGATATAAAAGGTACCCAAAAATCTTAGTTTGCGCAAAACATCCCAGCAACACAACACGATTACGATAACATTACTTTTACAAAGGTAGAGTAGTGGGCCAGTGGTAACGGCCCCGACTTACGTATCGTAGGTCATAGGCTCGAACCCAGGCAGCGCACTACTTTGTGTAAACTATTTCATCACCACTGCTCTAAGACGGTGAAGGAAAACATAGTGAGGAAACCGTCCTAGACTTCGTGATCATTATAAAAAAAACGTATTATTCGTGATTATTGTGGAAAGAATCCAGTCCATAGTACTAATTCAATTTAGTATTTCAACCAATACTTACCTATTGAAAATGGTCACTTAAAAATCAACTTAATAAAGATATACTCTAAGGTCAATAGTAATTATCTCAAATTATAAATACAAGTTTTAATTAAACTTGTGTGATAAAATTAGTATTTATTTCACGCAAGAAAAGTAAATATTTTCAGAACGTTTATACAATGTAGTTTTGTTTTATGACAGTCTAGCTCTGCATGATTTGATATAAAAGGTACCCAAAACACAACAAGATTACCTGTAACATTACTTTTACAAATATATCATAACATTCTGGCTCGGTTTGGATATGGGCTAAAAAAAAAAATATATCCAAATAAATAAAAACAGGTGAGCATGCAATATCGTGTAATACTGAAATTTTGAACCCTTTTTCGTTTCAAAAACGGCATCGCTGACGCCAAACCCAAAATAATAATATTGTTGAACTGCTGAAAATTTCTAACAAAAGTTATAATCTCTGTTATAATCTCTCTCTAACTCCTTCGAGTCAGCCTCCCGAACAAAAGTTATTAATCTTGATTATTCCTCTTTATTATTGTCACGGTATCGAAATAGCGACTCCTGAAACTTTCATGGATTAGATTGGTGTGAAAATAATCTGAATAATTGATTCGAAACGATCCCTTTTCTTTAATTATTTTCCTTGACTGGCAGCTACCATCAGCTATGGACTTTATTATTAAACTTGTATGCTAAAATTTAAGAAGATATTGGGAGTAGTACAAATTCAACACGGGTGGGGCTGCGGGCTGCAGCTATTCTTTCATATAAATCTATCAGCCATCATCTCTGAATTTACCTTATTTGAAGCCATATGATCGTTCACAATAATAATTATGAAATTCGTTGTTATTTCAATAGTGAAATGCTCTATCAAAATATTCGCTTTTAGAGACCCACTTCAAAATAAACATAGAGTTTGCTGAAGCATATAATTCACTTGATTTAGTTAGTGCTGATGATTCAAAGTGAGCATTGGAACGTGAACTAATAATGTTTATTTCTACTTTCATTTATGTATGAAAACGTTAGACTCCTTTGGTAACGCCATTAACGCGGTCTCTTCGCTATCCAAATGTTACTATAATATTATCTTAAACATTTGTAGATCTGTAAAGTATCTATTCATTTATTATCATAACAAAATTTGTGTTTTTAGGATTCAAGTTTGTGGTTAACTATTTTGAATGCATGTTATTTAATGATGCAAGTTTAGTTTGCCCAAGTCGTTCATAATGAAGAATACAACGACTCCTTTAGAGGTTTTTAATCAACCACATTTTGTATAACTAGGGGAAAAAAAGTAAAAGAGTTTAATACAATAAAATAAAATTGACTTCAATGGACCGAACGATTGATGTTAATTTTCTGTATGGCAACTTCTTGAGAATTGAACTTTAGTTTTATACATTTTCAGCAATTCACAGAATCATACTCCAATTTGCAATATAAATATATATTCAAAAGTTGGTTATTGTTTCTAAAAGTCTTCGGAAAAGTCATAGGGCCATCTTAGTATGGAAACCATACCCATGGCGTAGGTACACAAACGAGATATCGCAGAATTTATTGTTATTTGGCTCTGATTTACTATGGCATTAATAACATTAATTTGAGTCACAGGAATGTTGAAAACAATATAATATTATCGTATACAGGCTGAGTTTTTCAAAGTGGACCAAACCCGAAACTATGAGGAAAAGCTATAAACAATAAACACTGAAAGGGGTCTCCCGGCCGTTTTGATAAAAACTAAATCTACATTATGGATTTTTTGAAAACTCAATAATGTAAGCCAGGAATCGAACCCATTAATTTTGAAAAAATAAACACGCTGATTATTACACGATTCTATAGTGTCAGGATCAAATTCTAGAAATTAATGATATACGGCAAGTTAAGGGAAATACCTAATTTTTACAAAATGTACAAACGAAAATTAAAGTGATCTGAAACCGGTTTTATTTAAGGGGTCTGCACATTTTGCGCCATCGATTTTGAATCAAATAAAATATGCAATGAAAGATCACATTATTCTATTTAGTCCCAAACTATTTTGGTTAATGTCCGCCTCTCTTCGCAAAGTGGGTCAGATTAGGCCCAATGACCTTTTATACTTGGGCTTTTAGCATACAGTGACGGAATGGCAGAGGATTCGGCTAGTGTTCGCTGACCGGCGGTAAAATCCTCTGCCATTCCATCCCGATGTGCGTAGGCCATCTAGGCCGTTAAACTAAATATCAGTTGGCATTTTATTAGGTACTCTAAAATATTAAATAGTTATAAAAAAGCGATGCTTTGATTGAAACCATAAACTAATATCAAAGTAAAAATCCTAATAAAAGTTTTGTTCCCATTCACCCCTGCATTTCCTATTTACCCCGTTTTACCCGGTACTTTAGGAAGACATCCGTCTAACCCTATAGGCGTAAGGTCATGTTATCTAAGAAAATATTTATATTGATTGACGAAAGAAAATAAACCCCTCTTTAAGGTCACAGGGATATGGTTCCCTACAAAAACCCTCTTTGTAGCCTTCTAACCGCTAGTAGTTATTGACAGACAATAGAAAAGGTATAGATGAGGTATTATGAGTATTTTACGGCCATTATTTGCCTATCGGCGATTTTTAAGGCTACAGCGATCTATTTCATAACATCCCTAGAATAATTTGTCGATAACGTTCATGAATATTATGCATAGAGCCTCGGCGAGGTCTGATGTTGATCGGTAGGTAAACATGTAATTTTATATGGACGTTCGATATGAATAGTTTATCATACATATATCGAGTCCATCCAGACTATCGAATAAAATTTTATTTCGGTTAAGGGATCTTTTGATGAGACGGGTAGGTCGTGTAAAGACTAGAGATAAGTAAGTATATCTTATGTATTTATTGCACAGAAGTATATTCGTTTTTCTTACAGAAGCCAGTTTCGACAAATTATGTTTGGCAAATGGATGAGCTAGGTATTACAGGCTAGTTTACTCTAAGATATTTGAATATACTTGCTTCTAATATTAAAGTCAAGAACAAAAATTGGTAGGGCTGCCGAAACAAATAAAGCAATTAAAAGCCCCATTATACATGCATATCTAAATAATAATTTTGTAGGTAACTTTAACCTCTCAAATGTTGACATACACCAGAGACCCTAGACAAAGTGACATTCTATCATCGAAAGCATGGCGAAAACCATTGTAAAAACAGGCCAAGTGCGAGTCGGACTCGCGCACGAAGGGTTCCGTACTTGGTAAATTGCGGTTTACGATTTATGACGTATTAAAAAAAAAACTACTTACTAGATCTCGTTCATACTAATTTTCGGTTGAAGTTTACATGGTAATGTACTTCATATATTTTTTTAGTTTTATCATTCTCTTATTTTAGAAGTTACAGGGGGAGGGGGGGCACACATTTTACCACTTTGGAAGTGTCTCTCGCGCAAACTATTCAGTTTAGAAAAAAAAACATTAGAAACCTCAATATAATTTTTGAAGACCTATCTATAAATTCCCCGCACGTATGGGCCTGATGAAAAAATTTTTTTTTTAGTTTCAGTTTTAAGTATGGGAACCCCCAAAATTTATTGGTTTTTTTTCTATTTTTGTGTTAAAATCTTAATGTGGTTCACAGAATACATCTACTTACCAAGTTTCAACAGCATAGTTCTTATAGTTTCGGGAAAAAGTGGCTGTGACATACGGACGGACAGACAGACAGACATGACGAATCTATAAGGGTTCCGTTTTTTGCCATTTGGCTACGGAACCCTTAAAAGGCATAATTGTAAGAAATTAACAAGCGATATCGAAAAATCACGTGATCGATTCCTCACATTTTGACATTTCATCTATCATCTTCGCTGACATCGAATAACACTTGTCTAAAGCCTTTAGTGTACTTATGTAAGGTATTGTTATTTGGGGAATTTTTAACTGCACCTCTATTTAGAAATTTAAGCAAACAAAATATCTCCACTAATAACCTACTGCAAAACAATATTACTCACCGTAAAACAAAAATACTGATTTGCACACAAATTATTCAATTAAATATAAAATAAATGTGAATTAGTCCAAGAGCGAGCGAAGCGAGCTCGGGAGCTTAGGGCACCCCGACACGGATGTTAGGTTACTTTAGACCCTGCAGACAGAAATAGGAGCCCTGCGCAGCGGGGCTCCGTCGACTTGGTTTCGTTTCCCCCCCTCCCTTAAAACTTAAATATTTTGTTGCACTCGAAGAATTATTAGATTTACTTTTAGTTAACAGATAGTTATTCAGTAAAACAGTTAAGCTTTAAAGATCTAGCAGTATAGTATAATTCATTTATTTGATGAGCAAATTTAGTGTGCAATTCAGTATTTTTGGTAGTAATTTCGAATATTTTGATTGAAAAAAGGGGAATTACAGTTAAAGTATTAAATACCACCCGTTATTTCTATTGTGTATAATAAACTAAGTTCAGTGGTACCTAAATCAAATTAAGCAGACTACAGACACAGTTATTTCACTGGCATTGTACTTAATCTTTTACAAAAGCATTCTTTCACAAAAGCAAGTGAATTTTACGAGACCGCTGTCTCCAGTTAAATACCTGAAGAGAAATACGCAAGTCGGACAAAGGCAAGAAAGGAAAAATGTAATATGTCCACTTAAACTTGCACGGGGCAACCCTAGCCAAAAAATATTACATACCCGAGCCGCGTGGTTGATAAGATAAAACTGGCTGTAAGTAATATATGAGAATTTTCCCCTTTCTATAAATATTATTCACATAAATAGTACATGCCAATTTTCGAGCTCATATAGTGTACGATGTATCTCCCACAAAAGTTTTATATTAGCATAAATTGACTTTTCGTAATAGAGAATTCGAGCCTGAGGGTAGTATTACATTTCTGTAAATATTTACCGTACGAGGTTCTTACAATGGCCAGATGTAGCTGACACTAATCCATAATACAAATACTTCACATCGAGGGGTCTATGTAATTTTTTGTGGTTTGTTCTTGTATTTATCAATATTTTTTTCCAAACTTGGCGACAGAATGTGTAGGGTTTTGTTTATTGCACATACGATAGTTACCATTCTCTTTTCGACTATTTCTTTCCTAAGAATATTTCTTTTGTTACTTTATTATATTAATCTTTCTGTTTGAGTGGATTGTAGACACTCAAATAAAATTGAGCCTGTGATGTGAATTCACAATATGATAGCCTTGATTTTGATTGGATTTGTCTCATAAATTATCTACAAATGAATGTAAACTATGATTTTTTTTTACATTCGTAAAACAACTCCACCACACAGTATAATTACGCAATCCAAGTATCCATAATCAAACCGAAGCAGACAACTTGTTATAACAAGTTGATCATTAAACTTCAGAGCGAGAACAAGCATGTCAAACGACAACTTAGGACAAGTTACGGAAACCGCCAGAAAATATGGCTTTCAGCTTACGATAAAATCGTAAGCGGAAAGCCATATTTTGTGGCGGACGTAGTTATTTGATGAAATAACACACTTCAATGTCATTACGTGTGGTTTTATATCCTTGAGTGGTACCTTTGAGTTGGGCTTGCAGAAGTTTTAGTAGGAGACGTCAATTTCTGAACAAGTATGCTTTAAAACTCATTCCATGTAGAGCTCATTCATCATTTCATAATGGTTAGACGAGACCAGGATCTCGTCTCGTCAGGAGCCCGCTCATGTCTAGGGTCAAAAGCGGGCTCATCATGCACAAACAAATCTTAACCTTACTTCAATTATAATAAAGACGGAGAACTGTTTGTCTATTAATCTTAGGAAATTCTGATCCGATTACGAACATTCTGCCACTGATGAATGCTACGAGTACCGTCAAACGGGGCGAATAGGAATGCAGGGGTGAATAGAGGTATAGGAAGCTGTCACTTCCTTCTGCGAAGCAGTAATGCTCGCGAATGAGGAGGCAGAACGTGTGAGGGAGACGCAACGGAGACGCCCTTACGCCCCAAGCCACCGCAGAAGACGCCCTGGGCGTCGGGAGTCACAAGCCGATTCCTGGCCACCGTAAGCGCGGGCTTGTAGACAGCGAGTAATGGATAGCTCGCCTATACTCGATAGCTCGCATGAAGAGTCGACGGCGCGTACTGTTTCACGCGAACCTCAAAGAGATGTCAGCAAAAACTGAAGAAGTCCACTAGCGCCGATGTCTGTCTGAGTCTCGGATTAATTTGGAAAAGAGTTACAGCGGCCCAGGCTCAAGCAACTGAAGGAATTTGGGTAGATTTTAGTCAGTAAAACTCAGATACGCACTGCCGCTTCCCCAGAGCGGGAGCAGTCATTGGATGATTTACCACACAAAAAGAAAAAAAAAAGTTAAATCAAAAAATCAAAAAACCCGACTGCTTCAAAAGCGAACTAAAAAGACGTAAACAAGGAAAAAATCATGCTGTGCAGTCGGAGGATACATATTCGCGGGCTGGCTGACCAAAATCTGGTGTATCCTCCG
The DNA here is from genome assembly GCA_949775005.1 of Orthosia gothica. Lineage (NCBI taxonomy): Eukaryota > Metazoa > Arthropoda > Insecta > Lepidoptera > Noctuidae > Orthosia > Orthosia gothica. Next base: position 9,867,712 of record OX459038.1, on the reverse strand, counting down.
CCTGCACAGCATGATTTTTTCCTTGTTTACGTCTTTTTAGTTCGCTTTTGAAGCAGTCGGGTTTTTTGATTTTTTGATTTAACTTTTTTTATTTATAAGTTTTTAGTTAAGTTTTTTTCGAATTAGATACATTTAAACATATAAGTGTTATATATTTTTGAAATCACCTCTTAAAACCCTTTATTTTGATACCCCACACGATGGGTTTAAAAAAATTTGGGATCCCACAATATGGCGCCCAAAAACCGCCATTTTTCTATTGTCCAATTTTAACGTAGCCTATGACACTCGCAGGGTTGTGACGAATCGATTGACGTATGAGTCATCAAAATCGGCCAACGCGTTTGGTCTCTGGAACGCCACATAGGAACAAACATACATACATACATACATACATATATACATACATACATAGATTGATAAACACATTACCCTCCTTCGGCAGTCGGGTAAAAAGAAAGGGGTGAATGAAAGAAACAAAACTTTTAAGGGAATTTTCACGTCATTTAAAATTGATTGCAGCATTTTAGTAGGTACTCCAATAACTATATTAAATAATTATAAAAAAAAAAATGCTTGGTTTTATACCAATAAAGTGGTATCACAGGAAAATCCGAATCAAATATCGTTCCCATTCACACCTGTATTCCTATTCACCCCTGTATTTCTATTCACCCCATGTAATGGTACTTTATTTGTTGAGTACCATAGGCTTTTATCCCGAAATAAACGATACTACTCTTCTGAACGGGAGCGAAGCCCTGAGAAGAAGCTAAATTGCTAAGAGCAAGTGTGAGTTGTCAGTAAGCAAAGTTAGTGATAGAGCTAAGTAGCCTCGTCGCTAACTCTGCTAGTAAGCAGAGTTAGCAACGAAGATAATGAGCTCTTAGCTCTAGCGCTTAACAAGTATGCTAATCTTTGCACCACAGCATGCGATTTGTCGACTCTCGTTTAGCTTGCTGCTCGTCCTGCTGTCTGGTTACTCTTTTACTCACGTGAGTTGAGAGAGTATGTTATTTGTTGTTTTCGAAACTAGAAAGTCATTTATAACTATAGTAGTGTCAATCTAGGAAGTCGGCTTTTATTTACTTATAATACTTAATAAAAAAAATAACTTGATGCTTACGATCGTATAATCTCAATATAATACTCGTTGTCATTGTGTATGGGTAACATAGTAATTAAATAGGATTATCAATTTGATTTTCAATTTCTTACGTACAAAGTTTTTGTGACATGTGAAATAAGAAACTTCATCGGAATTCTTTGATTGTCACGATTATAACTAGCTTTTTTCATATTTTTCTAAAAGTGAAAGAATTTTTGGAATCGGATACCTTTACAGATTACCATTTACAAACATATAAACTATTTTACCTCTTTTAATATTAGTTTTGATGTAAACAGACATTAAAAGTCGCATGTAGGTTTGTCACCTGCCCACTTCCCATTGCCGCTGACAAACTCTAAGCTCTTTGTTGATGGTTGATTAAAGACCTTACACATACCAAAAACCTCTAGCATCTACATAAATTCACTCAGCACAGCACAACCTGCTGCAAGCTAACACCACCTCAATCTATATTCGTGAACATCGGCCAGTGCTTATATTGTGTACTGCAAACTATTGCAGTGTGGACAGAATAATAGGCTACTGCAATGTAGGAATAACGAGATATACATAGTGCCGCCTCTAAGCTAAAATGCCAGTATCTGAATACTGCCCATTTTAGTTTTTGATGCCATCGTAATCAGCGAAAAATTCTCCATCGATCTGTCTATGCAGTATTTTTAATGGTTTTTTTTTTTGATATGATTAAGTCCTTGATATAAACTTAACCACAAACATTTTTGTACCTAACAATGTACCTATTAGAAAGTTGGCAATTAAATCAATTTTTTTGGCAACGGAAACTTTCGCATATCATTAGGTAAATAGCATCGATTTTATGTAAAATTATTTTGCAGTTTTTGTTATATAATTTTGTCAGATAGTGGATTGTAGCTTGAGGACGGCAGAATAGAGGGGTCCAAGAGCATTGAGACGATTCGATGGCCATCGCTAGGGACGGCATAGTCAAAACTTGCCATATAAACCAAGCGTGTCAGTGAGCGTCACCGTTTACTCATAGAAATTGACGGCCCGTGACAATTCAGACTAAAGCTATGAGAGCCGAAACTTGTGCTCAGAGCAATTTCGCGGCCATGAATGTTAGGTATTAAGTTGGAATGCCGAGCAAAACGACTTCACTAATGCAGGGACACTGACGACGGGTTAGTGACAATGTTTCCTCTGTGCTCGAAAATCTTCCTTCCCTTTTCCTGACGAATGAGTCAGTGATTGTCAGAGTGATTGTTTATCTATTGTATCTGCTATGTGGACAGTTAACCTGTTAAAATAGTATTTATTTGAGATACTTTTAAAGTATACTGTCAAATTCGGTACGCTCGAATGGTGTCACATACATTCCAATAGTGCATAGTACTTTCACTTTGTTGCTGCCGGAGCCGCTTTGCTCGGAAGTCAACCTTTAGCAATGGTGTGTCAAGACGTTGCCGGCGTGTCCTTCCCTGCTCTGTGATGGAGTGTAAGTATGTAGGGTAGTCAAATATAGAGGCTGTGTTTGCATTGAGCAGTTACGTAGCAGGAGTCCATCCATAGATGATACTTTGGCCAGACGGGAATATGTCATAAATTTTAATAACATGAAATATACATTCAAACTAAAAATATAAATAAATTCTAAGAATCTAGTTTTAAATATACATTCAAACTTATAATATAAATAAATTAATGTAAACCATGCGTCCTGTGTTCGATTACCAATTCAGGGAAAGTGATATTGGATTTGTCCATAAGTAGTCCATCATAGTGCAGGCCTCCCACTGGGTGGAACGATGACCTGGTTAAGGTTGCGGGAATCCGCTGGATGCGAGACGCACGGGATCGGTCAATATGGCGACGCCTAGCGAAGGCCTACGTCTAGTTGTGGACGTCTTTCGGCTGATATGATGATGGTGATAGTACATCTCTGCCTAAGCATTCAAGGAATACAGATGTGATGTTGTGTTAGTATGACAATCATCATTTAACATAAAATTAATTATTCATTAATTTCTTTTTTTTTAAACTAGCTTTTTTCGTATTCTTCTCTACAAACCCTTTCATTTGATACCCATATCATGGCAGTGCCAAAAAATAATTTTATCGCCATCTGGAGCCGTCTACCATATTGGATTTAAAATGACGTCACTTAGTTATCCACGCATTGTCATCCAAACTAAACGTGTATGCAAAATTACATCTTAATCGGTGGAGGATAACTGCTTTAAAATTCAGTTGCAAGATTTGATCCAAACACACTTACTTATATACATACATACATACATTACATACACATATACATGCAAGTTAAATAAAAGCTTGTAAAAAAATGTACTTTAACAAAAATTAATAAATACGGTGAGAATTTTATTTCGTTTAATGCCACAAATAAGGATTTATTCTTCGTTCGGCCCGAAGTTTTGTCCCACATTCCAAAAAATTCTTAGTTCGGCCCACATCATCATTGAAGTACTGTTTCGTCCCATATTACAAGTACTTTAATGGTACAGTCAATAAAAATAACACACATACATGCACACTGAAGCGTAAAATAAAAAAAAATACATAATTTTTTTCGACTTATAATCGTACTTTAGAATAGTCAAAGAAAAATATGAATCTAGTTGCACATTAGCAAGCGTCTATTTCTATGGAGAAGAATGTGCAAGAAACTCCACGGACTCTCTTTTTTATCAGTTTATTATTTGGTTACATCATTCTTGTTGAAAAATACATGTGTGAGAACGATGTAAAAAGTCGTGCGCGTAAAAGCATCACGAGTGAAACAATAAATAAAAAAATACAAAAAATTGGTATTTAAAAACTAGCCGAGGCAGCTAAGTTGAGTTGGCGAGTAAGCCAATCCCAACTGATGGCGCCCGTTTACGATCATGACGCATGAATTGGCACCACTCAGCTCACCCATCATGAAGGGTATTGAATAATCCAACAATTGTGCCACAATCAGAGAGACAGTTGAGAGAGCATGACACAATCTCAACTGCCAGGGCACACACAAGTCAACGAACGACACATAAGTACAATAAATCTTAGATTTACAGTTGGTACATAGTACTCACACATATGCTGTGCAGTTATCACTAAACGAAATTGAGTTTATACAATAAAAATATATGCATACAGTCTTCAGCAGGTCCAACAATACTTCAAAACAATAATGTTCTACACATCACTTGTTTTTGCGCCCTAGTGGTTGTGTAGCAGGGCTATGATTGAGCCAAGCATTTTTATCTGCGATGAAAGCGCCCAACTTATAATATGCCTGCCTGCATAGTGTGCGTTTTATACAAGTTTTAAATTTCGTCTCATTTAGTTATAGAATGGGGGGAGGAATTTTATTGTAGCATTTTATACAGTACCCCATGAAAGAAGAGGCTAGTTTAGCCAGTCTGAAACCTGGTTGAATTAATTGTTTCCTATTTCTACTAACGTAATTATGTCTGTCGCCGTTTTTACTAAAAAGTATTTTTTTTTGTTTGTTTTATCTTGCGATCAGTCTTTCACTATGAGCAGATAAAATGGTTCGGATGGCGTGTTAGGCTCTACTCTCAGTGGAGTCTGCCCCATCTTTACAAAGTCACTCTTCTGGCTCACTGTTTTAAAGGTCGAAAATATCCCGCCGCTTTTTTAATCGGCGGATGCTTTCTGGGATTGTAAGTTGTCTTTCAAGTTCACTTTCATTATGTTGGAGGCGCTGGCTGATCTCCAAAGTTGGATGCCATATGTCCAGATTGGCTTCAGTATGGTCTTGTATATTAGAAGTTTGTTATCTATCACCAGTTTTGAGTTTTTTCCAAGTAGCCAGAAAAGACACAGAGGTCGCGATGAAGTAATGCTATTGGCCAAATGAGTCAAAACAAACAAAGGACGCAATATATAAAAGGGGTGGACCTTTTCTACCCGCTCTTTTAAACAGATTCCGGTGACTTCAGCTGTACCTATACGTATAACTTGCTCACTAAGAGCGGCTATAAAGTGTTATTATAATAATACGAGTACATTTTCCATCGCGGAGAAGACAGAGAGGAGCGGTGGTTTTAAATAGTTTATTGATGTTAAATATTTCAAAATACGTAACCCTTTTTAATAGCTGATTGTACAAACAAGTAAGTTTAGTACATACAAAAAAGATATGGGCCGTAGAAGGAATATAAAATAGGACGAAACAGGCATAAAATAATTAAAATTATATTTTGGGACGAACGAAGCATATTGTTTGGGACGAACCAGGATTTTGGCATTTGGGCCGAAAATCAGTGGGCCGAACGAAGAATAAATCCAAATAAGTAGCTAGGTAAACGAAAACAAAATGTAATTTATCATCAGTTTGTTTAGGCTAGTTTTCAGTACTTCAAATAAATATAATATTTGTGAGGGATACATGTTCACAGTTTGTAACAAAGGATATTTTATCAGGTTGTTTACACTAAAATTGATTGAACGAATATGGGTAGTTTGTTTGTTGGTAATCTTTGGTTTTCTTGTTTGGGATTTAAAGTTTTTTTTTTTGGTTTTTTATGTAGGCAATAGTTGCCTACATAAAAAACCAAAAAAAAAAACGTTGCCAAAAAGAAATACTCTATAGTCTGAAGACAACATTCGTTTAATTTCGTCTTCTTCATAGTTTCAACTATAATAATCAAATTTATATGATGTAATTTGCGTATGAGGTTTTCCGCAAAAACATTCCATATTCAAAACCTATAAAGCACATACAAAAGAGGTCATACACAACACCACTACACGCAAATCGGCAACACACACCAAACTACCAACATCTGCCCAAAATTCCACCGAGTCAAATCAGGTCAGGTGTCAAACATAACTCATGAAAAATATGACCCTTCTACTCCTTTCAACTTCAGCGTCGGATAAAAAGTTGACGATACAACCGTCTTCTAAATAAAAACACTACAGACGGAAAAATGACTTCAATTTTGGCAGAAGGTGTCATCAAACTAAGAGACGAAAATAGGAACATCACTTCCGAAATTAAAGTTATTTTCATTTTGTTTTTTAGTTTTTATAAGTCGATAGTCGGTTGTATTTAAAAAAAAGGTTTTTTTGTCATGTTTTGGGTTTAAAATTAGTGATATTTTTAATTTTATTTTAGGCACTTAGTGTTGACAAAAAAAAATTGTAAGCCTGAAGTAAATTCTGAAGCCAACATTCGCGATGAAATAACTTTTGCCTACAACTAGCACGAGAAATTCAACAACAGACACTCCCAACATTTGCCCGAAATACCGCTGTGTCAAATCAGGTCAGGTGTCGAACATAACTTATGAAAAACATGACCTTCCTTCCAACTTCGGCGTCGGGTAAAAAGTTGATGAAGCCATGCAAGAACTCGCCATCAGTCATAACCGTGTGGTTAGGACGTACGGACGTACCATTTATCAAAGGCTCAAAATCTACATGACTAGGCCTGAATTCGGACGTTTTGTTTGCAAACTAATATTGGACTGAGCTTGGTTTCGGTGGTTGAAGTCCAATATTCTTAATATAACTTAAATAGCAGTTATGTTAACCTGATTGATGTTTATAAGTTCTATAAGTCAAAAGTAACACATTTTTTGTTTATAAGTGAATTCAGAAACAACGCCCAAATAAACACAATCAGCTTTATTTATAAAAAAAAACAAACCATAATGATTAGCTTCAATACTGGTAAGCAGATTCTCAATTCAAAATTCACTTATTGAATTAAGAGATTCTTAATTAATGTTTTAAGTAATTATATGGTCAAAAAGTTATATAAATAAGGCCTAATGGAACTTGCTCAAACTAAGTATAATCTTAAAAAAAACAATAATAAAATTCTATTTAAAAATATCTATAACGATAAATTTGCTACGATGGTGCTACGCCGTAGCTATTATTGCTACGGCGTAGTACTACATTGTTTTTAGCTTTTAGCCCCAAATCGCATTGAGATCACTAAACTTTGTTAGTATAGAAAACAAACATCGCATAGTCTTAGCTATTGTTAGTGTCTCTTATCGTCTTTCTATAAAGTCACGCCTATATTCCACGTAGTGGTAAGCAGAGAAAGTAAGTACACCCACATCCATCATCATCATCGTCTGATGATGATGATGATGTAAGGCTGATGCCTTTTAACTTTCCCACTACTGGGACTGCGACCACTCTGCGAGAGAGGGAATTGGCCATAAACCACCACGCGGGCCCGCACTGGGCCTGGGGTTAGTGGATATCAAATATCATCGAATTTTTGATTCTAGGATATTCCAGCAGCAGTGGTGATGAAATAATTAACACAAAGTAATGCGCCTGGCTAGTTTCGAACACACGACAGGTAATTCTTTTCACTGGGCCACCACTCTGCTCTTCACCCACTTTCAAAAAAATATTATAAATACGAAAGTAACTCTGTCTGACTGAACCGATCTAGTTATAATTGGTATTGACATAATTTAAGATCCTGGGCAGAACAAAGGATAGTTTTAATCCCGAAAATCATCCTTAAGGGGATGGAAAGGGGGAGGGAAGTTTGTATTGGGAACCAATAAGTTTTCAAGAAAGGCGGCCCACACATTTACAATATTATTGAGTATTATAAAAAAAATAGCTATTCTTAGTACTAATGCTACTCAGATAAAGTCGCTGGTAAAAACTAGTTACACCATATAATAGGGGTTAAAGTATGAAATAGCCGTTTTATTGTAATAGGTACTTCGAATTATCATAGAATCTTCATGGTTTGAGATTTTTGAGTGAAACTTTTTTCACATGGTACCCATGAAGTTCTTTTTTCAAAAATGTGCAACATTCGATTATCGACTTTCAGTTGTTTTTTTTATTCAACTTAGACAAGAAAGATGGATACTTCGAAAATTCGAGTGATTTTTTTTCGAGTTCCGACGCGGAACTAACGCGGCAGAAACAGCTCGCAATATCAATTTTGCATTTGAAGAAGGGCCTGCTAATGAACGCACCGTGCGATTTTGGTTTAAACGCTTTCGTGATGGAAACTTTGATTTGAAGAACGAACCACGTGGAATAAGGTGAAAACAATGAACTGAAAAAGATGGTGGAAGCCGATCCGAGCCAAACTACCCATGAATCAACGACATGGTTTAACGTTACCTTACCAAAAGTATTGACTCATTTGCGTCAAACCAATAAAATAAATAAATATGAAAAATGGGTGCCTCGTGACTTGACTGATCTGCAGAAAGAAACGCGTGTTGAAACTTGTGTTGCCTAGTTGAATCGATACAGAAATGAAAGAATATTGGATCGAATTGTGACATGTGATGAAAAGTGGATTCTTTACGATAACCGTAAGCGAAAAATGCAATGGCTGACCCCAGGACAAACGCACACAACAGTGTCCTAAAGCAAAGCTTACCAATAAAAAAGTAATGGTAGCTGTTTGGTGGTCTCAGCATGGTGTTATTCACTATAGCTATCTCAGATCTGGTCAAGCAATAACGGCAGATGTCTTATGTACCAAACTCCGAACAATGATAACAAAACTAGCCGTGAAACAGCCCCAACTCATGAATCGATCTGCACCATTATTGCTTCATGATAACGTGAGACCTCATACAGCACGAGAAACCGTTTTAACTCAACAGGAATTGCAATTTGAAACCATTCCTCACTCTCCGTATTTGCCAGACCTTGCTCCAACGGACTACCATTTTTTTCGTGATTTGGACAATTTTCTACGTGAAAAAAAGTTTTCTTCTCAGGAGGCAGTACAAAATGCTTTCACACAGTTTGTCGAATCTAGATCACCAGAGTTCTATCGTAAAGGTCTAAATGAACTTCCTATTAGATGGCAGCAATGTATAGATAATAATGGTAATTATTTTGATTAAATACCAGGCCCCTCAGAAAGTATTGCGAAAAAAAGTTTTTATATATGGGAGACTGGCCAGTTATAATGTTTTTCGAAAATATGATTATTTATAAGTAAAAATAAGTAAGTTCCAATTTCAAAATTTCCCTCCACATTTTTTGCGAGTTAATTCAAAGTATTGTGTCTCACTGAAATATGGATCTGCGCCGGGAACATTTTAGAGCTATGATTTTATACGATTTCAAGTGTCGCCTGAAACCGGATGAATCGTACGATAGACTTCAAATGGCATTCATGGATGAAGGCCCTTCCAAGGCAACCGTGTATCGTTGGTATAACGAATTCAAGCGCGGTCGACCAACTTTGGGGGATGACGAAAGAAGCGGTCGCCCTTTGACGGCTGTTACCGAAGAAAACGTGCTAGCAGTGAAAAATTTAATCCAAGACAATAGGCGAATTACATATCAGGAGATTCAACACATATTGAAGATTGGATCGGGAAGCGTTCACGAGATTCTACACAGCCATCTTCGCGTGAGGAGGATAGTATCACGCTGGGTGCCGCACAACCTCACCGATGCTCAGAAGCAGGCCCGGGTGGAATGGTGCCGTGATATGCTTAACAAATTTGAAGCAGGCTCGTCTCGGCGTGTTTACGACATCGTTACAGGTGATGAGTCCTGGATTTATCAATACGACCCAGAAACCAAGCGCCAGTCGACTGTTTGGGTGTTTCAAAATGAGCCAACGCCTACCAAAGTGAAGCGATCTAGAAGCGGGGGTAAGATTTTGATCGCTAGCTTTTTTAATTTGACTGGCCACTTGGTATCAATTCCCTTACGGGATCAAAGAAGCATTAATGCCAAATGGTATACTACCAAATGTTTGCCAGAAGTTTTCTCTGTTATAAGCAACAAGCGACCAAACACAGGGCTCCGCGGGCTACTGCTCCACCACGACAATGCACCTGCGCACACCGCACTCAAAACGAGGGACTTCCTGGACAGCACGCCAGTCAAACTCCTGGGTCACCCTCCTTACAGCCCTGATCTAGCACCGTGTGACTTCTTTTTATTCCCAAAAATAAAAAATCAGCTCAAAGGGATACAATTTTCGTCGCCGGAAGATGCGCTGGCTGCGTTCGAGCAGGCTGTAAACGAGGTGTCTGCGGCGGACTGGAAAAAGTGTTTTGAAAACTGGTTTAGGCGCATGAATCTTTGTATAGAGGCTGGTGGAAAGTACTTTGAAAAGATTTAATAAAAATATATGTACGTATAGAACAATTTTTTTTAGTTTCGCAAAACTTTCTGAGTGTCCCACGTAAATATATTACATTAAAAAAAAACAACAATTTTTAGGGTTCCGTAGCCAAATGGCAAAAAACGGAACCCTTATAGATTCGTCATGTCTGTCTGTCTGTCTGTGTGTCTGTCTGTCTGTCCGTCCGTATGTCACAGCCACTTTTTTCCGAAACTATAAGAACTATGCTGTTGAAACTTGGTAAGTAGATGTATTCTGTGAACCGCATTAAGATTTTCATTCAAAAATAGAAAAAAAAACAATAAATTATGGGGGTCCCCATACTTGAAACTGAAACTAAAAAAAAAATTAGAACCCATACGGGTGGGGTATCTATGGATAGGTCTTTAAAAATGATATTGAGGTTTCTAATATATTTTTTTTCTAAACTGAATAGTTTGCGCGAGAGACACTACCAAAGTGGTAAAATGTGTCCCCCCCCCCCCTGTAACTTCTAAAATAAGAGAACGATAAAACTAAAAATAATATATGATGTACATTACTATGTAAACTACCACCGAAAATTGGTTTGAACGAGATCTAGTAAGTAGTTTTTTTTTAATACGTCATAAATCGTAAACCGCAATTTACCAAGTACGGAACCCTTCGTGCGCGAGTCCGACTCGCACTTGGCCGGTTTTTCAGTACCAATCAGTAATTTAATACTTTAACCCCTAATATTAGAGAGAGACCTTAACCAGTAATAAAGTAAGTACTTTTTCTTCTAAACTTAATTATGTTTATAAGACATTGCGCTTATAAAACAATTAAGAACATTACCTAATGAGGAAGTTGTGCTTACAATAAACAAAGCCTCGTCCGCAACACGGAAGGAAATAATAACTTCGCGTTGTTACGTTAATGTACTGTTTATTTAGTCTTAACAAGATACGAGTATTTATGGCAAATTTACGGAGAAATAAAGTGAGGCTATCGGAGCTTATACTTAAAACAGCTACACGGGTCGATCTTCAAGGTTAAGCAACGCATGGGCGACCATACATTACATACCAAGACTCCTCCGTGCCTCGGAAAGCACGTTAAGCCGTTGGTCCTGGCTGTCGGTCTTTGACAGACGCTACGGGTAGTCAGAGCCCAGGAAAGATAACACCAATCTTAGCAAGGTAGGCCCAACCTTTTTCTTAAAGTAGTAAATTAGGTTTTATTCGATTACTGGTTTGTGGAGGTCAGATAGGCAGTCGTTCCATGTAAAATACTGTTATTCAGCTGCTCCTGATTTGACTGGAAGCCGACACCAACATACTCAAGAAAATACGTATTGTGTGATACAATTTCTATTTCAGTTTATTTTATTAAATAAAAAAATCTTGCATAACGGCATTCTTGGGCAACGGATTCTTTAAAGCAAGGAAGAAGCTCGCATTGGAATATTGTCTTAGATGATAAGCGATGATTGATCTTGGTTGACTGGTAGAGAATGCCTCAGGCATTAAGTCCGCCTATGTACCTTTATGTTGCATGAAGTTTTAATAAATAAATAAATAACCTATTTATTTACTACTAGCTTTCCACACGCGGCTTTGCCTGCGTAGAATACACGATTTTGGCTGTTTAGTTTGTTCAGTTCTGGCGGGATATTGCAAATTATTATCCAAACATAGCTTTCCACCTGCGTCTTTGTTCGCGTAGACCACAAAATTTGCTCAACTTTATTATTTATCGTTTTTTTTAATAGATTACTTATTAATCATTAAAACATACAAATTACTAATACTAAATACCTAAACGTAACATTGAGGTAATAATGTACTACGCACTAGAGAAGTCATCACACATCACTACTGCGTGCCGTTCAATTGCGGTTTTCTAGCCGCATTTCACTCATTTGCTTGCTAGATCTTGACAGCTTAAGTCATTTTTTGTTTTTAAACGAAAAAAACGTTCAGACGCATTAAATATACCGTGGTGTGTTTTAAGATATTGCACTAATAATTCAACTAATACGGCGAAGTGCAAAGGAATAACTTTTCATCGGTGAGTAACTAGATAATCATTTTAAAATATAATTTGAACAAAATATTTGGTGGACGTCATGTTGTGACATTTTTCATATAGACTAAAAATTAAGATGTGACAATTTGTGTAACAAGTGTAGGTAGAATTAGCTGACGTTTCTTTTTAAAGAGGAAAATAATAATCTAACATAAATTAATCCATTCCATCCATTCATTCTAATTTTAATTATAGTTCTTTTTTTTTTTTTTACTCCTACCCCTGCTGTGTTCTTTTTAACCCAAAGGTTGACTGGTAGAGAATGCCTTGCTGCATTAAGTCCGCCTATGTTTCACCATTGTACATGAAGTTTAAATAAATAAATAAATATTTAGAAAAAAACTGACTGTGGTTAATCAATGAAAAAAGATAAAAAATGAAAGATGAAAAACAATTATTACATAATGTAAGACTTAATTTACATTTTGTTTATTTAAGGTTTATTATTAAAATAAAAAGTACAGAAGATTCGTGTTTCAAGCAAATTGTAAAATTCCCTATTCTGATTTGATATTTTAAACTTATTGTAAGCGCATTTGACTTATACTTTAACAGTCGGTTATTTCAACTATTAATAAATTTTGAATTGGCGTGTGTGTATGACTAGATGTATGAATGTGTGTGAAGCAAAAGAAGTATGTAAGGATCGTAGCAGGTGGCGTTCTGTAGTTTCTGCCTACCCCTATGGAAAAAAGGCGTGAGTTTATGTATGTATGTAATAAATTTTGAAAAAGTGAAAATTCTAATAAAGCTTGTTAGGTATAAAGCTATGTCGCTTCTGTAGTCAGTAAGCAAATTAGTCTATATGAATGACAAGGTGTTGCAGAACGTTGTACGAAACGTGTAAGCGCCATGAAAATCACGGCGCTTCCGTCTTTTTGGTCGCGAGAAAACTACACCTTAGAAGCGCTCTAGCGCTGCATGTTTATATTGTTTTGTTAGACGACTAATTATTGTTTCAGCGCTGCAGCAAATTTTTAGTTTAAACTCTTGTCAAAATTAACAAAATGGAGCATTTATTTTGCTTAGGATAGCTTCTCTAGTACGTAGTACATATTATCTCAATGAAACGTAATACATCTCCTGTCTTTCACGTAATACTTTTATCTTCTAAGTAATGTTTTGGCACGATGTAACAAGACTTGAATATTAATGTTACCGTTACAGTAAGCAAACCATAAATTGTACTAAGTTACCTGGATGTTATCTAATAATGTCGCCTGATGTCGCTGAGAAATAGATGTTTTTTGTGTAGACGCAGGTGTAAGAAATTGAGGTTTTGAGATAAAAGATTTCCCGTTTAGGCAAATTCGTAATAAAACAATACTGTGTTTTTATTAAGACCTTGAAGAAACGAACTGTTTTAGTAAAGAACTGAGTCATTTGAATTTATTGATTCCTAGAACAGTATTTCTTTAAAAGTAAAGCTTTTTCGTTATGGCGTGACGTAATTTAAATTTCGGCGATAAGTGATATCATTTGCATAGCTATTATCTAAGAAAAAATTAAGTGCAAATCGGTCGACTTGCATCACATTGCGTCCATGTGAACGTAATTACAATTTAGCATATTGAAAGATCGCTTATCGGTGTGATACTCGTATTAATCGAAACGCGTCGCGTCGCTTCGATCAGGAAGTTGCCAAGACTAAAAAAAATAATAAGTATAGAGAGTACTCGAATGTCTCTTACTACGAGCTAATGTGCGCGAGTAATCGCATATTCGTTCTCAAAACTACGAGTGTTAGGACATATTTCAGAATTGAGTTTTTGGCGTAAAGAACGTGTAAAACCCCTACTGTCTCCCTAGCGTCAAATTTTGACAGATTTTTAAGTACAGTTTGTAAATACTCAACTTCAAATGCTTAATTCAGAAATCGGGGGTTGGTGTCTCTGATACGCGTTCCTCTGTTCATCAAAATACGTAACATGTTGTTCGTTCAGTCTATCCGAAAGTTTCTTGATAGATATCACTGTCATCAAGACTGCCAAAAATATACACAATATTATAATCGAAGTCTAATTCCAGTTAAATATTGTTTAAAAAAAAATTTGAACCAGTGAATCAAAAAAAAAAACACCTAGATCTCTCTCTCTTCATAGTGAAAAAGTTAATTTCTTAACAGTAATATCCATCAGCGTAAATAAGTACAGTTACGAAACAACACGTAAAGTAAAGTACCTTCTCATATAAGTGCATATTTTCTGCCTCTTTTTATGAAGTATGCTCCACGCTCGCTTTACGTGTATAGATGCATAAATAACAACGAAAGTGCCTGCAGTTGACCTTAAGTGAGCACGAGCGCATATATGCAGCCTTTACACAGGTTATTTTCTTTTGTTAGCATTTTTAAAGCGGTGAAATAGAGGTAAAGTTGTGTTTTTAAGAAGTGTTGTCGTTCAGCAGTGGAGGGTTCGAAGTAACTGTCGGTATTAGTATATATAAACTAGTAGTAGTAATGTTTGTGCCGTATTTTTTAGAGTAAAGTTGAAGGTGTATGTAGAAGTAGTTTTATTAGGCTAAGGCCTCAAAAAGCAGTGGTGGGCCAGTGATAATTGCCCCAACTTACGTGTCGTAGGTAGTGAGTTCGAACCCAGGCTGGCGCTTTACTTTGTGTTAATTATTTTATCACCAGTGCTCTTAAAACGGTGAAAGAAAACATGATGAGGAAAGCAGCATGTCCTAGAACCAAAAATTCGAAGATTTGTGACATTCACCAACCCGCTCTGGGCCCGCGTGGTGGATTAAGTCCTATTGCCTGCCTCACAGAGAGGATGCCTGTGTCCCGATAGTGGGAACATTATAAGGCTGATGATGAAGGTCTCATTGGTTCGTTGTGTCATCGCAGCGACAACGCTGAGTCGTTTAACATATATTTTTTAGGGTCAATATGCCACATTATGCGTTGCGTCGTCACACGTGACGTTTCAACGGATCGACAGACGAGAGACGAAGCGGGAGGAGGTTGATGCGCTGATCTGTCGAAGCTCCGGTGTGACGACGGACAGTGTCTGCGATGGCGAACGTCGCTCTCTTGCGTTGCGACGTCATGCGTCATCGCAACGGAGGTATGGCGTACAATGCGTTGATCCATTGCAAAGACGCAACGAAACGAACCAACGAAGCCTTTATTTTTTTTGTTTGAAACACAACATAACATAACATGACGCGTGTATTCACTGAAAGGTTTTGCAGAAGTTGACCTAGTAAGTACTTTTAAATTTAAATTTTTAAACAGGGAGAGCGCTTTTGGTACAATCCTGATCGAGAAAGTTATTGATCAATTCCAGATGGCAACAACACTTTTCCCGACACCAGAAACGAATCCCACGTCAAGCTCATAGGTTGAGCTAGCGAACATGGGATAAAATATTTTCTTGAAAATTTAATTTATATAGGCCAATAAATAAAGACGCTTGATTCTGCATAAAAAAACAGTCATAAAAACTAATAACTTGTATGTGTATAGTGAATTATAAAAATAGGGTGCTTCATTTATAAAAAAACAATTATTTACTTATCTCTAAAAATAATGTTAATTTCAATCAAATAACTTCTTACAATAGTCTTCTAGTCATTTTAATTGAACTCAATTACAATGTCATCAATACTGAATAGATTTAATTATTAGTTAAGAGTTCTTCTTAATTTAATAATACTTTTGTGCCCAATACTTTCGAAATTTCTTGATATTTGAATCAATTTTATTCTTCAATTAAGTTTGAAATAAGTTATTTCAGTGCACTTGAACACAAATTACGAACACTTATTCTGTAAATAATCTTGATTAAAATTAAATTAAATCATAAATAAGATACTTTATTGCCTTGTATCAGTTTCAGCGATTCGCTTGAAATTGATGAATATTTTGATTTAGAAATAAATAAGTAAGTAAGTAGACAGTTAATATAACTTAAACCTTTTTAAATAGTTATATATTTCTCTTTAGTTAACTACAGCTAAATTAAAATGTTAACTTCTTGCATGGAACGCTCTTAGAACGCCTACATTGTTAAAATATTATGCTATCACTATAATCATTCTAAACGCGTAACATTTTTGCTTGACTTTCATTACTTTACAGTACCTTCAAACATTTTTACACCTATATCACGCTATCACTACAAATATTTTCGGAAATTGCTTGCCTTTTATTAACTTAAAGTACAAATATTTACCAGGCCCCTCAGAAAGTATTGCGAAAAAAAGTTTTTATATATGGGAGACTGGCCAGTTATAATGTTTTTCGAAAATATGATTATTTATAAGTAAAAATAAGTAAGTTCCAATTTCAAAATTTCCCTCCACATTTTTTGCGAGTTAATTCAAAGTATTGTGTCTCACTGAAATATGGATCTGCGCCGGGAACATTTTAGAGCTATGATTTTATACGATTTCAAGTGTCGCCTGAAACCGGATGAATCGTACGATAGACTTCAAATGGCATTCATGGATGAAGGCCCTTCCAAGGCAACCGTGTATCGTTGGTATAACGAATTCAAGCGCGGTCGACCAACTTTGGGGGATGACGAAAGAAGCGGTCGCCCTTTGACGGCTGTTACCGAAGAAAACGTGCTAGCAGTGAAAAATTTAATCCAAGACAATAGGCGAATTACATATCAGGAGATTCAACACATATTGAAGATTGGATCGGGAAGCGTTCACGAGATTCTACACAGCCATCTTCGCGTGAGGAGGATAGTATCACGCTGGGTGCCGCACAACCTCACCGATGCTCAGAAGCAGGCCCGGGTGGAATGGTGCCGTGATATGCTTAACAAATTTGAAGCAGGCTCGTCTCGGCGTGTTTACGACATCGTTACAGGTGATGAGTCCAGGATTTATCAATACGACCCAGAAACCAAGCGCCAGTCGACTGTTTGGGTGTTTCAAAATGAGCCAACGCCTACCAAAGTGAAGCGATCTAGAAGCGGGGGTAAGATTTTGATCGCTAGCTTTTTTAATTTGACTGGCCACTTGGTATCAATTCCCTTACGGGATCAAAGAAGCATTAATGCCGAATGGTATACTACCAAATGTTTGCCAGAAGTTTTCTCTGTTATAAGCAACAAGCGACCAAACACAGGGCTTCGCGGGCTACTGCTCCACCACGACAATGCACCTGCGCACACCGCACTCAAAACGAGGGACTTCCTGGACAGCACGCCAGTCAAACTCCTGGGTCACCCTCCTTACAGCCCTGATCTAGCACCGTGTGACTTCTTTTTATTCCCAAAAATAAAAAATCAGCTCAAAGGGATACAATTTTCGTCGCCGGAAGATGCGCTGGCTGCGTTCGAGCAGGCTGTAAACGAGGTGTCTGCGGCGGACTGGAAAAAGTGTTTTGAAAACTGGTTTAGGCGCATGAATCTTTGTATAAAGGCTGGTGGAAAGTACTTTGAAAAGATTTAATAAAAATATATGTACGTATAGAACATTTTTTTTTAGTTTCGCAAAACTTTCTGAGTGTCCCACGTAATTCATTTAATAAAAGTAAGTATCTACCTACCTATTATACATCATCCTCCTCCAAATAAAAACATGCAATTTATATTCAAACAACAAAAATGCCGTGACGTCGCAAAATGACGGAGCCGTTTGCCGTCAAACTGATAATTACGTCAATCTGTAACTTGACATCCGATGTCGTTGCTGCAATGTTTGGGCCACAGAGCTGGGCGACGTCCCAGCGGGAACTGTTTAAGAAAGAAGAATAGGGATACTTTAACTCCAAGTCTAGAGTACACATATTGAAGTGACATTACCCGGTCTTAATATCTTTCTTTTATCTAAAAACTGATTCTTTTTAGTGATAGTAGAAAATCTGACGCAAAAATAACATGTGCTTTTCCTATTTCAGACTAGCATGACACTTCAAATGCACCTCGAAGTAATTTCTGCCAGCCTGCATGCTGCAAGTTTCATTTACAATAACGACAACACTTCCCATACAGAACAAAGGTCTTACTTTGTGGGGTCCTGATGTTTGTAATTGCCGCATCTAATGGATTCCCGCGGTCCTCACTAGATCGTCCGGTCCACCTCGTTGGAGACCTACCATCGCTGAAATCAGGT
Organism: Orthosia gothica; assembly: GCA_949775005.1. Classification (NCBI taxonomy): domain Eukaryota; kingdom Metazoa; phylum Arthropoda; class Insecta; order Lepidoptera; family Noctuidae; genus Orthosia; species Orthosia gothica. The sequence continues at coordinate 9,849,368 of OX459038.1, read as the reverse complement.
ATTCGGTAGCAATTCCAGAACCTATTGGCCCCATCGGCAATCGAAGCGAGCAGCACAGACGGTTGAAGGTGGTCCATGTCCATTAGTGAATATCCTTCCTCTGGAATGACGAGATGATCGATAGAATAACCTGTAATAGTTAGAAACTGCTGGTTTTTCCTGAAAAACTGCACCAATAATATCTGTGTATTTCCTTCTAGGCCATCCCTTCCCAGTGTTTCCACACACGTCTGCCTTGTAAATACCTTTTGTTAGTCTCCGCCTTTCATACATTCTCAACAATATACTTTATTGTACACCAAAATGATGACGCTTCCAAAACTTGTACTCGCCGCAATTTACGTGGACACAACTATCATCATCATCATCATCATCATTACAGCCGAAAGACGTCTACTGCTGGACTTAGGCTTCCCCCAGGCGTCGCCACATTAACCGATCACGTGCGTCTCGCATAAAGCGGATTCCCGCACAACTATCAATTATTTATAATAGCCTCTCTAGTCACAGAGGGCTTCCTTGTTCTGTGCGTCGTGCATTACATATTAACTGTGGAAGAGATAAACATACATGTATGTATGATGTATATTTATAAATGTTATATGATGCGCAGAATTGGGAAAAATGTCGTGGCAAAATTTTGAGCAGGAATGTGGACGAAGTGGGTTGATCGAAAAAGAGGAAGGCACACCGGCTCCCAGCTCCAACCACTACATGGCCCTCTTCTGTCCCTTTCTTTGCGACCTAGACCAATGAGGGTACTTGGATACATCAACATCATATCGTTTCAGCTGAAAGACGTCCACTGCTAAACATAGGCCTACCCCAAGCAAGTGTCACCACATTTTCCGGTACCGTATGTCTTGTATCCAGCGGCTTCCCGCAACCTTCACCAGGCCATCGGTCCCCCTAGTGAGAGGCCTTCCAACGCAACTTGGACAGTTAAATTTAAACAACATAACTACTTACGTACAAGTAAATATTTTATAAATTATTTACTTAGATGGCCGTAACCAAAGCAGTAATTTCCTTTTGTACATATTGCAGTAAATATACGAATTTGTCGCCGTCAAATGTGATTTCAGCTCCACTACTACGCGTATTTACCCGTGTTTGCCCGAATTATGGTGACTTGAGGTAGCAGCGCTTCGGTTCCTGAGTATATACCGACTGCTATGCTGCAGGAAATTGAAATCCTCGAGGGCTATGCGCAGTGGGAGTCGTGATAGTGGTCTTCTAAACAAACATAAATATGCTGCAAAGAGCTTACGGTACAGCATGACTTATTAATAAAAATTATATAACAACATGGCAATTATTTAGACCGTACGAATACCTACCCAATCAATGGTTAAACTGCTGTCATTACTTTTGTCGGCTATTGTGTGAGGCCAAAAATTTTAACAGAAAAAATGTAATTGCATGTGATGGACGTCAGTCCAGACGGGATAAGGACTAAACGAAGTGGCTATACTCGTATCTTATCAGGTAAAGAGTCTTACGCTCGGCTCCCATTTTAACCCCCGACGGGAAAAGTGGGGTGTTATAAGTCTGACGTGTGTACCTGTACATTTGTGTATTTGTATATCTGTCTGTGGCATCATAGCTCCTAAACGGATGAATCGATTTTGATATCGTTTTTTTTTGTTTGAAATCTGACTTTATCGAGAGTGTTATTAGCTACGTTTAATTAAAATCGTTTAAAAAAGTTATAGGCGTTTTACTGTTTGAACCGGGTAAGATATCGTGTCATAACTCATAATTACGTGTTCAATCGATTGTCGGGTCTTTTGAAATATAACTTGTATACGCTTACTTTCTTGGTTGAGCAATGTGGATGGGGATGAACAACGCTCCCAACGCTGCAATAAAAGTGGCCACCTACCGGGCCCAAACAGTATAATTTTATAATAATAATAATAATAATAATAAAATTTATTGAAAAAGGCCGTCTTGAAAAGATTACCGATCATGATTATCTTTTTACATATATTAGCATTTATTTAGTATTTATTGTTACATGTATACTTATATGTATGTATACGACAGCATATTTTATGTGTTATATTGTAAATTTCATAACTGTGAATTGTTTTATGTGTTTATTTTCCCCCTCCATACACAATGTCTACATCTTTTTTATCATATTTCTTTCGCAGGTATGCTGCAAGAGATTTCATTAGAAATAAGCTTCACCTCTGTACCAAGAGGGATGGGAAGATAATTATGTTCTATTAGTAATTTTAAATATCGACCGTTATTTATTTTAGCTATTTATTTACTTTTGAATACCAAGAAATTTTTATTTCCTCTCAATTATGTGAATAAAGACATCAAAATATACAATGGAATATAGATTGAATAAAAATAACATGATAAATACCCAAAAGAATCGCAAAAAAATCACGAATTCCAACAAAGGGCTGTGAAAAAGCGTGTGAGGCCACAAAAAGCCAATTTATATCAGAACTACTCTGTAGTAAATTGTACTGACACATTTTCGCTGTACCTTTGTTATTATTGTTACTTAATAACTGTCAATGTCACTCAGAGCGTTATCGGAAATCTTATAAATGGACAAACTATAGAGGGCGTCAAAATGCCTACACAGCAAGTCTTGAACCGATTTCAAAACACATGTTCGCACATCTTTTTCATCCAAACCTTTTCCCACTTAAAACACCATACAGAGTAATTAATACTGCCGTAGGTCTAAGAGACCCCTGTTAGGAGGTCACGTGATTTTTTGTTTTGTGATTTTCTAATTTTATATTTTTATTGTTTTAGATAATATCAATAGCAAATAGCAACGTAATAATAATAGCAATAATAGTAATAGCAATAGCAGCGTGCCATTATATTATAATGCCTCTTCTTAGTCACGCTGCTATTGAGCGGTGGTTGGAACAAGATCTGTCAGACGACGAAAACATACCAAATGACGAATACAGTGATCTGGAGACTGACGAAATAACTCATGTATTGGAAAAAGTTGCGTGTCTGATTCCAAATGCGAAGGGCAACTGCAGTTCAACGAAACACTACATCACACACTGATATTTCTTCAGTTAGTTTTGACCAAGAATTTTCATCTAAAAATGATTTGAAGTTAGCGCCAATTTGCCTTGAATGCTCAAATAAGCTGTGTTAAAATTGCTGTCGTTAAAAGCTGTAAATTAAGAGCCTGCAATTTTGTTTCATTAATAATTTTTATTTTTTTCTAAGTACCTTGTTGATAGAATAAAGAAATGTCCTACTACGTAAAATATTTTTTGTGGATCTCATTTTCCAAATGTAAGTAAGCCTTAATAAAATAAAAGATTATGCCAATTATTAGGGGTTGAAAATGTATTTATTTTCATTTGCCTTTTTTTTCTAATAAATTTATTTGTAAAACAAAGGTGTAATATGTACATACTTAAACACTAAACAAAAGTAAACTATACAAAAAAAACTAAAACTAACTACTTACACTATATACAAAAGAAAAGTACACTCAGGCGACAAAGAATTCCTCCACATCGCTGTCATCCGGGAACGTGCCCAGAAGACTGGCTGCATTGCCACGTTGAATGACAATGCTGATTGTTTGCGCAAAGAAAGAGCCAGCCCTAAATATAAATATTTTTTTTCTAATAAATAGTTTAATAATGTTCAAAACAGAATTTTAATTAATATCCCTTTATATTTTTTTATAAAAATCGGGCATTATTTTGCTCTGAGGTCCTACAGACGTATGACAATAATATGTGGCAGGTAGTTAAGGGGTAAACACATACCTCACACATTCTTCTCCAAAGAATGTGAGCCACCACCACACCACCGAGACTACTGCGACACCCTCAAGAGGCCAAAGGAAGGCGCGCCGGCGTGATTAATGTTGTTTTTGTTGTGTCCGTTCGCTAAGCTACCTACTCCTTAATTATGCCGGAGTATACGGTTACTTTAACTTGTTTCTGTGCCGGTACTTTAAACTTTTGATATTTTCTGTATCACCTTCATTTTGCTATTCCTGGATGTCGGTAATATCATTTTAGTAAAATTAAATTTTTGTTAACAAGTCATTCGACCGACTGTCGGTGTCAATTTGACAGTAAAGCTACTGTCGGATTGACAGTGACAGTACAGACGTGAATCGTCCCGTTCATGCATGCCTGAATGTGTTTCATTTTACGCAGTTTTTTTTTTTTTTTTGTGTTTTGTTTTGGTTGATGACTTACATAAATTATCCAACTGAGTGAGTTAGGGTGGTTGTTTTTACAGCAATCAGCCTATAATTTTAGTTTTTAATTAGTTGTATTCTTTTATTTATATTATATATTTATTTTATTGTAATTATCTATGGATGATCCAGTCAACCTAGCTGACAGTTTTTTCTCTTGTTCTTCTTCGACTTGTAGTTTTGATAGTGCGGTAAGTGACTCTCCGCTTCGTACTTTGCATGACAACATATCTACTATATTTTCTAACTATCCTAAAAATTTCCACGTAGCCCACATTAATGCTCAGAGTGTTCCTGGTCACCACTCCGATCTTCTGGCATCCTTTAGCAGTGCTCACCTTGATGCACTTCTAATATCTGAAACTTTTCTTAAGCCTTTTCTCCTTTCTACGCACTATGAACTTCCTGGCTTTGTTCTGGTCCGAAATGACAGGACTGGCAAGGGTGGTGGCGGTGTCGCGATTTACCTACGTGCTGACATACCGCACCAAATTGTTAGTGCGTCTCCATCTCAATACTCTGGGTCGGCTGAATACTTGTTCCTTGAGATCACCTTACACCATGCTAAAATATTACTTGCAGTATTTTACTCCCCTAATCTCCACATCAACTATTTTGACACTTTAGAATCGTCACTGAATAATTTTTGCCCATCGTATGAGCATGTTGATATAATGGGTGATTTCAATACATGCTTAATAAAAAATGATTCTCGCTCACTTAAACTCCGTTCCCTCTTATCTTCTTTTAATTTGGAAATTCTACCTCTTTCTGCGACCCATAACTTTCCAAACTGCACGCCTTCTCTTCTTGACCTAATGATTGTTTCTTCGCCTCACAATGTTGCTGAATTTGGGCAGCTCACTGCAACCTTTTCTTACCATGACCTTATCTATCTTTCTTATCGTATTCGGCCTCCTAAACACAAACCCCACCTCTGTTATTTACGCAATTATAATGGGATGGATTTGGTCGCGTTGAAGCGTGACGCCGATGATATCGACTGGTCTCTCGTCTTCGATAGTGACTGCGTCGATGAAAAAGTTAATTGCTTCAATGCCAAACTATTGACACTTTATGACAAGCATGCACCGCGTCGGCGAATTAAAATTAAGCATAGTCCTGCTCCGTGGATCACTCCTCAAATTAAAGACGCTATTGCTCGTAAAGATAAGGCGAAGGGCAGGTACAGGCGTAGACCCACGGATCAGAATCTTGCTAACTTCAAAAATCAACGTAATCACTGCAATCGTCTGTGTCGAGATGCTAAGAGACGCTATTTCCACGAATCTCTAGTCGATCGCAAGTCCTCTGACGTCTGGAGATTTCTCAAGTCTGTCGGTATCGGCAAAGCTCCCACTAGTGCCTGTAAAGATGTCGATTTGTCGGCTCTTAATAGGCACTTTTCGCTTCCACCTGTCTCTCTGGATCCTAGTGTGAAGACATCCACTTTGACTGAACTCTCTGAATTGCCGTTGCCGATTTGCCCTCCATTTAATTTAAATTCTGTGTCTGATGACGATGTCAAAAAATCTCTTCTTGCTATTTCCTCTTCTGCTGTTGGCCATGATAGTCTGTGTTCGAGAATGATAATACCCATTCTCCCACAACTCCTTCCCGTTCTCACTCATATTGTCAATTATTCATTATTCTCTGGCACATTTCCTTCAGCCTGGAAACAGGCACACATAATACCACTACCCAAAATAACCAATCCTTCTTCTCTATCTCACTTCAGACCCATTTCCATACTACCATTCCTCTCTAAAGTTCTCGAGCACATCGTTCATGGTCAAATTTCTAGATTCCTTTCGTCTCATGATCTTATCTGTCCTTTCCAATCTGGCTTCCGTAGAGGTCACAGTACTGTGACTGCACTTCTGAAGGTCACTGACGACATCCGTTGGGCTATGGATAATAAATCTCTAACCGTGTTAGTCCTACTTGACTTCAGTTGTGCATTCAATTCGGTGGATTTTGATATTCTACTTGGGGTCCTACAATCTATTAACTTCTCGTCCTCTGCGTTAGCCTGGTTTGACTCATATCTTCGGGGTCGCTCTCAGTGTGTTCGCCTTGATGAGATATTCTCTGATTGGTGTGATCTCACTGCTGGTGTACCTCAGGGTGGCGTTCTCTCTCCTCTTCTTTTCTCTATCTTCATAAACACTGTTACCAAGGTTATCACTTCCAACTTCCATCTTTATGCAGACGATTTGCAGCTCTATCGACATTTCTTGCTTTCGGACGTAGACGTAGCGATCAGTGACATGAATCGTGACCTGGAGAGAATTAGTGAATGGGCTAAGTCTTATGGCTTACAGATTAATCCTTCCAAATCACAGGCCATGATTATAGGTAGTCGATGTTATCGCGCTGCGCTTGACATTTCTACTTTGACACCATTGTCCCTTAACGGCTCGACAATTGCTTACACTGAAACGGCTAAGAATCTCGGTGTCTTAATTGACAGCAACCTTTCTTGGCGAGCTCAAGTAAATGAAGTTAGTCGTAAGGTGCATTTTTCTTTTCACACTTTAAAATCTCTTCAAAGTTTCCTACCCTTCAAAACTAAAATTTATTTAGCTCAAACTTTAATTCAGCCGATCATAGATTACGCCGATGCCTGCTACCTGGATGCCACTGAGGAGCTCTTAAATAAGCTTGAGCGCTTGCAAAATTTGTGCATCCGTTTTGTCTTTGGTCTGAGGAAATACGATCATGTCTCTCAGTTCCGCAAAGATCTCAAGTGGCTCCCTATCCGTCTTCGCAGGAACACTCGAATATTATGTCTTCTGTACAACATCCTTTTTAACCCTGCATACCCTGGCTACCTACGCGATCGTTTTTCTTTTACTCGCTCTGCTGATGCTCTGTGCAGATCCCACCTTAATCTACATCTCAATTTCCCATCCCATAAAACCCATTTCTATTCCCACTCCTTCTCTGTTCATGCAGTACGATTGTGGAACTCACTTCCACCTAAAATCCGTGACTCACAAAATGTATCTATATTGAAAAAACAAGTCAAAGAACATTATCTCTCCACCATCTTGTAATTTTATATATTATATATATGTTTGTATTTTTATTTTCTATATTTATTAAGTTAAGGTATATGTGTAATTTATATATGATTAGTTAAGTTATTTTTGTCTATTTTAAGTTTCCTTGTTCTTTCTACACACTGTGTCTTCGTTTATCATCCAACATTCCTGTCGCAGGTCTGCTGGAAGAAATTTCTAATGAAATAAGCAGTACCTTTGTGCTCTTTTATCTGTATTATTTATTTTCTCTGTAAAGTGTTTTTGTGTGTACATAAATAAATAAATAAATAATAAATAAATACCGTTTAAATTTATACCAATACCTATGCCTATCTATATACCTATTTTGTGAATGAAGTTTTAATAAATATATGGATAATATTTATTAAATGTTTAATAATATTATCGCCCGGGCGCTCGGTGGCAGGACGAGATTGTATCCAAAGCAGGAAGAGACTGGATGACCACTGCTAAAGATAGGGAAAAATGGAATTCTTTGGAAGAGGCTTTTACCCTGAGGGGGTCTACATTAGAAGGAGATTGAATTGCATGAGTAGTATATTTATTATGGTTGCTTAGTAATATGATTATTAAATTAATTAATTCTTTGTTATTATTGTGGAATCAAATAAAGCTATTTCTTATTTTATTATTTATTATGATTCTTATATTTCGGTACAGAATTTCACCGTATTTCCAACAGTGATATTTGTGACCGAAAACACAAGACTAAAAATTCGCCATAAGTTTTTATTTTTATTGCATTTTATTTCGCACGCACCGTAATAACTGAAAATGGCTTGAGTACTTTTTACTTTAACAATTTTTCAACATGTCTGTCATCGACACTAACTTTTTATTTGAAAGATAAACTAAAATAAATGTACCTACTAGTCCTTCTTATTTTTGCTTAAAAATACTCTCAGGGGTTTTGACAAAGTAAGTATCTGTCCTCTATGTTAATATTTTTTAATAGGTCTATAACACAGTCAATAAAAAGTAACAAATACCTTTTCTTTGGATTTAAAACTGTCCATAAATTTTCCTTTTATAAGAGCAAATTACTATTTTCTACTTTATTTTATATATTAATCAGCTTTTCAAGCAAAATCTTCGATACCAAAATAGACGAAGCCACAGTAATACGGAACCTACAAAGGTAAATGCATTTGAGAAAAACAAACCTTTTTGGCTCGTTACATATTCGCCCGGAGCAATATAACAAACTCGTACGTGCTATTACATTTTCCTTTTAAATAATATACTAAAGGCCTTCGCTTTTGAGTATAACGGACTAGACCACGACCCTTTGTTGCAATATTTGTTGCTGACACAAGTCACATATGGGCTCAAAAGTTAGAAATAAAATCGTTAGGCTCTTGGGTGAGTAAAATCTTTCAGAATTGGGTTTTGTGCTTTTTATTCCATGCTTCTTGAGAAAAGACTTGAATAAAGAGACTAATATGTTAAGCGGTAGTTTCACTTAATTTGAAGAAAATAAACTTCTAGTAGGTATTAAAGCAGGCGGTTTTTTTCGTAATTTTTTAATTTATAAAGTTTTGGCTTGAGTGATAAAGGCTAATTATGAAATTACTCTGAAAATGGATCTTAAATCTAACTATAAGGGACATTTTTTATGGTCCCAAATGGTCGAAAGGCAATATCGCGCACATATTTTCTGTGAAAGTTTCAAGTGCAATTCGGTTGAATTGCATTACATTCATGTAAACTTATTTGCAATTTCGCTTTGAAAAAAATGCTTTTCGGTGTGATATAAATCGAATTAAATATTATTTTATTTCGTTTTTCACAAAAATCGGTCATCAACTTTCACTACATGAAAATTGAGTATTTATTTTAAACAGTGCTAGTTTAAATATATTTGATCCGGTAAAAACTGATATTGAGCCTGCCTCTGATTTTGACATGTCTGAATCAACATTTCAAAAGGTTTTGACACTGACATTGACAGCTGTCAGATCGTGTACGAAGCGAGTTCGATAGTGATTTTTAGAATAATATTCATAGATATTGTGATTAACAAAACAGCATCAGATTGCGGGCTTTTGTTGTTGTCTGATATAATAATATCCGTCCATGTATATTTATTTATGGGACTATAACAATATTTTGAGGTTTTAGGGCAGCAATGGCTGCATATTATGTTACTGTTGTTATTGTTTGGACCAACTATGTGGCTATTTCTGTATACCTAAACGTAGCGTGCAATTAATGCAGTAATTTGCTTACTCTCAATGTCATAAAAACTAAATATATAGTATTTGCACATCGATCGAACGCGCTACCCCCACATTCACTTTCTATAATGGCCCATACGTGCTGGTCAACATACCAACCATGTGCATGTCCTCCTCTTCAAAGAACCGATCACATTAAATATCTTGTGTTATGGACCGATTGGAGTTATATTGGACCAATTCCTCAACTTTAAACCGCATATTAACGTCCTGGTAACGAGATTGCGCAAACTCATTTACATCTTTAAGAGTCTATAACATGTAGCTGAACTTTGTACCATCAAGATGGTCTATTACGCCTTGTGCCAGTCGCTTATAGACTACTACATCATATCCTGGGGAGGTGCTGCTAAAACGCGCTTGATAGAGGCCGAAAGAGCTCAACGTGCCATACTTAAGGTTGTTGCGGGTCTTCCCTTTCGCTTTCCTACAGTCGATTTGTACAAGAGGTGGGGGGTTCTGTCTATAAGACAAACTTTTGTTTTGCACACAGACCTCAAAAAGCACTCGCAGCTGGTCTATGATTCGGATTTATTGAAAGACAAACGAAGAAAGGGTACTGTGTGCAGAACAGAATCTTTACGTTCAAGTCTAGCCCGCAAGTTTTTCGTTTACCTGGGGGATTATCTTTATAATGTTATTAACAGCAGTCAAAATATGTATCCTTTACCTAAGCCCAGTTGTAAGAAAAAAGTGACTGAATACTTGAAAACCCTTTGCTATGATGACACGGAGAAACTGCTTCAGATAAATAAATAAATTCCATCAACGCTCTACGTCTTTGTTGCGAAATTCAATATTGTAAGCTCTGATGGTTCCATAATTCCTGATTTAAATTTTAAGCGCATTTACCACAATTCATCTACACCAACACATTCACATTCACCAACACATTTACCTACACCAACACATTCGCCTACAATTTAACCACAATACACCCACTCAATTGCCACAATTCAGCTACACGTTTCACTTGCACATTCACCATACGTGGGACACTCAGAAAGTTTTGCGAAACTAAAAAAAATTGTTCTATACGTACATATATTTTTATTAAATCTTTTCAAAGTACTTTCCACCAGCCTCTATACAAAGATTCATGCGCCTAATCCAGTTTTCAAAACACTTTTTCCAGTCCGCCGCAGACACCTCGTTTACAGCCTGCTCGAACGCAGCCAGCGCATCTTCCGGCGACGAAAATTGTATCCCTTTGAGCTGATTTTTTATTTTTGGAAATAAAAAGAAGTCACACGGTGCTAGATCAGGGCTGTAAGGAGGGTGACCCAGGAGTTTGACTGGCGTGCTGTCCAGGAAGTCCCTCGTTTTGAGTGCGGTGTGCGCAGGTGCATTGTCGTGGTGGAGCAGTAGCCCGCGGAGCCCTGTGTTTGGTCGCTTGTTGCTTATAACAGAGAAAACTTCTGGCAAACATTTGGTAGTATACCATTCGGCATTAATGCTTCTTTGATCCCGTAAGGGAATTGATACCAAGTGGCCAGTCAAATTAAAAAAGCTAGCGATCAAAATCTTACCCCCGCTTCTAGATCGCTTCACTTTGGTAGGCGTTGGCTCATTTTGAAACACCCAAACAGTCGACTGGCGCTTGGTTTCTGGGTCGTATTGATAAATCCAGGACTCATCACCTGTAACGATGTCGTAAACACGCCGAGACGAGCCTGCTTCAAATTTGTTAAGCATATCACGGCACCATTCCACCCGGGCCTGCTTCTGAGCATCGGTGAGGTTGTGCGGCACCCAGCGTGATACTATCCTCCTCACGCGAAGATGGCTGTGTAGAATCTCGTGAACGCTTCCCGATCCAATCTTCAATATGTGTTGAATCTCCTGATATGTAATTCGCCTATTGTCTTGGATTAAATTTTTCACTGCTAGCGCGTTTTCTTCGGTAACAGCCGTCAAAGGGCGACCGCTTCATTCGTCATCCCCCAAAGTTGGTCGACCGCGCTTGAATTCGTTATACCAACGATACACGGTTGCCTTGGAAGGGCCTTCATCCATGAATGCCATTTGAAGTCTATCGTACGATTCATCCGGTTTCAGGCGACACTTGAAATCGTATAAAATCATAGCTCTAAAATGTTCCCGGCGCAGATCCATATTTCAGTGAGACACAATACTTTGAATTAACTCGCAAAAAATGTGGAGGGAAATTTTGAAATTGGAACTTACTTATTTTTACTTATAAATAATCATATTTTCGAAAAACATTATAACTGGCCAGTCTCCCATATATAAAAACTTTTTTTCGCAATACTTTCTGAGGGGCCTGGTATATGGATAGGAAAGATGGACCCTCTTTTCCGCAATTAGACTCCTATTTGGACCGTTGTGTGTGCAGGCCGTCTCTCTGTGCGTGGAAATGGACCGTTATCCACCACGTTGGCCCAGTGCAGGTTGGCATGTTTTCGAATTATTGGTTCTAAGACATGCTGGTTTCCTCACGACGTTTTCCTTCACCTTTTTATAGCAGTGGTGATGCACCAATTTACACAAAGTAAAACGCCTGCCCAGGTTTGAACCCACGGCCTACCACTTGTAAGTCGCGGCCGATAAAACCAGGCCACCACTGCTCTCTCGTTTAACTGTATCTTGTAAAATCTTTTAAAATCCGCCATACATCTTTTAGTCATACAAATATCATACGAACAGTTTTGTCTAAAGCAATATCAATTCCTTGTCCTTTTGAAGTTTTTTTTCCAACTTTATCAGCAGAAGCGAGAAATTGAGAGAAAAATGAATTGCCCGTTTTAATGAGCAAATACTTCACAAAGACTTGCTATAGACGGTATAAATAAACAGTGGAAAACATTACTCTTCTCTAGTTCTCAAAGATACTATGTACTGTTTATTTCTTAAGGCATTTCTGCCAGCAAATCATCAAAATGTAGTATGTACGTATGTTCTTTCAGAATGTTGAATTTATTCTACAAATATTTGCTACTCAGATATTTGAAAACTAATTAAAATATGGGTTTTTTGAAGCGTGTAGCTTGACTTATTACCAAAATTAGTGTAGAGGTACCTTCTGTTTGTAATACCTAATTAGTAGATACATATCTACTTCTACATTTACTTATACTTAAAGCGAGACCCAAGAGTAAATGAGGGCAGTAATTTTTATTTCGATGTTTTGACATTGGTAATTTAAATTAGCCTATTTTCCAAGAAATTGTAATTTGATTTCATAAAGTCCTATTTACAGACTTCCACATTCTATTTGTACATCATACTTTTTGTAAACGCTACCTTAATGGCTCGGTAGAAAGGTTCGTATAAATGTGCCCTAAAAACGTTTTAATGAGTCAGATAGAAAAATATGCAAAAGAAGTCAACGTTACCTTTTTTATTCAGTTGTAAATCGTACTCCTGATTATTTTAATATTGTGAACCTTCATATTCGCGAGTTTTTTTTTAATAAAAGTGTGACCTGGTTGTGAAAGTTGTCGCCATATTTTAAAATTTCGGGCATAAGAAAGTTGAGCTAAGTGATGAATTATTATTCTGGGAGGATTTTAACAGCATATTTATTGTTTTATTTTGTCTGAAAGCTGGAGATATAAATGTTAATTTCAGAATAAAAAGTAACTAATGAATTCTTTCATTGTATATTATTATATATTCAGCTAAGGAGTGAAACTCCCTAACGGTATTTGTTTTGCCTGATAGCTATAATCTTGGGGTTGTTATGTGAAGAGTGAATAAGTAGGTTACATAAAGGCAAGCGAGCTTTACCGTTGATCACATCATCGCTTAACATCAGGCGAAAAGTGGTTGAACGCGAGTCTGTCAATAATAATATAAAAACCGACCAAGTGCGAGTCGGACTCGCGCACGAAGGGTTCCGTACCACTATCGCAAAAAACGGCACATAAATCACGTTTGTTGTATGGGAGCACCACTTAAATATTTATTTAATTCTGTTTTTAGTATTTTTTGTTATAGCGGCAACAAAAATACATAATCTGTGAAAATTTCAACTTTCTGGCTATCACGGTTCATGTGATACAGACTGGTGACAGACAGACAGACAGACAGACGGACCGCGCAGTCTTAGTAATAGGGTCCCGTTTTTACCCTTTGGGTACAGAACCCTAAAAACTATGGAGAAATTTTACCTGCAATGCTTGAAGTGGCCTTAATCGTTATCAGCATTAGCAAGCAATATTGCACTCTGATTTTACCATCCAGCTGACGTCACAAATGCACCAACTTAGGCCATTGTGTACAGACCTCATTACCATTTTAAATTGCGGTAATCTCCTTTCTTGACGGGTAAAATGGCACTCCCCTTTCTACTCGCATATTTTTTTATTAAAATTACTTAGCATAAGTAACTGCCTTTCCCAGAAATGCATACTGCCTTAAATTTTCATAGTCTTTAAATACGTCTTTTAAAAATCGCGAAAAAACTTAAGCAATATTTTTTCATGGAGCAAGAAAATTTTCGCGAATACATGGAGTCTTATACATTATTTTTTTTCCTTACGAAGTTAATTTGAGCTTTTAAATATTTTGGCCTTTCAAAATGTCCATTTTAAAGGTAGAACACTATTAGTCTATATAAAACGTATAATGAAATGATAGAGGCGACTTCAAGAAGAGCTCTTAAAGCTCTTTATTGATACTTCATGAATATAAGAGCTTCATTAGTAGAGAATTTGTGAGTTCTGTTTTCATTTTACGTCGATACTTACGTATAAGATTGTTGAAATTAAAATGTATTAGAGGAGAAAACGTGTACTCGAAGACGGTTAACAGAAGTATAACCCATAGCACAGAAGCCATTCTTAATTTTAAATTGGAGAAAACAAAATCTAATATTTTTGGACCGAAACGTTCTGGAATGGCGACCACGAATCGGAAGACGATGCGTTGGAAGGCCTCCCACTAGGTGGACCGGTGACCTGGTTAAGTTTGCGGGAATGCGCTGGATGCGAGACGCACGGGATCGGTCAATGTGGCAACGCCTGGGGGAGTCCTATATATTATATAGTCTATTTGATTTTTAACATTGATGTTAGGCGATGTCCTAGTCCAACGTCGCTGAGGTTTTTTATAAAATAGACTGATAACAATTGAAATATTATGTCCGATGACGAATTGAAATAGCCGGGTGCCTCGTAAGTTGAGTATTCCTGTCCCGTGCGGACCCAGAACCACTTTGTCATCCAGCTCTTGCCTTGTTCCAACTTTAGCATTGAAATCACCCATGACAATTTGCCAAGTACCACGGTTTTCATCACGGGCTTTATTGCGGAGATCGTAGAAGTCTTCGACTTCATCATGTGAATGAGTTGATGTGTGTGTGTAAGCCTGGATAATTGTATGTGTCTGCTTAAGAGTGATGCGGAATTTGAGCACTGTGATTCACTCTAAATAGCCTTTGAACTCGATGATATTGTTCTTCCACCTTTTTGCCACCGAGAACCCCACACCATGGAGTCCCTTAGTTTCTCCAAAGTGGAAGAAGACGGCATGTCCACGTTCTTCTGTGTGTTCTCCTTGTCTCCTAACCTTCGACAAACCTATGATGTCCCAGTTTATGTCTTTGAGAGCATTTTTCAACTCTATTATGCGCTCATCATTCTTGAGCGTGCGGACATTGTATGTTACCACATTAAGCATATCTGAGTTCCTTAACAGTTTGGCCGGGGTCGCTTGACGGTTGATAGATCCCGCCCGGAGATTCACCTCGCCCCGGACGCCAGTGCTGAGCTGGCGCCCGTCACTGCCAGCTGAGCAGCTGGGGTCTTAAATACTTATTTCTTTAGAAATACCTAACTGTTTTAAAACAACCACACACTTAGTTCTTCTCCAGTACAAACCAGCTTCTAATATTGACAATGATTCTATTACCGTTTCGTATATTTTTAGAGCATTATCAAACGCGATTGCGTGCTCACCGCGGAGAGGACTTCACAATTAAGCCGGTAAACCATTTCAAACGATACAATATTTTAGTGATTTTCTAAGTTCTTTATTTTGCTTTCGAAGTAGCACTTAAGGAACCCATTTAGGTGATATCTTCAGAAAAGTCACATCTTTTCAGATCGTAATGTCTAAGAGAGTTTCAAGGATTCGTACCGAAAATACAAGGTTTGTTTTTCTTTAAATATATACAGGCATACCTATCTATGTAAGTCTTTAGTGCGTGTCCATTACCTCAGGGCTTTTGTCTATTAGCTTTTATCTAGAGACTTTGTTTTCTACTATTCACATTAAAATAAAGTAAGTTTTTATCATCAAGAAGAGAAGTCTAAAAACCTTTCTACTGGCAAATATCAAAAGATTTTTTATTGTTTTGTATTTAAAATACCTCATTAATTTATATAATATGTTCTTACTAAAGATTGACCCCGGTTTCTGCAAGGAAATTATTATAGATTTGTCATTAATTTATTGCAAAGCAAGTTATGTGAACGATTAATTATCTATGAAAAATATCAACCAATTGCAGAAGGTTACGCATATTTGTCACATTAATTTTGCGTCAATTTTCGTTTCAAAAACCGAACCTCAGTATTTTAGGATCAACTGCATTCAATTTACGATGCAATCCATCGCAAAAACCTAGTGGCGACGGTAATGTTTCGAAAGCGAGAATACCGCACATAAATAACGACTATGATATACGTGGGCAGTCTGCTGAGACCCAATATTCGGGTGATTCGGCAAGCACGTCCAAGGAGGATTCATATTTCATCCATAACACTTGGGTCCCAAGAGATGAGCGGGTAAAGGCACCCGTATATTTGCTTGAGTTTTGAAAATAGTTATCAATGATTGATATGATGTGTTTGAGTTACAAGTGCTTCTGAACCGTTCCTTATCATTTTCACAGATAATATAATACTACTCATTTCATACAAGACATCCCCACCTTTATTTATATTTTTTTAATGTGTTTTGCAATCCGAGTCTAATCCTTTATGTAGGAGTGCAACTCATCTGTAGCTCGCATGAATAAAAACCGGCCAAGTGCGAGTCGAACTCGCGCACGAAGGGTTCCGTAGCATTATATTTTATTGTATGGTAGCCCCACTTAAATATTTATTTTATTCTATTTTTAGTATTTGTTGTTATAGCGGGAATAGAAATACATCATCTGTGAACATTTCAACTGTCTAGCTATCACTGTTCATGAGATACAGCCTGGTGACAGACAGACAGACGGACCGTGGAGTCTTACTAATAGGGTCCCGTTTTTACCCTTTGGGTACGGTACCCTAAAAATAAAAATGAGATTGATGGTCAATTATTATTAATTAGAGAGACACCAGATAAGTAGCACCATATAATCGTATGTGGCTTCTAAGAGATTAGTTTGAACACAAAGTTGAACATTTACTCAATTTTATTGGATCACACGTATTGATCGTCAAAATCGAGCAAATTCGTAGACACCCTCAACACGACACACTTGTCACGATGACTGTACTCTCTGATTGTGTTAACACGGAAAATGGAATAATATAACGAAACATCGTGCCATCTCGTGATCCGTGTTTAGGGAAAGAATATCTAAGAGTAAATGTTACTGACATGTTTGTTACTTTAGTACAGAGTGCCCATATAAAAAGTTTGTTTTACTGTGTGTTCTCTGTTTTGTGTTCATTACTCTGTGATATGTATGAGTAGGCTAGTTTGAAAGTACGAACATTTCTTGTAGTAAATGTAGATTGCTGTAATATTAAATAGGTGTGGAAATTAATAAAATAGTTGGTAGATTAGATAGAGGCTTGTTTTGCTACAGTTCGTAATTTGTGTTATTCCAATTTATTAAAACAAGTTATTTAATACTTAAATAAACTTATATCTAGTCCATCAAAGTTATTTATTAAATACGGGTAGTATTCAGTTAATTACTTTTAACCTTTTGTGTGCCCGTAATAAGCTAATCAATAGACAAGCCATTGTGTCTCGCGTGGAGTCACTTCTTAAACACGCGAAAGTTTAAGTCAGGTGAGATAGTAGTCAAATGACAAAATAAAACCTTCCATAGATCAATAATTGTAAAACTAATGAAATAGCTTTTGAATTACCCTTATACTAATAAGCATCTTCCGGAACCTCGTTAAATCTAATTTATTTAAATATATATCTTTAAAAAATGTGTATCTATTAATTTCATATCTACCGCGTTTAATTTAGACCATAAACCAAGCAGACTCCATAACGTGCCGCGTGTCAGCTGACTTTAGATTGGGACAAATGGAGGAAGTATTCTGAATCGTTTCGAATCGCTGTTTGTCTATATTCACATCGTTTTAATGCTATTCTTCTATAACAGTATTATTTATGTGTCGCCAAAGATTTATTCGAATCTTTTGAAATTATTCGAAACAAGAAAGTGTATGATTATTATGTATGATAAGTTTTTAATTGATCAGAGAAAATATATCTTACAAAATCTAACGTTTTCATTTTAAATATACTTTGGATTTGTTGGAAGATTCATTTTGTACCAATTTATTTTTATTATAGGTAGGCTCGCGCTTGATCACTATCTCACCTGATGGTAAGCGATGATGAGGTCAACTAAGAAGTTAGCTAGCCTGTTAGCCTACAAGTAATCTATTCACTCTTGACTTGAAGATCCCCTGGTTGTAGGAAACATAGACTTCGGCAGCGAATTACACTCCTTGGTCGTGCGCATAATGAAAGTATTTCCACGTTTATTGCGTCAGGGTGGGATGTCCACCATGTCAGACATTTAGAATTTCCACTGAAATACACATAACATAAAGTTATAAGTAAGTAGGTATTATCAGATCTTCTTATCGTGATAATTTCGAAGGCATAGATGCCAACTCAAATAAGACTACTCAGTCGAGCCGAGCATCTAAATTATCCCAACACAGTAACCTTATACTATTCGTAGTAATTGACTAAAATACATTACAACATTTCGTTGTCCCTCTAATTTTGCTCGCAAGTGTATCGAACAATGAATTAACCAAAATGTTGCGTTCCATTACCAGACATGTACCACATGCTAATAAATTAACATTAAGTACCTACGTTTCGTACTTAGCCAATGAAGAGCGTGTTCGGGTTAATTCGATATCCTAGTTAAAATCTGTTACATATTTCTAATGGAAGGATCATTAGGCGAGATTTAGTTAAGGAGAAATGAAGACAAAATGGGGATAAAGAAAAAAAACAAAACATTTGCGGTTTATTGCATTCCATTGAGCAACCGCTTTAACGGTACCTAAGTGAATGGCACATGAAGTATTTCCTATACGGCACCTATCGATATTTTTCAGAGGTGCCATTATTGAAATAATTTATTGATTACGATTTTTTAATTTTGTCGTCCTAAAATAAACGTCCCAACTAGTACCTCAGTAAGTACTAGTTCGTTTGATCCGTAGGTGCCAAAAGTGGAATAAAATTTTATATAATAAATTATTCCAATAATGGTACCTGCGAAAAATATTATAGGTGCCGTATGTGCAGTACCTCAGATTTCATTAACTTAGGTGCCGCGCCGTGACGGGTGCCCAATGTAGTATATGTCTTATTTGTGACTCACACAAGAGACACGGTAGACAAAAAAAAACAAACATAAAATATTATTAAAACAATATTTTTTTTAAAATAACATAAAAATTAAACCGACTTCCAAAACAAAACACTAAAAAACGAAAAATAACTTAGTTTATCGAAGTCGGCTTCGGGAAAAAGTAATTCTTCACTTTGTAGTGTTTTATTTGGAAGTCGGTTGTATATTTTTGTAAAAAGTTTTAAGTATTTGCTTCATCATAGTCGGTTAACTATTCGATATATCTTATGCCCGTGACATACTTAGCATTAAAGACTTCCAGTGGCTTTCTGTGGTCTTCTTCATCAGTTCCACTTCACTAAATAATACTTTCTGAGTTCAAATTATATCATTGGTTATGAAACTAAAAAACTCGCTGTATGTATGCCTATAATATTTGAGGAGTGCCCTCAATTTCTCCAGGATCCCATCATCAGATCCTGACCAGATGACCATGAGACCACCAGGGAAGTATATACCCTTTCAAACAAAAGAAGATTTTTGCAAATCAGTCCCAGCGTATTTGAGCAATCAGGGAACATACATAAAAAAGTTTCCGAATTGAGAACTTCCACCTTTTTTTGAAATCGGTTTAAAAGAGACCCATGCGATAACACCGGATTGAAA
Source organism: Orthosia gothica (assembly GCA_949775005.1). Classification (NCBI taxonomy): domain Eukaryota; kingdom Metazoa; phylum Arthropoda; class Insecta; order Lepidoptera; family Noctuidae; genus Orthosia; species Orthosia gothica. The sequence goes on along the minus strand of OX459038.1, from coordinate 9,829,649 downwards.
AATATTAATTTACATACCTTATCTGAACCTTCGGGGTAAAGAGATATTCCCCGAAAGGTAAGGCAGAGGTTTGCCTTAAGTATACCCCATCTTGCTAGTGATGTTAAAGCCGCATGTTATTGGAGCGAGCCTATTGGCATAAATCGAGACTCCAGGCTGCTTCTATGAAATTCTAATAACACTTTGCATGACCTGGATATAGAACCCATGACCTCATACTCAACAGTATAGCGCTTGTGACTTCTAGAACAATGAGGCTGTCTGGCAATCAGACAAATTAACTTTTTGATTTGAATGGCTATGTCTAATTAAACGAGTCTAAACTAAAAGTAATCAGAAACTGCTGAAACCAATATATTGTCTTTACGTATAATAAAAGTGTAACTGCTCGCTTTATGTTTGTTTGTGCGTTTGTGCGCGTTAATCTTAGAAACAGCTTAACCGTTTTGGGCGCAGTATTCAATAGTATATTGTGGTAAGCTTCACTTAAAATTATTTAATGTTTGTTTTATTTCAATCAGTTAAAAAGTTATATCAATTTCATCTACGAAACACACCGAGTTTATGATGACCTGCAATATCCTTTACACTGAACAGCCAAGCGATCTCGGCCTCTGTGAAAGGTCGTGCATTTTATCACGGTTTTTGCTCCCAAAATGTAATAAAAATTTGCGACAAGTCCGTCACAGTAGGCCGTGCTCGCCCCCCAGGAGACCAAAACCGAGAATTAAAAAAAAAAACAAACTATCAGGAGATCAGAATCATGAGGAAATAGATAGAGTAGAGAAGTCGCTGGCAAAAATAAGTATTTCGATATAATTTTCTTCCAATTCATATATTTTTAAAGCGTATTTGGCTACAATTGAACGAATCCGAACAAAGGCAAAACTAACGAAATCATATCATATCAATATCCAAAATGAAATACGAAAACCAAACAAAACTAAAGACAAACTAAAATATTATTTTAATAATGACAATAAACTACTCACACGTCATCATCATCAGCCTTTTAATGTTCCCACTGCTCTCAAACAAAGGAGGCCTGTTTCCCAACAGGCCTCTTTGAATGGAAATAGTGCTAGTTGGTGGATGTCACATATATTTGAATTTTTAGTTCTGCCAGAGTTTCCTCACGATGTTTTCTACCACCATTTTAGAGATGTGGTGATGAAAAAATTTACTCAAGGTTAAATGCCAGCTTGGGGTCGAACCGATGACTATACGTTATTCGAGGCCGTTAACCGACTGAGCACCTACGCCAAAATAAAATACGAAACTCTACATAACTAAAGAAGAACTCAAATATTATTTTAATTACAATATACTACTCACAAAATGATACTCAAAGAGCAAAAGGAAGAATAACACACAACAGAGTTTTGCTACAACTTTTTGCTGAAGCAAACTTGTTGTTGGACAAACTCGAAGCTTCAATGTAAAACCCTAAAGTTTATACGAAGCTGGTTCAGTATGCAACAGAGAATTGTGAATGGTCCTATAGGAGTGATAAATATATATTTCAAAGTTTCAGCGCTGTAATAAAGCATTATAAGGAGTGATAGTAAGGGTTGTGTCTCCATTGCCACCGTGAACGAGATGACGATGGCGAAGTAGTGATGCATTTTACTACGAACTTTGTGCTAATCTGTACAAATCTCACCGCGAAAACTTTAGATAAACATAAAGTGACACGAAAACTTCTTCAATACATCTAAGATTAATTTTAAATACTCGCTACTTATACGATAGAGATAAATGGAATTAGCTGGTGAAGGCCTATGCCCGAGAAGGGGGTTCCTATACCTAATAATTAGCTACGATGAGTTCAGTAAGTGTCATATAAATTTATTTCAAATAAATTAATTATGAAGTAAAATGTAAAATATTGCTTATTAAGGATAACATGAATAAGAAATAAATGTTTTTTACCCGCTACTGGAGTTGGTTATTACTTATATGGGTTGCAAATTGTTTGAATAGAACTGTATGGGAACAGGGGGGTGACCACAAGCTCTTAGAGTAAGGTTATTTTGAGATCGAGTAAGGGACAGATGTATCTGACTTGTATACATCTGTCACTTACTCGATCTCAAAATAACCTTACTCTAAGAGCTTGTGGTTACCCCCCAGATAGCTTATTATAAAGTGGCTAAGTATCTGAAACAATTGATTTGACAACGAAAAAGCTGTCACAAATATAAAGCTACACATTCGTTAAGTGTCATTTGGCTACTTTCGCCACGGAGTATCCTGGGGTCGTAGCTTCTGTAAAATAGCCTGAAATAATCTCGTTTCTGGCTGTTGACAGCAACAGCAGTGTAGGAACGCCCTTGTTCTAAAAAGGGAAAGAACGATGCCATCCAAGTAAGAAGCGAGGAATAAGCTGAATTTTGAAACAGGTGAAGGAAGGAAACTCCAAACAAAAGTTTAGCTTAATCCTCACAGGGAAACGCCAACAACGTTTCAGCTATTTATTAGTCTACGTAATTATTTAAGCTATTCCGTTTTAGTTGCAGCGTTTAGTGCTGCGAGTTATTTATTTTGTTAAATAGGATGTTTAAATCGAGTTGGTAACGTGTGCTTCCGCAACCAATATACACAAAACTTACGACTTTCGTAAAGGTTAGTTCAACAAACATAAACCTTTACACGTGTTCGTTATATCTACACTAACGAGTACACGAGTTTGAAGTTTTGGCCGACTTTGCACAATGATGTTTTTTCTTTAATCAGTGCTCAAAACACCACTGATGAAACATGATGGACAAAACATGGTACGGTTTTTATTTATATGCCACGTCCCATTGATTGTTCCTACAAAGTACTTTTTACAAGGCAAGAGCCTTGTATTCTGAATTCGTAGAATTCTAAAGACTGAACTCAAGTGAATTCCATCTTTGCAATTCCTATTCTGCAAGTTTAAGATACATATAAAAATTTTGTAGCTATATCAAAAAGTTTTCGAAGCTGTTTGGGCCTTATAATATCTTTTGGGTTAAATCCGCCTATGTTTCAACACTGTACATGATGTTTAGAGACTTGCAACATTTTGTTTTTCTGGCCAGCAATCGACTGGTTGGTCAAAGGCAAACCGCTTTTGCCGTTCTAAGCCCATGAAAAAACCTCTCTTAAATTGCCACCCCTGCGTATCGGTTATACGGCGGAAATACGGCATAGCACGTTCAAATAATATAAATAATAAATTATAGGTACACACGTGTATGCAGATATCTGCAACGTGCCTACTGTTCAGCAACTAATCTGGCTATGCGGAACTCTCTTGTCTACAACTCGTTTGCTGTAAGATGGTGCAGTCTTACGACAAAAACCTTTAGACAAAGTGTCATTCTAATAACGAAAGCGGTGCAATAGCATTTGGAAAAAAGGCAAAATTGTATGGGATTGACAAGCGATATCAAAAAATCACGTGATCAATCCCTTACAGTTTGGCATTTCGACCATCGCCATCACTTATGGAATGACACTTTGGCTAGAGTCAATTTTTTTTTTCTATTTTTACGGTCTATAGGCTCGCGCTTGACCACTATATCACCTGATGTTAAGCGATGATGTGGTCGACGATGAAGTTCGCTTGCCTATTCACTCTTGACTTGAAGACCCCTAGATTGTAGCTATTGGAAAACAAAGACTCCGGTAGGAAATTCCACTCCTTAGCTATATGTATAATAAAAGTATTCCCAAAACTTTTAGTTTATATGGGTCGGATGTCCATCATATGCTGATGGCGCATTGCCGTAAGTCTTGTAGTCTGATGATGGAAAGGGCTAGGCGGAATCAAATTGTGCAGTTCCATTGCACACTCCCCGAAATGTAACCGATAAATAACCAACAGGCTGGCAAGTCGGCGTCGATGTTCGAGGCTCTGGAGCTATGACACACCAGTGCACAGACATTTTGGCATTTTAACCATCACCATCAAATACAAGACGACATTCTATCAGCGATAGCTATTGTCGACAAAAGAGATTGTCAAACGCTATCAAAATGTCAAAAAAGCAGTCCAAAATATTTTGAAATTTTGACAATGTCGCTCTGGAGCCAAAGGACAGCTGCTACAAACAAGATTGAAAGAGATTCTTCTCTAAAAAGGGTAGGCAACCTGCAGTGTCCCTGGCATTGCCTATGTCCACATATGCGGCGGTCATAAAATCCCATAAAATTTTGACAATCGCTATCACCACGTTTTAAATGAAGAATGTCACTTGTCTAGGTCCTTTGGTAGGCCTCTAGTTTGTCACTTTAAGGTGTCCTGACCAATTCGGTGCATTTTCGTTTCCTTACCGAATCTATACATATTCTTTACCGAGTGCATTCACCCGGCTTTTGGTACAGAAAGACTCCTAAGGCATGGACAAAATGTGCTATAGACACGAATGTATTGAAGACAATTTTGGGGGCGGTAGTGGCCTTCGATTACTCTCGTTTGAACTTTATTCTTTTAGTAAACAGTTATTAGCAGACCCTGAGACGTAATAATGGTGAATTACTAAGAGGGCTTAAGAATTGGTTTAATTAATTATGTCGTAAGTTTCATAAAGATGCTTAGGTTAGTATAGAAGAGGAGCTGGTGTATAATAATAACAGCAGCACGGGCCGATCTTCACGGTTAAGAAATGCTTGCCGAGGTCAATCCGTGGATAGGTGGTCATCTTAACATACAGAGATTCCGCCGTGCCTCCGAAAGCACGTTAAGCCGTTGACCAGCTGACATTTGTAAACCTTTGACAATCGTTACGGATAGTCAGAAGCCAGCAAATCTGACACTAGTCTTGCCAAGGGGTATCGTTACCCAGTAACTGGGTTGTGGACGTCAGATAGGCAGTCGATCCATGTAAAATACTGATGGTCATCTGAATTGGTTAGATTGGTACCCGATCCTAACATGGGAAAATGCTAATTTGATTGATTGATATTGAAACATCTTGAGAGCGTGTGCAATATTTCTTTACCAATTCTAGCCTTTGTATTCGTTGCAAAACACATATCCGGCGCTTTATTAACGCTATAGTGGCCGATTCTAGGTAATCCTTTAGTTTACCATTATAGTGTTTTTTTTTTAATCTAATAGAAGTAACTTTTATTTTTAAATTCCAAAAGAAATATATAATACAAAATAATATATAACTACAGTAGCGTCCATCCACATCAATGTCTAGGTAGGGCCGCTCCATCATCGAAGCCGAATAACTTGGCTATTGGTTTAAATTTATGTCTTGTGCCGCGGTAAGGCGTGCGCAAACATTACCTTCATTTAAAAAAATGGTGAAGGAGCATTTCCTTTCTCTATAACTATTCTTCTCCTTTCTCTGTTCTTTATTTGATATTTATTAGTATATTATTTTATTTGTATGTATGTATTTTATGTTATATATAAGTAATATTATTTAATATAGTTTTTGTACACTGACAGCCCTAATGTCTATCTCCTCTCGTTCAGTCCATCCAAAGGTTGTCTGTAAGAGATTGCCCTGTGCGATAAGACCGCCCATTGTACACTTATCTTTATAAATGTTTTGTCCTGTAATTTTTAAGTGGTGTACAATAAAGTATAAAATAAATAAATAAATAATAAGAATAACAACTTTATAGTGTTCGTGGAACCCTACGCAACTTCCCTGAACAGCATATTTGCTTACTGGGTACAGATCTGTTTCCAGTGTGCTCACTCTCTGAACACAGTTTTTTTTTTTGGAAATTGACCCAGTGATATTTTTATTATAGTAAGGACAGAGCAGACTGTGCGTTTTTCTGACGCCACAGTTTGGTCATACTAGACCGAAGCGAGCGAACTCGCCACGCGGTCAGCTCTCTTCGGGAGCGGTCGTGGGCGCGAGACATTTACGTATACAATGCTGAGTTTCTTCTATGGTGAACGTATTTTAGAAAACGTTCGGACGGCCGTATCTTTAGAATCTAAAAAAAACTTTTTCGCAAAAAAATTAACCAACTTCAAAAGATTATTTTGCATTGTTATTTTAGTGTTTTCTTTTAAAGTCGGTAAATTTTTATGCGGTAAAGTTTTTATTTCTCTCTTTTTAGTTTTAGTATAAGATAACGTAAAATTGAGCATGTTCCATAGTAAGGATTGACGAAATATCCATAATAACTCAATTAAAACACTGGTGCTGTTTGTCGGTAAAGTGTTCGGTTGCAAATCTTTAAAACTGCCTAACCGATTTTGTTGAAACTTGAACTATGACCTAAGTTGAGAGATCGAAAGAAAAAACGTTTATTTGCCAGCACGACGCATACCATAAAAAAACAAAGGAAAAACTTAAAATACAAATACAGAGTATGAGCCACAACCACGCAAAACGGTCATCGCTCAGCATAATGCTGGGACTCGCGTGCAAGACAGAGCCACAGCGCTGGTTTTCAGTGATAGCCGGGGTTGACTGGGTAACGCCGGAACAATGAAACCTTTAGGGCGAGTAACGGAGCGAACATGTTCTATTTATAAATAAAATAAAAGAGTAAAAACAAATACGAAACATAAGTGTCCATAACATACTTATACTTAATCCAATAAAAAAATAATGAATATAATCTGATTACTAGTTTCGGCGAAATGCGTGGCGAAAGATACATCATACAAAGATACATAAACATAACGGATCCATGCGGACGACGTTACAGGGTATCCATTTTTTGTATACCAAAAACTTCTCCAGAGTGTAACAAATACTTTTCTGAAAACTGCATCAAAATCGATTTAGCCAAACGTAAGAAAATCGCGAACCAATATACATACACATACATAAAAACTTAAAGGTCATAATGCAAACCTCCTTTTTTTTTAAATCGGTTAAAAAGTATCTAAAGTTTAGATTTGAATTAAATCTATAGTTTGTTCTCAAACCGCTGGGTTTAACCTTGTCGTTGGTCCATTATTTGTAGTAAGTCAAGAATCACCTAGCCACAGGAGTTTGCTTTTATAATATGATCCCAAGCAATTCGTTCTAATAAGTAGTATTGTTATTTGCTGTAAGACAAAACTCAATTGACATGGTTTGTTTACGATATTAATTAATTTACCAGCGTAAGACAGTCTATTCCAAGATTAGATTAGATCGAATTAACACGAGTTTTGGTTTTACGATTCGATATTCGTCGCTCCCGCCATGTTGGACCCACTTATTTCGTCGTTCAATTCGTGTTCCGTTTGTGGTAAACAATTAATTAAGTTTGGATTTCAGTTTTATTTTTGTAATATTAAGAAAAGGATTATTCTTAAAAACAATATAATTATCATGGGCAATTTCGATTGTTTGCTTACCTATTTCGCCCGACGTTTCGGCCGTGTTGCAACGACCGTGGTCCTGGGTAGACTGGTGTCTCGGTGTACTGGCTCCATTGGGGCAGAAAATTCTTCCTCTACCCTCACTTTTCTACACACTACACTGACCGTGTCCTTATTCTGTAAGTTTGCCGACTGCACAAAACGAGGTAATGATTTTTGAATCACTGGATTCCACGCCGCGAATAATTTGTAACCGTCATCCCGATTGAATATTTGTGTTTTTTAATTTCAAGGATGATGGTTACAAATTATCCGCGGCGTGGCATCCAGTGATTCAAAAATCATTCCCTCGTTTCGGTCTCGGTCAGTGTAGTGTGTAGAAAAGTGAGGGTAGAGGAAGATTTTTCTGCCCAACGAAGCCAGTACGCCGAGACACCAGTCTACCCGGGACCACGGTCGTTGCAACACGGCCGAAACGTCGGGCGAAATAGGTAAACAAACAATCGAAATCATCGCGTTAAATTTCTCGTGATAATTATATTGTTTTCAATTATGAAACGCGAAAGTTTTAAAGTTAATAGGATTATTCTTTTTGCCGTATTGTATGTATTCTGATCAGTGGGCTTTTATAGGTATTCGTAATAATTGTCTTCTATGTATGATAAGGTATTAAATTGTAACCAACTATTTAATTATTTATTGGCTTTCCGAAAAATAGAAGCGACTCAATCTGTAAGGGTGTTCCAGTTGGCCCTTTCTTGGAACTACCACGACTTAACCCCTTAGGTGACAAGATCTACATTAGCACCTCTTAGTTATGTGTCTGTTGATCAACGTCTCTTAAAAATTTGGTATTACATATTTTGTAGGAGGGTCAACTTGTAGGCTTGAACATATTTTTTTTACCATTTATCAAATGTTTTTGAGAGATGTTCCTGTTTAAGTGATTGACAGTGACACGCTGTTGCTGACTGATATATTTAATCAGAGTACTTGCATTGGATTATTTTTCTCTTCTTTTAATTTATTTTCTTCATTGCTGATGACCGTAGTTCCACCTTACAACCCAATAAGCTAGCCGTTTGGCAGTAAGCTAATTTATTAAACCAACATAAAATATGAATGGTAACTAATATTATAAAGTGAAAGACCGAATTGTGTGAGTTTTTTCTCACGTGTAGGGTAATCTCTTGAACCACTTCACCTATTTGAAAAAATCTGTCACATTTGAAAGGTACAATATTCCAGATGGTTAAAGGCTATAAATTCTTATGACCCGGGTAAAGCCAGGCTGTGCCACTAGTTCATGTATAAAATACAAACGCGCTTATAAAATACGCTTCGAAATACATTATAATTAGCCAAGGAATACTAATTTTATTAATTTTAAGTTTAATATATATCTTAGAAATTCAGCATCTGCTTCTTACGATACGAGATACGACTGTAAATACTCTTTGACTATAGTCACAAGAGAAATAATATAATAATTATAGGTAATTTATTCAAAAACATTCCTTGTTTTGCTGTAATAAATATGTTAATATTTATTTATTTCCATGTACCTATTATAGGTAGGTATGTTTCCCTCTCATAGAGAGGTGGCCTGTGTCCAAGTAGTGGGAACATGAAAAAGGCTGATGATGTATGCAAAGGTTGAGAAACTGCGCTTTGATAAAAAACAGTTTGCTAATATAATATTGCGAAAAATTTTTCCACCAAGGCAATTAATGTTCACTTTCAGATAAGCCACAGAGTAACAAGCATAATGAAATAGGGAATATATTTGCGTGTGTGTGTGAGTTGGCAAAAAATATAAAGTTTGCCGGAACTTAATGTGCGTTCACAAAATTGCTTCGTCAATTAGAAACTTGAAATTTACTATAAAGCGCTACGGCACCAGCAGTACTATGTTTACTATAAGTAATACTTAGATTATAATCAAATTGTTAAAAAAAAAAACTCATGTATTAACCAACTTGATTTCCAGAAAATCAGACCGCCACCTGTATGCTGAATCATAACCATAAAATAATACTTTCTTGTAAAATATTGTACATCATAGTCATTAACTAAGAAATCAATAGTCAATTATAGCAATAGTCCACAAACGGTCAAACCCAATAGTGAATCTACCAGTAGATTTGCTTACTAAACATAGAATTTTGAAAAAATTCATAAAATTAATTAGAAATCCTATCCCTAGTAAGCATAACAACTGACTGATTCGTTATTGGGCTCAGTCGTAAGAAATATCACTGAGCACTCCACGTCTTCTTTCCTCCGTGCCATAACCCTGCAGAAGCATAAGCCACTGCTTTACATAACAGACACAAATATTAAAGTAATTACCACTAGGGCAATCAAAGGAATACGAGCTGGCTTCCAATAAGAACCGAGAAAATTACATAAGTAAAAACACGTTTGCAATTAACAGTAATTGCGCCAAATTACATTATAATTGGCGAATTGGGTTATTATGATAGTTGATTCTTAAAAGGTGTTCGGTTTCCGGGGTGAGTTAAAATCTGTATATATTGTAGTTCATATTGTGTTATTGGAGAGAAGTTTTGGAACGCTGCTGTTCCTCAATTCGGCTTGTGGCAGGAGTTACCTGAAAAAAGCTTTATGCCCAAAGGACGTTCGGTTCCGATCGGCATAGTTTGGCTATTATTGACAATCATTGGCCGCCATACTTGTGTGTTAGTGTAAAAATGAGATTTTAGTCTTTCTCTTTCTAGTGTGTCTGTGTGTGTGTAATGAACTTCGTTCCTGACGGAGGTCCATGTCTGCAACGTTTTTGTTTTGTTAAAGTATCATCATCATCAGCCTACAGCAGTCGACTGCTGTAAATGAGCTTCTCAATCGGCTCGTCATTTATCTCAAATTTTGGCAACTCTTCCAGCTGCTGCCAGCCAACCTGTGAAGATCGTTGCACCACCTAACCTGAGGGTGTCCAACCGTCTATTTACCAATTCGTGGTCTCTACTCAAGAACACGTCTACCCCAACGCCCACCGGTCATTGGTTCTACGGCTAATATGACCAGCCCATTGAGACTTCGGCTTGCTTATTCTGTGAGCTACGTCAACAACTTTGGGTCTACTCGTTCCGGATTCGATCCCTCAGTGCGACTCCAATGAGTTTAAGTATGTAATAAGTAGATAATTGTGTTAAACTTTAGACCTGAATGAGCTTCTGTAAGAACAAAACTTGAAGGAAGAAATGCCTAGCGTACTTACCCTGAAGTCTATTTTAACAAAATATTTATTATTATTTATTGTACACTTTATTATACTTCTAAAAAAAAATACCGGACACACATTTATAAAGGTAAGTGTACAATGGGCGGTCTTATCGTACAAGGCTATCTCTTACAGACAACCTTTGTATGGACTGGATGAGAGAACATAGATATAGGGCAGTCAGTGGACAACACTTTTTAAATAATATTACGTAAACAAAAAAATAAATAAAAAAAATATTGAATACTTTTCAGTATGAGAATACTGAACACGGAATACTTCAGTAGGAGTCTGGACCTGTTCCCGGTTGATGGCAATGGGGGAGCCCATTACAGGCGACTTGTGAGGATATGTTAAGATTATGAGAATATTCTTCATATGAATCATCTTTTCAAAAAGGTTATTATTGTAATTGAATAGGTATTGAACAAAAAATATAACAAGAACGGTATAAATTCGCCCCTGTTTTTTAGAAGTAGCCAATCGTAAAGAAATGTATATAAAAACTTTACTAATTAATTAGCGATTTACGAAATTAAATATCCGTAGGGTGTGTTAAATGTTTTGGCCTTTGGGCTAAATTTCCAATCTACTAATAATAATTAGTAGATTGGAAATTTATATTCCAAAGTTCGAGGAATCGTATTAAAAATTAATTTTCGAAAAATCTGAACTATTTCAATTATTTACCTACTTGGATTTTTTTTTATAACCACAGAGAAATTCAGAATAATGACTGGATAATAATAATCTTTCAACCCGAGCTATCAAAAAGAACTGGGTCATTGCATGTTCTTACTCTGCATGAGAAACGACATTTGCCCTTAATATTCAGTCACATCACATCACATCATCAGCCTATTAATGTTTCCACTGCTGGGACACAGGCCTCCTCTCTGTGAGAGGGAATGGGCCGTAATCCACCACGCGGGCCCAGTGCGGGTTGGTGGATGTCACATGTCTTCGAATTTTTGGTTCTAGGACATGCCGTTTTCCTCACGATGTTTTCCTTCACCGTTTTGAGAGCAGTGGTGAAGAAATAATCTACACAAAGTAAAGCGACTGCCTGGACTCGAACCCACGACCTACAACTTGTAAGTCGCGGCCGATACCACTGGGCCACCACTGCTCCATCATCCATCATTGTAATATTCAGTGATTCAATACAATATGGAACACTGCAAACTCATCATGAATCTAGCCCTAATACAATTTAAGTTGAGGTTGAATTGCCCACATCATCATCCTTTTAACGTTCCCACTGCTGGGAAACAGGCCTCCAGGGTATGGGCCATGAACCACCAAGCGGGCCCAATGCATCACATGTTTTCGATTTTTTGGTTTTAGTTCATTCACGATATTTTCTTTCACCGTTTTTAGAACAGTGGTGATGAAATATTTACCTTCGACGCGTAAGACGGGGCCGTTACCACTGCTTCCACATATCTCTGTCATAATGTTATTCGAGTCTTAAAATCTTAATAGTTAGGTAACATAAAATAACAGCACGCCTGTATTCCTTGAAGGGTTGGGCAGAGAGGCATCTATAGTAAACCCACATTACGCCAGTTATGTTTAAGTACAAAATGTAAAAAAGTAATAAAAAAATAAACAGTGGGCGAGCCTATTGCCATCATCCGGGCACAAGGCCAGACTCCAGGCTGCTACTGAGAAATTCCAGATGAAAACCCAATAACAGTTTGCCCGAACCGGGTTTCAAACCCAGGCCCTCATGCTCAGCAGTAACTCTTGCGACCACTAGACCAACAAGGTTGTTAGACAACAACAACACGGTAAAAATAACTGTGCACTTCACCACGGTAATGACATCTAAATAAAAAAATAAAAAAAAGCCTCTTTATTCCTTATTAATTAAAATAACATTGTTTTTCTTAATATTAACATGGATAATAATTATTTACGATTAACATGCATCATCACTTTATAATAGTTTATTAGTGTTAGCTAATAAGGACCTCTCAACGAGTAAAGGCCTCCTCCATAATGACATCTATACAGTATTATATCTTCATTCAAACGGTCGGAACGCGAGTCATTCCTACGCGCCTAGAGTTCGGTAAACTCTCGGTACATAAAGTTGCTTACGCGCCGCAGTCACAATCGAACGGTGTGATGTTGTACCGCGCGACTGTAGGTAAGTATTTCAAGGACAGGGCCGAGTCACAATACTGTATAGATATCACTACCGTGATTTGACGCTGTCACGTCACACTGACGTTCGACACTTGCAATTGACGCACGAGGCGAACGCAGGGCGCTACAAGGGTAGGCGAGAGTGGGGTCGCAGCTGCACAGTTATTTTGAGCGTGCTGTATACCTATATTATCATCATCATTATTTCAGCCGACAGACGTCCACTGCTGGACATAGGCCTCCTCCAGGCGTCGCCACATTGACCGATCCCGTGCGTCTTGCATCCAGCGCCTTCCCGCAACCTTAACTAGGTCATCGGTTCACCTATTGAGAGGCCTTCCAACACATCGTCTTTCGGTTCGCAGTTGCCACTGACTTTTCGGCCCCATCGGCCATCTGTTCTGCGAGCAATGTGCCCTGCCTACTGCCATTTAAGTTCGCAAGTCTTTGGGCTATGTCAATAACATTGGTTCTCCTGCAGATATCCTCATTTCTGATGCAATCAAGCAAGGAAATGCCGAGCATAGCCCTCTCCATTGCCCTTTGGGTGACTTTAAGCTTCCTGATAAGACCCATGGTGAGCGGCAACGTCTTGGTCCCATAGGTGGTCACTGGAAACACACACTGGTCATAGACTTTTTTTGTCTTGAGAAACTGCGGCAAATTGGACGAGAAGATACCGCACAATTGCCCGAACGCCGCCGCCCAGCCGAGTCTGATTCGACGGTTCACCTCTTATAAAGTTAACCTATATTATATTACATACAAACTAAAACCGCATAATTATATTGACATAAAATATGAACACCAATTTAATTTGTACTAAAATGTTCGCTACATTTTAGGTGTCGGTTAACGCGACTAATTTGTTGGGCAAATAGGTGCGGTCGAGCCACCGCGTGGGTCGTGGGTGGCTCGTGGCTCGAAGCTGGACATAGATACGAATGACCTGTAAAAGGCCCAGCCTAGGACTATTTTTAGATGTTACATTTCAGATCCATTTGTTTAATTGTGTCCAGTGTTTGACAAATAAAAATACGGATTGCTAATTAGATAGTAATGGTACGAACTTAGGAAATAGATACAAATGACCTGTGAAAGGCCCACCCAGCCTAGAAATATTTTTAACAGACTTCAAAGGAGGTAATTAATTCGATACTTATGCATGTATTACATTGTCTACACATTTCTCCAAAACTACTTATCGGATCGTGATAATTATACAGATATAACTTTTTACAGACATTTAAACAAATATATGATTTTACTTCTTTATTAGGTATATTGGTTTAGAAAAAAATAATGTTTTGGTTATTTTTGGTTTTTATATAAAGGAGATGTTCGATTTTGGGCCATCACTATGTACACTACATATATAAATAGGAAAAAAATTGGGGAATTCCATAAAAATACTAACAAATTAATTTGAAGAAGGGAACAGGAGTAACAAAAATGATCATTTATAGTTTTTTAATTCGATAACCCTATTTTTAGGGCAGCCATGACAGTTGTGTTTGATATGACGTCTGACGACTTTGACAGTTTTAAGAAGTGACTTCTTTGAGTCATTCTTTGCTTTGACTTTGAATTGGATATGTTTCGGAGTTTTTAGTGATTGTTTTACTACTACGGACATTAATTGATTGCTTCTCTATTGCAATTGAATTAGTGTTGTTTTTATTGACGCAGATATTACGATGACACGTCAAACAAATATCATTGTCAAAATTACATTCTGCGCATACTGTCATTGTCAAAATGTCTTTCTTCGCATACTGTCATTGTCAAAATGACTTTTTTCGCCTACAGCTGATCTGACCCACCATGTTTAATTGTAAATTGTGTTGCTCTACATGACAAAGTTAATTTGAGTTTACATTGAAACGAAGTGAAATTAAAGACAATTAACAATAAAAAAAAGTTTCTATAATATACAGCAATTTTTACATAAAGTGTAAATAGAGCTGGCCCAGGCTCCATACATTTCTGGAACATCTCCATTCTATAGAACATGCTTTATAGAAAAATACTATATGTAGTGCAAAGTATTTAGATCCCTGCTTTACCAACTGCGCGAAACTTATCTTGGATCGATCTTCAAAGGATTTTTGAATTGCAAAGAATATTAACTGTGCAATCGAGATGCATTCTAAACTTTGAACCAAATACCGACTATATTTTACACGTAAAAGATGTAAAGCAGAGAAGCAGCTTTTTAGTAAGGTGCCTTTTTAAGAAATGCTGTTTGTAGAATCTTTTTTCAGGTATAAACAGTTTAATTGCAATGCAAACTATTAGTGAAGAGAGTTTCAGCTAGTAAAGTAGAAGTTTTCTAAACTTTTTGTTAATAATAATAAAGTAATTAATAAAGGTGTAATTAAGAGCCGATTGTTGTTTTATTTATTTTTATTTGAAACTAGACCTGATGATGTGGTGCTGGCTGGGTTTTTGAGTAAGCATATTCAAGGTGAAAAGTTGATAGCTAACTGAGTAGGTGCCTGAGAGAACACTGAAAATGTATCTGAAAAGTTTCGGATGCGAGCACTTGGACCCAGATTTCCAAAAAGGTTGCGTAACGTGCAGAACCTATCATTTTCATTTAATTGGGTGTAGCTCGACACAAAATTACAAAAATAGGCAAATCTGCTGAAGAAATTGACGGGGAAAACTTTGATTTGGACAGTTTTTAAAAGTTGACAAATTTAGGGAAAGCCCTTACCTTAGACACAAATAATTTTAAACTAGCATTAAATACGGGTATAAATAAGGGTTTACTCGGTTCGTGAATATTTTTTCTTTAAATACAGTAATGATTTGTTTTATAGTTTTTTTTCAAGGTTTTAGAGTACAGTTTCATTGCACCATAATTTGTAACAATACAAATTTAAACAATCGAGTTGAATGCCTCAGACATTTAAATCCGAGCCATTTAATGAAATCAATTTCAAATGACCCGTTCAATTAATCTTTGATCAATGTGAATTAAGAGCCTTAGTACTGTAAGTATCCGTTCTGTGCGTATTTAAATATACTTATTTATTCTTTTATCCTCGCACTGGAAAGCCTTGCAGCAATTACACCAATAGAGCAATTTTTTCAATTTATTATTTTTGCAATGCAATAAAATGGTTTTTTGTATTAACATGGCCAAAAATTTTATAAAAATGTCACTACTTTTTCAATAGGTAATTTAGTAGACCTCTAATTAAAAATATTTAGCCTTCTATGCAAAACAAACAAATAAAATTTGGCCATATTAAGGGATAATGAGATAACAATATTAATATACCAACATTATTAATATACCATTAATTTCTATTTGAATAAGGCACATAGTTAATAAACTTGTCAATAAATATAATTCAATAAATTAGGTTACACACATAATTATTTGTAGCATAACCTAAATAAAATGTTACGTTTCTAAAAAAAAATACAGTTAAAATAGCTCTGAAAATAACAAAGCCAGCAAAATGCGTTATTATGTTAATATCTTTACACCTTGATTGTAAAATAAAATAAAATACATAATTTACACTGATTTTGATGTGATCAATAAGATAGCTGAGTAAAATGCGAACAACTTTATTGAGTTTTTTTATTAATCAGTTGAGTCTACTTGATATATTAACGTAAATGAAGCGAAAGGACTATGTAACGATCGTAGCAGGTGTAGTTCTGTAGTATCGGCCTACTCCTGTCGGAGAAAGGCGTGACTTTATGTATATCGTCTTCAGTAACCGGTACGCGTCGTTCTTTCTTTATCCGGTCAGATGTTTTTCATCTTCTTGACATATTGAGTAAATACGGCTGTGTTGTAGTATTTTCAATTGACCATCGTAGAACCCGTGATTGTGTGTGACCTAAAACAAAAGAAAAAGAAAAATGAGGAAACAATAATGGTGGCTATTAACAAATAATCTTTTCAATACAGTTGTTAAACATTGCGTACTTTCAGAGGCTATAATTATGATTCGAAAATTAAATCTTTTGCATTAAATGCTTTTGCATGATTGAGATAGGCATCTTTCTGTTACGCGGTCGTGACTTTTTTTTACGACCTTGATCATAACTTTTTTAGTTGAGTGTTAAATTTATAAGTCAATTTAGAAAAGTTTAGTAGTAAGGAGTTTTCATACATAGAATAAAATGGGATATATTGTATACGAGGAAATATGAATGAGTACGTCTTAGCAATGAATTCTCTAAAGTATTTTAAATTGTTGTTTAATATATTTAAATACTAGTTTTAATTTAATTATTTTCACAACAACATTTGTCATAAAACGAATCGGCTGTATAGGTTGTTTTCGTTGTAAAAAAAATATGTCCAGTTGCAAAAACGCGACATTTTCTGATTTTTATTTTGTGTGATGAATTAATTATTATTTTTGTTAATATGAGTTCAAGTACAAGTGATGAAATGGAATTAACTCCACCCATTTTTTATCTGAGGCGAAAACTGCGCAAGTTGAAATTTTGCCCCCAAAATCTCGAGAAAGACATATGGCGACTTACGATAATTTTATTTTACGGAAAAAACAAAAGAAAATTAAGTCATTTTCAAACATGTTTTATTAACTTATTTGCATGAATTGAGTGGCAAATATAAACCATCTACATTCTGGTCAATTTATTCCATGTTAAAAACTACTCTCAAAATACATAATGACACAAGTCGCCGAAGTTACCTAAAATTTTATTATCAGCTTTCATGAAACGGCAGTCTAATGGTTTTAGAAGCAAAAATCAAAAGTATTGACAGCCGATGACGTGGAGAAAAACCTAAATGGAGCGCACGACGAAAACTGTTTGTTATAAAGGTTTGTTTCACCAATTTTTATACAGTGTAATTTGCTCTAAAAATCAAACAACTTTATGGAAAGCATTTACTTATGTACAATATTTACCTGACCTACGTATTTGTTTGTTTTCAGGTTATATTGATTTTTGGCACAACTGGCGCCATGAGACGAAATGAGTTATCAAATATGATATGAGCGACATAGAATTCCATGGGAAAATGCTTCTGGTTTCACAATATATGGTAAATTTTGTGAAATTGTGAAGAAATACATAGGTCTGCGTATTATAATACAAAACAGTAGCCGCTTTTTTCAAATTTCCCACACGGAAAATGTATCCGTCAGAATGTTAGCGTAAATAAAATAGGGTCCATACCCAAAGATATTGCTACATTTCCTTAAACCGCCAAACCCTGAGAAATATACTAGCCATAGCTTCTGCAGAACTACTGCGGCTTTGTTGGCAAATGCAGGAGCAGATATAACAACTTTGAAGCGTCACGGAGGATGGCGCGGTGGAAAATAAAAAAATATTGCCCATCACAGCACAGATTCTATAAAATAAATCAAAATGTGGCACGTCCGTCGACGTCTCGAGAAGGGCCGTCATTTGAGACAAGTCTATCAAAATCTTTCAAAAGCTGCCGACGCCCGTACCGCCCTCACAACTACTAACAACACATGTAATATGTGTAACACTACATGTTTCGAGAAAAAGACCACTGAAAAATCTACTGAGTCTATACTATTTAAGCGATCTTTATCTACTGCACAACAGCAAATTTCACAGAATTTTAGTAATTTCTCCAATTTTAATCTCAAGTTTCATAATTAATTATTTGTTATTTTTCTATTTACCTACGTATGTATGTTGAAATAAAAATATTTAATTCTTTGATTTCTTTTTACTATTGCTCACAACTGTATTGAAAAACGTCGTATAATACATGGGTGTGTAGGTTATTGCAATATAATTTCCTTAATGCCACCCTTGTATCACAATGTACTATTAGTTTTCTGAACACTTAGATATTATGGACAGGTAAATTCACTAGTCTAGATACACTATTTTCTTAAGTAGCTCTTGCCCACGACTTTTTTCGTGTGTTTTAGTATAAAACTGCCTATGGCACTTGGCAATAGCATGGTTTTCTGAAATATCTATCAGTAATAAGATAATCAATCAAAATATTAACTAAAGGGATCAACATTTCAAGAGCTTACAAAAATTTTCACGACTTTATAAGTTTATAAAATTAGCTTATTGGGACATTTGAGACTTAGTAAACATTCTCACCTTTTTGTAACTTGGTTGTTTTCATCTATACATTAATGCTGACAATTCATTTCAGGGTACTCGAGTGGTCGACGCAGGTTCACAATCTACAGTTCTTCTTCGAAGTAACTCAGAATGTAAAATAATTTGTATCTGTTGTGGATTACTTGCAGACCTCCATAGTTTGACACTGTGTACTGTCCATGGTCTAATACAAAATCCTTTCATGGCAGGCGTTGAAGCGTAATTGATTAACAAACGTTCAAATATACAGTCTTTCACATTTATAATAAAGGTAGATATTATATACAAATTTTACACAAAAAATGTAACATTCTTCACAATATTCCTGAGTTGTGTATTGTAAAGAAAACCATATGAAATTTTACTAATATAGATATAATTTATGATATTTCATATGGTTTTCTTTGCTATTTCAATTCTATCATAATGTGAATTACAAAGGTCAGCTCACACCGAAACGCGACGCAAAGTGAAATTAAACCAAGGAATTTAAAATTTGAATTTATTAGAATTTTCTCACTGAACTGTATTCCTTTTTTTTTATAAAGCAATGAAATTTCTTAATTGTATCGCTACTTCAAAAGGTGCGATCAACGTCACGTGTGGGTGTCAGCTGACCACTATCGATAGAGTTTATTTTTATCAAAATTATTGTCTAGTTGATTACTTGTTTGTTTGTTTGTTAATTATGTTTCTATCTATATTTGCATATTCATAGATCAAGTTACACATGTTTGAAATTTTTTAATTTTTTTCCTTTGCTATTTTCTTAATTCAAAACATAATTTCTGTTTTTCATTAATGCAGTCACCAAAGTTCGGTATACGTTCTACATACATAGTTCGGATTAAAAGAAGAAAAAGGTCCATCTGTCTCCTAAGTTCTTACTTTACTATATTTATAATTGAATAAACTAACTAATTCTGTCTTACTTTGTTTGATACACATTATTATTAAGCAAAACATAAAATAATTAATAGAACACGAGGAAGATATATGTTAGTAATACAGAGAAAGTTAGTAATACAGAGAATATAGTAATAATATGATTTCACAATTTACACATAAAATATTTACAATTTACACATCAAGAATCGTCCGATAGCTATCAGGAGGTTCATAAATAATTCGTCCCTGCATGATGATTTCTTGGTCTGTCTGTCTTGCTAACAACCTTTGATTAACTCTTTTTGTATAAAACTCGTACCATGCTTTGCGATTACCCCGTAAAGCGACCAAAAACACTACCAATAATAGTGGATTAATATATTTTAATATAATTATTTGACTGCTATAAGCGAAAAATCTATATGGATCTAGAAATACTAATATGATCATGATATACTGAGACATTAATGCGGCATCACTTAATATAAATATCAATGTAGCTATATACAAGCGTCGCCAATTGTTAGTTCCTGTACGAGCGCTCGTGTTGAAACTACGACAAATTGAAAATATAATTACAATGTAAATCACACAGTTTGCTGTTACAGGTATAATTTGATCTATATATTGGGCTATCACGCTTATTGAAATATATAATTTTTTTAAATAAAAGGAATCGACTTCATATAGACGAAAACGAAGTGATTGCATCAGATAATAAACTATGTAATAATTCATAATGTGTGTTATCATAGGCACACCCCAACCAAAAATGCTACTTTTTAAGTATTTCCTTTGGGTATTCCCATGAAATACTTTTACTATGTCTACGTAAAACATATGACAAATTATTACCAACCAGTGATTTTTCGCAGTGATTAAATACTCGTCTATAAAATAAAGTTTTTTTGTAAACCTAATGCTTGCCATATATCTACATAACCCATTATAATAACATAGAAACAATAGCAATTGAATTATATAGTGTAAGAAGTATGATAAGATTGCGCTAAGAAACACATAGTTTCTGTAATTATGAAACTTTGGCAACATGCACCATGATATTAGTCCGTAGATCAACGAAGCTAGTGTCAGCACTAACATAGTTAAGTCAATGATTTTCCAGAAGTAATAAGACATGGCGAGATTCACTGCACAGATTTGATTAATTCACTTAAAGTTTACATAATAGTAATGAATTTGTGAAGAGTTTGATGAGCACTAACAGCACTGCTATGCCCTTAAACACGTCTTGCTTCTGAAACAGTCGATCTCACAATAGTTATAATAAATATTGTAATACTACAAATCTAATGAAAGCGGTATGTTCTATCTTTGAACCATAATCAGCACTAAATAAATTAATTTAAAAATTTCATATCGCTTGTGATAATATAAAAAAAAATATCGTAAAAAAAACGATAAATTCCGAGTAAGACTCGCTTACAAAGGGTTCTGTACCTAAGTAATATTTTTTAGCAGGTTAACTAAAATTAAATTATTTCATACCACTGCTCTAAAAACGGTGAAGCGAAACATCGTGAGAAAACAAAAATTAGAAGACATGTAACATCCAACACCGGGCCCACGTGGTAGATTAAAGTCCGTTCTCTTTTTTATGAGAAGAGGCTTGTGTGAACTTGTGTGTCCCAGCAGTGGGAACGTTTAAAGGCTGATTATGCATCTCATTAGTGTGGTGATTTTTTTCTTCTATTTAAATCTTTTTCAGGCACTTAGTAATAGTATCAAGCAAAGATACGATTATTTCAAAAATAAACTCTTCAAAAAAATAAAAAACCGATCAAATGCTTGTCAGACTTCGCACATTTAGGGTCCCGTACCAAACCGCAAAATCAAGTTGTTTGTAAAAGGAAAAATGAGGGAATTAAAGAAAGTGTCTGATTTATCAAAATAATGGTATTTTTTGTTTAAAATACGTAATAATAAACATTACCAGCGAATTTCAAATTCATAGGTTATATTATTATTTACAAAATTTTGTAAAAAAAAGCTGACTTTGGTGGCATCTCATTCCTTTGCATTTCAATATTTAAAAAAAAAAACTGTTTTATCTACTCAACGTGGTCTAAATAACGATATCTCACTCAACGGGGTAGGAAAAATATTTTTTTCAAGCCATCCTGTATCTGTATGTATGTATTGAAACCCGTGAAAACATTTAAAAATATATTGTGACAATTTGAGTGGCTTTGGGTCAACAAGATGCTAATTTATCGAAGACTAGCTCCAGCTGTTTGGCTGTAAAATCTGTGTGACAGATGACAGACAGGCAGACACGTGAGTGACAGTAATAGTCCTGCATTTGGACATTTCGGGAATGGCACCCTAAAAAATTTGCTGTGTGTTTTTGTTCGCATAACTTGACAAAAATTAGAGAGCAGCTGACATTTTTTTCTGTTGTATTACCGATTTCATGATATCTACATAGAAAGAAAAAAAAAAAGAAAAACGCGTCTTGTATGTTCCACCCTTAATATTAAACTATTTAACTATTTTTATTTTTATTATTCGGCCTTACAACACATATTCTGTGGAAATTTTAGGCTCCCAGCGATTACATGCCCAAAGATAGACTTAAGGTAATATGTAGTTCCATTTTACACCCTACGTGCACGGAACCCTAAAAAGCAGTTTTTGCGTTTACTGTTTTAAAGTTAAAAACTATATTTGATAAAATACTTTCTAATTAATCACGTACCAAAATTAAAGCTTATCTAATCGTTCTCAGTTATCGAGGCCAGCACTATAGAGACTTAATTAATTGTCAAAACTTCATTAGTAAAAAACAGCCAAGAGCGAGTCGGACTCATGCACTAACGGTAAATACCGTAGCATCTAAACTACAACACCATGAAGAAACCAGCATGTCCTAGAACCAAAAATTCGAAGACATGTGATAACCACAAACCCGCACTGAAACTACGTGGTGGATTTCTTAACCCTCTTAGATGGATTGGGTCTTCCCAAACCCTCTCTGATGATGACTGATGATGATAATTTTCTCGGTTTTGTGTGTATTATAATTAAATTGCTTACCTCCTAAATAAGACATGCACTGTTCTTGTTGGGTAAGCCACGGGAACGAAGTCACGGGAAAAGGTTAGGAATGTACTTAATAGGTGTTTAGATGCAGCGGCATTCCACCTGGTAACAGTCTATTGGTATAACTATAGCTGTGAATTTCACTGAGATAACCCTCAATAAATTACCAAAGAGTCGTTCCATCATGAGATGGAATAGTAGTTTTTTATACGAGGGTCGAAAGGAATCAAATCCCACACGAGGTATTTAGACCCACCGGCTATAGGCCGAGTAGGAACTGATGTCTTTCACCCGTGTCAAGCACTCTACTTTTCATTTCATATATAAGGAAAGTAAAAAATAGTCCTTTTTGTAAATATTTATTGATAATAGTAACATGAGTAGTACTCGTACTTATTTAAAATTAATTGAGAAATTAGAACAATTTGTGAAATTCAAAGTTGCATTTTTGTTTGGAATATTTAAGCTGTTTGATATGTTATAACAGGAGGAGGAGGAGCTCGTGGCTAAATAATACCAGCCGCACGGGTCGATCATCAAGGTTAAGCAACGCTTGACAAGGTGGGTCCGTGGATGGGTGACCATTTCAACATACCGAGTTTCCTCCGTGCCTCGAAAAGCGCGCTAAGCCGTTGGTCCCGGCTGTCATTTGAAGATCTTTGGCAGTTGTTACGAGTAGCCAGAAGCTTGAGATCTGACACCAGTCTAGCCAAGGGGTGCCGTGTTACCCAGTTACTGGGTTGTGGAGGTCAGATAGGCAGTCGCTCCAAGTAAAACACTGGTACTCAGCTGAATCCGGTTAGACTGGAAGCCGACCCCAATACAGTTGGGAATAGGCTAGGCAGATTGATTGATTGGTATGTTATAACCAATTTGGCTGTGTTGAATTTTTGTAAAAGTAGGAGACTCCAGTATTTGATTAGACGGTGAAATCCATGGCGCAGACTCCCTTGAAGTATTTGGTTGAGGCGAAGTGGGACGTAAATTTATAGTCTCCATTAATTTGTTTGAATTTTTAGTTTTATATTGGACAAAATCCTAAAAGTAGCCTTTCGCAACTGTGCTGGATTTCCATCCTCCATGTTGTTTTAGAATTGTCAAGTTCGCCCCAGTATCGGCTAACAGTGTCGCTGACGTTCTTCTGTAACAATGCCCAGTATACTGTTCACAGTTTGGTAAATTCAAATATGTTGTAATTTGCTTCGGCATACCCGAGATTTTATTTTTACCGAGCACTTGTTTATTAAATTTTCTCTTTTGGTAGTTGAGAAAAAAGCTATTAGTTTTTATGTCATTAGGTCTGAATTTTTATATTTTTTTACTATTTGTGTGAACTCTTCTCGTACAACAAACGAGCGCTCAATATTTGTTTTTATTTTAGTCAATTTTACGAGTAATAACTGTCCTTGATTTTCAAAGTCGTTAATTGATAAATTTGTGAGTTCACTGCTTCTGCAGGTGCCGCTTATACCGAGTATCAACAACAATATTTTTCGATTACTGTATTTGCCTCGTCTTTAACAGAATCTGGGGGAAACATTTCAGAATCACTTGAACTCATTTCTAATAAGATATTAGTCATAATCCGAGATTTCGATACAGCTTACAGAGTTGGTACCCCGCCAAATTATATAAACTATTTAAAATTTTAACTATAGAACACACCGCGTCACTGCCGCAGGCGGACGCGCTCAGTTTTTTTTTTTAATTCACACTAGCCTTTTATACACTCACAAGACCGCAGCATTTCATGCTGAGATGGGATCCTTTTCGGTTTCGCACGGGGTTTTTATTGATTTTTTTTTGTGATTTTCTTATCTCGTGTCTCCTGTGCGGGTCACAATTTTTTTTTCTTTTTTTCTTGTATTAAAATTTTCCTGGTGAATTTCGTAGAATTCAGTCAATCCCTTTTTTTGCAACGGTCACTCCAAAGGAATCGTGTTTTATAGGCGACAGTATATTTATCTTGGTGCTATATGCAAAATATAACAATTGCTTTGACTCCTGCTATACAGGTCCGCCTAGTTCGGAAGTCAGAGGTCTCATTATCTGCTGTAATCAATTAGGTCAATGAAGATTTATTTATCTACAAGCTTCTGCCAGCGGCTTCACTCGCGTGAATTTTGTAAATTATCCCAAGCGAACATTAATTAACCTGGGATGGAAAATATGTGCTATTCCAAACTATAATCTGTCTATCTGTAATGTCGCCAACTAACCCTATAATAAACAGATATCACTTGAAATGGTAGAAGCATCAATTCAAATCTCAAAACGAAACGTTTGACCACCACGGTAGTAATTTAACTACCGCACCAAACCACCGACCGATGCCCGTTGGGAGACGTGATCTTGAGACGGCGCCAACGGAAATGCGAATTGGCAAACGTAGGGTAAGGACTCCCTCAGGCTAAGTGGAGCCATGCGACTGTTACCCTGCCTACCTGCTGAGTGGCCGAGTTTCGAGTCAAATGGCATACAGTTAGAGTGTATGTCCAGAATTGGATTGCTATTGATAATGATTGAGACTCATATTCCAAGTCAGTTTGAAGGACCTCCGTTCAACTCAGTCACCATTATAACGGAAAAAACCCTCAATTCATGTCAATTAATAAGCTACATAAACGTAACTGTAAATTTGATGGTTCGAAGTAAAGTAAAATTCGAATTGGAGAATATGTCTTGAAATATAGTGATGAATTCCTCGACTTCTCACAAGACGCCGATATTTATCACACATAAATGTACATAGAGGTATTAAGCATTAAAAAATATTTTTTTCGAGATGATTTTGAGAAAAAAAATACAATAATTCGTATTTTTTTAACACCTATTTTTGTATTCTTCTCAGCAAACCTTTTCATCCTCAGTCCGCCATCTTGGACCGTCCAGCATATTGGATTTAGAATGATGTCACTTAGCTAACCATGAATTGTTATCCAAACTAAACGTGTACGCAAAATTTCAACTTAATCGGTGGAAGATAACTGCTTTAAAATTCAGTTGCAAGATTTGACCCGAACACACCCGAAATACATACATACATTGAAGGTTAAATAATAAACAATCGCTGGTGGTAGGCTTCGGCCGAAGGCTTGTGACCACCCACCGGGCAAAGACGTACTGCCAAACGGCCTAGCCGTGTTCCGGTACGATGCTCGGTGTAGCCAACTAGAGGAGTTGAGTCGAGATAGCTGTTCCACTGCAGGCTGACCAGCCTGACGCGCGCTGTTAGGGATGTATCGGGAGACTAGTCGCGGAGGATAGCGGGGTCCGAGGCACGGTGCACCGCTGCCGACCGCAGGTAGTTGGGGGCCCAAGTAGTGTGCCAGCCACACACGACAGGCTGCCCCGCCAACTGTCGAAAAATCCCGGAATGCACCATCGGGCTGGTTGGCGACCAGACGGGAGGACCCGATGGACATTCCGGGGTGGCTCGGGCGTCCCCGCAGTCTCCAGACTAGTGCCCCAATGATGGCGTCTTTTCAGTGCGTGTCTGTAGGTTAGCATTGTGGAACCTCGTCTCACTTCCTTCTCCTCTATAATTCCATTCCTCTTTTATTTTATGCCATGCAAAGGAAAAGGAATACTGGAATAAAACAGCGGCTGCACTCCCTCCCCCACAAAGTGCACCTCACCAATATTAGAGGTTGTAACGTTATCACGTTAATAAAAATAAATAAATTAAAATTAAGAAAAAAGATATAGAGTTTAAAAATAAGGTCAGGCTTCATACGAAGTGCCGTTGTATGAGGTCAGGACGTCTATGCAGGCAAGAGGACGGTCAGGAAGTCTTCCAAGATGAGAAGGGAGCAAGCGCAGACCAGGGCGGCGTGGCACGGTGTGAAGTGGCAGCTGGTGGAGCGCTGCCGTGGCTGTGGGCCCTTGTGTACAGCGTGCGCACCCTGCGCGTACTGCTGGAGGTCTCGCGCGGCCTCAGCGCGCATACCGCCGCGCCGTTGAGGTCCTGTCAGCCTCAGTTCATATTCCACGTGCCAGAATGGCAAACATTGTTATTCGGACTGGCACATCGTATTAATAAGTAGTAAAAGTACTTTTAAGAGTCCAAGGCAATAATTTATTATTTTTAGAGATTCTATTACACTCTTTCACAAGTTGAATTCATTACAATTTTATTAGTACATTGTAGATAAGAATATACTTTGTTATTTTAGGCTAAAACATGTCTTGCCAAAATATTCCACCAAAATTCCAACTTTCAGCGTTCAGAACTGATTCAAAACTAAAAAGCTGAAGCCCGTTTTTATTCGTTCTGCCATCTCTTCTAAATTTCAAATTTAAATATCAATAAGACCAGAACGAATAAAAACGGCTTTACAAAGGCGGGTCAGTCTGCACTGACCTTACAATAATGTACAACTAGCTTAAGAAAAGGTCTAGGTAGTCCATGGTACCTATGGTATGTCTATGGCTTTAAGAAAATAAAATAGACAGACAGATGTCATGTCAGATGAAAATGTCAGAGTATAAAAAATTCCATAATTTTGCAAATAAGCAATAGAAATTAAGTTAAAGAATACAAATCAATCAGAAATAACTAAAAATACTTTACAGGTAATAAGAATATCAAAGAATACTTATAAAAGAGTTACTAAAATTGATACAATATCAAAAGATATGAAGATGTTTTGTGGAGTGTTATGAAACTTAAGTAAATGTGGAATAAATACCAAAAGGTCTGCACTCAAATATCACTGCAGTCCACTATCACTTGGAGGCTGAGAAACCAGCGCTCCTTTTCCTTACGGAGACGCAGATAGCGAATCCGTCAGACGTGTCGTACCTGTCTTACCCAGGGTTCACACTGGAGCACAATTTTAGACCACGGGCGGGCGTATGTATGTACGCCCGTGACGACATTTGCTATCGGCGTCTCCGTAACCTTGAGGACTCCCGATTCACAACGCTCTGGGCTCTGGTGGACACAGGTCTTCACAGCGGAGATCAGGAGACAACCAGGCTCACTGAGTACATCAGTGAGGCGGCTGATGTGTTTCAGCAGCGGTACCATTCAGCCCAATTAGTGTTACTGGGGGACTTTAATGCCCACCACCAGCCCGGCGAGCAGAAGCTCGGTGGCATGAGATATTTTCTGGACTTGTTGCATAACTTCTTGACGTTTATTTTTTTCTTTTTCGGAAATTTTCCAATTTTATTGCAGTTTTGGTTTAATCTTGGCCATAAAAACCAATTAGGTTCTGAGAAGCATAGCCTACGACGCACTGTTTCCGAATTATGTGCCACCGAATCTTATTTTATTTTGTGTAAAACGATCTATATTTCCAAAATGGTATCTCGAAAACGGTATGTTCTAGGCAAAAAATAATCAAAATTGGCCCCTCCCCCCCTTTGCTATCTCCGTGCTAGCAGCATCCCAACATGAATTCAAGTTTATTTTTTCACATTTCATGGTTTTCGACTTGAACTACAAATTCTTAACAGAAAATATTTAAAAAAGTTATGATAAAATATGTCATGTCTTACAATTTGTCTTAAATGCTAGCACGGGACAACCATGTGACATGAAATAAATAAATAAAATAAATAGTTTAAAGGTGCGACATGCCTTTCTTGTTGCTGACTTCATAGTGCGACATAATCTGAATACGAGTAGACGACCAAATAAAATAATACGTACAAAAGTGTGCCGTTCATACAAATAAACAACTTTTTAATTTTATTGGGAACAAATTAATATTTGACCAACGACCATAGACTTATGCACACTTTGGTCAAGCGCGAGCCTATAATGAATAAAAAAAAAAAAAAAAGCTTGTAATGATTGACCTAAACGCAATAATTTCTTTAAAAAGTTGCAGATTAGGAGTAATTTTAGCATCTCGACAGACGAGATGAATTCTTTTAATGATGCCTCGAAAAGTAATTGAATAATACAAAGTAGAATCTTGTAAGCTTAAAACGACTGTCTCCTGATAACATTTCAAGAAACAATATAAACATTTTGATAAATTGATTTATGACAAGTTTTAATGTGTTTTTTATTATTTTAAGACATGACTTTTATGGATAATGTTCTTTCCATGTTATTTCACGGATAATATTGCCAAAAATAAACAAAGAAGTTATACATTGCGGGTATTCATAATAGGGCGAGAATAATTTCAGCAAGAAATATAACCATAAGTACAACATTTAGGGCCTTAATGACGTCATAAACGTATGTAACTCATAAAATACTGCCACGAAACACACAGATTTTTCTACAAAATATGGTACCATGTATTTATCTTATTAAAAAAATATTACACGAAAATAAACAAGAATAAATTACAAGCATTTCGTATTTCTTACCATCACGGCCAATCTAGCGCAAAGTAGTAGTAGTAGTAGCGTAAAGAATCAGAAATGTATAAATGGGGTTCCTTTTAAAACAAGGCGCCGCGTCACAGAGAAGCAAAGCGTTCGCAATTACGTGGACAAATGATCTGAGATGAGCAAAACTCGTTTATAAAATACTGCGGAAAGATACAGCCCACGGTTCTGCTCGGTTTCCTAGCGAGGGTCGTTTTTCACTTTTATGTAACTAGTTAATTTAGACTTTTTCTTTGGCCCGCATTTTTAGGGTTCCGTAACAAAAGGGTGTCGACGGAAACCTATTTTAGGAACTCTACGCCTAATGCCAGCTTGTAAAGTTTCATCTTTTAACCGTTATACGTCGCAAATTAAATGAAATGGTTACAGAATACGTGTTACTGAGTTCACGAGTTTGCGTCAAAAGAGACGTGAATATATGTACGAATAAAGCTTAACTTTTAATGTTAAGTCTGGGTCAATGACCATTAACCTTAGATGGTGATAGTCATCGCATCTGCGGAATATTGCTAGATTAATTAATTGGATTCTGTAAAATAATTTCTTTATCAAGCTGATGGTATTTCAAATTCTGAAAGTCTAGCCTATATGCTATTCCAGACTTTAATCACAAAATATGTATGAGATAATAGTAGATAGTAAATTATATGAATTTTGTGAATCACTCTTATCATCGCCGTCGAACATTACTGAACGAAAAACGTTTTTGCAAAAAAAATACTACCGACTTCCAAATTAAAAACTACGAAGTGAAAAATAACTTTATTTTTGGAAGTCGGTGTCTTTCTTTTTTCCATTTTTTTGCGATATGGACACCGATTTCCTTTTATTTTTCCCTTTTTAGTTGTACCTACATAAAATAGGCAAGTTGTTTATTAAGGTACCTATAACGCTCTGGCGTTATAGGTACTAAACTAAACAACTAGAAATAGAAAAAGATTACCCGAATAACATGAAACTCAACATTGAGTTAAGCTCGCCTTTGTACATGTACTTTATTATCCACTGTATGTAATGTTGTTTTTGGTGTACAATAAAGAATTAAGAAGAATTAAGAAACTTGAAAATAACATTAAGCGTACTGGCGTGATATTATGTTATGAAATGGTATAAAAAAATAAACACACATGAGATTGCAGCAATCCCGAATGATTCGCCCTTATTTATTGAAGAGTTCTGTTGTATACCTCCGAAGTTCTTCATCAGATCTTCACCAAATTAAAATGAGAACAATTTCAAAATATACTCAATCAAATAAAAAAAGAATTTTAAAAATCGGTCCACAATCGACGGAGATATCGGTGAACATACATTAAAAAAACATACATGTAGTTGAACATATAACCTCCTCCTTTTTGGTAAGTTGGTTAAAAATTAAGAAGATTTCTAAGTATCTATTGCAAAGATTGTATCAAAGTGTTGTTAAAACTTTCAGGATAACAAGGAAACTAATTAAATAAATTACGTCCTACTTGTTGTTTTCTCAATTTATTTTCTCGAACTAAGCCCTCTATGACGCTAGCGGTCACGCATTCGGTTTTACAACAAAATGCTCGGAACGGAGCGTTGGAAACAAAAATAAAAAGTTTTAATTTTATAATGAAACTCAACACTGAACGAAAGCGAGCTTTGTGTTGGTATTTAGAAGGCAACAGTAACATTATATCAGGTCTGTTTATCCTTAAAGGTTGTATTTTATTTATTTATTATGGAATGAATAGTGATAATATAATATTATTTATATTATATTAGAAAAATCTCTTAATGTGATTTACATTAAAACTACATACTACAATAGTTGAAATTAATCAATTTATAAAAAATATTGTCCTAAGAAGATAAAGAAGAGAAAATCTAGAAGAGAAAGAGGTGGTGAAGAAGAAGAAAGAGGCTTGGCTTAATGTGTTAGCCTGTAAGGCCCAAAATAGAATGAATGAGGCAACAAACGTGACGGATGATCTGGCAAGAGTGAGAGTAACGTACAAGCAAATGAAAGCGAAAGTCAAAGAGGTGGTAAAAATGAAGATGGATGAAAAGGAAGAAAAATATAACAGGAAGTTCTCCGATAACTTCAGGGCCAATGTTAAGCTGTTCTGGAAACAGGTAAGATTGGCTCGCGGAGTGACAAAAACATCGAGCATGAATGGAATAAGAGCAGAAGATGGGTGCTTACTGAGTGAAGAATGTAAGGTCTTGGAACGCTGGAAGGGATATTTTGAAAGTTTATTTAGTTGTCAGGATAGTGTGCAAGGAGTGGGTAACTGGGCAGAGGCCAGTTGTCAAGACCCAAACTCGGACGAAGAGCAAAATAATGAAATAGGAATGGATGAGATTATAAAAGCACTGAGTGAGATGAAGATTGGTAAAGCTGCAGGATATGACCGAGTATCTGTTGAAATGCTGAAGGGCGGTGACGGGGTGGTAGCAAGCCTGTTGTGCCGGATCATTAATATGTGTTGGAGATATTGCCGCGTGCCGGATGACTGGTGCAAGGCTGTAATCGTACCACTATATAAGGGAAAAGGCTCACAGCAGGAGTGTAAAAACTACCGCGGCATTAGTCTTTTGAGTGTTGTCGGCAAATTATATGCGAAAGTTTTAATAAATAGAGTGGTAAAAGTGACGGATGATCAATTATGGGACGTGCAAGCAGGATTTAGAGAGGGAATGGGCTGTATGGATCAGATCTTCTCCTTGAGAAGCATAGCTGAAAATCATCTGGCAAAGCACAAAAAAGTCTACTATGCTTTCGTGGACTTGGAGAAGGCCTATGACAGTGTGTGGAGGGATGAACTGTGGTCGACGCTATCCGGGTACGGTGTGGACTGGCACTTGGTACGGGCACTGAAATCTCTATATAGGGATTCCAGTGCTTGTGTTAGGATTAATGGGGCGTATACGGACTGGTTTACCATCTCAAGGGGTGTTAGACAGGGCTGTGTTGCGTCACCGTGGCTCTTCAACTTGTACATGGATAGTTGTCTGATAGGTTTGAAAGAGCATGAGTGCGGATTGAGGATGAATGAGTTGCCTGTCAAATGCCTTCTCTATGCAGATGATCAAGTTCTACTTGCATCATCAGCAGAACAGTTGCAAGACATGGTGACTGTGATGAATGAAGTTTTTAAGTTAAAAAGGATGAGTATAAATGTGAAAAAGACTAAGGTAATGGTTTTTGAAAGAGAAGACGATGTATCGAAGTGTGAAGTGAAAATAAATGATAAGAGTGTGGAGCAGGTGAACGAGTTTGTATATCTGGGAAGTATGTTCACAAGGGATGAAAAGATTGAAGAGGATGTGGAAAGGAGAGTGAATGCAGGGAATAAAGTGAATGGTGCTATACATGCAGTTGTGACCAGCAAGTCGATGTCTCCGAAAGCTCGACTCGCCGTTCACAACAGCGTGCTGGTGCCTACACTTATGTATGGAAGTGAAGGTTGGGTATGGCTAAAAAGACATGAAAGTAGGATTAATGCAATAGAAATGCGGTCCTTGCGGAGTATGTGTGGTGTAACTTTAAATGATAGATTGAGGAATGAGGTAATAAGACAACGTTGTGGTTTAACAGCAGATGTAGTGACTAAAATTTAATAGAGTATGTTAAGATGGTTTGGCCATGTTGAGAGGATGAATGAAAGGCGACTAAAGAAAGGTATTTACAAGGCAGACGTGAATGTAAACGCCGGGAGGGGACGCCCTAGAAAGACATATATAGACCTTATAGGTGATGTTCTTCAGGAAGGCCAAGTGCGCAGTACCCATAACCGGCGTGTGTGTATGACTAGATGTATGAATGTGTGTGAAGCAAAAGAAGTATGTAAGGATCGTAGCAGGTGGCGTTCTGTAGTTTCTGCCTACCCCAATGGAAAAAGACGTGAGTTTATGTATGTATGTATGTATTGTCCTAAGCTACTTTTTGGGTGCTAAGTTATATTGGAAAAATGATTTATTACATAATATGTAGCGTGTATAGTAAGTACACCTCCACATCACCACACATCCATCCAAACTCTCGCATTGATAATATTACATTTATTGATATTATAATTATATATGCTGTTAACTACAAAATCACTTTCAGAGAAACCTAATAACACTTACTTTGCCTAACCGCGGTAACGATCCTAGGCTCCATGAACAACATTCAAATTCAAATATTTTATTTGCAGAATATGGAAGGGTTTACAGGTGTTAAAATTGAAAAATATATATCACCATGATCAGGCTCACGCCTCGCAAATGTAAAAAGCATATGAATAAATTAATTAATTATCACAGTATCAAGTTAATAAGGCAACGAATTACAGTAGAAAATATCAAGCATACAATACTTTATGGTATCGCAATTAATAGAAATACAAAAATCAATACATGTCAAACAGTTCAAAAATAGTTATACAAATATACATAATTCGATATTAAATAAATACATGTACGATTAGATTAACCATTATTATTATTTTTACATTCGCGATAGTAACTACGAGATGAACGATGCAGATAAAGAGGTCACAGTATGTTAGGCTATGCCAATACATGTATGTATGTCTGTACCTACGACCTACATAGATTTATTGAACTATATTCTGGCGGTATTGGCCAATAATTTGTGGAAGTCAAATGGCAGTCTCTCCACGTAAAATATTGATATTCCGCTGCTTCTAGTTTCTAGTGGACTGGGATCCGACCGCAATCTAGATAGGAAAATGCCTGTGATTGATTATATTCTGAGTGATTTGTGTGTCAGTTTGGCGACAGTATCTTATATCTTCTAGCTAAAAAATAAATATGCTTGTACATAATTTTTCGACAATAACTGTATTTCATACTGAAAAAATATATATATATGTCGGGTTTAGTCAATAGTACGGACGTCAAAACAAATCGCAAGCACACCATCTGGCGGCAAAGCAAGAACAACTACGCATTGGCGCGCTTCCTCTAACCACTTGCGTGGTGGGGATAGTAGAATATGGCAGTTGAGTACTGACAGCCGTGGAGCCAACACGTCGTAGAATCAGTGTCGATCCGTAATATTAGTAAGCAAGATTGTAACTGAGTTGTGACTATTTAAATAAACCCAGTGTATCGAATAACTTCTGTGATTTCATTTGCACGATTTTACCCAACGACCTGCCCACACACGATGTCTTAATCTAAGGGAATACTTCCTGACTTCCCGATGGTTTGCATCTATCGGCCAGCCTTGATGCGACATCAGAATTGGGATTCGGTCGTGCTAATGAGATCACACGTAAAAACAATGCTAGTGAAAATTGTGGTTACATTCTTGCAAAAAAAAAATCGCGGTGTCAGTTGAGACTACCCTCAGTCTTGAATAATAAAAAAACAGTCTGGAGCGGAGCAGCAAGGAGGCTAGTAGCAACCAAGGAGTTGGACAGGACAAGGAGAAGCGTGTGCACTTGTGGAAAGAACCATACGCTCTGATCTTTATGCCAATCTGGTGAGTCGTTTTCATTTTGTTATGACTATGGAAAAGTGTGTTCATTATTCAAAATTTTGGTTTTGTCTACGGTATGGTGGTCAGTGGTTCGTCGGGGTAGCCCGTGTTAGGTTATAATTTCATGTTGGTTATCGATGGTCAAGTTTTGGTTTTGTTGAAGAGTTACCGGTCATCTGTCCATTCATCCGAATCGGATTAAAACAATGGTAATTTCTATTGTGTCTGCTTATTGACAGTTGAAGGTTTATTCTACTGGCAATAACCTTTGACTGGCCTTGGCTGACTATTATTGTTTGGAAGTTAGAACGATATAGTGACAGTGACGTACCTACCTTACACTTGAGTCTGGAAATTATGATAAATCCAAAAAATATTTTGATTAGTTTTGTATAAATGATAAATGATTTTGTTTCTGTGGGTTGGTTTGTGCAAGCGCTTTTGCATGTCTAACATATTTTTTTTTTGAACTGGATGAGGTCGGCGTTTCATGTCTGGCTGCTCTGGGAGGAGGGGCCGAGGCAGGCTCGGAGGTCGCGGTCTCTTTTAAAGTCCTGACAAAATTGTATTATGATAGTTTTATGTAGTGAGAGTTAACTAAGTTTGATAAGAAGCATAGTATTCTTCTTTTGTGGTCGGAGGGCCAAACCATTTAAAAGGTGGTAAACCCGACCGGGCCTCGTTAATTTCAAATTAAAATGCTATGGCATTCACTTGATTCTCTAAAGCTCATATACCTACCTGGGCACTTGTGACCCTGTAATGTGTGGTTCACGTTTTCGTCAGGGACTCTGCACTCACATTCGGTGTCCATAATAACACATTTTGCGGGCTTAGGTTACTCATACTACTAGAAGCTCGTGGCTAAATAATAACAGCCGCACTGGTCGATCATCAAGGTTAAGCAACGCTTGACGAGGTCGGTCCGTGGATGGGTGACCATTTCAACATACCGGGTTTCCTCCGTGCCTCGGAAAGCACGTTAAGCCGTTGGTCCCGGCTGTCGTTACGGATAGTTAGAAGCCTGAGATCTGACACCAGTCTTGCCAAGGGGTACCGTATTACCCAGTTACTGGGTTTTGGAGGTCGGATGGGCAGTCGCTTGATGTAGACCACTGTTACTCGGCTGAATCCGGTAGGACTGGAAGCCGACCCCAATGTAGTTGGGAAAAGGCTAGGCAGATCGATTGGTTTAGGTTACTACACCGGTGCACGGGTTAATTTCCATCAAAGCTGTGTATGGTTAAGATAACCATGTGAACATATACTCTCGTAATATTTTTCATGTTTCAGATACCATATTGTGTCGCAGCCTGAAGCCTCTGCTGGAGGCTAGCGATTCAGATGCTAAGCGCGAAGGTTGACATGTCAACATCTGAGAGGTTAAGAGGAACGGCAAGCTAGCAGTTCGCAGGTCGTAGCTGAACGTTACGAGCGAATGGAATACTCGGTGAGTCGCTTCCATTTTATTTCGATAGTGAAGTCGAATATTCTCTAGTGATGAGATGCTATTTCGAGTTTTAAGAGTGTTCATGTTGGAACACTGAATTAGTTGGTAGTGGTTATACCTAGCACCATCACTAGGTAATTAAGACACACCTAGTAAAAAGCAAGTAGCTAATAAGTTACCTATTGGCTTGTTAGTACTTTCCTAGTTTCAACATTTGGTTCAGTACGAACTTTGGGATGAGATATCCCATATGAAGGAGATGAGTTATCCAAAATGACTGAATGACTAGTCGTTTTAGTGGCAAAGCGAGTTAGTAATGTCGTTGGGCTATCGCAATTGTATCGAGTTATTAACGGTACTGATCATTTACGAACAGATCTTGTTGCGTAACGAATTATAACACCGTCTTTGGATCTGAATTCACTTGCTTACTTTCAAAGTAATATTGTGATAGCAGTAGATCTCGCGATCGTTTTCCTTACATGAAGACAGAGTTAGTGAGCGACAGTAAAGGGTTACTGTTGATAATCTGATATTAATGATATTGATCCGAGTTAATTCGTAAAGCTCTTTAATATTATCAGGGTTAGTTGTTTCCCTTTTATAAGCCGTCAGTATGTTCCAAAATCTTTTAGTAAAAAGCGCGAATCTTGTGAGAAGGTTCCCCGATCACCAAGTTCTTTGAGAATTGTACGTCATAGTTGATGACAGTGTAACAAGTCTGCTCGTAAGACCAATTCTGGACCGCATCTCATGCGTAACATGTGGCGATGGGTTTTTGAAGAGGTTTTATGAATTGGGTATGCATTGCCTTTGAATTGTGGTAAAGAGTAACAGAATTGTTACTCTTATTTTAATTACTTTGTTTAGTTGAACTTGTTGATCATCGGACCTTTTTCTGATTAATAGTGTTCTGTGGGCAAGTCTAGAAGGGAAAACTAGATAGGCCCTATTTAAGTCCGCGATAGGTGATTAAGACAGGACAGTGATCATTATACACCGAAAGCTTTAAATGGGTACGCTTAAAACCTACAAGTACTGAAAGTCCCAAACAGTAGTTTACCGACCACTTCTGAAGATTCTTGCAATAAATCACTCACCCATGACAACTTTACCATAGGCATAAAAGAAAGAAAGTTTTCTACATTTTCTTTCCTATACTTAAAGTGAAGGACATGTGTCGCAAAAGGAATCCAAATGATCTTGGAGAAATATGGTAGGATGATGTAACATGGTGTGAACAAACTGATTCACGATGCACATACTAGCACAGAAGATCTGCTCTATACAACGAGCGAAAATACAATCACACATAGACACGCGTACAGCGATTGCAAGCGCAATCTCGATCGGCATTTGTTTGAAATCACCTAGACACGCGTCTATAGTACATGCGTCTGTTTTCACTCGTTGTATGGAGTTGACCTTCTGTATTATTCTGATTCCCTGTTCGATGCGAAGTCTTATTTCCGTCGAGAAGCGAAATTAACTGAGAAGGTACTTACTACCTGTGGAAACCGTTTGAGGGTCTTATGACACCGTTCTCCTTACGCAAGCAAATGTTATGTTGAAGAAGACCTCGAAAAATTTAAGAAAAATATTTGTACAAGATATTACTTTCGTTACAATCTTGACTTCACTATGGCACTTGAATAACATATTTCTGAATTCAAAAATCACGATGATTACCTTAGGAAAATACGTCAATCACGATTACTTGTGTTTTATAAGGATTAAAAGAAGGAAGAGGAAAGAGGTTAAATATAATGTAGAAATTACCTAAAATTTCCACAATACCTAGGTAGCCCCTTTAATTAATCAAATATTAAAACTTAAATCGCATCGAAATCCGCTGAACTCTACTACCTATATGACTGTATGTATTTACTTGAACTGCAAAAAATCGATAATCCTCCCCTCATCAGAGCAATTAAATAAACCATTAATAATCGTTGATGAGTGAAAAATAACGTTTGGTTAAGTTTTAGGAGATATAAAATACAGAAGCTTAATCTCAAAACTACCGTTGATAGGTAATACTGAGAATATCATCACAGAGGATCTGTACAATGTATATTTTCTGAACGAATTACGACAAAAAATCGGATACCGTACCTTTCCAAAAAGTACAAAATCATAATCATCTATTTGTAAAAACATAGTCTACATTTTCCTTTAATAAAATCACTCGCAAATTCTCTGTGGAAAAAATGATTTAACATGTTCAGTATCTAAACAAGTGAAATTCTCAGTACCAACAGTTTTATAGACTTTCCAATAAACTGGGCTATTTAAGAAATGGATACAAACACAAACGGTAGTGGAAACCTATCAATACGAAGTAATACGACTGGTGCATTAGACGAATTAAATGTGGTGGCTCGGTGTTCGCTTTCCTAGAAAGTCAATTAAATGATTGGCAAGCTTCGTACGTGGCACAGGGTCATGCGAGTTACAAGCTGCCACCCGCGGCTCCGTCTACGTGGATTTAGTACTTAGTAATTTAGTAACTTGCTTACTTTAATATAATTGTAAAGGTTCATCTAAATCCGCACAGTAGTTTTTGCGTGAAAGAGTAACAAACATCGTTACAAAAATCCTCGAAAAAAAAATACAGCTAAAATAGTACTAGCTCCCGCCCGCTGCGCCGCCCGCATGTAATTATTATGGATTTCTATCTTTACAAATTATAGTCCTTGTACTATTCTGATGTATCTATACCAATATTATAAAGGAAAGGTTTTTTGTTTGTTTGTTTGTTAAAGCTACATTATTCCCTAGTAACATAGGCTATAATTTTGACGGGAGCAAAGCCGCGGGGATCAGCTAGTAATAATCTATATTACTGTAAAGTTTCATCAAAATCTATTCAGTAGTTAAAATAATCCATATTCAGTAGTTAACATTTTTTAAATCATCAGTAAAAGCCATCTATCAAATCAAACTTTCGTGTTTGTAATAGTTTAAGTATGACTTACACCATGTATTATGGACAAATTAATACCAAATCAATAACCCAAATGCATGGACAGTTTACAAACTATAATCAGGTTAATTTTCAAGCCATTTTAAAGGTGAAATTAGAAACATTTTGCAGTATTAACATTTTGTGTGAATTTTATTTCCTTTTTTTTTTTGTTTTGCCGTGAAAGCATACAGAAACTTAATTAAATATAGTGAGCTGTCTAATATGTTTATACTGGGTATCACGCATTGCATTCACATTTGTGTATTATCTATTGTTGGAGCACATAAATAAAAAACACTAAAGTACTTAATATTTTTTAAACAATCTAGGTATACCTAAAATTTTAAAAAAAAACTAAAGAGAGCAAAAGTTAGTTTCGTTTCGGAAGTGGGTGTCGCAAAACGACAAAAACAAAATTTACCAAAGATTTCTACTATAGCTACTTTGCTTTTTTTACAAAAGATAAACCGAATTTCAAAGCAAAACACTAAAAAGAGCAAAAATAACTTTCGTTTCGGAAGTCGGTATCTTTGGTACCCACCTTTTTTTTTTTGACGTTTTACGACATATAAGTGGAATTGATAACTTCCTTTTTTTAAAGTCGGTAAAAATGCATTATCAAAAGAAACAAACGTGTGTGCAAAAATTCATCTCAATCGAACATCGGTAACTAGATCAAAATTAACTTGCAAGCTTTTATTACAGACACCAGATTAGGTAAATACAAGCTTGTAATATCAAAGTTGGAATTTCTGTTCAGAGATAGTCAGTTAGAAAATGTCGAGTCCACCTAGCTTTAAACAAAATGTTGCGTAAAATTGTATCCCATCTTCCTAGCTCGTCGTGCTGTGCTGGCGCTGCCGTAGCGGCAGAGAACCTCAAGTGGCAGAAATATAATAACCTCATCGGAAGTTATATTTTCGAGCCGTTTGAAGTTAAAACTCTTGGTCCGTGGGGTCCGTGTGCTCACGAATTATTTAAAGATCTGTAAAGCCTGGTTTACACCAGCCGGGTGAGCCTCGGGCCTCGGGCCTCGAGCTACGGCCTCTGTGATAGGCTTGAGTCACGCATTTTATCACGGTTATTGCTCCCAAACTGTGTGACTCAAGTATGTCACAGTAGGCTGTGCTCGCCCCGGCAGCAGGTCTCTCAGTTGACACTTCGTGTGACCTAAGGGCTGGCTTTTACCTTGGTCAGAGTGTATGGCAATGCTTATTGCCATACAACGTGGCAATGCTGCCAGTCTTTTGGGTACAATACCAATAGATAACGATGTGGAGGAGGTTTTCGACGCCATCTTTTAGAATAATATAATTTTAGGATCAGTAAGTTAGTAGGTTATGTTTTAAGTGTATATGTTTGTAATCTTTGTTTTTGTTTGGTAATTAAAAAAAAAAAATATGCCGTTCAGATTTGCACAAAATTGCAATGAATTTATTACTTTTGAAATGTAAACCTAATCAATAGGATTAATAGAATAAAGCCGATTCAATGAAATATGTATGTGCATACATATTTCATTGAATGTTCTTAATTCTAAATCTAAATAAATCTACCGGGAAATGTGTTTTAAATACGGGTCACAGTTATTAATACGCACTAAATTAGCAGTAAATATGTAAATCATACTAAGTATGTTTTAAAGGCTGGCCAACATTATTATGAGTTGATTTGTTGACATACAATTTCTTAAATTATGTTTTCTATTAAATAGCTAACTGAAACAGAAAGACCACAATTGCGTTGTCAGATTGAATTCAAAGTCTTTTTGCGTTATTCCCCACCCGATCAAAAGAAAATTTGCCGCCCTGAGGATCAAAATAAAGTGACCTTTTTCTAAATCTGAAAATGGACTACTGACCACAGGGCTCCTATCTGAAAATTTTCAGATATAAAGAAAGAAAAGAAAGAAAGAAAAAGTGTTTATTCGCCACAAAAACGACATACAACACAGCAGGCTCCACCTACACAGCTATCACATTTTCGTCCTGAATATGGTTGCTCAAAAACCAAGCTACCCCTCCATACAGTTTTTACAGGTACTTGAAAAATATAGCTTCATTATTATAAGATTATGTTACCTACAAGGAAGGATACACTTAATCATAAACTCCATACTATTCAGATTCTAACTAACCAGCACAGCTTGAACTCTAACCACAGGAGCAACCAAAACATGTAAAGCTCAACTGATACTGGGAATATTCTAATTCACAAGTATATGCTTTCACTCTACTTAAGTAATGTACGTTTTGACTAATAGCCAATTAGCATAATAGTAATAACCCCAGAGTGAATTATGTTTCACACGTGACGTCAGAGCATACCGTTTGATAATTATAATTAATGTTATCTGAATCACAGCTATATATGTTATCCAAATACATCATGGATCAGTAGTTTGAACCACAGTTTGAATGGTAACGTAAACTACTATAATTATGTCATGGCACAGATAATATAATACTAGCATACAGATGCCTCATCCCATACAAAGAAACCGTGCCGACGTAACGAGCGTTTTTCGTCTGATTAAGATGATTATTTTGTAAGTACTTCGATCGCGTTCGGTTCTGTTCCACGGCTAAAGATGGTGTTAGCAGTGACTTGCAAGTAAAAGGTTTTCTCGATTCGTGACTATTTTTTCTTTAAATCCAGTGACGATTCGTTTTATAGCATTTTTTTTTTATTACAGTTTCATTGTACCAACATGTGTTTACAATACAAATGAAAAACAAAATCAAGTGTCATTCATCAGAAATATAAAACCGCACCATCTATTCGAGACAATTTTAAATGACCCGTTCAAATTATCTATGAAATGTAAATTAAGAGCCCAATATTCCATAAATTTGTGCTTAGGAGAGTTGATTAGAAAAGAAAATACAATTTTAAGATCACTTATAAAAAAATATAATTTTACACACAATTCAATAACAAATCGATGCATATTACGCCATCAGTCTGTGCAATGCAGTACGTTTCTCGATGCGTTCGTGGCAAACAGCAATGAGGATCGGTCTAAGAGGCTTTCAACGGCTAATCCGTGGATAGATGTCTATTAAGTACTACTCTAGACTTAAAAGGAAACACTGAGCAGTTCCCAGGCCAGCATGTGTCGTTTCACGGCCATGTCCAAACGATCACTATCGCTCTCCATAAACCATATCGACACCATACCTGAAACTAGACTCTGCACAATACTAAACAAAGGTACTTGTGTCCCATTTTAAGTAACCAAATCATGACAAGATCCGACATATAGATAGACCCCACCAAGCTGGTTTTTATCTACAAGCGAATTTTATCCAAAATCTTACCGTCATCTACCAATACAAATACAAAAACTATCAATATAAAATAGGAACCTAGCCTAGCCTTCCTAAATACTATTTGGAAGTCAGCCAGATCTCGGAGCACTTGCGGACCAGCCTAATTCAGTTTGAATGACACAAACATGGCCTCTACCAGACACTGATTTGAATTACAATTAGGTCGCTCACAATGGGCCTTATCAGAAAGCTTACAGTCACCCAAAGGGCAATGGAGAGGGCTATGCTCGGAGTATCCTTGCGTGATCGAATCAGAAATGTAGAGATCCGCAAGAGAACCAGGGTTGCCGACATAGCCCAAAGAATTGCCAAACTTAAGTGGCAGTGGGCAGGGCACATTGCTCGCAGAACGGATGGCCGATGGGGCAAAAAAGTTCTGGAGTGGTGACCACGAACCGGAAGACGATGCGTTGGAAGGCCTTCCACCAGGTAGACCGATGACCTGGTGAAGGTTGCGGGGATTCGCTGGATGCGGGACGCACGGGACCGGTCAATGTGGCGATACTTGGGCAAGGCCTATGTCCAGCAGTGGACGTCTTTCGGCTGATATGATGATGATGATAGAAAGTCACTTGTCTAGGGCCTCAAATGCTTCAATCAGCCACAATTCGACTGTGGATCCACATCACAAACGTTGCCCCATCTTTTGCCTAGCTCATTTTCCACAAACACCAGCAACATGAGATACCTTTGCTAGGCCAGCGCTAGAGCTGTCGACGTGGCTGAGTTCTGATTGAAGCACCAAATATGAATAAAGTATTGAACATGGAAACTTTGATGCGAAGAAGAAAAAGAAGACCATCTTACTTTTTATGCCAAAGAGTGTGTCCGCCCACCCTAAATACGTCACGTAAGGCCGCAGTAATGTTAAGGGTATGACAGTACATGAAAATTTATGATAAGTTAAAGAACCTACAACATAACAGTTCCTACGACCCTAAGACCTATAAGCCCTACAGCCCTAACCTATACCTAGTGTGTGATAAATAAATATATAGATAAGTTAAAGATGGCTGCACCATGCAACCTAAGGTTACAGACGGATAGTGGGCAGAAATTA
The DNA here is from genome assembly GCA_949775005.1 of Orthosia gothica. Lineage (NCBI taxonomy): Eukaryota > Metazoa > Arthropoda > Insecta > Lepidoptera > Noctuidae > Orthosia > Orthosia gothica. The sequence goes on along the minus strand of OX459038.1, from coordinate 9,786,306 downwards.
AGTAGTAAAAAATAAAGAACTAAAATATTATTCATTTTTATATGCCCCAGTAATCTCTGATCATGTTTAATATAACGTTGACGTGGTTAATATTAATTTAATAAGCAATATTCACGTGGACCTTCTTATTAATAAATTCTTCACGCTACATTCTCTGATGTTTATTCCAATGAATTCAATATTATTTCCTGTGAGTTGTTTCATTAATATAATTAATTAATTTCCCTCCGGTCACGATTTGTGAGCTTACCACAGAATACATAGGTACAGAAGCTCAACTCCATACAATGAGCAAAAAGGCATGCACACATAGATAAGCTTCACGTACCGAGAGTGAAAGCGCACTCGCACCTGTCATTTGTTACAAATCGCTGCCGTACGTACGCGTATGTGTACGTGCACCTGTTTTCGCTCGCTGTATGAAGCCGACGTTCTGTGCTTTTTTATTTTGTTGGTTTGGGTTCCGTAATCCGTAAAGTAATTTAAATAGACAACCCGTGAATGGCTGGAAAAGGCCAATGTCCTGTATTAGACTGTAAGAGTTTTAATTGTTTTTATAAAGCTACACCTTTTCTATTCACTTTCAGACTTCAAATTATGCAACTAAAGGATTTGAGTAATGATGTTGAGCATTCTATCTGTAACACTTAACATTAAGATCCTACCTTGCAGGTCTGTTTGTTAGCCACTCTGTTCAATGTTACCTTTGGAGATTGATTCAGCTTTCGGCCTGGCTGACGCATGGCCCAGATAAAATACTGTTTTGTTGCACCTTACACGCATAGGACACAGATAAATTTGTACATTAGTAGTGTATTAAGACAAAATAGTATAAGAGCTTTAAAATATTGTTAATAAATCAGATTTGAATTTATATTCTTGTCTCATTATCCCTCACTGTGGCCAAAACACCTTTAGCCACCTCTGATCAGTTTCGTCAGTCTGCTGGACTGGCAGTGAGTGAACTTCCCTAACCTGGAATTTCTGCCCACTATCCGTCTGTAACCTTAGGTTGCATGGTGCAGCCATCTTTAACTTATCTATATATTTATTTATCACACACTAGGTATAGGTTAGGGCTGTAGGGCTTATAGGTCTTAGGGTCGTAGGAACTGTTATGTTGTAGGTTCTTTAACTTATCATAAATTTTCATGTACTGTCATACCCTTAACATTACTGCGGCCTTACGTGACGTATTTAGGGTGGGCGGACACACTCTTTGGCATAAAAAGTAAGATGGTCTTCTTTTTCTTCTTCGCATCAAAGTTTCCATGTTCAATACTTTATTCATATTTGGTGCTTCAATCAGAACTCAGCCACGTCGACAGCTCTAGCGCTGGCCTAGCAAAGGTATCTCATGTTGCTGGTGTTTGTGGAAAATGAGCTAGGCAAAAGATGGGGCAACGTTTGTGATGTGGATCCACAGTCGAATTGTGGCTGATTGAAGCATTTGAGGCCCTAGACAAGTGACTTTCTATCATCATCATCATATCAGCCGAAAGACGTCCACTGCTGGACATAGGCCTTGCCCAAGTATCGCCACATTGACCGGTCCCGTGCGTCCCGCATCCAGCGAATCCCCGCAACCTTCACCAGGTCATCGGTCTACCTGGTGGAAGGCCTTCCAACGCATCGTCTTCCGGTTCGTGGTCACCACTCCAGAACTTTTTTGCCCCATCGGCCATCCGTTCTGCGAGCAATGTGCCCTGCCCACTGCCACTTAAGTTTGGCAATTCTTTGGGCTATGTCGGCAACCCTGGTTCTCTTGCGGATCTCTACATTTCTGATTCGATCACGCAAGGATACTCCGAGCATAGCCCTCTCCATTGCCCTTTGGGTGACTGTAAGCTTTCTGATAAGGCCCATTGTGAGCGACCAAATCTCAGAGCCATAGGTCATCACTGGCAACACACACTGGTCATAGACCTTCGTCTTGAGACACTGTGGTAAGTTGGACGAGAAGACACTGCGCAATTTCCCGAACGCTGCCCAGCCGAGTGTGATTCAACGGTTTACCTCTTTCTCGAAGTTGGCCCTACCCAACTGGATGTTTGTCCCAGGTAGGCATAATCTTCCACAACTTCGAGTGTAGAGTCTCCAACCTTGATAGGCGTGGGTGTTACACGGGCATTCAACATTACCTTGGTTTTGTCCATGTTCATTTTAAGACCCACTCTTTCGGACGCTCTACTTAGGTCATCGAGCATTATACTGAGGTTCTCCATGGTCTCAGCCATGACCACTATATCGTCGGCAAACCGAAGGTCCAACGAAGGTCCGAGGGACCAACGGCTTAGCGTGCTTTCCGATGCACGGAGGAAACTCGGTTTGTTGAAATGGTCACCCATCCACGGACCGACCTCAGCAAGCGTTGCTTAACCTTGAAGATCAACCCGTGCGGCTGTTATTATTTAGCCACAAGCTCTCCAAGACCTAACTTTTTATATTTCTAAAAAACAGCATATAATAGTTCCAGGAACCTGTCAAAGCCCTTTATTCCGTCATTAAAGGCCTGTACTATCCCTCTGCTTCCCCATATCCTTTCAGGTCTTCTTTCCTGATCCACTTCTATCGAGCCCTTGCAGTAGGCCGTCTCGCCATCCCCTTCTTGGCTGGCCTCGGCAGCGCCGTTTTTCCTCAGGCACACACTTTGTGGAAATTACCCAGCGGTCCGCGACCCGCCCAATTCCATTTCACCATAAGTTAAATTTAAATTGCCTCGTTTCTCTTGTAGTAGCAAGCTCTGCTGGTGAGCATGTGGTCCTGGCTTTAATTCCCGAATCGGTCAAAGGGTGGTTGGATTTTTTCAACTGGAATTTGCCTGAAAACCCTCATTGTCACATGTTAATCGCATTATTAGGCCCATGGTGATGCTCATACTCAACTTTATCCCTTTATCACCTACTACAATATTCCCTATATTAAACAATTTTTTCCCATTTTTTTTCTCCAGTGATATCAGCACTGAATCGAATACAATAAAATGCTAGGTAAGTCTAGGTACACTAAAACTTAGTAATTACTATAATACTTTTATGCCAGAAAAATTATGGCCCCTGTAGGATAGGTCATGTAAGCAGAACTGTGGAAAAAAGTAAGTTTTTATAAGTATATATGAAACTATCATTTTGTCTCTGGAAACTAAACTAAACAGCAAATAAATCGTATAACTCAGAAACAATCTTCAAAATGTCAGTTTAATGAGACTCCGAAACCGAGTAAAGTGGAAAGAGGACCTCTGGCAATTTGCCCTGTTAGCACTAAGAGGAAAATATTGCAGTTTAATAACAAGAAGTGCTGTTACGTTAGCTTGATACTGACCAACGTTCTTTTAATTAGTTAAGTGGGGCAGAAAGTTATGAGAAGATGTAGCAGCACAGACATGTAAGGCCACATGCAATGTTTTTAATGAGGATGTCAAGGAGAGAGTTGAAGTAGAAAAAAAGGATAAGGAAGGCTGACCATAAGAGGAAAAGAAAGATCTGAAAGAATAATATACTTGTTGAAGTGGCGATGCTAGGGGAAGCTTAGTCTACATCTGACTGAAATGAGAAGACAATAATAATGTGTCAAAATTAATAATTCAGTGAACATGCACGTATTTATAAGTATTTTTTTTCAAAGGACGACCTCACTTACAGGTTACCTATACACATGTTGTCTTCTAACTAAAATACTAAACTGTGTGGGTTAAGCACACAAGGTTTAGTCTTTAGGTTCTTTTCAGGTTATTTACCCATACGTGTATTCCCATATCAATTACACAGTTACGTTACGTCAGTTTACACAAACTTACAGTTTATAGAGCAGCACCGCTTACCCTTAGTTGTTTATCGCTCCTCAATCAAAGATTTACTTTTAAGGATCTTTCGATGGCATGAGCCATACTATTTATAACCGTGGTATGGGCGAGAAACGAGAAGTGCAAACTTATCGTTTACCAACCTGACAAGTAGGACTCCATCTTTGTTAATATCAAATTAATTATTACCAACAAAGAAATATCACTTGGTGTGCTCAATTAAATATAAATATCGCTAACACAAAGTTTTGAAAATTTAACCCCTATGGACGAAAGTTAAACTGACCCTACATCCAGTCCACAGATCCACAACGTCCATAGTTCACCCACTTTCGACACAGCTCAAAGACTCAAACTTACCCACTATGCCCTTATTTGTATCCATTTCGTTCCAATGTTCAAGTTTCCAAAGGATTTGCCGCTGACGAACTAATTAGACACTTATTAACAACAAAGAGGCCTCCGGGAAGCCAGAGGTATCAGTTTAGCCACTAAAACGTAATGAGATTAGTTCCAGTGTAATTGCCCTCGTAAATAGGTCACCTACATTTTGTTTGAATGCTGAGAAATGCACGTATTGGTCTCCGGAGGCCAATAAGTTATTAGGAATGCGCTCTGTAGAGCTGATGGTAATACATTTTTATGTTTGAGTATTTATTTACAGAAATTATGTTATGTATTATATTCGTAATATTACATATAGGGCAAAAACGTTGTTAAAACCCTTCCGTCATGCAATAGGTCAAAGGCGTCTCCAAAAGATTGATCAACAATCATTTCACAACTTTAAATTTAGGGTATGCCATTTTGAGTACTGATTTGTTGGTGTCGTGGTCGCAAATGCTTCTAATGGGTCTCAGAGAACTGAAAAAAATACAGGTAATTCGTAATATGAAATTGCAATTGAAAGCAATTTATGTTTTTTTTTTGTAGATAGGGTCGCGCTTGACCACTAGTCTCACCTGATGGTAAGAGATGATGTGGTCGACGATGAAGCGCGTGCCAAGAATAACCTATTCACTGTATACTTAAAGACCCCTATGTTGTAGATAGCATGAAACAGACTCCAGAAGGGAATACCACTCCTTAGCTGTACGCATAATTAAAGTATTTACAAAACGTATAATGCGTTTGGGTGGGATGTCCACCATGTACCGGTGGCGCATCGCCGTACGAATTGTAGTCCAATGATGAAACGGGCTAGGCGGAATAAGAATGTGTTTGAGCCCTTGATATAGTTACAGAATCGACGCCTATCACATGGGTCATGTAACGATTAACTTGCAAAATATTGGTGTGTAGTTATCGCATAAACAGCATCATAATAGAATGCCCAGAAGGATGGGATTTCCAAGAATGCAGAGTCACTATGTTACAACTCCTATACCTCACAACACTTTACTAACCACCATTTATTTATAATCAGTAAGTATCTAAATTATTTATACTTATATTGTTTGTCGTGGCTCAAGCCCGAAGGTCTTGTCCGGCCTTTATGCTAATAGTCCGAAGTTTGGCACATAGAGTGGTGGCCGTTGATCCGTCTTGTTTGTGTTCGCCTAGTGGCTCTTTGTCAACCGTGTAGCTAGTTGAAAAAATGGGCTCCCACAATATGGCACCCTTAATCCGGCATTGTTCTATTTTCCAGTTTGAATGTCCACAATACTGTAACTTTCGCAATGTTAAGATGAATTATAAAATAAAAAAGATTGACGTACGAATCATCCAAATCGGCCAACGCGTTTGGTCTCTAGAATGCCACATAGGAACGAACAGACATACATACATAGACTGATAAACACATTACCCTCCTTTGGCAATCGGGTAAAGAGCCACTCTGTTTATTATAATTATCAATGTCAAGTCATTAATGGTTTCAGAAAACACAAATGTAGATAGGAAGGTGAAAGTCGGAAATAGGTCTCGCTTACCTCTAAGAGTAAAACCGTCTATTGCCCGGTACCACAGATAATATAATATTAGTGCTTCTACAGACTATCTGAAACTAAGTACCCTATCAAAAAATCTCTTACGCTGAACCTCTTACGTTCAAGCAAAAATAGTGAGTCAGCCACTTAGGTATTAATTTATTATAATAGTAACGAAACATTCTTCCTTTAAAATAATATTCTTAAATCCGCATATTTCGTTACAATATAAAAGTACAGAATTAAGAATTTATTAAACCATGTGTGTGATAGCAGGAAATGAAGCAGCAGACACAATATCCCCGTTTGCCACCATTTTGAATCCACGAAAGCATTCAAGTTGACAGTGCACCAACCTCACTGTTTTAACACGTTGTGGACGTTTTTCTATGAAACCGAAATGGTTCATTTCAAGATAAATCCGCAAACAGCTCTTTTTTTTTTTAAACTAGCTCTTGGTTCCTTCGACCATTCTGCAGATTGACCTGAAGTTCTAAAATATCACTCTGTTACCTACTCACTTATCGCTAAGTTCATGAAGTATAATTATAAGGTATAAGGCACCCACGATTATTGTCCAAATAGTTTAGCGTTTTGTGTTGTGAGCCTATAGATATGTTTTAAAAGTAGCTATCTACATATATATATATACAGTCCACTATGTGTAATTGTGTACCTCAGTTGCGAATAAACCTGCATACTAACCACACGTTGTTTTCTTCCAAAAAATCCCAGCAAACAAAAGTCAACCTTATATCTTCAACATTTTGGTCCATATTCGAACCGGAGCGTGTTAATGATCGTCCAGCCCGGCCGGCCCGCGAGAACAAAAGAATATTACCTGAGTGCGATAAGGAGTCGGCGGGAGCCACGTTTTTGCTAAATACATATGTGCAAGTTATAAAACATTTTTAACTGACCAGTTAGTAAGCAGTGATTGACTATAAAGTTAATAAAAACTGTTACTTGTTTACAAGGTGTATGTGACTTTGGGTGCAAATCATAATAACAGTACATTGAGTGAGTGTTTAAAGAGATTAAAATTAACAAACTGTTACTTTGCGAGAACTTATTACCTAAAACAAGTGACCGATCGGTGTTGTTTGCTGAGATTACTGTGCGAGTTTATTTGTTACCATAATGGAGGAACTTTTTGCGTAACAAGATGAGTTGTTCGACAATTTGATGAAAGCTGAGAGAAACTTTAGAAAAACTCCGAAAGAAAGAATTAAAACTCAATACTTAGAAACAAGATTGGAGTTGTTAGAACAACTATTAAAAGATTTTAAAGACGGACACAAGGAGATAGTTGCAAAAGCGAAAAATAAGAAAGAAGCATATTTTACAGAAGGAAAATATGAGATTTTTGAAGAGTTATATGTGCAGTATAAATCAAGTTTGCGAGAAGCTTTGCAAAAGTTTTTACCGTCAGTTACCGAGTTACTTAGCCCAGCAGTTACTAATAACGCGAACAATAATTGCAGTGATGTAAAATTACCCCGCATACAATTACCTACTTTTGGGGGTAAATATGAAGAATGGCCAACCTTTTACGACATGTTTTCTTCATTAATACACACTAATAAGAACATTTCATCGGTACAGAAATTACATTACCTCAAATCCAATTTGAGTGGAGAAGCATTCAATCTATTAAGTCATTTTTCGACGACTGATGCAAATTATGAGGAAGCATGGAAGCAGTTAGTTCGGCGATACAATAACAAGCGTTATAACTGTAATGCTATTATGAGGGCTTTATTTGGCACAAAGAAAATTCAAACCGAGTCAGCCAATGCAATTAGGAGTTTGTTGGATACGACATCTACCTGTCTTAAATCTTTGGAAAACTTGGGCATTAGTACTGAATCCAGTTACGCTGACGCGTCTGTCGTTCACTTAGTTGTTTCGAAATTGGACACGGAATCTGTCAAACAATGGGAACAGCAGATAAATATGATGAGTGATGAGTTGCCCACTTGGACACAATTGAGAGATTATTTAGAGTTCAGGTTCAGGACGTTAGAAATGATAGATACGAACGAAAACCGTGGCGCGCCACCAGCTAAGCCTGGTGCGAAGCCGAAATCTTTTCACGCGTCAGTGGAGAAGGAGAAAGAGAACAAGTCTAAGGCTAAACAAGAGTGTCCGATGTGTCATGAAGTTCATTATCTCAACCAGTGCAAGCGTTTTGGCCTTATGACACCTAAGGAAAGACAGGCCTTCGTTCAAACAAGTAAATTATGTTTTAACTGCCTGGCACCAACTCATGCGGCAGTTAAGTGTCGTCTGTCATTCAGCTGTAAGAAATGTGAGAGAAGACATCACACGATGTTACACTTTGAGAGAGAGAACCAGGAGCCAGCCAGTAGCCTGAAGCAGGCAGTCGCCGTGTCACCGAGTGAACCACAACACGAGCGAGCGAGTACAACACGAGGTGACACAAACATAACCGCTACATTTTCTAGAGGAGAGCTACAACCCAACAGCGTGCTACTTGCGACGGCTAAGGTTAAGGTAATCCGTTCTAACGGTTTTAAACAAATAATTCGTGCTTTACTTGACCAAGGGTCACAGGCATCTTTTGTATCTGAGTCAACTGTGCAATTATTAGGTCTTGTACGTAAACCAGTGAGTGGCTGGGTGTCAGGGCTGGGAGAGGGCCGTATGAAGATAAAAAACACGGTTTCACTTCGCCTGGAATCACGTCATAATCCAGCTAGTTACATCCTAGTTAACGCATATGTGTTACATTCCTTAACGTCACTTCTTCCTTCTACCAACGTGAGCAGTTCCACATGGGTAGAGATTGACAATCTTTCTCTAGCTGATCCTACATACGCGACGCCAGGTAAGATCGATACTTTGCTAGGTGCAGAGGTTTATAGCGAAATATTACTTGATGGCGTTATGAAGCATCCTGATTGTAATTTAATAGCGCAAAATACGGTGTTTGGATGGATATTGTCAGGAAGAATGTCAAAGGGGTATCGAACGTTAGCAAAGGATAATTTCATTAGCATGCACGTACAGGTGAAAGAGGATGAGTTACTTAAAAGGTTTTGGGAGATGGAAGATGAGCCTAATTTAATAAAGAAAGAGATGACTAATAGCGAGAAAGTCTGTGAGGATTTGTTTGACTTAACTACAGTGAGAGATAATGAAGGGAGATTTATAGTGAGATTACCTTTTGCCACGGACGATCCTAAGTGTCAATATGGTAATACAGAAGAGAGAGCAGTGAAAAGATTAGAATATTTAGAGAGAAAGCTATCGAAAGATTCAAAGTTGAGAGAAGAATATAATAATGTTATGAGTGAGTACTTGAGTATGAACCACATGAGACTGGTTTCTGAGAGAGAGTTGCAGAAGTCTAACGCTGTGTACCTTCCTCACCATGCTGTGGTGAGAGAAGACAAAGACACCACTAAAGTGAGAGTCGTTTTTGATGCTTCGAGCAAAGGTGACAACACAGTTTCACTAAACGATGAGCTTCTTGTTGGACCAAGGTTACAACAAGATTTAAGGCACATCTTGATGAGATGGCGTCATCATAAAATCTGTATCGTAGCCGATATTGTAAAAATGTATCGGATGGTAAGAGTGGCGGACGAGGACACAGATTTCCAGAGAGTTGTCTGGAGATTTGACCATTCAAAGCCAATACTACGTTACAAAATGTTACGTTTAACGTTCGGTACAGCATGTGCGCCATATCTAGCTGTAAAGGTATTGCACAGACTTGCTGAGTTAGAAGAGAAGAAGTATCCATTGGCGGCCAGAATAACAAAACAATGCTATTATATGGATGACTTAATGACCGGGTGTGACACGGTTGATGAGGCAATTAAAATTTATGAGGAGATGAATGAGTTAATGATGAGTGGTGGTTTTGAGTTACAGAAATGGAATAGTAATAATGAGAAGTTTTTAGAGCAGATTGGGAAAACTGAGTTGAGTGAAAGGCAAGCTATTAAATTAAATGATCTAATCAAGGTGTTAGGTTTGAGTTGGAACAGGAAGAATGATAATTTTGAATACGTAGTAAACTTATCTGAACCTAAAGAATTAATCACCAAAAGACAAGTCTTATCTGAGGTAGCGAGATTGTATGACCCTTTAGGCTGGATTGCCCCAGTGGTAGTTACTGCTAAGATTTTAATTCAGAAACTGTGGAAATCTGGTCTTGGGTGGGATGATAGTTTGACAGATGAATTACATGGTGAGTGGCTAAAATATAGACAAGAGCTAATAGATTTCAAAAATCTTAAAATACCTAGGTGGGTAAATTTTACACAAGAATGCAAGAGAGAGTTACACGTATTTTCCGATTCCTCAAAGTCAGCTTTTGCGGCAGCAGTTTACATACGAATGATCGATAGTTCAAATAGAGTGCATGTACATTTACTGTCCTCAAAGACTCGAGTTGCCCCAATCGTAAAGGAGATTTCTATACCCCGACTTGAATTGTGTGGCGCCACGTTAGCAGCCAAGCTTTTATGTGAAGTATCACAAGTTCTGGAGATACCCAAGGAACATCTCTATGGGTGGACCGACTCCACCATAGTGTTAGCGTGGCTCAAAGGAGGCTCAAGTTGATGGGCAACGTTTGTTAGTAACAGAGTGTCCACAATATTAAATAATATGGATTACCACCAGTGGAATCATGTCTCATCAGAGACAAACCCTGCGGACTGTGCTTCACGTGGTCTGCAGCCCAAAGAGTTGAGTGAGCATACATTGTGGTGGAGAGGACCGCATTGGTTGTCAGAAACTACAGTACACACAGAGAGCACACTGATTGAAGACACACATGAAGAGGAACGAATCCAATCTTTATCCGTTTTATCCCACGTTGACGAAGAATTTTTTTGGTCAAAATATTCATCTTTAAATAAATTATTAAGAATTGTATCCTATTGTAGACGAGTTTTGAATCATAAATTAAGGAAAATTAATAGATCAAAATTAACCAAATACATAACGTCAAGTGAAATGAACGAAACTTTATTAGCATGTATTAAACAAGTACAAGAGCGCGAGTTTTCCTTTGAAATGAAACGGTTAAAGACTGGAGAATGTGTGCCTAAAAATAGTAAATTACGATCTCTTTGTCCCTTTTTGGACCAAAAAGGGATACTAAGAGTAAGTGGACGCATAGCACAATCGGACGCGTGTTATGACACGAAGCACCCGATAATTATGCCTGGTAACTGTCATTTTACCAAGGTTTTAATTGCGGATGCTCATGCAAAAACATTGCACGGTGGTCCACAAGCTATGATAAACTTTCTTAGATCCAAGTTCTGGATCTTACGTGGTAAAGATCGCGTAAAGAAATATTTCAGAGAGTGCACTATTTGTTTAAGATACTCCACAAAGAAGACTACTCCTCTAATGGGCTTGCTTCCAGAGGCAAGGTTGAAACCCAAATGACATTGTCTGCGATTCTAATGCATCCTCAAAATATGTCTTTGTAAATAGATTCTTTACTTTCTTAGGTCCATTTCTGTACAATAGATTAAATAGAAAATTAAGTATGTATAAATTAAATTATTTTAGCTGTAAAAAGACTATCCTTGAACATCTACTTGGCATCTCTTACGGAGAGACAGAAGATCTTCTGGCTGTAACAAAATAATAATTTTGCTGTGTCTTTAATTTAAGTATTCATATACCATACCTATTGTTAATTTATTATTATTTACTATAACTTTTAAGCACTTTATACCCTGAAACACAGGTTCAACCTAGTTCAGGCAAATAAGAAACTGTCTTCTTTTATATGTTTAAGATATTTTATTGTAAAATGTGCCTTATATTATAAATAAACGATATAAACGGTATATATAAACTGGTGTGGATTACTGTGGTCCTGTTTTTATCAGATTTTCGCCAGGCCGAGGAGCTAAGTCTTACAAAAGCTACATATGCATATTCGTGTGTATGGTTACACGAGCAGTCCATTTAGAAGCAGTAACCGACATTACTGCCAAAGGTTTTATTGCTGCGTTTAGGCGATTCACTGCTCGTAGAGGCCATTGTCAGGATTTATACAGTGACAATGGCACTAATTTTGTTGGTGCTGATAAGCAAATGCGAGAAATGTATAATAGTGCCAAATCTTCTCTTCCTGGAGAATTAGCTGAGCTACTTTCTTAAGAAAGAACTACCTGGCATTATATTCCTCCCCACTCACCTAACTTTGGCGGGCTGTGGGAATCTTCGGTGCGAAGTACTAAGACCCATTTGAAAAAGGTAGTAGGAAATAGCACACTTACATACGAAGAAATGTCGACAGTCCTGGCGCAAGTGGAGGCGTGTTTAAACTCGAGACCAATTTCCTTGTTGAGCGATGACCCGAATGACCCTCTACCCTTGACACCAGGTCACTTTTTGGTAGGCGAACCATTGTTGAATATTGCAGATGAGGATTACACTAATTGTAATGTTGTTGGTTTGGATAGATGGCGATTGACGCAAAAAATTGTAACAAATTTTTGGAATAGGTGGTATAAGGAATACCTAGTTAATTTAAATCAAAGGTATAAATGGAACACTAAACGTGATGAACCAGAAATAGGCGATATTGTTGTTTTAAAAGAAGATTATTTACCGCCAGCTAAATGGTTACTTGGTAAAATTAACAAAAAATATCCTGGACCTGATAATGTAACCCGTGTTGTATCCGTAAAGTGTAAAACCGGAGAATATAAGCGTCCAGTGAGCAAAATTTGTATTCTAACTAAATGATTTTTTTATTTTTCCTGTTATATTGTTAACATTTTTGTTAAAATCGATTTAGTTTATTTTCAATTTCAGTGTTAATTTACTTAGTTACCTATATATGCAAATGAAGTTTAAAAAAGTTTTAAAAAGTATATATAATTAAAAAGCCAACGTATTTCTATAATTATCATACTACCATGAGTTCTGCCAAACCTACACTTTACTTACCTGCATCATTAAGTTCAGTTGAACTATATGTACTAATATTATCTACTCATAAAACTTGTTTGTTATCGATGTACCTACTTGAATACGCCTGGCTGAGCCGCACGTGTTCTGCGTTAAGTACTTGTTGAATATTATTTACTTAGTGCAAATAAGAAAGATACAGGTTGTTCTGTTATTCATTCAACTGTTTTATTTTATTAAGTTTTTAAGAGGTATATTTTTTGTTTTATTTACACTTGTTATGTGTTTAGTTTACACATTAGTAATAGAATATCTATTTTTTTATTGTTAGAGTTATAGTTTTTTCTCTTAAGGTGTAGTTAAAGAACTATGTTCTTTGGCGGGCGGAATGTCCAAATAGTTTAGCGTTTTGTGTTGTGAGCCTATAGATATGTTTTAAAAGTAGCTATCTACATATATATATATACAGTCCACTATGTGTACCTCAGTTGCGAATAAACCTGCATACCAACCACACGTTGTTTTCTTCCAAAAAATCCCAGCAAACAAAAGTCAACCTTATATCTTCAACAATTATAGTGGGTAGTTGATAACTATATATTAGAATATAAAGATTAACATAACACACATTTAATTCAAATTCATCTTTGAGTTCCCTAAACTTCATCACGAATTCTATTTGCTAGTTCATCTAACACATACCCTAGAACTGTTTAAATTTACGCACGAGTAAGTACCTAACAGTATTAAGTTGGCTCTTTAAGCTAAATTACCCTTCTATAACGGCGGATTGCTTCGTCGCAATTACCTAGTAAGTACTTACTTATATGCTAAAGCTGCCTACAAATTACTTTGCCGTGTCGTGGCGAGCTATACACCAATCATATGAATCTGTTCAACCCTACTTCATATCATAACGAGTCTTATAGCAAATCGAATGCGTCATAAGTCGCCACGCCATGTTTCCACCTTTACACTTGTCTAAGAGCGGGGACACGTTGAACAAAAGTGATGTTTCACCCATCAATACTCTATTGATAACGTATATAACCGGTAATTACCGCGAAATCATTCTGCTTGTGTTGCAAGTGGCGTTTAGAAAGCGTACTTACTTATACTTCCACTTTAACAACTAAATCTTACCAAATGTGTTCACTACTTACATACCTACGGTTGGTAATTACATTCTGAACTAACAATAAATCTACATTTAATCCAGTAAGGCGTAACAGGTAACATAGGATATTTATTTCTAATAAATAAAAACTCGACGCAAAAAGAGCCACAACCACAGCTAGTTGTGTTAATATTTATTTATTTGGTATTAGCCCATAAAACACAATCTGTGAAACTCAAATTGGACCGTTGGATTAGTATCTAAGCACAACTATGATATTTCAATTACTGCAACCAACCCAAAATACCCATTTGCTACCATTCGAAACTTAGTCCGTTCACAAATCATCATGTTTTAGGGTCAGTAAGTAAATTTGTGCTCATAAAACGGTCCTGTAGCAGATCGCCATTTATTAGAGACTCGTAAACGTGTGAAAACGATCTAACGCACACGCTCACATTTCTAGCATCAGGGACCCAAATTGTCTGGGGCGGAGTGCGAGCCAGATGGTCCGGACGGTCTAGACTTTATAGTCCGACTATACAATTACAACCCATTGTAAAGCTAGCATACACTACCCCCCTAAAACAAGAGATAATTTCCTCTGGGTGTTACTCTTTGATCGACGATAAAAGCGACAAAGCGCTATTTCGTCTGCCCTTAATTAAATTCTTCTTGAAAATACATAATTACAGACTCATTTATCATTGTATGAATTAACCCAAGAGAAGAATTAATAAATAAATTATGGCACAGATGGCCAATTAATGAGTTATTATTAAATTCGAATATCGGTCGGTCTAGTTCACTTAAAATTTAATATTATCCAAGTTTATGCTTACATAACATCAATGAAAATAATGTCTGTTACTGATCGCTTTATGTTCCAATAATAAAAGCCATAAAAACATACGATCAGTATTATCCTATCATTTCCGACCCTTGATCTTTTTCCTGAAAACTTATTCTTTCAACAAAATTCCTCATTGTTCGTAGAAGTGGGCAATAAGGAGGCAATTTCCTCTGCTCCTCAAAAAACCGGCCACAATTAATTTAGGAAACCTTGGTCGGGTGAAGACGAATTATAAACATGACAATTATGAATTGCTTCGTGGATGAATGTCACTGTTTCATTAAACTGCGGTGATCAATTGGAGTACGCGCGTTTTAGGGAGACTATTAATTAGATATTAATTACTTAAATATCCTATTGAGTCCTTTTGTCTTTGCTTACGAGACCGTTCGTTTGTAATGAATCCTTTCACTGATTCCATCAGGGGGACCTTCGGGTATTTGTTTAATTATTTTCGTTATCTCCTTTTATTCATTATCCGTCTTTTGATACGTTTCATCTGGAATGTCTTTTGTGTGATTTGGGCCGTCTAGTAAATCTATTATTAGAAATGATTGAGTAATGTGATTTCTTAATTATTTCACTGCGGAAATTACACTGCTCTTTCGGTTATCAAATCTCAGACCAAATAAATATTTTGATCTGGTAGCAACACGGTTCACTCAAGCCACAGGGAAACATTGACCACCGGCGGGCCGGTGGCCGTGTTGCTCTATGACCCAAGCAGTTTAATCTAAAAGGACCCCGAAAACATTATTGAACCTTCACAAAGATCTTAACACCATTCGGAAAAAAGCAACAAAAATGTTCGTCACTTAGAAGGTCGACGTGTAGTTCCATTAACACAAATGAGGGTGTTGATTTCTGGAAATAGTGGGACGGATCACGATCCCTTTCTTTTGCTCAGTAAATACCGTTTGTGTTGAACATACATTTGCGTTGGTCCGTATAAGATTAACGAATAATATTGTCTAAACAATAGTGCAGTAGTTTGGTTGTGTGTTTTGTAAGTTAATGGAGACGCCTTTGTCAGTCGTTAGTACTGACAAATGTGATTCTGTTCTTCCATTATAAAAGGCATGTTCAGGAATTATTGATTCAGTTTCAGGCATTTATTTTACATTCAGAATTTCAATGTTGTCCTATCTTGAGTAAGCGATTATCTTCAATTTGAATGTATCTTCTGATTTCTTTTTGGTAAAGCTCTGTGTTGACAAAATTCGTCTGAAAAAGTATAACATCCGTATCAGTTTTTGCTTTGAAGCCATTTTTAACTTGGTTTAGGACAAGTCCAATAAAAATGGTAGACTCTAAGAGGTATCGCATAACTTGAGAAATGCCAATTGAATCCATTTTTCAAAAGTAACCGTGTCGAAATATTTTTTGCGTGTTACTGACAAAATGCAGTACCTACTTCATTTAGATACCAGTTACTTATCCAGCTTTCAGGCTCTACACAGAGATTATTCTTGTGAATTACCAATGATTTATGACCGAAGTTTTATAGGCAATAAATAGTCTTGTTATGTACGCAATGTTTACCGGATATTGCCTCGATATTCGCAAAAACCAGATAAGTAAAGGAAGAGAATATTTTATCAAGAATCTTCTAATTTATCGGGAACATTCCCGTATCCATTCGGGTTCCATTAACGCAGGCTTTTATTTCAGTAGTATAGGTACTGTTTACAATTCCTACTCTTAAGACTCAATAATACCAAAATTGCCTAAAAATTTTCTATACCATATTATATTTATAGGTAATAGGATAATCATGCCTAAAAGATCTATATAATTAAGCCTTTACTTAATTTAAAGTCTTTTGACTAGAAAAAGCCTACGGCAAAAAAAAAAAAAATAAGAACTTGTTCTAATGGATTCTTGGTAAGCGACATTGTGGATTGATGTAATTATATACAGTCTCAATTATAATATAAAACTAGACCCAAATAGGTATTAACTGTATTAAAAATCCTATTCACATTAATAAATATAATACCAGCCTGTTACTGTCCCAGTGCAGGGCAAAGGCCTCTTCTCATACCGGGAAGGCACGACATTGATCACCAGGTTGCTCAATGCAGATTTGGCGATTTCAGATTTACATGCCAGGTGTCCTAACGGTAAAAAAAACTGAAACATTAGGTCCATGGGGTCTGAGTGCACATCGAGTTTTCAAGACATTAGCATAAAGCTTGTCGACTCTTCACGTGCCCAGTGGGCTGGCCTTTTCTTCGGCCAGAGAATCAGCATTGCCATCCAACGCGGCAATGCTGCCAGCGTTCTGGGCACGTTTCCCCTTGACATCGATGTGTTTTTTTTATGTATAATATTTTTAATGACTATTTTTTTACTACCTACTAGCTAGACTAGACTACTACCTAGATTCGTTCTTAGAAACTTCTATTGTATATAATAATTTAATATATTTACATAATTATAATAAAATCTAAAAATAAATATTTTTCTTCGTTATATGACCACACAATAATGCTCGGAGACTTCAACACCTGTTTGATCAAGGATGATGTGCGCAGCCGTAAACTCCAGTCTCTGGTCTCTTCTGTCAACATGCATATCCTTCAGCTTGATGCCACTCATCATGCACCTCACTGTAACCCCTCACTTCTAGACCTTATCCTGGTTTCTGACCCAACCAAAGTAGCAACTCACGGGCAACTTGCTGCCTCCTTTTCTTATCACGATCTTATCTTTCTCTCTTATAAAATTCGCCCTCCTAAGCGTAAATCTAAATTTCTCTTTCTTCGTAGTTTCAAGAACATTGACCTGGATCGCTTGGGAGAAGATGCGGGCAATATTGATTGGTCTTCTGTTTATGATAGCAATGACTTGGACAGTAAGGTTGCTGAATTTAACAAGATAGTGTTGAAACTCTTTGATAAGCATGCTCCAGTCAAAAAGGTTAGAGTGAAGCACCTTCCAGCCCCCTGGTTGTCTGACAGCATTAAAGGTGCGATGTCGAAAAGGGATAAGGCTAAAAGGAGGTACAAAAAGAATCCTACTGATGAGAACTGGTCTCTTTACAAGAAGCTGCGCAATCGGTGCGGTCGTTTGTGTAGGGATGCTAAAAGGCGCCACATCCACAACTCTGTTCAAAACTTCAACACAGCACAAGTATGGCAATTTCTTAAATCTCTTGGTATCGGCAAAACTGCTGATGACAACACGCTTGATATAGACCTTAATGCAATTAATCTACATTTCTCAAAATCACCGGTTACTCTTGACGACAACGTTAAGGCTTCCACTCTTGACGATCTCTCTAAGCTTCCTATGCCAATGTGTACTTCATTCTCTTTTCACCCAGTTACAGAAGGGGATATAAAGCGGGCCGTCACATCTATATCCACGAAGGCGGTGGGTGATGGTGGTCTGCAACTCCAGATGCTTCTTCTTATCCTTAATGAACTCTCTCCTGTTATCCTCCACATTATCAATTACTCCCTCTTTTCTGGCTGCTTTCCTTCGGCATGGAAGAAAGCACATGTTCTGCCTCTACCCAAAGTCCCTAAACCCTCGTCAGTTTCCCAGTACCGTCCAATTTCTATTCTTCCAATATTATCCAAAGTCCTTGAGAGTGTTGTTAATAATCATCTGTCTCATTACCTCTCTTCAAATTGCCTGCTAAGTCCTTATCAATCTGGATACCGCCCTGGCCACAGCACTGTATCGGCCCTAGTTAAAATAACTGACGACATCCGACTGGCCATGGAAAACAGGCTCCTTACAGTATTGATTTTACTGGACTTTAGCAGTGCTTTTAATTCAGTTGATTTTGACATCCTCTTAGGTATCCTATCCTCTCTTAATGTATCTCCTGCTGTGATCGAGTGGTTTAATTCTTATCTTCGGGGTCGCTCGCAATCGGTTCGCTCAGAGGAGGCTTCCTCTGACTGGTGCGATCTCGCTGCGGGTGTTCCTCAGGGTGGCGTCCTTTCTCCTCTTCTTTTCTCTGCTTTTATAAATGCTATCACTAAGGTCTTAACTTCACACTTTCATCTCTATGCCGACGACCTGCAGCTTTATCACCACTTCAAAATAGAAGATCACACTGGTGCTGTCGATGCCATCAATAATGATCTTAAAAACATCTATGAGTGGGCTAAAACTTTTGGTCTTTTAGTGAACCCAACTAAATCACAAGCGCTCATTATTGGTGGCAGACATTTCGTCAATTTACTAAGTTACCAGCATCTCCCTCCAGTTTTGTACGATTCTGTCGCTATAGCCTATACAAAAAAAGTAAAAAACTTAGGTGTTTTCTTAGACTGCAACCTATCTTGGGACGTTCACATTGCGGAAGTAAGCAGAAGGGTTTTTTGCTCGTTTCGGTCTCTGAAGCGTCTCCAAAAGTTTCTGCCTTTCTCAACTAAAGTAACTCTTGCACAGTCTCTTCTTCTTCCTTTTCTTGACTATGCTGATGTCTGCTTCCTTGATGCGACTGAAGAACTTCTTAATAAGCTCGAACGATTGCAGAATTTGTGCATCAGCTTCATTTTTGGCCTCCGAAAGTATGATCATGTGTCGGATTTTCGGAGGCAGTTGAAGTGGCTGCCCATTCGGCAGCGCCGAGATACACACACTCTCTCTTTACTCTTTTCTGTGCTTCACAACCCTACCTCTCCTTCATACCTTCGGGAACGCTTTGAGTATCTTGTTCCGAGAGGAAAACCTTGCCGTTCCTCATCATCTCTTCTCCTTCGTTTTCCTTCCCACTCATCAAGTCGTTACGCTGGATCATTTACTGTTCGTGCTGTCCGCCTCTGGAATAATCTCCCTCACTCCATACGAGATAGCCCTTCGTTGGGAATTTTCAAGAAAAGAACAAGGGAACATTTCCTTTCAACATGACGCATAGATGATTATGTATATATTTATTAATTAAGGATTTTAGTTTTATTATATATGTCACGTCGAAGTACCTATGAATCGTAGAATCGCCATCTTTAACCCCAATGTCTAGAGGCAATTCCTTTATTCTTGACTGGAGCGGGTTACTTCAATAACACACAACACTGGATTGAAACTCAAGAGTGTTTATTTGATTTAGTTACAGGCACTTTGAGTTTTCAAATGAACTTGAAGCTAAAACCACATCGTGTGGCTTGCTAGATCGCAAAGCCCTTGTCGATCGCTGGAGGAGATCTAGCAAGAAACGCCAGGATACTCTTTTTAAATGTTTTTATAGATTACACAATCACTTTATGACAATTAATTAGGTTTTCAAACATCTATTCGATTACATTTATTAATCAGTTCTTATTTTTCACACATAGTCCGCGCGATGCGCGTTCTAAGTGGGCGGAACTTCCATATTGTTTTTGTTTAGTCACTAATTACTTGGATAGTTGAGTAAAGTTAGCAAACAATACTAAAATGCTGATCAGTTAATTATTTTAACATTAAACAACCTCAATACTCACAAATATAAAGTGGTTTGTAGTTAATTATTGAAATAGTCATCTAATAACAAAACTATTCAAGTTTCCGGTGATCTAACAATCTTACTAATTAGAAAGTTTCTCATTATTACATAGCTGTATAAAATAGTCTTATGACTTCTTAGTATTTAATCATTTACTCAAATTTGTTTAGTTCTCGTATTAAATTATTAAATCTGGTTATTGGTCATAGAAATTATAACATCCGCCATTGTTTGACAACTTTATCTGAATAACATAATCAAACACATTTACTTAGTCAAATGTGCAATAGTTAAAATGAGAACAAATCCAAAAGTCCTACAATAAGTGTTCCTGTTTAATTTAAACATCTCGTATTAATTAAACATTGAAATTAGCATACGAATTATGAATCAATACTGATTCCACAGTGAGCCAATAGATGGCGCTGAACTCAAAACCCAACTTAACAGTTTGGCTGCCAGAGAACGAGACACAATAGAAAATGTATTGTTTGTCGGGCATCTGGCAGTTAAGGTGTTAAATAGACATAGACACTTAAAACGATTAATTAGGATAATAAATTAGCAAATTCACGCCTACGCGGCGACATATAGTATGTATTATATTTATGCATTGTGTGCTTTTCACGTATTTATTTAGTTTATGTAGTTAGTAAGAATTTAAATGTTAAATTTTATTGTGCACTTGAGTATGCTGTCCTCGTTCAATAAAAAACCGGCCAAGTGCGAGTCGGACTCGCGCACGAAGGGTTCCGTACTTGGTAAATTGCGGTTTACGATTTATGACGTATTAAAAAAAAACTACTTACTAGATCTCGTTCAAACCAATTTTCGCTGGTAGTTTACATAGTAATGTACATCATACATTTTTTTTAGTTTTATCATTCTCTTATTTTAGAAGTTACAGGGGGGGGGACACACATTTTACCACTTTGGCAGAGTCTCTCGCGCAAACTATTCAGTTTAGAAATAAATGATATTAGAAACCTCAATATCATTTTTGAAGACCTATCCATAGATACCCCACACGTATGGGTCTGATGAAAAAAAATATTTTTAGTTTTAGTTTCAAGTATGGGAACCCCCAAAATTTATTGTTTTATTTTTATTTTTGTGTAAAAATCTTAATGCGGTTCTCAGACTCCATCTACTTACCAAGTTTCAACAGCATAGTTCTTATAGTTTCGGAATAAAGTGGCTGTGACATACGGACGGACAGACAGACAGACAGACAGACAGACAGACAGACAGACAGACAGACAGACAGACATGACGAATCTATAAGGGTTCCGTATTTTGCCATTTGGCTACGGAACCCTAAAAAGTCCCTATGACAATGAGGTTTGCTGTAAGAGAACCCAATTATGGGTTAAGCTCGCCTTTGTACATAAGCTGTCCTTTTGTATTTGTTTAAATGTGTTTTGTGTACAATAAAGAATAAAAGAAAAAAAAATCCTAAATTGTTACTCACATTAAAACTTTGAGCCATTTCCTACAAAACATTTTCAAATTGACCACTGATTACCAAATTGATCAAAAAGTTATTAGTTAAAACGGCAAAAAAAATTAATACTAAAAGCGTATCAAGTCTGTTTTAAAATGCCGCAGTAAAAATTGCAACATTACACATTCGTCGAAAATTCCTCTCGAGCATCGTCATAAATATGCTTACCGAACATTTTTGATGGAGTCATCGGCCGGACAGCTTGAAAATACCGCATCAATTTCACGGAATTGTACGAAATTATTACACTCTTATGAAATTACTTTACTGACAAAATGGCGGGTTTATTAATATTTAAAGTTTAATTTATCAGTTTTTGAGCGTTTATCAACGAACTTAAGTACCTACCTAGTCGATTAATAACAGCTTTTGGCCCGTTTTTGTGAAACTTAATAATGGTGTCCATGGCAGTAGCAATAAAGTCGAAATTAAGTATTTAGTCTTATTATTTTATATTCTTGCTTAATCCTTACTAGTATTTTAATGCGAAAGTAACTCTGTCGGTCTGAATTCTGTTGAATTTTTGTATCAAATTATATTGGACCTTGGAGAAGGACATAGAATGATTTTTATGCCGGGAGTTACGGCATATAAATCATTCTATATCATCTTTATATCATCTTATATCATCTTTATACCTACGTTCCCTAGGGATAATCGCCGACATTTACGCGGGCGAAGCTGCTGGCCGAAGCTGCTGGCCGAAGCTAGTTTAGAATAATGAACGGCCAGTAACTTTAGTTAACTATCCTAATAAATACGAAAAAATATTACATTTTTAAAGAAATAGGCACAACTAGGAACAGGTAACCTACTGTGTATAAGTAGATATAGGTTACTATACCTGGTCTAGCGGCCCAGGTAATGCCTTTAGCGGCCTACAACACAAATTCAATCAAGATGTCACCAACCTTCTGCCAACAATGCCTTTCGGCAGAATTCTATTAGTTGGAACTTTTAACGATATCGTTAAGTACGGTATAAAAAAAAGTAGTGAGCATGAGCAACATTGTTCGTTTCAACACGAGGCATTTTCGTATGAATTCTGAAAGCCTGTCCGAAGCAATTATTCCGAGTGATGAAGCAAATTGTGGCCAAACTGGGTAGTGAATTCTTTATTCTGAATTCTTTATTGTGAATGTGTTTATCAGTCTATATATTTATGTATGTATGTGTGTTTGTTCCTATGTGGCGTTCCAGAGACCAAACGCATTGGCCGATTTTGATGATTCGTAAGTCAATCGATTTGTCTTAACCCTGCGAGTGTCACTGGCTACATTAAAATTGAAAAATAGAAAACTGGCGGCTTTTGGGCGCCATATTGTGGGGGCCCAATATTTTTTCTTCCTTACCCTTCGTGTGGGGTGTCAAAATAAAGGGTTTCAAGAGGCGATTTCAAAAAAATATAACACTTATATGTTTAAAAGTGCCTATTTCTAAAAAAAAATAACCAAAAAAATAAAAAAACACTGAACAGCATGCTTTATTTCTACTTTTTAGTTCGCTTTTTAGCAGTCAGGTTTTTAGATTTTTGTTATAGCGCAAACAAAAATATATCATCTGTAAAAATTTAACTATCTAGCTATAACGGTTCATGTGATACAGCCTGGTTACAGACAGATGGACAGTAGAATCTTAGTAATAGTTCCCCGTTTTTACCCTTTGGGTATGGACCCCAAAAAAAAAAGGATTCCGACGAATTGAGAACATTTTTCTTTTTTGGAATCGGTTAAAAATCGAGTCAGGTGAATCCCGAAAATATGATCTATTGTCTATTGCCTTCAGACTTATTAAAATGTGCTGTAAAACACTAATTAATAAAATGACAGATATGCTTTTTTTCTCAGTTCTTATTTGGTTTTGGATTTCAGGAGTTGTCATCATCATCATCATCATTTCAGCCGAAAGACGTCCACTGCTGGACATAGGCCTCCCCCAGGCGTCGCCACATTGACCGATCCCGTGCGTCTCGCATCCAGCGCCTGCCCGCAACCTTAACCAGGTCATCGGTCCACCTAGTGGGAGGCCTTCCAACGTATCGTCTTCCAGTTCGCGGTCGCCATTCCAGAACTTTTCGGCCCCATCGGCCATCCGTTCTGCGAGCAATGTGTGCAGGAGTTGTATTGATTGGGAATAGCGGGTTAGTCCCAAAGAAAAAGAACCCAAAAAAAAACCGTGTGTCAGCTCCGAGGCACGAGTGCAGTTTGTATCACACTTCACACTAATAATAATTATAAAGGCGAAAGTTTGTGAGTGTTTTTATAACTTTTTCACGCCAGAACGGCTGAACGGATCTGGATGAAATATAACACAGAGGTAGATAATAGTCAGGAATAGCACATAGGATACGTTTTACCATGGAAATATGTTCCTTCGGGATGATTTTCGAATTGCACACGGGCGAAGCCGCTGGCAGAAGGTAATTATACATACATATATGCGTCAGTTTTGTAGTCGAGTATTGTTTGACACTTGTCGTAATTGTTCAAGAATCACGGCAGTATAAATTATACCCTATATTATGTTAAAATAAAGTTCACTTTGCTACGATTTGTTAAAGATACGCGTTTTAAAAAAGCCAATATAAATGATACCTTATATTACGTTAAACGAACGGTTCCGGTTGTGTCAAAAGCAGACGTGTTATATCAGTGCTCCACATTGAGGTAATAATGTACTACGCACTAAAGAAGTCACCACCCATCACTACTGTGTTCTTTTCAGTTGCGCTCTTCTAGCCGCAATTCACTTATTTGATTGCTAGATCTTGAACGCTTAAGTCATTTTATGTTTTTAAACAAAAAAACGTTCAAACGCATTCAATATGCCGGTGGTGTGTTATAACATTTTGCACTAATAATTCAACCAATACGTCGAAGATCAAAGGAATAACTTTTCATAGTTGGCTAACTAGATAATTATTTTAAAATTTAATTTTAACAAAATATTTGCTGGACGCCATGTTATGTCAATTTTCATATAGACTAAAAATTCAGATGTGACAATTTGTATAACAAGTGTAGGTAAAATTAGCTGATGTTTCTTTTTAAAGCGGAAAATAATAAGAACATATCTTTAGAAAAGAACTGACTGTGGTAATTCAATGAAAAAAGATAAAAGATGAAAAATAATTATTACATAATGTAAGACATAATTTGTTATATTTTGTTTATTTAAGGTTTCTAAGTTTGGACCGTAAAGATAGGAAAAAATGGATAAAATTTATCGAAATTACCCGCAGTGAAGATACCAGCAGCCTAATTGTGTAAGTGAATTCAGCAAAGGAAACAATCTGTTTCTTTCCCAAAAACGACTTTTCGTATTTCAAAAAGTAGTTTTTGGGAAAGAAACAGATTGTTTGCTTTGCCGAATATACTTACACAATTAGGCTGCTGGTTACCATCCAATCATACTTATGTATGTTCGTTGCATTTTCGCGAAGAGGATAAATATACCACAAAAGCGGGCAGGCGTTTTCTGAATCAGTCTCTCTACTTAATATCATTTCAGTTATATTACTGTTAATACTTTGGAATATTTTATTCACAAGGAAAAATTTACATATTTGCTACAATATTCTGTTGATCAACCAAGCACTTTAAATCACCTAACACATTTGATACGGGCCATCATAAACAAATACACAAGAATTCGCTTGAAGTACGAAGCTAAAATTATTCAGACTAATAATTATTTATCGAAGCGTCAAAAGTTAACTAAACTTATATTTTTTGGGGGTAACTAAATAAACATAATTAATATTAAAAATATACAAAAGATTCGTGTTTCAAGCGAATTGTAAAATTCCCTATTCCAATTTGATATGTTTTTCACTTATTGTAAGCGCATTTGATTATATATTAAATAAAGAAATACAAAAGCATCATAAACTTTAACAGTCGGTTATTTCAACTAATAATAAATTTTGAAAAAGTGTGAATTCTAATGAAGCTTGTTAGGTATAATGCTATGTCACTTCTGTAGTCAGTCAGCAATTTAGTCTATATGAATGACAAGGTTGAACGAAACGCGTAAGCGCCATGAAAATCACGGCGCTTCCGTCTTTTTGGTCGCGAGAAAACTACACCTTAGAAGCGCTCTAGCGCTGCATGTTTATATTGTTTTGTTAGACGACTAATTATTGTTTCAGCGCTGCAGCGAATTTTTTAGTTTAAACTCTTGTCAAAATTTACAAAATGGAGCATGCATTTTGCTTAGGATAGCTTCTCTAGTACGTAGTACATATTATCTCAATGGTGCTCCAGTGTTTTATTCTGATTTGTTGTGAAATACTCTTACCAAATCCTCAAAAAGATCATATAATCAAAAATTGATATCAGCAGTGCATAAATTTAGTATAATCAGCAAGAAAGAAGTGATAATTTGTAAAATTACATCAAATCAATTTACGAATTCCTATATTGTGATGGTTAAGCTGTCAAAATCAAACGGCAATACGTCAAAGACTGACGAATCACAGACAAGACCCCATATTGCCAACCTAAAAACTTTACGGGTGCGTTCACGCAGTTCGCTAAAATAACGTTCCGTTCCACGTAGCGCAAACCAAGTTGCATCAAAATGGACAGCCAAACACTTTTTGACAAAATCAAAATAGAAATGCAAAACCAAACCAAGGTACTTACTGCATATATGGATGAAAAGCTTGTACCTGTTAGACAAGAAATAGAAGAAGTGAGACAAGAAAACCAAACTTTAAAATTAAAAATATCTAACCTGGAAAAACTATAAGGTCGAACAACATAATTATGCATGGCCTGGAAGAAAGCGAAAAGTCCCTTGAAGAACTCAGGGAAACAGTTATACTAAAGATAAAAACTGATATAAATATCGACATAGAAAATAAAGATATAAATATAATCTACCGAATTGGAAAAAAAGATGGAAAAAGTAGACCCATACTCATCTCTCTTGTCAGCGGCTGGATAAAAACAACTATCATGACAGAGAAAAAGAAACTAAAAGACATTTACATATCAGAGGACTACCCTAAAGAAGTCCAAGAGAAGAGGAGAGAATTATAAGGAAAATTAAAGGCAGAAAGAGATAAAGGAAACTATGCAATAATTAAATATGACAAGCTAATTGTGAAAGAAAAAAACCCAAACTATGAAAACAGGAAAAGAGAGTTGTCAACATCCCCAAATACTCCAACTCAGCCAGACAAGCAACCTGCTTTTAAAGGAAAAAAGAGAAATGCATTCGATGTCATGAGAAGGTTAACTAATTCTTCTTCTTCGTCTAAACCATAGGATAAGGACAACAGCCAACGGAACCGTAGCACGTCAGAACTACAAAGTAAATTAAACAAAATCACCCCAAGAAACCTGGTCAGTCTGGGGCAAAATACCGACCGCACCCCCCCAACAGAAGGATTAAGCAGAGATACCCGCAACTACCTCTACATATGGACATACAATGTTCGAACCCTTATGGAAGATCATAAATTGCAGGAACTTGAACTGAGTATAAGGAATTTAAAGTGGCACATTATAGGCCTATCGGAAGTACGACGAGAGGGAGAAAGTCTTATAGAATTAAAGTCAGGTAATCTTTTTTACTACTATGGCGTGAAACAAGGAACGCATGGAGTGGGTTTTGTCATCAACAAGGACATAAAAAGCAAGGTCACAAAAATAAAACACACTTCAGAAAGGGTGATAAGCTTGGACCTTGCATTAAACAAGAACTCATACACATTCATTCAAGTATATGCACCGACTAATACAGATGCTCTGGACCCAGATGTACAACGCTGTTTGAAGGACATCGAAGATTCATACTGCGAATCAAAAAGCGACTATAAATACATAATGGGCGACTTCAACAGTCAAGTAGAGGAAAGAAAACCTGGCGAAGATTTCAACCTGGGAAAATACAACTACGGCAGAAGAAACCCTAGAGGAGGACAACTGTTAGAGTTGGTGCAGACGCTTAACCTAAAGATAGGAAACACATTTTAAAACTGCAAACTCAACAGAAGATGGACCTGGAAACACCCAAACAATAAAGACAAAACCCAGATAGACTACTTCCTAATACCTAATAAAGTCAATGTACACAACATATCTACTATAAGACAAATTCAATTTAATTCAGACCACAGACCTGTAGAGATGATACTGGAAGTGCCAAAAAAGCGAAGAAAGTTGAACAAGAGCTCAAAACCCCTAAAAATAGACATAAATAAACCAATACCAGCAATTACTCATAAACAGGGACAAGCTTTAACCACAAGACTAGACGTATCAGACACACTACAGATATAACACGATAAACTGGAAAATGCATAAAAATCAGCAATGGAAGAAGCATTAGTAGAAGAACAAAAAGAAATGAATATATATAGTGAGCAAACAAAAAGATTCCTGAACCTTAAACTACAGCTAGAGTCTTCAGAAAATAGAAGAAGATCAGAAAATAATAAACTGAGAGCAATAAAGAGAAGACTTAGAAAATTAAAAAAAAAGATATAGAAAACAATAGAATGGCAAAAATAGAACAATTACTAATGCAAAGTTGCTCAATAAGGAAAGCTCAAAACACCAATACTATAGGAAAGGAATTAATTCTAAATTTGGAGAACAAGGGAAAAATCAAACACAATCGCCAACAAATTCTATAAAAATCTTTACAATAATAACAATCATGACATTACTAAATATAACCCAAAAGAAGATACAACATGGGAACCATTCCTATTGGATGAGGTACGATCGGCTGCAAGGAAGCTGAAAAATGAGAAAGCAATGGGACCCGACGGTATATGCAACGAAATTATAAAATACTCAGATGATAACCTTCTTGGACATATACAAACTATATTTAATAAAATTGTAACCGAAGAGAAAATTGTAAATTCCTACGCAATGGCTCACGTCAAATATAGCTATACTGCACAAAAAGGGAAGCAAAGCAAATATTGACAACTACAGACCCATCAGTCTATCGTCATGTATGTACAAACTGTTTATGACTTTAATAAGAGGAAGGCTACAAAAAACCTTAGAAGACGAACAGCCTCCTGAACAGGCTGGATTTAGACCACAATATAGCACAACTGATCACTTGCACACTGCAAATCAAATAATAGAAAAGTACTAATGTATACAAATATATAATCTACTTAGCTGTTCGCGACGATACGTCACCTTTTAGATAGGTTGTCATATGTAAAATATAAATAGTATTGACAGACACACGTCTGCTCACCCCAGAGCGCCATCGCATACTAAGCGATGTCGGTAGGTGAAAAAACCTTTTATAGTAAAGCTCGTAACTAAATTTTGCTCATGTTTTTGAGACACTAAAATTATATTTTATGTGTCTATCAGTAGGTAATAGAATTATATAGTCTAATAACAATAAATGAGAAGCTTTAATATGCATACTGATTGTGTTATTACGGAAAGAAACAAGTATTTAACTCCGTAAAACACAACCATCATCAACGAGCGTTTTAGTTCACAATGACCTGTAAGAGGGCGGCACCTTATATTTATACTAAAACCAGTTATTGTAGAATTTTGATAACTTTAAACTCATGTTTTAGGGGCTTTTACATAGTTTATAGTGCGCATATAGCGCTTATGTGTTAGAGTTATGCATAAGGTACCTTAGATATATGATAAATGTATAGTTTTAAGGAAATAAAAATATTTTGTTTACTTATTTTAGACCCCCCAAAATTGGCAGGGTATCAAGTAGTGCTATAGGTATTATATTCACCTACCAATCAGATTATTTCCTTACACGTAATTGTTTTGTTAGGAAACATCATCTAGGTGTTCTAGATGAGATAGCTGGATACCATGACTGAGAAATTATACATAATAGCAGTACATGGCCAGTCTTAATACAGTTTCACTCTGAAAATGCAGATATGCATACATTTTTGCTCGAGTAAGTATTCAGAAATTTCGATACAAGCCTTTTAGCACTTCTGGGTGACCTAGAATTCTGTCTAGGCTCCTATATAGATAGCGCCTATGTAATTCTAGTACATAGGCGTCACTTACTTGAGAGGATGTGTCTGTGTATGCCGGCATGGACGTTTCTATGCGTCTGCCGATGGGTCACTGCGTCCAGGGACATTTGGTGCCTGGTCAGCTATAGATATGCTGTCTGAAGCATTACCTTCATGAACCCTCAGGCAGGCGCCTACACTCAGTCATGACACGGAGCTAGTATATAGGGGTATTTAACGCACACAGACACATTAAAGCTGTGAGACGACGTAAAATTTAGTATTCGGCCGCTTCCCGGCACCTTAAGCTGCGGAAAGGCTGGTGGTACACCCATCAGGGTACCGCCGTCAGACAGCCTAGTTTTCCAGCTACCCAACCACACTTCCGGAACAAGCTTAGCTCTGGTGGTTGAGGAGTTAAGCGACCTGATATGGTGCGAGGTTACATGGATTTGCTATGTAAACAAACTTGTAACAAACGATAACTCATCGGGGGTTGGACATGTAGCTACCGGACTTCTACCTTGGGATAGCCCATCACGAGGGCTACCCGGGTGTGAATGTAACTTGAAAATCCACCCAGCGGTCTGAGTAGGAATCGAGTTTATGTGCCAAGATCAGGGGCATAAGCTAACTTCTCGCACCATTTCGCGGCTGTACGCCTGAATGTTTTGAATATAACTGTAACACTTATGTGTGTCAACGGCCCAGTAGGAGGGCTCCAAGTCTCTCGCTGGTACCCTAGAGCTAACATGTCTAGTTTTAGGAGAAACTCGATTGTAAAGCTTCAAACTGATCAAAACTGGATCAAAGACCGGAGGGAAGGTCTCCTCGAGACCTATCCAAAAGTACAAGTTTCGCCAGAATCGGTCCAGTGGAAGGGTAGTTCCTGTCAGTTTCAAGCTGCGAGTCTTAGGTTATATTTTTTGGAAAATAAAAGTTTTTGCGGTCGGAATGTTGTGGTCCTCGTCGCAGTCGAGTTCGCCTCTTTAATAGTGCGCAGGCGCGTGAACATTTCGTAGCCATTATTTCACTTAAAGTATTTCCACGCATCATTGCGCATCGAGGACCATGAAGGAACATCGCTTCTGGCCATGAACAAATAGTTTTTATTTAACCTGGACATCACGTTTTTCACCTCAACCTACTTGGCAGCCTTCAAGTGTCTCCAAGGTCCATAGTTACCAGATGACAACTGAACAATAGGTGCAAGGGGCGTCAACGCGTTCAAGCAGGAGCCTTACAACCTCCTGATTGCCTGTCGGTCTTGGACGATCACGTCCGTCCCGTACATTAGCTATCATCGATTTTTCTAAAGCTTTTGATTCAGTAGACCACGAATTCCTCTTCAACAGTCTAGAATCACAAGGTGTTAATGATAAAATAGTCATAAATATAGTGAAGAGTATATACAAAAACAGCACCGCAGCTGTTAAAACTGATAAAATGGGAGTACCATTTCCTCTACAGAAAGGAGTGAAACAGGGTGACCCAGTCTCACCGATACTCTTCAATGCCGTGCTAGAGTCTGTATTTAGACGACTCGACTGGGCCACAAAAGGTATAAAAATAAATGGAGAGTACCTCAACAACTTAAGATTCGCGGACAATGTTATAATATTTTCAGAAACACCCGAGGACTTACAACAGATGATAGTCCAGTTCCGCACGGCCTGTGAACCTCTATCGATGCACAAAACTATATAATAAATTAAATATTAGAATGAATGTAATAATAGAATAAATTAAATAATAGAATACTTTTAATGATATAAAAATTAAATAATAGAATAAATTTAATAATTAATTACATATCTAAATACTTTAATAAATAAACAAAAATA
The DNA here is from genome assembly GCA_949775005.1 of Orthosia gothica. Lineage (NCBI taxonomy): Eukaryota > Metazoa > Arthropoda > Insecta > Lepidoptera > Noctuidae > Orthosia > Orthosia gothica. The sequence continues at coordinate 9,754,907 of OX459038.1, read as the reverse complement.
TGTTATTAAGTGTTCTAACTAATGATGTTTATATGACTTTGTACGGTTCTGAATGTAATAGGCTGTTTTATTCATTACTATGTTTAATTAATTACTATGTTATAACTTAACAATTAATACATCTAATAAAGGTTTATTATTATTATTATTATTCCATTTATTCATTTTATATATACATATCTTTACATTTTTAAATATTATTCTATAAAAAATTAAATAAAAAAACATTTAAAAATACAAAAATAGTAGCCCACCGGTATCGGGAACAGGGTCCAAGGCCTCTGCAGCAGAAGGACAGATAAGCAAAATCCCGGAATAGCAAAAGCCCAGATTCGCAGAAGGACAGATTTGCATAATGGCAGAAGTACAGACCCACACAGAAAACAAAAATAAAATTTAATAGTCACAATTCGTAAAATTTTATTTGAAAGTAGATATTATTAAATACAAAGTAGACATTACAAAGTAGACATTCCATTGAGTACAAAGCCCAAATTGCGGCCAAAAAACTGGGCATCCTAAATAGAGTGAAGCGATACTTCACGCCTGGACAGCTTTTAACCCTATACAAAGCGCAAGTCCGATCCTGCATGGAGTATTGCAGCCACCTTTGGGATGGCTCAGCAAAGTATCAGCTTGCCGCGCTTGACTCGGTGGATCGCAGAGCCAAGAGGCTCATCGGCGACGTTGAACTGGTGGATGCCAAGCTTAATAGCTTGGCTCATCGCCGCAAGGTTGCCTACTTGTCGGTCTTCTACAGACTGTACTTCGGTGAGTGTGCTCAAGAGCTCCACGACCTCATCCCACCAGCCCCCTTCTACCATCGGACATCTAGACGCACTGCAAGTTACCATCCTTACCTTGTTGCCATTCCACCAATTCGCACCAAGCGCTTCCAAACATCCTTCATAATGCGCACAGCGAATGAATGGAACTCACTACCTGCGTCTGTTTTTCCGAACGCATTCAACCCGAATCTCTTCAAAGTTAGAGTGAACAGGCTTCTTCTGGGTAAGCTCACTCCATCGTAGACTCTGTCTCTGTCACCTCTGACCTAGACTAGAGTCAAGAGCAAACCCAACATAAATTGAAAAAAAAATAAAAAATAAGACGAATTAATTCGTTTTTGTAAATTTGGCCAAACGTATCAAACATTCTATTGCAGAAATTTTGTCATTGATCAAACTGCAAATGCATGTCACATTGACTTATTTAAATAGATTTTCTTAACCATTTATAACAATACAATTAAAAGTGGCCATTCAGATATATAATGCAAATAGGTCACAAATTGATAATAAGGTTACTAGGATTTGTAACTTTTTTGGCGGCGGCAGTACATTATCTGCCATTATGCAAATCTGTCCTTCTGCGAATCTGGGATTTTGCTATTCCGGGATTTTGCTCATCTGTCCTTCTGCTGCAGAGGCGGTCCAAGCTACCGGTGGTCAGGGCTCCTGAGAGAGGAACCTCCTAACGATACGCGCCGTGTCCAGGAGTACCGCTTTCTGGATCAAGCCCTTGATGCAGCTGCCCAACGAGAGCCTCCTCAGATGTTCGTCGAGGCTCTTGGCTATTATGCCATTGGCCGTCACGACTATCAGCACAATTATTATTATTATCTCCTTTATTCACTTTCTTTTCTTATTCTTTACATTTTTAAATATTTTATAAATTAAATTACAAAAAAAAAAAAAACATTTAAAAATATAAAAAATAGAGGCCCACCGGTATCGGGAACAGGGTCCAAGCTACCGGCGGTCAGGGCTCCAGAGAGAGGAACCTCCTAACAATACGAGCCGTGTCCAGCAATACTGCTTTCTGGATCAGGCCCTTGACCCAGCCGCCTAACGAGAGCCTCCTAAGGTGTTGGTCGAGGCTCGTGGCTATTAACCCATTGGCTGACACGACTATCGGTACAATGATCGCTGTGTCCACATCCCACATGTCGACAACCTCGCGAGCCAAGTCAAGATACTTGATTTGCTTATCTTTCTCGGCTTTCACGAGGTTCCCGTCATGCGGGACGGTAATGTCAACAATAATTGCACGCCTCTCGATTCGGTCCACCACCACTATATCAGGCTTATTAGCAATAATGGTCCTGTCAGTGATGATGGACCGATCCCAGTACAATGTGATATTGCCATTCTCGAGAACTGGGTCGGGCACATACCTGTAGTACGGCACCTCCGGTGCCACAAGAGTGTATTTCAGAGCAAGTGGCTGATGGATAATCCTGGCTACAAGGTTGTGCCTATGCAAGTACTCTTCGTTAGCTAGACGAGAACAACCAGAGATAATGTGGCGGATCGATTCACCCGGACGGTGACATGCCCGACAGATGTCAACCGTGCCATCCTTCACAATAAATCTCCGGTAGTTATTCGTCATGATAACTTCGTCCATAATTGCACAGACAAAACATTCGGTTTCCCCAAAGAGGTCACCGAAACGCAGCCAGGCTACGGACGCTGACTGATCTACATCGGACCCATGTAGGGCCCGGAAAAAGCGTCCGTGAAGCTCCTTACTCTGCCATACCTCCCTGCGGTCGTTAGTGTCAAGCATTACAGGCTTGCGCCAGTTCTCATTCGCCAAGGAGAGCGGGGTGAGTCCCTTGTCCACTGCTACTACATCTCGATGCATTCCCACGTCGGCGTGTAGAAAATATTCCCTGAGATTGCATATCTCGCGGTTGTGGAAGTTCTTGGCATTTAAAAAGCCTCGGCCTCCACACTTCCGCGGGATATACAATCTCATGACCGACGATCGTGGGTGATGCATTCGATATGCAGTCAGCAGTGTACGCACCCGCCTATCCAGGGCGTCGAGTTCCGTTTGAGTCCATTTGAGTATGCCGAAAGAGTACATCAATACCGGCATGACCCAACCGTTGAAGGCGCGCACCTTGTTTCCACCCGAAAGAAGGCTATTGAAAACCTTTTTCAGGCGGCCAAAGAAGCGTTCCTTCAACGATTGCTTCATGTCAGTAGTGCTGATACCTAACGCTTCCGACATACCCAAATACTTATAGGTTTCGTTTGGAGAGAGGGATCTCAGGTTTATGGAATCCGCGAGTTGAATTCCCACGGATTCCACAATCTCCCCTCGCTTTACATGCATGACCGCACATTTGTCCACGCCAAACTCCATCCTGATGGCGCTACTAAAAGTTTCAGTTACCTTCAGTAGCTCCATCAGCTGAAGATTGCTGGGGGCAAAGAGCTTCAGATCATCCATGTAAAGGAGGTGAGATATAACCTGACCACCTCTCTTCAACCGATAGCCTAGTCCTGAATTCTCCAGCAGCATGCTTAGAGGATTCAGGGCCAGGCAAAACCAAAGTGGACTCAAACTATCACCCTGGAATATACCTCGCTCGATCCTTACAGGTTCGCTATTCCTCTGAATATTTCGACATCCTGGATAGCAAAGGACTGTGCTCCATTGCCTCATACACGACATCAGAAAGGTGCGTAGAGTTGTATCTATTTTATACAATTCTAGCACCCTCATGAGCCATGTATGAGGCACCGAGTCATAGGCCTTCTTATAATCTATCCAACATGTCGACAGATCCTTTCGGGAACGCCGAACCTGTTGGCTAATGGCCATATCTATAAGGAGTAGCTCCTTAGTACCGCGAGACCCGTTCCTACATCCATTCTGAGAGGCCGACATGATCGAGTTATCGTCGACGTGTTTATTAATTTTAACTCTCAAAATGGATGTAAGAACCTTATAGACCGTCGATAAACATGTAATAGGTCTATAATTTTTGGGTTCCGCGGTGCTGCCAGACTTGTGGAGCAGGTGGGTAATTCCTGTTGTTAAGAACTGGGGTAGCGAACCAGACTCTAAGGCTGCCTGGAACTGAGATGCCAAACGAGCGTGCGACCTTTGTAGCCATTTTATCCAGAAGTTGTGCAGTCCGTCCGGCCCTGGAGATTTCCAGTTCGGCAACGGGCGGACTGCACGGGCTACATCTTGGGCGCTGATCATGATAGCTCCCATTTCTTGTATGGGATCGCAAGCTCGCTCAACCTCCCGAGTCCATTCACCTTCGGTGTGACTGACAGGCACCGACCACATACTGCGCCAGAAGTTGAACATGGCGTCATCATCCGGCAGGCGCGTATCAGTCACACCTTGGTTGGGTCGCTCCCAAGCTCGGTAAACCCACCTTTCATTTCTTTGGAATGTGCGATTCTGGGTGTATCGCTCCACTCGCCGCCTATACCTACGAATACGGTTTGCCCACGCATACACTTTCTGTTTCAGGAAGTCGATGCGCTCCGTGACATGGGATATGTAGTCTCGGGGGCTGACATCAGTCCCCGAAAACGCCCGTCTCACAAAGCGCATCACTCTTGGCCGAGTATTGCCCTCCCTGAAACAAATTAGTTTGCCAATGAGTGCTCTGGCCCCAACAATACGACGTTCGATCCTGCACTGCCAAGCTGGTACGGCTGGCGTCGGTCGTGTAGTATTGTCATCTGCAAATTTGACGTGGGCTACACGACATGCCGCTACAGCCGCGCAGTACATGATCGAATGTGTATCAGTGAGGTCTTCGCAGTCATCAAAGTAGTTTGACAACTGCGAATCCAGAACAGCCACCAGCGCCCTATTTTTGTTAGGCATGGGCAAACGAGGTAATCGTGGCCTAAGTTCAGGTGGCATGTAGCGATATTCCCGAATAGCACACTCCAAAGCACTCCTTAATTCCTCACTGCACTGGGTACTTACGTGTGTAATCCTGTCACTACTCCCCTCGTCAGCGTGGCTGGGAGTGTGGTTGGACTGTGGTGGCACCACAGCCTGCGACAATGGTGCAGTGACACGGTTACCCATTTCAGTTCGGAGGCGATCAAGTACAGTGTCATCCAACATACGATTACGCTGGATGACCCGCACCTGATCCGATAGTCGTTGGGCCGAAACGTTGACGGCTGGTTCAAGCACCTGAAACAAAGAGAGCATCCGGACACTGTACGCGGTCAGGTTGTTTCCTCCCTCTGTAGCCCCAAAGTATGCGCGCATGACATTTTCATTGATGGATTGTGTCCATCTCATGCGCTGCACACTTCCGCCGGGTGCTGGGACCCTATCAGAGACCGGTAGGCCTCGAGGTCCTAAGCGGTCCGGCGGCCGGCGTCCTCCCCGTCGACGCGCAGGTGGTGGTGTCGTCGGCGGCGAGAAGTACTCGTCGCTCGAGCTCGACGCAACTGCCGTGGCCGGTGTCACAGCACTCACGGTGGAGCTGGGTACCGGCGACGGCGAGGCGGAGCTGGGCGACGAGGCCAGAGGTGGTGGGCGTGCTTTCCGTGTGGCTGCAGCTCTCGTCAACATGACGTCTTCTTCATTTTTCTCATTTCTTTATGTTTATGTTGTAATTTGGCATAGCATTGGTTATATTATTGTTTCATGTTTTTTTTTTCTTGGTTTCATTTTGTCTGTGTCGATTTAGATGGTTAAAATTAAATATATTGTAAAAAAAATCGGAGAGAAAAATTTTTGGCGTCTGTCAAGTTGAGCCACAGATTATTTTTATTAGGGAAATTATATGTGCGGCAACAAAAGTTATCTTTAGCACCTGCAACCTAGCGTCTTTTTTTATATGTGGGCGACGAGTTAATAGAACAGCTTCAATTATATTAATTCATCATCTTTACTACTCCAACAGAATATCAAAAAACCAGCGTCAATTTACGAGCGTAAATTAATATGACTCCGAGCTACCGATAAATATATTTACTTCTGATTTGATAACTCAGCGACTAATGTTGTAAGTGAGCTACTTTATATATTTTAGAGATTCAACATCTGTCTGCTAATAAAATCAAATTCCAGCCTCAAAATTAGCAATCAAAGTTTTTCATTCAACAACTAAATTAATAAATCATATTCTTTTTTCGTGAAAGTTTGCAACACACAAATTATTCAATTAAATATAAAATAAATGTGAATTAGTCCAAGAGCGAGCGAAGCGAGCTCGGGAGCTTAGGGCACCCCGACACGGATAGGTTAGGTTCGAAGGAGATGACGGGAGCTGAAGTGAGCGAGCAAAGCGAGCGAACTCAGCTCCCGTCATCTCCTTCATGTTAGGTTACTTTAGACCCTGCAGACAGAAATAGGAGCCCTGCGCAGCGGGGCTCCGTCGACTTTGTTTCGTTTCCCCCCCTCCCTTAAAACTTAAATATTTTGTTGCACTCGAAGAATTATTAGATTTACTTTTAGTTAACAGATAGTTATTCAGTAAAACAGTTAAGCTTTAAAGATCTAGCAGTATAGTATAATTCATTTATTTGATGAGCAAATTAAGTGTTGCAATTCAGTATTTTTGGTAGTAATTTCGAATATTTTGATTGAAAAAAGGGGAATTACAGTTAAAGTATTAAATACCACCCTATTTTTTGTATGTTCATTTGGGTAGGTATAATAGTCAATTACTTATGGTAACATTATAAATAGATAGGCGAATACATGAAATTATAGCTTTTATTGACCATTATTTGATGACAATAATAAGGAAATTTTATGTTCAAATATAGTAGATTCACTCATCAATTACTTATGCTAAAGTATAAAAATAAAGGTGACTCTATGAAATTAGAGTACGTTGATATTATTTTATAGATGAAGTTGATACACTTATTAGAAGCTAGCAATGAGTAGACATATCACAAATTTAGTTGCTTAAGAATTATCACCATGTTGCGTCATATTAACAGTAGCTTGTTTTACAATATATGGTCGCTTATAAACCATTTATTAGACGCTAAAAGTTTGTCGCTGACCTATTAATTAATTAGACAACTAAATATATTTGCAGACGAGACTGACATTTTAAAGAAGCTGCCTTAATTAGCACCCTTTTTATTATTATTATTATTATATGCGTCAGCTGTCACGCGGTATGTACACGTTGGGTGTATACAAGTAAACACATACATGATTTTTAAGTGAAACTTGCATTAGATACGTTGCGCAGAAAAAACGTAACGCTTTTGAGTTAGAGCTTGTATTAATTTCACTCCTCATAAAATTTACATACCGGTGGCCTTATGTGAAAATGGATTCTAAAAGAGTAAACTCTGAAAAATCTCTACGCTAAATAATATTTTATATTAGCCTGCGCTATCAGTCGCCGTATTCCGCAAGCGTGGTTGCAATTTATCAATGTATTCTGCAACTTTGTACGGAACGGGTCGTCGCGTCGTCCGACTACCTTCTTTTAAATTCCAATAAGTAGCGCTCAATTTGGGTATTAATCTTCATGACGACTTTATGAAGTTATTAAATTATTAATCACTGGAACGAGTTTTGTTACACACGTTGAGTTTGTAGGACGTTACAACTTTTTAGTATTTGTATTAGAGCTCCTTTCTTCTTCCATGGGGGTAAAATATCTAAAGTAAATACTGGTATTCGGTTAGACTGGAAACCAACTCCATCATAATTATGTAGTTGAGAATCAGCTAGGCAGATAGTAGAAAAAGTAGAGCTTCCTAGTCTTTGAGAAAAAGTTTTTCCTGTTAGTACCACCTCAGATGTTCCGAAGGGATCTGTGGCGTGCTGATGAACGAAAGATTGTTTCGCGAATAACTTTCGCATAACGAATGATAGCAAAATTCGCTATGCGTAGCTATGCTCGCGCTAAGTTCCATTCTATACAAAACAAACACTATATATAAATTATTTTTGAAAAAAAAAAATATTTGCAGTACCTACTCGAACTGTATGAATATTTTGTTGCAACTTAATTTGTTCCCATACATCGATAGTCTGTCTAATATACACACTTAAACTGTTTGTGCGCAACCCTGAATGAGATTACTAAGGAAACTAATTAAGACATTACCTATTTGCCTAATAATTTAAACAAGTCGTTTTTTTAAGTTACTTGGTTTCCTAAGTTTTCTGTGAATCTATATACAAAGTAAACTATTTGTTCGGAGTTTGAGTATTGAGTAAGCAATGAAACTGCGGAATAAGTTTTGTTTAATAATAGTTTACCTCTTTGCCGAAATTTCTCACCGTGAATTTTCAGTAAAACTTTGTAGTTTGCTATCTACCATTTAATGACTCTGAAACTACCTACAAAACGACTGGCAAGAGTTTTTTACATGACTATTAATACCAAGAAAGTTTTTTTGTTTTGATATACAGTCTACTGACCTACATGAATTAATATCCTATATCCCCTTAATGGGGCAGAGGCAGTCCACAGAAGTCCTCCATCGCGACTACAGTCTATTAATGCTATAAAAAATCCACTAATTTCAAGACCCTCTTACAAAAATAAAGAAACTAAATAATAACCGTTTAATTAGTAAGAATCCAAACTAAGCTGACTTTTTATTTTTGAACCGACTTAATTCGAACGTTAGCAAAAAGCGCAAATTACCCAAAAATAAATCTTTGCCAGATATATTTTAACCTTAAAAACGGACGTTAATTTATTCGATAGCGTTATCTTTGTGCAATTAACAGAGCTTTTTTAAAGAAATAACTGGTGTTCGGTAGAAAGTTCGGTGTCTCGTTAATCTCGCTTTGTCATCACTTCGCCTGACTGTCCGTTACAGGATTACTCGGAAGGAAATTTCGAGGGAAATGTCTTCCCAACTCGTTACGGATATTGCCTTGAGAGGTTGTGAGGTAGGTGACACCTCTTGCAACTATCCACAGTTTGGTAATTGTCTGGGTAATATTCGTCGATAGCTTACGGGAAAATGTTATTAGAGAAGTCCGGAATTAAATTTGCACCGTATAAATATTTAAATTAATATGTCCTACATCTGCGGAAGGTTAAAATAATGGTTGCTTGCGTCATCGGAATTACGAACCGAGAGCTAATAAAAATATGGATAGTTTAAATCATTCAGAAGAAGTCTTCTATTTTTTTTTTGGTGTACATTAAATTACATTCCATTCTATTTTACACTTGCATCTGTGCTTCAAGAAACAAAAGGTAACTAAAACAACAAACCCAAATATGTTTGCTAACCCAGATCATTAAAACTGTACTGATAACTCAAATTCTAAGCAACCGCTATTATTTCTACCCACAATACCCGTTTTCAACAATACCCGTAGAACTGTGGCAAATAAACTGTCCATAACGTCAGACCATCCCTTAGACTCTCGGAGGTATTCCCGTCAACATTATCTGAACAATTGCTTCCCTCTTCCTTTGTTTTACGAAGCGTTTGTTGGTAAACATGACAGCTACAAGACCAGGTATAAATAAAAATCGATTAAAATAGAAAACGTGTGAGATAAATGTAAGCATAAACGGTATCAAAAATTAGAACGGTGTTTACCATCGAGCATTACTGGTCGGACAAAATCTGAATGGTTTGAGTTTATCGACAAGAAAGAAGAAGACCATTGAGCTGCGCCGGGATATACACATAAGACCTCTACTTGTGGATAACCTGTTGAGTGTTGTTGAAATAAATAAATAAATACATATATACAAATACCAGAGGCTCTAGACAAGTGGCATTCGATGTCAGCAAAATCGGTAGTCGAAATGTCACATTTAAAGGATTGATCACGTGATCTTTCGATATCGCTTGTCAATCCCATACAATGTTTCCTTTTTAGGGTTCCGTACCCAAAGGGTAAAAACGAGACCCTATTACTAAGACTCCGCGGTCCGTCTGTCTGTCTGTTATTAGGCTGTATCTCATGAACCGTGATAGCTAGACAATCCCACCGCACTATTCCCGAACCACTGCAACTCCTGAAAGCCAGAATCAACAGTGGCGACCACCAGAAAAGCGCCGAGGCAATGAAGCTCGACGAAGTCCCGGCGAATGAATTTAACTGTCTTGGATCCCGCAACGAAATTAATCAGAAAAGAATAACGGAGGAGTAGGCAAAATGTAAATTTCCACTTCCCTCCATATCAAACAGGAGACAGTACAAACAGTGATAGCTAGACAGTTGAAATTTTCACAGATGATGTATTTTTGTTACAGCTATAACAAAAAATACTAAAAACAATAAAATAAATATGTCAGTGGGGCTCCCATACAACAAACGTGATTTTTTTGCGATAATAGTACTGCACCGTTCGTGCGCGAGTCCGACTCGCCCTTGGCCGGTTTTGAAAATCGCTATCGATGATAGAATGTCACTTGTCTAGGGTCTCAGGATCAATATCATCGATTAATAAATAAAGCCAGCAGAGATTGTCGATCGGCAGACATTAATCAAATAGGTACGAGTATCACATTAGTCGTCGATCGTCTGCCTATGAATCGAACCAAAGTCTCTAGACAAGTGGCATTCTATCAACGAAAGCGTGGCGATTATGACTGAAAAATGTTAAAAACGCTATCGAAATGTCACGTGATCAATCCCTCAAATTTTGATATGCCGACCATCGCCATTGCTGACATTAAATGACAGTTGTGGTCCATTAAGAGACCCGCCCCTTTAGAGCGTCGCGTCTATGTATCGCTCAATTGCGACCATATAACTTGTGAAAGTCACTTTTCTATGCACACAAAATGCAGTGGCTAGACAGCCACTAAACCACTCTTGTAACTCGGACGCGACAACAAAGAATGGGTGTAAATAAATGACTGCACAGTTTGTGGCGGCCACTAGAAGGTGTGCCATACTGCACTACCGCAGCGGTCACTTCTGGCCTTACATGCGGTGTGACTTAGCAACATTTGCATTTTATTTAGAAAAACGATACAGCATAGGTAATTTAGTTGTACTGTGAGGCGGCCATGTTATCACTCTATGCGTCAATCGATTTGCGTAGCACAATGTTGAGCTCAGCTACCAGCCTAACCAAATGCAACTGAGTGTACTGTATTTGACATGGAGCCACTGCCTTTCTGACCTCCACAACCTCGTAGATGGATAACGCGGTATCTCTTGCCAAGCAGTTTTTTTTTTTTTTTTTTTGTTAAATGCAGACTTTGTAAATAAGCATATTACAAATTAGATGCTTTTATTTAAGATAAGAATGCTGGTCCTGACAATCTTTTGTATAGACAGAATGAAACTGGTTAATTTATATCTATTATATTCATTATTATGGTAATACTTTATTTTAAGTATTTCTTCTATTAATGTTTAAATTAAAGAGAGTCTATTTTCTTCGAAAACTCTAAGAAAGGGATATTAATTTAGCCATATATTTCGTGTCAATTGACATTAATTATCAAAATATATTTAAAGGTCAGGTTTTTTATCTTAAGTAGGAAGGAAGAGATAGAACTGAGATCTAGGGTACCGGGAAGTTACCTAATTCGACTTTCGCAGAGAGATGCGTAGTCAAGCGGACGAATGTTTAGTTATCAAGGGTTAAACAATGTTTTAATAGCTAAATCAGTCCGTAACAATACAAAACATTTGAACCAAAACGTAGATAAATTGAAAATTTAGTATACTTGGCTGGTTTTATTATCCCTACAATACGGTTAATTACCTACCCACTGTTATGCAAATAGTGGACTAGATTCTTTACTGGGTGGATACACTTGACCCAAATGGTTGAGCAGCGAAGCAGCTCAGCAGTCGGGGTTCGATTCTTACATAATTTACGTATTTGTCGGGTCGGCTGAATACGTAAATTATGGTCGATGACTTCAAATGGTAAATATATGTTTTCCTTTGAATATGTAAGTTATAGTCTTTCAGGAAAAAAGTGTTGTTTAATACGAAACTTGAGTTATAAAACTAAGATTTTGTAAATATGTGCAGTCTGTTAACTAAGTGATTATAGAATGACATCTTTCTCTAAATACCTTAGTTCTAATCCCCTTGAAAAACATTTTTTTCTATGTTATTTAACGATGTTTTCCGATTAGGATTTTTCCTGTGAGATTGAGAACTGAGATTTATGCGATAAAGCAAAACGCAGTAAGGTTTACTCAGACCAGATTGGAGGTAAATCTCAACAATCCTCTTTGTCGTGTACCTAAATAAGCTAAAATACCTGGCGGTACGAGTATAACAATACTTATTATGATATTGAGCCTCTGTGAATGGAGGGAGACAAACTTGAGCATACCTTTAGTTATTTGTGACAAAATCTCAGCCAACTTCATTACGAACAAGTTTCAACTTCCCAACTTAATTATGAGGCTTTATTTCGATGGCAAACAGTGTTTGTCTGTATTTATGAAAAATATCTGGTACCTGTACCACTAGGCTTGATTGCTCTCCTTGTACTATAATTTTGCAACTAGCTTCTGCCAGCGGCTTCGCCTGCGTTTAAGTCGCAAATTATCACAATAGATAAAAAGTTTTCTATGTTGTCCAAGGTCCAATCTATCCCTATCCAAAAATCCATCGAAATTGATCCATCGATAAAGACGTGGAAACTTAACAAACGTCCAAATAGATTTACCTTTGCATTTATAATATCTAATTAGTATAATTTATAAAACCTAATATTTAGAATTCATTTTCACCTAAGTATTTTCAATTTGTCATGTCTGTTAAAAAATCCCTGAAGATAACTCTTCTCTCCTTAAATTATAAAATGCTTCAGTCTTTTCAAGAATACTGCAAGTAGATGGACTGCGTAAGCTAATATATAACTATTGTTCTAGATAGAATATTAAAAGAAAAGCGTCGTTAAGATGATACAAAGGAATACTTTTTCTTCAAGCAATCCTTTTAGCGAAAAGATCACCAGTTTTATATAGCTTGTTATTAATTTGCTTGGTGTAGGACCCACAGTCCTACATCTAAGATTTAGGTACCTGCTTAACAATTTTTTTTTATTTTGCTCTACCTATAAGTAGGCAGGTATTAGGTACTTGCTCAAAATAAATAACAATTCAAAGTCTTACTTACGAACAAATTAAAATAGAAACAGATTTCTGAAGTTTGATGTCGATAAATAATAAGATTTCACAGAGCGGATTGACAATTTGACGCCAATCAAAATATAAATGGGAAACAATAACTTTCGCAGGAAATTCAGGGTGAAGAGTTAGAATTGAAAACTTCAATAATTTTACGTTTTCAACTTACTATATGCAAGGTAGTGTACAAAATCTAGGGATGCTACGGAGCACCAATTTCGATTCCGAATCAACATATAAAAAAAATACAAAGTTTTTTTCTAGACGTATGGAATAGTTATTTATGATACAAGTGCGGAAGATATGTGATTTCCGATGAGTGGCATTTTTATTCACGAGCGAGCGAAGCGAGTGAGTGGATAAATCGACACAAGTCGGAAATCATCTTACGTACGTGTATCATACAACATTTTACTATGCATTGTGCGAGGAAATAAATTAATTAATAAAATAAAATTAATAAAATGGCGGGCTTATTCAAGCGCGTTCAGCATATCCACAGATTAGCTAATAGTTCCGCGGGCATATCTACTGCGCATGTGCGAATAGCTGTCACATCGTAACGTAATAAGGCACAAGCAAAATATACGTTCTGCCAAACATATTTAATGAATATTTAAAATTAATTTATTGATCAAAATATAAATCTAGAGTAATTAAAAACGCCTAAAATAAAATATTAGTTTTATTTTACCTTTTATATGTACATAACTAATTTTTAAAACTTTTCTCAAATAATAAAAACTCTATGCGTCGGGCTGACGTTGGAGTTAAAAATTAAAAAAATACAGGAAAGTAAAAAGCACTAGTGAAAAAAAGTGATACTTTCCGCACAGTTTGGTTGCTTGGAAAACTGCTCTTTTCGAGGACATGCATTGTAAAATATTTTGCAATGCATGTGCTCGAAAAGAGCGTTTTCCAAGCAGCAACTGTGCGGAAAGTGTCACTTTTTTTCACTAGTGCTTTTTACTTTTCTGTATTTTTTAAATTTATAACTGAGTCGTCAGCCAGACGCATAGTTTTTATTATTTGAGAAAAGTTTTACAAATTAGTTAAGTACAGATTATCATTCATATAAAAGGTAAAATATAACTAATACTTCATTAAAGGCGATTTTAATTACTTCTGATTTAGATTTGATCAATTAATTTTAAGCATGTTTGGATGAACTTGCTTGGTTCAGATATATGTTTTTTATTTTCTCGCACAATGCATAGTGAAATGTTGTATGATACACGTACGTAAGATGATGCCCAACTATTCTCATGTCATGTCAGAAAATGTCGTCTGTCAGAATGATAATAAGTTTTTGTTTATTTATTTAGGGACAACAAACAGCAGTGTAATAATAACTAAACATAGGTTAGAACTCAATCATAAAGGTAACAATTACACTACTCACAACGTTATCCACTTAAATAAACAGAACAACTAGCTGCTAAAGAGAACGATATATAAATAAAAAAAGAAAAAGTGATCATCAATTAATTATTAGAGTACTGAACACATAAATGTTTGGAATATAAGTAATCATCATTTATGTAGTGTCTCCCGATTGTTAAATACAATGACTTTTTATTTTACGATGCAGGTATAGTAGGTAGAACTACAGCGTCGAAAAGTGACAGGATGATTAAGTGTTTTGTCTGTAAAATTCTTTAGAACTAAAATCAGACTTATTGGACGTTGTTTGTAAAAACTTTCTAACGATATAATTAGGTTAAATACTGATAAGTAGATTCTAAATGCAAATTATTGGAGCAGTGGTGGCCTAGTGGTAACAGCCGTGACTTACAAGTTGTCGATCGTTGGTTCGAACCCGTAAATTAGTTCATCACTACTGCTCTCAAAACGGCAAAGGAAAACATCGCGAGGAAATGTCTTATAGCCAAAAATTCGAAGACATGTGACATCCACGAACTCAAACTGGGCTTGCGTGGTGGATCACGGCTAATTCCCTCTTACAGAGAGGACGCCTGAGTCCCAGCAGTGAGAACTTTAAAAGGCTGATTATAAAATTCAAATACTCCATAGAAAGCTTGAATTAAGAATTTGCATACCAGATTAACCTAAACATATTTTAGTTAGTTTTTATAAATAAGGTATTTATTGTAATTAAAATATTTTTTAATTATTTTCGGCGGTAACTTCACTTATCTATAATTAAATTCAGGAATGGTGGGTTTATAAATAGTTATCAGCGTAGGCGTACGAAGGCATGCAAATATTCTAACTACTATCCCTTTTAAAGTTTACATTTTAATGACTACCCTCCGATTAGTTATTAGTTAATTCAATAAACAAGTTCAAATAAATAGTACTAAAGTCTGTTAGAATAAAGTTTGTTGTAACTTTTAGTTGAAAATTAACATTAGAAAAATTATACACGGGCATTTTGTGGGTAGTTGCAAGTTTCAATTGAATTATATTTAGATCAGTATTTAGTATGATCAAAATTTAAACTAATAACAGAAGCCGCGGTTATTTACATTGCAATTCAACTTTGAAGACTTGCAAAACAACACAAATACCTGTAATACAAAATAGGTTTTCAAAATTATATAGGAACTTAGCAGATTCAGTTGTGAGTGTGACTCGCCAAGATTGACCGAAAGTATATACTTGTGTGAAAGTATAAAGTGAAAAATAAAAATAAACTTTTAACAAAAAATACAACCGACTTCCAAATAAAAACACTACAAAGTGAAAAATAAATTCAATTTTGGAAGTCGGTGTTCCTGTTTTCGTTTCCTTGTTTTTTGACACCGACTTCCGAAATTGAATTTATTTTTCACTTTGTAGTGTTTTTATTTGGAAGTCGGTTGTATTTTTTGTAAAAAGTTTATTTTTATTTTTCACTTTTTAGTTGTGGTACATAATGGACCAGTTCTATAGGCTTCACTTTGGGCCTATAATGCCCAAAGTGAAGCCAGAATTGATTATCCCAATAACAAGAAAATTAAACAAAACCGGTGGAATGAGAGTATACCAGGGTTAATTGTTCACACCTGCGTACCCTCTTTAGAGCGTACTAGTGTGATGTTATGTTATGTAATGGTAAAAACAATAAACAGACATGCGATTGCAGCTATCCCAAGTGATTTGACGTCATTTATTGAAGAGTTCTGATGTATATCTCCAAAGTTCTTCATCAGATCTTGATGAAATTTAAATGGGACCACATGATCAGCACCAGCTTTCAAATAAAAAAAGAATCATCGAAATCGGTTCAACCAGTAAAAAATTATGAGGTAACAAACATAAAAAAAAAATACAGTCGAATTGATAACCTCCTCTTTTTTGGAAAGTCGGTTAAAAAAATAAAAAACACTACAAAGTGAAAAATAAATTCAATTTCGGCAGTCGGTGTTCCTGTTTTCGTTTCTTCGTTTTTTGACACCGACTTCCGAAATTGAATTTATTTTTCACTTTGTAGTGTTTTTTATTTGGAAGTCGGTTGTATTTTTTGTAAAAAGTTTTTTTTATTTTTCACTTTTTAGTTGTGGTAGATAATGGACCATTTCTATAGATAAGGTACCTATAGTGTCCAAAGTGAAGCCAGAATTGATTATCCCAATATCATGAAACTTAAACAAAACCGGTGGAATGAGAGTATACCAGGGTTAACTGTTCTCACCTGCGTACCCTCTTTAGAGCGTACTAGTGTGATGTTATGTTATGTAATGGTAAAAACAATAAACAGACATGCGATTGCAGCTATCCCGAGTGATTTGCAGTCATTTATTGAAGAGTTCCGATGTATATCTCCAAAGTTCTTCATCAGATCTTGATGAAATTTAAATGGGACCACATGACAAGCACCAGCTTTCAAATAAAAAAAGAATCATAGAAATCCGTCCACCCAGTAAAAAGTTCTGAGGTAACAAACATAAAAAAAAAAAAAAATACAGTCGAATTGAGAACCTCCTCTTTTTTGGAAAGTCGGTTAAAAAGAGACACAACTAGTCCTTCATAAGTAAATTGTTAGCGCCAAAATGTGATTGTTTCAAAATTAACACTAAGCGAACAACAAGATGTTAAGCCTTTAGGTTATATTTAGGTTAATATCTACTTGTACCTATCACAGGAATTTAAACACTTTTCAATTAACCGGTTGAATGAATGATTACCGAAACAATTAAAATGCCATTGCGTCTCGCATGGATCCACGTTTCGGGCACTCAAGGAGTTAATACTTAGTTTACCTTTCTACCAAAAGCATCTGTTACTTTCCTGCCCCAACTTGCAATAGTCTAATCTCATTAGTAAACCAGACTCGTTGCTCGCATATAAATATTCTTTACTAATTTCTAGGATAATATTTCTGTGTCCAGCTTAGAGTTATATAAACGCTGCTCATCTGTTTCTCGCCACATGGGAATCACAAGAGTAGTTTATAAAAAGGCTTATTCTCACTCAAGAGTTATTAGAGGTACAAAGAAACGGAAGCTTGCACAGTGTAGAAATTTATTACGTCAGAGTTTTATTACGTTTATTTTTGACCAAGAATAGGTACGTGTTGTAGTTACCATAGTGTGTTAATCATTTCATTAAAGTTCTGGTTTCTTCATTTCGAAGGAACAGTAAGATGTTTTTGTCACTTTCATAACATCGTCGCTACGACTAATTATCCGATTGCAAGGAAAGGGTTATAACTGTAACAGGGTATCGAAAACAGAGCCACCACAACTTCAAAGCACACCACACTGCCGCGTTCCCTTCATATTTATTACTGAGCCTGTATAACATAGCTCGTAAAACACAACTCTGCCAAGTATTAACTACATTATCACTTTTATTAGATAAGTACTGTGCTGACAGTTACCAGTTCACGGACACTCCATTGTAGACACTAGTTGTTGGCTATTTTTCAACCTTATTACTGAGGGCATAAAGGCAAAGTGGTTCACGGATGGTAAGTTAGCAGCAAGAGATAGAGCCGAAGAAGTTACATCGATATCCCAGAGGAGTTTAGTTATGCAAAGTCTTTGAATTTTATCGTTGAAAATAAATTTATCTTTGGAGTTAGAACAAGTTTACTGTGAGAAGTGGTACCTTAGTAAGAAGGTCCAAGGCATAATTTTACCTATAAGGCAGTCAGCATTTCAGCGACCACGATACACAATGTGCAAACCGTTTTCGACCTTGAGGTCTAAATTATGACTTTAAGTTTCCAAGAACACAATGTCAGAAATGCCTCTGAAATCGCGTGAGGCTCGTTTGAAACGCTACTCTTGCTTCATTGAAGATCTATCAAACTATCAATCTAGTTGCTATGCATCAAATTTTTCGTCCAGCGAAAAAAGCTGACTTAATTCCATTCATAAATGAAATTGTGCTCCAGTAAGAATTATTTATTTATTTATTTAATACTTCATGCACACACAAGTACAGAGGCGGACTTAATGGCTTAGGCATTTTCTACCAGTCAACCTTTGGGTGATGGAGAGATAAACAGTGGTAGGTGCAATATTGAAAGTTCCTCCAAGAATTCCTCTCGACCACTCAGCACAGAGTACTATGTGCTAGTAGTCTAGGAACTGGACATTCCATGCCAACCACAGTTTGACGCCAGGAGTATTCGCAACGCGTTTTTATACACTGAACGTGGTCAGAATAACGAACATTCTGTCTATCGGTATTCTTTTTTTATACATCTGAAGTCTGAGTGTCGCCAATCTTTCGGCAAATGCAATTTGGAGGGTACCTTTTGAAAATAAAAGACATTTCTGCTTTGTGTGAAAGGCAGCGAAGAGAAACGTGATTTATTATGATTTTGTTATACTTTGAGCCAAATTACGTTGCTTATTTTTTGTTCGGTGCCTCTTACGACTTTTATAATGAATAGCGAGAGGATTCGACATATTTTTTTGGTGTTTATTAACGAAAGATTCCTTCTTAGTTTACTCAATTATGCAAATAAAAATGTGCTAAAAATATTTTTCTCAGAAATAAATCGAAATTGGTCACCTGGCTGCAAAATTTTAGCTATTCAGCTTCTTACTAAAACTTGATCCTTTAGAGGGAGAAAAACACAGCGAAAAGTACACATTGTAGCTTTATTTAAGACCAGCACTGCTTTGTAATTAAACTTGTGTTTTAATATGGAACTACCAGCGGAACCGTCTTACGTTCAAATTTATACAATTAACCTTTATAAAGTCACCTTACAACCAATAACATTGAGGTTCAGAGGTTCTCACTGTGGACGAGGTTGCAAAAGTGAGAAGGGAACAGCTAGCATAGCCTTTCCCTTTTCAGTTGACCAATTAGGTATTATATTACTACTCCATTTAAGCATGGCCATAGCTGTCATAAAACAGATACCTTACTTTATAATAATTATACTTATTATAAATGCGAAAGTTTGGATGTGTGTATGATTGTTATTCAATAACGCCACAAAAGCTGAATGGATCTGGATAAAAATTGCCACAGAGAATAATCTCTGTGCCAAATTCTGTGACAGGAATAGCACATAAGATATTTTTATCCCGGGCATATGTAACCTCGGGATAATTCACGACTAATTGCCACTGTTTTGTTCTGAGAGCCATGTGTCCTACCCATTTAAGTTTGGCAATTCATCGGGCTACGTTGGTTACTTCTACGAATCCAATCATTTCTGATTCGATCACTCATGGAAACTTCAAGCATAGCCTTCTCCAAGACACAGACTGCAAGTAGTAAACTCAATATTGCAGATTAAGCGGACCTGATGGCGCGTTGCAATTTAAAATGCGTCGATTCGTTTGATGTGATATCGCTTAAACGTATTTTAAAACAATAGTATATCGATCAAATTGCATCGAATTTACATCGTTGAGCCTAAAGAAAGGTCGCTAAGGAAACGAATGCAATGTAATTTTATCGACTCAAATGATTTTGTTTTACTGTCATGCCTTAACATAATTATGACCATAATAACGGCTTTATCTCCCACTTCTATTTGTAACAACGTAGCAATTTATGGCACATAAAATGTACGAGAGTCAACACAGGGTTTAAAGTAAACCGACCTATTTCAAGTCAGCCGTAAAGCGGTAGTAAATGGAGATGATTAAAACAATAAAATGTGCTGCTAATCTATGTCGCTTTAAGTTTTTAGCAGAGCGCTAAACTTAAGTGCAGCCGCTATAAAGTTTTGATGATTGTAAACGTATGTAGCTACCTTCTGTATTACTGTGGCTAATCAGACTCTTGAAATAGGTAAGAAGTTGGCATGTTATGAAAATAAACATTAATTCATATCTTTCTTCTTTTTGTTTAATTATTATGTACACACACATAAAAAACTGATAAGAAGAAGA
Organism: Orthosia gothica; assembly: GCA_949775005.1. Taxonomy (NCBI): domain Eukaryota; kingdom Metazoa; phylum Arthropoda; class Insecta; order Lepidoptera; family Noctuidae; genus Orthosia; species Orthosia gothica. The sequence goes on along the minus strand of OX459038.1, from coordinate 9,734,749 downwards.
AGGAACATAAAATAGGTACAATGGTATACTTATTTCTTGAAGAAATCTTTTCCAGCTCTTTCGTACCGAGAGGAGAGTTGAAAAAAGATATGTAGACGCCATAAAAAAAAACAAAAGAAAAACATATTTAACAATGCCAATAAAGGCAAGCCGGATACGAGGGACAAGACTTCTCCCTGGAGATCAGGTCCGTGGGGTCGCCACTACCCACCAGCTCGCCACAAAGCTGCCCTGCGGATTGTATCTCTCATAGTCTGGTCCTACCCTAGGCATGTTGCGGCAAAGTAGAATCTACCGGCACATTCGATAGACCAGTCGAAATACCAGTCGATTTACCAGTCGACAGACCAGTCGATTTACCAGTCGCCAGACCAGTCGGCAGACATGTCTGTAAACAAGTCGGTAGACAATTCGACAAAAATGTCGATGGACATGTTGATAGATAAATCGGTAGACTAGTCGGAGTTCAGCTGACAGAAAAACCTTTTACAGAACATTAACAGAACGGAATGTGTTATTTCCAAAAAAATAACATTTTTGAAGTCGGTAAAAAAAGGAGGTAATAAATTTTTGGAACTGCACAATATTTACATGTGTTACTCTATGTGGGCTTCTAAACACGTGTGCCAAATTTCATAACTGTATGTATGTTTGTTTGTATGTTTGTCCACGCATTTCGCTGCAACTCATCCTTCTTCTTGTGTATCTCTCAACTTAGAGCAAGCAAGTTGCATAAAAATCGGTCCAGCAGCATTCAAGCTATGGAGCATACAACTGAACTTCTTAGCGATAAACAGCACGACTGGGTAAATTGAGTTATTATTGGTATTTTGCATTTAGGTACAAAATTTAGTGATATCGTAAGTACTAAATCTAAAAAGAAAGAAACAAAAACATTTTCACAAAAAGAATAAACCGACTTCAAAAGCAAATCACTAAAAAGTGCAAAATAACTTCTTTTTCATCGATAAAGTATTGCTTTTTTTTACCAACTTCATAAAAAGAAGATAATCAATTCGACACGTATGTAATTATTATTGCATACATTTTGCCATTAAAATGATTCGGGGCCTAAAGATATATATATAACACTAAAGATATTTTTGTATATCGTTTTGTAAAGAAAAAGGAATCACTGGGGACGGGATGGTATGGAAGAAGAAAACGTGTTGCGCCGACCCCAAGTAACATGGGATAAGGGCAGGAAGATGATGAGTATGATGATATTATCTAATTATATATATCTAATTTTGGATTAATCCTGAGATTAATCTTGGATCCTGGGATTAATCCCCGGGTTCTTTCCATTACGAAAATGGCAGAACTTTTGCCTGTGCTTTTGTCAAACATAGGAGTGATATCATACTATTTACAAACCAGTGACAATTGCCGATGTCTTAAAATCATTCTTATAAAAACTGTGGATGTTTCGATGTCTGGATGAATGTTAACCAAACGTGCCTCAACAGCTAAACGGGTTTGATAATACTTTTCGCAGTTTCTGGATTATGACAGAATACTTTATCCCGGCGGCATTTGTCTGACTGTCTGAACGCGATAAACACAGAAGCTACTGAACCGATTTCCAAACGGTTTTCACCAATGGACGGAGTGATTCAAGAGGAAGGGTTATGTGTATCCTGTTAGTATGTTCCTTAGGAATGATTTCCATGATTCACGCGGACGAAAACGTAGGCTGTAGTTAGTTAAATTATTAATTTCGACTATAATTTTCCTACATCTTAATTGACAGCTCATTCCCGGTGCTTTCAAGACCAATTTAGTTTGGTTGATACTCAAAACGGCCGGAAAATAACGAGCACAGTTTTCTTTCCATTACGCGGCGAGCGAAATTATTTTTATATTAAAAATAGAACTGAAAATGTTGAATATAAAAGTGTTCTTCTAAAAAATCGTGATAATTTTGGAAAGTGACAATCACCCAAACGCGATGAGACCGTTAACTTTGAAAATAAAGATCTGCTTTATCAGTTTGTAACTCTTTGCACCATTGCGAGAAACTTCTGATTTAGGTACCACTAATACTAAAGGCTTAGATTTGTTTTATTCAGATAGCTGCAATGTTGCCAATTAAAAAGCTTACTAATATTCATCATCATCATCATCATCAGCCTATTAATATATTCCCACTGCTGGGGCACAGGACTCCTCTCTGTGAGAGGGAATGGGCCGTAATCCACCACGCGGGCCCAGTGCGGGTTGGTAGATGTCACATGTCTTCGAATTTTTGGTTCTAGGACATGCTGGTTTGCTCACGATGTTTTCCTTCACCGTTTTGAGAGCAGTGGTGATGAAAATAATTTACACAAAGTAAAGCCTGCCTGGGCTCGGACCTATGACCTACAACTTGTAATTTGCGGCCGATACCACTGGGCCACCACTGCTCCACTTACTAATATTATAAATGTGCAAGTATGGGTGGATGTATGTTTGTTACTCAATCACGCCATCGCCAAGGACTACCACAAAGAAAAAACTCGCCTTTTAGATACTCACATAGCATGGCATAGCATTGTATGGGTTTACTGATGCACAAAAGCCCATTCTAAGTCCTTGAGATCATCGGAGAATTTGAAATTGAGTGTTCGTATGCATTCCACTTCTTTCTTTGACAAATCTTTTACGATTCAGTCAGTTCGGTTGTGGAATGCATTACCTATAGAAATAAGACGTGCTCAAACACTGCCAACGTTTAAGAAAATGGTAAAGGAGCATTACCTTTCACTATAATTTTTTCTTTTACCTTTCACTAGTCTTTTCCTTTATCTGTCATATAATATATTCGATATTTATTAGTATATTAGATATGTAGTATGTATGTATTTTATGTTATTATGTATAAGTAAGTAATATTTTTTATGATCTATTGTACACTGACAGCCCTAAATTCTTCTCCTATCGTTCAGTCCATCCAAAGGTTGTCTGTAAGAGATTGCCCTGTGCGATAAGACCGCCCATTGTACACTTTGTTTTTAAAAATGTTTGTTCTGTATGTTTTTTTATTATGTGGTGTACAATAAAGTATATAATAATAATAATAATAAAAGCATACTTTGCAGGGCCCAAAAATATTTAATAAATTACCAAATGGAATTAAGGACTTAAATATTACTCAATTTAAAAACAAATTAAGACAACTTTTATTGGAAAAATGTTATTTTAATATTGACGAATTCCTTGATGATAAATTGTAAGTTATTTGACATTGATATTTATTTAATTTTGACATTGTATTATCATCTTTATTTCTATTAATCATTTATATGTTAACTCAATTGTTAATGTTTTGGTTGATTTTTCAGTCTTAAGTTGTGTTGTATTTCGTTGTAATTATTTTGTTTTAATAATATATGTTGATTATTCTTTTTTATGATAATTATTAATTATTTGAAACAGTGTAAACCTTTAAAGTAGATTTTTGAGGAACTATATATTTATAAATAAGATCTCATGTTTTTGAATTTTGATAGTTCTGGCTGTTAGTAGAGTAGAGTTTAAATGTTTGTAAGAATATAGTCAGGGTAAAAGTCTTTTAATTAATTGCCCAAATTGTAAAAAATACTTGAACTTCTACTACTTACTAGCTGTTGCCCGCGACTTCGTCTGCGAAGCATTAGTAATTCGAATAGCTTATTTTTTATATCGTGGCATAACATTGTAGGTCTTCCAAACTTCTACCCCTCTTTCTACCACCAGTATGATTCAAGTATGATTGCCGGGCTAAAAACTATACCAGGTTCTCAAAATATCGCCGAACCAAATTGCATCTAAATCGATTCAGCGGTTTAAGCGTGAAAAGGTAGACAGAGAGACAGACAGAGTTACTTTCACATTTATAATATTAACTCCACCCGCGACTTCGTTCGTGTGATGGCAACCAAAAATAAGCTGATAACAAACCAAATAAAAATGTTGTTTCGTAAAGTTCTACGGTTTATAGGTTTGGGACGATTCGTTATTTGACTTAAAGAATAATACATTTTAGGTTACCGCTACAAAGTAAAATCCGCCCCTTAAAATATAATATAACCTTTTTCTCTTTTTATTTTTTTGTTTATGTTAGTTAGATTGCTCAGTAAGACGCCTCAAAAACACTAACATCACTTATCCCTATCAGGGGGGAGGTAGTTTAAAAAAAAGTATTATGTAAATTTTGAATATTTAATTATCTCCACGGAATGAGATTGTTCATATAAACAAATTTCACCTTTTTCACCCCCTTAAAGGCTGCGGGAGTCCGGTGGATGCGAAACGCACAGGACCGATCAGTGTGGCGGCACTTGGGGAAGGCCTATATCTAGCAGTGGACGTTTTTTGGCTGAAATAATGATGATGGTGAAAGGTTGATTTGCCGAAAAGTCCTTCTTCGTGCTCCGCTAGGTTCCTACATCAAAAACGAAACCTTGTCCAGTTTGATTCCTAACAAACTTTAATACCTTTTAATCCTGTTTTGGGGGGCAGTTTCGAAAAAATATAATGACAACTTTTTATTGTTTACTTAGGTTGGTATTTATGTCAACTACCAAGTTTATTAACCCAAGACATAAAATTCTTTAACAAAACTTTATCACCTGTTACATCGTATTTTGGAGGCAGTTTTGAAAATCTAATAATATCAACCTTTATTGATTGTTTAGCTAGATATTTATGTCAAGTATCAAGTTTATTACACCAATAAATAAGATTTTTCAAAAAAAAAATAACTCCCACTAAATCGACTTTTGATGGCAGTTTCTAAAAACTTATAATGACAACATTTATTGCTTACTTAGTTTGGTATTTATGCCAAGTTTCAAGTTTATTAACCCAAGTAATAAGATTATTCAAAAAAACTTTACACCCCTTAAAAATTTTTTGGTTTGATTTCGAAAAACTAATAATAACAACCTTTATTATTTATTTCAGTTAGTATTTGTGCAATGTTTCAAGTTTAGTAACCCTTGAAATAAAATTCTTCGATACAAAATTCAATACCCTCTAAATCGACTTGTGGGGGTAGTTTCAAAAAACTAATAACGTAAACCTTTATCATTTACTTAGATTACTATTTGTGCCAAGTTTCAAGAATATTAGCCAAAGGAATTAAATTTTTCATACAAACTTTTTCCCCCTTTTTCTCCCGTTTAGGGGAAGACTTTCGGAAAATTCTTTCTTATCGGATGCCTACGTCATATACAAAACATACTCTCCAAGATCCAGATCTCTACAATCAGTGGTTTAGGCTGTGCGTTGATCCGTCAGTCAGTCATTCAGGACAAAGCATTTTATATGTATAGAAGATATATGGCGCAGAATACTGGTCGAGTTTTTTGAGACGTATAATTTCGGGTGGACCAAAAATTAGTATGAAAACGAATGCTGCGTAAATTACGCGACACAACACAAAAATCTAATACAGCGTAAATTACGCGTCACTAAAACGTCTCTCACAACTATGTTTACCTGAGACAAACGGTCCAGTTCGGTAGTTCCAAATCGATGTAGAGGTGGCGTCTTAGTGCCATTTGATTCTTCAAAGAAACTTTGGCACCCCTAAATCGTCTTCTGGGGATAATCCGAAAAAATAATGATGCCAACCTTTATTATTTTGTCAAAGGAATAAGATTTTTCACACAAATAAATGTCTCCCTTTTAACCCCTTAAAAAGTTGAATTTCCAAAAATCCCTCCTACGTGCTCCCCTTCATCAAAAGAATCATCAAAGAAGCTATGTGCAGTGAAAGTAATCAAAAATCTTTACCACCCCAAAATCGTATTTTATGGGTAGTTTCGAAAAACTAATAATGACAACCTTTAATGTTTATTTAGGTTGGTATTTATGTCAAGTTTCATGTTTATTGACCCAAGAAATCAGATTCTTCAAAAAAAATTACATCCCCTAAATCATCTTTTGAGGGTAGTTTCGAAAAACTATCAATGAAAGCCTTTATTGTTTATTTCGATTGGTATTTATGTCAAGTTTCAAGTTTATTAACTGAAGTAATACGATTCTTCAAAAAATCTTTAGCACCTCTAAATCGTCTTTTGGGGTTATTTTTAAAAAACTAACAATTAAAGCCTTTATTATTTATTTCGATTGTTATTTATTTCAAGTTTATTAACTGAAGTAATACGATTCTTCAAAAAATCTTTAACACTTCTAAAGCGTCTTTTGGGGGTTGTTCCAAAAAATAATAATAGCAACCTTTATTGTTTATTTAGGATGGTATTTATGTCAAGTCTCATGTGTATTCACCCAAGAAATCAGATTCTTCAAAAAAAATAACATCCCCTAAATCATCTTTTGGGGGTAGTTTCGAAAAACTAACAATGAAAGCCCTTATTGTTTATTTATATTGGTATTTATGTCAAGTTTCAAGTTTTTTAACTGAAGTAATAAGATTATTAAAAAAAACTTTAACATCCCTAAATCGTCTTTTGGGGGTAGTTTCAAAAAAATATAATAGCAACTTTAATTATTCATTTAGGTTAGTATTTGTGGCAAGTTTCAAGTTTATTGACCAAAGAAATCAGATTTTCCATACAAACTTCAACACCCCCTAAATCATCATTTGGGGGTAGTTTGGGGGTAGCCGATGCCTGTCTGGATCGCGGATAAATTTGAAAAAGAGTTACCGCGGCCCTGGCTCAAGCAACTGAAGGAACACGGGTGGGTTTTAGTCAGTAAAAGTCTGACACGCCCTCCCGCCTCACCCAGAGCGGGAGAAGTCATTGGATGATTTCCAACCCCAAAAAAAAAATGAAAAAAGGCTTAGCAGTTTTGGCTGTGCGTTGATTGATCAGTCAGTCAGTCAGTCAGTCAGTCACCTTTCGCTTTTATAAATATAGATGTGTAATAAACCTGTCAAACTTCCCTAAACTATTCTATTTTATCTCACAGTACAACAAACTGTTATTAAAAGTTGCTTTGAAATCAACATTGTACTGCAAAGTCTGGCAGAGCTACGCCGTAGCAAGCTGGGTACGACATTCGTAGCGCATAGCACATCGTTAAGTCAGTTTGTATAAAACCTTGCTCGAACTAAGGTTTATGCTTTATAGTTACTAAAATGAAAGTGAATTTTAATTTATGGTTACCCTTTGCATGCATACAATAGTAAATTTAATTTTACAAAAAAAGTTTACGTTAATGTTTACACAATGGCTTAAGAATTTAGTCGTAAACATTGATTAATTAACTCTGCCTCTTAAACTAGGGGTTGCTCTAGGTTGATTCCTAATATTTTCAAGATATACGTAGATATATCTTGAGAAGATTAGGAGTTAACAGTTCAACATCGGCACATAGTAACTCAGATTCACGACGGTAAGAAACCAATTCATTATAGAATTTTTCATTGCGATGCGAATTAAAATCTTCGAGCAGAAAAACGGTTTCATTATATATTTTGTTATTTTTGTCGGTATTATTGTTGTCACAAGATGTGAGCTTTAGATGTGCTGAAGGTGATCGCCAGGGTGGTTTTAGTCAGGTAAGAATCCCACACTCCCTGGTCTTTTCCCCAAAATTACAGGCACATTTTGAAGGTTACCCTCTGGTAATAAATAAATAAATATTAAGTAACAAAATTTTAAAAGAAGCTTTTTGAACTGAAAGGTACTAAATGAAATATCACTTGTCAATACACATCCAACTAAGTTGAGGAGTTGCTATGTTCACCTTCCGGCTCCATCATAAAACCAGCTCCATAGTACGAAATAATTTCAATGTTTTCAAAGTAACATAGGTACGTCAAGTTTCAGCTTAAGCGGTCTCCAGGAAGTGCTTGAAAAAACAATTACTAATTGACGGACACACAAAACAAAAGTAAGAAAAAAAAATTGTAATATTAAAAAAAAGATTGAATTCAATTTTTTGTCCTGTATGTTTGTTCTGTATAAAAACATACAGGATATATAAAATAGCTTCTACTAGCGGCTTCGCCCGAGTGAAAGTTGAAAATTATCCCCAAGGAACAAATCCCCGGGATAAAATGTATCCTATGTGCTATTCCTGACTATAATCTATCTCTGTGCCAAATTTCATTCAGATCCATCCAGCCATTTGCGCGTGAAGAAGTAACAATTATACAAACACACACACACACACTCACAGACTTTCGCCTTTATAATATTTGTGAAGTGTCATGTGATAATAATACGTAGTATAAAACTTGTATAAAAGGTTGTTGTAGGCCGCCTAAAGTACAAACATCGTAAAATTCTATCAAGAGTGCGATACCAAGTTATGACGTATAAAAAACTGGACGCTGAAAGTTTTTTTGTAGTCTGCTTTATAGTTATTTTACGTTGAAGTCACCAAGAGAGCACTTCCATGTTACTTATACTGCAGTAAGTACGTATAGCACGTATTTTGGGGTCATTTCTAACTTTTTCAATACATCATCATGATCGGTCATATTCGAATCTTACCTTTTTCAGAATCCTATTGTAGTAGTTTCTGTAACTGACATAAGTTAATTTTTAAGTCTCATTATCTGGTGACATTTTTGAGTTTCGGTGCAGCATATCTCGATTTTTCATACATCGAAGTAATCCCTGAGTAATCCAAGGCTTAATACATATATAAGCACGTAAGTGAATTTTGGGTTATAGTTGCTCATAAATAGTTCAGAAAATATTTCATAATAAATATATATGACTAGCGGACGCCTCGCGGTTTCATCCGCGTAGTTCCCGTTCCCGTTGGAATACAAGGATAAAAAGTAACCTATGTCATCCGGGGATAGTGTAGCTTTCTAAAGGTGAAAGAATTTTTGAAATCGCTCCAGTAGCTTTCAAGTTTATTCGTTACATACAAAAATACAAATCTTTCTTCTTTATAATATTAAGTATATAATACGGTCGTGATGGCCCTAGTGGCTAAGAACCCGCCTCTCGTGCTTGAGGTCGTTGGTCTGGGCAAGTAACAATGTGACTTTTTTATTTTATAATTATGTACTTTCTAAATTTCTCTTTGACATTGCTGACAACAGTGAAGGACAACATCATCATAGTTAATATAGTTTGAAAACGTCAACCCGCATTGGGAAAGCCTGGTGAATAATGCTAGTGCCTTCTTTGTATGAGAAGATACCTTTGCCCTGCAGTGGGACAGTTACCGGCTGGAATTATTATTAAGAATCCCTATATTGACTGAAAAATTGTGATTTTGACATGGCTGTACGTAATATCGGGTTCTCGTTTAATTTTATTATAATTATTGAATAATCAACCCATCGTTATTGGAAATTACTTTCGCCATTCGTGATCGGTATTAAATAAATAAATTATCGTTTAATTCGGACTTTCTGTCAATAGGTACATTTACAAAACATATAATAAAATATACAAATCAATACAGACAATAAACAACACAAAATACAACTAAGAAAACGGTTACAACATATAAAAACCACCTAGACCACCACCACCAGATGTCTTTTTGAATTATTTTTCTCTTGGTGTACAATAAAGTGTAAATAAATAAATAAAAATATACAAACAATAACTATTGACAACAAGAGGCAACACTTAAAATTTGACGCGAAGGAACTGTCCACTGCTCACAAGGCAGTGTGCAAGCGCATCTAGTGGCGCAGCAGTGGAGAGTCCCACCTGTCCGCGAACACGCTTAGTAAGCTGCGAGCTGCTTTATTGTGCATCGCCCGTGCATTTGGTTTTGTGAATATTTCACGGGCAGCGAGGTATTTTATGTCGACAACGTGCCTGCGCGATAACCCTCGACCATCTGCGGATTGAACGACCCCAGGGGTCGGAATCAAGGTGAGTAATTAGTTGTAATTCGTGTACTAAGTATTCCTTTCCACCTGTCAGAGAGGAACCAGTATCTCAAAGAACAAAACCATAGCTTTCCGCTGCTGCGAATTGCAGTTTCGCGGGTATAGACCTGATAGGATCCAAGAGTCGCAGCATTGCTATGGGCCTCAGTGTTTGTCTCTTGGCATTGTGATCGTGAAGGTTATTATGTTGAATACAGGCCTTCGGCTTGTATTCAACATAATAACCTTAATTAGACTCCAAATATGTTGTCTTAAAACTTATCTAGGCAATGATTTAATTTTGCTTTTGCTTTTTTATTGTCTTTAAGTCAAGAGTAAATAGGCAAGCGTGCTCCACCGTCGACCACATAATCGCTTACCATCAGGTGAGATAGTGGTCAAGCGCGAGCCTATAATGAATAAAAAAAATGGTTCATTATTTGACTAAAAACACGGAATGCATAAAAAAAAGAGTATCACACACAGAAATAACTCCATCTTTTTTGTATACGGAGACAATTAGTAAAATTGCCACGTCTCAACTTTCCAATTTAAATTTTGACATAAAAGCCCTAGAGCTTTTTAATTACGAGTTTGAACGCTATCCACCAGAGGTAACAATGTTTCAGGCATTCCAAGTATTTACCATTCATAATGAATGGTACTATAAGAACCAGAACTGTGATATTTGAAACTCTAATGATACTTCATTATAATTTTAGAGCATTAAAGCAGCGAGACAGCGTGGTTTTGCATTTTCATCTTTATGTTTACCACCAGTGGTTTTAGTTTGGCGTGTTTATTTTTAACAAACGAAATTTCAGCTATTTCTGTATCTATATCAAAGGTGCGTGTAGGGCATTGTTATAAGTTTGCCGTAGGTTATTACTTCCTAGAATTTGATCCTTGTTAGCTACACAATCGGATTTATTTATTTAAAACAATTACTCTCTGCACTTACAATTTGACCCAACACGTGCAGAGAGTCATCAATTAGATTGTGTAATAAATAATAAAGCGGCTCCCAGACTCCTTTAAGTGCTTTTCGGTATTTCTCATAGTTTTGGATTTAGCCATCCACGCCCCCTTGAAAAACCTTGAAAAAAATATTTCTTTCTTTCAAAATCTCACTCTGTATTGTGAAAGGTGCCTGTGAGAAGCTTCACACTGAACTTTGTCAGTTACAAACCGATTATGAATCTCTTCATACAGGTGTTGGTTCGACATTTATTATAGCGGGTATGCACATTATATTTTATTATTAGGATATTATGTGCATATATCCACATTAGAAGTTATAAACTACATAACTAAATAGTTATGTTGTTTTTATGTGTGTTTAGTTAACACAATAATATAGTATTTTTTATAACTATTCAGATTATTGTTAATATTATTAATCATCTAAATTTTAAAAGGCGAATTATATAAGATAGTCACTAAAGTAAGTTGATAAATTATTATGAAGTCCGTAAAACATACTAAAATAGTCAGGTCAGTATTTATTTGATACAATAAAATCTCGTATCGTTTTTATGTCAGTCCTATAAATGACAAAGCGATAAGATATGGAAATTGTGACATTGTCATATACTCTCGGTACAAACAATATTTTATTTTGACACTTTTGGCTCTCAAATTTTAACCGACCTTTTTTGTATTATTTTTAAAATATCAATGAAATATTCCGAATTATCTTGTTAGAATAGAAAATGCTTTGAGTTCGAATACGACGATTGTTCTTCTAACAGTTAAAAGACGACTTATGACATTTGATAAATGAGAATAACTTTCTCGGTCTCGGAAAAGACACGAAACCGCACATTTTTCTTTGAAATTATTTCAGGCTCAAGAATACTTTATTTCATTACTCGACATTTTCTAACCCCGATCCCTCTGCTCGTAAATTAATTCGTATTCTGTCCCATAAATCGTTTCACGCTTAAATAAATACCGTATCTATTGATGCCTCTATTTCGATAAAAGGACTCGCCTAGTACGTGTTGGTCTGCGCATAAATTAGTTTTCTATAGGTAGCACAACAATTCTATTCGTTGTTAAAAATATTGAAAGAAAGAAAGGATCAAAGTTATTTAGCAACAGTGCATGAAACACGACACAGAATTTTAAAAAAATGCTTAATATAAATTAAAGTGTGTGCCACATAATTAATTATTTTATCAATCTATGATACAAACAGAATTTAGTCTTATGATTCTTTTTCTATGAATTCAGTTTCGTCTCGAAGACGTTGCTTTAATCTTGCATCTTTCAAAATATCTAGATTTTGAATAAATTGCGATCATATAAGTTACAAAAATAAGTAGAACATAAAGGGTAGACATAACTGTGACAGAAATGATAAAAGTTAATAAGAAATTCCTTATTGGAGTACCGAACCATAAAACAGCGTAGCCAAATAAAATATTATTGTCACAATAACAAGGTCGGGGACAAATTGGAAGCCAAAACCTATGTCTAGAATCTGTATAGATTTTCGTATGTCACAACAATAGAAAGTACAGTTGAACAAGCCATTTGGTATACAGGCGAAAATATTAATTTTACCACTACACTACCAATATTTATGTTTTATGTGTGCGTTATATGTAAAGATAATTAAAAAAAGCAGTATTAAACGATGAAACTTTAATTTTCACTACTCAAACGTAAACAGACTCTTTCACTATCCATGATTAAGTTCCAGGTAACTTTCTTGGCAGATAGTTTACACAAATGCTGTTCCTTTTATGAATTTCATCGATGAGTACAATCTAATCGGACAACGTGAAACAGACCCAAAAAGATAAGTAACTTATTTACTTAGCAAACTCACAGCATTGGAAAGTAGTTGCAAATTACCTTACTGTATTCCAATCTCCTAGTTCGCCTGTACATCGACATATAATAATTTTGTTTGGAATTTTCCAATAACGGCTGAGATGAAGACGTTCCTCGCGTGAGGGTATGCGAGACGCCGAGCAATGTACCCAATGTACCCGCTGCCATCGACTCAAGGCCCGCTTGATTGCTATCAGCTTGTAAGTAATTGAAACGGCAGGGCCTGCATACCTTCGGTTGTGGGACAGATTTACCTTTTCGTGTTTAATGGAGTTGGTTTGTTTTCAGAATGTTTGTTGATGCCAAAACATTTTTGTTGTTTTCTTCTTCTTCTCTTTTTCGTATCGATTTTTTTTCTCAACGTCGCAACTATATACCTATAATTTTTTGTTTATATTAATGAAATACTGGCCCACTTCTGAGCGCAACTATACTTAACTTTACCGCTTAAGTGCCGGAAAACGGTTACTTTCTAATGCAAAATCCTTAGTAACGGCTGAGCAAAAAGGTTTGAAAAAAAAAACTATTGATTAATGTGCATTATTTGTGAAACATGGTTTTTTCATGTAACTAAAAGGTTTGCTTTAAAAAGAATGCAGAACTCGAAACAAAAAAATATTTGAAAGTTATGAGCGTCGAAAGTTATTTCAACACTAATTTTCACGCATCTTTGAGTGGAAATAAATACCATAAGAAGAAGGAAGATTGCAAAATGGCCTTCATACAGGGATAGATTAATAATTCAACAATGCAAATAACTAACTCCATACCTATGTGGTTGTTTTATCCTGCCAAATAATCTGGTCTAAGTTAAACAAGAAATCATAAAATTGTTTGTTGCTTTGTTTCGTTTTTTAATCATCCAAATTGTATAGACCTCTATTCGTAAATGAAAGTACATTTTATTCGAGTTGCTTTTTTGGCGTAGCAAAGTAAAGTTAACAATTCAAAACACATATTTAAAAATACAATGACATATTTTATTTCAAGCTGATCCAACAGTTATTCCATAATTGTATAAGCCAGTCGCTTCTATTTTCCACTTTAAAGTAATTTACAAGATGAAGTCTTTGAAAACTCTCCTTTTAAACTAGCAAGAAATAATAAAATTTCATTTTAATATTCCGTGAGGTAGTATAATCTCTTTTGTCGACTGGTAACACAAATACTCTGGCAAGTATTTTTCTTTAACTCAGCTGTGTAGAAAAATATGTTTTGCCAACTTCAAAGCTCTTTTGTAAAGCTTATTATTCCGCTTTGGGAATTTAAAGATGCAGTCAAAAATAAAAATGGTGAAACTAGAATTCACAAATGTAAGGTCATTCTTATTTGAATTAGTTTTGGCTAATCGGTTTTGAGTTTTATGTAACTTGAACTTTGTGTTCGAAAAAAATTATTTATAGGTCACAAAAAACGAATTCGTGCGATTTTAAATACTTTAGGTCCTGTATAAGTCAAGCAAGTTGTGCGAGTGTGATTATTTCTAGCTTCATGAAACGTCTTTATTTAACACCATTAATACGAAAAACAATAAAATGTCACTTGTAATGGAGCTGACAGTAGACAATCCGACGAAGGAAAATAGATAGAGATTTCATTTAGAGGATTTACCTTTTCCCAACTTTGTTTCAACGCTAAGCGGAAAAACATTTCCGTCAAGTAATCTTTTTCTTAAAGTTGATACGGGGATTATTTCTCTCTTTTAAAATCTACAACAGCGTTTTATTTTAAGCATTTTCCCCTTAATTATGACAACACGAATTCAATTTTGCTGGCAAACTTTTTCACTTTCCTAATTTTCCAGTCTACGAGATATTTATCCCTTACCCAGCAAAAATCATTACCCTTTTTCTGCCAACCAAGTACTCATTATAAGACCAAAGGATACAAAGTAATTAGTGATCTTAAAGCAGCGTGGTCGAAGCATTTCAAGCGAAACACCATAAGTCACTGGCTCTATCTGCCTTTACGCTCATTTTCCTCTACGTTTTGGCGAGCTTACAAATGGTATCAAACCTACATGCGCCAGTAATACTATAAGCTCCATGTAGAAAATTAATGGCCACCACATCGAAGGTCACAGGCCACAGAAGTTGTAAATCAATTAGGAAACGTTACCAAGACAATGAACAACTTAGTATTGCCACGACCTTTTATCAATCCTAAATGCGCCATTAATACTAAAAGCCTCATGTGGCAATGTAATGGCCCCATATCGAAGTTCACAGGCCACAGAAGTTGTAAATCAATTAGGAAACTACTGAGATAATAAACAATTTAATATTGTAGAACAATTTTTGTTAATTCTAAGCATAGTTCTAAAACTGGATGATGACGTGATTGCCACGACTTTTTTATTAAATCTGAATGCACCAGTAATACTCAAAACTTCATGTGGCAAATTTATGGCCACTGCATCGAAGGTCACAGGTCACAGAAGTTTTATATCAATTAGGAAAGTCCTCAGGAAAATAAAAATTTAGTTCTTTAGGGCAATTTTTGTAGTTCTACATAACTTTTAATTTATTCCTTCAGGTGTTGAAAACACATAAGATTATGTACAACCTTTATTATGCGATATACTTGGAAACATAAATAAAATCAGTTACTGAAGTAACTTATTTGTATGTTCGAATAATTCTATAAAATATTGGGTTTGTAACAACTTTACTCTGATGAAGTTGGTACTGTTCCAATTCATCATCTGCCTAGCCTTTTCCCAATTGTTGTTGGGGTCGGCTTCCAGTCTTACCGGATTCAGCTGGGTACCAGTGTTTTACATGGAGCGACTGCCTATCTGACCGCCACACCCAGTAACCGGGTAACACTATAAACCCTTGGCAAGACTGGTGTCAGATCTCAAGCTTCTGACTACCCGTGACGACTTTTTTTTTTTTTGGGACAATCCCACCGCACTATTCCCAAACTACTGCAACTCCTGAAAGCCATTCAGCTGCCATTCACATCGCTTCGCTGTCATTTGGAGATCTTTGACGACTGTCAAAGATCTTCAAATGACAGCCGGGACCAACGGCTTACGTGCTTTCCGAGGCACGGAGGAAACTCGGTATGTTGAAATGGTCACCCATCCACGGACCGACCTCGGCAAGCGTTGCTTAACCTTGAAGATCGACCCGTGGGGCTGTTATTATTTAGCCACGAGCTCCTCAAGCTGTTCCAATTCTCTTATATTAATTAAAAGTCACCCTGTCTGTACTTATATGGCACGGTATTGAAACTGTTGATGACGCAATTGCCACGATATTTTTTATAAATATGTGGGTTGGATGTAGTAGTTATTTTTTAATTTTGCTTTGTTATGTAGCTATCGCAAGCGTGCGTGGTATAAAATGTCGCGTGGCTTCGATTCGATCCCCTGTACGGGCAAAGCGTATTGTCCCTTTTTCAACAAAAATTCTTCTATGACTCTGCACCGAATGATCACTTCCTTGCCTTCTAAATGTACCTATAAATTCAAAGCTTCTAAAATGTTGTCTTTCGCTAAAACCAAAACATGCATTTTATGTAATTTTATTAGTTACTCAAACAGGGCGGTGTCTCGAGAGCGATAGATCACGTCGAGCAGTCGTGTCTGCGACATATAATATTGTGCATTTATGACGTATATGGAGTGTGTCGTGATGTGTCGTCTGAGCCACAAACTGAAAGTAATGGCTGTCACTGTGTCGCCACTCCGGGCTTGACGTGATTAAAGCGTGTTTCAATGTTGGGATGAATTTTGTTATAATAATATATTTTTAACATTTTGATTGATTTGTTGGCATAGAGTGTGGGTCAATATATGGTAGGGAAATACTTTTATGACGACAGACAGTTAAGAGCTTAAAAGGCGCTCTACTTCTTCTATAGGCGTCGATTCTACTCTTTATTATATCTGGCCAAAATGTGGCTACCTGGATAGCTCTGTCTCGCCTGCTTTAGAGGCGTAAACGTATTTTTTCAATTACTAAAATCCATTTCCGTTCAGTGTGTTTTGTGTGAAAGAGTAACAAACAAACAATAACATTTCCACGCTCAAAAACTTTCGCCTTTATAATATTAGTGCGATTTCGTTCCAAGTATTTCAACAGTCTCAGTTAATTTTTCATAAAAGTTATTAAAATTGTGATAATATTACTTTAGTACGTACAATAAAATACAATTACAAGCTTCAAATTAATATCTAATTTAAAATACTCAAAGTGAAAAACATCGTTTAGAGATTAAACAAACCTACCTATTTCATTTTCAGTTACAACATATTTAACACACACCAACATTATTATCTTGTAAAACATAAGTACCTACATTTATCACACGATTTACAAATATTCCCATAATTTCAGCATACGTAAACTGTCAGAATCATAAGAAGAATAGTAAATATAAGAAAGAAAAAATCCAAACGTACGATCAGGGCACGTCAAGTTAAACTGAATGCAAACATACACTTCGCACGTTCACAAAATATGATACGTGCAAAGTAAAGAAAATTCCCTAAGATTCGTAATGAATGTGTTTTATTTGTTTAACTTGCTACTGTATTTCTGAATGCTGGTAATCTGAGCTTGTTTGCACTGTTTTGAATTACGAAGGAGAAATGATAACGGAGGATTTTTAAGAAGAATTTGGATAACGAATTGGGATTTTCTTTATTTAATAAGAGTTTTTACAATGGTTTTCAATTATCTTTATAGCCCTTTGCTAAGAATAGTTACAGCACTGATAACAACATTTGTGCCACATGTTAAATTTAGTCTTGTTATACTTTGTATAGATTATTTTACCGATTGGTTTGTAAATGTGTGAACATTGTAGGCCTTCTAGATTTCTAGATTGTTAACATTTTATCTCGTTTTACTTTTTTTAATCTTTTGTTTATTTATTATATAATCATTTCTTGTTTTAGTTTCTTACGACTTATTATCGGGCCTGCGTTGTCCCCCCATCTAAGTACTGCTGTAACATGGAAATATTGTAAAACCAAACAATTTTTTAAAAGAGTAACCATGGAGTTTCTTGCCGGTTCTTCTTCATAGGAATCGACCAACCCGAACCGTGCACATTGTCGACGTTTTATAAGTGCCCATGTAGGCCTATGTGAAGTAAAAATTATTGATTTTGATTTTGAAGAATCATATTTGGCTTCCATTTTAATGTTCCAGTTTTGCTTTGTGATAATTTGCTAACGTGCTTAAGGGTTTACTTTTAGATTAGCTAACTACGTTTAAAAAAAAATCTAATCATCAATATTTATATCTTATTTAAAGTGCGCTATGACATTTTTTGGATGACGCATAGGGTAGGCGTATGTCCACCGGTGGACATCTTTCGTTTGAAATGATGATGATGTATTTTTTTTAAGTATTTCAACTTTATGCAATCTAAAAAGTACAAAGGCGTACACGATGCCAGCAATCTCAACCAGCCAACCAAGGCGATGGACCTTTAAGTAGTTATCCTTATTTTAAGCCTACTGTGTTTAACATAAAACGTTACAATCAAAATTACATAGTCTCACAAAAGTATAGGCTCACATGCTCCTAATTCACTCATGAAATCAAGTATCAAATATCAGAAACGATCGAGAGAGACATGACGCACGTATTTAAATTGGTATGCGCCACGGCACGTTATGACAAACATCGTCACGTGACGCCTCCATCAAGTGACGTCACGTCCAACGTTATAACATGGCCAACGTTCTGTCACGTGAAATATGTGGGTAGGTAAAGGCAAAGGGTTACGAGAGTTGAATGATGGAATGCTTGTGTAAAAAGATAATGCTAGTTGACGAAAAATTTATTCGTTTTTTTCATCAATCACCCCATCGAATTATGATTACATACCGTTTTTATTTTCTTCAGTTTTTTTTAAACTCAATATAATACAAATAAAATTGAAGAAGAAAAAGGACTCTGACGAAAAATAAAACAGAAAACAGTAAAAGTGAAGAAAAAAAAATTAAATTAAAATTGGAGGAGGCCTATACTCAAAAAAGGGTATCCAAGAAAATGGGAAATTGTAAAATGTATTAGTGTAAAACCACAAGGAAAAATTATATTTAAACCAAATATCAATATTAATACATATACTTATACGTACATACATATAAATCTTTATGGATACGAAATAATAAAGGCTTATTATTATTAACGTCTTTCTTACTCCACCGCTGTTCTTTTCTGATTAATTCCGTTGCGGGATCCTCTTGGATTAACCGCCGAGATTCAACTGTCTTCAGTTGAATCTCGGCGACTCGTGAGCCTCGGTGCTTTTCTGGTGGTCACCACTGTTGAGCCTAGCCTTCAGGAGTTGCAGTTGTCATAAAAGGTCCAAACCAGCCTCGGCTTTGTCATAAAGAAATGCATACTATAGAGTAGACGATTTTAATTGTTCTTTGTGAAACTATTCCAATGTCTATGTTCCAAAGTTGATTTTCTCTGAACATATTTGGCACACCTACAACATTAAATGTAGACACATACGCAGAGAGCCTTTTATTATTGTTTGTGAATGTCATTGAAGTTTTGTTTCTACTCTGTAAGTAGTTGTTAGAAAGAAATAGAAAAAAAAGGTGAAGAAAAATTATGATTACCCATACGTAATTATTAGTGTATATGCAAGTTACATATTCACGTAAGATTTAAACTACTCACCTATATTTATAATAACATTACAAAAGGCAATTTATAGCCCATTGTCTTTCGCTCCTTTAGCTCTACCCTTTCGCGTGATTTATCACACATTTCAATAAACTCTGCACAAGGCAAGCGTATCACATTCTTATGAACTCAAACGCAATAAGATGAAGCAAATCGTTCTCAGAATCTAAGCAAATAGCGATGAGCTACCACAATGTTGGCTGATGGAAAAACGATTGGACCATTTCGTAAATATGGGTTGTTTTAAATAACGAACGAAAGCTGAAACAAAGGGTTAATTATGTCGTCTTTTTTATTTTGGTACTTTACAGAGAGAAGGAGAGCAATTTACCTACTAGCATTAATGCAAATAGACGACTGAAGCTCCTATCATAACTTCAAATTATGACGGCTTTCCCTAATATCAATTTTTTTTATTCTTGATGAACCCGCTCTAGGACAGGATCTCGCCTGATGGTAAGCGATGAATGAAGTCAACGATGATACGAGCGATTTTCCAAGATTTTCACAGCTCTTGCTTTTGAAACTGGTAGAAAATGCCTAAGGCATTAGTCCGCCTCTGTACTTGTGCATAAAGTTTTAGTAAATAATTAATAAATAGGAATACAAACAAAGTGAGCATCCCACAACGTAGAGCGATGATCTGTTAAGGCTTTGGAAATCCGATGGTTGACGCAGAGGACCGCTCGATGTGGTGATATTGTGACATTTGGGGAGGCCTATGTTCAGCAGTGGACATCTTTCGGATGAAATGTTGATAATGTGACTAAGATATGTATGTGAGATAGTGGTCAAGCGCGAGCCTACCAATAATAAAAAAATGGAAAAAATGTATCAACTATATTTGACTTTGTTTAATCAGCGGCTTCTTAACATCCAACAGCAAATTCCAAAGACACTAATTAATTCTACCAGCAAAATCGTTTCCAAAGTCAATCCTGGTACCCGAGAGGTATCTACCATAAAACCGAGGTTTGTTCACTTAGGCGCGGACTGGGCGGAAACGTTGACGTCGGGACTTGACACCCGGAAATAGCGTCACCGGTGTCGGAACTGACGTCACGCCGCCACCAACGACGATATTATCATATTGTGTAATAACCGGCCGTCTAAGCTGGGGTTTGTTGGTCGTTTTGTAATTGATCTGTGTTATATGAGTAATAAGGTCTTAGGAAAGTTTATGGCTTCGCTCGCGTTTAAAGTATTTTATCATCCCAATGGAAATTTATACAGAGATAAAGTAGCATATATGTGTTATTCCAGACCATAACCTATCTCTGTGCGAAATTTCATCTAGATCCGTTCTGCTGTTCTGGCGTAATTGAGTAATAAACATACATCCATCCATCCATCCAAACTTTGACATTTATAATATTAGTAAGATAGTAAGATAAGAAGTAAGATATTACCTTTTTGAGGCATTTTTTGATTTTCCATACCCATTTTGTTTTCGTACCTATTTGTTGTCTCCTTGAACTCTAATAAAGTATGAAAACCATTTTTCTTCCATAAATATCTACCTACTTAATAGAAAAACGTTATTTTTACGGCACATGTCAAAATGTCGCTTTCAGAATTTTAATTTCCACGATGATATCCACAAGACAGTCCTACGAAAAGCGTTAATAGCTAGCTTTTACAGTAAGAAATTAGAGTCTTTCAACACGCTCCGTAACTGCTTCTATCGACACAATTTACCCGTCTTACCCATACACTTGCCTCTGGTACACGGCGCAGATTCTCCGGGTACCCGGACGGTGTGGAAAGCCTCTAAGTTGTTTATTTCGTCCACTTTATCCAAAGCATTTTCCTCAATTACTTCTGGACAGACACTTCCGACAACGAAGGGAATTCATATCGGTTTCTCAATTATAATAAATTAAGTGTACTTTGGTCTACACGGACTTTGTCCTACTTTTATATTGCGCAATAAAACCTTCAAGCTTCATACATGCCTAAAAAGGGTTATTCAATATGAAATTGTGCAGCTCAGTAAGTAATCTACGGGTTCTTCTGAACAGATTTGGATACACGTAATAGAATAATTCTCTGTTTCTATTGTCTAGTTAATCAAAATCATATACCTATATTCCTTCGAGCCTTAAAACTTATCATTTAGTGATGTATTAATGCGATTAGATTTGTTACAAGTTTTACAACAATCGACTTTATTTACGAATACATTTTAATCGATTTACCACACCAGTATTTTACTTTTGCTCAATATTTCGTATTATTTTATAGGAATACCCAGCCGTTCAATTAATTATTTTTAAGTGTATTAAAATAATCAGTTACGGTTAGTATATTATCTTTTAACTATTTAAATGTTTATTCTATATCCAATAATACTTTTTTCAATATTTACTTACATAACTTATTGATAATTAGATAATAAAACGCAAAAATATAAATTTTTAATGCTTTATAGTTTATTTAAACTGATACATAATTTGATTCATTTTTGAATTTTATTTCAATGGAATATCGGGGCTTTTCGGCACGTCGCTTCACTACTATAAGCGTCCATGAAGTATTGCTTTTCATTATCTATGGTTACCTGTTTATAATTATGGCACTTCATAGGCGTGCTTACGTCAAATGTAAAATTAAAGGCTGGACAGAATACAGTGATAAAGCAATAATCGACCCAGAGCTTCTTGACAAATGTCATTCGATGTCAGCGATGGAAATGGTCGAAATGCCAAAATGTATCAGTTTGATCACGAGACATGTCAATAGCGTTTGACATTGCCATACATTTTTGATATTTTTCCAATCACTATCGCCACGCTTTCGTTGATAGAATGTCACTTGTCTAGGGCCTCAGGGCATGGACATGCTTGGCGAATTAGTCGACTATTGTGATCATGTTGCCCAGCGACTTCGTCCACCCAATTAATTTCATTTATCAACTAGTTTCTGCTGGCGGCGTCGCTCCTGAATGTTGAAAATTATCCCAGGGGAACATATATTCCCGGGATAAAAAGTACTCGATGTACTATTCCAAACTATTATCTATTTCTGAGTGAAATCCAAATCCGTTGAGCAGTTTTTGCGTGAAAGAGTAACAAACGTACACACTCACAAACTTTTGCCTTTATAATTAAGTAGGATAGTAAATTTCCAATTTCGTAGGCGTTTCGAAAATTCCAGCCTTATTCCTTGTCTATGCACATGGAAAAGATACCTCCAAGCTTTCTAGGTCCAATGGTTTGTACTGGACTTTGCTCTATGAAACATTGAGCGACCCAGAAGTTCAGAAATTTTATTTTTACTGGGAGGGTTAAGAATTTGACATGCATTTTAGAAGATTGTTGTTTATATTCATTGTTGTATTAACTATGTAATATTTTTCTTTTAATCTTGTAATGGTTTATATTTGTCAAATAAATGCAATACTATTCCATTCTATAATGTCCAGGTCTATAAAACCATAGCTTTACACAGAAGTTCACCATAAAGGCATATGGCACGGACACTAACGGTGTTGGCGCTATTCAAACTGCATTAACGGTAATGACTCCTTTGCTGCAGTCGATTCGGAACAGGGCCCATGCGTCGGTTTCTGTAGAGTGTAATGTAACCTGCACTGGTAATGTGGTACTTTTGTGAGAGCTTTTGACCATGATTTACTCTATTTAAAAGAGAGAGAATGGGCCGTAATCCACCACGAAGGACCAGTGCGGATTCGTGGATGTCACGTGTCATCGAATTTTTGGTTCTAAGACAACCGGTTGCCTCACGATGTTTTCCTTTACCGTTTTGAGAGTAGTGGTGATGAAATAAATTACACAAAGTAAAGCGCCAACCTGGTTTCGAACCCACGTCTCATAACTTGTGAGTCGCGGCCGATACCACTGGGCCACCACTATATCTGTATCTAAGAACCCATGAATTTATATGTAACGGAATTTCCTCGCAGCTCTTCTTGTTCTAACAGAAAAAGAACGAGCGTGGATCACTACACTTGCACACTAACAGAGTGACCATGAACAGCATAGGTACACAAGGACCTACTTTGGTCCTCGCGTGAAAGACGGAAATTATCATAAGGGTACTCTACTGGAATAGAAAAATCTTATCCTATGTTCTACGCCAGGATATGATCTACCGTTGTACCATGCTTTATTCAGGCTGCCACATTTTTATATAGGAAGGAAGCCTTTCCCTCTACTCTTTATCAAAATGTGTAGATGGGCAGGTATATGAATATAACATCAAATTAAAGTGCAAACCGTCGAGCCGTAGTCGAGTCTATGGTCGGCAGCGAGGAGTCCTGGGACTCGGTGGTGGATACTACCGAAACAGTCGTCTCGCAGAAGGAGGCTGCGGAGAGGGAGAGGGAGATTTCATCTGCTAACCTGATCCGCAGCAGACGCGCCGGGCGTCGGCGGAGGGCGGACAACGCCCTCTTCCAGGCCCCCTAAATGGGTCCAGGGGCAACGAACGGCCACGCGCGCCCTTCTTAGACGTCGCGAGGGGAGTCAAACACCTCACTTCCCTCCAACCCGAGACCGTGGCCCACAGAGGCGAGCCGGCACTAGCCCGGGGTTGCGGAAGTATCATTGTTCCCGCGACCCCCAGCGTAGGTGTGAGATGGAACACCGGGGTGGTTTTTAGTCAGTAGGAGTCTAACAGACCCTTCCCCCCCCCTCCCTCCCCCCCAGGGCGGAGGACATCAGATGAGGATTTTCCACCCTGGGGAAAAAAAAGAAACATGGGCACGCAGTCTCACTCACCGCGCATCCGCCGCGGCTGTCCGTCACTGGACCCTCCTCTGAGGAGCACCCCCCATCACCTGGCGCACCAAAATACACTGTGAGCTGTGACCACCCCAGTGACCAAACCAGCACATGAGTTCCAGACCCGTCCCTTGTGAAGGGTCAAGGTCAATGGTCCTGCTACCTACCATTTTTAGGCCGCAGGGGATAGGGAGCGCGGCCAACGCTATACCGACATATCACTATCCCCTGCGGCCCCACCGCAACCGCCATCAGACGGTGGCGACCCCGTCCAGGCCGTGGAAGGTATGGAGAGCGGTGCACCGCAATACCGGCACTCAGCTCCCGCTGCGGCCTCCAAACCTCAGCCGCTATATTGTATGGGTTTGGGAAGCCCCATACGACATCGCGGCCCGCCTCAGTTGCGTTGTCACCCAGGCAGCACCGCAGCACCGCTTTATTGATGCCTAGAATCCATTTGGACTTCTTGCAGTAAATTTTAGTTACTTCGTGATTGTTGCTGTTGCGTTGTGTTTGTGTCTGTATCAACATTTTAAAATAAATATTAATTTTATTTTTAAAATAAAATCCTTATGAGGGAACGGCGGGTAATGTAACGAAACGTTACTACAATGAAATAATGCTTCGTTCTTTGTTTGTTTGCGACTTGGAAAGCGCCGGGTACCTGAGGCGCGGGAGGGCGAGTGTTCGCAGAGAACGAATGAAAGGAACGATTGCGCTCGGACGCCGGCGCAGCGGTCGTGACTAGTCGTCAGTCGGTCCTAGGCTGATGTGCGAGCAGACATACTGTATTGCGTCCTGTCGAGCGCTCTAGCAGACACAAGCGTTATAATTAAAACAAGATATTTATTTCTCGAGTCAATTTAATGTAAAAGTTGTGCGTGGAAATCCCGAATTAGGGTTCTACGTCATCGTTACTTTTCGCGCATCAACATTTCTGCGACAAATACTGCGTGCCCGTCATTGTGTGCCGCAGTCACGAAGACCCACTCGTCGCTACGCCACTGGTGTGCTGAGCGCGTCGGTCATCCTCGCCGTGCAAGTGACATCACCGCACAGCACGTCACGGTTCACCGGCTAACTTCCATCTTCGGCCACCTGCAACTACAGGGGAGTACCTATCCCTGCAGAAGTGATAACAGACGACCGTAACCCACGACCTTACAAATTTTTGTGTGCCTCCGGCTAAAACTGGTTTAAATGGTAAATTAAATGTTATTTTCTAAAGTACACGCCCGTCTTTTATTCAGTTGCCAATTGCTAGGTGGGAAAAGAACGGGTGGAGGCTACACTGGCTACGTTAAAATACGTTTTAGAATGCCGATACAAATACTACTGATGCACAGAATCCAAATAATAAAATAATAATACCTGACCCAGATTAAAATATGTCGTCGCAAGCGATACAAGATGCCAACTTTCAAAATTTAAAATATTACAACTCGTTGGTTCATAATTGTTTGGTATCAATTGGTTCAAAATAAAGTTACAGGTTGGTACCTGTTACTTTATTTTGATTGGTTGTTCGCTTAGTACAAAGACGAAAGGCGCTTCAATTTGGCGCAAAAAATATGCGTGGATAAAATCGGTCTAGGGAGCTAGCATGAAATTGCGGTAGCTGACGCGATACGCGTACGATATGTACAATTTGTATTAGATCATAAGATCAAGATTATCTGATCATCGTATGAGCCTTTGTCCTTTGATTGCTCATTGTAAATATCACCGGATAAACGTGACTGTGATTTTGATTCAATCTGAGTTTTACTGGTTGCCCGATTGTACCTTTACTTCATGGAATCTATACCAAGAAATGAAAAAGATGCTCATGATATCGCTACACCCACGCACCCGCCGTCAAATATATCTTCCATATCCCAAAGCTGTCTCAAGCATTATATTCTACGAGTCCCCAACAAATGAAAAATTTTAAAACTGAGAAAATATCTAACATACAACAAATAAAAACTTCTTAGCATCTTAATTAAACCTTACCTTCACTTCTATCTTAGAAAATAATTAGGTTCATAGTGTAAAAGCGTTTCCTAACAGAAATTAAGTGCTTACGACCGTAGTTCAGGATCATGCGGCTAAGTGTTCATGATCTGATAATAGGCGGTACATCAAACAAGGCGTAATCTCCGGAAACACACCGCTCAGGGCATGTGTCCAATCTTCTTAGGTTAGGGGTGCCATGCTGTGAGGTTCTGAAGTTGGATAGAATATTATTATTTTAATTTTTATGGTTAGAGAAAATGCCACGTTAAGACTCCACTTTAGTGCCGTAAAACGGTTACTTTCAAAAGCATACTCCTTAGTAACGGCTAGGTGAAAGAACATATATTTATTATTGATTCATGTAAATTATTTGTCAACTACTGAAGAAAAACTTTAAAAAAAAATAACGCACCACGCACCAGTCCAAACTGCAGTCGAAACTCTTGAAAATCGATTTACACGCACAGTTCGGAGGCTTTAGTGCGAGTTTCTACTCACGCATAATCGCGCTAACGTAAACATCAATTTGTATTAGAACTGGATAAGCGCCGTCTGGTGACGGTAAGGAGATACCTCTTTTTTTGTATACATTTTGACATAAGACATCGTTAAGGTTATCACGATTGAGTACATAAGTACGTTAAAAAACTCGAAATGAGCACACGGATCGTTTGTCTAAATATGTAAGATTCATTGGAATCCCAAACTGTTACATTATTTTTAAATACTACAATTAGGTACATTATTTCTAAAGTTGAAAAATAAACATGAAATCAACGAATGAAATCAAGAGGCCTACAAACCTAATCTTATGAACCTTTGTCGTTCAAAATAAAAACAAATAGAAACAGGAAGAATAAAATGAGCAAAGAGATTTGGCCAACCAAAAAGCGGTAATTAGGTTTGTCCTAATGTTAGCCCTTAGGCATTACCAACTATCAACATTGAGCAATAAATAATACCTCCGATAGGATCCCACCGCACATATTTCCAAACCACTGCAACTCCTGAAAGGCAGAATCAACAGTGGCGACCACCAGAAAAGCGCCAAGGCAATTAAGCTCGACGAAGTCCCTGCGAAAGAATTTAACTGTCTTGGATCCCGCCACGAAATTAATCAGAAAATAATAACGGAGGAGTATGAAAAATTAAATACCTATGGATATGGTCCTTTCCATTTGGGTCAGAGTACCCATCGAGCAAGTATGTTGGGTTGTTACCAAACCCGAAGATCGATGGTAGAATGGATCCGCCAACGTTTTTGGGCAGATAGACTCAATCCATCCATATTTTCTTTAGCATCCCTCTTCCTCTCCATTCATCTGCATGTATATTTAATATTTTAGCCGAGCAATAAAATAATACATACTACATTATTTTATATTTCAGAAACTTCGCTGGAAAAGTAAAACAGACCCCAAGAATAACTGAATCTATCATAATTGTAGAAAGATTACATAACACAGAAAGTATTGCAGCCATGTCTGTCTGTCAATGAAAATGGAGCTGAATTTGTATATTTCCATAATCCATATAGGTCTGGTAAACCAACCGACGACGGGACAACACACTGTTTGGTATCGACTAATGACTACTACAAGCCTTGTGGAGATCCTGTCATCATGTTTATGACGTTCACTATCTTAATGTTTGTATTAACTTTTCTTTTAATCACGTTCTTTTAATCTTCGAGAAGATCTCACCGTTGTTATCGGATTTTTTAATGATAGCTTAATTAATATCTTTTATATTAGCCGAGTGAAATGTATAATTATTATATTAAGAGGGTAGCTTTGAATCTTTATTTTGAAAGTTTAACCTAAATTGTGAAATGGTTATGGATACTAATATGTAATGATGTATGTATCTCTTTATTATACCTGTGTCTTAAAAATATTAAGATTCTATAAATAAAACTTGCGACATAAATAGGCCGCTGTTTATTTCTTTTCTTTTTTTCTAACATAATTATCACTTATCCCATTAGGGTCAACGCAGAAATACCTGTAAAATACTCGAGAAATGTTTAATTGATGTTGAACCCACGATTATAATAGAGTTCAATCATAACCCCATGTTTACCTAAACTGCAGTCCGGCAAAAAGATTTAAAAAAAAACAAGATTTTGAGTTTTATTCGGTTTTTTGTTGTTTGCCCATAGCTCCTTTATCGTAAGAATTTGGGCTTTACCCTTTTGTTGAAGTCAAATAGACTAACCGATTGGTATCGATCTGTTGATACCAGAGCCTCTAGAGTCTAGACTCTTTGGACAAAGTGAAATTTATACGCGCTGTCAAATTGGTAGATAAATAAATATATGGTTTTAATAAATTTCAGGTATTCTGTCTATACATTCTCGGTCACCGCCTTTACAAGCCTATTAACACACATTCATGACTAAATACCAATAAGTATCTGTCTACATCATTCATTAAAGTTGCGGGTATACTTACGTGAAATACTCTTCGCATAACACTGAAACAACATCAACATATCACGTCTGCTTGTCGACCATATGTCACTGCAGGGATTCAGCAGAATATCAGAGTCAGGTATAACTGCCTGACACGTGCTGAGCTGGACTCCCATTTGGTGCAACCTTGAGACCCACACCGCACTGTGTTTTGATTGTCATACCTAATGTTACTGTGATGTTACTGGTGTCAATTTTACTTTTATTTCTGTTAGTATGGTTTCCTTTTTCTTTTTATGTTAGCACCTTGTTTTTAAATATGTAAATTATAATAATTTAATAAGATTTTGTGTGTTGTGCTGTGTCTTTTGTGTGCACTAAATAAATGTTTTATCTATCTATCTATCTACATATACATTTACATAGAGCGAGTTAGAATAATTGTCCGCTAACAAACAGGGCTAATATATCAAGTTAAGTGCGTCCTCTATTGTCCTGGTCTGGACTCGGCCCAAACTTTAATGAGAAGCCTAAGTCTACTGCCCTATATATATCCCTGTATATCTATAAGTTGGCCGGTCAGTGTTTGGATTCTATAAAGTTGTAGCATTTCATGAGCTTGCGTCAGTCACTGCAAATTAAACCCTTTCTCCAATTTTATAAGTCACAATATGCACTCGTGATTTGCAGCGACTTTACTACCAAGTTGCCAGCCTTTCGGTTTCGGCGATGGAAGTAATGGAACAGGTGAAATAGTGACCAAACGCGAGCCTATCAATAAATAAATTTTTATTTATTTATCGATAGGCTCGCGGATTTATTTTTTGATAATAAACTTTATTTGATTTGATTTGAAATAAAAATAAAAAAACTGCACAATTTGATCAGGCCTAGCCCTTTCCATCATCAAACTACAAGACATACGGCAATGAGTCATCGGCACATGGTTTAAAATTTGTTCTCCGTATTTTAAAATTAGATTTAATTATTATTTAAGTGAAATTAGTGTGTAATTACAAGTAAAAACATAATAAAACGGCATAAATACTTAGGATTATTGTTTTCCTGGCGAACTATCAAGTTAAATAAGAGTTTTTGCTCCGGATGTCGACCGGTAACCTATCGAACAGCTGACGACCGAACTACGGCATTACACGGGGAGTATTGTTTACTTACGTTTTTATAATTATAGCACACAATATTAATTAACTTTGTAATACGCTCTCCCTTAGTTTTTAACGAAACAATTTGGCTAATTTAGCACTCTGTAGTGTTTGTAAATCGTTTCGTTGACAGCGTAGAAAACGAAACAAAATCAACATTAGGCCCATTTAATTAGTTTTATTAACTGATTCTTATCCTCTACTTTTACCAAACGCTTATGATTATTGCATAGTTAAACTATTAAACTGCAATAAATCATACATTCGTATTTTGGGCACGCTACCCACATTATATAAAAGTAATGCTGAAAGGCAATCAAAAGCAAAAAACTTTTCAAGCCAATTCAGCAGCCTACCTTATTTCGCTTCAGCATTAAACTAACTTTTTTCATTTTATTATTACCTATTTTTTATATTTTTTTTGTATTTGTTACTTCCCTCCATTTCCAAGTTTTTCTGTCTTTTATCTATTCATTGGGTTCTCACCTGTTCTTTAATTCTATTTTCAGTAAACTATCCCGAAACCATGCCTGTGATGACACGTGCTCAGGACTTGGAATTGAAACTAAGAACAGCATTCAAAGAGCTGAAAGAATCGCAACATCAATGTCAGGCAATGTTGCAGGAGAGAGATGATTGTGAAGTAGAAGTGCAGAATGTCATCTCTAAAAACACAAGCCTTAAGCGGGAGCTAGTGGTGCTGAGTCAGCAATATCAAAATGTTGTTGATGAATGTGACCAACTGCGGGTAGTCACGGATGGTTTCCATAGTTGTAGTGATTTGTATGAGGAGGCTTTAGGTAAAGTTAGGGACCTAGAAGATGAATTGGCTCATGCTAATTGTCAAATTGAGAATTTGCAAAAAGAACAGTCATGTACTCAGGTACAGGAAACATGCCATTTATATAGTGAACTAATAAAATCAAATAGTAAACCTCATTCCATAACCACTATTGACCTGACTGAAGATTCCTTATTAAATGAGACAAATAGGTATAAAGTTAGTCATAAAAAACTGAAAAAGTATGCAAAATTTAATAATATAATTAGAAATTATACCCAATACAGGAAACAACACAAACTTTTCATAAAAAACATTCCACTCAGAAAAGAACGTGTTGACCTGCTTAATAAATTAAACAATTACCAGATAAAATTAGAAGACAGCATAAAAATATAAGAAATTGACACACAGCGTTTACAAAATGATATTCAGGTACTTGAGGACAAACTGGGCTCCCTTTACAATAAATATGTTAGCTCCCAGTTACAAATTAAAGAACACATTCTGGCCGCAAATGAGTTGGTGATGTGTCAATGTAATTGTCAGATAGTCTCAAACCTGAAGGCTGTCCAGCCTGAGGCAACGGAGGGCCCGGCCCAGGCTGAGAGGGTGTCTCAGGTCGGTGTATTTGACCAAGACCAAGACATAACTGATATTTCACAGGAAATGTCTCAAGTAGACCAGCCTGAGACTGCTTCCTTTGCATCTAGTGATAGTAATCATGGGTCTCATTCGGTTATGTTTACAGATGGTGTTGGAAGAGGTTTAGGAAAATTATTAAATAGCAATCAGAATCATTTGACTTTGAATTATTGTATGCCTGGGTCATCTTACAAGCATATCATGAAATCTGTAACAAAGAGTGTATATAAATCAGATACCAATTTAACTGTCTTTATAGGTAACAGTTTGGATGTATAAAAAGATGACATCACTGAGTGTGTAACTGAGTTGATAAAATTGAATTGCAACAAAATCATATTGTGTGCTTTTCCATATTTGGAAAAATCTACTAGTAGACAAAATAATTATATTCATATGTTGAATAAACATGTTCATTTCCTTGTCAGCCATTACATTGACAAATTAGTTTTTTTTGACATCAACATTTTTGTTGATAAATTAAAGTCGACAGGCAATACAGTGTATCTGCCTCTTAGGTTAAGACGTCAAATAGCGAGGCTATTATCATTTACTTTAAACTCAGACATAAATAGTATGTCGAAGTCATGTACTGTAGTTGATATTAGTAGTAATACTAATTTACAGGTGGTAAATAACATTAATAACGTTAGCAATTCTGCTATTAATATTTATAATTTAAACTAGTTTGTAGGACAACGGAGGGTACCAATAACGAAATAGTTAGGAGTAAATCCACCAACAAGAAGGTACCTTCTTGCTCTCACATAGTTAATTTAAAAAAAGGGGCTAAGCAGAATTCTTTGAAATTATTCCATCAAAATATTCAAGGTTTTTCTGCAAAGCAATTGGAAATAGAACTGTTTTTAGAAAAGACAATGTTTGAAATTATTTGTTTTACTGAGCATTGGCTGAAGGAATATTCAATGCTTATTAATTTTGAAAATTATACTGTGGGTAGCTGTTTTAACAGAAATGTTATGTTGCGTGGAGGTTCACTTATATTAATCAAAAATGGTATTAAATCAAAACCTCGTAAAGATATTGTAGATCTATCAGTTGAACATAGTGTTGAACTGTCCTGTGTTGAGCTGGATAAGCATGTTATAGTGTGCGTTTACAGACCCCCCAATTATAAAAACTACTGTATATTTGAGTCAGTGATGGAAGATGTTCTGGCAAAACTTGCAACTGGTAATAAACTAGTCATAATCTGTGGTGACTTTAATATAAATATTTTAGAAAATAATTCAGATAGCAGTAGACTATTAAATCTCTTCAAATCATTTAATTTGTCGCATGTGTTTGAGGAACCAACCCGAACAACTGTGACTACTGCTACATGTATTGATAATGTTTTTTGTTGCTGCGAATACTTAAACAAAGCCATTATGAATTGTCTGCCTTCGGATCATAGTGGGCTACTGGTAACATTTGAGTCCAGCATACCAATACAACAAGTGCAGATTCAATCCAGACCAATAACATCCGGTAAATTAAATAAATTTAACAGCACTTTAATTGGTAAGTTAAGTTATCAGGACCTCACAGTGAATGATGGTAATATTTTGTACAGGAATATTTTCTCAGTTGTTCAAACAGAATTCAATAATACTTTTAAGAAGAAAACTAAAACTATATGCCCTAAGTTTTTATTCAGTGACTGGGCGACAAAAGGAATCAGGAAAAGTAGGGAAAGACTTTACGAGCTGTATGGCCTTAAGCCTTATATTAACACTGAAACTTTTAGTAAATATGTTGCTACTTACTCAAGAATTTTTAAAAATACGTGTAAACTAGCTAAGGCTATATACATTAGCAATAAGTTTAAATTCGCAGAAAATAAAATTAAGACGGTTTGGAAAATTATAAACAATGAAACAAACAGGAACAAAAGAAATAATACTGATTACACGCTTGAGACTACACATGGACTTATTAGAGATAACAAAGAAGTTGCTCAAGAATTTGCAAATTTCTTTACCAGCATCCCAATTAAAACTACTGAACCCTTAAATTCTTCGCCGTCTCTCGCTTCTGGTTTATTACACGCTAACGTTTCAGCCTGCCCGACTGAATTTCACTTTTCACATATAAACCCAATAACAGTAATAAAGGCTTTTAAGCAAATAAAGGTAAAACTGACCGAAGATCTATGGGGCATGTCCATCAAAGTTTGTACCTCCATTATTCAGACTATAGCGCCGTACTTAGCTTTGATTTTTAATTTGTGTGTAGATCAAGGAGTCTTTCCGGATCTAATGAAACATAGTAAGGTTATACCACTTTTTAAATCCGGGGACAGTAAAGACACAAATAATTATAGACCAGTGTCCGTGCTGCCGGTTTTCAGCAAGGTATTTGAAAAGATAATGCTAAATCAAATGCTCATTCATTTTAATACGAATAAAATCCTACACGAGAAACAGTATGGTTTCACCAAAGGACGTTGTACAACCGACGCTGGTGTCACCTTATTAAAACACATCTTTGATGCGTGGGAGGAGGGGCAAGATGCCATAGGTATTTTCTGTGACCTATCGAAGGCGTTTGATTGCTTTGATCATGAAACATTGCTTTTGAAACTTGAGCATTACGGGCTAGGCCTTTTCTCGTTCTCACATGTATGTATTTTTTTTTCCAACAAGATAATGTAACCAAATACATGTAAAACACATTTTTTGTAAAAGAGTATGTGTGGAGTTTCTTGTCCATTCTTCTCCACAACAAGCTACATTGCCGAATGGACGGTAGAATCAATTGCCCCCGGTTTCCCAGCTCGGAATTGTCGGGGGTTTGGTGTGGCGGGTTGTCGGGCGCGCGTTGTCTGCTGTGATTGGTTGAATGAATTTTCAACAGCCAATCGCAGCGGATAGCGCTTGCTTGGCGGTTTGTCGCATTGATTCGCCGATGATTTTGAGCTGGGAAACTGGAGGTTAGTATTAGATTCAATTTTTTTTTTTTGACGTTCGAAAGTGCCGCTTAATGGCCTAATTGAATAAATAAATTTTGATTTTGATTTTGATTTTGGTGCACATCCCACGCATACGCGCCAAGCGTTTTGCCACAGTATAGATATTATACTGTGGTTTCGCGAATACTTTCATTGTGCGTACAGCTAAGGAGGCTGTGACTTACAAGTTGTATGTCTTGGGTTCGAGCCCAGACAGATGCTTTACTCTGTGTAAATTATTTCATCACCACTGCTCTCAAAACGGTGAAGGAAAACATTGTGAGGAAACTGGCATGTCCTAGAATAAAAATTCCATGACAAGTGACATCCACCAACCTGCACTAGGCTCGCGTGGTGAATTATGGCAGATTCCCTCTCACAGAGAGGAGGCCTGGGTTCCAGCAGTGGGAAGATTAAAAGGCTGATGATGACAGCTAAGGAGTCGAATTGAGAACATTTTTTATCGCGTTTGATCACTATCTTGCCTGATGCGATTCTTGTGAAGCACGCTTGTCCAGAAGTAACCTATACACTCTTGACTTAAGGACCCCATGATTGTAGTTATCAGGAAACAAAGACTAAGGGAAAGAAAAGGGAATTCCTGTCCTTAGCTGTGTGCAAAATGAAAGTATTCGCAAAGAGCTTTGTACGTATAGGTGGGATGTCCACCATGTACCGGTGGCACATTGCCGTACGTCATGTGGTCCGATAATGACAAGGGCTAGGTGGAATCAAATTTTACAGTTCCATCGCACAGTCCCCGAAATTTAACCGATAGAAAACCGTCAGGCTGGCAACTGGGCGTCGATGATCAAGGCCTCACCTCAAAGCTCTAGAGCTTTGAGGCGACCAGTGCTTCGTTGCCGATAAGTCTCTGGGCCCGTTTGTCAATTGACTCAATTGCATCAAATGGTATTTGGCAGATCCGATCCAGAGGTGAGAGCAGTATACTCCATGAATGTCCGAACTTGCCTTATATACAAGTTGAGCAGCTGTTTAGGCGTGAAGTACCGTCTCACCTTTGCAAGGATCCCCAATCTTTTTGCAGCCAACTGAGCCTTTGCCTCAATAAATTAAACAAAATTGAGGGTTGATGTTAACGTACCACCGAGAAGGTCGAGATGGTCCGTTGTCGGCACGGTTAAAAGTTCCGCGCCAATACTTGCAAATCCTTCAGGAAAACAAAACTGATAAGCTTAAACTATGAAACTACTGAACAACATTTTTACCGTAGGTACCTAATCATTAATCAGAACAATATTTCGAACTAGAATGGAAAGGGTGTACAAGAGTTTGAAACTAAAACAGCTCTCCTGAACTAAATCCCTCGGAACAAAGCGGTGGCGCGGTGATTCAGGTAGTCGAGGAGCGGACCCCAAACTTTCATCCCATGATCCGACCAGTTGAGTACAGGGTTTATGTAGGTGCTTCACCAATCGGAGTTAGTTCTTTGGAATAGATAGGTCTATTGGTATCAATGTGTGTAAGTTTTTGTATATTGTTGCTTACGAAACTCGAATACGAACTAAGAGAGGTGGTGGAATGGTCATTGTACTTTCAAAACAAGTGACATCGGGCAATTCTATGATGAAAATACGAAGGTAAAAAAACCGGCCAAGTGCGAGTCGGACTCGCGCACGAAGGGTTCCGTACCATTACCGCACAAATAGGCAATAAAAACACGTTCTGTTTTTAGTATTTGTTGTTATAGTGGCAATAGAAATACATCATCTGTGAAAATTTCAACAGTCTAGCTATCACGGTTCATGAGATACAGCCTGGTGACAGACAGACAGACAGACAGACGGATCGCGGAGTCTTAGTAATAGGGTCCCGTTTTTACTCTTTGGGTACGGAACCCTAAAAAAAACAGCATAGAACAAAATATAGGTACACTGATCAAAGGCAAGTTTGATGATGCTATGTTTGCATTTAGCTATAACGTGATAAAACTTGCATAATATTACTCTTAAAACTTTATACTACTCACGCCGCTCTGTAATCCACTTTACAACTATAACACGGCGGTAAACTGCAAGTTAACGCAAACTTCAGTAATCTCTGTAGTCAGATTATTATGCCTACATTAATATAATCGTTGTTAGCATCGGCTAAGTAACAGCTGCATGGATCGATCTTCGAAGTTAAGCAACACTTGCCCAGGTTGGTCCGAGGATGGTTGACCATGTGGATGTGGAGTTTAGTCGCAAACTATGCTTCAGCTCTTATTCTGCTTTCTCTGCACACAACATGCAGCCAAAGTAACCTATTTGATGCCGCCGACGGCGACGATGCCGTAGAAGAGACGAAGTATTGAACCGTGAAAACATACTCAATCTACGATTGAACCGAACAAGCAAAAAGTTTAATAAAAACAGTAACTCCACTAAGGTTTTTTTTAGACTTTGTCACGCGGGCCATAATAACGAATTGATTGACCTCTTATTCATCACAATCGGATGAATAGTTTTGGCGCTACGGAGGAACATATATGTAAATACAAACATACATAAATAGACTGCTAAAATTATAACCCTTTCTTTTGGTTACGCCGTGGCCAGGTAAAAAAATAAACCTATCCTGCCAGCTACACGAAGAAGAAATCTTCCTAAAGGCTTATTAAAAGAACTCATTGTATTTTTCTCTTGTCTCTCTATACAATTACGTATTCTGCCCGCCGTATTCACAATTATCGTAGAAAATGAGCTATATATCAGTGCGAGGAGTCATTAGTAGTCATTACTCACTCACAGCCCATTAAGTCTTTAGTGGCTGTACTAAAATATACTAATAGATTCCACTAAATAAAACTTTTATGGCTCTCTGATTAGATTCATTAGACTGTTGGAGGCCTATTTGAGGAACTCGATAGTCATTTTCATGATTATAATTATTTGTAGGTAGGTAAATATATACTGTCTTGATTCTGTTCCCGGATAATGCAGGCAGGTTCTTGAGTACGTGGTTACTTGGAGACTAGACACCGATTTTTGAATTAAGAATTTGCTACGCCTGAAGACTTGACAAACTTTAGTATTTGACAACTTCTGAGCTTCAAATACTCAAACAAAATACGGGCAAATATTTTTCGAACTTCGGTCAAGATTCTCTGAAATATTTCCAAAACTTTTCGTATTTATTGAATCTATAATATAAAAATGTATCGCAAAATGTGTTGGTAAGCGCATAACTTAACAACGCCTGGACCAATTTGGCCAATTCTTTTTTTTAAATGTTCGTTGAAGTTCAATCTTTGAACTTCAACGGTTTTCGCGTATTTTTTTTTTTTTAGGTTAGGGTAGTGTAGGGCAGGGTAGTGTAGGGTAGGTTAGTGTAGGGTAGGGTAGTGTAGGGTAGGGTAGTGTAGCGTAGGGTAGGATAGGGTAGGGTAGGGTAGGGTAGTGTAGGGTAGTGTAGGGTAGTGTAGGGTAGGGTAGTGTAGGGTAGTGTAGGGTAGACTAGTGTAGCGTAGGGTAGGGTAGGGTAGTGTGGGTAGGGTAGTGTAGTGTAGGGTAGGGTAGTGTAGGGTAGGGTAGTGTAGGATAGGGTAGGGTAGTGTAGTGTAGGGTAGGGAAGGTAGTGTAGGGTAGGGTAGTGTAAGGTAGGGTAGATAAATGTTTGGTGTTTTTATGGCAAAACAAAGTTTGCCTGGTCAGCTAGTAATGAATAAATATTATTATTATGATCTAATATTTTTCTTCTCTTCTCTAGTCTTTGAAACATGTAAGTATGTGAGAATGTAAGTATCATCATCATCAGCCTTGTATGTTCCCACTGCTCGGATAGAGGCCTCCTCTCTGTGAGAGGGAATGGGTAATAATCCACCACGCGGGCCGGGGTTGGTGGATGTCACATGTCTTCAAATTTTTAGTTCTAGGACATGCCGGTTTCTTCACGATGTTTTCCTTCGCCATTTTGAGAGCAATGGTGATGCAATATATTACACAAAGTTAAGCGCCTGCCTGGGTCCGAACCCACGACCTACAACTTGTAAGTCGCGGTTGTTATCACATGGCCACCAATGCTCTCATCTCATATTCACATATTATTTATTTAATAATGAATATTAGGATCAATGTGCCGATCCTTGCATCTAATTTTTTCCCTTTCTTCTCTAATGTTTGAAACATTATGTAAGTATGTATAACATATAATAATCTGAAATATTTGACACTGGTTTCTCTGTGTAATATGGGTAGAGCTTTAATTTTCTGTTAATAACAACATAATTAATACAATTTCAATCTGTTTGTTAACCTTATCTTCTCGTGATAAAGTTGCACTGCTCTAGTTTAAAACATAGCCATTCAGTTGCAGTAGGCGACATCTTCGAGCTGATATAATTAATTCACTGTGCAGGGTGCAACTGATACCTACGTACGTATTAATATCCCCTATAACCGTTTGAAAAATGAATTCCCATTTGCAGGATATAGAATGAATAGACATCCTCGCTTTCATTTGATTTGAAAGCTTTGCGTATATTATGGGTTTGTGCGTTTGGGACAATAGGCACACCGTGCCAAAGTAGTTTTGACGTTCAATACGGTTCAATATCAATGCGCAATGTGTTATATATGTGAGGTCATCAAAGCGAAGTATCACTCCACGCAACTTCGTGAGATATACAATGTCTCACAGATAGGCACAACGTGACACCATAAAATAATGGTCGTCGCGTAGGTATCGCACTATGACTTTGTAATGTATTGATCTAGCGCTGCATTTTTTAATAGTTTGTGTTCGGACAGGTAGCGTTATCATGGCGAGATCAATAATATATCGAAAAGTTTTGACCCATTGCTCGATAGATGGCGTTGGCGTCGAGTTAGATCTCGCTATCGTTTCATTACCGGCATTTGCCTTATTAAGATTATTTTTTTGTTTTGTGCGTGTCTCGTCTTTGATATGTGCAGTGGAAACACACGCTATATACACCGAGTATAGTGCTATAATATTTACTCTTCACTAATATACAGACCCTCAGATTAGACAACGTAAATATTTTAGCGCTGCAGCGAACTTTGGTGGTAATACCTCACCAGCATTTGAACAATTTTTATTTATGAATAATTTTGTCAAGCCTTTAAGTTCAAAATAATTTGGTGAAGCGTTGACGGATTTATTATTTAGACCTGCATGAATTGGTTCCCCTTTTGAACTTGTGATGGTAACTGAATGAACATACTTTTAGGGAAGAGAATGAAAAAAAAATTAAAGTCGTATTTATTTTGTGGTGGGTGGGGCCAACTATTTGGCGTGGCACTTAATATAGACCAGTAAAAATATTGCCACAAAGTTGAATTGTAGGCGTCCATCTCAGTATGTAGGCAATCCTAATTACAATACTGAAACTTTACGCAAAGCGACCAAATTATAATTTAATCAACAGCATTCCAAATTATTAGTTCAATTTACACTATCGCTTACCATCAGATGAGATAGTGTCAAGCGCGAGCCCAACAATTACAAAAATAAATAAAAAAAACAATTAAATAACTCAGGAATTAATTTTGAGGCTTTAGAAGACGGTGTTCACAAAATCTATCTGCATAGCCTTTTCCTAAGTACAGTAAAACTAGTTTCAACTGTCACCAGCATTTTACATGTAGCAACTGTCAACCCAGTAACTGGGTATTACACGTTGCCCCTTGGCAATTGGTTTCTTGGCAACACTGGTGTCAGATTTCAGACTTTGGACTACCCGTAACGACTGTAAAAGTTCTACTAATGATAGCCGGGACCTACAGCTTGACGCGCTTGCCGAGGCACCAAGGAGTCTCTATATGTATATGGTGGTCACATTCCACACCCTGCTGTAGGTGTGGGAGATCCATCATCATTTAAACCAAAAGATTTCCATTGTTGATCATAAGCCTCACCCAAGCGTCGTCATATTGATCGGTCCTGTGCTGGTAGCATGCAGTAGTCTCCAGCACCTTTTTTTTAGCTTGAAGAAATGCTCATGCATACTGCACTACCATGTGGAGATAGCGCAGTTATATGGGACTCTAACCCACTAAAACTCCACGGTGTCCTCCTGCACCGCTTATGGCGGGAACACGGACACGCATTAGCACTCACCGCGAAGTCTTCAGCACCCTATTTGCTTAACTGATTTGACAGCTCGAAGCACGCACGCTTCCTTGCATTTTGATAACTCAACAGTATTCATTGCGTGGTTTACACTATCGAGTAGACGGATTTTTGAATTTTATAAGCAAAGTTTGCATGCGACATTCTTTAAAGTTACGCAATTAAGGTACAGGTCATCGCTCCACCTTGTAGGTGTGCCAACGCTTCCGGTACGCGGTCGCCACTCCAGAACCTTACGACCCCGGTGAAAGACCCTGAATGCCTGAAACGGATAATTGATAATTGAAGTTTCTATAACAGTCAATTTGACCTCTGTACCACCATTTATTAGATCCCTGAAGCTCTACAACAAACTACACGGATTAATTTTCAAACTAATCAAAATTAGAGTTAGAATTTCTATTGTTATGGAAAACGAATACTAAGAGCAATATACCTTAATTATTATTGGTATTAATAAGAATTTATTCGAATTTACGATGTACATAGTCGTAAGTAGCCGTCGTAAGTAGCCAGTTTAACCTGATTTGGATGAAATTATTGCAATGGGTTCCGTAAGTGTCTTTGAATGTGTGTAGTTGTGTCTGAGTCTGAGTGAGTGAAATGGTGCTAAAGACAGATTTTTTGAATGTTCGTTCGGTGTAATGTGTTCAATGGGACGTTAATGGTGAATACGACGCCATTTTGGGAAACGAATCTCCTCTACGGACACATGAAACTAGGGTTATTGACCTTACCACGTGGTTGCAGAATATATATCCGTCTTTACGCTTGACTGAGTCGAAATGTGAAGAGATGTCGCTGATATAAAATTTCCTGGGACCAGTTGTAATGTTTTGCCAAGTTAACTTATATCTCACATACGTCAAAAGTGGTTTGACTGGTTTTAGAGTAGACTGAGTAGACCATTGCAGAGGTATGCTTACACATCTGTGGAATTTCAAAATGATATAGGGAATAGGTGAACCTACCTATCTTAAATAATAAACTATTGTTCTCTAGGAAGTGCTTTAATAGGTAAATCATCCTGGCCATCATACTTACGCATATAATTTCGAGTATCATCATCATCATTAGCCAATTAATGTTCCCACTGCTGGGACACAGGCCTCCTCTCTGTGAGAGAGGGAAAGTACCTTGATCCACCACGCTGGTCCAGTGCGGGTTGGTGGATATCACACGTCTTCGAATTTTTGGTTCTAGGACAAGCTGGTATACTCACGATGTTTTCACTCACCGTTTTTAGAGCAGTGGTGTTGAAATAATTTACACAAAGTAAAGGGTCTGCCTGTGTTCGAACCCACGACCTACGACACGTAAGTCAGGTAATTACGAATATGTAGACATAATTATAACAAACTTAACATTTAAACAACGAAAAAAATAAGTATCTACCTCTATCTAGGTGGTTATTTTTCTTTTAGACATGAATTTCAGTTGTAATCATTACTGAAATACTGAATAAGAACTACATTTTGTATTCGAATAAAACGAAAAGCTTCGGCATTTTCAGTTGATACTCTACATATATTTTAATACAAATTTCGTACAAAAACGAATGAGGCAGACTACAGAATATTTCAAGAGATGGAGATAATCAATCAAAATATTTCCAAAAGTAGGAACTATGTTTCGGTGTTCCGGTGATAACTGCTCAGTTCGTTGTTTTCGAATAAACAGCTTAGTTAAAATATTTTGGCGTATAAAATTCTGGGAAGTTATTATAACTTTAATATGTTGAAACAGGTACATAGTTCGAGGAAACTCAAACTATAAGTAAGCATCTAGCTACCTACTAGTAATATTATCTTGAAGTGAAATATGGTTGACAATGTTCCAAAAAAAACATATATAAAATGGAAAAGCTGGTCATTGACTCCCTACTATCTTCCATCGGATAATCAGATATATTGACTATTAACCTATTTTTTTCTGGCAGCATTATAGAAAGAAAGAAAGAAATCATTTATTTGCTGAATTAATGAAATGTGAATCTATCGCATGAAGAATATAAAATAAATGTCATAATATGTATTTTCAAAAAGATTAAAGTCAAGATGTTAATGTCAAAATATTCTAAAACAACAACAATCACAAAATAGATTTATAAAACAATGTAGTATACATCAAAATCAAAATAAAATCAATTGGCAGTGCTTTTAACAAAACCGACCAAGTAAAAAGAGGAATGACTAATTCATATCCAAATAATTGAATTGTTATTCCACTCAGATCTCTAATTCTACAGACCAACCTTCCACATTTACGTGTTAAAAGGCCTGCGTGAATAGCCAGCGGCCCTCGTGAGTTTTTACCGGGCATCAGACCCTAATGAAAATGAAGAGGCGTGAATAATGGTCGCTTTACACGGGGAGTGTTTCTAGCTTTGAATAGGCGAGTATCGGGATAAGTTCACTCGTGTTAATAGTAACATGTAGAAATCTGAAATATGCTACCTCTTTTCTAAACGAAACGCGTTCTAAAAAACAAAAATTATCGAGTTCGAGCAGAGAGGCATTTCTATTAATTATTAAGAACGTTCACATCATTTGTCAAAAAAATCCTCTAATTATTCTAAAAGGTTTACGAGCTTTTGATATCAAATTTTATTAGTAAACAGTTAGATAGGAGTAAATCCTATCTAACTGTTTCATCACAAAGTGTACCTACAATACACTCGCAAAAAAAAAAAAAATATATTTGGCAAGTTTTTGACAATGATTGCCGCTCAGATGAGATTGCGACTATAATTTGAACATTTTTAACTGACTGCCCAAGACGGAGGATAAGTTAAATCAGAGTTAAGTCAGAAATTCGCTTGGTAATCATATTCCAATTTAGTTACTCCTTCAAGTCTAAACACAGTCATGATTGTGATAATCGACTGCAGTGTCTCGCATGTTTCAATTCTCGCCTCTCGACAATCGAGAACTAATTCCGTCTAAACGAGCCTTTAAACGAGTGACTACGGACGGTCAAGTGTGGCCCACATGTAGGCCACGGTCAGCAAGCTCGCCCTTCGGATTTACATATTTTCTACTTTAATTTGTACGTAAATCTCAGAGCTCTGTGCACGGAGGGTTCATATTACCTGAAACTAATGATCCCTCTTTACTTATGTATGCTGTGGTTAGTGGATATTGTTATACTGGAGTTTTAATTTGAGAATGGGTGTATTTTTTTAGGCTGTGGATGAAATAGGGGCTGGTTCGAGGCTTTGCTATATTGTAGAGATAAAGGAGAAAATTCTTGAAATGAAAAGGATGAAGAATGAAAATTCCTGGAAGGCGCTGTGCGGGTAGCTCTTAAGTTGAAAAAGAAAAAGGCAATAACTAGGGGTATCTAATATGTATAAACATATTTCAAAACTGGTCATGTTTACTTTGTGAGTATAAAATATATCAGTAGGTTGTTTTGTATGTAGGTTCGTATTTCCCATATATATTTGTTTAATGTCAAAATAAAGATCAAAATGTAGCAACATCCCAATTAATTACGGAACAAAAAAGAAAACATGTTTTCCTTAATTAGGACCGAGTTTTTCGCAAATATTTTAGGGTGAGCGAAATCGATGACTCTCTATACATCGTAACAAAATACTTTGCTTAGTTTTGTTTTGTTTCGGAACCTCGAAGTACTTATTTACCGATCATTAAATGTT
Organism: Orthosia gothica; assembly: GCA_949775005.1. NCBI lineage: Eukaryota > Metazoa > Arthropoda > Insecta > Lepidoptera > Noctuidae > Orthosia > Orthosia gothica. The sequence goes on along the minus strand of OX459038.1, from coordinate 9,691,007 downwards.
CTGTATGTTTGAAACATGAATGAAACCTTCCGATGGTGAGGTTTGGGATGGTTACGAGACCCAAGATGTGAGCCTTTTTTTTTTTTTTTTTTTTTGGGTGGGAAATCATCCAATGACTTCTCCCGCCCTGGGTGAAGCGGGAGGGCGTGTCAGACTTTTACTGACTAAAACCCACCCGTGTTCCTTCAGTTGCTTGCGCCAGGGCCGCGGTAACTCTATTTCAAATTTATCCGCGACCCAGACAGGCATCGGTCCTATCAGGCCCCGTCACTTTTGCTGACATCTCTTTGAGGCGCGCGTGGAACACTACGCGCCGTAAACTCGGGCTTGGTCCTTATCGGACGGTAAGCTACCCATAACTTGCCGTCCGCAAGCCCGTGCCTACGGTGGCCGGGAATCGGCTTGCGACTCCCTACGCCCGGGGCGTCTCCTGCGGTGGCTAGGGGCGTGAGGGCGTCTCCTTTGCGTCTCCCTCACGCGTTCCGCCTCCTCCTTTGCGAGCATTACTGCTTCGCAGAAGGAGGAGACAGCTTCCCATACCCTCTCGCTCCGTACCATGGCCTGGACCAGGGCCGGACGCGAGAGGTCGCCACCGCCAATCGCCTCCACGAGGACACGGCGGTGCTCCGCCCAAGCGGGGCAGATCTCCACCGTATGCTCCACCGTGTCCTCTGGGTGGTCCACACAATGGTGACACCCGGGCGTTTCCTCCCGTCTAATCCTGAACAGGAACCTCCCAAAACAGCCGTGTCCGGTGAGGACCTGTGTCAGACGGAAGGTGAGGACGCCGTGACGCCTCTCTAGCCACTCCTCAAAGAGGGGCCTTACCGCCGCAATTGTGGCGTGCCCAGCGCTGGGTTGCGACAATCGCTCACTCCATGTCACCATGAGATCCTGCCGGAGCTCTGTCCGCCGAGCCGCGATTTGTCGCGGTAACGGAGTTTCGCCCCGGCATTTGGCCTCCTCGCGCCACTCCCATATTTGCGCGAGGACTTTTGCTTCCAGATCCCATGGCGGCAATCCGGCAAGGAGGCTCGCCGCCTCACCGGAGACCGTGCGGTATCCCCGGATCAGCCGGATGGCCATGGTCCTTTGGGACGCGCTCAACCGGCGGGCTGGTCGCCGCCTCAGGGAACGCGCCTATACCGGTGCCCCGTAAAGGGCCATGGACCGCACGACCCCCGCGTAGAGCCTCCGGCAGGAGGCGTTTGGACCCCCTAGATTGGGCAGCAGCCGCTTGAGGGCAGCCCCCGCCCGCTCCAGTCTGGGAGCCAAACGTCGGAAATGCTCAACGAAATTCCACCGGCTGTCGAGGACGAGTCCCAGGTACTTCATCGTCGACCCGACGCCGATGTGAACCCCTCCTACCGTTATTTGGGATCCCGGCGGTGGCGCGTTCCGAGGACCGTGAAAACACATGGCCTCGGACTTGTGCAGGGCCACCTCGAGTCCCAATTGCCGGATCCTCTCGACGATTATCGCAACCCCGCGTGTCGCTATTTCAGCCGCCGCCTGGTGCGATCTCCCTTGCGCCAGGACCAGCGTGTCGTCAGCGTAGCATACCACGCTGACACCAATAGGGAGATCGGCGCGCAGCACCCAGTCGTACCCGATGTCCCACAGATGCGGCCCCATAACCGATCCCTGTGGGACACCGCACGACATCTCTCGCCGGTTCCACTCTCCCTGGTGACCGGGGTAGATGACGGCCCTGTCCGTCAGATAGGCCTCGACCACGCGACAGAGGTAGGGCGGCATCCGATGGTATTGGAGTGCCTCCCTGATGCAGCTCCATGGCATGGTGTTGAAGGCATTGGCGATGTCTAAAGACACCGCCAAGACGACTTTACCACGGGCCACTGCATCCCCCGTCGTAAGGGCTCGCACGCGCATGATGGCGTCCACCGTAGAGCGACCCCTGCGGAAACCAAACTGGCTCTCGGCCAGATCCGGACCCACCCGCACCAACTGCCCGACGAGGCGGTCTGCAATAACTCTTTCAAAGAGCTTGCCCACCTCATCGAGCAGCACGATGGGCCGGTAAGCGGACGGAGAGTCCGCAGGGCGCCCCGGTTTCTTGATGAGGACCAGTTTCCCCGTCTTCCAACGAAGTGGGTACTGGCCCCTCTCCAAGCATGCGCTAAAGAGCCCCCTTAGTCGAGGCCCGAGAGCCTCCAAGGCCAGGACCCAGGCTTTTCCAGGTAATCCATCGGGTCCTGGGGCGGTATTTTTGGCATTCAGCCTGCGTACCGCCACTCTCAGCTCTACCTCGGTCACCTCCAAAGCTTCGTCGTCATCGGCGGTGTGGTCCGCAACGGGCACCGCAGGAGGCGGAGCCATGGACGGGGGAATATGTTCCCTTCGCGAAGGGAACAGAGTGCTCACCACGTCCTCTACAAGCTGCGGCCGGAGACTCTGCGTCAGCGGGGGAGCCCATGGGCGGAGTTTATCTCGCACCATTTTATAGGGGCGTCCCCACGGATCCCGGTTCAGAGTCCCCAGCGACTCTTCACGGGCCAGTTCCTTGGCCCGCTTGATCTCCGCTCGGAGGGTGATCCTCGCAGCTCTGTACCTCTCGTATAGCTCCGCCTCAATGGCTTCCGTATCCGGGGGACGGATACGGAGCCTGCGGTGCCTGGTGTACCGGCGTCGCGCAGCAACGCACGCCTGGCGCAGAGTCGTAAGTGCCGGCGACCACCAGTACACCTGGCGCCGGGCGTGTCCAGGCCGGACCCGGGGCATTGCCACGTCACATATCTCGGACATGGCCTCCTGGATCCACTCCGCCTCGTCGTTGATGTCGGCAGGCCTGTCTGGTGATGGCACCCAGGCCTGCACGATCGAGGCTTCCAGGAGTAGCTCCCGGTCCAGCTGCTTCAGCGCCCACCGCGGACCACTCGGGGTCTGTCGGACCGGCACGCTTGAGGTCTGGGCGGAGACGTCGAACCGGATATACCGGTGGTCGGAATAGGTCTCCACCTCCTCCATGACGCGCCAGTCGACTACACGTGGTGACAGAGCGGCGCTGGCGAACGAAATGTCCACCACCGATTCGCCCTGCATCCGCACACACGTGGGGACAGAACCCCGGTTTAGGACGACCAGGCCTGTCTCCAGAGCCCAGTCCTCCACCATCCTGCCCCGTGCGTCCGTATACCGGGAACCCCAAGCCACATTCTTGGCATTGAAGTCCCCGACGACGAGCACAGAGAGGGAGCGGTACCCGACGACGACGGTTCTCAATTCTGCAAGGGAGTTGTGGAACTCGGCGAGAGTTCGGTTCGGAGAGAAGTATACCCCCACCACGGCAATCTCCCCGAACCTTGCTGCCACGCAACCCTGTCCCCTCTTGACACCCTCGAAGGACGGGGTACCGGCGGCAGCTGACGAAATTAGGGTCACTGAGCCGCTCAGGTCCCCTACCCAGTCATCCCTGGGCGGGACGAAGTACGGCTCAGCGACCACGGCGATGTTAATCGACCACTGCGCTATGCTCTGGAATAGCAGATCCTGAGCAGCTGCGCAGTGGTTGATATTCGCCTGAAGGAGGCGTAATGGGGCCATTATTGGCAATCCATTTCCGCCTCCTCCCGAGCCCCCTGTGAGGGTTCTGCCGCGGTGGTTTCGGCGGCGACGACGGCTGTAGGGGCGGCAACGGCGGCCGCAGTGGTGGCGGCTGCGGCTTTGGCAGTGACAGCGACAGTGGAGGGCTTGCCTCTAACTCTGGCCTTGGCGGGTGGAGCGCAGGTTTTGCTCCCAGCCCGGTGATCGGCCGGCTTGCCAGCTGCCGCACATACGAAGCAGTGCGGCGTGGCATTGCATGAGCCGGCCTTATGACCAGGCTGCCCACAGCGGAAGCAGTGGTTGCTCCGGTCCACCTCCGAGGTGCATTGAGCTCCCACGTGGTTGCCCACGTGGCAGCGGAAGCACCTCAGAGGTCTGGGTTCCAGTAGCTTCACCTGCGCGGAAACCCACCCCACCAAGAGCCTACGACCCTCCCCGGCTATTTTCTGGGCCGCCGAGACGGGGCAGCTCACCGTAACGGCCCGCATCCCCGTGACGTCAGGACGTATGGTGCCCGCCCTCACCTGTTCGGCAGAGCACCCCCCATTCTTAGCCACGGCGGCCACCACCTCTCCCTCCGTCACAGAGTCGTCCAGGCCCAGAATGCGCATGTCAGCGCACTTAATGGGCCTGGACACTCGAGCCTCGTCTGCATTTAAGGAAGCTCTGAGCCTTTCGGCCAGAGCATCGGCGGTCGAGCCACTGGCCGCACCGGGAACTTCCAGCATCCGGGCCCCAGTCGCGGTGACCCTCACCCGGATGCCCTCGGTGACGCCAAGCTCCTCCAGGTTCACCGCCGCCCTCGCTTTGGCGAGAACGTCGCGGTAGGACACGCCCTTCTTTTCCGCTGCCGGCTGTAGTGTAATCACCACAGCTGCGGATTTCGGGGCGTGGAGCCTAGCCGCGACGCTTTGCTTCTTTCGCCGCTGCCGCCTCGCCTTCCTTTTGGCCGCCCTTGCTGCCTTGCTCGCCTTCCTCTTCTCCCCAGCCACTTGCCATTCGGCGTTGGCCGCAGGTGATTCAGGAGGCGCCAAAGATTGGGGCGGCCGTCCCGTCACCTGGGCTGGGGCTCTCGCTGCCTGTGCAGCCGCTCCGCCCGTTTTGGGTGCCGATTTTACCAATTTCGCCGGGGCCGACCTCGCGGGTTCCGCCCCACGATTGGCCTGTCCCAACGAACCCGGTTTGGCCACGGTGGCAGCAAATGAGGCCGCCTTCTGCTGTCCCAAAGCCACCTGGCTCGCTGCTAGCGGGGGGCGAAGGACGATGGCCTCCAGAACAGAGAAACGACTCTGGAAGGCAGCCAGCTCCTGCCGCACCAGATTCAGAACCCGGTCCTCTGCAGGCAGAGGCTGGCCTTGTCCCTGCGGCTTCTCCCGGGGGCCATTTCCTTGGAGCCTGGCCAGGTCCGCTCGGAGCTTCTCGTTCTCCTTTTGGAGAAGCTCCATATCAGCTTTCAAGCGGATGACCTCCACCCGCATCTCGGACATTGCAACCGATGAAGGCCCGACGTGATTAGCCTCCAATTTGGCTGCCGCCATAATGGAGGCCATGGCCGCCGATATGGCCTTGTCTTTAGAGGACTTATTCCTCTTCAAGGCCACATCTCGGATTGCGGCTCCCACGACCTCTGCGAACCTGGCCGCTCGCTCCGAATCCAGATCCTGCTCCGAATCTAGCTCACCACCGGAAGACCCCGAAAGGACAGCCATGCGGCTGATCGATCCAGGGTGGTGCCCCTCCGCGGCAAGCCTCGCGGTTCGCTGGGCAATCTTCTGGGCGGTAAGCCTCCTCCCTACTCGTCTGTCTCGGCCCCCACCCCGCATACTGGTAGGGATCTTCCGGGCCGAGGCCAGCTCGTCATCAGAGAACGACCCTAGGCCATCCCCCGGTTTGGGGCGCTTCCTAAAGAATCTTCGGTTCTTCGCAGCAGCCCCCTCTACTTCGCGCTCCAAGCTCCGTGAGCCCTTTGCGCCAGATGCAGCGTCGGACTCCGACCCTGCATCACTCCTCACCTCTTCGTCGATTTTTTTATTTTTTGTTGTGTCCATTTTTTGTTCCCACGAGTAGTAAAGGAATTAACGTCCACCTGGGCAGAGCCTTTTACCCAGGTAAGCCTACATACTGCAGAGTGCGGCAGTTGCTCTACAGGTGAAGCGCTAACGACTGAAGTCCCTCCAGCCATTCATCCTCTCGCCGCGCCTCATGCTTAGGATTAGGTGGTTTTTTATCTTAGAGGTGTCCTTCCTCTGGGCCAGGCGGTTAAGCCAAGCCCCCGACGGCGGCATTAGACATGCCTCTGTTCGCTGTCCGGCAAAACCGACTCAGCAAACCCGTCGAAAGTTCTCTCCTCAAAGGAATCCCCTCGAGGAGAGATATGCCTGCCGCATTGGTGCGCCTGCACCGCTGCGGCCTGGTCGCATCCTTTGTCAACCGACGACCGTCGGTCGATCAGGAGCGACCCCTCCGTGTGTCTCTCTTTGTCAGGTCTCTCACTTGGGCCTTTCCGGCATGAGTAACTCTACCGGCGAAGCCCCAAGATCATTGAGACGCGCAAGCCCCACCACGACGACAACGTGGAGACACTCTCGGTGGGGAAGATGTGAGCCTGGATTACTAGTTTGCCAGTTTCGTATGTTGGTAGGTATACAGACTTGAGCCAGGGTATTTATTCTGTACGTTACAACGTCTTTACATACCAGGAGACCATATAATAAATTTCTAAGTATCAAAGTCCGAAAGAATCTGATTTCTATTCATTCTCTTGTCTATGTTTGCCTTCAAGAAAAGTTTCTGATTGATTACTCGTATAGAACTTTTGAACAAATAAAATCGCTTTTTTTATACAAGGTGCCAGTTCTGCGCAATTCATGTTTACTTGTGTATGACCGCTTTAGAGATCATGAGCACCTAATGTTAGCTTTAATACCAATCTGTTTTCAATGATTACAACGCATATAAAGTTTCAATGCAGTAGATTGCGTGTTAGTTGCTATAAAATCTACAAAATGATCCTAAGCGGTGTAAATAAAATGAATAGCTGTTATTTAGCACTTTCCTAACATAAAAGGTTGTTTATTTGTTTACTTCGTTCAATACTAGAGCTAGCCAATTGATTTTAGTACGCATTCCGGAAAATATGACGGCGTGTGGAACCGGCTTGCATGAATAGTGAGCGCTATATTTTTATGTGTACCTCTAAATAGAAAAGCACTGACAGGTTTTTCATGTTCCTTTGGTACAACAAATAAAATGTTCAGCGAGTCAATTTATGTTTTGCGTTGATTTTGCTTTCACTGTTTCATAGGTCGTTGATTTATTTATCTGCATTCGTTAACAGAGTGATTTTGACACGTCATACTGAACGGTGTACCTATGAAAAGCGTGTTGGAGTCGTGGAAATAAAAATGAACTTTCTGTATGTATAAATATTTATAAACGGCCAACATGTTTGCACCAAAATTACAATAAAATTCATGGAGAAAATGTAACAGTATCCAGTCCGATTTGACAAAAGATTTTTCCAAAGCGAATTAAGAAACAACATTTCATAACTGTGATAGGCTTGAGTCACACATTTTTATCACAGTTTGGGAGCAAAAACCGTGATAAAATGCGTGACACAAGCCTATCACAGAGGCCTTGCTCGCCCCGCGGGCAGAGATTTGAATGTAACTTTTAGGTACCATGTTTATGTCAGTTTTACAGCATTTAATCCCTATGGATTTTAAAATTAGCACGGCTTTAGTATCATGAACACAGAGTATTGATCACATGGAGTGATAACATAAGGACTGCAGTTGTACATACTACGACCATAGGGCAAGTCATACTCTACTGTTAGTTTACTGATCCACTGCCAAGTAACATTGGCTTGCCCATCACCATAATTTCAGCAAAATTACATTCACTGCTGGGCATAGACCCCCTCCAAGCGTCGCCACATCGACGGGTACTGTGTTTATAACAGTCTGCAGAATATAGTAAAACGCCGCCTGGAGTTTTACTAACGTATATTGACAAAACACAATCAGGCTTACATTACTATAACCTGCTAGTAGTCGCCAGTACTAACTACAACAGAGGTTTCAAATAAATACTCCAGAGAGTGGCCTTGTAGCCTGGACTGTCAGCACGTTAGATAGTTTATCATTACACCACCCAACCAACCAAGCTTATCTGCGGACTCTCTCCTCAGACCATGGAGCATATTTTGTCTTGCTCTGCGTGCCCTGTTGCGAGCTCTCGTGAGGAGCTTATGGCTGCATCAGCTGATGGCGATACCGTGGCCATATACTGGGCCAGGCAAGGTATTTAGCTAAAAAGATTGTCATTGAAAAGCTAAGAAGAAGAATTAAGCCTAGCTATAGCTCTGCAGTAATTCACTGCTCTCATCTCTGGGATGGATCTGCCAAATACCACCTTGATGCACTAGAGTCGATTGAAAGGCGGACCGTGAGCCTCATCGGCAATGGCAGGTACTGGTTAAGTCAAAGCTTCAGAGCCTTGAACATCGTCGCCGAGTTGCCAGCTTGTCGGTTTTTTATCGGTTGCATTTCGGGGAGTGCGCGATGGGATTGCATGATCTACTTCCGCCAAGCCCGTTTCATCATCGGACTACAAGACGTACGGTGATGCGCCATCGGTATATGGTGGACATCCCACCCATACGCACTAAAAGTTTTGGAAATTGAAGTGAATGAAAATTTAAGTCAAGAGTGAATAGGTTACTTTAGGCAAGCGTGATTTACCGTCGACCACACCTCGCTTACCATCAGGTGAGATAGTGGTCAAGCGCGAGCCTTTTAGAATTAAAAAATAAACAATTCGCCGTGCATATGCAGTATGACCGTAGTTCCAATCTACGAAAGTGTTATTCAACACAAAGTCCAGTTGAAAGGCAAAAAAATTAGCGAAAAAACTATGTATTATGTAGATACATTCAACTTCGTGAACTTCGTGAAACAAGTGATAACGTTTTTTAACAAGTTACCTACACATATTATTATTCAGTAGGAGGACAATATTAGCCCCACGATATTATAAATCAAGGGCTTTCCCCAAGATCTTCTATGAACTTTTATCCCGCGATACCCCGAAACATCGGCATGCATCCTCGCCACCATCTTCAGATACCATTGAATGAAGGCTTTTTCCCAGAAGTATTAAACTACGGAACACTTTAACTACGGAAATCTCTCTTTAACGTTACGAACTAAACCCACTTTCAAATTTATACCATGAACGTGTGGTTGACTGTTCCTATCGACGAATAAGTACTTCGTTACTTAAATGCGGCTTAAGTCACGTTATAGATTAACTTTGGCTAACGTGACAAAAAAACGTGCCCGTCACCTTTTTCATTTTTTAGGCTTTTAGGATTAAATAATTATAATTGCGTCCCGTGACCCCGCTTGTTGGGACTGTTTTTAATTTTGCCGGGATTAATGTTCAAACAGGTATCAAGCTACCTTTTTGTATAGAAATGGGTTTTATTTGAACTGACTGCGTGCCAAAATAAGATCTAATAAAGAGCCTCCACGAATGATAGACACAAAATTTTATTTGAATATAATTATTTGGATAACCCTGGGGTAGAACGAGAGGTGCGGTCGCTCTAGACGCCAGATGGCAAGAGGCACCAAAAAGTATTCAATTTCAATCGCGCCTTTTGCAAAAAAAGTTGTTTATTAAAAATTTGCTATTTATTATTTATTTAACATCACACTAATACTATAAATGCGAAAGTTTGTAGTGTGTATGTTTGTTACTCTTTCACACAAAAACATAGCACAGAGATAGATTATTATCCGGAATAGCACATTGGGTACTTTTTATCCCGGGAATATCTTCCCATGGGATAATTTTCGACTATAATTTTTCAGAAGCTAGTTTACGTAAAACCGAAGTAGAATTTACGTGAAGTGAAAGCATCGACCCTTGTTCTACCCTGATCAAGAGCTAGAGCCGGTGCTGCCTCTGGTGCACACAGGGTAGTCAGTCAGCGGTTAGCCCCACTACTACCTTTCTTATTGACTAGTATCTTCCTCACAGCACTCTTCTAATCACTTTCACGCTTTTAATCACTTAAAAGCGTGAAAAGTCTATCCTGTAAGTTTTTATGACGCTGCTTATCTGCTTACCTTCAGTGAAAAAACAACTAGTATTTCTATTTAAACGTGTAACCTAAATAAAAAGCTTAGTAGATATAAGCAGCTACTGAAAATGGTAAGATGAGCAAGAAAAAAGTCGATTTGATATTTAGTTTTTTCCCTTCTTTACCAACTCTATTTTGTCCCAACAACAGAAAAACATGAAGAAAATATCCACGACACGGTCCTAAATTATTGTATCTCTTTATATTTTTTCACAGTACTAACTTCCAGTTTCTAAGGTTTATAGTTTTTATTAGGACAGAAAACCATATTACACTAAACTTTATGTTGGATATGACCAGATATAGATATAGCCGGCTATACAAACTCCTTTCAAGTTACCACTATCATAAAGGCCGGCCAGATTACCGTTTGGCCTTATAATCCAATTAAACTAAGACACAGTACACACACTGAGGGAGCTAATAGTGACCGATGCTACGCCTCATGCTGCTAAGCTTAGGTAAGGTTGGCAGACCAAGGCTTAGATTAGACGGCAAACTCAGGAACCATTTTCCAGTAAAGGAGTAGTGGAGATGGAAGCATCTTCGGGTAGGAAAGCTGTAAATGAAGGTTAGTAGTCAAGAAACCCTTCTTTTTTTTTTTCCGGGGTGCAAAATCCTCATTGGATGTCCTCCGCCCTGGGGGGAACGGAGGGGTCTGTCAGACTCTTACTGACTAAAAACCACCCCGTTCCGACTCACACCTAAGCCGGGGATCGCGGGAACAATGATACTTCCGCAACCCCCGGCTAGTGCCGGCCCGCCACTGCAGGCCACGACCTTGGGTTGGGGGGGGAGTGAGGTGTTGGACTCCCCCCGCGACGTCTAAGAGGGGCGCGCGTGGAACACTACGCACCGCCACCTCGGGTCCTGGAATTTGGGGGGCGACGGACGTCCCCGAGTCCGTCGCCCCTGGACCCATTTAGGGGGGCTGGCAGAGGGCGTTGTCCGCCCTCCGCCGACGCCCGGCGCGTCTGCTGCGAATCGGGTTAGCGGATGAAATCTGCCTCTCCCTCTCCGCAGCCTCCTTCTGCGAGATGACTGTTTCGCAGAAGGATACCACCGCGTCCCAGGACTCCTCGCTGCCGGCCATAGACTCGACTACAGCCGGCAGCGACAGGTCACTGCCTACTTCAGAGATGAGGGCACGGCGTGGCTCCTCCCAAGCGAGTCAAGAAACCCTGCTCCAAGCACATGTATGTTTCAGCGAGCTGTAGACTCAAATTAAAAAATCGGACCCGAAGCTTTTTTAAGGCTTTATATTACCTTGCTTTCGTATGTCATGTGTCCGTCATCTAGTAATCTACCGTGCCCCCGCCAAGACGAGCCAAGCTAAGCGTTACCAAATTATTCTCGAAGCGCTTCGTCATTTTTTTTAACCATAATAAGTGAAAGCGAAACGGCTAAGCCAAGCCATATTTATTTTGACTTAAGTGCGTGTAGAATTATAATTAGAAGTTTTGCTCTACATAAATTCTGATAACTTTGTCACATTGCGAGCCACATGGTCACGTCTTGGCAATAATTTAGATGAATATGTTTTTGGTGGAATCCATTTTACTAGCACTTTCTGACATTCAACTAAGCTGAAACTTGGCGTAAGTATGTAACTTTGGAAACATTGAAATAATATGGTTCTATGGAGCTAGTCTCATGATGGAGTCGGAAGGTTGACATAGCAACTCCTCAACCAGACCATATAGCACCATCATATCAGCCCAAACAGGCTCATTGGATGTGTTCCACAAGTAGTATTATATTTAGTATCTTTCAGTACTAAAATCTTGTTTTGAATTTGTTTTTTTACTGTATAGTTATTTTGATTAAACCTAGGTACTACGCTGTACTATTGGATCCTATATAGTGCTACTGATATGGAACTAATCCCACGAGGAAAATAATAACAGAAACTTAAATAGAAAAGAAAAACAGGAGCGGAAAACAAGTCATCTACCATAACTGAAACTGAACGGTCTCTCAGATCATTCAGAGACAGAATTTTTGTAAGAGATTTAAGTAGATAATTATTTTCAATCGTCATGGATTTCGCAAAGATAAAAAAACCCATTGAGACGATGTCTGTCACAAAAAAAAAGCCAAGTTATTTTCAACAAAAATTACGAATAATCGCCCCCATTCTCAAAGATTTACCACAAAAGTAAATAAGAACAAAACTGATTTAACGAAATTACCCATTATAATTTGTAAAACACAATTATTATAATTTTACCAGACATTTAGTTTTATCCTTTCTAGCAACCCTAAGAGGGTTAATGAGGACGTAAATAAAATAAACCGATGACCTGGTTAAGGTTGCGGGCAGGCGCTGGATGTGAGACGCACGGGATCGGTCAATGTGGCGACGCCTGGGGGAGGCCTATGTCCAGCAGTGGACGTCTTTCGGCTGAAATGATGATGATGATGATGAAATAAAATAAATAGCCGTCCTCATCAGCCTCTAGAAACCAATTAATGTTTCTCGAAGGTGTTCTTGAAATTTTTTATTACACTTGTGACTGATACTGCGTGCTTGTGGCTAAGAACCTTAGGGGGATATTACACTATCATATATCTGGAATTATAGATCTATGAGTCATATTTATATACTTGTACTAGAGATATAAACAGAGAACAGTGGTGGCCCACTGCTATCGGCCGGGACTTAATTACTTGTTGTGGATCTTGGGTTCGAACCAAGGCAGGCGCTTTACTTTGTGTAAATTATTTCATCACCACTGCTCTCAAAACGGTGAAGGAAAACATCGTGAGGAAACTGGCATGTCTGCGAACCAACAATTCGAAGACATGTGACATCCACCAACCCGCACTGGGTCCGCGTGGTGGATTACGGCCCATTCCCTCTCACAGAGCAAAGACCTATGTGTCAGCAGTGGGAACAATTAACAGGCTGATGATGTGATGATTATGTGTGATGTAATATAAACATTTGAGTCATAACGTCTCTGAAAAAGATTTTTGCCATTTGATGTTTTGGATAGGAGTGGACCTACATTTTTGATAGTGTAATACATCCCCAACACAACATAGCCACGTACAGAGCGGATTTTCGCCAAACACCATATTCAAAACGCATTTTATAGCCCTTTACTTATGCCTGTATTTACACCTATACAGAGATATCGCTGTCTTAGCATAAACTTTGCAGCTCAACGTCATCATAAAACCCAGTTTTTGCCGTACCACGGGTTTAAACAACCCTTCCTCCGTCACTATTTGACTTTCATTACAACGAAAATCTTCAGAACATTTCAACCGCCGTTATTCAAACAAAGTATGAAAGATATAGGTCTACCAGAATCTCATGGCAAAAGGGGAAATAAAAATTTGTTGTATGCAATACTGGGGAAATTGGATCAAACGATCTTGATACTGTTTATTTTTATTTATGTCTTTAGTATTAATGAACATGAGGTACCTATATTATAGTAGTCACAACGGATCTTTGTGTCTTTGAACTTGGTCCTGCCAACCATTGCGTAAGAAACAGTTTGTCATCGAGTATACTGCATAGAGTAAGCGAGATAGGATGATGACAAAAAAGACAAAAGATATTTATTTCAACTGGGCCACCAAGCGGCACTTTTGAATGTCACAATTTAAATTTACATGAAATAAAAGTTGATTCTACCGTGCATTCGGAAAGTAGCTTGTTATGGAGAAAAATGCACAAGAAACTCCGTAAGCTTATGTGACATACATAAGCGAGTGAAAGAGACAGTTATACAATGCTATCTTCAACTTCAACATTGACACAAAAATAGCTACTGCGCGGGGTCTTGCAACCAATTTAGAGACACAAAGATCCACTGTGAGTATTATAGGTATGTGTATGAATAATGTTGTTATACACCGTGTTCTTAACATAGGAAAAATTAATCAATTGAATATTAATTTATGTACTAATTTATTATTTAGCATTTAAATCATACTAATAACTTAAAACCTCATTCAGAACTAGAAAACTAGAATACGATTCCATGAACTCCACTGGCATTTCAAAAACTTGTGTACGGCGAACCGCACATCATAACTTTAATATTAATTGCTTAATCTGCATTATACGCGTTTACGCCAAGCGACCCAAATAACAATTAACGTCAGTACGTGATCGGTTAGCATTAAGTGCCGTCGCGCGTGCTCCCTCGCTCCATTAACAAACATTTTGTAACTTTTCCTAACAATATACAGTTTTAAGTGAACAATACTATCTCTCATTCAACATCCCAACAAACAACCTTTACATGGTCCTTCGAGCCATCGAGCGGGACCTCGCGAGTTTTTGATAGTCCTCTGTCCGGAAGGAGTTGACTAGTGTTAAAGCAGACCAAAAATTAGTGAGGACACTCGTTCGTTGAACTATCAACATTGTGGCAGCAGTCCGCATAACAACAAACAAACATTAGCAAGACGTCAGCAGCAGGGCGTCGCCAGCAGCAAGGGAACAGGATCAACAGCAGAACTTTTTCCGCCAACATCAACATCGAACTAACAGCCGTAAGAGACGGAGAACACAAGTAAGATCTTTCCTTTTTAATTAACAACATAAGCATTATATCCACCAACAAAATGGAACGTCTTTACGAATCGCAACAGGAGATTAGTGAAGCGCTCAAAAAATTGAAAATTAACATAAAAAAGGATGGAGCCGAAAGAAAGACGGATGACTATTTCAGACGTCGTTCGGAATTACTTGAGAGTTACTGGGGAGATTACCAGAACAATCACATACGTATCTGTGCGAGTGGGATCAGTGAGCATAAATACTTTCTGAACTCGGAGCACGAGCAAACAAGTCAGCTATACACTAGCATTAAAACATTAATTATCAAACAATGTGAGGAATTAGCTGCAAAAATTCCTCCATCACCAAAAAAACGATCTCAATCCAGACAGGAAGATCGTCAACAAGAGCAAACAGAAAGGGGTCCGGATACCAGCCAAGTGATGATGTCAAAGGGTTCGACAAGTAAACTTGATGACATGGTTCGCAAGCAAACGGCGAATATCAAAGCCTTTAAGAGGGCCATCACCAACATTGATCTGGAAGATCTCAATGAAAAGTGGGAATTAGAGGACGCCCTTAGAACATTACAGTCAAAATGGAAGCAGGTTGATGAGCTACACTGGGAAATTGACGGTGAACTGTGTGGCGCAGATGAAGAGTATGACATCATCTACAGCAACAATGAAAAAACGTTCATCAATCTCAAAAGAGCAATCAACAAGAAACTGTGGTCCGTGTCTTACAGAGAACATAGCACTCCACAAATGGATATTCCTATATTCACAGGCAAATATCACCAATGGTACTCCTTTAAAGATTTGTTTAATGAGACCATACACAACAATCGGTCAATGTCAAGCGCCCAGAAGATGCAATTTTTGAAAGGAAAGTTGCGAGGTGAGGCAGAGAAGATTATACAACATCTTCCAATAAGCAGTGAAAACTACAACACAAGCTGGGAACTTTTAAACCATCGCTACAACAACAAAAAGCTTATTTTTAACTCTATTGTCAACACTTTACTCGGTTTACCTAACATGCAACAGCAATCGTGGACTCAAATCAAAAAATTGCATGACGTCACACTAGAAAGCATACACGGTATAAAAAATCTAGGTGTCGACATCAACACATGGGATCCACTACTTGTGAACTTATTGTCACAAAAATTGGATCAGGAAACATTTGGGGATTACATAGATTCCTTGAAAAACGCACGTGAGCTACCAGTTCTACAAGAGTTTCTCGACTTCCTAGAGAGCAAGTTTACAAGTCTAGAATCTTCGCGTAGAAAACATGAAAGTTATACACAAAAGGCCAATCAAGAAACAAGAACTTCGGGTAACAAAAAT